>OX276413.1:2961101-5361101 GCA_946251805.1 Cybosia mesomella
TTGGCAGAATTCATAAAGCTCAGTTGTAGGGCACAGGCGAGGCTTAAAAGTACAAACCTTCAAAACAACCCTCTGGGCACGCTCCAAAACGAGAAAAGGAGTCTTATTTTTATTACTGTCTGTATTTGACATAAGTTTGTGGGTACACAAGCTTGAGGGAGATTTAAGTATACTTACCTATCAGTGCCAGCGCATTGGTTATGACCATAATCATTATTGATTTGAGGAAAATACAAAATAATTCTGTTACCGCATGTTTCATATTGACGACACTAACGCACGTAAAACCGGCTATAGAAAAAATGCTAAATTCTGTTTAGTATTATCGCGAGTTTACGCGATACTACTCATTGGAATAAAACTAAATTTAAGGGATTTTATTGCGATTTCTTTTGTATTATTTTCGCATTTGGTTGCATTAGCATGGTTGCTGAAAAGCAACCGTAACTTCAGGTAACGGGAACTACTTTCCACGTGGTCGCGATTTTTACGATCTCACCGAATTTCTTATTAACCAACCAACTACTTAGCCACGCTTTGCCAACATGTCGGAATAGCGGAATTTTAATGAGCTAGGCACTTGCAACTTGTAAGCAACTTTATTTTCTTTGTAACAGAAATATACATGTTAGCAAAAAGTCGGTTCAACCCCGACATAACTGCCCCCGCTGACCGGCGGGGGGTATCCGAAGTAATTTCCGCACAGAAAAAAAAAAAAAAAGAAAGGTACCTACGGGGGCCATGACAGATACATGCAGATAATGACCAGCCTAGAAAAATATCAACAGCATAAATGTAGTGTTAACCGTTCAAGAAGATAATATTTACCACATATTACAACAAGTGCAGCTACAACAATTTGTCAAAATAACATCCGTTGACAAAATCCGTTTTAGTATCTAATTCTATATCAACCGGTCTGGGTAATATCCGATTCAGTAACGCCACGTTTTCAAAACGCATTATTTCAATTCGAGTAGAAAGAAAAACGTAAAAAAACTTTGGTATTCCGTATGATCTGTCAAAACTATTAAACAAAAGTAACCTACGCTTTCGTAAGGTTACTAAATCTTCAGAAATTGATTGCGTTTTAAATAAAATTTTGAAATTATAATGTCCTAAGTTTTCGTAAGTTTTTGAGTCACAAGAAGTTTAAAAAAAAAAATATTTTTTTTTATTTTGCTTACAGCGACGGTTTAAATTTGACAAGAAAAGTTAGTAGCGGTAAATCGTTTTTGAAATTAATTCAGTAAAATAAATACCATTACCCTTTATACATTAAATGAACGGGAATCTAGGCCACTATCCCAATTTCATGGAAGACAAAACCATTCAGCCATGTCCAAGGGCGCTGTGAAAGGGATAAAAGAGGTAATTTTAAGCTTTAAAGAATTTCAATTAAATAGGTCAAATTGATTTAGGGAATCCACCGATTGGTTGTGTCCTAAACGAAAGTTTCTTTTTCTTGTAACCCTAACTACTGTTATATTCCTCCAGCTAAGCTAAATTCCTTGTGTCAGCAATGGCTTCACGTCAGTAGTGTAATAGCCAGGATTCGAACCCGGGCCCTCTCGATCGGCAGGCCGACTGATTAACTACTTAGCGACCGACGTTTATCATCTTCCTACCTTGATGCTGTTCCCACTGGTTTCCCCCGCCGATTCTATATGTCACCGCGTTGAATTGAAAAGTCAAGTCATTATCGTAATTTATTTTTCATTTCTATTTCAATGGCGAATCTAGTCAACTCATACGCACGAAACGTTTCGTCGACACATTTATTATGCGTACAGCTAAGGAGTGGAATTGCCTGCCTGAGTCTGTGTTTCCGGAAAGCTATAACTTCGGAATCTTCAAGTCTCGAGTGAATAGGTTCCTTCTAGGCAAACGTGATCCATCGTAGACCACATCGTGACTTACGACCAGGTGAGATAGAGGGCAAACGTTATTCATAAGAAAAAAACTTTGCCAGTATCAACTGACTTTTATGTATGCCATTAGATAACCTTTTTAAGGGCACAACGTAGTATATTATCACCTCGATATATATATAGCCGCATCCGGCTGACCGCATGTCTATTTTTATATGAAACCGCACCGCATACGGCTGGCCACATACAAAAGTAGATGTGCGCACTTGCGCTCCACAAGTGCGATGTAGGCTTTAAAACCAAAATTGTGACAAAGTTCCGGGGGTGAGGCAGGATGAGGGTAGCGTACCTACAGGACGCAAATTGATATTGACGAATTTTGATACTTGTCATTACCGACATATCGTGCCTTTGAAATGAAACTATTTTTAACGCATTCTATCGCGATTTATTTGATGTTATTTTTTTCAGCAACCATGGTTATGGGGAGTCTCCCCGTTACCATGGCTGCTGAAAAGCAACCGAAACGTCGGGTTCAATGTAAATAATAAAATTACATCAAAAAAATCGCGATGGAATCCGTTAGAAATAGTTTTATTTCAATGTGTGACATTCACGTAAACTTCCAACAATATCATATCGTGCCTTTTTGTAATGTCATCTGTTCGACAGCAACAAAAAGTTCCGCGTATTTGATGGTCAGCTTATGGCCTGTCGCGATACCAAAGACCAATGTGCAAATAGCTTCTTGTTTTTTGAAGTAGTTAAGTCGTACAATTACTGTGTAGACATTTCATTGCCTATTTGCATCTATTGTCTCCCGTTTGCTAAGGAGGAAAGTGGATTTATTATACTTTTAACTCCTTCAATTTACTTCTGATTAATTTCGATGCGGGTTCCAAGACAGTTTAACGTTCCGTGGGACTGCTCGAGTGTCATTACTTGGTGTGTTCGTGGGTCACTACTGTTGATCCTGGTGTACAGCAGTCAAAGTAGTGAGAATGGGGGTGGGATTAGACCTTTCTTTGCTGCTTAATCATAAAACAAAAACAAAATATGATTGAAGAGGTAAATGGAGTTAGGTATCGCAGAAATAGGGGTGTGTGTTGGGTAACCTCCTCGAGTGTCGCTCCGATTCCGATCCCGCTGCAGTCCGGGGGGAACGGAATCGGAGCGGCCGGTACACCCTGGGCGGCGGTCAATGGCTTCCCCTTCACCCCTTCATAGGGTTGGCATTGATCGTCGGCCAATACCCAACGTGGCGGGAACACATCGCTCTCCGTACTCCTCTGCTTTCAGAGGAGACAGGATGAGCGATGCTGTTAGTGGTGAGATGGCCCAGGGTCAGTCGAGGTGCGAGGGATATGCTCTATGGGTAACCTTACACCCCGGCGTCTGAAGACCCGAGACGGCGTGCGGTTTTAGTCGGTGCAAGCCCGACATAACCGCCCCCGCTGGCCGGCGGGGGGTATCCGAAGGGATTTCCGCACGATACCGCAGAAATAGGATACATTTAAGATTTATATATAATGATAGTTGTAATCACCATGACGACCCCATGCGATCCAACAACTCACAGGAGTCACAGTATATACAAAAGTGTTTGGCGTATCCGTTGTCCCATGGGATTAGTGGGATGTAATAAGACATAAAAAGCGTCGGAAATTTAGTAGTTAAGGAGTCGGCCTTACGATCGAGAGGTCCCGGGTTCGAATCCTGGGCATGATAATATTCCGTTAAAAAAATCACTAGTGGAATAGTCGCTTTATTTTCTTTTTCCGTGTGGAATAATCCCCTCAGATATCCCCTACTCCCGCTAGCCGGCGAGGATGGTTATGTTGGACTCGAACCGACTAAAACCGCTCGCCGTCTCTGGTCTTCATTAGGTATGTAAGGTGCTCATAAGGCATATCCCTTGCACCCCGGAGTGGAATAGACCCTTAAATTTAATCTTCATATACCACAAAAGAAAATGAATATTTGAATGAACAATTGAACGACAAGCCGGCCATGACCTCAAAGATAGACGGTGTAGTGAAAGTTCGCATAATATTGTAGTAATATGTAAATACATCAAATTATACCACTTGCCAACCTGTTAAACAACTCTCTAAGTTGATATGTTAGAGCTTCATTTGAATAAAAAAAATCTTCGAATGCTTTTTTTATATGGTTGCATCTAAATTTATATTTTATTCAAATCTAACTTTATAAATATCCTTTTTAGTCATAATCATCACAGCATTATAATATACATATATTATATTCAATTGAAGCTCTCAGACAAGAACAAACAATACAAAATTATACCTATCAACCTTCCCCTTGAAGCACACTATCTATTGATAAACACAACATCAAAATCGGTAGCGTAGTTTATAAGATCTAAGCGTACAGACGCCGGGAAGTGACTTTGTTTTATACATGTAATGTAGATTAAGAAGATGGTATAATAGGTTAGATGGTATAATAGGTTATATGGTATAATAGGTTATATGGTATAATAGGTTATATGGTATAATAGGTTATATGGTATAATAGGTTATATGGTATAATAGGTTATATGGTATGATAGGTTTATGTAACCTGAAATAAAGACTTATTATTACTATATAATCTCGTCTTAACAGATGTTAATTGAGCTGAGCGAAGCGAAGCTCTTATACGTGGCTAAGCCGTTTGGTCGAGACTGTACTCCTCCGGAACCACAATACCGATCTTGACCAAATTTGTCATGGTGATAGTGTAGACACCGCTGAGTGTTTAGCGGGGTCAACTGTTCAAATACAATGTACCATTGAGGAATAATCACCGAAGAACAGTTGCACGAGCGCGCGGCCTTAGCTAAGCGCGCGACCGTAGTAAGATGTCTTATTTTCAAGTAAGAGTGCTGCTCACTCAGCCTTGACAGGAATTTGAAGGGCCGTCTAGTCAGACAAATAGTTTAAGGGTAATCCTTATTAAGCCCGGGATTGAGCGGCTCAGGTATAAATAAACTCGGAAGGGGTTTCCGCACGAAAAAAAAAGGTACCAAAAAATTTGAACCGGAACGAAAGTAGTCATCTCAAAGCCGCAGATGGCCAAGGACTAGCCGGGATGCGAGGGAATAATGCGGCCTTATTAGGCCACCTTACAGTCATATTCATACGGCATTAAAGACCTCAGACGGCGTGCGGTTTTGGTCGGTACGAGTCCGACATGACCACCCCCGCTGGCTAGCGGAAGGAGGACGTATCCGTGGGGATTTCCGCATGAAAAAAAGATACCATGAAGTCACTTCGAATTTCTTCCGGTAGGGTTTAATTCTAACGAAGTGTCACGTGCCGTCTTCGGGTCCGATTGCAATACGGATTGCCCGAAATTTCGGTCCGCAACCGCGGATGTTTCATGGTAGGCCTAATTGAGTAACATAGCAATTTACGATTTAATGACAAATTAAGAATTTAGGGTAACCTAGTTTAATCCATTGTTTTGACTTAGTACCCTTAATGAGTTTTATACTGTTTCTAAATGCCCATCTTTTGAGTAGCTATCATTAGTAAAACATTTCTTGTACAATTTTTTGATATAGGTACACTAGCTATTACCCGCGGCTCCACTTGTGATAAAGGAATCATCCAATCCTTTTTATCTTTTTTTTTTCCGTGCGGTAATCCCTTCGGATACCCCCCCGCCTGCCAGCGGGGGCGGTTATGTCGGGCACGAACCTACTAAAACCGCACGGTGTCCTGCCCAAGTATCTATTGCCGGGCATCCCTTGTAAGCCCTCGAAAGAATAACCCCAGGGTTACCGGCGGACCTTGGCCGCCAGCGCGGCCTCGCCTGGTGGGATCGGGTTTAACCCCTGGGTCCATTCCTGGGATAAAAGTTAGGTCATGTCTTTTAACAATTTATGTAAGTAGGGAATTTTTTGTTACTGGAAAGATGTTGTTTTTCCCTACAAAGATAAGTTTGGCTTGGTCTCCGAAGATCTGTAGGTAATTTTTTTTATCCATATCCATTAAGCCGTTTTAGTATTATTGTGTTACAAATATCCACTCATCCATCTATCCACCCATCCAAACTTTTAAAGGACAATGCCCATATAAGTATGGAAATCGGTTGCACACTTTTTTTTGCTATGTCACATAAGTATAAACTGCATTAAAAAGCCTGCATTAAGTATTATCTGAAATATAAACGCATATTGTAACAGAACTTGGGGTTATTGAGAAATTAAATGATTACAACGAGAAAAGCAACAATAACAAGAAAATATTGTGACACAGACTGTTGAACTGACGTTTGAGTAAGACAGGGATACCATGTATAAATTAAGAGAAAACTACCACTGAAGCACACATTATTTTACAACTTTAACTGATTATCACTAACTAACTCTGTGGCGTAGCGGTAGTGCATTCGACTAATACGACAGGGGGCGCGGGTTCGATTCCCGCTCAGTGCAAATATTTGTATGCATGAATATGTATATTTGCATTGGTCTGGGTGTTTCTATGTATAATATGTATGTATTTACAAAAAAAAAGTATATAAGTATGTTTATCCGCATTCTGGAAACCATAACACAAGCTAGTTAAGCTATGCTTACTTTGGGTCTAGAAAGTGCTGTGTAGTATGTCGTAGAATGTCGTAGAAACTACGAATACATACACGAAATATTAAGATTTCATAATTGCAATATATTTGAATGTGACATCGCGAATTAGTATCACGTATTATTATTTAACCATTTTATTTTAAAAAGATTAGTATATTTGCATTCTACCACCAATGGTTTATTTTATATAATGGTAACAATTAAATTAAAATGGAAACGATTATTCATTCAAGTTTTATATGTTTATAATTTAAATTCAAACCCCAAGTTCTATAGAAGCGATTTACTGTTGAAAAGTCATACTATAATCAATATTATTTTTTAACATTTGACATATTGACGCGAACGTCTAAAAGCGCAACCAAGAATTGGCATTCTCCTTTATAATACTAAATATCTGGGTAACCATATATTTTTTGACGTTTTCTATAAATGAAACTTAGCTAGATCGCGTATACTTTCAAGAAAATCGTTGAAGCCGTTTAAAGGTATTATATAGCTGAGGCTGAGATTAATTAGTTTTATAGTAAAATTAATACACAACGATAAATAATCAAAGAAATTAATCCATCTTCCTGAAATCGAAAGTTTGTTTCAATCTATAAACCCCAAAGAAAAGTGAAAGTAGGTGCTATAAAGAAACAAATGTTAATCTTAGTTCACGTTCTTACAATCAACCTGATAGTTAATTCAGTTATTACCTGACTACGGCGGAGGCAATAAAATCGGGCCGAACCACGCAATTCAGTTTTGGGCAGCAACTCAGAGGGAAAGAGATGTATAGCTCCAACTCTCTCCCTCGGAGCTGTTGTTTTTTTAGGGTTCCGTTGCCAAATGACAAAAAACGGAACCCTTATAGATTCGTCATGTCTGTCTACTGTCCATCCGTATGTCACACCACTTTTTTCCGAAACTATAAGAAGTATGTTGTTGAAACTTGGTACGTAGATGTATTCTGTGAACAGCATTAAGATTATCACACAAAAATAGAAAAAAAGCATTAAATTTTAGAACTGAAACTCAAAAAAAAATTTTTTCATCAAAGCCATCGTGTGTGGTATATATGGATAGGTCTTCAAAAATGATATTGAGGTTTATTGAGGAATAGTTTACAAGAGAGACACTTCCAAAGTGGTAAAATAAGTAACCCAGTTAAGTTAAAGTTCACGATTACGGTTAACTTTTTTTATCTGTAAGTTAATAAATGAATTGGCAACATGAAAATACTTATAATGATAATGAAATGTATAGGGTTTTGGTGAAAGTTTAACATCAGGTTGACCTTGCTCACCTCCCCTAAGTGGTTATTTACTCTTTTGTATAAATTATAATCATAGCTGTTTTAAATTAATTATAATTTTTAATAGATCTTCAATCATTAACCTCAATAGATATTAAAATGAGGAGTATATTGATGATTTCGGAATGTTAATGAATTTGTCGTGTTAAATTTTCTCACGCAGATCAATATGGTTTTAAGTATTCAGTATTCAGTATTCAGTATTTATTCATTAACAACTTTTACATTGTGTTTGAAAAATTAAAAATAAAAATAAACCAAAGCATTTACAACATTATGAATAATTTAAAATTGGAAAATATTTAACACAATTACAATAAATTAATGTCAAAGAAAAAGAATACCTATAATTTGAAATTTGATGTCAATATAAATTCGATAAAAAAAATGTCAAATAGAATAAAAATGTCAAGATGTCAATAGTTTTTTTATAATATTAGTAAATTGCTTAAAGTCAACCTGAATTCGATAATGAACTATGATACATTATTTATATTACATAATTTATCATATCATAGATCTTCGACGGAATAATAACACCCTTTCAATAGAAATGCCTTCAATTCGGCTTGGAACTCTCGTTTATAAATTAATATTTTTAAGTGTATAGGTAGTTTGTTAAATATTCTGATGGAGTTATACATCGTGCTATGTTTGACAACGTCAAGACGAGGCACAAATTTACTTTGAAAATCTTTTCTACGTGTATTCTCTCTTGCTCTTCTCTCATCGTCTGATTCATGTTCTTGTATGTGCTTTGCAAAATTGGTCAACAATACCAAAATATACAAGCTGGGAACAGTTAAATTTGCCCAAATCTTTGAAGTGGGTCTTACATGACTCGTCCTGTCTTATGCGTACTATTATCCTTATGGCTCTTTTTTGTAAAATAAAAGCACGCTGCATGTTGTATTCATAACTACCTCCCCAAAAAAGAATACTGTATCTCAGTCTTGACTCCACTAGTGTATAATATACCATTTTCAAATGTTCAATATTATCTTCATTTCGAAGACTGCGTAAAACATAACAAGCTGAGCTTATAGTCCCCTCCAAATAGGACAATTCGTTTTTCCAGTTTAAAAACTCATCCACATGTACTCCTAGGAACCTAACGACATTTACAGTTTCAACTGGTCTGCCCTCTAGAACACAATCAAGAGTGCTATTGTTTTTTGCAGTCGTTTTAAATAATATGGCATTGGTTTTAGTAACATTTAGTTTAAGACTGTTTACTGAAAACCAAGTAAGGAATAAGGTCAAAACCTCATTTACTTTTAGACTAAGAGTGTTTACATCGTCTGCGGATATTATCCCATTAGTATCATCAGCAAACATTACCAACTTGGTATTCACCGGTGACATTTGAGCTATATAATTAATTAAATCATTTACGAAAATTATAAATAGAAGTTCCTAATTTTGGTACTGAATCTCATCATCATCAGCATCTTAGCATTGTCCGCTAACACCTTCTTCTCCTTTGCTGATGCTGCTGTCTGATCTCCCAAACCGAGAGGAAACACTGCGCCAGATCCTCGTCCGTTAATCAGAAGGTGTACTAGTTCGTAGGTGAGGGCCTCCAAAAATACTCCACAAAGTATTACAGTTATATTGCAAGAATTTTCTGTACTAGTCTTGAAGGCTATTTATTTGCTAATCTACTCAGAGTAGGATAGGATAGGTATAATTGAATTAGTCCTAAGTAAACCTATCCGTCTATAACAACAAGGATTGTACAGTGGGTAACGAAAATACACATCCAGCTTGACATGTGTCAATTTATCGATTACTTTAGCCCTAAAACCATTTATACTAACCTTCTTGATACTTATGTTGTTTATGTCAAAGTTTGTGAAGATGTTTGGATTGGTTTGCGAGGGCGTACCCGGGGTGCCTAGCAATGGGCGCTTGGGAAGGACACCGTGTGGTTTTAGTCGGTTCGATTCCGACATGCCCACCTCATCGCTGGCACCGGTGCGACGAAGCCCGTGGGGGATTCCAGAAGTAAATAAGGAAATAAAAACCGGCCAAGTGCGAGTCGGACTCGCCCATGAAGGGTTCCGTAGCAGCAAGTAAAATTTTCATAGTTGAGTTGATTGAATGAAAGGTAAATTGCGGTTTACGATTTATGACATATTAAAAAAAACTACTTACTAGATCTCGTTCAAACCAATTTTCGGTCGAAGTTTACATGGTAATGTACATCATATATTTTTTTTAGTTTTATCATTCTCTTATTATAGAAGTTACAGGGGGGGGGACACATTTTATCACTTTGGAAGTGTCTCTCGCGCAAAATATTCAGTTCAGCAAAAAGTGATATTAGAAACCTCAATATCGTTTTTGAAGACCTGTCCATTGGGTTTGATGATTAAATAATTTTTGAGTTTCAGTTCCTAGTAGGGTTCCCAAGTAGGGGGACCCCCAAAATTTATTGTTTTTCTTTTTCTATTTTTGTGTGAAAATCTTAATGCGGTTCACAGAATACATCTACTTACCAAGTTTCAATACCTAGTAAAATTCTCATAGTTTCGGAAAAAAGTTACTGTGACATACGGACGGACAGACAGACAGACATGACGAATCTATAAGGGTTTCGTTTTTTGCCATTTGGCAACGGAACCCTAATAAAAAAGATGTTTGGACGTTTGTTACTCAACCATGATCAAACGGCTGAACGGGTCTGGCTGAAATTTGGCACATGGATAGTCTATAGTCTGAAATAGCAAAAAGGTTGCTTTTTAATTCCTGTTCCCATGGGTTGCGGGATCGGTATAAGAATTCCACAAGGCTTTCCAGTTTTAGTTAGAAGAACAGCAGGTACCGTATTTAGTGGGGTGTGTGTTGGGTAACCTCCTCGAGTGTCGCTCCGATTCCGATCCCGCTGCAGTCCGGGGGGAACGGAATCGGAGCGGCCGGTACACCCTGGGCGGCGGTCAATGGCTTCCCCTTCACCCCTTCATAGGGTTGGCATTGATCGTCGGCCAATACCCAACGTGGCGGGAACACATCGCTCTCCGTACTCCTCTGCTTTCAGAGGAGACAGGATGAGCGATGCTGTTAGTGGTGAGATGGCCCAGGGTCAGCCGGGGTGCGAGGGATATGCTCTCTGGGTAACCTTACACCCCGGCGTCTGAAGACCCGAGACGGCGTGCGGTTTTAGTCGGTACAAGCCCGACATAACCGCCCCCGCTGGCCGGCGGGGGGGTATCCGAAGGGATTTCCGCACTATAAAAAAAAAAAAAAAAAAAGGTACCGTATTTAGTGTTGTGCTTTAGAAAAATATCACATTATTCGTGCGAGCTCCCCCCGGATATTCCCCCCCCCCCCCCGCCAGCCAGTGATGGTGGTTATGTCGGATTCAAACGGACTAAAACCACACGCCGACTCGGGTCTTCAGACACATAAAGGCATTTCCCTCGCACCGCGGCTGACCCAGGACCATCTCCGGTTTCGAGATGACCCCCTCGGGTTTGAGAACCACGGTGAATACAAATAATGAAGCTTAAGAATTCCAGTCTTCTTTAGCTTATTAATATTTATAGTACCTATTCAGCGACTTTCGTAACTGACTGTATATTCTACAGAAATCAGCACGGTTGCGAGTTATATCTCTTAAGTTATTAGTTTTATTATTAGCATAGCAAAACACACAACATGAAGACGGACACTCACCTCACGTATTTCATGTTTATGGCTCTTGGCAAGAATATCTAAGGCCACTGTGTCACCTAATACGTATACACAGAAAGTCAACTTTGTACAATAAGTGAAATCGCACAAACTTTGCCAAATAAGTACCTTTATATACAAATATTATAAAGATAGAGGCCGAATTTTGTGAGTGTGTTTATCTGTTTGTGTAATCTTCGGAACCACTGCACTTATTAGAAAAAAATCTTTTACCATTCAAAAGGTAGATTAATCCCGTGGACATAAGCTATAAATATGTAGCTTGAGTTTAAAAAGAAAACTCATATAAACCGAAGCGAAGCGAGGGCGGGTTGCTAGTATCAAATGAAATAAAATTTTGCAGAATTGCAAAATGTGTATGTTACAAAAGCAGTGTCGAAATAGATATAGGGTGTTTGATTTTCGTAGGACTCCTTTGTAGCCATTGGGCGTTCGGTAGATGTGGCCAGCCTTTGTCACTTCAGTGTGTAGTTTTTTAAAATAAAACCAGTTTTTTAAAGCGACGTTAAGTTTTTGTGTTCCCTCAGAACGTCATTCCGACTTACGCTTGAACTATTTTTTAAATCGCTGACAAATAACGTTTCCCTACATAGTTACTATAAAAGCCGTGTGCAGCGTTTTTGGAGTATGCGCCTTAACGACATACATCTGCGTGTGAGTATTTCAAGTTGATTTTCTGTATGCATTTATTCTGTGTCATGTCCACATAGCTCTCACTGTAAGTACACCATAGAAATTTCTAGACTAACAAGAGTGCTAATTTAGCTAATAAAATATAATACTAATGAAAACTTGGGTGTATGCCTTACTTAGTGCTAAGAAAGCGAAAATTTACTTAACTAGGAGTTTTTGTAAATAAAAATTCAAATTTTTATATCTGTAATAAAAATGAATATGAACCTAAATTGCTCTAACGTACGTGGTAATGTAGATTAGGAGATTCGAGATCCATCCAATTAAAAAAAAAGTGTTTTACTTCAGGGACTTCAAATTTAACTTTGTCGATTGCAGCTGCAGGCTATAGCTAGTATACCTATATACAAACACTTGCTGATGCCCGCGGCTCCGCCCGCACGGAGATCGGTTATCGTTTTTTGGTCATATCTCCGATTCCACTTAATCAATTGCAGACTTTAAGTCTGACCAAGACCTTTTTAATAGAAAAAAATGACAGTCCGTTAAAACAGACCAGAATTACCAAAAAAAATTGTCTTCAAAATCGTTTATTTAACATGACCCTACAGATACAATTAATATACAGTTTTATAATAATATAGATATAAATAAACCGCCTTCAAATATTTGGCCTAGAGGCAGTAGTCCGGTTGATCCTAATACAACTCTTTAGTTGAGTATAATGCTCGGTTCACATTATTCCAGTCCAATAATCCAGCGAATCAATCCAGTCCAGCACTGGAGTGGACCATTACATTGTCTGCATTATTCGAGTCTTTAAAAACTATCCAAAACTTCGAAAGAAAACAACAATGCATATTCGACTGTTTAACTTTCAATACAATGATGGAAAGACTGTCTACTCTATTACAGTCGCGCTAGAATGGGCCAACTGTAATAAAAAGTAGACAGTCCAGTCAATGGACTGGATTACTTCAGTAGCATTCCAGTGCTTGATTCAATGGCTGGACTGGAATCCTACCGGAATAGTGTGAACTGGGTATAACTATGTAAACGGCGTCCTCACATGTAACAACTGTTCAAGAACGTTCAAAGCTGAGATTGGGTATTTTAGCCATGTGAGGACGCATCAGTAACCATGTCAGCCCAACTATTGAGGATGGTCGTCGTAACCGAAATCTCCTTAAAAGCATCATCATCATCAACAAGATGACGAGAAGGGATGGGGGGCACTTAGATTCTATTTACCACACTTTTAATACATATATTTTAAAATGAAAAAAAATGGGGAATTTTTTTACAAAAAATCACTGACTGGTGCAACTGAATGAAAAATGGTGAAAATAGCCTAATTTTATTTTGTAAAGAACATTATAGAATAAAATATTTACACAAAAGGGGGAGGTAGTATAAATAGTTAAAATAAAAGTAAAGGTGTCAAAGAATCCCCCATCGATGTAGACTGGTAACGTACCCAAATTACCACGTCGAATGGTTAACTTCGTAACCACAATTATTGCCTAGTAGTTACCGCACTATGTATCAATACTCACGCGCAGGTCGCATGTACTTCAAAATGCTATATAACCGTATTGTATAGTTTATTTTAGATTGATTCACCAAAATTGGCAAGCACTATGATTTTCACCCACCGTTAGTCGAATTGGGTTATTTACCAAATTTGCAGACGGCATTCTAACAAAATGCAGATATGATCATCACCGAATACCGGGTTGCGACTGAACACGTTGAACTGATTACTCTGTTTGCACTTGACCGCATACGACCTGAAGAAGTTTACCGATCTAATGTAAACGCTCCTTACAATACACCATACTATAAAATGTATTGTGCTGAATGTTGTCATAAGCATAAAACGATTCTATCATTATTTGCGGTTACTGCCTTAAGACTTGTAGGTCGACATCGGAAACGGGTGACTTAGATATTTTATAACCTGTGATACAATTATAGAGACTTCATTGTTTTGTGTTCAAACCACTCTCTCTACTCTCTCAGCAGTAATTGATTAACTAGTAAATGCTTTATTTCCTTCATTACGTTTTTTCCAACCAGACTTGCATTTATCGTGAATCAGTTATTATATTTCTATTGATTCTTGTAATAAATTAAAACCTAACTAATAAATATTTCAAGTATATTTTTATCAATCAATCAATTAGTTAATTGCAGTCCACTGTTGGACATAGGCCATAGCATCTGACCCGATCCGCTTTCGGCGATTGAGCAGTTCATTGTTATGTTTGGCAACTTAACGTCGGTAGTTTCGCTTAGTTTCGGTCCTGGGTTCAAATTCTGGCCATTATACTACCAACGTGAGACGTGAACCCACTCCGAACACAAGCTATTAAGCTTAGCTAGCGGGGCTAGGAGGACTATTAGTAATTTCAGTTACGAATAAA
Organism: Cybosia mesomella; assembly: GCA_946251805.1. NCBI lineage: Eukaryota > Metazoa > Arthropoda > Insecta > Lepidoptera > Erebidae > Cybosia > Cybosia mesomella. The sequence goes on from OX276413.1 coordinate 2,975,628, forward strand.
AAAAATGTCTTTTGAGAAGTCTTTTTAAACACTGACTGATTTATCAACGCATTCCCTTAACCGCTGGAGATCACATAGGAGTCTGTTGTTAGACGGAGAACAGCCATAGGCCTGGCTCTTAATCGCCTTGTGCAGCACTCACAGGAAGAGATTGAGAAGCCCTTGTGATCTACAACTGGAAACCACGCTGCTACTATTGTATTTAATTTTACCTCTTGCCCAATATATAGTCAAAGACAATCAACTTGACATAAAAGGCTCCCGCGTGTGCACTAACTGGCCAATCAAAAACGAATAAAAGAACTGATCAACCCATGACGCAAGCCCTTTGAGTTTTATATATCTATGATTGGTTGATTGGTTAAGGTCAAATTGTTTGGCTTGGACTATCATTTGAAATTTCTTTAGTTCATTCCCAATTATCCTCCTAATCTTTATATTATCTGTATTTAATTTATATATCACATTGTTTTTTTTTTTCATTTTTATATATAATAAAATTGTAGATTAGTTGTGCCTATACATAAGACATATGCAAAAAATATTCCTGTTATGTTAAATGAACGATTCTCAACGCAATTTTTTTTTGAATTCTTGTCTTTTTGTTCGCGGTGGACGCGCGTCCTTCTGAAGGGAGATTTTGATACGATTTTTTTTCTATTAGAAAGGTCGTGATCAGACATAAAATCTGCCGTAGGTTTGATTACAATAAGTAGAACCGGAGATATGAGCAAGAAACGGTAAGCTAGTTGTTTATAAATACGAAAGGTCTCAAATACCCTATGCTACGTATTTTAATTTAAAAGATACAGCGTCAAAATAATTGTCTAACAAATCCATTAACTGATAACAATTATATTATAACTGGTTTCACATAAAGGCCACTATTATAAAACCTCAACGAAACCAACTGTCTAACAGCTGACATACAAACAAAAGCTAATATATTATAATGATGACACATGGCCGCAGAAGCGTAGAAAGCAGTGACCGGCGCGTGCGTCGACTGAATCATTTACATTCATTATGCGATCGTGCTCACGGACCATTTCACTCTGACTAACAAGTTTAGAGAGGAAGCGTGTTACAAAAGTTATTAACTTAAAGTAAAGGTTTGATTTAATTTATATTGATTGCATGATCAATATTAATTAAACCAAATCTGAACTCTTTTTAATTAAGATTCCTCTATAATAAATGTCAAACAAAATATTAAACCTACAAAACCATTTTAATCTGACATCTAAAACAAAGCAAATAGTATCAAGAGCAACATTACTACGGCAAAGTCCTGTATCATTAGTGTTACCCTGTGCTTTAAGCGAGTTTTGACGACTTTGTACAGAAACTCTTTTATCACAACTTTTATATTCGCCGCACTTAAGTGGATAGAATCTTGCAGTTACTATCAACAAAGTCTTTTATATCTAGTAGATTTGAAGACTACTTGAACACGAATGATTCGATATTTTTCTTCTAGTATGCTCAAATGGCATTTAAGTAACTACTTTCTTCTAATAGTTTGATCACAGCAAAACAGTTTTAAGGATTTTAAAATTGATTATCACTAGTGACTTTGTAAACATTGTTTATATACATAAAAAATAATTTGGCCCTAAGATGCTCCCTTGTGGCATTCTGAATTGTTGTTTTTAAATTTAGATGTTTTACGTTTATCGAAGATTTGTATTATTTAATTCATATACTTTTACCTGATAGATAACTCTATATTTATGTAACTTATAAATTATTTAACATTTAAAGGTACAGTTACCTGGTGTGCAAAGGTACCCATTACGCTGGCTGCATTACCCCGTTGAATAGCGATGGATAACCTTTGTAACACATACGAGCCGGAGCGGAAGTCATCTTATTTTCCCTCAACCTCAAATTTTTAGCATCATAAATTAGATCATAGTTTCAAATACCTTGCTCATTATCATGGAAAATTGCAGTTACTGGCATGCTTTTGATACTTGCTGAAACGGTCTCCTAAATAGGATTTAAAATTGTTATTGGTTTTCCTGAATTTAAAATTGTTATCGTTTACAAAATAACCTACCTAATACCATTTCTATTATATTATTTACCTAATATTTTTTTGATTCCGCAACTCTCGTGACAAAAACTATTCGAAGTATTAAAAAAAATATTATACCCAGATTTTTAATTTTTTAAATAAATAGAGAGAAAAATAACGTTCTTAGTTTGAAAGAAAAAAATCTATTAATTTCATGTAATCGTTACATTTCTACACTTGCAACTGTTCACAAGCGATTTAAAGCAAATAAATAAAAATATAAAAAAATAATAAATAATAAAAATAAAGCAAAAATTTTCCGAATTTCGTAAAAAACTCAAGTGGTTACCAATCCGCCTTCGCCGGAATACTCATATACTCTCTCTTCTTTTTAATATTTTGTTTAACCCGTCTACTCCTCTCTATCTAAAAAAACGATTTCAATTTCTGTGCGAGAACAATTCTAGACACCTAAGATCCACGGAAAATTTAACCCTGGAAATTGTGAGGCATTCTACAAGCTTCTACGACAAGTCCTTCACAATACAGGCTGCACGATTGTGGAACGCGTTGCCTATAAATATAAAACGAGCACAGTCGCTGTCTACATTTCAAAGACTGGTAAGGGAGCACTACCTAGCGTTATAAGTATTTTATGTATGTTCAGTCTTTGTTTTTTTTATTTTTTATTTTCTTACTTCTAGTAAGTATGTTATGTAATTAGTGTGTATTTGCATGCAGTATATTTATTTATAATATATATTTAACTTAGGTGTGTATATATGTAGCTATGGTATGTATATGTATGTTTATTTATGGTATATATTTTATGTATGTATGTGTATATATAGGCAGGTACTTATTAAATGAAATAATAGTCTCTTAGTCTTCTTCACTTCCGATTTCTAAATACTATACTAGATAAAATAATAAATTATTATGATTTAGTGTACACCGCAAACTACCCTGAATACTGGCAGTATAGTCCATACACTGGTTGTCTGGAAGAGATCGCAGACCGCGATAAGACCGCCCATTGTACAACTTTCTAACATGTATGTATCCATCGTATATATTCTATGTTTGGTGTGCAATAAAGAGTATCTAAATCTAAATCTAAATCTAATACATCCAAAATTATCCTCAATGGTCCAGTTCTTCAAACAGATGACAGAGACTCTATTCAAACGCACGAAGTACTTTCCTTTGTTGCTTTAGCTTTAAGACTTTCGGGTTATGATAGGAACGAGACGTCGGGTCAGGTTACGAAGAGGGTTACGTTCGGAACATATATTACATTTTTTTTTAAGTTTCTAACGTAACCCGCGACCGGGTCAGGTGGACGGGTCAGGTTCGGAATAATCGTAATTTTTGGATGTAGAAGAACAATTCAGTTCGGCAAATTCCAAAATCCAGGATTACAGTGGCGGAGTAATTTAAAAACAATGTATAAAAATTATTGTAACATCAAGCATTGATTCGGTTTGATTGTAAGTATTTTGGTAGACGACTCTAGTATTATTCCGAGACGTATACATTGGAGAATTTCGAATACTCAGATCGTGTCCAGGAAGTTCAGTTGGTCAGAGTTTTCCACCTGTGGGACTAGAAGCGGGTTCAAGTCCTTTTTGACTTTTTCCAATCTAAATTTAGGAAAAGTTATCATAGTACATAGTTGCTTCAAAATTTCATTAAAATAATATTATAGTTAACACTTTCACAATCAACATTTTCACCCTAATTTATGCCTTGATGAATGTTCAACACATTATACATACATAATTAAATTTTATGATGCGTGTAGTGGCTATCTTGACATTGAATTTTAATGGTGGCCGACTTGTTTCTTGGTACGTATCTCTAAAATATTTAGTACTAGCTGACCCGGCAGACTTCGTACTGCCTCAATCGATAGCACCTTTTAAACCTTCTCTGGACCTCCACAAATAATTCAAGACCAAAATTAGCCTAATCGGTCCAGCCGTTCTCGAGTTTTACTCTAACTAACTACTAACTACTAACGAACAGCAATTCATTTTTATATATAAGAGAAGAAAGAAGATAATTTTACTTCAAGTCGGTATTAGATAATAAGTATTACCTTTTTTTTTTTATCCTTGATATTGTGATAGTGTCCATTCATAACATAACATAAGTTTATGCCTGTATCCCCGAAGGGGTAGGCAGAGGTGTATGATTTACATTTGGCCACTATCACACTTGTTAATGAAGTGATGATATACTCGTAGTCGATGATAGGACACGCTTGAATAGAAGCAGTCAGTTCAAATTCGAGGGGTTTATAACCGTTGAAGAGTTCCATTATTCTGGTTCCATTACCTTAAAAAAAGCGGCGATAGTTCAGTGATGTACGTAATGTTTGGTGGTGAGTTTGATCCCCAGTCGCCCCGGGCACACACCTCTGAATTTTCGTAGTTATGTGTGTATTAAAAATGTTTATTATCGCTCGCTTAGTAATGTGCCCGGTAGATGGCAATAGGCTCGCCCCCTATTACATTGGGACCTAAACATAACTAGCGAATCGTGGGTGTGTAATACACATCTGCCTACCTCTTCGGGGATACAGGCGTCAAGTTATGTTATGTTTCCACCACCGCGCACACTTAGGCTGTGGAATGATCTCCCTGCTGTGGTTTTCCAAGCGACTAAAATATTGGGTTCTTCAAGAACTTTCACCTGTTATATTGCACACATTCATAGGCCGCGGTAACCGCTTCCCATCACGTAAGCTGTGTGCTAGTCTACCACCTTAAGTAGTATAAAAAAATATATCTCTGATGCCCGACTCCACTTACTCCTTCTCCTCCGTTTGATTTGACTTATACGGCTTTTATGAGAGCGACTGCGGTCTGACTGCCCATCCCAGAGTGGAAAGCCTGCATCAGAAATTCATCTGTTAATCTGTAGTACCTAGGTGTACACCCTAGTACTTTATCATGATAATTTATTTCATTTCTTTCTTTCTATGATCATCATCATCATCAACCTATTCTAGTCCACTGCTGGACATAGGTCTCCCCCAATGAGCGCCATAGCGCCCTGTCTTCAACTTGCCGCATCCAGCATCTGCCCGCAGTCTTTCGCAGATCGTCATCCCACCTGGCCGGAGGGCGTCCTACACTACGTTACTTTCTATGATATAACACTATAATTATAGACCATATATTGATGGATCGTTCTCATCCAAAAGTATTTTGTAAACATGTTTGTCCCAACTTTCTTTTTATATACTCGTTTTGGTTCGCGTATCTCCTCATGTAGGCATCTGTGTAGGATGTTTGGATACCATCTAAGCCATTAGCCGATATATTGGTTTGATTTAAATGTCCTTGTGGGCATTTAGAAAGTTTTAAGGTATTTGACTAATATGAGCTTAGAAAGTGTTCCAAATTGTCTAAAATCCCACATTCTATCATCGCATCGCTCGCCACAGACAGGGAATTCATCCTCACACGTTGCGACCGGAAACGGTGCGTACAGTTAGGTATGAGAGGCACTTTATTCCGTGCACTCTCAGGCTGTGAAATGATTTCCCTGCCGTGGTTTTCCCAAGCAACTACAATATGGGGTTCTTCAAGAAGGTTTTCACAGGGTCGGCAGCGCGAGTGTGACGCACCTGGTGTTGCAGACATTCATAGGCCACGGTAACCGCTTCCCATCAGGTGGGCCATGAGCTAGTCTGCCACCTGAGTGGCATTAAAGAAAAAAAATACTCCTCTTTTCCATGATTTGGTTAAGTTAAATAGATTATTAACTTATCGTATTATTATGTTCAACTCAACTTAGCATTAATCCCAGTGGCATCCGAGGGTGGGGTCTATATTTTAAAAATTTGGCTAATTTGGTCAATGATAATACATAAAATAACATAAATAAATAAATATTCTACGACATTCTACACAGCGCTTTCTAGACTCAAAGTAAGCATAGCTTAACTCGCTTGTGTTATGGGTTCTAGAATGCGAATAAACATACTTATATACTTTAGAAACATCCAGACCAATGAAAAGAGACATATTCATGCATACAAATATTTGGACTGAGCGTGAATTGAACCCGCGCCCCTTATCGTAGCAGTCGAATGCACTACCGCTACGCCACAGAGACCGTCACACTCAATCGGCAATCGCTGTCACGATTGCCGTCTGGCAGTCCACCTTCTTCAATGCCTCGTCCATCAGTCAGCAGCTGTGCCAGCTAACAGGTGAGTTTGGTTTGGGCCCCAAAGACCTTAGTACCCATATATTAGAAGCTTATTGCAGTCTACTGAGCAGTTTCCACATACCTACTACCTTTAAAAATTTCGTAACAGAACAACCCATTTTTTTTTAATGAATGATAGGCTCACGTTTGACCCCTATCTCACCTGGTCGTAAGTGACGATGTAGTCTACGATGAATCACGTTCGCCTAGAAGGAACCTATTCACTCGAGACTTGAAGATTCCGAAGTTATAGCTTTCCGGAAACACAGACTCAGGCCGGCAATTCCACTTCTTAGCTGTACGCGTAATAAATGTGTGGCTGAAACATTTCATGCGTATGAGTGGAATATCCACCATGTAGCGGTGGCGTGTCGCTGTGCGTCTGGTCGTTCGTTGGTGGAAAGGGCTTGGATGTATCAAGTTGTTCAATTCCAGCGCACACTCTCCGAAATGCATCCGGTAAAAAATCGATAGGCCTACAACTTTGCGTCTATGTTCAAGGCTCTGAAGCCTTTTCTCGATGAGTGCATCGTTGTTAGTGTAAAGCTTTTGCCCCACCCGGTAACCAAATTCAATATAATCGCACGCAATCTCAGGCAACAAAACTAATGAGATATGCTATTAAGTTTTCGGATAACTTACCAATTATATTTCAGGAAAGTTATACCGTGTGAAGTTCTTTATACAAATCAATACCACACATTTATTTAACCTTCCTAAACCCGCATCAAATAGTCTAAGAGATACGCACACGGTCTGTCAGACCGAAAGTGCTGATAAATGGTTCTCTATTATAATCACCTGATCATCAATTCAAACACCAATAAGTGTACCAGCTAGTTACGATAAGTGCAGACGGAGGACTCAAAAAAAAAAACAAAATTACTTAATTTAAATTTATTAAAAATTAATTATTACAATCAGAGTTAAATCTAGAGAATCGACTACGTTCGATGATCGACCCGAAGTGTCGTCTTCAGGGACGCTCCGATAGCGCGATGGCTCGCGGCACGTGGAGCGATGTCAGCTACTCGTGTCCAAGCCTCGTGCCCGCCGGCTGATGCAATTCGTTGTATTGTAATATTGAGGAAATGTCTTGTCAGCGATTGCCTAACTGGACCGTGGCATAACACCGTAGTTCAGCAGTTATTTGAAGACTTTTGTCGAAAATAATTCTGAATAATGATCTGACGCAGCAGGCTGACGCAAATGGCCAGTTTCATTATTGCCATCTTGGCTTACTTGTGGTTTCTGCTCCTTGTTTGATGATTCTGTAGATTGGCGTTTCAGTAGATAACGTTTTCCAAGTACATAGCTAAAAAGTACAGCTGCACTTAATAGGATGAGGTACAGCGGTATTGTAGTATGGTATAAGGTTGAATCTTGCGTTATCTTGTCTTCGATTTGAGGCTGCATCATCATCTTAGAGTTGCTGGTATGTAAGTTCTCCAGGTTTATCGAATTTAGTGTTAGTACTGGCCGTAGAGACGAGATACGTTTGAAATCTTGCAGCGGCAAATCTGTGATTTTCGTGACTTGGCCTTTTGTGCGGTCGTTACTATTCATAATGGTGAAGTCAGATGTTTCGCAGAAAACAATTTTCTGCCAGCACAGCTAAGTAACTCCCTTGTAGCTTATTGAAGGCGTTCCTGCCGCACGACGTCTGCACCTTGGTAGCTTTCGGGAATGAGATAGTGTAGTGTCTGTCGTCTAGATGGTCGAATGCTCCTCTAGACAGTGTAACAGGGGTGAGGTTGCACGTAGAGTCGATCTCCTGCTGTAGAGTCGAGCTATAACCAATTTAAATACATGCTCATGCAGCACTACATTTAACACGACACTTGACACTTTGGGCACGAACTATGCAGCTAACATAAAATAAAAACAAGACCTGTTACCTGTATTGTAGTTACTACCATTTTTTTAAATATTATAATATACACTTCACACCCCTTTTTTTTTGTTTTTTTGTTACGTGCGGAAATCCCTTCGGATACCCCCCTCCCCGCCGGCCAGCGGGGGTGGTTAACATATTCTTCATCTATTAGTCAAAGGTTTCCTGGGCGAGATCTCTTATTGATTCAAGCTTGCTTTTGTACTTAATTTATGTATCAACTGTGTTACTTACTTGTGTGTACAATAATGAATGAAAAAATACAAAACTTATATCGTCGGCCTGACAGACCAATGCGGTATGCGAAGGTTAACGAGGCTCTTGAGTAAATGCGTTTTGCTTCCAGCTAGGACGCGGAATATGCTCCATTAGGTATCATATTCTCTGTACGTGACTACCAGCTGTTTCGAACTTCAATACGTAATTTAGTAGCATTTGTATTTTCATTTATGTACTGGTTTCTTAATAGCAAAATAAGTTTCAGCTACTAGGGAAGCAATTTTAGAAATACAGATATTACAAACACGGCTAGAGGTAATTCCGAATGTATGTTACCGTTTCACACGTAGACCGTTGAACCAATTTATGAAGAAAAACAAGGATAGAGACAGAAATAGAGGCTAGTCGTGGGCAGTAACTAGTTATAAATCTAGCCCCATTGGTTTAATTTATATTATTTTGAATAACGCCCAAACCCTTTTTATTACGCGTGTAAACCTCTATGTTGAAAAAACAAGTAATCATATAATTATTATAATATAATAAAACATAGGTCGAATAAACAAAGTATCAGCATTTCGAAAGAACTTTCTTTTACAAATAAACTAACAATCTTATGGCGTTATTCATAAACGTTGCTTAATTTTAAGCAAGCTTTTAAATAATGCTTAACAAAATTTTGCATTCATAAACGTTGTTTAGATTTAAACAACTGTTTAAACTGGTGCATAACTAGCTGTCACACTTAACTTTTAAAACAACAAAATGGCGTGCGTTGAACAGCTGATGTTTGATGTATGCGAGTTCTGTTACAGCTCGCCACCCAGACGGACACTGAAATATGTTGTGATCTACTTCCAATTCGTTTGGAAGGATCTCCATTATGACATCCTCTGGAGGTGGGCTAGCTGGGCGAGGGCCTCCACCAATCGCATTGCAGTTGCGTCGGTATTCAAAATTTCTTTTTTTTATATTATTTTGGGTATTTCTCCACTGGTTCATCAACTGTGGCAGTTCTCTCCTTGTATAATTCATTTCATTGAAACTGAAAAAAATAAACACACCTATATAGTTGAGCACATGACTTCTGCAATGCGAGATTATTGAACCACCATACTATACCTTCGCAAAAATCTCTTGCCATGCTGTCTTTTTTATTTGGTTGTTATTTTTAGTCACATCCTTGTTTTCCACCAAATGAGTTTTTTCTTTTATTAATTGAGTTAGCAAAGCCTGAAAAATTGTTATGTGAAAAGTATGAAACAATAAAATGACCTAGGTACTGTTTATAGAATTTTTTAAAGACCATAATTTTATTCATACCTTTTCCGATTCACTCCAATTTGAGGACCGGATTCGTTTATTTGTTTTATCTTCCATTGTTATAATTTTATAAAACACAAACTTTTTTGAACCGAACTGTAAACGCCACGAGATGAACGGACCGAAATCAAAACGTCAGCGTCAAACAATTTTTGACGTTACGGTTGGCAGATTTCTTTTTAAATTTTACTTTTGGCTAAAGCGTCGCGCGTACTGTCAGATTCTTACCATTTCTACCAAAAAAACTACCAGTAGTAAAAAAGTTAAGACTGTTTAACTAAGCAACCTTCAAGAAGCGTTATGAATCAAAAATTTTTAAACATTGCTTAAAGCTTAATTAGGTAATTAGTTAAGTGATGCTTAAGACGTTGATTAACAACATTTTATGAATAACGTAGTTAATTAAAAGCATTTTTTCTACTTGATCTTTGATTACATTTCAAAAAGTTCGTTGAAGTATATAGGTACACTATGTGACACCCATCTAACTTACTAAAAAAGTGTACAACATGAATACCCAAACTTTAGTGAGGTTCGGTTCAAGTCCGACATAACCTTTACCGCTAGCCGGTGGGGGGTTTCCGTGTTAATTTCCGCACAGAAAAAACAACAGTAGTACTCCGGGAGTACTGACAGAAGTGAAAAAACTAAAAAAAAATTACAGGGCCATTTATGTTGTTCATTATGAATTAGTTTAAAACTTAATTAAGGTCAGAACACAATGAAAAAATATGAGAAGCATCACAGTGACGATGACGCGAGTTCCTTATCTTATATTGATCTCGGTACGAAACTGTGAGAAACTTTGGCCAGAGCATTCCCCCTGTAAGGGACTGGTCGCGGGTTCAACTTCTGTTATAGATGTTCTCTTTTTCCGATCTAAATTTATTTGAGAAACTCATTTGAAATCTCTTAGTTATCAAAGAACACGGAGTAAGGAAAGATAAAGACAGAGAAACGGCACGTTCGACTGCTATGTCAGAAGTTGCGGTGAAAAGACAGAGGTGTGTGCCCGGGGCGACTCGGGATCGAACTCGAGATCTCGTCTCAGCAGTCCGTTACGTACGGCACTGGGCTATCGCCGCTTTAATCAAATAAATCCAAACCAAATATCTTTAGGACGGCTGAATTTCACCAATCCTACTGACATTATAAATATGAAAGTTTGTAAAGATGTTCCGAAGTCTGGATATTTGGATGATTTTTACTCGCTCACGCGTAAACCGTTGAATAAATTTGGTTGTAAATTGGCACATAGACATTTTCTAATTCCTGTGAGGAATGGGCACATCTAGTTGATTTATAAATTCATTCTGTTCCATTGAAACTCAATTACGTTCTGTTTGTTTGAAGTGAGTTTACTCATTTTACACAATAAATTCATTGGGTAAAATGTGCTAACGCAATCCAAACTGATTTAAACGTAGTGAAGATCCGTTCAACAAAACTGAGTTCTCAATTTCTCAATCGAATTTGGAATTTTGACACCTATCTGTATAGGCATAGCGCGCCTTTTTGTAATGCCATCTGTATAATAGCTACTAAAAGTTAGTGGTCGGATTTTGGTCTCTTGCAAAGCCAATTTTTATGTTCAGTACAGCGAGTCTAGTAGTAGGTATATATAGAAACTAGTATTTTGTGCGGTGCGCGAGCTGCAAGCAGCTAGCGAGTGTTATGTGTAGCGCTCTATTTTGTTTATTTATTTCAAATAAAAAAATCGATCCGCCATCTTGGATTTTTCATCTTTTTTTTCAAAAATTCAAAATCAGAAGCCTCGATTTACTCAAAAATGACACCCATGTTGCCATCTCATCAAAGGTGGCGGAGAAACGACCACCATGTTGGCCGCCATCTTGAATTTTTTGACATTTCAGATTTTTCCCATAGTCACCTCAGCTCTCCCTACATTTTTCCCATACATCATCCATATCCCCCATTACTCCTTCTAGGAGAACAATTGTGTCAGTGAGGGATCTTGAATCCGCCATTGTGAATTTATTTTCAGCTCCCTGCCAATTGGATACGGCTCCGAGTATTTTTTGTTTGAGCAGCCCTCACCTATGTTTAATACCCTGGCCGTGCTCCTCACCCATCTTCCAAACCCTTGATCACCATCTATCTACATGTTTAGAGTTCTTCCACAAAAACATTTTAAAAAGAAACCATAAATCAAAGTCTTGCATAGTTCAAAACTTGTAGTCTATTCAATATTCGCCATATATTTTCTATAGAAAAATAAATTCCGCCATCTTGAATTTTTTTTCTATTCATCGAGTAGACCTTTGGATCCTGATCATCTTTTGCGAAGAAACTACTCTTCCATCTTTTATACTCTCCGAGATAGACACCGACGAAATTTGTATGGCGGCCATTTTTTTTCCGCCATTTTGAATTTTTTTTCAGGTCACTGGCAATTGAATGACGTTTCGAGTGACATTTGCTCAAGCACCCCCAACCTATCTTCAATACCTTAAGCGTGCTCTTCACCCGTCTCCGAAATCCTCAATCATCAGCTCTCTCCATATTTTTCCTCCGAATGAATTTTTACCCTCTATACGAAACCATCAGTGAAAAAAAAATTTTTCATACAAAATTGTTCAGGAGAGGTGATCAATGAGTGAGTCAGTGAATCAGCACGAGCAGCTATATATGAGATGAGATCCGATTCTCAGCACTCCATGGATTCACCGTGCGGTCGCCGGGTCCATAGCGTGGTACAGAGAGGAACACCATGACGGCGACTGGGACTTGCGACCCAGATGTAGGTTTAGGGTGGCCACCTTGTGATGCATCAGCGCTCACCTCCACCGTCAGTAGTGTTCCCCCCCCTACCTATCCAAATTTGGTAAGATCCTAACAATGCCGCTTTTGATATACGTTTTAATAAAGAGCTTACTGAAGCTCTTGGCAATCCGAGGTCTTTAAGTAAGTTGTACAGGGATTAAGCTGGAATTCCCCTTGCTCCTACTTCTACGGCATAGAGTTTAACCACGTAGCCGTTTTTGGTTAACTCGTTAGTCAAATCAAAGTATTTGTTTGTCTTTATAGCGTGGTCTTTAGGTATATTAGTTTCCCACGGTACTGTGAGTTCTACAAGCACTGCACGCTTATGCGATCGTGAAAAAAGGAATATGTCGGGTCTGGATGATGAGGCACAGACATCCTCCGGTATCCTATAGTGCTTCTCATACGTGTCTACGAGTATTGTCCAGTCAACGGCAGCTATCAAAATTGAATAAGGCTTTTGAAGTGATTTCTTTGAGCAGCCTTCCTTTACAAACGCAATATCATTTCTTTGGTTTGTGGTTAATCCTTTTTTCGCTCTAGCTACCGCCAAACTTACAGCCTCACGTATGATTTCTAATACCTTATCATGACGGCGCGAGTAATGACCCCGGTCTAATAGCGTTTTACAACCCACTAGTAGGTGCCTAGCCGTACCAGTTGCTTCACCACATGAGTTACATGTTTTATCTGTGGCTTTTCCCCATCTGACCAGATTGCTTTGGTCGGGGAGGGTCAACTGGAATGCATTCAGGTAAAATTTAAGTAAGGCCGGTGACCAGTCGTATATTATGGTACGCCATTTTAAGGCTATGGGAATACAAAATTCACCTAGAGTCAACCATTCGTTTTGCATTTCTAGGTTCATTGCGTGCACCTTATAGGTGTTGTTTTCGTCTGCTTGAAGAAAAGATTTTGTTATTTCTTTATCTGTTTGTCTCTGAATATTACCTAGACCTACTCTACCAGTCTGCGAGCCTATCATGAATCTTTTATGGAACTGGAGGCGTGATTCGAGCTCCGATGCATTTTTATCTTTTGGAAGGACTTTTACTATTTCGTCTTTAGATTCCGATAAGACGTGCATTTTAGTTACTCTTAGGTGTTTATAGAGTTCTGATGGCTTCTTAAGCGTCATTCCAAAATTATTCGCAGATCTATATAGTGCCGACGGGTCGGCCGACTGAGCTAGCCCTAGCCACGACTTCAGTGTCTTCGTGACACTCGCATCTAGTTTTTTGAGGAGGCTCTGGTTTCATATATAAGAAACGGCCAGTTAAGAAGCGAGGTTAAATAATTGTCATAGATCCAAGCTTTTTTAACATTACTTATTGGTTGTTGGTCTACCTTTTTTAAATCGATAATGAAACTATCAATTAATTTGTCCAAAGCTGGAGTGCAACCTCGGTTGTCAATCTTTCTTCCGAGGAATTTAAAAGGCACGGTTTCAGATATAGTTGAAACGTTTTCCCCGCCTATACTAAGCCCTGGGTCATATGAAGTATACCTGGTACCCCGCCTACCCAGACATAGACAGTAGCATTTGCTAGGTTTTGCTCTCATTCCATCTGTCCATGTACAGAAATCGTGTAATGCGTAAGGCGTAAGCGTAAGGTATGAAGTACTCAAAACCGGTGCCTTTGCAGGAAATATTTAATGATGGAGCTCATGTTTCAAGACAGAAGCAGATGGCGTTCTGTTTTCTCAGCTTACCATGGGGGGAAAGTGGTGTGAGTATATATATATATATGTATATATATATGGTTCACGTAAGCAACGGACACCAAATAACGCAAGCAATTAACGTCTGAATTGTTTTCTAACTTGAGGGTTCTATAATAATATTTCTTGAGAACTTCAAAACAGTTCTTGCTCACACAAATATACATATTAAGTGGGAACAGTGATTTACTTATAATGTTGCTAACTAAGTACTGATTCAATGGTTTCAGTATTATTCAAATGTCATTAACAACGATAGTTTAAATTTCAAGTTCACGTGAATTTCTGATTTCGTAGTGCCATCGCGATAACTCAATCTTACTCCTTATAACTCGTATTATAAATACGAAAATTTGGATGGATGGTTAGATGCCCCAGCACAGAAAGTCTATACAAACAAATAAAATTGAAGTATCTGTTTGTAATATCAAAATAACAGTTTTTAGTGTGATATGCACTCATTAAAAACTGTTATTTCACCACGAACACACGGTACATATATGCAAAAAACTAATTTTTAAAAATGTTACCTGTCTTTTTGTCAGTTTTATTTTGCTAATATCTGAAAGAATTGAGCCGATTTTTACCGGCAGATATCTGATGTTAAAACTTATAAGGTGTAACTTAGACTACTTTTATTTTAGAAAAAGAATTAGGGGTCCACGCAAAAAAATTAAAACCCAGATCTCAGTCTACGCGGACGAAGATGCGGTCACCAGCCGCATCACGTGTCGCCCCGCGAGAATATCAATGATCTTTTTGACAATTTGCCGTAAATAAAATTGTTTTATATAGAAAATTTAAACGTATTTTGTTAAGTATAGTGGAATAGTACTTGATTTTGACTATGTGTGAGTGAAAAATGAATATATATTTTTCTATCTTACGAATCAGTGAGCGATGTCGAAGGTTTTGGCAGAGTTCTCGCAGAGGCCTCTGCCAAAACCTTCTAACCTAACCTAATCAATATCTATCCATGTCTGGGAGCGCGGTGTTCGTTTCGCTCGCTCGTGGTGTGTGTGTGCTGGTCTAAAGAAGGATACATGGATCGTATACACAATTTGTCCGCCCGAAAGCTTCTTTGGCCCAACACTATGTAAATGCTGGACTAAAGAAGCATTTGTAAATACGCCCTCCGCCGGACCCCGGACTCCAAGTTGAGAGCCTCATACGAGAATATCGTAAAAATGATGATGAAAAAAGATATGACAGGTAAAATCGAAAATTGCCTAGAATTTTTTACATTTCAAAAATAAAAGGTTATCATAATTTACTTAAACTTAAACCGACGCTACGGGAAGTTACGCTCCTCATTGATAAACATTGTCAGTATTTCATCAATAACTTAAATTTTGAACCAGGACACATTTTGCATTAATTAAAAGATTCAAGTTTAAGCTTATATAACTTCCCTGAACTTGAGCTAAAAAATAACAAAATCTTTAAAAAATTTAATCCTTGGTGTGACATCTTTAATGTCATCAGTTAATTTATGAGTTCAACATCAGTTGGATGTAGTACAGTCAGCGTCAAAAGTAGATATGGATGCACAGATTTCAAAAATAAAAATTTGGATTAAAATTATAAATTATATTTCAATCAACATTTTATTACAACTCAATAAGTAGTTGAACAGCATTTTCGGTAAGACATTTAAATTACTTTACTCTAATAGACATTTTTAGAGTCTGAAAATCATCATCTACTTTTATAATAATAATAATAATAATAATCATTTATTTCAGGCAATATTTACATAACGATCTTAAATATGTAAACAGAGGCCCATATAATAGATACCTTACAACTAACATACATATTTGTATATTTCAAGCACAATGGCTCATACATAAATGCCTTACAGACTAACATACATATAATTATAAAATTCCTATAACTAATTCACACGAAATGACGGCGTCGTGTTGCGCTTCGTGGTGTCTTGTAGCTGCCCTCGAAATCGGCGGTACATGACACCCTTCGGCCAAAACTCTTCTTTGAGGAAGTTCGCAAGGTGATGTGTCGGAACCCGTACCACGAACGACTTGAAATTGGTGCTGTGGCGGGACTCTAGCCTCTCGACCCTCAAAGTCCAGTTGGTCTTTGTCCTGATGTACTGCACCACATCTTCAACTGTCGTGGAGTAGTGTAATCGGGACACGTACAGCTGCGTCGAAGGTGTTGCAGGACGCAGTAACATATTGGGTCCTGCTAACGCAGTACCGCATAGATTACGACAAGGAGGCTTCTTTGTCTTCTTCTTCTCTACCTTTATGTAGCCATCCTTGTCACACGAGCCCTTGTTTGGACCCAGCTGTTTCACATCGTTGTGGTCTGATGCACAGCTTCGCTTTGACCCTATCTCATTACCTGCTTGACGTTTTGTTTGCGTCATAGCAGGCTTGTGTGAGGCAACCATAGCAGCGTAGGCACGAGGTGTCGACGTACGTACGTGAGTCGTTGTTCGGACGGGTGTCAAAACAGCGTCGGCAATTGAACACTTTGCAGGGCACGCATTTTCGGCGACGGGTGACGTAGTGCAACTCGCCGACTCGAAACTGCAGATGGATGCATTTTGTGCCCCGCGACGTTTGTTTACGTTAGAGGCATCGGGCGACCTACTTGTCGAAACAGCATTGCGTAACAACTCTACCTCGGCACGTAGTTCGCCTATGGTGTTGTTTGACGCCTCCATCTTGGACTGCACCTCGACCAGGCTCGCTTTCAGAGTTGTGATGTCCTTAAGCAGCCTGGTGACATCAACGTGATCGAACGTGACAGGGGGTAGCTTATGTAGCTCCTTCGCCACGAAAACAGGCACGTCGTCTGGGTCGGTGTTCTTCAGGATGGTGATGATGTCCTGGACACTCTTTTCGCCTCCATCCCTCCGTCGGGACGGCATCTGGTCTAATTTCCCGAGGGCCTGGAACAGTAAACGCTTGCCACTGCATATCTCCTCTTCCTTGAAGTTGGATGTGCAGATCTGCAGAATGCTGACTTCGTCCATGTAGTCGATGGCATGGTTGATAAACGCCAACAACTCGTTAGGTATGAGGGGTTTCGCACTCATGTCTATGTTACTGCGACGGCCAGAGCCGCGCAATACGCGAATAAAATATTCGTTTCGAGCAGCGCAGACACGTCCGTACTCGACCGCGCTGTAAACTATACCTCGCTAACGCTAACTACACGTAGGTCAGTTATAAGTCTCATGGTCCCACACACACAAACATCCTAGCAAGCAAGTAAAGCCCTGCGGTTTCTCACCGCCGGCCATACTTGGTACTCACGCCTGTGTTTTGAAATTTTTACGATTTTCTTGCCGTATTTGACATTGATGAGGACGATAATAGTGATCGAATATTATATTGATGGAGCGAAACTCCGAAAGAGTGAAGCTCTCTCTTAGACGACTCATGTATTTCGGTTATTAGATAACTCCTCTTAAACCACTCAACCGATTTAGATAAATTTGGCATATATACACAACATATGAGTGTGGAGGTTATAGGCTAAGAAAATCAAAAATCAAAAGTACCACGGAGGAATAATCACCAGAAATGTGATTTCTCAATGAACAAACAAACCTCATTCACGCGATTGGTATTAAATTAAGTAATTTAGTCAGGTCCGGTGGTCACATTATGTCTGGTTGACAGTTCAGGTAAATTACAGTGATGATGGTTATCAGCTTATCAGCTTCGCTCAATTCGCTTTTCTTTTTTTTTTTATACCACTCAGGTGGCAGGCAAGCTCATGGCCCACCTGATGGGAAGCCTTTAGTCTTCCGGGAAGACCAAAGGCTACTCCCGCCTTTCCCTTCTTTTTTAGTTTTTGTGCTGTCAGAAGGAAGACTCTTCCCTCTGACAGCACAAAAACTCTCAGTGAGCTCTGGCTACCCTACTCACCGCCGGGAACACAACACGAGGTTATTATGGCCGCGGTATTCTGTAGGGCGGAGGTACTTCCCCAGTCTACTCCGTTGGACGGGAATACCGTCATGTCCTACCTCTCTTGAGATCGATTCAAATGACTTTCACATATTAGACATTGAATTATTATAGATTATATTATTTTACATCGTATTGAATGTATTAATGTGACTTCTCTTTATGTTTTTATTTTATTTTACAAATTTATTGATTAATTGATTATGAATTATTGATTGACTTGTTGATATTACTGGACATTGCATTGGGTTTATCTAATTTTAATTTTATTGTATTTCTTGACTTTATTGATGTAATTTGTGATCTGAATAGGTACGCAGATTTTGGGGTGCTTGGTTAGGGACCTCCACGCGGTGCACCCTGGGCAACGGGGACGGCAGCGCCTCTCTCCTAGGGTGGGAGAGACGCTGCCGCCTACGGCCAACTCCGACCGAGGCGAGGACGGCCCTGTTGAGGGCTGTTCGGAAGCTTTCCACGTGTCCCTCTGATTAGCAAATGGCACCAGTGGAGAGCAAGTAAGGGGGCCATCTCGAAACCGGAGGTGGCCCACGGTCGGTCGGGGTGCGAGGGATATGCTCTATGGGTAACCTTACACCCCGGCGTCTTAAGACCCGAGACAGCGTGCGGTTTTAGTCGGTGCAAGCCCGACATAACCGCCCCCGCTGGCCGGCGGGGGGGTATCCGAAGGGATTTCCGCACGAAAAAAAGAAAAATAAGGTACGCAGATTTTGTAATTTTTTAATCTACAATAATTTACTGTGTTTTATATTATTAATACTTTGTACTTCAGACACAATTGTAACAGATTGTTACTAAATAAATGAAAATGAAAAATGAAATGAAAATTTTTGCAACAGCAGAATACATTGCAAACCTAGTTTAGTTAACCACAAAATATTGACACATCACTATTCTTTGAAAGCTGGCGGGCAAGTGGCCGAATGACGGACCGAAGAGAAGTGCCGCCGGCTACGCGTGCGAATACAAGCTGCCAGCCGGTCAGCTTTTCATACGATCAAGCCCTCTCCTTGCCGCCATTTTACCGGCGGGTCGGCTAGCTTAAAACTTCTTTTTTAAAACATAGCTCAACAAAACTATGAAAAGAAAATGAGATATAAAAATTGTGTCATTATTTTTATGATTAGAAGTCTACTTGCTAACAATGCACTGTCGGTGTTGGCGCATTATCGTCAAATTTAACTAGCACTTTCGATTTAACTAGCAGTCATATTCGACGATGTTCTCTAAGTAAATATCTTTGATAGGATATAAATTTGAAGATATTCCTACTGATAGCTTCAGATCTTTTCATTCTGACGGAACGAAAGTGAATCGTTAGTTTGTGAATGAGTGTCCCTAAAAGTAACAACCGTTCTAAGTACAGTCGACAACAAAGTTGATTAACACTAAAATATTTAAAAACTAAATTGTTTTTTCTTCGGAGTACGTGTATCAATCATTGATCTCATTGATATCTTTTAATTACCAGAGGACATTGTACTACCTAACAGAGTGTGCAGGATCCTGGGGATATCTTTTCGAGGGCCTACCCGGGGTTCCCGGCAATGGGCACTTGGGGAGGACAACGTGTGGTTTTAGTCGATCCGATTTCGACACGCCCACCCCATCATTGGCACCGATGGGGTGAAGCAATACCATACCATACATACTAATTGAAACCAATAAGCGGACCTCGGGCTCCAAAGTACAAACTTTGGGCGCTAAGAGAAGTCGCTATGAGGATGATGAAAGTACTAACTAATATATTTCATTTATAATTTTATGAAAGCCTCAGGAGCTACGGAGATTAATAAATTAGACATTATTAAGCCAATTTTGTCGTTGACTGTACTTATGTATATGTTATGAACTCGTTACACAATTTATATCTTTATTCGGCTTCAAAGAGTTGTTCAAAGAGATTGTATTTCCTCCGAACATTTTTGATATATATTCTTAGCTAAGATTTTATCATAAATATACTTAACCTTTTGACTGGCTTTTTTTATTTTGTCGCGATGAGGATGAGAGACGGATGCATTCTTTCGAAGATTTCTTTATGATTTTGTGAATGAACTTTTTTTTAAAGTGCTATTATTTGTGGAACATTTCAAGGAAAGAATACAAGTCGAATCATATCAGTAGGAAAACAAGTTGATTTCCTGAGACGAGCTCGGCCGAATACAAGGGATTTTCTTTTATTATTTTTTTTTTATATATTTTTTTCTTTATCTTGCAATGGTTCACCCCAGCATGAATCTATTACCGAAAACAGCAACTCGATAGCTCATCTCCTTCATACCCAAAACCGTGACAGAAAATTGGCAACGACGACGTCGCCGACAACTCGATAGCAATAGGGCTTTTCTAAAGAAAATCCCTAAAAATTGGCAGAGGAAAGAGTAAAGTGGCGTTTGCGCTGTTGGCGACTTTAGAGAGATTGTAATTTATTTTTCGTCAGAAAGCACCTTGAAATAAGACGAGGGTATTTGACTACTTTAGGTGTTTTAGCCGTAGCAAAGTTACCTTTTAGGCCGCACGAGGAGCTGGCGTTCCGCGTAGTTTCTCGCGCCAACATATAGAAAAAAAACGTATCAAAACAAATAATGAAGTAGCTTTTATTTAAGATCTTTTAGTAGCACTTTAAATAAACAGTAACGATAAATTATAAAAGCAGCTCTTGTAAAAGTCAATATGAACCAAATTATGAATAAGCGAAGTAGAAGAGCGGACCCAGGGCTGCAAGCTGGAAAATCTTGATGGGGCTCCATACACTCATGGGGTCCCATGCACACGTGGGCCCCATGTACCCATGGGGAACGTACATTCATAGGGCTCATACATATTTAGGATCCATAGGAGTCTACCTATCTAAATATTCGGGGCCTAAGCTAGTTTGTAAGCTGGTACAACTGCTGACTGACGGATGATGCTCTGGTGCAGGTTTTTGGAAGGTCTGACAGCAGTCAATCCCGTAAAAGACAATATGAAATAAATTATGGAAAATAGAAGTAGAAGATCGAACCCCGACTCCAAGCTGCAAGAAGATCTCCTCATGGCCCCATCAAGATTTGATATGCGTCTATTAGTACCAATTTCAATAATGAAACATTCTTTTACTGCATTGACTAATGTCATAAGAAATTTATAACATAACATAACATAAACTCACGCCTATATCCCCGAAGGGGTAGACAGAGGTGCTAGCACCCACATTTCGCCAGTTTATGTTTAGGTCCCAATGTAATAGGTGGCGAGCCTATTGCCATTAACAGGGCACTTATAAACCTGCGATAAATACACACATAACTTCGAAAAGCATCGAAAAGTCATTGGTGTGTGCCATGGTAAAACCTGGGATCGAACCCGAGACCTCGTCTCAGCAGTCCATTACCCATACCACTAGGCTACCGCGGTACCATAATGAGGGAACGGTACCAGAATAAGGGAAATTTAATGCTATTATAATGTGAAAAAGCCCTATAATTATAAGCACTATAATCGAAATAAAAGTTCGAGTCTCAACGTTTTATCAACGAAATTGTATATTTGGCACATTCTCTACAAGCACACACGTCCTGCCTCTAACACGTTCCGCTAGGGACTGATTGACTCCCTGAAAGCTTAGTAGAAAACGTAGGTAGTATGAATTTTCACTGTACAATTCAGAATTTATATAAATTTTGAAAACCGAATTTCTCTCTCCATGTCGGTTCTGGTCAACTAATTCTAATCCAACATTTTTACCGAACATTTTATGTCTGACCAAGACTTGCTAATAAAACCTCATCAAAATCCGTTCAATAGTTTTTGCGTCTATCGCGATCAAAGAGATTATCAGACAAAAATCAAAAAAAATATATAATTGCGTTTTTTTTAAGTCAACATTACCTAAGTGCTTTTTAGGGTTCCGTTGCCAAATGGCAAAAAACGGAACCCTTATAGATTCGTCATGTCTGTCTGTCTGTCCGTCCGTATGTCACAGTCACTTTTTTCTGAAACTATAAGAACTATGGTGTTGAAACTTGGTAAGAAGATATATATATATTCTGGTTTTAATTGGTATCTATGGTATATATATATTAATTGGTATATATATATATATATCTTCACCCCATCGGTGCTAACGATGGGATGGGCGTGTCGGAATCGGATCGACTAAAACCACACGGTGTCCTCCCCAAGTGTCCATTGTCGGGAACCCCGGGTTCATTACAATAGTTTATTTAGTACATTAACTGATGCTTTTTCACATACATTCAAACAAAAATGTAAAAAGCACAGTACTAAATCTAAATTCTGTGAATGGGCTACTGTAGGCATATATAAAAGTAGACGAACACTTTTCGATTTATACGCCCAAAAACAGTACAGACTTGACAGTCGTTTCATTGAATATGTAAAAAATTACTCCAAGGTATTCAAAAAAGTATGTAGACAAGCGAAGGCCATTCATATTAAAAGGAAAATAATTGAGGCTCCCAATAAAATGAAAGAAACTTGGAAAGTTATTAACAAAGAGTCTGGTAAATGTAAAGTGAGGGATACTGTTACTAAAATTAAATTAGAAAACAAGAATATAACCTCTCCGAAGGATATTGTAAATGCTTTTGAAGATTATTTTACCAATATTCCATTGCATCTCACTTCCTCTATTAACTCTAGCGCTAACAGTGCTGTGGCCCTTGTTGAGAGTAATATTAGTTCTTCTAAATTTAAGTTCAAACATATTGATCCCAATGACATTTTAAAAGCATTTAAAAATCTAAAAATGAAAATGTCTGAGGATTACTGGGGCATGTCAGTTAGTTTAATTAGTCATATAATTAATATCATTGCACATGATCTAGCACTCATATTTAATGAATGTATAGATGAAGGCACATTTCCTAATTTAATGAAACACAGTAAACTAATACCATTATTTAAGAAAGGATCTAAGTCGGAACTCGGAAACTACCGCCCCATCTCTATTTTGCCAGCTCTGAGTAAGGTGTTTGAGAGAGTGATGCTCAATCAGATGCAACTGTACTTCAAGACCAACAATCTTTTCCATAGCCAACAATATGGCTTTACTGGCGGGAAATCTACCACCGATGCGGGAATGGCTCTAGTCAGCCTAATTTACGACGCTTGGGAGGGATCGCAGGATGCTATTGGGGTATTCTGTGATCTTTCTAAAGCATTTGATTGTGTTGACCATCAAACACTCTTGCTCAAGCTACGTCGATATGGTTTTGATGAGAAATCAATAGAACTATTAAAATCATACTTTACAGATAGGCTTCAGACTGTTGTTGTGAATAACGTCAAGTCAAACGGATCAAACGTCAAAATAGGCGTACCACAGGGATCAATCCTAGGACCTTTTCTCTTCTTGGTGTATGTCAATGACCTGCCTTATACGATCGAGGCTCAAGCTGGCATTCAAAGTAGATCGGCGTAGTACAGATACAAGTAATATTAATAATATTTTGAACGCCATTTCAAATTGGTTTTATGCAAACAACCTATTGTTGAATGCAGAAAAGACCAAATGCATTAAGTTTACACTGCCTAATGTGAGGCAAGCACACGTTAATGTCGTGCTGGAGGGGCAAAGGTTGGAATTTGTAAATAGCACTACTTTTCTAGGCATAACACTAGATTCGAAATTGCAATGGGGTGACCATATCACTATTTTGGCCAATAAACTCAGTTCTGCTGCTTATGCTGTCAGACGGATTAGGCAGTTGACAGATGAACCTACTGCTAGGCTGGTATATTTTAATTATTTTCATAGTCTGATGTCTTATGGAATACTACTTTGGGGGAATGCAGCAGATTTAGAAACTATATTTATACTACAAAAGAGGGCAGTTCGTGCCATTTATTGTTTAGGCAAGAAATATTCTCTTAGGGAACGATTTAAAAAGACTAATATTTTAACTGTAGCTTCCCAATATATATTCGAGAACATACTGTATGTCAGGAAAAATATATCCAATTTTACAAAAGTAAGTGACATTACAGACAGAAATCTGCGTAATAAAAATAAACTGATCCTTCCATGTTATCGGCTTAGCAAAGTTAGTGATTCTTTTAGGGGGGAAGGTATACGCTTTTATAACAAATTGCCTGAATCGGTCCTTGGTATGCCTGACAATAAATTTAAAACCTTTGTTAATACCGCCTTTTTTTTTTTTTTTACGTGCGGAAATCCCTTCGGATACCCCCCCCGCTGGCCAGCGGGGGTGGTTATGTCGTGTCTCGACTAAAACCGCACGGTGTCCTCCCCAAGTGTCCGTTGCCGGGCACCCCGGGTAAGCCCT
Source organism: Cybosia mesomella (assembly GCA_946251805.1). Classification (NCBI taxonomy): domain Eukaryota; kingdom Metazoa; phylum Arthropoda; class Insecta; order Lepidoptera; family Erebidae; genus Cybosia; species Cybosia mesomella. The sequence goes on from OX276413.1 coordinate 3,000,075, forward strand.
CGAAAGGATAACCCCAGGGTTGCCGGCGGACTTTGGCCGCCACCGCGGCCTCGCCTGGTGGGGTCGGGTTTTATCCCGCTTCGGTGAGTTGGCAGGCGTGTGTAGGGCACACACGACACGCCTCCGCCACGGTCTACTTCTGTAAGGACGGCGAGTCGGCCAACTGCCGTCCTCAGGCCCCGATCATGGAGGTCGGTAGTCCCAGGCGTAGATGAGTCTACAATAAATTTAAAACCTTTGTTAAGACCGCCTTATGTAAAAAAGCATACTATAGGACAGATGATTACCTTAAAGACAAAAATGTCTGGTTTGAGCATGGTGCAGGCTCCTCCTAAAATGCTAAAATGTTACAACTACAGCATAATATTGTAGTAGGCACTCGACCTTTTTACCATATTTTAACTTTTTTCAATTATTTGAACGATTAACTTGGGTTTTTTTATTATAACGTTTTTTTTTTTATATACCTTTATTTATCTTGACACGAGACTAAAATGTACATTCGTCCATATTTAGTCTTAAGAAATCACTATTATAAGCTGACGTCTCGAAAATGCCGCAGTGGAGTTTGTTGCGCCGTTTCTTCTCCACTAGCGCCTAGGAAGCGGTGGTAAACTTAGTATTAAGCAATTATTGACGTCAAAAAGATGTAACTACGTTGCACTATTTTGAAAAATAAAGACCTTGACTTTGACTTTGTGAACCGCATTAAGATTTTCACACAGAAATAGAAAAAAAAACAATAAATGTTGGGGGTCCTCATACTTAGAACTGAAACTCAAAATTTTTTTTTTCATCGAAGCCATAATGTGTGAGGTATCTATGGATAGCTCTTCAAAAATTATATTGAGGTTTCTAATAATTTTTTTTTCTAAACAATAGTTTGCGCGGGTGACACTCCCAAAGTGGTAAAATGTGTGTCCCCCCCTGTAACTTCTAAAATAAGATCATGATAAAATTTAAAAAAAATATGATGTATACATTACCATGTAAACTTCCAACGATAATTAGTTTGAACGAGATCTAGTATGTAGTTTTTTTTTAATACGTCATAAATCGTAAACCGCAATTTACCTTTCATTCAATCAACTCAAATATGTATAAATTTTAAAAAAAAAACCTTATTATAGCCTAGATTACAGTGTCTAAAATTCGTACCATACATAATTTTAGCATTGCCATTCAACGAGGCAATTCTGCCAGTCTTCTGGGAACATTACCAGTCGGTGATGATGCGGAGGAATTCTATGACGCATGTATGTTAATTATTTTTCTATCTTTTAGCTTTAATTTTTTCTAATCTAGGGAATATTGAATATCCCTACCATCTTACACAGCAATCACAGTGTGTGAATCTACTATTTGCATCATTACTTATAAGTGCCATGTGTTAAGTCACCATAAAGGGTGCAGTGACTGATGACTTAATTAAATTAAGCTCCTAATTCCGTATCCAGTCATCTGTCTTAGTTGTCATGACCACCTGTGACCAGCGACATAGATTGTGAGAACGTTACACGGATCAGACATCACTTGCTCTGAATACATTCAAAATAATGAAAATAGAAGAGTGATTTACAAAAATGTGAAGTCCGTATCATTCATTTCATTGAAAAGTGTAAATTCAAAGTAACACATAATGAACGTCAATAATAATGACGTAGCAACAGCTTGAACTTTGCGTTGCGCGCCCCCTCTTATTTCCGGGAGCAAGACGGGGATACCGTGGTTCTCAAAGTCGAGGCGGCCATCTCGAAATCGGAGAAGAAGAACCGGAAGAAAACGTTCATTCGCCTTAGTTCCATTGCTCAGTTCCATGATTTGTATAATAACAATTAGTAGTGAGTAATCAAATGTGTGGAGGTATTTTTGAAGTTGAATGCTTCTTTTTATCATTCCATCGATAATTTACATAATGGTACAATTGAGAATTCTAATTTGAGTATTCGCAGTAGTTCCATCATTTCATTATGACCTATAAATGGTACTAATGCGAAAGAAAATTCGCAGTAGTACCTTCATGGAACTGAGCAATGGAACTCAGGCGAACGAACAGAAGGAAATGCCTTATGGGTCCCTTACACCCCAGTGTTTAATGACCCGAGACGGCAGCGTGCGGCAGAGAGGGTATCCGAAGGGATTTTCGCACGAAAAAAAATGGCCCATTACTATCGGTTACACAGCGTGCATAGGTATATTATGTTACACTATTTAACGCAAGTAAGGAAAGGTTAAATAAGTATTCAATTAGTTATATTACTTCGCCATTATCGTATAATATTTATGTACATCACAATCTCCCATTAGTATCCCCTGATGGTGTAGCAATATTAAATTTGTGAGCCATTAGCAACGGAGCAGTAACAATTTATGGGGAAAAATACTGAATCGGATTTTATTATACTCACTGGTAGACTATCGATGAATAAATTATGAATTAAAATATTGTAGAGTGAGTTCATTTTTACACAACAGCTCTTTTAAAATGAGAGTATATTACTAATATTAAAAACGCGGAAGTTTGTAAGTATGGATGGATGGATGTTTGTTACTCTTTGACGTAAAAACTACTGAATGGATTTTAATGAAACTTTACAATAATATAGCTTATACATCAGAATAACACATAGGCTTGAATTTATAAAGATATTGTGTGAATTGTTTAAAATATGACGATAAGGTGTCAAGCAAGTAGGAAAAATCTACCATTTGCGAGCTATTCTGGCGTGCGCTGCCAAAACTGCTAGAGTTACACATACGTAATGTATGATGGAAATTTTTATCCTACTAATATCATAAACGCTAAAGTTTGTGAGTATTTGTTGCTCTTTCACGCAAAACGGCGAAACGGAAATTTGGTACAGGGATAGACTGTAGTCCAGAATAACACATAGGCTACTTTTCAACCCGGGAATAGGTTCCCATGGGTAGCGGGAAAGGGATCAGAATTCCACGCGGACGGAGCCGCGGGTAACAGCTAGTAATATAAAGATTTAGATCGGAAAAACAGAACATCTAGAACGGGACTTGAACCCGCGACCAGTCCCTTACAGGGGGAATGCTCTGACCAGCTGAGCTATCTAGACACGTCCCAGATATTCCAAATTCTCCGATACATTATATACGTCTTAAGGCGACGCTGGAGCCATCTACCGTAATTCTTGCGAACTACGGAAACAATGAATCTCCAATCAACCGGTTTTTCCGGAAAAAGTAAGGATACAAAATGTTAAATTTTTTTAATAGAGCTAGTAATATGATAAATGTGACTATTTTCAGCGATAGCTGCGGCAGCTCCGCTTTTATGTAAACTTGGTCATCATTATCATCATTCTAATGTTAGTCCCGGTGGCATCCGAGGGTATCCCCTCGGAGTCCGAGATCCGTTTTCCAACTTCTCCACTTCGCATGGTCTTGGGCATCCATGGTAGTGAGACCATTGGCACGCATTTCATCGACTACGGCGTCAAGTCATAACTTCTTGGATCTAATCCTCCTGCCGTTCCATCTAAACATGCTTCCTTTCTTAGTCGAATGATAAAGAGCTGGAATGCTCTTCTTACAATCCGGGGTTCTTCAAGTAGGGCGTGATATAACATATTTTGAGGCCGTCAAGGTAGGGACCACCATTTTAGGATCGTCAGCATCTGGGATGGCCGTATCTTCTGTACTTCAACTCTAGCTTCTCCCCGGATGGATGGCCAGCTGGGTGCAGTCAATTGACGGATTGAATATAAAAAACAATAAAGCAGAAAATTGCTGTATTACAAAACATTTGATAATTGAGCTGAGCGAGCGAAGCTCTTATATGCTTTCGGAGGGGACAGGATGGGCGATGCTGTTAGTGGTGAGATGGCCCAGGGTCAGTCGGGGTGCGAGGGATATGCTCTATGGGTAACCTTACACCCCGGCGTCTGAAGACCCGAGACGGCGTGCGGTTTTAGTCGGTATAGCCGTTTGTTAGTGGCTGAACTCCTCCGTAACCACTCGCGCGATCTTGACCAAATTTACCACGCTGATAGTGTGGACACCCAGGAGTGTTTTGAAGTGAGTCCTAGTTATAATTATCATAATGTAATCGATGTCAAAATAATACTTCATTATAAAAAAATTAAATAGACTTCTCACAGTGGGCGTGCAGACAGTTAATACTCGTATATATTGCGATCCAATGTCGTGATCAGTTGGGATAATCACATCAAAAATAACGCGTTTGCACATCAATATTATCAATTTATATTGGCAGAATTGCGAAATATATTAAATGTCTATACGCGCCCATAGTCTAAGGAAATTATTAGCCCTTCTCGCTACCCGGTGCAAAGGTGCCTTTTTTTTCGTGCGGAAATCCCTTCGGATACCCCACCCCCCCACCGGCCAGCTGGGGTGGTGATTTCGGGCTTGAACCGAACAAAACCGAACGCCGTCTCGGGTCTTCAGACGCCGGGGTGCAAGGTTGCCCATATAGCATATCCCTCGCACCCCGACTGGCCCTGGGATATCTCCGGTTTCGAGATGGCCCCCCTCATACAATTTGCATTGCCCGATAGGAATCGAAGCGGGGTCAACTATGTTTACGAAATTAGCTTCGCATTTTTCTTTTAATTACAATATTATTAACTATGGATTATATGTTTTTTTTTTTAATATAGTAGGACAAAGTACACAACGCCATCTAGACCCGAACTAAGCAGAGTTTGTCCTATGAGTTCTAGAATGCGATAAACATACTTAAATACTTTTATTTGTAAATAAATGCATATTATATATAGCAACACCCAGACCAATGCAAATATAAATATTTGCACTGAGCGGGAAGCGAACCCGCGACCGTTGGCTTCGCAGTTCTACGCACTATCGCTACGCCACAGGGGTCGACAATAATATTTTTTATTTTAAGATATACAAGGAGTAAACAATGATAAATATAATTAAATAATAAATAAAATACTATCACAAGATTATCGAAGCGATATAAAAATCAATTCCTAAGCTATAGATATTCCCAATAACAAGAACTACTCTCAAAGAGATTATACGACAGCTCTCAGAAATATCATAATATTTCAAATTGTATGAATTCATAGCCATATTGAACTAATACTTGAGACAATGTGACGTCTCAAGTATGTTGTTCAATATATACATTCCAACAATATCACTGCAATAAAATCCTAATATTAAGAAAAATTAAAATCTATGTAGGTAGTTTTCTGGCAATATATTAGAATTTATTTTGCGCAGTAACGAAAAGAATGAAAACAATGTATACCAACTGCTCTACTAATTAATCAGGTGGTTGAGACTCTTGGCTATTAGTCTATTCACTGATGCGATTATCAGTAAAGGCTCTTGGCTATAATAGTCTATACAACTATCTGTAATATGTTTTCTTTTTCTAATATTACGAGTATTAACTGAATAATAGTATTCCCATAAAGTCTGTCAAAAAAGTAATATAAATAAAATAATAATGTTTTATTGATCTTAGAGAAAATATACAATTAGTGTCTTATACCATGCTGTCGTCAGAGTCACAAACGTTTCTGATATTGCTTCCCAAACTAGGCTAACGCCTGAATTTTGGAAGACAGTTATACTGACAGACACGAGTCCGTCAAATCATATAACTCAGTATACGGTATACAATATACAGTAATTTAACGGCGTTATTAAATACCTTATATTTAAGTTAAGTTAAGTTGAAATAGCCGCGGTAGCCTAGTGGTATGGGTAATGGACTGCTAAGACGAGGTCTCGGGTTCGATCCCAGGTTTTACCATGGCACACACCAATGACTTTTCGATGCTTTTCGAAGTTATGTGTGTATTTATCGCAGGTTTATAAGTGCCTGGTTAATGGCAATAGGCTCGCCCACCTATTACATTGGGACCTAAACATAAACTGGCGAAATGTGGGTGCTAGCACCTCTGCCTACCCCTTCGGGGATATAGGCGTGAGTTTATGTTATGTTATGTTATGTTTATATTTAAGTAAGTATTACAATGATATATTAAGTATAAAAAGTGAAGTAAATAGGTAATCAAACTAATAAAAATTGAGACATTTTCGTAAAAGATAGGTTTTTTTTTATACTACTAAGGTGGCAGACAAGCACACGGCCCACCTGATGGGAAGCGGTTACCGCGGCCTATGGACGTGTGCAACACCAGTGGCGTTACACTCGCGCTGCCGACCCTGTAAAAGATAGGGGATGGGAAAGGAGTTTTGGGAGGGGATGGGAAAGGAGTTTGGGAGGGGATGCGAAAGGAGTTCGGGAGGGGATGGGAAAGGAGTTTGGGCTCCGGCACTCTCACTCACCAAACGGAACGCAACAGTTCAAATACTGTTACTTGGCGTCGATATTCTGTGAGAGGGTGGTGCTTCCCCGGTTGAGTCGGCCCATTCATGCAACGGCCAAAATGACTGTTGCTTGACTCTGTACGAGTATGTTAGGTATGTTAGATATTTCATTCGCCGTTTGTGACAAATATCTTAAGTTTTTATCTCTGATTGTGTAATTGTCTCACCCACAGACGGTGATAGAAGCAATGTTCATAACTGTTACATCTGACCTAATTTTTTTTTAAATATTTAATAACAAGCGTGACCTCATCAACTTATTGCCCGTGTGTTTTTCCGGGAAACCAAAAAATTGCTCTTCAAGAGCAATATTAATGTCCCAACAATTCTTATAAATCCTGTTCCAGTCTGTTATGCTCCAACAGATATGAACAATTCTTTTAATATCAGATGTGCAAAAAATTGTGGTGCTCACTGAATACTAGCAGAGGAGGATTTTTTTTAATAGTTCCATGTTATTTTTCTCTGCTTTATCAATTTTGTTTTGCAAAACAGGATAGGTTTTTTTATATTGATAAGAGGCTCGCGTTTGACCACTACCTCATCTGTACGTTATGGAGAGCTGGCTTGTGTTAGGAGTACGTTCACGTAGATAATATAATGACTTAGATTCAAACCCGGCACCTCTCGATCATAAGGCCGATTCCTCAACCACTTATCTAACGATGCTTGTTACATACAACGGGGCATTGTTAACTGGGACTGGTGCTCGCATAAAGTCGGATGAAGAAGATATCTTCACATAACGCATAGATCCTTGGCATAACCAACAGCTAAAAACAAAATTATGACAGGAACAAATAGTTAACAGTGAATTTTCTTTGTTTCAGATTTCCCGATAGATGAGCCAGGAAAACCAACACGTGCACATAAGTGATGAAGTTTGAGAAAACCCAGAAAAATGGACACTATAGAAAGTTCAAGAAATAGCAAATCAAAATGGAGGCTAAACCTCCAAACAATATACATACTCCTTCTGGCTACAAGCTGCCAAGGAGGCTCCAGTCATACTGATATAACCAAAACAGAAGTTAAATTAGATAATAAGTTAGATTCTATTCACTGCCATAGCTGTTATAGTAATAGTAACAATGATTCGATCGTAGACGATTATTTTAAAGATATCGTTGATACCCTTAGTATGTACGCTGAAAAAAACTTCAATTTAAATAAAACTGTTGAATATTTAGAAAGGGCTGTTGAAAATATATTAGATAAGGCTCTGAGTAGTAGTAGATTTAATATTTCCGATGGATTTGAAATCAAAGTGGTCCAGATGAATAACACTAAAATTGACAAGAGACGTGCAGAAGGCAGAGAACTGTTTAGTAAATTCACATATGAATATAGATTGTATCAAAAAATTAAGAATTTCATGAATACGCATATTCTATCGATTAATCTACCGATGGCTGCAAAATGTAAGTATTTAAATCTAGAACTACTATTTTTTTAATATAGCTACATCACGTCGCTCCATGAATTAGGTCCCCCTAATTCGTGGTGGCAAAAAACCCTAGTAAGCTGTGCAACAGTTGACTTTGGGTACGTCATCAGGGTGATTGGCACCGAAACCGCCGAACTATTCGAACATTATCGAGTAAGACCGTTTTCTGCATCTTGGCCGTTACCGACTTCCCACTAATCCCAAGCCTCCTAAGATGAACTCAGAGACTCTTTAAGATCAACCCATTAAATGACATAACAAACGGGATTATTTATGTGACTCCACCCTATACATATCGGTCCAGATATTTAATTTTTTATCTGTTTTTTGTTAATTATTATTAGTGTATAAAATTTATATTAAAATTTATATATTCTATAAAGAACATGTATTGTGTACCTAGTTGTTTAATAGGAAGCAATTCTCTGAAAAAAACAAAACAACGGTTCTTTAGAAGTCTGAGTCTGAAAACACAAAAAATGTTTATGTACCCGTCTATGTTGTTCATTATGAATCAAGTCGAAACTTTATTAAGGTCAGAACAAAATAGTTCTTCAGCTACAACAAAGATGGCGATGTTATAAAAAATGTGAAAAGCGTCACAGCGACGATGACGCGAGTTCCATGATTTTTGTTCACCCAAAAAGTGTTCAACGCGCCTAAAGAGGTTTTCACATCGAAAGGATATATATAACAAGTTTTATGTTTTTATACATATGTTTTTTATTTTATGTTACAACTCTTATGTAACACAGGACGTTTCCAAACATGTAAATAACAGGGTTTCAGTAAACGCAGCCGGGGTGCGAGGGAAATGCCTTATGGGCCCACCTTACACCCCGGCGGCGTCTGAAGACCCAAGGCGGAGTGCGGTTTTAGTCGGTTCGAATCCGACATAACCACCCCCGTTAGCCGGCGGGGGAGGGTATCAGGGGGGAGTAAAGGATATATTATCAGAATTTATGGTTACCAAAGATATTAAGGGTACTTTTATATGCCGCAAGACAATATAATTTAAGTCTAAAATTCAAATAACCACATAGAAAACAGAAGCTTATTTTTAACTGTAATTACTTTTGTTTTTCTTTGTTAAAGAATACTGGTAACCGAAATTACAAGTAGTCCCGTTAATCCCTTGGGATAAGATAAATTGTTAGTATTAGGAGTGGGTTAACGTCGCTAAGTAAAATTGTTTATAGTTTTGATTATTCTTAAAGTATACCTACAAATTTAGGCACTAAAATGTAGAAACAGACTAAACAATTGCCTTGCTAAAATTTATATCCTAATATTCTTGTTTCCAGCGTTCGGTCTCAACAAATTCTTCATTCCAATTTTAATCGGTGGACAAGTGCTCATAAAATCCATCCTGTTTGCAATGTTCCTGCCAAGCATTCTCGGCAGTTTCGGCAAAATGCTTAGTAAAGGTAAGAAACATTACAAAGTTTTGCAATGATATCATAACTCAAGACAACATCAAGGCTTTACTTAAAACCGTGTAATATTGTGGGCGACGAAGTGTTTTCAAGTTAAAAAAAAAAGTTTAACATGAAAACGTAAATTTTGACTCGAGTTTTGTCAATTTGTTATGGAAATTGTTTACGAGTTAATCGAGTTTTTATCTGAATATATTTATGAGGATGCGGATATAAACTGTGTAAGATTTTAAATATTTTTTCACTTCATGATGTTGAATATGAATCTCGGATAAGTCTAAAAATTTATTCGGATTTTTGACTCAACCATACGATGGACTTGGCACCCGCTCGGCGAATCCATGGAATTCTAAGAAGTTCATCTCGTTAGGAATACTTATAAACATAAAAACTTGCTAATAACTACTCTTGCTCTTCTATCGCTAGAGTTAGGGCACCAGACCCGAATGACATTATGTTTCCCAAATTATTTCGACCTATGTTATCGCTGAAAACCAAGACTTCATCTTAGCTTACTATTAATCGTGGTGCAGTCAAATTGGCGAATCAAGCCCAAAAACAAATTAAAGAACAGGGAAAGTATATTTTTAATTACCAAATTTTCAATTAATCAAAAATTTTTTTAGACGTATGTATCCACTTCGAATATATTAAACTCTAGATACAAAATTTTATCATTCCTTCAGAACTCAAAGCTAGATAGACTTTTAAACCTTACATATTTGCTCTTCAAACTTCCATTCCCTCTTCTAAAACAAAATATCTTTCCTTTACCTTCTAAAGTAAACGGGTAGGCAGTCGCACAATTTATTGTCAACTTATTGCATTTTAAGTACGGGCGGTGAGTATGTTCGTTTTTTTTTAGACATTTTAAGTGTTTATGTATGGCTTACTAAATGTTTAGATTTAAGGAGATTTTGAGAGACGTCTTTTTTCGGTGGATATATTTTTGATGAGAGTATTCTCTCTCTTCAAACATATGAAAAACTATTTAATTATTAAGTGAAATAGCGTAGGTATACTCCACGCGATTTCACCGGCCTAAATCGTAATCCAATAGGAATATCGGGATAGAAATTGGCCTATATTACTCAGGGATAATGTGGCATTTTAATGGTGAACGCCTGTATTCCCGAAGGGGTAGGCAGAGGTGTATTACACACCCACGATTCGCCAGTTATGTTAAGGTCCCAATGTAATAGGGGGCGAGCCTATTGCCATCTACCAGGCACATTATTAAACGAGCGATAATTAACATTTATTAATGCACACATAACTACGAAAAGTCAGAGGTGTGTGCCCGGGGCGACTGGGGATCGAACTCGAGACCTCGTCTCAGCAGTCCGTTACCTACGCCACTGGGCTATCGCCGCTTTATGTAATCCTATTTACATATAAGTTCAATACAACAGTTTATACATAAGTTTTGTATAAAGTATGAAAGAAATTCCATCCATCAAATGTTATATTACTTTTGTATACAGGATGAAGTAATGTGTAGACAGTATCCTTCATAATCTGAATTTCATGCTACACAAGGGTGACAAACAAGTCGTAAAGATGATTCTGGACCTCCAGAGCGGGTGTCATAAGTAAAACAAACTCCGAGAATGTTAAAGCAGCCACCGCGGTTTTTATTTATGATTGTGTTCTTGTTATGTTCTTAGGAAAACCGGAAAACAAGTCGTTCTATATTTTCATGTAATGGAGTTCAGTGACCCTTGAACATTTAACTTTTTACATGGGTTATGTGGGTTTATAGGACATCCCTATACGGGAGTATTTCTCTGGTATATATATATATTTTTTTTCTTTAAATATATATATATATATAATAGCGGCGATAGCCTAGTGGCATACGTAACGGACTGCTGAGACGAGGTCTCGAATTCGATCCCCAGTCGCCCTGGGCACACACCTCTGAATGTTCGTAGTTATGTGTGCATTAATAAATGTTAATTATCGCTCGCTTAATAATGTGCCCGGCAGATGGCAATAGGCTCGCCCCCTATTACATTGGGACTTTAACATAACTGGCGAATCGTGGGGGGTGTGCAATACACCTCTGCGTACCCCTTCGGGGATACAGGCGTGAAGTTATGTTATGTTATGTTTACATATGTATAATTTAATAAATAATATACTAGGAGGCTCTACACAGCATAGTTTAACTAGCGTGTTATGGGTTGCAGATTGCGAATAAACATACTTATATACTTTTTTTTTGTAAAATACAAACATTGCACTGAGCAGGAATCGAAGCCGTACCCCCTGTCGTAGCAGTCACACAACGTCTTTTTATATGTTAATTAATGTTAAATAATATTTAACTTAATTATCTTATATTAGTTATATAAAAATAAAATTGTTAATATCTTACCTTGACTTACAATTCACCATGGGCGATGTTATCGTTGGAGCACTGACAACCAAAATAATGGCTTCAGCTTAGTTTAGGAACCAATTACCTGTACGAAACGTAACACAAATTATGCATTTCTTTTTAACGTGTGGAAACCCCCACGGGCTGCACCCCATCGGTGCGATGGACACAAACAAACAAACAAATTAAAAAACTATATCTAAAGCAGAAAAGTTTTGTCAATATTGTATTAGTAAGTATTCATTCTCAAAAATCCTAACTTACCTTTTTTTTTTTTTTTTTTTTATCGTGCGGAAATCCCTTCGGATACCCCCCCGCCGGCCAGCGGGGGCGGTTATGTCGGGCTTGCACCGACTAAAACCGCACGCCGTCTCGGGTCTTCAGACGCCGGGGTGTAAGGTTACCCATAGAGCATATCCCTCGCACCCCGGCTGACCCTGGGCCATCTCACCACTAACAGCATCGCTCATCCTGTCTCCTCTGAAAGCAGAGGAGTACGGAGAGCGATGTGTTCCCGCCACGTTGGGTATTGGCCGACGATCAATGCCAACCCTATGAAGGGGTGAAGGGGAAGCCATTGACCGCCGCCCAGGGTGTACCGGCCGCTCCGATTCCGTTGCCCCCGGACTGCAGCGGGATCGGAATCGGAGCGACACTCGAGGAGGTTACCCAACACACACCCCAATCCTAACTTACCTAAATTTTAAAGTGACTTTTCAATATATTCTTCCAGGTTTATCCCACATATCAGCGACATCATCCCAAGGCAGCTATTCTCCAGCCAACGTAGATGATCAAACTGGGTACAACACGGACAACAAGGACTTCATGGGCTATGAGACAAACCCAACAGGAACATTTGCTTACCCTCAAGATGGGATGTATGCAGATGCTAATGACGTGAACGATCTAGCAAATGTTGATATGTCGAGGTAAGATTGAAAACTGCACAACTGGGTTGTGCCGTAGGGAAGGATGTTTGATTGGCATTCCCGACAACAACAGATTGTGAATGTTAAATGGTCGGTGGGGAGTGAATGTTTTTTTTATTATCAAATTTACATACAGCCCGTAGATAAATGGCAATAGGACAAGGAGTGTTCTCCCCCGTGGTCCCATTAATGTGTAAAATCCTTGGACCACGAGAAAACAGCAGACTTCATTTTTAGTCCTACACTCTTTGATCTGTTGGCCAACTTGACCTCCTGTACGCGATCGTGTTTCGGACGAGAAAGAGAGATAGAACTATATCCCATGTAGCTCCATCCCTCGTTCTCGCTCGAAACAAAATAATAACACGTCATTGTAGAGTTGCTGTGTAGCGTAATGGTAGAGCATGTGTCTAAGTCAGAGGTCGCGGGTTCGGTTCCAGCTCAACAAACAATAGTCTAAGTGTATTGATACTTAATACGTGTGAATTCTACTGTTACTTCGGGTTCAACACAGGAAAGAATTCTAAGCATTTGAGTCCAAGACTTTTATTAACAAAATGAAGAGCTCTCATCCATACAAGCTTTATTGAGGATTTCCACGCATAATTATTTGTGAAGTCATCGTGAATTGACTTGCTTTCATTTGGCTTAATTCTCATTTTTTTAGTCTAGGTAAGAACTTCACTAACTGCTATTTGGACTTTTTTAACAGCCTCTTCTTGATTCTTACCTATCGCCATAATAGCAAAAGTGGCAATAGGTTTATTTTCGGGAACTAGGTTATCACTGGTGTTCAGTAGATACAGGATCGGGCCTAATTTCCTTTTAACTTAATAATTTTAAAAAGTCGTCATCGGTTCGTCCTCCTTGAGCGCAGACCTGGGGGTGACGGTTGAGGCTAGCCTTCGCTCTAGCAGAAGCAGATTCAGGATGGCTGCACTTCATGTTCACGCGCCCGCCTGTATAGGAGAGGGGTAATTTTGATCCTCAACAACATGTCAGGGTTGACAGTGTTGGTCAAGGCTGGTCGAGGTCTCCGGGATAAACTTTCTAGGGTGTACCCATGTGACGTAACACCATACGGTTTTAGTCGGTTCGAGTCTGACATACAGACCTCATCATTAATTCCGGTGAAGTTAAGCCCGAGAAGGATTCCGCAAGCAAGAAGGGGTTCGCGCTGGAATTATTGTACATTAAAACAGTATAATATTTTAAAGTACATTTCTGTATTTCCCTAATATTAATTGTAGCATAACATAACTTCACGCCAGTATCCTCGAAGAGGTAGGCAGGTACACACCCACGATTCACCAGTTATCTTTAGGTCCCAATGTAATAGGGGGCGAGCCTATTGCCATCTACCGGGTAAATTACTAAGCGAGCGATAATTAACATTTTTAATACGCACATAACTACGAAAAGTTAGAGGTGTGTGTCCGAGGCGACTGGGGTCGAACTCGAGACCTCGTCTCGGCAGTCCGTTACTACGCTACTGGGCTATCCTCGCTTGTATATTAATTATAATGGCAGATTTAATTTTAACTTCATGATTAATAGATTGAAAACTTTAAGTAAAATATTCGCAACTAGCTGTTGCCCACGGCTCCACTTACGTTACATACTGATGCCATTCCCGTGACCCATAGGATAAAAAAACTATTTCTATGCCAAGTTGCATACAAATTTATCCTACTTCTTAAAAGAATAAAACTATCGGAAGGAATAAAAAAATATAGAAGTTGAAACGGCAAGTAATTCGATCAGGTTACCCACTTCGATACAGATGGAATTTCTGAGAATCACCTTTTTGATTTTCCTCATCGATAACTTTATTAAAGATGTTTGCTCTAAGCTTCTTACCGTACCAAATTCCAATTTTATTTACTTGTTTATGTTCAATACCAAAAACATCAGTAAATATTTATTAATGGAAATAAATTACGACCAAAATGGCAATTTACTGTAGAATATACTTGTGTAAATATATTGGAGGTCTGATTGATATTTATTGTCATGAATTAAGAGTAACCTTGAGGATTGTTAAGGAACCTCGCAAGTGGAATTCAACCATAATAATAAAGCAGTTGCTAACCCCTCCTGCTAAGCTTAATTGCTTGTGTCAGGAGTGGGTTCATGTCAACAGTGTAATGGCCAGGATTCGAACCCGAGACCTCTCGATCGACTCTTTAACCACTAAGCTAGCTACGCTTATGTCTAATGTTTTACATCCTTATTTGTATTTACTGCATGTATAATGGTTAGTTTTGAGTTCCAAGGGAGTAAAGACTAAGTCATTCCCACGGCTACTTCTAGCATAGTATCCCTCACTAAAGGCGGGTAGCTGACTGTGACGCATTAGGGTCAGTTCCCACTGCAAGGGCAGCGGTTACTATAGCTTGACAAATTCATGCATGACACTCCTATAGTTCGCGCGGGATGAGGGGCATAAGGCAGGAGGTGGTGAAACGTTAACGCGGGAAGTGGGTTACCTGACAGCCGTCCCGCGCGCATGTTACACCCCCGTTACCGTTCGCCCCTTATCCCGCGCGAACCATGGGAGTGTCACGCATGAATTTACCAAGCTATAGTAAGTACTCGTTGTTGCGAGAAGGTTAAATGCCTATGAACTTTAATTTCCGTAGATAAGATTGAATAGGGTTTGAAATATTTTGCCTTAGAAAGCCGCTGCCGGCCGCTGCTCTTTCAATGGGAATTAACTGTAAATACCAGAATATATAAGTATATATAATACTAATCTAACTTTTTTTTCGTGCGGAAATCCTCCGGTACCCCCCCCCCCCCCCGCCAGCCAGCGGGGGTGGTTATGTCGGACTTGAAACTACTATAAAACCGCACGCCGTCTCGGCTCTTCAGACGCCGGGGTGTAAGGTGGCATCGGGCATTTCCCTCGCACCCCGACTGACCCACGGCCATCTCCGGTTTCGAGATGGCCCTCTCTGGTTTCGGAACCACAGTATCCCAATCTTGCCTTTAAAAGGGGGGGTAGGGGCGATAGCCATCCCACACGAGCTTGCTTCTGCTGTGGTGACAGCCGTGACAGGTGGTCTCACCTGCCACCCCCAGGCCCGCGCTCATGGAGAACGGAGGTCGTAATATTATCGTACATATGTGTCGTCAAAAAATAATTAACTATGTTTTTTATCAAATTCAGGTTTGGTGCAGACAGTCATAAAGCTGGTTACCTGCCTTCGAAGAACAGCTATTATAAGAATCAAATATCAAGCACCAACAACTATAAGGTAAAATAGCACGCACACACTAAATACAAGGTGAATTTAAAAAAAAAATACTGACGACAAATTGACAAAAGTATGCTCAAGTAGTTTAAGCAAGCAGAACTTCCTAAAAGAATAAAAATACTGCAAGGAATAAAAAAATATAGTCGTTAAAACGGCAAGAAATTTGATCAGGCTCACTTCGATAGAGATGGAATTTCTGAGCGTCGGTAGCATAGTGGTTAAGGAGTCTACCCTACGATCCAGAGGTTCCTGGTTCGAATCCTGGCCATTACATTACCGACGTGAACTCTTTCCTAACACAAGCAATTAAGCTTAGCTGGAGGGGTCAGGGGGATTATTAGTATTCCAGTTATTTCAGTTTCTAAAAAAAAAGGTTAATTTTGTTGAAGTCTCTAATGCAAATGTATTTTCTATAAATTCCAGGTATTCCAGAAGATCCCGGCGTCTTCAATGATCCTCAGCAACTACGACCCGTTCTACTCGCCGCTGCTGTCGAGGTTAGACGGTATATTTGCACGACTTGGTAAGTTTATTCCTGAATAGAATTCGATAGTTGTGCATGTTTCTTAATTTCATTTATAGCCTTGGGTATGGGGTATGGGTAATGGACTGCTGAGACGAGGTCTCGGGTTCGATCCCAGGTCTTACCATGGCACACACCAATGACTTTTCGATGTTTTTCGAAGTTATGTGTGTATTTATCGCAGGCTTATAAGTGCCCGGTTAATGGCAATAGGCTCGCCACCTATTACATTGGGACCTAAACATAAACTGGCGAAATGTGGGGGCGTGAGTTTATGTTATGTTATGTTATGTCATTTATAGCATGTCAACAGAACTTACTCCGAAAACAGTTAGTGAAGCAGCAATAATATGAATCAACATTATAAATACCCATACTTAAAAGGTTTATCTCCAGTTTGACGGTGTGCATTTAGATGTTGTTGGACGCTTCTTGTAAAGCTCTTTAGTCAACTGGGTACACTCGAACTCGGTCCGCGGACCCAGTTGACATGTTCATTGTTATTTTAATATATATCTTTAGTAAAGTGGGTCCGCTTTTAAAAATGGGGAAAATAGGGCTGTAAGATGTGGATTAAAATCCACTGGGATGGATTTAAAAAAAGAAATTTTTGTTCATAAATATTGCACATCGAAACACCCAGACTACAGGGGCCTACCCACATTCTTTTGACCGAAGCCAACCTTATGTGCAAGTCATTGCACTAGCTAAACAACGGACGAGGCGCTGGCGCAGGTTTTCAGGGGCTCGATTCAGTAAAATTCCTTTTTTTAAACGTACGATTTCAAAACTAACGAACATTAAAATTCTCAAAATCTAATTGAAAACGAAATCAACTAAGAGTGGTTCTAAATGTTTAATAACATCGCTAAAGTGAAGGTAGGTTTGGTTTTGACAGATCATACTGAATACTAAAATAGTTTTTACTGATTTTTTTTCTAATCGAATTGAAATCACGCGTTTTGAAAACGAGGCGTTACTGAATCGGGCCCCAGGTCAGAATCGATAACAATAAGCGGACCTCGGGCTCCAAAATGCAACCTTTGGACGCAACTGGAAAATCGCTATGAAGATGATTATGGAGAGCACCCAGACTTATGTACATAGCCATAGTCCTGCATACAAATATTTGTACTGAGCGAGAATTGGGCCCGTGACATGTCATAACAATCGAACTAACGCAACTTAGATGCAACTTGCCTCCATTCCATACGTGTACGTAAGTTAACAAAGTTAATCAATCCAGTCGATCTAATAGATTTAGCACGATAAGTGAACATCCAGAACGGGACTTGAACCCGCGACCAGTCCCTTACACGGGGATACTCTGACCAACTGAGCTGCCTGAACACGTCCTAGATATTCTCCGATATATTATGCGTCTCAGGGTAATGCTGTTGCTGTAGTAGATCTAGTTTAGCACTCATCATATCACCGTAGGAAGTCCACTACTGAACACAGGCCTCCCCCATTGACATCCATTTTGACCGGTTTGTAGCGGCCTGCATCCACCGAGTCCCTGCGCTCTTTACCAAGTCGTCAGTCCACCTTGCCTAAGCTTCCTATGCTTTAGCACTCACATATAACTAATATTGGAAAGCTGTCCTGTTTTTCAATATTTTCGTTTATTTTGACTTTTACGGCAACAACTACCGTCTGACTCCTAACACAGAAAAGTTCCCTGTGCTAGTGTTTCATCCGTCAATCAGCTTGCAGGTGAGGTTGCCTTGGACTCCAAACAATGCACCCAACACACCTCTAATATTTCCAAACTGTAAATTTCAATAAATATAACTTCATTCATTCATACACACATAACAAGCTCACGGCTTCATAACACCAAAGGGAGTAGAGATATATTAAAACCCACATTTCAACATGCAACTTGTTCAGTTCCATGTCAACCGGACACTCTTACATTTACTGTATATCTGTTGAAAAGCAGTCCTCCTCAATTACCTTGTAAATACTGTAGAAGTCGCTATACACTGATAAATAAGGCGGCCGCGGCCCCTGTTTCTACTTACGCGGCATAATAACTTTTAACAAAATAGTACAGGTTTACATAATATTTTACTCCCGAAAGCAATCACCATATTGTTTACGTGTTTATTACTTAATTTCAGGTTTAGAGCCTTCAGATAACTCAGTAACTGAAAATATTGAGGCTTGCAGGGAACAACTTATATGCCTCATGTACGAGAACCCAGCCAAGTTCGCGCCATACAGCAATCTCGTCTCGGCACAATTGAGCAGGTTTGTATTTTCAGTTTATGACAGGAAAATGTCTAGATAATTTGGATAAACCATCCATAGTAGGCTTGATTTGATTTCCGAGGAACCAAGGACTATAATAATAGGTCTTTACCTATGAAATTGCCGAAATTTTCTTACAAATTCATGAGTTCGTTATTCCTGTAATTTAATAGCTATTTCCATTATTTATATTTTGTTTGAAAGTTGATTATAAGATTTTACAACTATGTAGGTATTAAATTTTGTTTTATTGGCCGCTTGATAAATCAATTAAATCTTCAAAAACAGTACTTCCTAAATGCTATCCATTTTGATGATAAATTTCGTATTACTTAACAGCTGTCACTTTTCAAAAATGTAATAAAAGTTGCTTTTGTTAGCTTAATGTTGTCTCATTCATACACAAAAAAAAATCATAAAATTTGGATTTGTCATTCCTAAAAAAATACAAAAATGTTAGTACTGAAAATTAGTTTCCTCCAATTTCTTCAAGAAAAACGGCAATTTCATATGTAACGACCTAATATGTCGACGGCTAATTTTTAAAATTTGAATAAGGCAGGCCTCTGACCTTTACGCTTTAATGGTATATGGTAGCTAGTTCCCATTTGGAATCCATACTACCAGAAATATGTAGTCGAGAGTGTCCAACGTAAATTTCTGGGTGCCATGTATGACCGGTGCTGTAGATCTAGGTGTTACTTGTCATGTCACCTACTGATTGAGTATAAGATTATCAGTTTAGAGCACCGCAGTCAATATCTGGAGGCCAACATACTTTACGATATTGTTCACAATCGCTTCGATGTATTAGACCTCACAAGTAAATTATGTTACGCAGTGTCTCGAACTGTTAACGTGCGCAGAATTCATGCAGGAACGTTATTTGCAGTAAACACATGTCGTACTAAACCTGGCCTACGTTACCCAATCCATCGAATGTTGGAGACTTACAAGAATAATTTTATAAATGTCGATATATTTGCAAGGTAGAAGTATGAATTTAAATCAAAAACTTTTTTTAAATTGGTAATACATACCTATATTAATGCTTTGATAATTAGTTACACTGATTTTGATTTCGATATATGTATATAAGGTGTCACAAAAGTAGGTCTCTGAGTTTGGTGAGATGACTTGGTATCGACAAAATATGTATTTGAAACAAAAAAAAATATCGGGTAAAATAAAATAAAAAACATAAAAAAAATAATTAAAAATGAAAAAAAAACACCACCAGCGCCCAGCGTCACGTGACGCGACGAGCACACGTGACGCTGGTCGCGATTTAGTATCGTGGATTGGTATCGCGGATAGTATCCTCGCAGTATTCTCCAACCGGATGTGTGGGAAATACCTACATCGTGACCAGCGTCACGTGGGCTCGTCGCTGGTGGTGTTTTTTATTTTCATTTTTTTATTTTTCATTTTTATATTTTTTTTATTTTATTTTTTTAATTTTACCCGATATCATTTTTTTTTGTTTCAAATACATATTTTGTCGATACCAAGTCATCTCACCAAATTCAGAGACCTAATTTTGTGACACCTTATATATTTAATGTAATTTAATCAATTTATTGTTATAATTGTAATGGATATATTTAACCGCGGTAGCCTAGTGGTATGGGTAATGGACTGCTGAGACGAGATCTCGGGTTCGATCCCAGGTTTTACCATGGCACACACCAATGACTTTTCGATTCTTTTCGAAGTTATGTGTGTATTTATCGCAGGTTTATAAGTGCCCGGTAAATGGCAATAGGCTCGCCACCTATTACGTTGGGACCTAAACATAAACTGGCGGAATGTGGGTGCTAGCACCTCTGCCTACACCTTCGGGGATATAGGCGTGAGTTTATGTTATATGTTATGTTATGTATATTTCTCATTATGTATCTTATTTCATTTTTGTTTAAATCTTTTTTTTAATCTTTGGTGATTGCCAATTAATTTATTTTGCTTATTTTTAATTTTTAATTATACTTATTTTATAATGCGCTTACTTCTAGTGGCACCTTCTGCTATATTATGTATGTTAATCTACCGATAACGTAATGGTTGCAATAATGCGTATAGAATAACCTGTCTACATTAAAATTGTTGTACTACATATAATATTGAAACCGTTAGTTATCTCACCGGGCTTCACCCCATCGATGCCAACGAGGGAAGGTCGAAATCGGACCGACTCAAACCACACGGTGTCCTCCCCAAGTGTCTATTGCCGGGCACCCTGAGTAAACATTCGAAAGGATAACACCAGGGTTACCGTTTGTTACGCTTGAACGCTATATGCTATGATGAAAGGCAGACAGTATTTAGGTTCGACGTGTAGAGTTAGAAACTTGACTCTCCAAGCAATGTGTTCGTTTTGGTCTTAATTTACATGAAAGTATTTTTGGTAGGATTACTTATTACTAGTAAATCTTGATACAAACAATGCATGCCAATTATTTCTAGCAAGTTACATACTTTACTCTCAAATTCTTTGTCCTCATTTTATTTGTTTAATTTACTTTTTGCAGAGAATTGAACGAACTTCGCCGCCCAGTGTCTGATAACCCCGAAATCTTGAGATTCTTCAAATATATGAAGGCAGCAAGAAGAGGCCAAGAACAGTCGGACTGCATGTACTCCTACCCGACGTGTAAAACCAACGCAACGAAGACACACACCATGGTAGCTGCCTACCACGACATCAATAAACTCGTCACTGCCAGAAAACTAAACTAGATAGAGACTTTTTAGGTACTTGAATTGTATTTGCTGAAGAAAAAGATTACTAAACTTATAAGGAAAAATAAAAACGGACTTCATAATAATATAACATAACTTCACGCCTGTATTCCTGAAGGGATAGGCAGATGTGTATTACACGATTTACCAGTTCTGCTTAGGTTCTAATGTAATAGGGAGTGAGCGTATTGCCATCTACCGGGAACAGTCATAAGCGAGCGATAATTAACATTTTTGATACACACATAACTACGAAAAGTCAAAGGGGTGTGCCCGAGGTGACTGAGGATCGAATCGAGAGCAGGTCTCGGAAGTTCTACTAGCTACATATTGTACAGGTGGAAGTCGGTGTCAATTATAATATATCCTAACCTAATTTATACGGCAAAATCGGTTGACAATCGGTAAAGATATCGCTGACGAAGAAACAAAAAAAGTTATGTTGAATTGAGAACCTTCTCCTTTTTTGAAGTAGGTTAGAAAGAAATGAAATATCACCTAATTACTGGTTTTTTTTTGCGATACAATGGTTTCATGAAGAAAGTAAACTTCTCATCAAAGTTGTTGACAGTTCTGATCACTCAGCGAGTCGGTACTTCCACATGACATAGACAAGTACAAAATTATTATGTAACTAGCTGTTGCTCGCCGCTTCACCCGCGTGGAATTCTGTTCTCTATTCCAACCTTTATAAGATACACAATTCCATCATACATCATTTTGTTATATTTCAAAGGGTTTAGGCAGCGTTTTCGTTGAAAGCTCCCAGACGGCTTATTTTTTTCCGAGACCTTCAACAAATATCATTATATTTTAGCCAATGTATACAAAAATTTGACAAATTATATAGTAAAACCTTCCTCGAGAACCACTCTATCCATTGATGAAAACCGCATGAAAATTGGTGTGTTAGTTTTTGAGTTATCGCGAAACAGACAGACAGACACGGTGGAGGACTCTGTTTTATAATATGTAGTGATGGGTAATTTAATTTTATGTTTTTATCAACGTTTATCATCACCATCTTTATAGAAATTTCCCAGTTGCGCCCCCGTTTCTTTGGAGCTGCTTCGCTTTTTGTTTTTTATTAGTATGTCGGCTTTGTAAGACTGCGGGCAGATGCTGGATGCGGCAAGCTGAAGACAGGGCGCTATGGCGCTCATTGGGGGAGACCTATGTCCAGCAGTGGACTGGCATAGGTTGATGATGATGATGATGATGTCGGCTTTTCCGGAAGCGACTGCCGTCTGACCTCCCAACCCCGAGAGGCAAGCATGCGCAAGAGCCTCGTCCGATGTTTGGCAGTGCACCGACTAGCAGCTTGGGCCCAAAGGTACATCCGGGGCACCGTGGTTCCCAAACCCGAGGGGGCCATCTCGAAACCGGAGATGGCCCAGGGTCAGTCGGGGTGCGAGGGATATGCTCTATGGGCAACCTTACACCCCGGCGTCTGCAGACCCGAGACGGCGTGCGGTTTTAGTCGGTTCAAGCCCGACATAACCTCTGGCCGAATCCGAGGGGATTTCCGCACGAAAAAAAAAACAAAAAAAAAAGGTACATCGTTCTGTACATGCTTTTATCAGCGTTCATAAACTAAATTATAAACTTTCATTCTTGAAATTAATTTATGATAAAAAAATATCTATACTTATAATATTATGAAGCAGAAGAGTTTGTTTGCATGTGCGAGATAATCTTAGGAACTACTGGTTAATGTGAAAAAATATTTTTGTATTAGAGATCATTTCGCTACTACCCAGGAGAGCGATGCAGTAATCATAAATGTCAACAAATCGGGCAAATTTTCCCACATTATTGTAGGACTTATAAATTACGGACATGTTATAGGGTAAATGGGTGCCACGGGGGTGAATTATGCCTCGGGCGAAGCCGCGGAGGATAGCTAATCTTGAAATAAATCAAACCGCGAAGTTCAGAGCTATCATTAATTTTGGCGAGTAGTATTACCTCTCGTAGCGACTATATTTTTAACTTTTTTTTAAATTTAAGCATTTTATAACAAAAACCTTTCAATTCAATCATTGTGAGAATTGTATTTGTGAAATTGGAGCCTACGCAATCTTATTAAATTCAAACTTAACTTGTCTTCGATATGTAACCGATGTTTTATGTAGTAAATTATTTTAAATACTAATTTCGTTACAAAATTTTAATTATATGTAGCCATTGTATTTTAATAATAAACTATGAGCAAAGTATGTTATAAATTTCTATTCATTAATATTTTCAACATGAATATAAATCTTGTCAAATTCAATAAAAATGGTACAATCTAGACCGGCTAACTTCCATGAAATGGATAAGAAATAATAAAATATAATTTAGTCATACCTAAAATATCTTATAACATAATAATTTATTTAAAAGTGTGAATGTATTTATTGTATGTCAGAGTTTTATGTTTTGAGTTGTATGCTTGGGCATAAATTATTAATAGAAATAAGTTATTTATTTTATTCAAAGTTATTATTTTATTGAACGCTGTTATTACGTTTTGAATTTCGTCTTTATTGACACTTTAGTTATTTAAAATATAGATGTTTATTTTTCATTTCATTACATAACGGAGATAATTAATACAGCAATGTGTATATACCACCGCTCATCTGCTCAAAAATATGTTAAAAACGGCACTGTATATTACGCCACGGCAGTTAGTCAGTATATTTTTGAATTATTTTAAATTATTATTTGTGAAACTTTATTATTTATGAATAAAGAATATTTTTATTTATTTATAAAGACCGTCTCGTAGATCTTGCTGCGTATGTATTTTTTCGAAATTCAGTATTTTAAAAATGTTAAAAAAATAAGGAGAAATAAGTAGGTTACATATTGATACCAACGCTACGCCCATGTTATAGGCTATTAACATGAACTGGATGCTTTTTTCAGACTCTTCAGTGTTTTTGAACTGAAATTTCAAGATAGTTGTATATTCGCTGCCTAAGCACCAACGAGACAGTCAAAACTTTTATTTTTTTACAATTATGCTGATGTAAAATCAGAAGAATATCTTTTACTCGGATTAATTTACTAACGGAATCTATAGGGACTCTAATATGCGCATATTTATCGTTCTATATGAAATTGTTCAACAACAAAGCAGAAATTTCCAAAATGGCTACTCAGTAAACGACGATATGCACATATTACAGTAAAATTATATTTAATTGTGTAACATGTCACTGTATGATTGTTTTAAATTGTGCTTGGGGACTGACTTTATTAATGAAATAAATAAGTAATTTCGAATTTTGTATCTTTTTTGAGCTGAGCGAAGCGAAGCTCTTATACGTGGCTAAGCCATTAGGTCGAGACTGTACTCCTCCGGAACCACAATACCGATCTTGACCAAATTTGCCATGGTGATAGTGTAGACACCGCTGAGTGTTTAGAGGGGTCAACTGTTCAAATACAATGTACCATTGAGGAATAATCATCGAAAAACAGTTTCACGAGCGCGCAGCCTTAGCTAAGCGCGCGACCGTAGTAAGATGCCTTATTTTTCAAGTAAGAGTCCTGCTCGCTCAGCTCAATTTATTTCAGTCGCACCCTGCACTGAATTCCTAGTTAATGTAGATATTAAACATTCTGTGTGGTACAGCAGACTTATGTTAAAACATTTGCAAGTTGATAAATGACAAGTGATAAGGAATACAGCGGTATTTTAATGAAATTTTGAAGTAATTAGTATACTGATTCATTACTGCATATATTGTTTCAGTTAGTAAGAATTTCGGTAGAGGGTGGAGGTTCTTGAGCGACCTCCGACGTCTGAGTCGCTTCCGTCTGAAACGCCTTCGCGCCTCGCGGGCTCTGTGGATCAGGAGAGACCTGAGTCTCTCCCGGACCCACGCCGCCGCCTCCTTCTCGAGCATTAATTGCTCGCAGAAGGATCGCTGTGAGGAACGCGCTAAGCGACAGGACTCCCACTTCGAAGGAGGTTGATTTGGAACCCAAAGATCTTGGTGGGGTCATCATATATTTAAAATTCCATCCGATTCTTAGATTTTGATCAATAATATTACGCGTTATTTGATAAGTTTGATATCATTGTTCTCCAAGAGGCCACGTTTTCGTCTTGATTCTCATAAGTAATACTGATGTAGATTGCCAGCTTTAGCATTGATTACCCGACGTCCGTGTTGATTAGTATTCATTATCTTGACATCTTTGCAAAGTATGGAAAGTTTTCCGCAAGTATGAAAAGTTTTCTGCACTGCAAGTCATAGGAGTGGCTCTCAGTTTATTAATTCATTTCTAGCTACTAATTTTTAAAGTTTCGCGTTCCATGATATACAATAATTTAAACTACACTGGCCGTGGTCACAGGCCTGTGTAACGGTCAAAACGTCAGGCAATCCAAAGGTATGTATATACCTATACATGATCGCGTTAATTCCCGTTAACATTATTTGTTTGGACAAACAAATAATGTAAACAAACCCGGCAAACTTCGTTCCGTCTCAAAGTCAAGTTGTGATGGTTACCTTATCAGCTGAATTGATTTCGTGAATGTCTCCTTACACACCGGTATTAAAGACCCGAGATGGCGTCAGGTTTTGGTCTGTTCGAGTCCGACATAATAACCCCCGCTGGTCGGCGGGGGGGGGGGGGGGGTAATCGTGGCAATTTCTGCAAAAAAAGGCATAGCCATACTGTGCCTTTTTTACTATCTACTCGGATACAAATCTAAAAAATCATAGATCATGAATATCGGTCCACCCGTTCTCGAGTTCATCGCAGTCATCACTAACACGACTTTGTTTTATAAATATAGATTAAGAATTTGTGCCCGAAATCTTCTGGGAAGACCTTAACAGTGTGGTTTAAAATTTTTCTTTCATATTAACCTGTAGGCTGCCTTACGTATGTTACTTAATTCAGCATAGACCCTACCGAAACAATTATTTTATTAATAAAGTCAGCGATTGTGTATAAACCTGTATTGTTGTATTTATAAACTTTAGTTGTTATAATAATCATGATAGTGTAGAATGGAAATAAATGGTTGATTATAAGAGATGCCTTTCATTACCACGTTTTTCTTAGTTTCACTTCGTGTCTGTGTTTCTGTGTTTCTTTCCCTCTGAAGCCAAAAATTGACACTTAATTTTCGACCACTTCTTATCACCCTAAAGCTCTGAAATTTTTTATGTAGGCTAATGCCACCTTACATTTTCATATTTAATCATCAGAAATAGTCAGTAGTTAAATAAAAAAATAAAATAAAACGTTTTCAACACTAAAAAACGTGGGGCGGGCGCTTTAATCCTTTAATATTTCGTTTTCCTTAGATATTCAATAATTTAAAAATTTCAAAGCGCCCGCCCCACGTTTTTCAGTGTTGAAAACGTGGTTTTTAAAACGTTTTTTTTCTTCTATTGATATACTTTAATTCCGTTTGGTGCACGACATAGACCTTCAGGCCCAAGCTAAGCTCACCTGCAGGCCGGTACAAGTTCTGATGAACGAGGCTTTGGCGTCAAATCAGAGACTAGTGAAAATATCCATAGGTCATCCGTATTCTTGTTCATACTAATGCCCATGTATCTGGAGTAGTCTTTATTTATAAAATAACCACAGACTGATTTTATGATAACAGACCAAACATTTCCGATTTCTTTTGACGTCAAATATACATACTCAATGTAGCTCAGACGGGCCGGAATTAAGGCTGAGAATATTTACGATGCGTAACTGCATATATTCATATAATTGATAGAGAAAGGGTAGAATTAAACATTTTTCTATCCAAAATATTAGGCAGGTCACTGAAATTAGAATAGAAACAAGTAAAATTGTTTGGTTATTTATTTATTTAATTTTAAATAATATTAATATTTTCAAGAAACAAATTAATATTAGCACCGCATCCGACCCTGTCTAATAATTGATAACTAATACGTCAAACTTGTTATATTTCTTACTCGGTACAATGTTTACGAGTGCGGACTTGGTTGAAACTTTTCAAACAAGTTGCTTGTGTTAGTAATGTGTATCTACAGAGAAAAGAAGAGGATAGCGCATATTACCAGTTGACTAGAAAGAAAGAGATCGTGTGTTATAGACAAAATATAGTGTTCTGCCTGTTATAATATAATCATAAGTCTGTGAAAATAGCATGTATCAATATTTACAACCAAATCGGTACACTTAACACGATACCCTGAAGTTTCATTCCCGTGTCAAGGGCTAACCCAACCAGAGAAGATAAGAACCAAGAAAATTTCCACAAGAACTCTTAAGATCGTCAGCCCCTGTTCAGACAGTCCACTAGCGGTATCCTATCCTCCACTCGCTTGAAATACTGAGCACGCTCTCGTAACCCACAGGAAACTATTAGTTAATAGTAACATAATATATATCACGATAATCTAATCCGTCGATTCGTCTTCCCTCCCTTTATCTCGCTACTCCACTTTATCCATTTTTTGTAAACAAACATAATACAAACATACTGGTGGTAGAAATTTGATTACACAAATTTGTCACAAAATTCGTCCGGGTTGGTATCACCGTGCACGATTGCGAAAAACCCTCCATAGTAATCCAATTTCGGTTTGATTGCGTTCAGGGGTCAGCAAGTGCATAGCCGGGCAGGGGGATTGTGGTCGCAGCACTAGTGGGACCGGTGGGTGTCACGCGGTGCTGCGACGACAATCCTCTTCTGATGAGGCCGTTAAGCTGAGTGCCACCATTGTTAACATGGTACGTGTAAGTAATAGTGACCCTCTTTCCTGAGACTTTACCTTCAGCTTACCATCAGGCGAGGTGAAGTCAAATTGACGTGTCCTAAATATATATAAAAAAAACTAATTTTAAAATTCACAACGTGATTAAACCATACACATACAAACAAAACCACACTCGAGCCTATTATTTGAAAACAATAAAGCTATTCCTAGAATCATACAAAACTATTATCAATGAATTAATTGATTAGATCCACACAACTAGAGTACTGCTACGTAATTTAACTGAACAAATATCTATTCATCCCACGTGATATTAAATTGCTGGCTCAATACGTCTAGGGACGCGTTAAAACTAATTGTATTAAGCTTCATTAAATATTTAACTGTACTGCGGTATCGTATTTGAAACGTATTCAAATTAAATGATACGTTATATCAAGAATGGAATGATTCAAATCGAAATCTGAAACACGTATACGTGATATAGATTCAGTCTACAATCAAATTGGTTCGAATATAATTGTCAAGCGACTTACAAGTAAAATCAAACACCAGCCTTTCATGAAGGTTGGGTGTGGCAGAAGGAGCATGAAAGTAAACTGATTGCTGTGGAAATGAGAAGCCTGAGAAGAATAGCTGGAGTGAGGTTGACTGAGGTTGAGATTTAGATGCAACAAGCTCGCCATGAGCCGCCTGCGTCAAAAAAAAATCTTACAAAAAAATGGTACCTAAGCACACCTCCCTTCGCTTATTGCCGTCAACTGGGAATATTGCTGTTATTGAGAGACAATCAGAATAACATTTGACCCAACCCGAAAATCACACCTTTCAGAGCGCAGTCACGCTGAATATCGCTACGCTACCAAGCTCCAACCTTAACGTAAATATAATATTTTATTCTGTTGGAATTTCAAACAAATTAAAAAGAATTTACTTTGGAAGCTGCCCTTGTTAAAGGGACTACTGAGGCCACAAAGTGAAAAGTCAACAAACCATATTTCTTAAGTAAAGCTAGTTAGCTCTGAAAAGTCACAAATGAACAGACCTTAAGAGAATCACTCAACTCTTGCAAATACGGACTTAACATTTCGTTAGCTTTAATTAATATATATTTAGAATTTATGTTATACTAGCTGGCCCTCCCCGACTTCGCCTGTGGCGTATTTCGAACCCCTGTTGCACCCCTTTTACCCATATATTCCCGTAATTTATTTTACCGTTGCACCGCTTTTACCCATATATTCCCGTAATTTATTTTATCGTTGCACCGCTTTTACCCATATATTTCCGTAATTTATTTTATCGTTGCACCGCTTTTACCCATATATTTCCGTAATTTATTTTATCGTTGCACCGCTTTTACCCATATATTTCCGTAATTTATTTTATCGTTGCACCGCTTTTACCCATATATTCCCGTAATTTATTTTACCGTTGCACCGCTTTTACCCATATATTCCCGTAATTTATTTTATCGTTGCACCGCTTTTACCCATATATTTCCGTAATTTATTTTACCGTTGCACCGCTTTTACCCATATATTTCCGTAATTTATTTTACCGTTGCACCGCTTTTACCCATATATTTCCGTAATTTATTTTACCGTTGCACCGCTTTTACCCATATATTTCCGTAATTTATTTTATCGTTGCACCGCTTTTACCCATATATTTCCGTAATTTATTTTATCGTTGCACCGCTTTTACCCATATATTTCCGTAATTTATTTTATCGTTGCACCGCTTTTACCCATATATTTCCGTAATTTATTTTATCGTTGCACCGCTTTTACCCATATGTTCCCGTAATTTATTTTATCGTTGCACCCCCTTTACCCATATATTCCCGTAATTTATTTTACCGTTGCACCCTTTTTACCCATATGTTCCCGTAATTTATTTTACTCCCGTAGTTTTCATATTATTATGTATGGGAAACTCCCGGATTTGTTGACATTTATGATTACTGCTCCGCTCTCTTGAGACTGAGCTCCATGACGAATAACGTGGCTTTCTATTCATACAAGGATTTTCAAAATCGGTTCAGTAGATCCAGAAATTACCCCCTACAATCTCACAAACTAATAAACTTCACCTCTTTATGTGTTAATATATATATATATATTTGTGTGAATGTGTTAAATTTATAAAATGTTAATTTATATTTTATAACATTGATTCCTTTTATAATTACTAATTTTATCACCGTAATAATAATTTTAATTAATTATTTTAATTTTAATTAGTTTAAATTAATAATAATTTATTAATTGTATTACCGTAATTACTAGCATAGTTTATAAGTCAACCTACTAACAAATTATGGATTTTTATCTGATAATAAATTACTATTATTTCCTTTATTAAATTTTAAATACATTTATAATACATATTAGTATTGATTTAATTCAGAATATAATTGCTATTATTCTAAATCAGAAAAGCTCATAGTCATCACAGTATTAGACCTGGTTGCATCCAAAGTTTGCACTTTGGAGCCCAGGGTTCGTCCTCCAATTCTTTCTCTTTGACGGCCTCTGTGGCGTAGCGGTAGTGCATTCGACTGCTACGACAGGGGGCGCGGGTTCGATTCCCGCTCAGTGCAAATATTTGTATGCATAAATATGTCTATTTGCATTGGTCTGGGTGTTTCTATGTATAATATGTATGTATTTACAAAAAAAAAAGTATTTAAGTATTTTTATCCGCATTCTGGAACCCATAACACAAGCTAGTTAAACTATGCTTACTTTGGGTCTAGAAAGCGCTGTGTAGAATGTCGTAGAATATTATTATTATTCTCTTG
Organism: Cybosia mesomella; assembly: GCA_946251805.1. Lineage (NCBI taxonomy): Eukaryota > Metazoa > Arthropoda > Insecta > Lepidoptera > Erebidae > Cybosia > Cybosia mesomella. Next base: position 3,030,942 of record OX276413.1, read on the forward strand.
ATGTGGCTTACCTTTTTTTTTTTTTTTTTTCGTGCGGAAATCCCTTCGGATACCCCCGGTTATGTCGGGCTTGCACCGACTAAAACCGCACGCCGTCTCGGGTCTTAAGACGCCGGGGTGTAAGGTTACCCATAGAGCATATCCCTCGCACCCCGACTGACCCTGGGCCATCTCCGGTTTCGAGATGGCCCCCTTACTTGCTCTCCACTGTGCCATCTGCTAATCAGAGGGACACGTGGAAAGCTTCCGAACAGCCCTCAACAGGGCCGTCCTCGCCTCGGTCGGAGTTGGCCGTAGGCGGCAGCGTCTCTCCCATCCTAGGAGAGAGGCGCTGCCGTCTCCGTTGCCCAGGGTGCACCGCGTGGAGGTCCCCAACCAAGCACCCCTGATGTGGCTTACCTAGGCTTTAATGGGAGCGTCTGTCGTCTGTCTTGCCAACCCTGAGAAGGGGGAGAAGAAGCCTGCACCAGAGCCTTGTCCGGTAATCAGCAGGTGTACAGGTTCGCAGATGAGGTTACCTGCGATACCGGTTACCTTCGGATACCTCGTCCGTCAATAATTTCCTTTTGGATGGCAGACGGCATTCACCACCGTAAAACCCGAAATAAATCAAATAAACGATGTAATAATGGACAATGAGCTTCGGTAGATTAGTGGTAAAGCAGTCAGCGTTACAATCGAGAGGTCACGAGTTTGAATTCTGGCCAATAAACTACCGACGTAAACCCACTTCTAACACAAGCAATTCAACTTAGCTTTGATGGTTAATACCAGGTGGTATATCCATTTGCAAATCATATATCGAAAGTAAATTAATGGGTACCGCCTGCTATCAAAATTGTTTCGGTCTTTTCAGCATCAGTTAGGTTTTTGATAATTTTTTTTTTTTTATTAATTTGTTTCAGTGTAAAGATCGTTTGTGATTTTTTTATTGTTCAGCAACTTCTGCGTATGTAGCAGCATGCAGGTGTCAAGAGCTGTATGATCACATTGTTCACTGTCTGATGAATAACAGTCCTATCACTCCCGCCTTGTAAGATCTGTCTTGGTACAGCTGTGCCACAACATACTGTAAAATTTATAGCCCTATCCATTGCAAGTCATCTGTCCCCATTTTCCTTAAAGCATCTCGCTCTGACCTCAATATCTTCACAAGAAAGTTGCAAACCATCGCATGACTCTGGTCAGTTTTAGGTAAAACAAAAAAATAAAGTTGACAAATATAAAGACGTCTGAGTCACGCTATGTTGACGGACGAATCCGGCTATAGGCTCTCCCTTCCAATTTCTTAGGAGAAAGTTGACCTGTCTCACTTGTCTACAATCAATCTTACACTCTATCGCTTAAACTTAAACCACAAATCTCTTTGACGCTACAATACTGTGTGCGTGTGAAACATCACTGATGCCTTTATTTATGCTAACAACCGATTTTATGTCATATTTATTTGTGGTTAAAGTTGAAATTTGTGTGGTTAAATTCAAATTAGGGTATATATGATCAGTGTGTAATATTTTGTAATGATCTATGTGTGTTATTCGGTTAGTGGTGCCGGATTTAGCCCAATTGCTGGCAGTTTAGGAAGCAGTAGGATCTAGAAGGTTAATGACGTCAAAAAATTAAACTTATAATGGCGAGACTAGGTCAAAACCGCATGTATCTATTAAATAACTGTCTCGATAGTAGTAGCTATGTCATTAAATCGGTAAACCCCGGCAACCCGGCAATGATTGCCGGGTTGCCGGGGTTTACTGTTAAGATATTTTCAATAATAGCACGGATTTTGGCAAAAGAAGGCTAAGATTATATTGTATGTGACCGAATCAGTACGCGAAATATGGATGTTAATAAAACTCTGTCTAACCTAACCTAACCCATTCATATATGGGAATGAATATGGAATTCGGAATATAGGAGTCAGTTAGGGGGGGGGGGGGTAGTTAGGGGTGTACGAGACTACAAGTTTTAGTCGGTTCGAATCCAACATAACCATCCCCGCTCGCCAGCGGAGGGGTAACCGGGGTGACGTCTGCGCGAAGAAAAATGTTGTAGGAGGCCGAAGTCAACCTCACCTGCATGTATACCACCTGTTGTTTGATGGACGAGGTTCTGACACAGGCTTTCTTATGGGAGTTGAAGCGTTGGACGGTCAGCAAAAATATACTAAAACGGGAACAATAATAACTAGGATGGTTACCAGCTTCGCAATCAACCCAAACTTAAGCGTAGCGAGATTTGCCTATCCAACAATAGGTCAACGTGACCGGCCGACTTTTTCCATTGATTTGGTTTTTCGGTGATTATTCCTCGATGGTAAGACCGATCTGGACATTCGACCCCTTACGACACTCAGTAATGTTTACTTGATCACCGTGGCAAATTTGGTCGAGATCGGTCAAACGGTCTCGAAAGAGTATCATTTGTTTGAAATGCAAGTTTGAAACCAAAGACGCTTCGCTTGCCTTCGGCTCGCTACGCTTAATAATAAACTATGAATTGTGGAGTAAGACAGTGTAACCCAGGCCTAATGCCATGGATGGAACCGAGTATGGCGCTCGGATGAAGAAGAGAAGACTTGATACACCAGCAATACACGTAGATGTGAAGGAACACAGTGCGGTTTTAGTCGACTGGATTCCGACATACCCAACTTTTCATTAGATCCAGTGATGCTCGAGAGGGTTTAATCATGGAAAATAAAAAAAGCGGCCAAGTGCGAGTCGGACTCGCCCATTAAGGGTTCCGTAGCAGCAAGTAACATAATAATGTTTCTATTTTAATTTTTATATTTGAGTTGATTGTATGATAAGTAAATTGCAGTTTACGATTATGACGTTTTAAAAAAAAACTACTTACTAGATCTCGTTCAAACCAATTATCGTTGGGAGTTTACTTGGTAATGTAATATCATATTTTTTTTTTAGTTTTATCATTCTCTTATTTTAGAAGTTACAGGGGGGGGGGACCCATTTTACCACTTTGGAAGTGTCTCTCGCGCAAACTATCCAGTCTAGAAAAAAAATATATTAGAAACCTCAATATCATTTTTGAAGACCTATCCATAGATACCACACACGGGTTTGATGAAAAAAAAAATTTTGAGTTTCAGTTCTAAGTATGGGGACCCCAAAATTTATTGTTTTTTTTTCTATTTTTGTATGAGAATCTTAATGCGGTTCACAGAATACATCTACTTACCAAGTTTGAAAAGCATAGTTCTTATAGTTTAGGAACAAAGTGGCTGTGACATATGGACGGACAGACAGACAGACATGACGAATCTATAACGGTTCCGTTTTTTGCAATTTGGCAACGGAACCCTAAAAAGGCTGTACTAATATCTCCTACTTCGAAATAAATACAAAATAACAAACACTTTTACAAGACATGGAAGTTTATCGTTAAAACCTACATAAGTAGCTTACCTTTATCGAGTTCTTGTAAGGAAAGGAGACAAAGCTGTTAGCACAACGCTAAGCTGCATACGTAATTAAATTGGGATCACTGACTGGCTCGCGCGAGCACGTGAGCGTGCGACAAACCCTTTAGTCGCTGAGTACCTTTTTTTTTCGTGCGGAAATCCCTTCGGATACCCCCCCCCCCCGCCGGCCAGCGGGGGCGGTTATGTCGGGTTCTAAAACGCAGTCTGTCAAATAGAAATAGACCCGAATGTAATTAACAAAGAAATACAAGAAAATAAAACTGAAATTATTGAATTTAATAATTAATTATAAATGAAACTAAAAAAAATATATTTTAGTTTTATTTTTATTAGATCAAGGAGAATAAAGTTGTTTTTTTTTAAGCACAGCAACGATAGCTCCGGTATGACCGTTATTAAATTATCAATTTTATTTTCATACCGTTAAAATCTATTTCTATTCGTATTTCTCATAAATATCCGTTGCAGAACCATGTCGCCAGTCGCTCTAGAAAAATATTTTCGTTAGAGCGTATAGGCTATCAATATAGATGTAATGAAAATTGTATTGCTGTCTCTATCGGCTCTCACAATAAGTGTCAGACAGCGTGACATCTTGCTATGTTCATTGATGACTAGACTAATATAGTACTTTTTTTTTTTTTTTTTATCGTGCGGAAATCCCTTCGGATACCCCCCCGCGTGCCAGCGGGGGCGGTTATGTCGGGCTTGAACCGACTAAAACCGCACGCCGTCTCGGGTCTATAGACGCCGGGGTGTATGTTTCCCATAGAGCATATCCCTCGCACCCCGACTAGACTAATATAGTACCTATTTTTTTTTTTTCGTGCGGAAATCCCTTTGGATACCCGCCGGCCAGCGGGGGCGGTTTGAACCGACTAGATAATATATGGTGTTGTTTAATAATTTAAAGTTCATTACTATTTCAATGTTTGTGTTTTATCAAAATTCTTTTATTGACAACAATTCTCTTGAAAACAACAGTTAAAATGAAGTAATTACATATTTAAAATACAAGTTTTGAGTTACGTGTCATTTTGAAATTATATTATTTCACGGCAAACTGACCGACTAGAAACCTAGATATTGGTGTATTTATACTGTCCACAAAATTCCTTTCAATTTAAATACTTATTGAGCAAAATAAAAACCGGCCAAGTGCGAGTCGGACTCACCCATGAAGGGTTCCGTAGCAGCAAGTAAAATTTTTATATATGAGTTGATTGAATGAAAGGTAAATTGCGGTTTACGATTTATGACGTATTAACATTTTCGGTGGAAGTTTACATGGTAATGTACATCATATTATATTTTTTTTAATTTTGTCATTCTCTTATTTTAGAAGTTACGGGGGGGGGGGGCACACTTTGGAAGTGTCGCTCGCGCAAAACTTATTCAGTTTAGAAAAAAATGATATTATAAACATCAATATCATTTTTGGAGACCTATCTATAGATAGGTTCATCACGTATGGGGATGACGAAAAAAAAAATTTTTGAGTTTCAAAATTTTTTGTTTTTTTTTCTCTTTTTGTGTGAAAATCTGAATGCGGTTCACAGAATACATCTACTTACCAAATTTCAACGGCATAGTTCTTATAGTTTCTTATAGTTTATAGTTGCGTTAGTTCTTAGTTTGTGACATACAGAGGGACAGACAGACAGACATGACGAATCTATAAGGGTTCCGTCGGAACCCTAATAAGAGATCTTTTTATGTGAAGCGTGCTTGATAATATCATATTTTTTTCTTCATCCGAGCGTCACCACCGGCTGCATCGTAAGCTAGTACTTTAGAGTCCGGAATTCACTCTTCTACAGGAGGATTATAGATCCCTTCCTTAATTAGGTTGCTTCTTTTTAGCTTTGAGGATGACTTTGGCCCCGAAGATCTTGTAACCTTATTTTTGTACGGAAATCCAATCCGATACCCCCCCCACCAGCCAGCGAGGGAGGTTACGTCGGACTTGAATTAACTAAAATCACACGCCGTCTCGGCTCTTCAGACGCCGGGTTGTAAGGTTGCCCATAGAGTATATCCCTCGCACCCCGACTGACCCTGGGCCATCTCCGGTTTCGGCCCCTCTGGTTTGGGAACTACGGTGTCCCCGTCTTTCCCCGGTTTGGGGGAGGGGCGCTAGACGCCTCACCGTCCCGGCCTACTTCTGCTGTGCTGATAGGCGGCCTCACCTGCCACCCCCAGGCCTGCGCTCATGGAGGACGGAGGGCGTTAAGCGAAAGTTCTTGTACCCTTCACACAAGTGTGTATATATATACTATAAGTATAAGTATAAGTATACTGCCATAAAACTATCAAACGAATGCTTAACGCACCATTTAATTTACTTTAGGCAGCTTCTTACATCATAACGTAACACACGTGTAATACGTAACACACTACTGAAGTTACAAACATCGTCTACAATACTTGAACCAATCTTACGAAACATCTTACAATTGTGACGATAGTGGTTAAATGTATAGAGACCCTTTTTTTTTGTGCGGAAATCCCTTCGGATAAACTCCCCCCCTCCCCGCCAGCCAGCGGGGGCGGTTATGTCGGGCTGGAACCGACTAAAACTGCACGCCGTCTCGGGTCTACAGACGCCGGGGTGTAAGGTTACCCATAGAGCATATCCCTCGCACTCCGACTGACCCTGGGCCATTCGCAGTGTCCCCTCTGATAACAGCAGAGGGGTACCTGGAGCGACCACGCCCCCCCGCGGGCCTTTCAGGCCCGCCATACCCCGACCCCCTCGTGCAATGGGGTCAGCTGGCCCTGAAAAGGGCCGGTTGGTCAGACTCTTGGCCGTTGACGTTAACGCCAGCTACTCCAGAGGAGCAATCAATGATGCATCATCGCCCACGTTGCCCAGGGTGCACCAAACTTGGAGGTGATCCAACCAGTCGCACCCCTGTATAGAGACCCTGTGAATAAGGCCGCGGTCACATAGTCAGCGATGGCGCGCGACGGCGCGGAGGGCGGTGCGCGGCGCGGCAACGTTGTACTCGGTCAGGAAGCCAGCGGGCAGACCGAGCGGTGGTAGAGCAGCGTAGTGTAGTGTTACGAGAAATTTGTATCTTCTATCGAGAAAGAAATGTTTAAACAGCGACGAAAACATATTTTTGATACTAATTCCTTCATAACTTCACGCCTGTATCCCCGAAGGGGTATTACACACCCACGATTTACCAGTTATGTTTAGGTCCCAATGTAATAAGTAGCGAGCCTATTGCCATCTACCGGGCACATTACTAAGCGAGCGATAATCAACATTTTTTAATACACACATAAATACGAAAAGTCAGAGGTGTGTGCCGGGGCGACTGGGGATCGAACTCGAGACCTCGTCTCGGCAGTCCGTTACTTACATCTCAGGGCTATCGCCGCTCCTTCTTAAAATTTGATTTATTGCTGGTACAAGATGTAAATTCCTACGTAATATAGAAGGGCGGGCACCGCTAAATTGGTACGCAGCGCTCGTGCCCCGCCTGCCGCCACTGAGAGATGATTGTTAACTTACCTCCTCTTCAAAGCCTATACCCGACTCTGTTGGGGCTGGCCTTCAGTTAGTCATACTGCCATCTGACCTCCACAACGCACTGGCGATATAGAAGTTTTGTAGGTATACAAGGTTGATGGATTTTTTAAGGGCTGATTTATGGCTAGGCTGTGGCATTCCTTACGTGTAGTTGGACACGTAAGAAATTCCACAGCCAAGCCACAAACCAGCCAAAAAAGATATGTTATATGTTTAAACACTATGTATGGATATCCGTCGTTTTGTTCCCTCGTAACTACTAAACGGCTAATTCAAATTTGATGAACTATATTAGGTATATCGAAAAATGTGCCTTTATAAAATATAAACCCTACAGCCTCTCATATGTTGCTTTTAAAGTCTAACACAATGACAATGATGAAAGACAATCCATACAAGACGGTTTTTTTTTTTTTTTTTTTTATATTTCTTCCGTCAATTGACTGCACCCCGCTGGATGGTGAGAAGCTAGGGTGAAGTCCAGAAGATATGGGCCACCATCCCAGATGCTGACGATCCCAAAATGGTAGCCCCTACCTTGACGGCCTCAAAAGATGCTTTTTCACGCCCCGCTTGAAGAACCCGGGATTGTAAGAAGAAGGAAACACGTGCGCGGGCAGAGCATTCCAGCTCTTTATCGTGCGACAAAGAAAGGAAGCACCGAACCGCTGAGTTCGGGACTGAATGGTTTCCACCGTGTGCGGATGGCATCTCAGTCCAGCACGTGTTTTTCTGGATCGAAATGGAGAAGGTGGGATCAGTTGAAAGAGTTCGTCAGAACACTCGCCGTGGTAGAGGCGGTAAAATACAGCCAGAGAGGCAATGTCTCTACGCAGCTACAGAGGTTCCAGGCTGTTGGTAATCTCTGGACTCCCAATGATACGTATGGCACGCCGCTGCAATCTGTCGAGAGCGTCTAATAAGTACTTTGCGGAGCCGTCCCAGAGATGAGAGCAGTATTCCACGCAGGGGCGAATTTGTGTCTTGTACAAAAGACACCGCTGCTCTGGCGTGAAAAACCGTCTCACCCTGTTCAGAACCCCGAGTTTTCGTGAAGCTGTTTTGATGACGCTCTCGATGTAGTTTTTATTGTTCAGTTTGCAGCGAACGTCCATTCCGAGCATGTTAAGGTGGTCTTGCAGTGGTAGCGGTGTGTTCTGAAGAGTTGGGAGAGGAAGGAAGGAGGATACTTTGGCTGTGAACGCGGACGCTTGTGTTTTCTTGGCATTGAACTCGACCGAGTTCTCAGACCCCCATTGGGAAATGCGGGTTAGGACCTGGTCGAGCTCAGTGACAAGTTGTCGTCTGTTTTCCTCAATATCGGTCCGCTTGGCCGCAGGGTGTCCGTAGTATCCCCCATGCAGAGTGCTATCGTCTGCATAGCAATGAATGCTGCCAGTAGACAGCATGTCATTGATATGCAGAAGAAAGAGAGTGGGTGATAGGACGGACCCCTGAGGTTCGCCAGCATTAACCTGCATGAACTCTGAAGCTCGGCCGTCACAGAGAACTCGGATGCTGCGCTCATGCAGGAAGCTGGTAATCCAATTGCACAATCGAGTAGGCAGACCATAGGCCGGAAGCTTGGAAAGAAGCGAGCTGTGCCAGACTCTATCGAAGGCTTTGGCGATATCAAGGCTGATAGCCAATGACTCACCATGTCTGTCCATAGCCTCACCCCAGAGATGTGTGACGTACGCCAGAAGATCACCCGTTGACCGCTTCGGTCTGAAGCCATATTGCCGGTCATTAATTAAAGAGTGATCTTCTAGGTAACGCATGAGCTGTGTGTTTATAATATGCTCAAACACTTTACAGAGGACTGAGGTGACAGCTATGGGTCGATAGTTGCCCGGGTCCGAACGGTCTCCCTTTTTAGGGACCGGTTGTATGTTCGCCTCCTTCCAAGCCCGCGGGACTTTTCCTGAGGAATAGGACAGGCGGTACAGCCGTGTTAGCGTTGGAGACAACTCCGCCGCACATTTTTTTAGGGCCAACGCAGGAATACCGTCAGGTCCACTGGCTTTCCGGATGTCGAGTGACTGTAGGTTTATTCGAACGTCGCATTGCCTGATGCGAATATCAGGCATTGAGTGGTCGCAGCTGGGTAGCGTTGGTGGCTGTAGTCCACAGTCATCGACACGGGAATTAGCCGCGAAGAGGTTAACCAGCATGTCTGCTTGCTCTTGCGGCTCGTGAGCCAGTGAACCATCAGGGTACCGTAGTGGCGGTAGCGAGGGCTGGCAGAAGTTGGATTGCACGGCTTTGGCCAGTCGCCAGTAGCCGCGGCTGCCTGCGGGATGCGACATGAGTTCTTGACCAAGCCGTGCTATGCGCTGAGCATCCGCTCTAATGTATGCCCTCTTGCAGTCCTTTGTGGCTCTGTTATACACCGCCTTGAGGTGACCCACATTTGGATCGCGCACTGCGCGTGCCCTGACCCAGGCGCGGAATGCCGACTGCTTTTGTTGAACAGCGTCATTGCACTCACGCCCGAACCAGGGGCGAGCTCTGCGAGCACTGGTGACCTCGGTGTATGGGATATAATACTCCATACCCAAACTGATTTCACCAGCGATGGCAGAGGCGCAATCTGATGAGTCCCTACCCTCAAAGCAGCGCTGAGTCCTCGGAACGGAAGCGAAGTAGTCACGTAGTCCGTCCCAATCTGCTGACGAATAGTGCCATAGTCGCCGCTTTACCTCCACAGGTTGCGGAAGAACAGCGACCGACACGTTGGCACAGACCAGACTGTGGTCAGAGGACCCCAATGGGGCTCGCACCGAAACACTGTACTGGGCTGGGTGTGTCGTCAGCAGAAGGTCAAGCAAAGAGGGCGCGTGACTTGCTATGTCTGGTATCCTGGTGGTCTGGAGTACCAGTTGTGTCAAGTCATGCGTGAGAGCGAATGCGTGGGTGGGCCGACCCGCATGGTCCGTTCTGGGAGATCCCAGCCACTCCTCGTGGTGGGCATTAAAATCTCCCAAAAAACCGCTCCTGCGCAACGTCTGCCGCCTGACTCAGGTGGTCAAAGAGTCGAGTCGTCTCCGTGTCTCCTCCTTTATGGGAGCGGTAAACGCACACGTAGACCTGGCTGGACGGGCCTCGGTCCACGTATAGCGAGAGGATAGAAAAGGATGGGTCCTCCAGGCAGCGCAAACGACGACAACAAACATCCGCACTGATAAACGCACACACCCCAGCTTTTCCCAGGAAGTTTTCCTCTATAACATAGCCGGGGTAGAGTAAGTAAGACGTGTAATCAGGGCGGCGTATTTGTGTCTCCGTCAGGAAAAGCAAAGCTGGCCGTACCGCCTCTAGGTGATGGTGGACGGCTGTGAGGTTTGAATGGAGTCCACGAATGTTCGTGAACTCTACCTCAAATGGTGTTGACTTGGTGGAAGAGGGGTATGCCGCTGTAGAAATTATACTTTTACTTTGCGCTGCCATAGTGTGAAAAAAGGGAATGCGTAAAAAAGAGGTGACAGACGCCGCAGCAGTGTGTGACAAGGCGCGGGGTTTGGTTTCGTCGGTGAATATGCGGCATGGTGGTAGCCAACTCGCCGAACGGAAGGGCCCCCATACCCTCCCGAATGTGGACGCCGGGTCCACCGTCCGGTCACCAACCGGCACGACGAGCCACATCGAGATTATGCGCGTTCTGGTGGGGCAGCCTACCGGGGTGGTTAGTCCTAGTCGGGCCCCTGTACTATGCCGCGGGCGGCCAGCGGTACCACCGTTTCTACGAGTCTCCCTGTCCGGCGGGTTGACCCAAACCATGACCACACTCGACTCCACCAATACTCCGCTGGTCCCATTCCTGATGCATCGTCTGCCCCCTCATCCCCGGCTGTGCAGTTGCTGAACCCTGAACACAACCCAACCGAGGTTGGATTATTTGGAGGGTTTTTCGCAACTGCATGGTGGTACCAACCCGGACCAAAATTGTGCCACCAGTATCTTGCGCCAGAGCCTCGTCCGTTGTTTAGCAGGTGCACCGACTTGCAGGTGAGGTTGGCTTGGGCCTCTAGGATGTTGATGGGCCCTATACACCCAAGTATTTATTAATAATTTTTTTTAAATATAGATTAAATAAAACACTAACTGTTGCCCGCAGTTTTTTTTTATACCACTAAGGTGGCAGACAAGCACACGGCCCACCTGATGGGAAGCGGTTACCGCGGCCTATGGACGTGTGCAACACCAGTGGCGTCTCACTCGCGCTGCCGACCCTGTAAAGGAAAGGGGATGGGGAGGGGATGGGAGAGGAGTTTGGGAGGGGATGGGAAAGGAGTTTGGGCTCCGGCACTCTCACTCACCAAACGGGTGAGAGGGTGGTGCTTCCCCGGTCGAGTCGGTTTCTGTTCCCGTTTCCACTTCCCATGGAAACTTATTCCGGCGATAAAAATAACTATGTGTTATTTCAGACAATAATATATCCCTGTACCAAATTTCAGCCAGATCCGTTCAGCCGTTAGAGCGTGATTGGATAACAAACATCCAAACATCTTCACAAACTTTAACATTTATAATAGTAGTAGGTATAGGTAGGCTGGGGTGTGTGTTGGGTAACCTCCTCGAGTGTCGCTCCGATTCCCATCCCGCTGCAGTCCGGGGGGAACGGAATCGGAGCGGCCGGTACACCCTGGGCGGCGGTCAATGGCTTCCCCTTCACCCCTTCATAGGGTTGGCATTGATCGTCGGCCAATACCCAACGTGGCGGGAACAAATCGCTCTCCGTACTCCTCTGCTTTCAGAGGAGACAGGATGAGCGATGCTGTTAGTGGTGAGATGGCCCAGGGTCAGCCGGGGTGCGAGGGATATGCTCTATGGGTAACCTTACACCCCGGCGTCTGAAGACCCGAGACGGCGTGCGGTTTTAGTCGGTGCAAGCCCGACATAACCACCCCCGCTGGCCGGCGGGGGGGTATCCGAAGGGATTTCCGCACGATAAAAAAAAAAAAAAAAAAAAAGGTAGGCTGGGGTGTGTGTTGGGTAACCTCCTCGAGTGTCGCTCCGATTCCGATCCCGCTGCAGTCCGGGGGGAACGGAATCGGAGCGGCTGGTACACCCTGGGCGGCGGTCAATGGCTTCCCCTTCACCCCTTCATAGGGTTGGCATTGATCGTCGGACAATACCCAACGTGGCGGGAACACATCGCTCTCCGTACTCCTCTGCTTTCAGAGGAGACAGGATGAGCGATGCTGTTAGTGGTGAGATGGCCCAGGGTCAGCCGGGGTGCGAGGGATATGCTCTATGGGTAACCTTACACCCCGGCGTCTGAATACCCGAGACGGCGTGCGGTTTTAGTCGGTGCAAGCCCGACATAACCGCCCCCGCTGGCCGGCGGGGGAGTATCCGAAGGGATTTCCGCACGATAAAAAAAAAAAAAGGTATAGGTAGGCTCCTTTTTTCGTGCGGAAATCCCCTCGGAACCCCTCTGCCGGCCAGCGGGGGAGGTTATGTCAGGCTTGAATCAACTAAAACCCCACGACGTCTCGGGTCTTCAGACGCCAGGTTGTAAGGTCCCATAGGCCCATAGGCCATTTCCCTCGCACCCCAACAGGATAGGACTACTTTTTTTTTAGCGTGTGGAAACCCACGGGCTTCACTCCATCGGTGCCGACGATCAGTAATCAGCAATCAGTTTATTTCGTATGGGGTGGGCGTGTCGGAATCGGACCGACTAAAACCACACGGTTTCGTTCCCAAGTGTCCATTGCCGGGCACCCCGGGTAAGCCCTCGAAAGGATAACCCCAGGGTTACCGGCGGACTTTGGCCGCCACCGCGGCCTCGCCTGGTGGGGTAGGGCTTTAACCCAGGATTGCCACCAAATATAACTTAACTGTATATACTACCCTTTCAGGTCTATTGTGGGGTTTTACCTGCACAAAGTAAAAGTGCATTCAGTTTTTTGTATTATCTAATACCGTTTAAACTCAAGACGAGAGAAAGGTATGATGAATTGGTGACTAATGACAACAGTTGTTATTTTACTAATGAATTCAACATTATTATTCAACGTATTTCGTAATCTTTTTTTTATAATGTATAATTAGATACTGTAATATTCATATTACTTCGGGCCACCAACCAGGTGGACACCGAAGTCTTAAAATCACGCAAAAAAAAACAAAATCTTACACCCACTTTTTATGACTTTTCTCGACGTTTCACATGATTCTAAGTCTAATTAAGCAAAAAAAATGTTGTATCGGTCTGTCTGTTGGTCTGGATGTCTGGATGTCTGGATGTCTGTTTACGCAATAACTCAAGAACCACTTATCCGATTTAAAAAATTCTTTCGCCAATCATGTTGTTTGGTTAATGGGAAGAACTGATTAGATTTTGGGGTTTGTACGTTCAAGGTTTCGGGTACCTTTTTTTTTTTTTTTTTTCGCGGAAATCCGCTCGGATACCCCCCCGACTGCCAGCGGGGGTGGTTATGTCGGGCTTGAACCGACTAAAACCGCACGCCGTCTCGGGTCTGCAGACGCCGGGGTGTAAGGTTGCCCATAGAGCATATCCCTCGCACCCTGACTGACCCTGGGCCATCTCCGGTTTCGAGATGGCCCCCTCGGGTTTGGGAACCACGGTGTCCCCGTCTTGCCCCGGTTTGGGGGAGGGGCGCTAGTCGCCCCACCGTCCCGGCCTGCTTCTGCTGGGGTGACAGGCGGCCTCACCTGCCACCCCCAGGTTTCGGGTACCTACCATACAAATTGTCCCTAAAAATATCTAAGTTTGGCCCGAAGTTTGACAATCACTGTGTGATTTCCGCCCCACTAGTTTTTATCGTATAAAAATTCATTTATAAATTAAAATCAGTGTTTATACTAAACTGAAAAAAGAAACGACTTAAACGATATATTTTTTTACATTCATGCACTGGTAATATTCCCAGAAAGCTGGCAGCGTTGCCACGTTGAATGGCAATACTAATTCTTTGGGCAAGATAATGTCCAGCCTTCTGGTCACGTAGTCTCAATCAGCTTTGCCAAGTCCTTATATACAAAACGGGCACTTGGACCCCTTGAACCCAATACTTCAAGTTTAAACGGTTAGTCTGATAAGATAGAGATAAAACTATTTTAAACGAATTCTATCGTGATTAATTTGATGTTATTTTATTATCTTTATACATTTATTACTTAAGATTTGATAAACGTCAGATACTCGCTAAAGAAAACCGATTCTTACCTAGGATGCTCCATGAGGTCATTGAAATTAAAAACATCCTAGTTTCAATAGAGAAGATGTTTGGTATGTACCAACACTAACAACTCAACATAGTTCGAGTACTTTGAGATAACTTACCCACACTTCAAACTACAAGACAACAACCATCTTTAGTCTCCCCGTGACCATGGCTGCTGAAAAGCAACCCGAACTTCGGGTTGAAAACATCAGTTAAATCGCGATAGAATCTGTTAATAATAGTTTTATTTCAATCTAAACAGTTATAGTAAGATTAGAGCATTTATTCTATTTGAAGTTTCTACAGTGCAAGTGTAAGTATGTCCAAACATTTTGCATCACACACCATAGGCTTACCCACTTTTCTTCTCTCTTCTCTTTCTCTTATAGAACAGACATTATACTGAATTTATCCATGCGTCTTGAGAAGCCAAGGATCATAATAATTATTATAATTAACTCAAATAATATGCCCACCTCTCAGTGAGATGATCAGTTAAACCGCTACATTATGTATATATTCACAATTGTCAGAGTCCTCCTACCGTTCAGCCGGGGTGCGAGGGAAATGCCTTAAGGCCACCTTACACCCGAGACGGCGTGCAGTTTAGTCGGTTCAAATTCGATATAACTACCCTCGCTGGCCAGTGAGTGGGTATCTAAAGGGATTTCCACCCGGAAAAAAGGGTCCACCTACCCACTAACCTTTCATGCGTGCCAGTGGTTTATAAATCAGGATCAAGTTAGCGTAAGAAAGCTGTGTCACCAATCCTCTCTAATATAATTCAAAACTAAACTCTCTCTGCTACGGCTTGTATGAACTTAAGAACCTAAAAGCTTCGTAAATTACAGGAAATAATGAAAACGAATGACAAAGCATTCACACGAGGTCATTGGCGCTTAGTGACCTGATATGGAAGGAAGACAAAGTCTTCAAAATATACGTTAAGGTAATGAGACAGATAAAGAGGTAAAAACATCCGTAGGGGTTACAGGGGTAGGTAGAGGTGCATTACACACACACGATTCGCCAGTTATGTTTAGGTCCCAATTTAATAGGGGGCGAGCCTATTGCCATCTACTGGACACATTACTAAGCGAGCGATAATTAACATTTTTAATACACACATAACTACGAAAAGTCAGAAGGTGTGTGCCCGGGGCGACTGGGGATCGAACTGGAGACCTCATCTCAGCAGTCCATTACGTACTGGGCCATGGCCGCTCTCCTAAATTATTTATATAACAATTAATTGTTACACCTCGCTATTAAAAGGAATAAAAGGAATAAGCGGGCTCGGAGCTAAAAGCCTCGGTTGCAACACCGGGATGCAACGATGATTTTGATCATGGTTTCCAGAGAGTACCGAAAGCATTACCTCCCATATTTTCTATTTTCGCATTCCCTTGTTTTTCTTTCTCTTTTCCTTTAGGCAGAAGGTGTGTGAATGTTATCTCTGGTATTGCAAGCGTTAATAAGTTTACATAATTGCTTACCAACAGGTGGGCCGGTATGAAAACAAACATGACTCATTCATATTCTTTCACCATCGGAAACCCCTTATGAACTTTTAACCAAATCTCAGTATACGCGTCGGAAGCCAAGGTCTATTAACAAATATGATTACAAAACAATCAGGCAACTGAAGGCAATTCCTGATAGTCTCCATGAGCTAAATTATGAAACGCACCAGGATACAACAACTAGAGTGTGCGGTTAGGCAAGTATGGAGACGGATAATAATACATATATTGAATAATATATCAATATGAATGACGGCCTCTGTGGCGTAGCGGTAGTGCATTCCACTGCTCCGACAGGGGGCGCGGGTTCGATTACCGCTCAGTGCAAATATTTACATTCACGAATATGTCTATTTGCATTGGTCTGGGCGTTTCTATGTATAATATGTATGTTTACAACAAAAAGTATATAAGTATGTTTATCCGCATCCTGGAACCCATAACACAAGCTAGTTAAGCTATGCTTACTTCGGGTCTAGAAAGCGCCGTGTAGAATGTCATAGAATATTTATTTATTATTTATTTATTTATTGGTCTGGGTGTTTCTATGTATAAGATGTATGTATTTACAAAAAAGTATATAAGTATGTTTATCCGCATTCTGGAACCCATAAAACAAGCTAGTTTTAAGCTGTACTTACTTTGGGTCTAGAAAGCGCTGTGTAGAGTCGTAGAATATTTATATTACTTCGGGCCACCAACCAGGTGGACACCGAAGTCTTAAAATCACGCAAAAAAAATCAAAATCTTACACTCACTTTTTATCACTTTTCTCGACGTTTCACATGATTCTAATTTTAATTAAGCAAAAAAAAATTTTGTGTCGATCTGTCTGTTGGTCTGGATGTCTGGATGTCTGGATGTCTGTTTACGCAATAACTCAAGAACCACTTATCCGATTTAAAAAATTCATTCGCCAATCATCTTGTTTGGTTAATGAGAAGAACTGATTAGATTTTGGGGTTTGTACGTTCAAGGTTTCGGGTACCTACCATACAAATTGTCCCTAAAAAACTTTTACAAGTGAGTTTCTTTCGATTTATCAGAGTAACGCGTATTTGACTTTGACATTTAAGTGACAATGAAAATACGTATATTGTATATTTACATAAAACAACCAGACTCTAAAAGAAACTGAAATATAAAATCATTTTTTTGTGTTTTTGACGTCGAAGATGTTTGATTTGATTTCATTTTCTTCATATTTATTGCTCAATATATAAAGACGCGTCGAATAATATGCATAAAGCCTAAGGTCTGTAATTTTGAATAAAAATACTGCAACAAAAATATCTAAGTTTGGCCCGAAGTTTGACAATCACTGTGTGATTTCCGCCCCACTAGATTTTTTATATTTATATTATGTACCAGTTGGTGCCCGCGGCGGACTATCATTTTTTGTTCAAATCTCCGTTTCTACTTAACCAATTGCAAACAAACATACGGCAGATTTTAAGTCTGAACAAGACCCGCATCAAAATCCGATGAGTAGTTTTTGCGTCCATCGCAAATAAACAGAAAATAATTCAAAAAAAATATTTCTGTTTTCAGAATTAATCATTTAACACTACCCAAGTATTGTTTTTTTAATCTCCAATGTACACACACAACTAATTTTGTTTAAATTTACTATAGGCTGGTAAATATATGAATCCGCCTGCGTGGAATACATTTACCGTTCCTGTTGACCACAGGAGCCTCGTCCAGGGGTAAAAGTAGTATGCCTTATCCCCGGTCTTTTCCCATGTATGTAATTTCAGCTGAACCCAATCGATTTATTGTAGACACCACATAACTTTCTAGGGATATTTAATATTTATTGGTGTATTTTGAGCATGAAATACTAATGTCAGTTCATGATTATTATCCGGGATTTAATCTTAATTTTAGTTTCCTACTTACGGTACTTTTTAATTTTGAGCATTGATTTGTGGCGATACCACATATACCCAGCGCCATCTAGCGACAACAAGTGGAACTACTTCGATACTACTACGTCACTACCAATCCTGAATCGCGAAAGTGACGTTCGCGCGCTGGTATAACATATATACAACATCCCAACAACAACCGTTGGGCCGAGGCCCGCCAGGTGTGATCACCTTGCCCGGTCGGAGGATCCTCCCTTTGTGTTGGAGGAACATCACATCCCGTTCCTCCACAAATTCATAAACCAATTGTACGAAAAAGTATAAATATTTTTAAAAACTCGTTTTTATTACATCTTGATAGATTACAAGTTGTATTTTTCATGAATGTAAAAATGTATGAACGTTTGTCAAAGTATACATTTTTGGGTTATTTAAATATATTTTTGAGAATACATTTACGTACCTTGTATTATACATTCTGTATACTAAGTATCGGGAATTTGTCAATAAAACAAAAAATACAAATTATTCATCTAAATTTATTTTATCGCCTTCAAAGTAGGCCCCATCGCTTGCAATACAACATCTCCACCGCTTCACCCACATTTTTACATACCACTACATTTTTCATAGGCTATTTGCGGTATGGCCTTTAGCTCATTCAGCGAATTTTCTTTTATGACTTCTATCGACTCAAAACGTTTTCCTCGAAGTGGTAATTTTAACGTGGGAAATAAAAAAAGTCAGACGGAGCCATATCAGGTGAATACGGTGCTTAGTCGAGAACTTTTGTTGAATTTTTCGCTAAAAACTCTTTCACTATAATGGCTGTGTGTGATGGTGCATTATCATGGTGCAGCATCCATGAGTTGTGTCGCCACAAATCTGGACGTTTTCGGCGGATACTCTCACGCAAACGCTTCATGACGCCTATATAATATTCTTTATTCACTGTTTCTTCCTCTGGAAGGAATTCGGAGTGAACCACACCACGGTAGTCAAAAAAAACTGTCAGCATCACCTTGATTTTGGAGCGACTTTGCCGCGGTTTTTTGGGTTTCGGCTCGTTTTCGAGACGCCATTCTGAAGACGGTTGGCTTGTTTGCATGTCATACTCATAAACCCATGTCTCGTCGCCAGTAATTATACGTTTCATAAAGGTCGGATCCGTAGAAGCTCGGGAAACCATGTCTTCAGCGACATGCTTTCGCTGCGCTTTTTGAACAAAATTGAGCTCTTTTGGAACTAGTCGAGCGGAGACGCGTTTCATGCCTAAAATGTCAATGAGAATATTGTGGACGGACTTAAAAGATATGTTCACCTCACTAGCCAACTCTCTCAGACTCATACGTCGATTTTCGAGCACTGGCTTCTTGATTCTGTCGATGTTTTCTTTGGTCGTAGCGGTTGAAGGTCTACCAGAACGAGGCAAGTCTACTACTACTTCTCGGCCTTCTTTATAAGCCTTATACCATTCATAAGCCCTTGTTTTCGAAATACACGATTCGCCGTAGGTATTTCGCAACATTTTTAGTGATTCACCACATGAAATATCATTCGAAACACAAAATTTAAGGCACACTCTTTGTTCAATAATATTTTCCATTGTAAAAATCGCCGAGGATTCAAAACTATGACCAACAAAAAGTGTAGTTTAAAACAAATTGAATGACAGATCCCACTCAAATTTTGAGCGCTAAATCAGTACAGTGCTACCAACATGCAGTAAAAAAATTAGAACGACCTCTTTTACGCGGGTCTTTTTATTGACATATTCCCGATACTTTTTACACAGAGTAGTAAATATCCTTCAAAAACTTTCCTTAACAGTTGTATTTTAAAAATATTTCGGATGGACAAAACGGAAATAATATTTATTTATTTTACACTTTTCTGGTAAGAAGCCTTCTCCATACTTGTCTACTTACGCCAATGGTTACTGGGATATCCCAGGTTACACTAACTTCATTCAAACTCCGGTCCGCAAGTTCATTACATATACCATCAAATCAAAAATCAATCTTAGTTTCGTCCATTACGGTTCAAATTACCTTGACGTAGAATTTTTACTCAATGACGCACGTAAGTTTGCCAACTTACGGTGAATTTTAGAAATTAGGCTTTATGCTCATTGATATAAAGTTAAAAATATGAATATATAAAATGACTTTTGTATCAGACATCATTTGTATACAGACATGGCAATTTAAAGTTGCTAGTGGTAATGACAAAATGTTGCCCTTGATACTGTTTAATGATGTATTGATTCATGTTACTTTGTAACCTAAATGAACAATGATATTATTTGATTTGAGTTTTGAGTAACCAAAATTTAAATATTTTTCAGGTAAAGAATCTGCTACGAATTAAGAAACTCGAAGGTAAAGTTTATCAAAATGTCTTAAAACCTTGCTGAAGTTAGGTATCATCGCCATCGCTGTACTTGTCGAAGAGCATGAGAACATTAAAAACTTTCACTTGCTTTTTTTCTTCATCTGGACGCTAATCCTAGGTGCATCCAATGCTTGCACTTTGGGGCCCAGGTTCCGCTCGCAGCTCGTAATTCGGCCCATTTTGACCTTAACGGGAGTGACTGCCATCTGACTTCGTACCTCTGTTCTTAATATGCAATCGCTTATTGCAGAAATGTCTTAAAATCCAACTTTTTTTCTAACAAAGTCATTACAAGTACATTGTTTTAGTTGATATTGGGGTTGTAACTGTTCAAACCAATAGTGGTAAAAAGTACTACAGGCCGTTTGAGTAGCTATCTCTTCAAGCGGTCTGCAGTCGATTTACTAGCAACTAATAGTGGCCCGTCCTGGGCAAAGCGCTCGAAAGGTTTATGCAATTCTTATGTTTTGTTATTATATAAGGTTGTTTGGCGGCAATTCAACCACTCTTGTCTGCAACGTTCAGTGCATTGAACGCTATCTAGCATATTTGGATCACTATCTTTTGGACAATAATTGAATAAGGTAAGATTAGTTACGTAATTTATTTTATTATTAAAAAAAAATTGCCAAAACACAACAAACCAATCAATATTCTACATACTTACCTGAAAATTTTGATAAGCTATTTGAAAACTTTTAACTGTAAACATTGACTATCTCGATAGCATTATGATAACGTTTGCGACAATCGTGCATGAGGTTCTAGGTTCGGTTCCCGGATCAAACAGTATTATTGACTTTTGGCTGTGAGGAAAAAAAACAATAGGAGCTTGAATTCGGGCAATAGCAACTGATTAATAATAATAATATAATATTTCTTTATTCAGACAATGGTCCATTTTGTTAGTATAAATAAAATGTTAAAACTAATGTTAGTAATCCTACTAATATTATAAACGCGAAAGTTTGCAAGTATGGAGGGATGGATGGATGTTTGTTACACTTTCACGCAAAAATGGCTGAACGGATCTGGCTGAAATTTGGCACAGGGATAGATTATAGTCCGGAATAACACATAGGCTATTTTTTATCCCGAGAACAGGTTCCCATGGATTGTAACGGGATCAGAATTCTACGCGGGCCGAGCCGCGGGCGTCAGCTATTTATTTATAAGTTTATATTTCTACTTATATAAACGCATCAGGTTTATGTAGATTTAATGGGAGGCCCCCTCCCCTTCTTATCTGTGACTGAAAACATAGTTCGTGAAATATTTTTTACGTCTTTTTCCCCCATTGTCATCCTCTGAGTCTTTCTCCAAACTCAGTTGGAGTCAGCTGTCATTTTAACCACAAAGCGACTGAACTTCAATACTTTCCGAGAAGCTACTGCCAGTTAGACCAGTTATGGAACTATGGCTCCAACGACCAGAAACGGTTGCCATAGATGGGACTGACGGCTTAACGAGCTCTTCGGGTCTCAATATGCTAAAAATAGTCACCAACCTAAGATTGACCTGGCTAGTATTGCTCAACTTTGTAATGTGTTAACTTTTGGCCACAAGCCACTGTTGTTTGTGTTTTGAAGTGTTTTTTTTTTATTTATTCTTTTTTTTATCTTTTTTTTTTCACTTTGACTACCGTCCTCAAACTGTGACACATTTTTTATTTTCAACAGCTTGTCTAGTATATAGTTTTAGCATACTCATAAGTATTCAGTCTTAAAGGATAGTGAAAGTTTTTACTCTTCACAAACACTGAACTGAATACCTTTTCCTGGCTTGTTACATAATTATTCTTGCTGTAAAAACACAATGTAGACGCTTTAAGCTTTTGTTACATAACAGTAACGTAATGACTGAGACTTCGGGTTTGCGGTCGAAAGATCGTGGGTTTGTATCCCACTCAGTATGAGATGTAAACTTCGAGCACAATCTAGCTCTTTTGAACGGGGTTACCAGTTAGCTTAATTGAAATAGTCAAATAAAATAATAGTGATAACTGACTTTTTTTATATGCTTGCGGCTTTTTACCCCGAAGCGGACAGCAAATTTATGTTGGAATTGCATTATGGTGGAATATTTCTTTTTAAATAAATTAACTAATCGTAAAATATAATATTAAGTAAGCGTCTTTAGCTTAGTGGTTTAGGAGTCGGCTTTATGATCGAGAGGGCCCGGGTTTGAATCCTGGCTATGACACGACCGACGTGAATTCACTCCTATCACCGCAATTTAGCTTAGCTGGAGGGGTTAGGACGAATGCTAGTAATTTCGGTTACTAATATTCTTTAAAAAAAATCTTTAAAGCCCAGATTTCAAAGACTGATCCAGTGCTAAAATAATCTTATCAGAATTGATGTCAAATCGTAAATACTGTACGCTCATTGGTTGAAGATGATCCACGTTCAACAAGCAGCCAATGAGCGTTCAGTATTTGGTATGTTGACACAACTTTGTCAAACGTTTGTAAAACGGGGGGACTGGAACTAGAAACATCGTGGACATACAAATACGGAATACACAACCTCAATTTTTAAAGTCGGTTCAAAAATACAGAATGTTATATTCTTAGTACATTCCAAACTGACATTTTCCTACAAAGTTTTCTCTCAGTCATTTAATCCTTAACCCTAAAACGCTTGTAAGTACCTCTGCCAAATGCCAAAAACACACATTAGTCAGGACACATAGCATACTTGACGTGTAGAATGTTCGGCCCTTCATGATTAAACAGAACAGTCAGTGGGTCAAGAACATTCATGTGTAAAGTGATACATCTATATGGCACTTTATCTTTTTTTTTATACGTGCGGAAATCTCCTCGGATACCCCCCCGCCGGGCTTGAACCGACTAAAACCGCACGCCGTCTCGAGTCTTAAGACAGGTGAGACCTCTTTCTCGGGTGTAAGGTTGCCCATAGAGCATATCCCTCGCACCCCGACTGACCCTGGGCCATCTCCGGTTTCGAGATGGTCCCCTGGGTTTTGGGAACCACGGTGTCCCCTTCTTGCCCCGGTTTGGGGGAGGGGCGGTAGTCATTCCACCGTCCCGGCCTGCTTCTGCTGGGGTGACAGGCACCGGGGTGTAAAGTTGCGAATAATCAGAATTTTTACTTTTACCCAACCCGAGTATTCGACCAACACAATCATTACACATTGAAATTAATTTATTTTTAACAGATTCTATCGTGATTTATTTAGTGTTATTTTATTGTTGACACTAATCCCGACGTTTCGGTCGCTTTTTAGCAGTGTCCGGTTCCTATGAGATGGACGACTATTGTCCTCAATCAGGTAGATTAGCCCGATGCCGTAGTATTCTAAACTAAAATACATAGATACATACATATACTCACGCCTTTTTTCCTCCGGGGTAGGCAGAGACAACAGCCCGCTATTTGCTTCTGTCCTTGCATACTTCACGAGCTTCCTTCACTGTCATTAAACCTTTCATGCAAGCCCGCCGGTTTCAAGTGCTTTTGACCTACCCTTTTTTAAAAATACTATACCGTCTAAACTAAAATACTATTCAAAACTAAATCTAATGTATTGTATGGTGTGAAGTTCTGATCCCGTTCCCACTTCCCATGGGAACCTATTCCAGAGATAAGAAGTAGCCCATGTGGTATTCCAGACCATAATCTATCCCTGTCCACCAATCAGCCAGGCCCGTTCAGCCGTTAAGAGAAGCACGCGCAGAATCAAGATGCGCCGCCACCCTGGTCCTGCTCCTGCTAAGGTTGCGGCTGGGGAATCGGGATTAGATCCCCAACAACGCGTCGGGCGCTGGTCGAGGTCTCTGGGATATCCTTTCTAGGGCACACCAGATTCTCCGTACCACATGGCTGACGCAAGAGAGACCGTGTGGATTAGTCGGTTCAAGTCCGGCATACCCATCTTACCGTTAGCTCTGGTGGTGTGTAGCACGTGGAGGTTTCCGCAGGTAAAAAAAGACCCGTTCAGCCGTTTTTGCATACACATAGTTAAGCGTTTATTATATTAATAGGATATACCGGTTATATTCGGAGCTGGCAGAACATGTTGCGTGCTTTTTCCAATCATCTCTACTTGCAGTCTTCTCAACAATCGCTTTCTTCCCGGCCAAATCATCTTTCACATAGTCTATCCATTTTCTCTTAGGCCTTCCTGTATAATTGTTATCTCTACTGTTCTACTTTGTGCTTGTCCTAAATATACGTGTTTCTTTATTTCATCATCATCATCATCTAAGCGTTGTTCCCAATTGCATGTCCCAAGGCTTTTATCTCCTCCCCTCCCTTAATCCTTTTCCTCCTTTTAGTATGGTTTAAGTGACTTTTATGAAAGCGACAGCCGTGTCACCTCCCAACGTGTTTCTTTACTTACTGAAAAAAGATTCCAACAAAAATCTCTATACTACTTTACTCGACCTAGAATTAAAATCCAAGACCTCATGTAAAACAGACGCAAATGTTACCGCAGAACCACCGCTGTCATAGTCAGTGTTCATATAATACATACATTACTTGACCTATTTAGCGAATGTAGAAATAACTTTCTAACGACGACGATTCTGACCTAACAAGACTTAGTCATATTCTCATTTGTATGCTGTTACGTGCGGTAAGATACTGTCGACATATACCTTCTGGCATGTTATACTTTACAGTTTAATGTGCCGTTATTGGTGAGTGTAAAGGGCCTTATATCCTCGAGGCCCAAGTCAACCTCACCTGCTAAACAACAGATGAGGCTCTGGTTTAGGATATCCTCTCAGGGATGGAAGAAACTTCATGCACGCTCAACCTGTGAAATGATCTCCCTGCTGTGGTTTTCCCAAGTCATTACAATATGGGGTTCTTCAAGAAGGGCACTAGAAGGTTTTTATAGGGTCGGGAACGCGAGAGCCCCTGGTGTTGGTGTTGCACACGTTCATAGGCCACGGTAACCGCTTCCCATGAGGCGGTAAATTAAAGGTATACCTCGGTCTCCAAAGTGTAAAGTTTAGACGATAGTGGGATATGGCTATGATAGTATGCCTTTATTGTTGGGACAAGTTAGAATGAATTTCACTCAGTCTTGAATTCTCCGCATTCTCTCTGTCCCAGCTTCCTCTATCAATCCATATATATTTCTTCTTCTCCTCATCATCATCTCAGCGTAGAGTCAAGATCGCATCCGAAGCCTTCACCTCGGAGCCCAGGGCCCACTTTGCGGTTTTTATCCTTCCTTCGGTATACCTAGCAGTGAGATCATTGACACGATGTCATCCCTTATGACGTTAAGGTAAGGTTCTTCCTCTCCTACCGGGGCATTTTTCTTCTAGTTCTGTATCTATATATCTAATTACCTATTAGTCCTGTTTGATTCATGCAGACCCTAAACGGAGTACGAAAATTAGAATACAACAACTCATTGTACCTTTACCTTTTAATTTTTTTTTGTGCGGAAATCCCCTCGGATACCCCCCCCCCCCCCCCCCCCCGCCGGCCAGCGGGGGTGGTTATGTCGGGCTTGAACCGAATACAACCACACGCCGTGTCGGGTCTTCAGACGCCGGGGTGTAAGGTTGCCCATAAAGCACATCCCTAGCACAATTCATTGTTGTGCTGTGTTATTACACTGTTGATGAATTACATTGCGTGCAAAAAAAAAATGTTATTGCACTCAAAACTATTATAAGAGATTATCGATCAATCTTATATACAATATCACTAACGAATGAAGCTCCAGGCAAACTCTGGTTAAAACCAAAATAAATAAGTTTATGTAAGTGTTATATTTTTCATATTTTTCATACTCTGAAAGTAGGTCCGAAGTTGCCTGAGGAGCGGGATGAAAATAATACTTGTCATCCCTAGGGAGAATCGCTTTCAACTGACAGCTGTCAAATTATTAAAAAAAAACTAATTCTATTTTCACATTTTTAATGTACCAACCATGTACCAACTTTCTATACAGCCATTCAATTACAGCGCGATGTAAAATTGAAATAAAATAAAGTTAAGTATTGATTAAAGAATATATATTTTTTAAATAACTTTACTTAGTTTAGTTTCAACAATTTCCTTAAAATAACATAAATTTGGGCAGAATATTTACCATTTTTTCAATAATGAAAATGAACAATAGTGGCTGTATAGCTGGCCGGCCACAGAAAAAATACAAACAAAATAGGCGGAAAAGCGGCAATTCGATCTTCATTTGTTTTTCGATTTGAAGGTTTTACTCGTTTTTACTCATTTTTTCTTTAGCTAATTCATGTTTTTAGTTTTACTTTCCTTGTATTCGTAATGAAAAGCACAGTGTTTACCTCGGGTTAAAGACTTATTTAGTCCCTCGAACTATTGGCGCCCGAACGAAGTGAGGGCGCCAAACATCGTCTCGGGACTTAATAAGTTACTTTGACCCCTTTTTTTTTTTTTTTTTTAACGTGCGGAAATCCCTTCGGATACCCCCCCACCGGCCTGCGGGGGTGGTT
The DNA here is from genome assembly GCA_946251805.1 of Cybosia mesomella. Lineage (NCBI taxonomy): Eukaryota > Metazoa > Arthropoda > Insecta > Lepidoptera > Erebidae > Cybosia > Cybosia mesomella. Next base: position 3,057,372 of record OX276413.1, read on the forward strand.
ATGTCGTGTCTCGACTAAAACCGCACGGTGTCCTCCCCAAGTGTCCGTTGCCGGGCACCCCGGGTAAGCCCTCGAAAGGATAACCCCAGGGTTGCCGGCGGACTTTGGCCGCCACCGCGGCCTCGCCTGGTGGGGTCGGGTTTTATCCCGCTTCGGTGAGTTGGCAGGCGTGTGTAGGGCACACACGACACGCCTCCGCCACGGCCTGCTTCTGTTAGGACGGCGAGTCGGCCAACTGCCGTCCTCAGGCCCCGATCATGGAGGTCGGTAGTCCCGGGCGTAGATGAGTCTCGCGCGCATTACCTGCTCGCAGAAAGAGGCGGCGGCGTGCCACTTGCTCCCGTCGGAGACCACGGCCCTCACCATGGTCTCCAACGAGAGAACGTCCACGCCCAGGACCGCAACGAGATCCCGGCGTTGACTCGCCCACGCAGGGCACTCCACCAACGTGTGGAGCGCCGTGTCTTCGCCAGGATCCTCGCAGTGCTGGCACTGCGGCGTCGTCTCCCGATGGATGCGCCACAGATACTTACCGAAACACCCGTGTCCGGTAACCACCTGGCACATCCGGTAGGAGAGATCCCCATGGTCCCTCTCCAACCACTCCTTCATGATCGGTCTCACCGCCGCAATGGTGGATTCCCCCCACCTGGGGTGCTCAAGTCGCACCCTCCATGTCTCCATGAGTTCCTGACGGAGCAGGGACCGCTGAGCCCTGATTTCTCGGGGCTCTGGCCTATGGCCCTGCTCCAGCGCCTCCTTGCGCCACTGGTACAGCAGCGCAAGGGCTCTCGCTTCCAGGTCCCATGGAGGGGTCCCGGCTAGGAGACATGCCGCCTCGACAGAGATCGTGCGATACCCCCTGATGACTCTGACGGCCATCGCTTTTAACGGGCTGTTTAGTACAGCCACGTTGCGGGCCGCCAGAGTCTCTGCCTATACTGGGGCCCCGTACAGGGCCATGCTTCGCACGATCCCCAGGTACAGTCTCCTAGTGGGGGCGTTGGGTCCCTTAACATTAGGCATCAGCCGTGATAGCGCGGCCGCAGCCCCCCTCAGTTTCGGGACCAGACTTCGGAGATGAGGTCCGAAGTCCCATTGGCTATCGAGTACGAGCCCAAGGTACTTCATTGTGGGCTCGATGCCGATGCTTACGCCCCCTACGGTTATGCTGGTTCCCGCAGGTGGCCCCCTCCGAGGCCCGTGAAAACACATAGCCTCGGATTTGTGGAGAGCCACCTCGAGTCCCAGCCGCCGTATTCGACCCACGACTTGAGCAACCCCTGCGGAACACCGCACGACACTTCTCGCCGCCCTGGCCCTAGCCAGCTCGGGTAAACTATAGCCCTCTCGGATAGGTATGCCTCGACAATGCGGCGGAGGTAAGGAGGCACTCCGTGATACGCGAGCGCCTCCCTAACGCAGCTCCAGGGTAGGGTGTTGAAGGCGTTGGCGATGTCGAGAGACACCGCCACCACCACCCTACCCCGCGAGACTACTTCCTCCGCCAGGCGCCTAACGCGCATGATCGCTTCCACGGTGGAGCGCCCCCGGCGGAAACCGAACTGGTTGTCCGCCAGATCTGGCCCCACGTTCGTGAGATGCTCGACGAGGCGTTCTGCAATAATCCGCTCAAAGAGCTTGCACACCTCGTCGAGCAACACGATCGGCCGGTAACCGGATGGCTGGTCCGCCGGCCGCCCCGCCTTCCGGATAAGGACCAGTTTCCCCGTCTTCCAAGCCTTTGGAAACTGGCCCCTTTCGAGGCATGCGCTAAAGAGCGCCACCAGTCGAGGCCCTAGTTCCTCCAGGGCCAGGACCCATGCTCGGCCTGGAATGCCGTCGGGTCCGGGGCACCCCCAGTTCACTCTCCCTGACTTCGGGCACATCGCTCTCGCTATTATCAGCGTCAGGCGCCTGAGGCGGAGCCATACGCGGAGGGACATGCTCCTCCGCTCTCGCTGGGAACAAGGAGCCCAGTATCCCCTCCAGCCGCTGCGGCTGGAGGCTCTGGGTCAGTAGGGGCGCCCTTGGGCGGATTTTGCCCCTGACCGCAAGGTAGGGACGCCCCCATGGGTTCTGCTCCAGAGACTCCAGCAGCTCTTCGCGGGCCCGCCGTTTGGCCTGCTTAATGGCTTCCTGGAGGGTCCTCTTGGCCCCCTTGTACGCCTCATACAGCTCCGCCTCTCGGGCTGCCGCATCGTCTGGGCGGCGACGCCTCCGGCGAAACCTCGTGTACTGGCGGCGAGCGGTCACGCACGCTGCTCGCAGCTGTGCGATCTCCACTGACCACCAGTACACCTGTTTCTTTGCCGGGCTGGGCTTAACCCTAGGCATCGCCGCATCGCAGATATGCGACATGGCTCTCCTGAACCATTCCGCCTCTGCGTCGACATCGGCAGGCCTGGCCAGTGACGGAATCCAGGCCTGCACTATTGATGCCTCCAGGAGAGCCTCCCGATCCAGGCGCCTGAGCGCCCAACGTGGATCCGGGGGATTCGCGATTGTCGGTGGCAGGTTAGTTGGAGGGGAGACGTTGAACCGAATATACTTGTGGTCGGAATCCGTCTCCTCCTCCTCCACCACGCGCCAACCCTGGACGCGGCAGGCGAGAGCAGGGGTCGCGAATGCGACATCCACGACCGAACTGAGCCCCCGCCGCTCCCAGGTGGCGACACTCCCCCGGTTGAGGACCTCTAGACCACGGGTGTTGGCCCAGTCCTCCAGTACTCGCCCCTTGTCATTGGTTTCCCGGGAGCCCCAGGCCTGAGACCAGGAGTTGAAGTCTCCCAGGACCAAGACAGGACGAGGACGGCACGCAGCGAGAACAATGTCCAGTTCAGCGAGCCTTAGCTCAAGCTCGTACTGGTCAAGGCTTGGCGAGAAGTAGACGGCCACGACAGCCAAGCCCTCATAGTCCGCCGCGACACAGCCTCTGCACCTTGCAATGAGTGCAAGGCGCGAGGTGTCCGCGGCGGACCCCCCGAAGACGGTCGCTACGCCGTCCAGGTCCACCGGGCTTCCGGGGTGGACCCAGTACGGCTCAGCGACCACGACCACATTGATAGACCACTCCACGATGCTCTGGTACAGAAGATCCTGAGCACCGGTGCAGTGGTTTATGTTCGCCTGCAGGATGCGGATTGGTGTGTCCATTAATGGACGTCCATCTCCGCATCCCGCTGCGAATGTGGCAGCTCCTGAACGGCACCCCCGCTACCCGTTGCGGACGAACGGGGCTTTGGCCTCGAGGCGGCGCAGGTTCTGCTGTCCGCCCGGTGCTCCGCCGCTTTGCCCTCCGCTACGCATTTGTAGCAGCGCGGCGGAGCATCACAAGCACTGGCCTTGTGCCCGGGCTGACTGCAGCGGAAGCACCGATCCCCCACGGTGTCTCCCGCTGTGCACTGCACTCCCACATGCCCCACGGCCAGGCACCTGAAGCACGTGGTCTCGCGGGGCTGCAGGAGTTGCACCCGCGCCTTTAGGAAGCCCCCAACGAGGAGGCTCCGTTCGTCCGCAATTTTCTGCGCCGCTGCGACGGGGCAGTTGACGACTGCCGTGCCGTGACCCGTGGAGCTGAAGCGGATTTCTCCAGCTCTCACCTGATCACGGGGGCAGCCGCCCGCCTCCACGACGGCGAAAATGACTTCCTCCGTCGTGGCCACATCATCCAGACCCGAAATGCGCAAACCTGCGCATTTGTTGGGTCTGGTGACGCGGACGGCTTCGGTATCCAGCGACTCCCTCAGCTTGGCCGCTAGGGCGTCGGCTTTGGGGCCGCTGGTGGCGCCGGAGACCTCGAGGAGGCGAGCTCCGGTGCGAGTTGTTTTGCACCGGAGCCCCCCCTCAATCTCGAGGGCCTTGAGGTCCACTGAGGCTTAAACCTGCCTCAGGACCTGGGCGTACCCCACGCCCTTCTCCACTCCCTCCGTCGTCACCGTCAGGACGACGGCAGTGGAGCGTGGGGCGCGGAGCCTCTTCGGCGCCTTCGCCGCAGCGGCTTTTGCCGCCTTCTTAGCCGCCTTTTTGGCGGCTTTTTTCGCCTTTTTGGCGGCTCCCGCTACCACCCATTCCTCCCCTCTGGAGGAACGCTCGGGTGCAGCGGGAGCGGCGGTTATGGCGGGGGCGGGGGTGCCGCGCTTCTTCCCCTTCCCTTGTGGCGTTGGGGCCACTGGGGCGGCGGGGCCGGGCTTACCACTGACAGCAGCCGCGTACGACGCAGTCCGTGTCAGTGGGGGACGGTAAGCCCGGTCCTCCAAAACGCCGAGCCGCCTCTCGATGGCCGCCAAGAGCTGCACCACACTAGGCGCAGGCGCCGCCGCCTCAACTCCTCTTCACCCCCAACTACCTCCACCCCGTCATGCTCGTTGTCCTTGTTCGCGCCTTGGTCGTTTTTTGTTGTATCGTCCGGTTTCTTTTTATTTTTTATAGAATTTTCCATGTCTAATCCCACGAGTATGGGGGAAGGGTGGTCCGTCCAGGCGGAGCCCCCTGCACCTGGATAAGCCTATATACTATGGAGGTCGGCTGGTATCCATAGGTTTTGACGACTTCGCTGTCGGGTGTTATAGACTTTTCCTTGTCGTGAGCCGGCCAATAAAGGCAAGCCCTCCGGTCGACAAGTTCACAGCGTACCCTTCTGGAGCCACCAGTCAGGTCGTTGCTGATCACCTGCCGATTACGGAACGCGAGAGGATGGCTAGTCCTCTCTCACCGGCGGCGGCACAAGTGCCCGTCGGCCCCTGCGTTAGCAGTGGGCCAACCCGCCCCTAGATCCCCCAGGACCCTACGGTGGCCTCCACCACTAACATCATCGCTCGTCCTGTCTCCTCTGAAAGCAGAGGAGTACGGAGAGCGATGTGTTCCCGCCACGTTGGGTATTGGCCGACGATCAATGCCAACCCCATGAAGGGGAAGCCATTGACCGCCGCCCAGGGTGTACCGGCCGCTCCGATTCAGTTCCCCCCGGACTGCAGTGGGATCGGAATCGGAATGACACGCGAGGAGGTTACCCAACACACACCCCTTACTTTGACCCCTAGGGTAACAATGTACTATTTTATTTGCTTTTTGTAAAAAATATTAGTAACCGAAATTACTAATATTCCCCCTAACCCCTCCAGCTAAGCTTAATTGCTTGTGTTAGCAGTGGGTTCACGTCAGTAATGGCCATTGTAATGGCCAGAATTCGAACCCGGGACCTCTCGACTCCTTAACCACTAAGCTACCGACGCTACTATGGTATTGACGTGAAGTTATTCGTGGCACAAGTTAATTTATCATACACCTCATTATGCTTACTGCAACAAATAGAGCCGTAAATATACGTTTTCATAGCACACTAATAAGAGAAAACGGAACATGCAATGATGAATAATGATTTCGATGCGACATATGCACAAGATAATCGTAATTGCTATTACTATTCGACCAATTTGTATGTCGACGACACATTAATTTGAGAGAAATTCTTGTTATATTTTGGTTTTCGACACTTTCTTCTTCGGTTACGATTGACAAGCTCTATTGTCGACTTGTATACAAATTGTGTGCTTGTCAACAATCCACCTCTTTACGTTATGATGACAGTAAAGAAATTATATTTATCTACACTCAAATCGAAAAATTCGAATTGCGAATTCAAAGACGATTCTATACATACGCACTTTATAAACGCATATACATAAAATTAAAAATAAAGCTTATTATAGTACCGCCAACTGTATCATAAAACTCATTATAGTATCGCTATCTTTTTTTATTCATTAAACTAGTCTAAGGTTTTAGGCTGAATATGAAAAAAAATGAGCAGTTCGAACTGTGAAAAAAATGGCGCCCTTGTAACGTACCTACTTTGTTTAATTTCAATTTTTCCTATGAGTGACGATAAAGTAGTGTATGAAACTGCATATAACTTAGGTATTAAAACACTCGAGTCAACCTATTATCGCATTCGGCTTCGCCTCATGCGATAAACAGACTCTCGTGTTTTAATACCCCTTCTTATATGACAGTTGCATAAACTACTATTATGAGTTGATATAAGATAGCTGTAGGTTACACCTGCGTAAAACTCTTTATCGCGACGAATTGATATTTTCCGAATTATAAAGTATGTTATATTGTTCTTCGAGTTGTAAGTTATCATTACGACTCTAAACAATTTTAGTGTGGTTGTGGTGTAGTTCAGTGTGGTCTAGTCGCGAAAAGATAGACAGATTTACTTTATACGTTCCTTATAACATTAGTACGGATGTAAGATATCGCTACCTGTCTGCTTTTCAATCATTTTTCCCAGATCTCAAAGTACATTTTTGTGAACTTTTTAGTTTATACCGTTCCAAAACTTATAATTTTAATATTGTGTAAGCTCTTAATCAAAGTATCAGCATAATATTAATATCAAACTTCTTAATGCTGCAGTTCTTACTCAGAATTTTCTATCACCTTGAGAAGAGCTAAGATACATGGATAGTCCAAAATACTTGCGTAGTTAAGCAGACATTCTTCGTAAAAGTTTCAAAATATTATAACTATAGAGTGAAGACTCTATAGGTATAGTATTTTGACATAACAGCTTAGTCTGTTTGGATTAAGAGTCTTCTCTCTTTCCTTCCCTTTTCAAGGGAGCCAAATTGTAACCGTAATAAAGTGTTTTAACACTGTTTTTTAAACTGTTTAAAAAAAAAACCTATTTATAAATGTAACAGATACAAAAGTTTACCGTATAAAAAGTGGTACGTTTTATATGTGTTAATAAGTGTAACAGAAATAACGTTCTAAAGTATATGGGGTGTACTAAAGACCTTTATTTAAAAAAAAAAGATTATAAATATAATAGTATAGTAAATTTGACAACGTAGCATTTCGATTAACACTTATTAACACTGTTAACAGATTAATATCTGTTACATATATATATATATATATATATATATATATAACTGTTACACAATTGAAAGTGGTAAACGATTAACAGATTCAATACCACATTTATAACTGTAACACTTTCATTCTGTAACCTTTTCATAGTGTAACGCATATAATTATGTAACCTTTATGAATATGTTTTTTTTTTAAGTCCCTGCTTTTCAGTGTAACAAAAATTTCTGGCAGTGGTTCTTTTGGGAGGGCGAATATACCATATCCACTGGCATTAAGTTCTGCCCTTTTTCAAGTTACTTCATGTTGAATATGCGGATCACGCCCTCAGTCAGCGAACGCAATAAGTGTTTTCTTATTTCTTTTGTCCAGACAAGCTAAATGAAATAAGTTCATAATGCTTTTTCTCGTCGTTAAGCTAGATTAATGGGATCACGTTTTTTCTATGTAAATAATAAGTGCAATTTTCTCCAACACTCAGTCATGTACATGATGTCTTTCAATCTGGATCAGTGCATTAGTTAAGATAGAAGATACTGTTCTTAATGGTCAATACAATTATTTATAAGTAGTAATAGTGGCTGTGATTACTGGCGATTAAAAAGATTGGTCGCAAGTTTTTACCAGATTTTACCAGATTTATTTATTTATTTAAACTTTATGCACAACAATAAAATTTTACAAAGGCTGACTTAATGCCAGAGGCATTTTCTACCAGTCAACCTTTGGGTGATGCAGAGAGAAGTCCCAGTAGGTGCTCGAAGGGTTTAATGGTTTCTTTTTTGTTTTTACGAGTAGAAAAACCCCCACTTGCACCCCATCACCCCATAGGTGGCGACGATGGGGTGGGCGTGTCGGAATGGGACCGATTAAAACCACACGGTGTCCTCCCCAAGTGTCCTTTGCCGGGCAACCCGGCTAAGTTCTCGAAAGGATAACCCCAGGGTTACCGGCGGACCTTGGCCGCGCCTGGTGGGGTCGGGTTTTATCCCGCGTCGGTGAGTTGGCTGGCGTGTGTAAGGGGACACACGACACGCCTCCGCCACGACCTGCTTCAGTATTTACCTATTGTCTTGCAAATTTGACTGTAAATGTAAAAGCATTAATCTTGATGTCATCTAATTGAATATCTGAAATTTTAGTCTTGATTCTTTGTACTATTTTAACGATTCTATATTGAAGTATATAATAGACGCATTAACCCTTCTGTATTTTTGGGCGCTTTTTCATAAACTTCTTCACTGTCGGATAAAGAACAGCGCTATCACTCATTTTCCTTGTAACCACGGTAAAAGGAATGGAGTGGAGTGGATTAGAGTGGTACTTGTATTCTAGTTCGCAGAGAACCATGCAGCATGTTATAAACCTGACGTTTTAATTTCTAAGTGTAACATTTATTCACTGATTTAGATCTTACTGATACTTTTCCTATATATTTAGATCGGAAAAGAGAACATCTAGGACGGGACTTGAACCCGTGACCTGACCCTAATGCTCTGACCAACTGAGTCACCTGACACGTATAGTTGGTCAGAGCATTCCCCCTATAAGGGACTGGTCACGGGTTCAAGTCCCGTCCTAGATGTTCTCTTTTTCCGATCTAAATCTATAGGAAAAGCTAGCATACTAATTGCTTAAAAATGTTATTGAATTTGTTCACTGAATTTTGTATCGAATTTCTAATTTTATATACTTTGTCGACTTTTACGCTTGCGATATTCAAAGTAAACTTTTACAAGATTTAAACTTAAAACACGAATATTGGGATTATCAACCTTCGAAAATCCTGAAAACTCAGTTGAAAAGTTTGTAACGTTCAAGGCTAGAGCAATAAAAATAGATGAATATTTAATCTGTGGCCAACTTTTGACTTACGCGGTCTTGATGTGAATATTTAACGTAATAATTTATGTATTTATAGCATTTTCTGGTAGAACTTACTTTAAAGAAAGATATTTACAATTTAGCAATATTCGTAACTAAACGTAAATTTTCTGAAACAAATTTGTAGTCATTGTTTTATTTAACTTAAACACAACTTTCCAAATTAAAACAAAAATGAACTAAAAAGTTTTTGTTTCCTGATTTTAGTTTATTATTTTACTCTTTTATTATTCTTTTGTCTAACTTGCAAAGGTTTACCGGGGGAAAACTTAATATAAATTAACTTTATATTAAATTTTCCCCCGGTAAACCTCACTCACCCGTCAGATTTATCAATTCTATCTGTAACCTTTCCTTGTGAATGGATGGAAATCTATAAGGTGCTTAATCACGCCAGAACGGCTGTACGGTTCTGAATGAGATTTAACACGAATTTATAGTCTTTTATTTTGAGATTAGGTTTGTCTGGGTTCATAAGTGCACACTCAATGGCTGCACAGTACTTCCATGCAGACTGAGAACAGGTTGTTGACACATAAATAACTATCTAGTGGCAGTGACCATGATGAACAGTTAGAGTGCTGTGCCATCCATACTGGCATACATCTTCTGATTACTTAAATTGAATTTGATTTCAATGGACAACCGATAATCGATTTGTGTTCATACTTCATGGCGCCTACTCTAGAATACGACAGTATTCAAGATTGGTCTTATTCAAATTACCACCAGATTATGGACTTTATTTCTATGATGATAGCTTTTCTTTTGCCAATAATACCTTTTTATCCAAAGAATTTAGTTTCAAGTCTGCTGTAATTTCAACAAATTACTTGTATTCTTACCGATCTACTATAAACAACCGTTTCAACCAAAAGAAATGCGGCACATCACCTAATTATCTAGTTACTTTTAAAATTCAAAATGGCGTCCGTTATTTGGCCGCGCATGCGCAGTCCACCGTCGCGCTCCGTATGCCCCGCTCGTACGATGTAGGTATTCGAACGTTTTCCAATTGAAACTGTGTCGAAAGCCGCTATTAGTTTTGCCATGTGAAAATTGGTGTGTGTTCGCAAAAAAAGCACTGTGTTTTCGTGTTTATATTGTTTTTAGTAAGTTATTAATACCTGATTTAATTTACGCTATCTCGTTCTCACTAATGTAGGTTACACCAAGATATACAATAGGATATACCAGGACAGTAGTTCAGGAACACGCCGAGTAATGACACTCGGGCAGTCCCAACGACAGTTAAATTGTCTTGAAACCCACATGGAAATTAATCAGAAGTAAATTAGAGGACTTTTTAGTAAAAGGCAGACAATTGAGACGAATAGGTAAAACTAGTTATTAAAGAGATTAACATTACGAACACAAATATTATGGGACCTAAGTGAGCTATATTTGATTCCAAGATTATAATAATACGAGTAAGTACATATGTATGCTAGGAACGGCTGAACACACGGAAATTTACACCAATTGATACGAGACCCGTATAGTATACCGCTCCACTTGTCTGTCTGTAAACAGGACTTGTATTAGTTAAGGAGTCGGCATTACGACGAGAAGTCCCGGATTTGAATCCTGGACATAACACTACCGACGTGAACTCACTCCTTACACGAGCAATTTAGATTAGCTGGAGGAGTTAGAGGGGATACTAGTCATTTCGGTTATCTTTAAAACAAAGAATAATAGAAAAAATTAAGAGTAAGAACGAGAATGAATTATGGCTTCCCTCATACAACGCGGTATACTTTTGACATAGCGATGGTATTGAAATAAGAAATCTATCTCTTCTTTACTATTATAAAATTGTAAATTAGTTTTCTGGACAGCAGAGATATTTAAAAAAACATTTGGGTTATGGTAAATGAACGATTCTGAACACAAGAATTATTTCCAATTGTTGTCTATTATTCATCTGTTTGTCGGTTTGTTCGCGATGTATGCCAAAGCTACTGAATGGATTTTGATGCGGTTTTTTTCTGTTAGAAAGGTCTTGGTCAGACTTAAAATCTGCCGTATGTTTGATTGCAATTGGTTAAGTAGAACCGAAGATATAACCAAAAAACAATAACCGACCTCCGCGCGGGCGAAGCTACGTACTTCAGTTAATTTTAATGCAAGATCATTGTTGAGAATATCATTTCTCGCTTGACTTACAATAAGAATAAACTTTCTTCAAATTTAGTTCAACCGTTGAGTCACGTACGAAATTAATATTGTCAGTGCCTCATAAACGAGGAGTGACTGTTTAATATTTATATGAAATAAATCTCTTTACATTTCCATTCCTTCATTTACATTATAGCTCGTGTGTATAGATGCCATTTTATCAACTGTCATTATGATAATCGACAATTGGATATATTAAAACAAGTTGAATTCCTGAGACGAGCTCAGCCGAATACAAGGGATTTTCGATTTTGCGTTTTTTTTTTTTGCGATATTTTGCGTTTTTTTTTTATCTTGCAATGGTTCACCCCAGCACGAATCTATTACCGAAAACAGCAACTCGATAGCTCATCTCCTTCATACCCAAAACCGTGACAGAAAATTGGCATCGACGACGACGTCGACGACGACGTCGACGACAACTCCATAGCAATAGGGCTTTTCTAAAGAAAATCCCTAAACATACTTGGGTAGTTTTAATAACGATTCTAAATCCAAAAATATATTCTATTTATTTCTTGTTTTATTGTTTTTTTTTTTTTTTTTTTTATATTTAGGACACGTCAATTTGACTTCACCTCGCCTGATGGTAAGCTGAAGGTAAAGTCTCAGGAAAGAGGGTCACCATTACATACACGTACCATGTTAACAATGGTGGCACTCAGCTTGACGGCCTCATCAGAAGAGGATTGTCGTCGCAGCACCGCGTGACACCCACGGGTCCTACTAGTGCTGCGACCACAATCCCCCTGCCCGGCTATGCATGTTCGCGATGGACGCAAAAATATATTCTATTTATTTCTTGTTTTATTGTTCGCGATGGACGCAAAAACATATTCTATTTATTTCTTGTTTTATTGTTCGCGATGGACGCAAAAATATATTCTATTTATTTCTTGTTTTATTGTTCGCGATGGACGCAAAAACATATTCTATTTATTTCTTGTTTTATTGTTCGCGATGGACGCAAAAACATATTCTATTTATTTCTTGTTTTATTGTTCGCGATGGACGCAAAAACATATTCTATTTATTTCTTGTTTTATTGTTCGCGATGGACGCAAAAACATATTCTATTTATTTCTTGTTTTATTGTTCGCGATGGACGCAAAAACATATTCTATTTATTTCTTGTTTTATTGTTCGCGATGGACGCAAAAACATATTCTATTTATTTCTTGTTTTATTGTTCGCGATGGACGCAAAAATATATTCTATTTATTTCTTGTTTTATTGTTCGCGATGGACGCAAAAATATATTCTATTTATTTCTTGTTTTATTGTTCGCGATGGACGCAAAAACATATTCTATTTATTTCTTGTTTTATTGTTCGCGATGGACGCAAAAACATATTCTATTTATTTCTTGTTTTATTGTTCGCGATGGACGCAAAAACATATTCTATTTATTTCTTGTTTTATTGTTCGCGATGGACGCAAAAACATATTCTATTTATTTCTTGTTTTATTGTTCGCGATGGACGCAAAAATATATTCTATTTATTTCTTGTTTTATTGTTCGCGATGGACGCAAAAATATATTCTATTTATTTCTTGTTTTATTGTTCGCGATGGACGCAAAAAACTACTGAACGGATTTTGATGCATTTTTTTAGAAAGGTTTTAGTTAGACTTAAAATCTGCCGTATGTCTGATTGTAATTAGTGGAGTAGAACCAAAGATATGACCAATAAGAACACATTCTGGAAAGTCAAAATTCTGTTATACATACCTTCGGGTGACGCTGTTTAAGAATTCATGATTCTAACATCATTACTATACCTATATCTAGGTAGATCTAGCTAGTAGAAAGTCAAGTAATCTAAGCGAGTATCTAAACGACTCACAAGTTTGTAACACTCGGAACTAATCCCGTTGGCAATTTCCTACTTTTATCGTACATCGACTAGTACACATAGACTTTCTCGTCTTGTATCGCAAACATATAACACGATATAGTACCTACTGTGAGGATACCAGCAAAATAGAATACTAAAGTCGCGCCTTGTGAGACACGAGAAGAGAAGACTTCTCGTAGGTGCACCTCAAGACAAAAATCTTGAACAAACGTCAAAGAGTTCGCGCTAGTGCACTAACTGGCCAACCACAAAACCAATAAAAGGACTGATCAACCAATGACACGAGTCCTTTTAACTCGAGATTAGTTTTATATATCTATAATTGGTTGATTGGCGCGCCTCCGCCATCGCACCCCGCGCTTACCACCATAGAGATCCAAAAATGCTTAACTGTGGAACTAGAGTATACTGTCAAGATTTTTATCGATAGTCAAAAATCAGAAAAATAAAAAAAAATTGTTCCAAAAAAAAGAAACAAAAAAGTTTTTTTTTTTTTTGGAACAATAAACACTTACATGCTAAAATAGTTAACAAATTTGGTATAGGTAATATAACAGATTGGTGAAAATATAACCCACACTATTGTTCGCGGATTTACAATATAAAAGAAAGAAACTCAAGCCAAGTTGTAGTCACGATCTCATTATGAAAAGATTATGTGAAATATGAAATTCATTATGAAGCCGCGGTAGCCTATGAATGACGGCCTCTGTGGCGTAGCGGTAGTGCATTCGACTGCTACGACAGGGGGGCGCGGGTTCGATTCCCGCTCAGTGCAAATATTTGTATGCATGAATATGTCTATTTGCATTGGTCTGGGTGTTTCTATGTATAATATGTATGTATTTACAAAAAAAAAGTATATAAGTATGTTTATCCGCATTCTGGAACCCATAACACAAGCTAGTTAAACTATGCTTACTTTGGGTCTAGAAAGCGCTGTGTAGAATGTCGTAAAATATTTATTATTTATTTATTTATGTTATGTGAAATTCATAACAAGTTTATAACAAATTAATAACAAATTTTCATGGACCTATCTCATAAATTAATAAAGTAATTAGGTAATATCAATTACAGAGCTGACAAGAGCTCAATGACACGACTTCATACAAGGTGTGAGTTCGACAAAGGTACGTATACTAGGAGTGTATGGGATCACATAGTGATCTTTGGGGCTCAAAACAACTTGATCTGCATTACACCTGCTGATTGAAGGACGAATAAGGCTCTGATACAGGGTCTCCTCTAGAGTGTTAATCACCTTGTAAGACACCATCATCATCCGAGCACCAACCCAGGTCCAAACCGTCCAAAACTTACAATTTGGATCATGAGGTCTGCAGCTGTCTCCCGTACCTATTCTTATGGTTTTTTTGTCTTGCCGAGAGGTAAGCCTGCGCCAGAACCTCGTCCATTGATTGGCAGGTCTACTCAAAAGCAGGTGAGGATATTTGAGATCCCGAAGATGTTGGCCCAGGTGGATGGAACGATTCTTGCACTTTTTTTTTAAAGAATATTGGTAACCGAAATTACTAATATTCCCCCCTAACCCCTCTAGCTAAGCTAAATTGCTTGTGATAGGAGTGGGTTCACGTCGGTAGTATAATGGCCAGGATTTGAAACCGGGACCTCTCGATGGTAGACTCCTTAACCACTAAGCTACCGACGCTTCTCCCTTCACTCGTAGTACAGCCTCCTGAGAAGGGGTGATGTGGTAGTGTGCCTGGATATCGCTCAAACAGAAGACGGGCCCGCACCGCACCTTGCGGGTCAGGGACTGGGTGAGCTCAAAAAGTCGCATTATATGTACACTCAATAAGTCCATTTTTTACTGCCTGAAACTGAAACCTGCTACCTGAAACTCATACACCCTTACCCCGACGCCTTTTTTTTTCGTGCTGTAATCTCGGGATATTTCCCCGCCCGCCAGCGGAGGTGGTTAAGTCGGATTCGAAGCGACTAAAACCGCATGCCGTCTGGGGTCTTCAGGGTGTAAGGTGGGCCCATAAGGTATTTCCCTCGCACCCCGGGAACAATGCCTAACACCTTATTTGAACTTAATATCTTTCTAATCCTTTAGAAATTTTACAGGCGTGATTAAATATACCTATTTTAAACGTTATAAAGTATGGTTCAAGTATGGTCTGAAATTACTTCACTGTGTCAAAGGAACCCAATGAAAAACGTGATGAGTTCTCACAAGTAAGTGATGTTTAGGTAATTACTTCCATAAGTAATGTTATGTATGAGACAATTTAACACAAACAATGAGATCAAAACGCGATTTAATTATGTTTTGGAAGGCTACTATGGAACGTACACGAAACTTCGGCTTTACACCCACTGGGATGAAAGGTATTGTTCAGTGCGTGAACCGAGCGAGCGCAGTAATAAAGAAAGACAATTAACAGCTCTCCTACCAGTCTCCTTTAACCCGGAGACATGGGTGAGGAGTGAGACCACGAGCAGGTAGTATTCAAGCCGTAGCCCCACCACTCACTTTCACGCAATCACTACTTCGTTACGAAGCGTGATCTGAAGCGCGACAGTGGAAACGCAAATAAAACTATAACTTAATATCTAACTAAAATAAAGTGTCTAATGATCCGGATCTACACCAATGTGCAGTCAACAAACGGTACAAAATCATTAATCAAACACAGGAAGTCGGTACGAATATAAAACGGTTCAAACAACAAAAAACATCGTAACTTTATAAAAACCGGTTAACCGACAAACCCTCAAAACGGTCAAAAGGCATTCGAGGAACCGCCCCGAACTTAGAACAAATCAAACAAAATATCAAAAATTCTCCGGAAGTTGAATTCCCGTTACAGTGAATCGGTAATATCGGTCAGAATCGACCACCAAAAATTACCCAGAAATCCCGAGAAATATTAAACTATAAAATTAGCTATTTTAAACGCTCGGCTACAAACAAATCACATTATACATTACTTTAAATTTTATAGAAAGTAAACACCGATAGATATCTATTCAGACCTCCCAGCGGGTCCGATCAAACCCATGAATAAACAACAAATCAAATTTAAACCGATTTTTAGCACGTACTTGTTTCAATAATCAAATTAAGCCGCAATTGACACCCGATCGAAATCGACCAGTAAATATTTTAATTACAATAATAATTCCAAGTTTTAAAGTTGAAAATAGTCAAATTCAATTGCATCAAAAGGCAAAATAGCAATGAGAAATTAACAAGCAAAAATGGCGAACTCTAACCGCGTGTTAAGTTTCAAATTGCAAACCAAAATTAAACCAATCCGTTATTTATTATCAACAATATATAAAATATATTAAGAAAGGGGACCTTCAATGGACCGGGATTTAGCCGGGAAAGTAGCAAAGATTGGAAAGTATGCCTATTTAGTGTATCTAACTACATGTGACATGAATGTACGTGTAATTGAATATACAATAAACTAATTATGTAATAAAATAAAATGTGAGATTTACTTCCCATAGAATGTGTTTTCAACCGCAGCAAAGTTCCAAGTCCAACAAACGCGATGGGCGTATTCACTTTATTTAACACAGAGATAACTAGCTCGATAATTAATTTTCACTAATTAATCAACATTCAACAAACATAATCACAATAATGCTCCCTCAAAGCGCCTGGCAAGGCCAACCCAAAACCCAGGGTCTACCAACGAGTTAACGAGCTCAACCCAACTAAAAACGCACGAGCATAGGGTCCGCCAACGAGCCAACGAACTCGACCCCTAACAAAGCAAAGTCGCGCTCAACCCCGCGCTCAACTCGCGAAGTACTGCTAGCATACCACGCCCACTTCGTCCGGTAGAGGCGTCGTCGATCCCGTACTCCCAATAATGAGCGGGTACGCAAATAAAAAATAATATACAACCACTGACACTCCAATACGCGGTGAAAATATCAAAATATAAGTACTTAACGATTAAATCTAAACAGGTATCATATGCTACTTCGGATTTTTATCATTAGGGCTTAGACCGAACAAAATGTCACCTGCTGTCTTCGAGCCCGATTGCGGAATAAATGCGTTCTATGGGGTTTAGGCCCAGAAGGCCTTGTTTTCAAAATACCAACAGAATCGGACTAATTCTCAAAATAGCAAAATAACGAATTCTTTAGAACCCCAATTCTCGGAATGGCCAATTCTTTAAAAGCTTAATTCTCTGAATGACCGATTCTCTAAATGGCTAATTGTCAAAATTGTGCATTTCTAAACAATTAGGAGTATCGAAGCTTCGTTCCGCAACTTCAGTCCGAAACTTAGGTCCGCAACTTCGGTCCGCAACTTTGATCCATAACTTCGCATGCTTGTTTAATGGTAGGTCTACTGATGCTCGTGTAGTCATGTTAAGCAGAATTTAAGCTGAGTGTTCCTTTGTGATGTAACGAGGCACTAATTTGTAATCCCACTTATTTGCTCTTGAAACCTCTTGTAACTCAATATGAGAACGCGCTTGATTCGTAATCAAATTTCAAGTGGTTCAGGCGTGTTTTTCCAATGGAAATTAGTGAGCTAAATCCTGAAAGTGTCACTCACTTTAGTCTTCATCTGCTTGCAGTCACGTTAGTGTCCTCCCTTTCTGACCCATTTCATCGGAGCCCTTTTCCAAACTCATTTGATCGGCTTACAGTTGTACTGAACAGCCGAACTTTGATATTTACCGTGAATCGACTTGCATCTGACCTCCACAGTCCACAAGCGATATCGAAGAAGTACGACGAAGTACTAAGACCAGAATCAATCAAAACTAAACTTTAAAACCACGTTGTCACATTTTTCTCTCAATGAATTTAATTGAATAAAACGTGAGAACCCAAACTGGGTCTCACGGATTTCATGATTAGTTGAATAGACTGTCACTGATAAAATCCTGCCCAAGTTACAGTATTCTGGACACAAGTGAACTTAATTCAGTACATAACGGTTTCCTTGAAATAAAAAGACTAAACTTCAACCCAATAGGAAATAAAATAGGAAAGCGAAAGCAATTTGTAAAATTCTCGTTTTAAATTGACGACGTTTCTAGATCAATGTTGTGTTTAGTAATCAAATTTTGTATCCCTAAAGTATAACTATTCTGGAAACGATATACCTATCCAATCATTGCCTTAGATAGCTCAGGGATGTTAAATAAAATAAAACTGGTTAAGTGCAAATTGGATTCGCTACGAATGATTCCGTACTGTCAAACAAGGTATAGCACCATCATTACTTTTAAATTTTTCTGTTAAATTAACAGAAGGGCACTATAATAATTTCCTTATTTTATTAATTTTTAATATAACAATAATACACACTCTATCGATATTTCAGCGACAGGATTCTGTCTTACTCGGTGTCTCCCCTAGGGGGTACAATCCATAGCAACATCCCCTGTTGCTATAAACCGTAGCTGATCATAGACAAAACCATAATAAAATTAAAGAAAAAATGGAGGGGCTTTGTCTCCCCCGCCCAGGTGAGCTACGGCTCCTAGCAACATACACAACAAGACGTCTCCCTCCCCCCCCCCCCCCCAGGGAGACATAAACCCGTTGCCGAAATTTCAGCTACAAATCTAAAAACGATACACATTAACCATCAAGTATTAAATTCAACATTTACATAATATATTTCCAATATACAGCTTATTACAGAATTGCATTTAGTGAAACATCTGTGTCTGAACTAGATAACTAAATATATATGCTTCAGACAGCAGTTTTTCCCATAGCACTGAATAGCTGTCTAGCTTTTACTGTTTATGAGACCACTGACAGACGAATATCCAGCGAAGTCTTAGTAATAGGTTTTCCTTGAATGCCTTCGGGTAAGGAACTCTAAAAAATAATAGTATTAGACCTCAAATCCCATGAGGTAGCAAATACCAATCGGGTCTACAAAACCCTACCCGTATTTATTACGGATGGCTGAACATGACAGCGAGATTAACAAATTAAACGATGTTCGTTGTTCTGACGCAGTAAATTGTGCAACTAATATCCCAATAAATATTCTGAACGACTTAGCATTTGATATGTACATCGTTAACCTTATTTATTGTCTACTTAGTCATACACATTATAGGCAGAGATCATAAATATAATCTTTCTACTTACTACGATCCTAGTATACGTTTTTTGCTTCTTCAACTTTCATTACTGTTAATGATCTGGTCAATGTACGTATTGATCTGATGCAGAATGTTCCATCCACTAAAGGTCCCATTCGTATAATGTCCCATTCGCACAATATCTCATTCCCATTCGTACAATGAGCCTCTCGCTCAATGTTCCATTCGCACAATGTCCCATTCGCTCATGGTTCCAATTAGCGCAATATCTCATTCGTACAAGTATCTATTCGCATAATGTCTCATTCGCACAATATCCGATTCGCACAATGTCCCTTTCAGGATTACCAGATGCCTAGATCGACGCTAAGATTAATTGGATATATTAAAGATATTTTAAAACCCATACCCACACACATACGGAAGATATGATTACAAAAAATCACCTTTCGTAAACTATGTTTTTCGGTCCCACGTGATAGAGGATGTCTATCAGATTAAAAACAGCCCTACCCGATAGCCACCTTGTACGGCTCCGAAGGTAAGAACTGGAGTGATCAGTACTCTAATATTCAAGTAATAGCAACTTTTTTTTTTTTTGACATAATCTAAACATTTTTTTTCTTCTTCTAGGTAATACAAAATGTTAGAACAAGCTCGATGGCTAATGATAGTGATAGCAGCAGGCCTCACGCTGCAGTCGCGAGGTGAAGGTGGCATCAGGCTGCCTGACCAGCCACCAAAGCAGGACAGCAGTCCTGAAGGAAGGTCTTTACACTTTGGAGATGAACATTCAAGATCGGTGAGTTTTCTGTCAAATCCTTCGAGGCAATTGCTTACAAACAAACGCCCAGCCTGATGATATGTTATTTATAGAGGATTTATTTATTCAAGAATTCACTTATTTATACAGGGTGAAAACAATAAGTGTTAAGTGTGTCTAGCGGAGTATTTTTTTATACTACTATGAAATTTGCATCACTTCTATCTATATTTTTTTTTTTTATTATAAAAAAAAATTTTTGCTGTCTGTACATTGCAGATATGTAAAAAAAAACTGAACACATTTTTTTTTTCTTGGAGTCCACATGCTTACCAATTGCGATCAAACATACGACAAATTTTAAGTCTAACCAATACCTTTCTAATTGAATATTTGCATCAAAATCCGTTCAGTAGTTTTTGTGTCCATCGCAAACCAACAGAACAGAATCGTTCAATTAACTTAACCCAAGTATTTTTTAAATATTTTATTTTATAATGATACTATTAATTAATTAATATAATACTCGTATTATTAATAAATGATATGAGTTATGCAAATTACTTATCAGTTTATTGTTTTGCAATACCTTTAAAACGACGTTTCCACCCTGTATATCCCCCAAGTTTTTATATTCTACAAAGGAACCTACGTCATAATGTGAAAAATGTATTTACTGAATTATTGGTACAGCGGTGGCGAATGCGACTGCGTGTATAAAG
Source organism: Cybosia mesomella (assembly GCA_946251805.1). NCBI lineage: Eukaryota > Metazoa > Arthropoda > Insecta > Lepidoptera > Erebidae > Cybosia > Cybosia mesomella. The sequence goes on from OX276413.1 coordinate 3,077,737, forward strand.
TCAAGGGTACGATTTCCGAAGTAGAATAAAACAGGGCAAGTTGGAAGGCATTAGGTTCGTACTCCATTACCTGGGAGACTTTGTTGATGCTAACCCATCTCTGCTTACCCCTTCAGGTTTAAACAGGCCATCATAAATTACACCTATGCTGCTTTTCTATACATGTGCTGCATCTCTTAACTCTTTAATTCCAGCCTCAAGCCTCAGGCCGTGGTCTACTGGACTGGATTGGTCTTGGCGAAGACCAGGACCCCTATATCCTGCAGTCAACGCAACAGTGCATCCAGGGTGACTTGGCAGACTGTTTCAAAGCACAAGCATTACGGTCTTTTGATGACTTTTTTGATAAGCCGTCTTTTGCGTAAGTATTTTTTGTACCATCTTTTTTATACTGTTATGGTCAGCCTCTAAGATTAAAGTGGTCACATTGCAGGCCAAAACAGATGATATTGAGATCTCCTACTTTTATTATAAATGTGAAAGTTTGGATGTAAGGATGTTTGGATGTTTGTTAGTCTTTCACATAAAAAAGGCTAAACGGATCTATATGAAATTTGGCACAGGGATAGATTTTAGTCTGGAATTGCACATAGGCTACTTTTTGTCTCGCGAATAGGCTCCCATGGGAACGGGAACGGAAATAGAATTCCACGCGGGTGGAGCTGCGGGCATCAGCTAGTTTTTAGGGTTCCGTTCTCAAATAGTGTAAAAAACGGAACCCTTATAGATTCGTCATGTCTGTCTGTCTGTCTGTCCGCCCGTATGTCACAGCCACTGTTTTCCGAAACTATAAGAACTATGCTGCTGAAACTTGGTACGTAGATGTATTCTGTGAACCGCATTAAGATTTTCACACAAAAATAGAAAAAAAAAACAACAAATTTAAGGGTTGCCCATAATTAGAACTGAAACTCAAAAAAAAATTTTTCATCATAGTGTGGGATCTATGGATAGGTCTTCAAAAATGATATTGAAGTTTCTAACATTTTTTTTTCTAAACTGAATAGTTTGCGCGAGAGACACTTCCAAAGTGGTAAAATGTGTGCCCCCCTCCCCCCTGTAACTTCTAAAATGAGAATGATAAAACTAAAAAAAAATATATGATGTATATTACCATGTAAACTTCCGCCGAAAATTGGTTTGAACGAGATCTAGTAATTTTTTTTTTAATACGTCATAATAAACCGCCATTTACCTTTCATTCAATCAACTCAAATATAAAAAATTTTACTTGCTACTACGGAACCCTTCATAGGCGAGTCCGACTCGCACTTGACCCGTTTTTTATATTATTTTTTATATCAGTATAGAGACTTTCATATTGCGATGTATAATCGGTAGTTTCAAAGCAGTTCGGCTGCTCTACGCAAAATTTGTCATATGCTCTTACCAAAGCTGGTCCAATATTTTGGCAGTTATTAAAATTTTATATCGTGCAATTATAGGCTATCAGAAAATGCTGTTCTCGTGAAGGTGGAAAGTCAAGCACGTGCGCTAGCTCGTGAACCTGCCACCCTGGAGTCACAGCCGAGGAGCGAGGACTCTGACTGGGATGCTCTGGTCAAATACGGCATGAGGAAAATTGAAAGGTATTGTTTTTATTGATTTATGTTTAATTTGTTCGTGCACTAACTTACTTCCTGCAATGGCAGGGGAGTGGTACTTCCAGTTAGGCTGATCCATCCCCCCCCTCCTCAAGCCTTTTATTTCAGTTTTTATTTTATTTTTCTTAATACTAGTAGCAGATATTATCTGCTAGTTGATGCACTGCTAAACAATGGCTGACGCTCTGTCGCAGGAGTTTCTCTGGGCGTTGGGAAGTCAGGCAGCAGTTGCTCTCGTAAAAGTGTAAAGTTTGGACGCAACCAGGAAACCGCTAGGAGGATGATGATGACTAGTATCAGTAGTATTCTCATAAATGGTAGTGTATGGGTTCAAACTTGTAATTCCAACATCTTTACCACTAAACCACCGCCGCTTTCAATTGCAAAAGTAATCCTTCGTACGTATACCTTGAGTCCTCATACTCAGTGAAGGTGTAAACAAATTTCGCGGGAAATATAATCAGAAAGTCATCAGCTGAGTAAATTACAATGTAAAGCTTTATATATCCCATTCCTCCCTCAACAGATGCTTACCCTCATTATATATCATTTTAGGCTGTATTTTAACGTTACCCGCTTTAAGTAAAGGCGATTTCCGCACGTAAAAAAAAAAAAAAAAGATCTATAGACCATACTTAGACTTTGCTCAAGGTTAACTAAGGTAAATCTAAGCTGATTATATTCTTTATTTTGGAATTTATAGACAAGACACGTAAGATTATTCTAAGCATAACATAACATAACTTCACGCCTGTATCCCCGAAGGGGAAGGCAGAGGTGTATTACACAACCACAATTCGCCAGTTATGTTAAGGTCCCAATGTAATAGGGGGCGAGCCTATTGCCATCTACCGGGCAAATTAAGCAAGCAATAATAAACATTTATTAGTGCACACATAACTACGAAAAGTCAGAGGTGTGTGCCCGGGGCGACTAGGGATCGAACTCGAGACCTCGTCTCAGCAGTCCATTACGCACGCCACTGGGTTATCGCCTGATTATCTAAGCATGCTAAGAACTGCGACGTCAAAATACAAACTTTTTTTTATAAAGGACACTAAACAACACGTTGAAATCTATAGTCTACAATATGAGGTTCTTCAAGAAGGGCATTAGAAGGTTTTCATGGTCGGCAGCGCGAGTGTGATGCCCCTGGTGTTGCACACGTCCATAGGCCACGGTAACCGCTTCCCATCAGGTGGGCCGTGAGCAGGGACCACCTGCATCGGATCAGGAAGGAGCCAACGCCTGAGTGTCATCACTGTGACGCGAGCGAGGACTCAGGGCTGCACACGCTGGCGGACTGCCCGGCGTGGGAGGTGCCGAGGCGTGACCTCGTGGCAGCCATCGGGGTGGGAGTCCTCTCGCTCGGCAGCATGATTGCGGCAATGGTGCGGAGCGCGAGCGCGTGGGCCGCCGCCGCCTCCTTCTGCGAGCATGTGATGCTCTCAAAGGAGATGGCGGAGCGCGCCCGGGAGAGGTTCAGAACCCTCCCGGCCCGCCGAGCCCGCAACACGCTCGCCTCGCGTCGCAGGCGACTCAGGCGCCGGAGGGCGCTTAACGACCTCCGTCCTCCATGAGCGCAGGCCTGGGGGTGGCAGGTGAGGCCGCCTGGCACCCCAGCAGAAGCAGGCCGGGACGGTGGGGCGACTAGCGCCCCTCCCCCAAACCGGGGCAAGACGGGGACACCGTGGTTCCCAAACCCGAGGGGGCCATCTCGAAACCGGAGATGGCCCAGGGTCAGTCGGGGTGCGAGGGATATGCTCTATGGGCAACCTTACACCCCGGCGTCTGCAGACCCAAGACGGCGTGCGGTTTTAGTCGGTTCGAGCCCGACATAACCGCCCCCGCTGGCCGGCGGGGGGGTATCCGAGGGGATTTCCGCACGAAAAAAAAAAAAAAAAAAAAAAAAAAGGTGGCAACAGAAGCATGTTATTAATTTAGCACTTTTAGAAGTTACAGTTACTTATAGTTATCACGGAATTAAAAAAAAATAATAATTTAAAAAACTAACACGGTTTTTATAGAAAACCGAACTAAAAAAATAGACAATAAGTTTTAATAAATTTAAATAAAAAAAAAAAAAAAGAATAGGGTTAAAAATTTCATTAATTTCATTCATTCATTAATAGTGTAAATAAAAAAAATTGCGTAATTGCGTTGCGAAATAAATATAAGCGTGGGGTGCTTTTTAAGATATTATCAAAATGATAATCACTCTACTCATGTCTGTCAATAAAATATTTATATCTGTTGACCCATGCACCCCACGCTTTTTTAAAATGAAATACCTACATTTTTTTCATTTACACTATTCTTAATTTAAATTTATTAAAACGTATTTTCTATTTTTTAAGTTCGGTTTTCTATTAACAAGCGTGTTTTTTAGTTTTTTAAACTATTATTTATTCGTGTGGAAATCCCCTCGGATACCCCCGGGGCCGGCCAGCGGGGGAGGTTATGTCGGGCTCGAACAGACTAAAACCGCACCCCGACTCACCCAGGGCCATTTCCGGTTTCGAGATGGCCCCCTCGGGTTTGGGAACCACGATGTCCCCGTCTTGTACCCGGAAAAGGGGGCCACGCAATGCGCCGCCGGTCGTGTCGTCTACGAACAACTAGCGCACTCCAAGTGATACCCGTAGCACACTTTGAGAAACACTGTTCTAGACTATTCTGTCTAAAATATATGTCACCTAAAATCTTATGATACGCGTACCGGCTACACTCTTGGCAAAACTGCCGTGTCCCGTTGCCAAAACAATACAACTTCATAGAACTTAACTAGACTGGAACAAACAGCCTCATTTAAATAGGTAATGGAGGATTTATCTTCCACAACATGTGTACCAGGCTTAGTTTGAAGCTTTGTAGGTGGAATTTAAATGAACTTAGAATTTCAAAGGAAATTTGCATTGCTGCGGTAATTTATTTGGTTTTGGACCTCTGTGGCGTAGCAGTAGTGCATTCGACTGGTAAGCCAAAGGTTGCGGGTTCGATTCCCGCTCAGTGCAAATATGTATAATTAGCATTAGTCTGGGTTTTTCTGTGTATAATGTGTATTAATTTACAAAAAAAAAGTATTTAAATATGTTTATCCGTATTCTAAAACTCATATGACAAGCTCTGCTTAGTTTGGGTCTAGATGGCGTTGTGTACTTTGTCCTACAATATTTATTATTTATTATTATAATTATTTCACGATGATGTAATTTAAAATGTTATGTTTAGACATTGAACTATCGATTACTATTATTAAATTGTAAATTAGTTGTGTCTGAACATTCGAGATATTAACAAAAGAAGGGTTTTGTTAAATGAACGATTCTGAACACAATTTTTTTTAAATTCTTGTCTTTGTTCGCGATAGGTGCAAAAATAACTGAACGGAATTTGATGCAGGGTTTTCTATTACAAAGGTCTTCGTCAGACTTAAAATCTGCCGTATGTTTGATTGCAATTTTTTAAGTAGAACCGGAGATATGATCAAAAAACGATTACTGACCTCCGCGCGGGCGGAGCCGCGGGCATCAGCTAGTAATTAGTATAATAGGTCAATGTGTTTAGAGATGAAAGTTGAAGATTAGTTTTAAGAGATTTGCGTTTTATGTTTGTGTGTATTCGTGAGATTTCCAATTCAATTCCCGGTAGAAAATCTTCTGTTAGGAAATGTTTATGGTATCACAGAATTATGTGAAGGTCGACAGCGCGAGTATGACACCCCTGGTGTTGCACACGTAGATAGGCCGTGGTAAACGCTTCCCATCAGGTGGACCGTGTGCTTGTCTGCCACTAAAGTGCTTATTTATTATGCTCGTTAACCCTTTCAGTTAAGTCAAATTGCTCGGATTAGGAGTGGCTTCCGAGGCCGAGGTTTGAACCCGCAGCCTTTCAATCCCAAGCCCAACATCTTAGTCTTAATGGCTACTGCTCTTACCGTCATTGGCTGAATGTGCCTTCTTATATAGGCGTGTTGTATACCAAAAAGTTTCTAAGACGCAAGAATCTCATTCCCTATTTCGAGGGATTAAAAAGATATTTGGCAATTTGGATTAAAAAGATATAGACCGTTGTCTACCTTTTGGGATATACAAACTAGACTACGTATACAACTGTTCTTCTTAACACTAGGTTATTGCTATAGATAGATTAAATTCCCATGTATATACATATACTCACCTTTCCCATCAGGGTAGGCAGAGACAACATTTTTCACTTTACCTTTTTCTTCTTCTACTTTTTTTTTATACCACTTACGTGGCAAACTAACACGCGACCGACCTGATGGGCAGCGGTTACCGGAGCCTATGGACGTGTGCAACACCAGGGGCGTCACACTCGCGCTGTCGACCCTGTCCTTCTTGAAGAATTCCACGTTTGAGTCGTTTGGGAAAACCACAACAGGAGGATAATACCACAATTTGAGAGTGTGCGGAACATAATTGTTATTATACATCCACGCCGGTTGTGAGTTCTCTTGACTTGGCCTTTCCTCAATACGTCCTCGATCTTATTGGCATACGTTGACTTTTACCAGGCTGGCCATTCACCCTCGCCTCATAAATCTGTTTCATCAATATTCCCATGTATATTGCTAAAATACAACACCCCAGAGAAAGGTATAGGATTAGCTAATATTCCATTGCATACTGAGTGCGCTATTGTCAGAGTTTGTATCTGTTCGGAGCTGGGTTGCTTTTCATATTTCACAATATATGATGACGGCATATTCATCAGCATTTGAATAGCAGGTGAAATCCACATGATCAGCTATAGGTACATATTACACGTTTGTGGTAGGTTACCAGGTTATCATAGAGGGTTAAAAGTGATATGTAGTCGGCATCATTATGTACTACGCGTTATTCGAGCAAATCTTAATTTTTTTATAATGCCGGTTTGAGCACTAAATATTTGCAAGTACAGGGGATAACTATGACCACTTAATACCAATTCAATTGCAGACCTAACCTGCAAAAACTATAATATGGAGTTCTTCAAGAAGGTTTTTACAGGGTCGGCAGCGAGGTCCGTAACTTAATTTCGAGAAACATAATGTTGGGTTATTGGGATATAGACTGAAAGATTGTGCGAATAGAGTTTATTACGAAACAACTTTTTGTCGCCAAACGCTGCTTCGACTGAACGATTCTTCGAATATTTATCAATCGATGGACTGATGTTACGCATTTCTTGCCTCGCTCGGCTTATATTCCAAAAATAAGTAAAGTGGGTTAGGTTAGGTTAGAACTGTGACCCCACCAGAGCCGGAACCATTAGTCCGGAAAGTTTATGGCAAGAAGTGCTATCTATGAAGAGATATCTCTGTGTACAGTGCTTCCTATGTACCGAGATGTCTGCAATTTTTTTTTTTGATTTAACATTCGAAACATCAGTCCATCGATTGTTAAATATTCGTAGAATCGTTCAGTCGAAGCAGCGTTTGGCGACAAAAAGTTGTTTCGTAATAAACTCTATTCGCGCAATCTTTCAGTCGATATTCCAATAATCTAACATATGTCTCTCGAAATTACACAAGTTACGGACCCTCGGCAGCGCGAGTGCGACGCCCCTGGTATTGCAAACGTACATAGGCCGGGTCAGATGGGCCGCGTGCTTTTCTGCCACCTGAGTGGAATAAAAAAAAAGAATAGTTTCGAATTCCTACCATGACACCGTATTAAGTATTTCAGTTTCGCGTTCTAAATTTCAACAAAGGAACCAAACGCGAACACGTTTTAGTTTAAGCATGTCATAGTACCACGGCATAGTGAGGATCATAGCAATTCAGTTTACAAACTTGTATTGAATTGCTCCGAAACTTAACTGTTTATAAGTCATCACATTTCACACATACATAAAACAAATATAAATGATTAATATCCCAAAAATGTTAATATTCCTCATTATCACTATATATACATTAGAAGTCAAATAAATGGCTCGGAATGTAAGTATTACCGTTTATTTGTGTGCTAGTGCGCTATGAAAGTCGTGTAATACGATTTGTTTGAAATCGAGTGTATGACTCAATCGAGGGACTCAAACTCAAGCAAGTTCTTGAGAATTAGATATCTAGGCTTCAATGGCGTATCCTGTCGTTTGAGTATTCCGATATTTATTTTTCGCTCCAAGAGGATCTTATATAACTGCTAACATTACTTCTTGATCTTCCAGGTTCTTAAGATCTACGGCCCTGGAAATGGATCTGGATGATGAAGTAACATCCCGTGGAATACTCGCGCCTCGATTCATTGGTGATATCGCAGATGAAGTCGATATCATTGAAAATAAGAAAGCTTCTTTCCGTAAGTATTAATATTAGTATTACTAAAAGCTAAGAAACAAAATAAATTATATCTTTTTCAGCATTTTTCCTGCTATTGAGAAGTTTTTAATAGGAAAACTCAGAAACTGCTGACACATACTGTTGCTTTTTTGTCTGAATCGGTCGCTGCTCACTTTGGCAGTTTGAATAATTTGATTTCGATGACATTGTGATGAAAATTGAAAACTTAATAAAGAAATTTCATAAAGTATACCTTAGATAGGTCTGTGGTCGTCTAATAGTGAAAGTTCGACTGTTATGTTGAAGGTAGGAAAAACAAAACTGTTTCCAATTATTTTTATTACGTAATTTCTCAAGCAATAGCATGCTACAAAAAAAAAACAAAAAAATCTTTTCAAGCAGACGAAATAATTATTCTACTTACTTGTCTTCACAAATTAGAAGAAAAAGGTACCCTTGCATAAATTCCAAAAATATAAAAAAAAATACATGAACGGGAATCTACATAACAGTGAATGTCCATTTTAACCGGACTTTTATTAGGTACCCAACTTACTTCTACGTCACAGCCTCCGTGGCGTGGCGGTATTGAAAGCGGCCGCTACGCAGGAGGCGCGGGTTCGATCCCCGCTCAGTGCAAATATTTGTATGCATGAATATGAGTATTTGCATTGGTCTGGTCGTGCCTCAGAGAGCACGTTAAGATGTCGGTCCCGGTTGCCATACGAATATGTATGACAGTCGTTATAGGGGAAATGGGTGACATGGCCCAACATAGAAGGGCTGATGACTTTCACCCACGTGAAATTGTGATCCCGTTCCGGTCCCATGGGAACCTATTCTAGGTATAAAAAGTAGCCTATGTGTTATTCAAGACTTTAATCTATCCTTGTACCGAATTTCAGCCAGATTCGTCCAGACGTTTGAAATTGATTGAGTAACAAACATCCAAATATCTTCACATTTAGATTATTCAGTAGGATTACAGTAAGTTGTATATATTTACCAAAAATACATTCATTCATCTAACCTTAAAATGTGACTTCCAGCTGGCCGCCATAAGTTGAAGAAGCTCATCATCCCCATGCTGTTGATCCTCAAGCTGTTCAAGTTGAAGCTGCTGCTCTTCTTGCCTCTGATTCTGGGTCTTGCCAGCTTCAAGAAATTCCTCGGATTCTTAGCTCTTATTGTACCAGGTATGTATTGGTCTATCTTTTTGATAGCACTGATCTATTTCATTTAAGTGACTCCGAATAAACTTAGATGAACAAACCGACGTAAACTCACTCCTTAAACAAGCAGTTAAGCTTAGCTTGACGGGTTGACGGGAATAATAGTAATTTCAGTAACTATAATACTCTTCACAAAATACAAAGAAATGTATTTTCTTTCTTTCTTTCAAAAAATAAAAAAGATATGAAGAATATACTTCATGTAATATTTTTTTATGATCGCTAGTAAAGAGAGTACCGAAAGAAAGATCAAAAGAAAGTACATGAAATTTGGAGGGGACAAAAATAAATAAGAAATTTTCAAGAGAACCCAGTTAGATTCGTCCAAATAGTTTAAAATCAGATGTTATAAGTAAAGAGTACAAGTAACCGTTGAGGATGTAAGATTATAAGACAAAGTAGAAGAAGCAAAAGATTCGTTGCGTATCTTTCGCTTCATCTATTTTTAGGGTTCCATACCTCAAAAGGAAAAAACGGAACCCTTATAGGATCACTTCGTTGTCCGTCCGTCCGTCCGTCTGTCAAGACCGTTTTTCTCAGGAACGCGTGGAGGTTTCGAACTGAAATTTATATCTACTACTCAGGTCTACTGTCCCTTGGAGCTGTGAAAAAATCAAACTTCTAAAGCCTAAAGCAATCAAAAGATACAGCCGTTTATGCCGCAAATTTCCGCAAATTTTCGAAACTCACACGGGAATCAAGACCTACAGGGTACTTCCCGTGAACTTAGAATCTTGAAATTTGGAACGAAGTAACGTCTTATAGTACAGATAAAGGAAAAATTGCGAAAACCGTAAATTTTTAGTTACTACTGCCATAACTATGACTCGATTGTCGTGTTGAGTGAACTTTAACTTATATACCTACAGGTTTGTACGGAACCCTCGGTGTGCGAGTCCGACTCGCACTTGGCCGGTTTTTTTGTTTATTTAATTTGTTATTGTATTTGTATTTTGTATGTAATAGTATTTTAAACCTCCGACGCAAAAACGACGGGGTGTTATATGTTTGACGTGCCTATACGTGTGTGTGTCTATGGCATCGTAGCTCCGAAACAGATGAATCGATTTTGATTTTGATTTGTTTTTGTTTGAAAAGTGAATTAGTTGGGAGTGCTCATAGCTATTGCGGCAGTATTTTTAATTTTAATTTTTGTAATCTTACATTCCCTACTGTTTGGTTCTGTCTACTCTCATGGTGAGAGGTTCTAAATATTTGTATTTTTATTTCAACAAAGAGAAAGTTGGACGGGTGTTGAGTTGGGTGTTACAGAAAGTTGGAAATCCAGCTTAATTTCTATTTAGAAGAGACGAGAATTGTCTCACAGTAGAGTCAATTCTCGTCTCTCTCAACAAGTCTGTTAATCATTTTCATTTCTTCTTTCAGGTGTGATTGGCTACTTTAAATTCTGCAAGCCCAACTCCTCTCCATTCTCCCAAAACCACTACTCAGGTCCTCAATACAGCCCTGCAGGCATCGGCTTAGGCTCTCACGGAATCTTCAGAGATTCGCCAACGTCTTATGGTCAAGGACAATATGGACAATATGAAAGCTATCCAGTAAGTAATTACCACAGCGAAATATATCCTTAGCTATTGAAACATAATCTTTCCATAATCCCGTTTACGAAAAGGTATAATTCTCTCCATGAGCGCAGGCCTGGGAGTGGCAGGTGAGGCCGCCTGTCACCCCAGCAGAAGCAGGCCTGTACGGTGGGCCTCCCTCAAACCGGGGCAAGACGGGGATAACGTGGTTCCCAAACAGGGGGGGGCCATCTCGAAACCGGAGATGGCCCAGGGTCAGTCGGGGTGCGAGGGATATGCTCTATGGGCAACCTTACACCCTGGCGTCTTAAGACTCGAGACGGCGTGCGGGTTAGTCGGTTCAGGTCCAACATAACCGCCCCGCTGGCCAGCGGGGGGGTACCCGAAAGGATTTCCGCACGAAAAAAAAAAGGTATAATAATACGTCCATATCTCGACAACTATCTATATTTTTCGTCCGACGTTAAATGGTGCAAGCCTATTAGTATCTATCCAGCACGCTGGCAAGAATTTCCTTACTGAAAAACTAAATCATGACCAACCCACAAATCGAACTTAATTCATTTAATTTTTCTTTAAATTATTTTTTAGCATTTAAATATATTTTTGTGTATAGATATATCTATAGAATCTAGATTTAGAGATGTAGATCTAAAGATCGGAACATGCAAGACTCTTTCCGATCTTAATCTATGGAGAAAGTTAGCATACTAATAACTTAAAAATTACATTAAAATATAGTTTTCATAATTATTATTGACCTAGTTTTTTTCATGTTTGTCCATTATTTATAAACATCACCTAATTGAAGGTAGACTGGTATTCCATTTACTTTATCCGTGTATGAAATACCCAAGCAAATTAAACTGTGTACTTTGAAAGTAATAAGATTTCTGCTTTTAGCCAACATTACCAATGATTCAGTTGATTAAGTACGAATAGTCGTAGATAACATATATACCACTGTTACCTTTTCACAGTTCCCTTTGTACACATTCAATGGAGTTCTCTCATACAATGGTTTCAGAACTGAGAGCCTTGTAAATGTAAATTTACATTACTGTACGAATACCTTTTATGCGATTTATAATCAAGAAAGATGCCTTTATTACAACTTAATGAGTATTTGTCAATTAAATCAATGTTATTTATCAAATATAAATATAAAATCAAATATAAATATTCAAATATTTGAGTGTAATTTGTCCGTTTCAGGGGGGTCACAAGTATGGTTCAGGCGGTGGAATTTCATTCAGGGAACACGAAAGCCCTCAAGACCTGGCGTACCAAGGCTGGGAATACAGAAATAAGAAAGGTGGTGAAGAAATCAAGGCGGAAGATCCTTAAGAAGGAACCTTAGACTGAGATACTCTTAAACATAAATAAGTCGTTTTTAGTATTGACATTACGATCGTGTTGATTGTTGTATTTGCTTTTAGAAGTGACAGATATGTTAAGATAATCCTATATTCTTAAGCCAATAATTTACTAGTCCCAAATACTCCTGGGTAAGATTTATCATACGATGATAGTATTTACACATTTTTCAACTTTTTTCAAATATTTCATATTAAGTATAATTGCTTCGAATAACAAGATATTTACAGTAGCCTGCTGGAAATTTTGAAAAAAAAAATCTGTTATATTGCTTAAAACTGCATTATTTAAAATTTACTTGTTCATCGTTTTAGTCACAAAAGCTTAGTGAATACTTTGTTGTTTATGTGTACCAATGAGTTTTACTTTAATTTTCGTATTTTTTTTAGATATTCAACTCAAGAATATCTTTGCCAGCAATGCTTATTTCGTAAACAATGAGATCCACTCTTTTTAATATATCTTTTGTAAACATTTGGCCACAGACTCTCCATATCCTTTATTTGCTTCTGCATAGCAAATGGACGTAAACTGAGTATTGATTACTAACTAAGTTTTCGTCAGTAAATCTACGGTCGTGCATCGGTGCTAATTGTATTACCTCATAACTTACAGTTAGTACCAAGGATGCAGTGCAGTATATTGCACGTAATTTATGACTGCATGCAACCCTGTGTATGCATGGACTATTCAGTGTGTATGAAACATTTTCTTTGTCAGAATTATGAGCGCCTATGTTTTTTTTTAATATTATGTTATTTATGCCTTAATAAGATGTACTCGCTCATAAAAAGTTATTAGAAGAGAAATCGGCTAGAATTTGCATCGTACTTATTGTTTTAGTTATATTGCATCCATTTTATGTTTCAATCTATTGTTCATAGATTTTATTTTATTTAATATTGATACTAATTATCTGATGAAGAATTATCATCATCATCTTCCCGTTAGCCCCGGTCGAATCTGAGGTTCTTAGAGTCCGAGGTTCTGAATTTTAAATAACAAAGAATTTTAATTTAAATTAAGAATTTGATTCTAATTTTAGGTCTTATTCTGTCAAAAAGAAATGTTCGTTAAAAAAAAGGATAACTAAAGGATCAAAGATTTTGTTACGTTGAGTGAGGACTGTAACGCATCGCGCACAATGGAGAAGTAAGCGCTGCCATATTGAGACCATTTCTAATAGAAAATAGTACTCATACGTATTGTGTGTTACATCCTTGCAGGGTCACCATGTTGTAATATTGTAATATGATAGATTAGGAGGTCGGTAATAATACAGCAGCACGCATAAAATACGAATGCGAAGCCATGGCCTGATTTTTAATACACTCTAAGACAAATCACAATGATTTTACAGATTTAGCCTTTGGTGTAGACGTGAGTTAAGTGCTCGTGTTCAGTTTCAATTAATAGTCGTAATTTGGGAATTAATTTACACCTTGAGATACTAGGGTTTCATTCGCTATAGAATCTGAAATTACATCTAATATGTACTCAACAGTTTTGGTAAATTAATGCTGGTTGAAGACATTCAATCTAAATTTAATGAATGAGTGATGATGAATTTAGGTTTGATGTATCCCAGGTTATTTGATAATAAATTTATCTTAAAGAATTATCCAGATTGAAATCAATGGATAATGTGTTTTATAGTAAATTAAATTACAAAGGCTGGATTTCACTAGTGAAAATCCATTCAACTAAACTAAGTTTTCATGTTTTACTCAATGAAATTCATTGGCGAGAATTTGGTTTAGTTCGCCTTGATCAGAGTCTGAATTTTTAGTGAAATCTGCTCTTAGTTTTTGTTAACTGGTGCTTTTATGAGTAAATTATTGTCAATATTAATTTATTTATATTGAGTGTTTAAATAAAATGAACCTGCGTGAGTATTACGCGTAGTAAACTTTATATTTTATAAAAATGTTAAAAGATAGCATCTATCTTTGTGTTTGTCAAGTTTGATGACGTGTTATTATTTCATTTAATATTTTGTAAGTTACTTATTAAGTATATATGATTTTAGATTGACATGGTCATTTACATTAAAATTAGAATTATAAACGGGATATTTACCATGTTTAGTATCTTTATCGAGAATCCGATATTTCGGCACTGTTACAAGTACCATGATTACTTAATAAGTATGTGAGCGATGTAAATTATTTTATATAAAATAAATAAATCGTTTTCTGTACAACCTTTTTTAATAATCTAAACTTTTATATTTCCTAAGTGGACTGTAATTCTTTGTGATTACAGTTCTAAGTGAACTGTAATCACAAAGAATATAAAAAAATGCGAGTGCTTTAATAACAAAATAAACAATTTTATTGACGCGAATAATGTCGATAGCCCAGTAGCGTACGTAACGGACTGCTGAGCCGAGGTCTCGAGTTCGATCCCCAGTCGCCCCGGGCACACACCTCTGACTATTCGTAGTTATGTGTGCATTAATAAATTTTAATTATCGCTCGCTTAATAATGTGACCAGTAGATGGCAATAGGCTCGCCCCCTATTACATTGGGACCTTAACATAACTGGCGAATCGTGCACCTCTGCCTACACCTTCGGGGATACAGGCGTGAAGGTATGTTTATGAATAATGCCGCATCATTTTACCTGAGTGTCATCACTAAGGTACGAGTTCTAAGGTGAAACAAAGAAACTAAAATACCACTTTATTCACCCAGGTACAAAATGGAATTGGGTCATACCTACACTTTTAAATTTGTGTAAATTAGTTTTATATCAGTAGCAAACAAACTATGATTGAAAGCACTGAACGCTTACCAAAAAAAAATCACTCACTCTTTGTCATCTGCAGATGGGAAGTGTAAAGAAAAAGAGTTTAAGGGATGTAAAACTAGAAAAAAAAAGAAAAAAGAAAGAAATAAGAATTGAGTTGAGTTGAAAGAAATAAAAATAAGCGATGAGGGCTTCAGAAGTATTAAAAACCGCAGAAGATGCAGCAAGGTGCCCAAATTCTAGTAAACCCAGTCTAGAAAGAGTTTTCTTCGATATGAATTCTGTACGAGTTCATCGCTCAGTAATTTTATATAATATACGCGTATGCATTTTTATATTGTAGCAGTGAAATACATTTATTATTTAGTTCTCAAATTGCCGCACTAGTGTTCACACGTAGGTTTTCTGTAGCAATTAAACGTTTTCAAATACGTCCCGCATATCATTTAACCTCGTGTAACTTATGGTACAAGCAGATAAAGTGCTCGTACATTTGGTCCTTCAGCCTTCAAGTGTTTGTGTTTCTGTTTTCTCGTGTGGTAGCGAATCGGCTCCGTTGGCCTCCCACAAGCGGGTCTCACCGACGAGAGTTGAGACGTGAGCATTTGCCTCTCGGGGACGCGGGGGTATCGTACACCCGAAACAAGCGACGTGAGGAAACCGTCCTCTCTAGCATCAAAGCATTTATCAAGAAGTGAAACAACAAGGTTTCACTATAAGTACTATAGCAACAAGAGCTATACGGGTACTGCAGCAATCAATGCGTCCACGACCTGTACTATGCAACAAGGCTAACTCAGGTACAAGTAGACATATTATCAAGTAGCACCTAGTTGGCAAGAACACCGTACGTACGGAACGAGTGACGCCGACGTGAGGAAACAATCCTCTTCAGCTTCAAAGCAATTATCATGGAGTGAACCTACAAGGTTTGGCAAATCGCAAATAATAAGTATAGTAGCAAGAACCATACAAGTTCATCCCTGTACTATGCAACAAGGCTAATCCAGGTACAAGTAGGCATGCTAGCAAAAATAGCAAGATAGTCGATATCATCAAGAATCAAGCACAGTGCGCCAATTTGAACTCAAACAGTCTACAAGGTCACAGATCAGAAAGTGCAAAACAAGTGCACCTGATCTTTTTGTATATTTTTCCAATATCACGATGGAAGAATTACTACAAAAGCAGCAGCCTGCCATCAATGGCATCCAACATACTTTGACTCTTTTCAAGAAAGATAGCAAGAAACGTGGGACAACCCACTTCATCAAAAAGAAGTGGAAACTCTTGACAGCTTTTGGCTGGAGTTTCAGAATAAACAGGACAAGTCGTTTGTCTTCTACGGAGTCAGCTCGCTACAAACAAGACGCAGTACAAAAATATACCTTTTGTGCTAAATCTACTAACTAAAGGGCATCCCAGATAAACTCAAACTTCAAAAATATTTCAATTTCTTATTCAGTATAATTTCTTACTCCAATGTCATATAAACACTAAGTAATGCAACAAGCAGCAAAATACTTCTTTACACGAGGCGCTCTCCGATGACAGCGCGTCATCGAACATTCCTGTCCTTACGCAAGAACCAAGACTGCGTCGCCAGTGCTATAACTATTGCAACTACAACAATAATTACACACTATTCGGACATTTTGGGAAATTGAAGACATTACCCGATTTATCGAGTTATACAAGTCTACCACAAAAAGGTTGGAAGACGGCAGATATAAGTATCGATTGCCACTCATGTCCAATTTAAGCAGCATCATTGCAGATTCAAAACAATACATTTTACCGGATATATCCTTATAAAGACCAACAAGGATTGGAGGTCAAGACCTCCAAATTATAAGCTAATCAAGCACGCCGACGAATGCCAGCAAGACAAAGCAGAGGGACACCTGGACGTCGTCTTGCGTATTCATGGTCCACGCAAACTTCGCGTGCGCGAAGCACTTTCCCTAACTTTTAGAATATTTTTGCTCCTATACCATTTCCTAGATAAATCATGTTACCAATAGCGCATTTTTATCCCCTGGAGTATGTACGAGTTCATCGCACAGTAATTTTATATAATATACGCGTAAGCATTTTTATATTGTACCAGTGAAATACATTTATTATTTAGTTCTCAAATTGCCGCACTAGTGTTCACACGTAGGTTTTCTGTAGCAATCAAGCGTTTTCCAATAAGTCCCGCATATAATTTAACCTCGTGCAACTTATGGTACAAAGTGCTCGTACAAATTCCAAAAACAAAACATTTGAAATTAGGTAATTAGGTCACTATTCTTGGGGAGGACACCGTGCGGTTTTAGTCGAGACACGACATAACCACCCCCGCTGGTCAGCGGGGGAGCATCCGAAGGGATTTCCGCACGGAAAAAAAAAACTATTGTTGATCTCAGGGTATAGGAGTGTAAGTAGAATTAGTAATACAAAACATAAGGTTGGTAAATATGTTGATTTGATATTAACTGTTAAAGAGTGGAATGCCTTGCCTAAGTCTGCGTTTTCGAAAAGCTATAACCTAGGAGTCTACAAATTTAGAGTGAATAGGTTATTTCTAGGCAAGCGTACTCCACTTTAGACCGCATCATCACGAGTCTAACGCGAGCCTATTGCCAATAAAAAATAACAACATAAAATGTTTAGATTTTATCAATTTATTACAAAATATTATTTAATAATTATGCTTGATCAAATATTGCAAGTTTAAATTAATTCTTAAAAATAAATTCTAATTCTATCTGTTTCTATATATATAAACTATTTCGAATAACTACATAAGTATAAAGCGTTATATAAAATAAAGTTTTATGTATTTAGTACACGTAATTATTACAAAAAGAAACCCTACTGTTTTGAAAACATCGACTCGACATTGGCAAAATTATTGCTACTAAGCACAGAAAATATCAAAATTGACATTGAACTGAAAACATACATGTTGGTTTTGCCGATGCCGCCATTTTAAGCTTTAGTTTTGATACATCCAGTGACACGCACTTAAGATAAATCTAACGATATATCAATAGGTTAAGCCATTTTTTTTATAGTTGCGATGGAACTTTGGGACGGACATACCCTTCTTTTTGCGTTCACCGCAGTCGGGTAAAAAGGTTGATTAGATTTAAAAAGATGAGTTGCTATTTAAAAAAAAAGGATCCCTAATGGCATATGAGCGTGCAACTTTTCGAACGCCTGTCGGTCAGCTGACTGAGATAAGAGAAACGGATTAGTATATTTTCAAAGTTGGCAGGCGTATGTATGGAACATAAAATTAACAGACACAACGTCCAGACTCAAAGTAATCACTCCGTGAGGGTATCGAACCCACAACTCCACTTAATAGCACCATGCCATCCATTAACAACAAAATACGTTTAAGTATTTTTACTTTTATTGAGATAAGTAAGAATTTGCATCTCAATTAAAACGTTAATGAATCAACAACCAAGTAATAATTTCTTAAAACTAATAAAACTATTATTGTCTACCAATATTTCTGAATATGAGCATTCACCACACTAAAATCTTTATCGTCTTTTAAAAATTTCATTTCATTAAAATCTTTCAAGATATAAAAATCTTGTCTGTCATAAGCATTTCTTCTGTCTCTTTTATGTAATTTCTTTTTCTGTAGTTTCTGGAATGGTTTTGGGTTCCTGCTTAACTTTGAGTAGTATTTTTTCGGTTTCTTTCTTTGATTTGCTGGCAGTGTCGTTAGATCATCATTCCATTCGGACATATCATCTTGTCCTAGCTCAAATGCTACCGGCGATGGCGCAGAACTGGTCATTTTCACGACATATATTCGCTTTGTCTTTTGTCTGTTTTTCTTTATTATCTTCTGAATCGTTCTTTTCGGCGATTTCTTTAAAATCCTTTTCTTTTTATCTTCATATGGGTTCAAAGTTGGCAAACGAATCAGGTTTTCTGCTCTGTCAATGAAAGATGAATTCCGGATAGCCTGAAATATTTCAAAATCATATTTACTAACCATTTTTCTTAACGTGTAAGTTTGGAATAAACTTGAATGAGGAAGTATTTTAAGCTGATATTCAAAAAAATATGTCAAACAATATTTTTGCGATGATGATACTTTGTACTCTTTTGGTCTGCCTACCGCGGAGTGAAAAAGACGTGAGATATACTCGAGTATGTATGTATGATACTTTGCTAATAAATTTAAATCGCAGGCACTTGAGGCCGTGACCAGTCCCTTTCTAAGGGTAATACACTGTGATTAAACAACTAAGGTTCAGGTAGCTCAGTTGGTCCCTCTAGAATCAGGTGGCCATGGACTTAAGAGTCCTTAATGTTGACTTTATCCAATTTTTAAAGAAAAATTAGCAGATCAAGCTTCAACATTTTATAGATTCGTACAAATGCATGCAAAAGATAGTTCAAAGTGTATTCAGTAAACAAAACTTTAGTAAACTATTTTAAAATGAACTTAAGATCAAGAAATAACAAATTCTGCTATCCTTTATCAACACAACCTTAAAAATATTAAAAACCTTGAGCCATTAAAAATGTAAACACATTTCTTGACTTCCAAAAACATAATTTGTTTATTTTAACAATTTTATGAAAGAGCGACAATATTATGTAACAACCCGTTAACACTTTGACGAAGTTATGCAGAAACAAAACCCTATCGTTACCAAGAAGGCCAATTAATTAAAATAAAAATGAATCCTTTTCTGCCTTCATTGAAAATGAAACTAATTGGATCTATGCTATGTAAATATTTTTGAGTTAGTGAGAACACAGTGGCGCCACTATAATATGTACTAAAACTTTTTGTTTCATATTGAGTTTGGATTTAATTTGATTGTAGGTTATTTTATTTTCATGAGCGCCATGGAGTTCGAGTGGTCGTATTCTCTTTAAAGATATTGCGAACTGAATGATCGACACTTCTCCTGACTGCCTTCGCTATTTTTTAGAACAGAGAATAGATATTTCCACACAACGTGGTAATATTGTCAGTCTTCTAGGGAGGTCCAAGAAGCTTGCAATGCGAAAGAATTTCATGATGAGTTTTAATTATTTTTTTATATTTAGGACACGTCAATTTGACTTCACCTCGCCTGATGGTAAGCTGAAGGTAAAGTCTCAGGAAAGAGGGTAACTATTACATACACGTACCATGTTAACAATGGTGGTACTCAGCTTGACGGCCTCATCAGAAGAGGATTGTCGTCGCAGCACCGCGTGACACCCACCGGTCCCACTAGTGCTGCGACCACAATCCCCCTGCCCGGTTTAGTTTAGGTCAAGTTTAGTTTATACTTGGTTTCTTTTCTTTATTATTATTAACGAAATTAGTTAGTCTAGTTTTCAGTTCATGTATGTAATTACTCATACATTTTAATACATTATATTTCAGAAAAATAAGATTTTTATCATTTTGACCTTATATCAGCATAATGCTTAAATATCTACATTAAATAGTGAAAGAAAATAAAAAACTCCCATAGTGAGTTGTGCATAATCCCAATTCCATTTTTATGTAATATTATAGTAATAAATAATGAAATGTATCCCACAATAAAATATTAAGTGTAACATTACTTTTTGTTTATGCGGCTTCCAGAAGTGCTGCTTCCATAGAGGAATGCCCTGAAGGAAAAATACGGGCCATCTTTAATTTAGATTTATGACTACTAATATTTTTAAAACTACTATTCACAATGCAATAAAAAGACTAGAGAAAACTAGCGATTATTTTTAAATTTATATTTAGTGGCGCCACAGTATCCAAACAAAATTATAATGCAACTTAAAACTATCGTTTACTGTAATGCAATTTTGAAGCTATTAGTGTCCTAACTATTCCTATAGATTCTCCTGTCTTGGGGCTACGGTAGAGCCATCTACCGAAATTCTTACTATCTATCTAAATCTATAGTTTACTTGTCTAATTATTATGTGTCGAAATACAAAAACAAAATGCCCCGATATCATAAAATATATTTATTAAAAATAATAATTACCACACCGTTCTTCTTTTCCACAGCACTAGCTTTAATCTCACTGCCATGATGCGTGTGATTCTGAACCTGCATCCAAAACAAATAAATATAATTATAATGACAAATAAAGGTTATCGCAGTTAAAATTCAAAAATCTATTATTCTGTATAGACTATATGAACAGCAATAAAAATACTAAACGTCCAAAAATAAATTAAGAAATATATTTGATACTGACGGAAGTGTACGCAAATGTCACACATTGAAATAAAACTATTTTTAACGGATTCTGTCGCGATTTATTTGATGTTATTTTATATTTTACATTGAAATCGACGTTTCGGTTGCTTTTCAGCAGCCATGGTCATCATCAAAATAACATCAAATAAATCGCGATAGACTCCGTTAAAAATAGTTTTATATCAATAAGATTTTTTTTTGTGGTGTTTTTGATATTTTTAATTATTTGGTTGTTCTAACAAGTCTTAAAGTTAAAGAGTTAAGTCCTATCAGTTCATATTAAACGTCAAACCAGTAAATTCTGTGGAAATTGGTATGAAATTTTTCAGGTTCCGTAGCCAATTTGCAAAAAACGGAAACCTTATAGATTCGTCATGTCTGTCTGTCTGTTCATCCGTATGTCACAGCCACTTTTTTCCGAAACTATAAGAACGATGCTGTTGAAACTTGGTAAGTAGATGTATTCTGTAAACCGCATTAAGATTTTCACATAAAAATAGAAAATGACAAGAAATTTTGGGGGTTCCCCATACTTAGAACTAAAACTCAATTTTTTTTTTTATCAAACCCATACGTGTTATTCAGCTGAGCGAGCGAAGCCCTTATACCCGGCGTAGCCGTTTGTTGGTGGGTGAACTCCTCCGTAACCACTCACGCGATCTTGACCAAATTTACCACGCTGATAGTGTGGACACTGACGAGTGTTTTGAAGCGAGATGGTTCACGTCCGTTGTACTATTGAAGAATAATCACCGAAAAACAGTTTCACGAGCGCGCGGCCTTAGCTAAGCGCGCATCCATAGTAAGATGTCTTATTTTCAAGTAAGAGTCCTGCTCGCTCAGCTCAATTTATTTCAGTCGCACCCTGCACTGAATTCCTAGTATACCTATGGATAGGTCTTCAAAAATGATAGTTTACGCGAGAGATACTTCCAAAGTGGTAAAATGTTGCCCCCCCCCCCCTGTAACTTCTAAAATAAGAGAATGATAAAACTAAAAAAATATATGATTTGTTTGAAGTGGATCATTGAAATCTTTTTAATTTTTACCGCTGTTGTAACAAGCTTATTAAAAGAATTTATTTTAACTTTAGAGAAGTAGGCAATTGCTATGAACTTGGTTGCAGTCTTTTGTGTTATCAATGTGAGGTTGTTATGAAAACAGCTGTTACGTGCAGTTATGTTTGCATCTACGCACCTAACATGCGAGTTTGTTTTCAGTTATTACATAACAGTTTTGTGGTAAAACTTTTTAGGGATTTTCTTTAGAAAAGCCCTATTGCTATCGAGTTGTCGTCGTTGCCAATTTTCTGTCACTCACGGTTATGGGTATGAAGGAGATGAGCTATCGAGTTGCTGTTTTCGGTAATAGATTCGTGCTGGGGTGAACCATTGCAAGATAAAGAAAAATCGCAAAAAATCGCAAAAAAAAAAAAACGCAAAATCGAACATCCCTTGTATTCGGCTGAGCTCGTCTCAATAATTCAACTTGTTTTTAATATTCAGTCAATCAAATTGACTGTATCCCGCCTGATGGTAAGCTGAGGTGTAGTCCAAAAAGTAGGGGCCACCATTTCCAGAAACTGTCTCTATAAGGTGGGCGGGCCATTCCCAAGAAGTGACCAAACCGCTTGGTTCGCGATGGTATCGATTGCACTGTATGAGTATGACACCTAAGTCCTGCACGTGTTGTTCGGGACAAGAAGGGAGAAGGAGGAATCAATTGGAATAGCTCATCGGAACATTCACCATGGTATATGCGATAGAATACTGCCATGAAGGCTACATCTCTACGCAGCTGCAATGGCTCTAAAGATTTGGTGACCTCAGGACTATCGATGATCTGGACTACCCGTCGCTGCAATCTGTCGAGAGCGTCAGTTGCATTTTAATTTACACATATATAGTCATGCCCCTTCTCAATGCAGTTAGACAGAGACCACATGTGTTCACTTGCTATGACCCTGATTTACACCTTTCGCTCTACTTTCAGAACTAAATAGTAAATAAATATTCTAGGACAAATGACACAACGCCATCTTGACAAACTAAGCAGTTTGTTAATGGGTTCTAGAATACGGATAAACATACTTAGATACTGTTTTTTTGTAATTAAATACATATTATACATAGAAACACCCAGAACAATGCAAATTTACATAACTGCACTGAGCGGGAATCGAACCCGCGACCTCTGACTTTGCAGTCGAAAGGATATATACTCGCCGATTACGGATAGTCTTGACCTGGTCTTTCTTTAGAACGTCTTCTATATAATCCATTACCCCTTACTCGGATGCCCAACATCCACACCTCATAAATCTGTTTTATCAATCTTATACGTCCATTTTTTTAATAAAGAATATTAGTAACCGAAATTCCTAATATTCCCTCTAACCCCTCCAGCTAAGCTAAATTCCTTGTGTGAGAAGTGGGTTCACGTCAGTAGTGTAATGGCCAGGTTTCGAACCCGGTACTCTCGGTCGTAGGGTCGACTCCTTAACCACTAAGCTACCGACGCTTCTATTCTCTATATGAATTATCTACACGGGCCGCGGCAAAAAAAAAATTGTATTTTTTTTTAATTCATGATGTGTTTTTGATTAGTAATATTTAGGACTAGCGGCTCCGCCCGCGTGGACCTCGGTTATCGTGTTTTGCTCATATATCTCCGGTTCTACTTAACCAATTGTAAACATATGGCAGACTTCAAGTCAGACCAAGAGCTTTCTTCAACAATTTTTTTTTTAATTTTTTTATTTAGGACACGTCAATTTGACTTCACCTCGCCTGATGGTAAGCTGAAGGTAAAGTCTCAGGAAAGAGGGTCACCATTACATACACGTAACATGATAACAATGGTGGCACTCAGCTTGACGGCCTCATCAGAAGAGGATTGTCGTCGCAGCACTGCGTGACACCCACCGGTCCCACTAGTGCTGCGACCACAATCCCCCTGCCCGGCTATGCACCACGCAATCAAACCGAAATTGGATTACTATGGAGGATTTTTCGCAATCGTGCACGGTGGTACCTTTTTTTTTTTCGTGCGGAAATTTTAAACCGCACGCCGTCTCGGGTCTTAAGGTTACCCATAGAGCATATCCCTCGCACCCCGACTGACCCTGGGCCATCTCCGGTTTCGAGATGGCCCCCTTACTTGCTCTCCACTGTGCCATCTGCTAGTCAGAGGGGCACGTGGAAAGCTTCCGAACAGCCCTCAACAGGGCCGTCCTCGCCTCGGTCGGAGTTGGCCGTAGGCGGCAGCGTCTCTCCCACCCTAGGAGAGAGGCGCTGCCGTCT
This sequence comes from Cybosia mesomella, assembly GCA_946251805.1. Taxonomy (NCBI): domain Eukaryota; kingdom Metazoa; phylum Arthropoda; class Insecta; order Lepidoptera; family Erebidae; genus Cybosia; species Cybosia mesomella. Next base: position 3,102,064 of record OX276413.1, read on the forward strand.
CCGTTGCCCAGGGTGCACCGCGTGGAGGTCCCCAACCAAGCACCCCTACCCGGCCGAATTTTATGACAAATTTGTGTCATCAAATTTCTACCATTATATTAGGAATTCTATATTATTAGATGGACACCATTTTAATCAATTTCAAAAACCGTACCCTTCGACTTTGGACTACAAAGTATGTATAAACACTCTTGGATAAAAATGCATATTTATTTTTTGAGCTGAGCGAAGCGAAGCTCTTATACGCGGGATAGCCACTTCTTTGTCGTTGTACTTCTTTTCTCCTGCTTGACCGATCTTGACCAAATTTAGCACGGTGATAGTGTGGACACTGAGGAGTGTTTTGAAGCTAGATGGTTCGTGTCTGATGTACCATTGAGGAATAATCATCGAAAAACAGTTTCACGAGCGCGCGGCCTTAGCTAAGCGCGCGACCGTAGTAAGATGTCTTATTTACAAGTAAGAGTTGCTCGCTCAGCTCAATTTATTTCAGTGGCACCCTGCACTGAATTCCTAGTACCTAATATATTGACGTCAACATAACTTCGCCACGTTAGATGATGAAAAACTGGAACTGAAGTGTACAACATAAAGGCCACCATTATAGATACCAGCTGGTCGTCATAAGCAGTTACGACATGCAAATAAGACATTTTAATGGGCATATTGACAAAAGATCGTACGATAAACATCTAGGTGACCAGAACTTATTAAGTAATGCACATATAAAGAGAACGAAAACTTTAAAAAGTCCAAATTATCTGTGGACGTCTACTCGTATATTGAAAATCTCATCGAAAAAAAAAACAAAGACTTCTTAATTTTATTTTTAACTGATTGTACGTGCCTGGTGTCCTCCGCGTTTCAGCTTTTTCATAACTTTTTTTTTTTGCAAAGATGATAGGCTCATTTTTGACCTCTATCTCACCTGATCGTAAGTGACGATGTGGTCTACGATGTATCACGTTTACATAATTATCAGGATAACAAACCTTATCCTGATAATTATGTACAACAAAAAACAACAAATCGGTGGAGTCGTTCTCAAGTTTTGCACTAAGCAGCGTTAAAGCGATTCAAATATTCCTTATTTATTTATATAGATGTATTATTTCTATAGATAAGCAATAATTACGAGTCCATATAATTCGCAATATAGTTTTTTTGTGTTTCATTGTGTTGCATCTAATATTTAAATTAAAGAAATATAGATATGAATGAACTGAATAGAACGCATTCAAACGAAAGTTATATTATACCTGATACCAATTAAAAAGGAAATTTAATAAACTTTAGACTATAATGAGTTAGATAAAAGAGTTAATATATAAGAAATACAACAGACTGATGATAAAGTTATTTTCGAAGATAACCGTAAAACCTAAGATAACATTGATTTAATTACTGATAAAATCATCTTATTTAAACTTACCGACTGATTAGCAAAAACAAAATTGATTAGAACAGCAGAAAGCAACAATAGAGGGTACATTATATTCACATTAGAACTTTCAAATGAATGCTTCACCAATATCGTGTAACTTTTATAAACTATCCTAGCAGTTTACAGCTATTGCTACTCAAAACACCATTGTACCATTCATGTTATAAAAAAGAAGGAATTCAATAAACGGATATGACCTTAGTCCGTTTTCTGCTTGCAAACCTAGTTTTATTGTGTATAGTAAGACTAAACATTAAGTTCTAGAGTGGCATAGAAATATACATATAATTTGATATGTTAAAACATATACGAAATTAGGGAGGGACCTGTTTAAAAAACAAGAACAAATGTGAAGAAAGTTGTAAACAAGTGCAAGTACATGAAAATAGAGAAATAAGAAAGATTTAGATTGATTCAAATAATACTGTAAAAAAGGATTTTTCAAAAGAAGCTATAGAAGCTGAATCAACATAATCAATTATTAGAATAGATGAATTGAAAAATAGTGTTTAAAAAGAAATTAATTTTAGAACCTTACAAAAGAAAAATACTATCAGATTGTGAAAATTCAGACAAGATAAATCACAATAAATATTTGATATATTGACACATTAAACAGAAAGTAGTTTTTTATTTTCTCTACATACAAATAAGTGTTTTATTATTATCGTTCTAGAATGCTCAGTAATTTTTTTTTCTGAATACACTTTATTTGTGTTTAGATTATGTATCTCGAAATTTTATAAATAGCAGCCGCTATAATGGATTTTTTGAATCAAGAATTATTTTGACAGTAATATTTGGAGACAGAAGAATGTTTTTAAAGGTAAGTTTTTACGTGAATCCAGATATATCGGCAGAAGTCTCATGTGTTCATTTAAAAGCTCTGAATACGACGAAAGCATTACAATTTCATCGTTAAAGATGTTATATCTTCTAATCTAAGATGTATGTCTCACTACCATGTTGATCTTAAGAGAACCTCTTTTTTTTTTTACGTGCGGAAATCCGTCATAAAATGGTTCACGTTTCTTAAGCTGTCACTTTAATATAGTGTAGATGAAGTTTTCAAATAATGGCTTATACATTCTTAATGCTATTAAATGAAAATATATACCTATTGAATTTAACGACACTAAGATCAGAGTAGACAACGCTAAAAGAGAGCTAATCGGAAGTCTTCGAGACTCAAAATACATCAAATAAAAAACATCATTAGCTGGTACAATCAACATCAAAGTTGAAAATGTTATCTCTATATCTTTTTGCTTTTATTTAGAGATTTGGGCATTCAGAGAATCAGGCTTTTAGAGAATATTGGCCATTAATTGAATTAGGCTTTTAGAGAATTCGCCATTCAAAGAATTAGGCTTTTAGAGAATTTATCATCTTGAGAATTAGTCCTATTGAGACTGTTGCCATTTACAGAATTGGACTTTATGCGCCTAAATCTCTTAAAAAATCGTATATTATCTTTTAATCGTATAGCTTGATAACATTAGTTTTTCGTATTAGGGCCCAGTTGAAAATCAGCATCGGGTCTGCTAGCTGCTGAACTGGATTCCTGGTTGCTACTGCAGCCGAGAGCCACGCACTTTCCTTGCATTATTACAGTTGTTTTACTTTTAAAAGCTAAAAACCGTCACTTACAAAAAAAATAAATATCTCATGTTGAACATCATCCTATCGTAGCCAATTAAAAACCTTAAAGCTCCCTAAAATTTTATATGCTATCCTGACTTTCCAGTTCATCCCACTGTTCGCCATATTGCAAGCATCGCTATGTTCAATTGTGGTGGACAGCTTCAGCCAAAAATCCAGCGTTGGGATATACATCTCGGACTACTGTCCGCACATGGAGTTCTGTCCTGAAGGTGCGCATGTCATGTGCATGTACTATGATCCAGTGAGTATAAAGAAAGAAAGAAAGAAAGAAAGATCATTTATTCGCATGAAATATGGTTACAATTGGTTCTTAAATCTATAAAGTCCTCATATTTCGCCTATATTAGGCATGCAAATTTTTATTTATTCATTGTCAATTTATTTTTCAAATTTATTCATTATATTATCATTTGTAATTCTTAAATCATTAAAATTGAATGTCATAGATTATACACAAAAAAAATAAAAACTTAGTAAAATATGTCAATTGTTAATAAGTATGTCCTTCAATAACACATTTGTAATAAATATGTGTTAATCTAAATATGTGTTAATCTAAATACACTCTGTTATTATTTCTATAAAATTTCATTATCCTCATAGCGATTTCCCAGTTGAGTCCAAAGGAGAACGCCCATTCTTGGTTGCACTTTTAGACGTACGTGTCAATATTTCAAATGCTCAAAAATAATATTGATTATAGTAAGCCTTTTCAACCCTAAATCGTTGCAATAGAACTTGGGGTTTAAATTTAAAATATAAAGATATAAAACTTGAATGAATAATCGTTTCCATTTTAATTCAATTTAAATTAAATTAAATGAAATTAAATTTAAAACAAACCATTGGTGTTAGAATGCAAATATACGAATCTTTTTAAAATAAAATGGTTAAATAATAATACGTGATAATAATTCGCAATGTGATATTCAAATATATTGCAGTTATGTAATCTTAATATTTCGTGTATGTATTCGTAGTTTATTAGTGATAATCAGTTAAACTTGTAAAAGAATGTATGCTTCAGTGGTAGTTTTCTCTTAATTTATACTTTGTACCCCTGTCTTAAAACATTGCAAAAGAAAACTCAAACGTCACGCGTCAGTTCAACAGTGTCACAATATTTTCTTGTTGTTGTTGTTTTTCTCGTTGTAATCATTTAATTTCTCAATAACCCCAAGTTCTGTTTCAACATGCGTTTATATTTCAGATAATACTTAATGCAGGCTTTTTAATGCAGCTTATACTTATGTGACATAGCAAAAAAGAGTGTGCAACCGATTTCCATACTGACATGAGCATTGTCCTTTGCACTTTGGAGCCTGGGGTCCGCCTATTGTTTTTGATTAGTTTGTCGACTTTTATCAGAAAGACTGCCATCTGACCTACCAACCCCGAGAGAAAAGGCTGCACCAGAGCCTCGTCCGTCGTTTAGCTGGTATACCGACTAGGAGGTGGGGTTGCCTTGGGCCACAAAGGTGTTGGCTGGGCTCTGTACTGTACACCCTATGTCCTATAGATTTATGTGGCTCTAATCATTTCGTTGTATACGACTATGGAGGATGAGAGTTACAGTAGGGTATTGTAAATATCCCAAGCACCGCGAGAACTTTAATTTCGATATGCAGCATCAATCGTTTTATAATAATTCAGCATGGCACTATGTGTGTGGCGTCATCATACGACTAATGATGGAGACAAACTTCGCGAGGTTCAGTAACTTGTGTCACTTGTACGCTTCCACCTGCAGAAGTTAAAATAAGAGACAAAAGCTCTCCGAAATGGTAGAAACATCGTGGTACATACTTCCCAAGTTTGAGCTGCCTTTTTTTTTTTTTTTATCGTGCGGAAATCCCTTCGGATACCCCCCCGCGTGCCAGCGGGGGCGATTATGTCGGGCTTGAACCGACTAAAACCGCACGCCATCTCGGGTCTACAGACGCCGGGGTGTAAGGTTGCCCATAGAACATATCCCTCGCACCCCGACTGACCCTGGGCCATCTCCGGTTTCGAGATGGCCCCCTCGGGTTTGGGAACCACGGTGTCCCCGTCTTGCCCCGGTTTGGGGGAGGGGCGCTAGTCACCCCACCGTCCCGGCCTGCTTCTGCTGGGGTGACAGGTGGCCTCACCCGCCACCCCCAGGCCTGCGCTCATGGAGGACGGAGGTCGTTAAGCGACCTCCGGCGCCTGAGTCGCCTGCGACGCGCGGCGAGCAAGTTGCGGGCTCGGCGGACCGGGAGAGTTCTAAGTCTCTCCCGGGCGCGCTCCGCCACCTACTTCGCGAGCATTACATGCTCGCAGAAGGAGGTGGCGGCGGCCCACGCGCTCGCGCTCCGCACCATTGCCGCAATCATGCTGCCGAGCGAGAGGACTCCCACCCCGATGGCTGCCACGAGGTCACGCCTCAGCGCCTCCCACGCCGGGCAGTCCGCCAGCGTGTGCAGCCCTGAGTCCTCGCTCGCGTCGCAGTGATGACACTCAGGCGTTGGCTCCTTCCTGATCAGATGCAGGTGGTCCCCGAAGCACCCCTTCCCGGAGATCACCTGCGTCAGTCGGTACGAGAGGCTTCCGTGTCGCCTCTCCAGCCAATCCTCCATGATGGGCCTTACCGCCGCTATTGCGGCGTGCCCTAAGGTTGAGCTGCCTCATTCGTGCTGCAAAAGCATGGCTAAATCACCCATCTGTACCTTTACGTATACATTACTTGTACCAACTGACTGACCGATTCATCAACTCGGAGCCCTAAACCCTTTGACCTACATACTTGAGATTTCAACAGTAGATGATTTTCGTTTTTAAAAGCATCTACTAAGAAAGGATTTTTGGAAATATCACTACTAAAGGGGTAAAATAAAGGATTATATATTATATGACGCTAATGTAATTGTTGTGCACCCTATATCCTTCGCCATATTGTCGTCACTTTTCAGTTTTCACGCTGTTGGGTGACATGGCACGGCTGTTTACATTAGTCGTTTAATTTCAGCGGTTATTTAGTTGCCAGGGTTGCTTGTTTCGCTGATATCTCCCGCCATTGTTGTTACCAGTAAAAATAAAGTGGACTGCGATAATTTTTATAAGATAAAAAGTAAATGAGTTTTCTGATAATGTAGCCGAGCATTTTTCTGCAGTTCTTTCCTTTATTACTATTTTAATAAGGTTTAAAATTGAACGACTTTATATTTATACCTGTTTGCTTCTTTTGGAGATATTTATTTTTAAAAGACCGCTATCTTCATCCTACTTCATTGTATTTTTCCTGACTTTTGTGGAGGAAAATACTGCCAAAGAGGTACTCAGGACTCCCAATAATGAGAAATACACATCGCTGCAACCTATCCAGAGCGTCTAGTAATTACTATGCAGATACATACCAAAGATAATAACAATATTCCATACAAGGACCCGATTCAGTAAAATAACGTTTGTAAAACGTTTCATTTCAAAACTTACAAAACCTTATAAAATTAAAGGACAATGCCCATGTCAGTATGGAAATCGGTTGCACACTTTTTTTGCTATGTCACATAAGTATAAACTGCATTAAAAAGCCTGCATTAAGTATTATCTGAAATATAAACGCATATTGTAACAGAACTTAGGGTTATTGAGAAATTAAATGATTACAACGAGAAAAACAACAACAAGAAAATATTGTGACACTGATTGTTTAACTGACGTTTGAGTTTTCTTTTGGAATGTTTTAAGAGATACCATGTATAAATTAAGAGAAAACTACCACAGAAGCATACATTATTTTGCAACTTTAACTAATTATCACTAATAAACTACGAATACATACACGAAATATTAAGATTACATAACTGCAATATATTTGAATATTACATTGCGAATTATTATCACGTATTATTATTTAATCATTTTATTTTAATAAGATTGGTATATTTGCATTCTACCACCAATGATTTATTTTATAAAATGGTAACAATTAAATTAAAATGGAAATGATTATTCATTCAAGTTTTATATCTTTATAATTTAAATTCAAACTCCAAGTTCTATAGAAGCGATTTAGTGTTGAAAAGTCATACTATAATCAATATTATTTTTTAACATTTCAAATATTGACGCGAACGTCTAAAAGGGCAACCAAGAATGGGCATTCTCCTTTCAAAATCTAATTGCATGCGAATCAAACTAAATATGACTAATTTGGAAGATTTAATAACCTCACGAAGCCGTAGGTAGGTTTTATTTTAAAAAATCATACGGAATATAAAGTTTTGTTATCAAATTGTATTTTTTTTTAAACAATATTAGTAACCGAAATTACTAATATTCCCCCTAACCCCTCTAACTAAGCTAAGTTCCTTGTGTTAGGAGTGGGTTCAAGTCGGTAGTGTAATGGCCAGGATTCGAACCCGGGACCTCTCGATCGCAGGGTCGACACCTTTAACCACTAAGCTACCGACGCTTTTTACAACCGATTTATAATCAAATTGAAATCACGAACCTGTGTTTTATTCAAAAAACACTGCCTTAAATTATTAAAATATCTCAGCTTGCGTACATTATTTGTATTATTAACGGCAAAGGGTTTCTGCGCCATTCCGGGATACACGGGATTACTTGTTTTAATACCAAAACAGCGACGATTAATTAGTTATATAATAATACTAGTTGCGCTCGCGACTTCGTCCGCGTGGCTTTATATTTTTAAGGTTTTATTTTATTTGCGCGGAATCCTTTTTTTTTCTAAAACGTAGCTTTTATTACGCCTTGTAACATTACCTATCTACAAATGAAAGTCCTGTAGAAATCGGCCTAGCCGTTCCAGAGTAAATCAGATTTTATTCACAATTACATACATACATATCTTTACGCTTATATCCCCGACAGAGGTGTATTACACACCTACGATTCGCTAGTTATGTTTAGGTCCCATGTAATAGGGGGCGAGCCTATTGCCAGCTACCGGGCACATTACCAAGCGAGCGATAGTTAACATTTTCTTTTCATAATTTTGTGGGCTTTTTTTGGGTGGTACCTAATTATTTTTCTAAAATAAAGTAGTCTGAGTTACGCCTTGTAACATTACCTATCTGCCAGTGAAAGTCCCGTTAAGATCGGCCCAGCTGTTCCAGGGATTACCTCTTTCAAACAGACATACAAAAATTTCTAAAGTGTATTTTTGTTATATGTATAAAAATTGTTATTTGAATATTACAAACGGACACTTCCATTTTATTTATACTAGGTGCTACGTTACTTTATAATAATGCTGAATTCCGGGATTTTTGTGTATTAAATTCGTCAATTGACTGCACCCCGTTGGGTTGTAACCAGCTAGGGCAAAGTCCAAAAGATACCAGCCACCATTCCAGAAGCAGAAGTTCCTAAAATTGCAGTCCCTTTTTGACATCCTCGGTGCCCCGCTTAATCACCCGGGATCGTTACATTACCTATCTGCAAGTGAAAGTCTCGTCACAATAGGCCGAGCCGTTCCTGAGATTACCTCTTTGAAACAGACAGACAAACAAAAATTATAAAAATATTATTTTTGTTAGAACAGAAGAAGAAAACACATGTGCGGGTAGAGCAGTTCAGTTCTTAATCGTACGGTAGTACGGTATAGTGTGGTGTGGTAGTAGTGGTGTACGTAACGGACTGCCGAGACGAGAGGTCTCGAGTTCGATTCCCAGTCGCCCCGGGCACACACCTCTGACTTTTCGTAGTTATGTGTGTATTCAAAATGTTGAATATCGCTCGCTTAGTAATGTGCCCGGTAGATGGCAATATGCTCGCCCCCTATTACATTGGGACCTAAACATAACTGGCGAATCGTGGGTGTGTAATACTTTACTGGCGGTAGAAATTTGATGACACAAATTTGTCACAAAATTCGGCCGGGTGGGTACCACCGTGCACGATTGCGAAAAACCCTCCATAGTAATCCAATTGCGGTTTGATTGCGTTCAGGGGTCAGCAAGTGCATAGCCGGGCAGGGGGATCGTGCTCGCAGCACTAGTAGGACCGGTGGGTGTCACGCGGTGCTGCGAAGACAATCCTCTTATGATGAGGCCGTCAAGCTGAGTGTTGTTAACATGGTACATGTATGTAATGGTGACCCTCTTTCCTGAGACTTTACCTTCAGCTTACCATCCGGCGAGGTGAAGTCAAATTGACGTGTCCTAAATATAAAAAATAAAAAAAACACCTCTGCCTACCCCTTCATACAGGCGTGAAGTTATGATTAGTTGATAATGCTTATTAGAACAGATGGTAAGATACAGCCAGAGAAGCAACGTCTCTATGCAACCGGAGAAATTGGTAATTACTTTACTATGCAAACAACATGTTGTGTATAAATAAATTAAATGCCTAAATCTGTATTCCAGAATCAGGAGATGGGTCCCCGCTGCAGCAACCCACAGAATGTTTCCATCACCCCTGTCTTGGCGAACCAACTACTAGATATCACCAATGCGTAAGTCAATCACTAACTATTCCCTGGAGTTATCCTTTCGAGGGCTTACCCGGGGTGCGAGGCAATTGACACTTGGGGAGGACACCCTTGGGGAGGGTTTTAGTCGGTTCATGCCCAACATAAGCACCCCCGAATATCTGTAACGTGTCTAGGTGGCTCAGCTAGTCAGAGCGTTCCCCCTGTAAGGGACTGGTCGCGAGTTCAGGTTCCGTCCTAGATGTTCTCTTTTTCCGATCTAACTCTATATTATTTAAAATTATAAAAATTAGTGGCCCAGGTAAAAATTAGTAATACAGGGATCAACTTACCGGTGGTTACCGGCCCAGAAAGTGGACCCCCTCACAATACGTGCCCTTGACCACAACTGCCTAACGCAAGCCTCTTTAGATTGTAAGATACGACTATTTGAACATTAATTGCAGATCAGATTATTATTATTATTTAAAAGAGTAGATAGTATTAATCTACTATAAGTTTTAAATTAGCACAAGACACAGAAAAGGTAATGCGAAGGATTTTCGTAACTTTAATAACTTTATTGAAATTGAAACAGTAAATGTGTTTCTTAAAAAAATTATGGCACTGATCTCTACACTAGAATACCCAGTGTTGTGAAGACCAGTCACTTTGACTAGACACTGGACACAATAAATAAAGACTGGCGTAAGACTTTTCTTTTAAATTTTTATCCCTATACATTTAACATTTAGAATACATATTTGTTTACGTGCGTGCATGTTTGTGAGAGGGAGACTGGTGAGGGTGTGTGTGTATTTGTGGAAGGAAAAGGATCTCTGTGTGTGTGTGTGTAGGTGAGTACCTTTTTTTTTCGTGCTGAAATCCCTTCGGATACCCCCCCCCCCCGCCGGCTTTATGTCGGGATTGAACCGACTAAAACCGCACGCTGTCTCGGGTCTTAATACGCCGGGGTGTAAGGTTGCCCATAGAGCATATCCCTCGCACCCCGACTGATCCTGGGCCATCTCCGGTTTCGAGATGGCCCCCCCTCGGGTTTGGGAACCACGGTGTCCCCATCTTGCCCCGGTTTGGGGGAGGGGCGCCAGTCGCCCCACCATCCCGGCCTGCTTCTGCTGGGGTGACTGCCGGCCTTAGATGCCACCCTCAGGCCTGCGCTCATGCAGGCCTGAGGCTTCTTCAGTTTTTGTGTAATCCAAGCCCAAGAGCCAATGGTTGATCCTCTATGTGGGTGGCTTTTACGGTAGAGGAGGATTAATGAAAGATGGATGGTCTACGTTAAAGATGATAGCAGTATGAAAGTAGCAGTATAATTATATTATAGTAGTGTCGAAGTTCAGTTTACTGTCGCTAGATGGCGCTGTGTACATGTTGTGTCGCCACAGAAACAGAAACTACAGGAACTTTCACTGAAATCGAATCAGAGATTTCAGGGCTAGTGTCATACTCGCTGCCACCTTTTCTCATATAGTTTATATTATTTCAGAATCAGAAGTAAGATAGCCAATGGAAGAGAGACAGGATACAATGGTACTAGGCTCCCCAGAGGTTATGGAATCTTCCGACTAGTAAGTACACCATCCAAGTTCCGTTTCCATTACAGAAAACATCGTAGTTAAGCTGTTTTGCAGTTAGACTGAAAGTTGACACCAAGTTGACCCCAACGAAGAGCTTTTTTTTATTATTTTATTTTATTCTTTTGGTACACATAAAAAATGTTAATAAAATAAATCATTTTTTTTTTACGTGCGGAAACCTCTTCGGAAACCCCCCAGCCCGGCCAGCGGGGGTGGTTATATCGTGTATCGACTAAAACCGCACGGTGTCCTCCCCAAGTGTCCGTTGCCGGGCACCCCGGGTAATTCCTCGAAAGAGCTTGGAAAAGGTTAGAATGATGAAAGAAGTCCGAGATATATGAGTATACAAGCCAAGTGTGGTGAAGACCGAGTATATGGCATTAAAACTGTATGGAACCTACATCCGACCGTATACTTAAAGTTAAGTACAGTACGTGAAGTACAGATCCCGTCTGTTCTTCACGTGACTGTCCTGAACCAAGAAGCGCTGGCTTGACGTCGTTGAATATGACATACGTGCCAATGTTGTCACTAACATAGATGCCCAAGACTGTGCGAAGTGGAGGAGTAAAAGCCAGAATACGGACCCTGGACTCCGAGGTGAGAGCCTTGGATTCGACCGGGACTATCGAGAAGATGATGATAAATATACATGATTTCATCCTTATTTTTATTATACTTTTTTTTTACAGAAATGGGACAATGAACTAGCAACTTTTGCTCAGGTCTTGGCAAACCAGTGCGTGCTCAAGCATGACTTATGTCGAGCAACCAGTGAGTATTAAGTTTTAACTACATGATTGATTACCACAGTAGCGCTGCAGTACTGAATAAGACCACTTTGTTTAAGGTCTAAAGTTCGAACTGGTCGACGCGTAGCAAATTCTCAATAGCAACACGAAATCTAAAAATGTGTTCCTAGTGAACAACTCATGTGACTAATACCACATTTTTTTGTGCGAAAATCCCTTCGTGTACAAAAGGGAGGTTATGTCGGACTCGAAGCGACTAAACCGCACGCCGTCTCAGGTCTTCAGACGTCGGGGTGTAATGTGGCCCAAAAGGTATTTCCCTCGCCTCCCGACTAATCCCACCCTCATTGCCACAACTATAAATCATGTATACAAGATTCAATAGTAGTGACCCCTTGAACACACCGAGAAACCGAGAAACTTGAAGGGTCTTCCCCTTAGTAATCAGAAGTATATTGGCGGAGTTACAAATATAATAAATCCATTTCCCTTCTTAGCAAACAGGAGACAGTAGCGACAAATAGGCAAGCTGCATATAAAATAGATAATCACCACAGGCACAAAAAGTATTAGAAAGGTGGTATTCGACTTGAATAGATCAAATATTAGGTACTTAGGACCTTCGGGGTGCGAGGGATATGCTCTATGGGCAACCTTACACCCCGGCGTCTGTAGACCCGAGACGGCGTGCGGTTTTAGTCGGTTCAAGCCCGACATAACCGCCCCCGCTGGCACGCGGGGGGGGTATCCGAAGGGATTTCCGCACGATAAAAAAAAAAAAAAAAAAAAGGTACTTAGGACCTGTGCGGAGCGCGCCCGGGAGAGACTTAGAACTCTCCCGGTCCGCCGAGCCCGCAACTTGCTCGCCGCGCACGCGGGGGGGTATCCGAAGGGATTTCCGCACGATAAAAAAAAAAAAAAAAAAAAGGTACTTAGGACCTGGGGTGTGTGTTGGGTAACCTCCTCGAGTGTCGCTCCGATTCCGATCCCGCTGCAGTCCGGGGGGAACGGAATCGGAGCGGCCGGTACACCCTGGGCGGCGGTCAATGGCTTCCCCTTCATAGGGTTGGCATTGATCGTCGGCCAATACCCAACGTGGCGGGAACACATCGCTCTCCGTACTCCTCTGCTTTCAGAGGGGACGGGATGGGCGATGCTGTTGGTGGTGAGATGGCCCAGGGTCAGTCGGGGTGCGAGGGATATGCTCTATGGGTAACCTTACACCCCGGTGTCTGAAGACCCGAGACGGCGTGCGGTTTTAGTCGATGCAAGCCCGACATAACCGCCCCCGCTGGACGGCGGGGGGGTATCCGAAGGGATTTCCGCACGAAAAAAAAAAAAAAAAAAGGTACTTTAGGACCTCGGGGACACCGTGGTTCCCATACCCGAAAGGGCCATCTCGAAACCGGAGATGGCCCAGGGTCAGTCGGGGTGTGAGGGATAGGCTCTATGGGCAACCTTACACCCGTGTTAAGACGTGCAAAGACCCGAGACGGCGTGCGGTTTTAGTCAGTTCAAGTCCGACTTAACCACCCCCGCTGGCCGGTGGGGGGGTATCCGAAGGGATTTCCGCACGAAAAAAAAGAAAAAGGTTATTAGGACCTACTATTGTAAGTGAAATAAATCATAATATAAAAATCAAATAATAATAAATAATGAAATAACATCAAACAAATCGTGATAGTATCTGTTAAAAATAGCTTTACTTCAATACTTAATTAATGTCAGCAAATTTTGGGAGTTAGTATACCTCTGCTACCTTTTTTTTTTTCGTGCGGAAATCCCTTCGGATACCCTACCGCCGGCCAGCGGGGGCGGTTATGTCGGGTTTGAACCGACTAAAACCGCACGCCGTCTCGGGTCTGCAGACGCCGGGGTGTAAGGTTGCCCATAGAGCATATCCCTCGCACCCCGACTGACCCTGGGCCATCTCCGGTTTCGAGATGGCCCCCTCGGGTTTGGGAACCACGGTGTCCCCGGTTTGGGGGAGGGGCGCTAGTCGCCCCACCGTCCCGGTCTGCTTCTGCTGGGGTGACAGGCGGCCTCACCTGCCACCCACAGGCCTGCGCTCATGGAGGACGGAGGTCGTTGAATGACCTCCGGCGCCTGAGTCGCCTGCGACGCGCGGCGAGCATGTTGCGGGCTCGGCGGGCCGGGAGAGTTCTGAACCTCTCCCGGGCGCGCTCCGCCATCTCCTTCGCGAGCATCACATGCTCGCAGAAGGAGGTGGCGGCGGCCCACGCGCTCGCGCTCCGCACCATTGTCGCAATCATGCTGCCGAGCGAGAGGACACCCACCCCGATGGCTGCCACGAGGGTATACCTCTGCTACCTCTGAGAGGATATGCAGGTGTGAGTGTATAAAAAAAATCTTTCTTTCAGAAAGGTTCCCCGACCCCGGTCAGACAGCAGGTCTAGTCCGCTTCACTTATCCAGACTGGATGCCGGTTTCAAAAATAAGCAGCATCCCGCATCCAGGACTGGATGACTCCAAGATAGCATTCTCTGTGACACAAGCACTCAAGACCTGGTACATGAAGAAAGCATACGTCACAGAAGAAATGATTTTGAGATATCCCAGTGATACAATGTATGTTTTCTATTTTTTATATACTACCTGTTTCTCACTACTAGCGGGGTGAAACAATCCCGTAGTCGTATGTAGTTTCGAACGCAGCTGTGGCGACACACGCTGTTGCGAATTATTTTTCCACTGCCTCACAGGTTCGAAAGCTCATGGACTTGAATGAAATAGTCGCGAAAAACGCTGTTTCGAAAAACATTGTTGCGATTAGAGTGCCTATTAGAGTGACCAGTGGTTCCAGCGCTTCAGGGTTATGTTAGGTTAGAACTGTGACCCCAACAGAACTACTAGTCCGGAAAGTTGGATTTCGATAACGTGACTATATTCGAGCGTATGTGGCAGTGAAAATGTTTTTCGAAATAGCATCTTTCGCAACTATTTCATGCGATTCCATGAGCTTTCGAACCTGTCACGCTGTGGAAAAATAATTCGTAGCAGCGTGCGCCGCAAGGACGGCATTCGAAACTACATATGTATCCCGAATCAATCCTATTACCCGTGTTTTTACTTTGAAAATGCTGGACTTGCATATTTTACCGCCTAAGGAATGAAATTTCCTGATATTACATTCTTAGTGGATACTTGCAACCTATTACAACATAATAGGCATTGATAGGTCGTAAGACAGAAGAGTTTGGTGGAACTAGTTTCCACACTCATCATTATCCATGCTCCCAGTTGCATCCGAAGCTTGTACACTGGAGCCCAGGGTCCGCTTCTACCTTTCCATAATTTGCCCTCTGATCCTGGGGGATGATGAAAGCCTGCGCAAGAGCCGCGTTCGTTAATCAGCAGGTAAGGTTCGCTTGGCCCCAAAGATCGTACCTCTACACCCACTCTGAGCGCTAGTCACTAATTAACTAGGTTTATTTCCGTAACTTTCACAAGCTAGTCAGTGATTAACGTTTTTCCCCAAAATGTGGGTAGGTATAGCAGCAATAAATCTACTCAAAGTTCTGCGCACTTTCCACTCACAAAAGGGACTTTCTTGTAGCTAATAAGTTACCGATTGGTTGCGACAGTCGACACTAATTGATATTTTTAGGCTTTCTTTCATTTGACACTTAGAATCGGTGGGCCGAACGGTACTGTCACGGGCAATTAATTCGTACTATAGGCATATACAAAATAGGATAAAAACCTCCCCTCCCTGAGAGGGAGCCCTGAGAGAAAATCAACACCAATACCACCCAATAATCAATTTTTCAATAATAACTTTTTGGTAGGCAACAGAATGATATCAGACTGTATATGAAGATCATACATGGCAGTGCAACCCACATGGGGTGTGGCATATCCGGCTACACCGAATTTACTTTCTACAATACCAAACGGTCGATGAATTACAATGTAAGTATTTCAGCATGTATAAGACTACGCACTATTTCGTCCAAATACTTCCTCCAGTTTTGCGTCGAGAAGACCCTTGAAACCTAGTCCTGGCAGAAATACCATTGGCACGCATGTCACTGCCACGACCTCAAGACAGAACTTCTTAGGCCTCCTACCGGGAACGGGCGTTCGTGATATTGGCCAGATATTCGTTTGTTACCCATATAGCACACGGCAGTTGCCGCAAAATCTGACTGCATCAGTGAAGGTGACTCTCATGCAATTTATGTGCAATGTCACAGACATGGTGGATGCCGTGGATGCGGGAAATCCTGACGTGATCTTTACTCTTGACTCTCCACATCCACTGTAGCATTTTCATCTCCGTGACACGCAGCTGATGTGTATTATATATTGGGCCGGACGGCCACTGTGGCGTAGCGGCAGTGCGTTCGACTGCTACGAAAGGGGGCGCGGGTTCGATTCCCACTCAGTGCAAATATTTGTATACATGAATATATCTATTTGCATTAGTCTGGGTGTTTCTATGTATAATATGTATGTATTTACAAAAAAAAGTATATAAGTATGTTTATCCGCATTTTGGAACGCATAACACAAGTTAACTATGCTTACTTTGGGTCTAGACAGCGCTGTGTAGAATGTCGTAGAATATTGATGTATTTATTATTTAACAAATTCCATTATAAGTTATTCCTTTCATCCGCAGTCCATCCAAGTCATATGCAACTTTTCGTCACGTCCAAAATCTGGTGAGAGGATGTACTCGGTGGTGCCTGCCCGGGGCTCTTCAGCGTGTGGCTGTCCGGAAGGTTCGCAAGAGGATTCTGATTGTCTTTGCAATGAGGTGCAAAGGCAACAAGAACCGAGTAAGTACACATGACTGAATCATTTGATATAAAAGTACAAATTACGACAACGCGACTCTAGCGCAGGTCTTTCTCTCGGGTTGAGAGGTCAGACGGCAGTCGCTACCGGAAAAGTCGACATACCATTCAAAACCAATATACGAACCTCAGGCTCTAAAGAACGGACTATTTACGTTACTAAGAAATCGCTATGAGGATGAAATTGTACTATATTTGCCACAAATAATAGACACTCTGTATAATTCCTGCAAACATACATTAAAGACTTATTTAATGTTATCCTCATATTAGGAGTATACGATGACAGAATGCCGACAGAAGTTGAATCTTGTCCCAACCAGGATACCAACTGCGAGCCAACGCTGGTTCTGCTACCAATATTCACCGTGGAAGATGCTCCACCAGATAAGCTCGTTGATCGAGCCGAAAGTATTAAAGATCCTCTGGCTAGCTATATTACGGATAGGTAAGTTTGACAGTGCTTTTTTTTTTTTTTAAAGAATATTAGTAACCGAAATTACTGATATTCCACCTAACCCCTCCAGCTAAGCTAAATTGCTTGTGTTAGGAGTGGGTTCACGTCGGTAGTGTAATGGCCAGGATTCGAACCCGGGACCTTGCGATCATAGGGTCGACTCCTTAACCACTAAGCTTGGGCCTCAAGAAGATGATGTTTTTTTTAAATAATAAATATGTTTATTTCTTCTCTTACACAGTAAAGCATAACAATAAATAGCTTAAGAACTAGTTTTACATCACCTTAGGTGAGATCTGTCTGAGAGAACTGGTATCCGTACTAGGTGGGAACCTGTATGACAGATGACCAGCCTCCTCTAACTCTAGATAAGAAGGTACTACGGTAAATGTACTTGCAGAAACTATATAAAGTAAATAGACATATATATGATTTTAGATTGACATGGTCATTTACATTAAAATTAGAATTATAAACGGGATACTCGGGATCATGGTACTTGTAACAGTGCCGAAATATCGGATTCTCGAAAAAGATACTAAATATGGTAAATATCCCGTTTATCATTCTAATTTTAAAATAAATAGACATAGGTGTAATAATAATTTTGTGAGATGACCAAGATAGTAATAATGTGTGTGTGTGTGTATGTGCGTGTGTGTATGTGTGTGTCTCTGTGTGTGTATGTGTGTGTGTGTGCGTATTTGTGTATATGTATGTCTCTTTTGCAAACGTTCCTATGGTATAATCTGAGCTTCATGGTAAACAGTGTGAACACAGCTGACAGATTTGTTATTTATTGGCGATGAGTTACGTTGGAATAGATATTAAATTTGATTATTTACCGCCTCCATCATCAGAATATTTTAGTGTTAGTTCTATTTCACCCCAGCGCCCGGGTCCGCTTATTTCTCTTTCTCCTTTCGATTTAACTTCTACTTCAACGAAGCACCAATTCTAGTCGCATCCAAAGCATAGACTTCGAACCCGCTCTCTTGCTCCTCCTTTTATTAGTTTGTGTTGGCTTCAATGGGAGCGACTACCGTCTGATGTCCCAACCCTGACAGAAAAGCCTGCATCAGTATCGCCCGCCTATCAGCAGGTGCACCAGCTTGCAGGTGACCTGACTTTTTTTTTTATACCACTCAGGTGACAGACAAACCCACGGCCCACCTAATGGGAAGCGGTTACCGTGGCCTAGGACAGTGCGCAACACCAGGGGCGTCACACTCGCGCTGCCGTCCCTGTAAAAACCTTCTAATGCCCTTCTTGAAGAACCCCATCTTATAGTCGCGAATGTATAGGTCTTTTGTAAATTTGTTAGCGTTTAGCAAGTTCTGAGGGTGACTGTACCTATATATTTGTTACAGGTTAGACAACGGACCAAACGCCGTGCAAAGAACTAAAACATTGGAATTAGCTGATTTTTTTGACGACGCACAGAGATCGGTATTTTTCGTTTTGAATTTTATGATTTGTGAAGATCACGTTTTGGTTCGGCGATCAGCCTTCGATTGGTCGGCCCATTTTAATTTGTGTTTTTTTAGTTTCAGCGTTCAAATGCACTTCAGCAGTATCCAGTTATGTCTCAACCGCTATCTTCCATGTATCCAGTGAAATCAGTCATGAGACCACCTCAAACGAATCTCGTGAGGTGAAGTAATGCAATTTTCTTACTTTAAATGGAATATAATGTAATAAAATACCTACATAGGAATAGATGAGCTTACAGCCCACACATTCGGATTGACCAATCGTACCATAGCTACGTGCGTTCGTATTAGCCAACACATTTACGTTGGTTTAGTTTTACACCAGTTCTTTCTTTTATGTTAACCAATTGAAATTCACCGACCCACGTTACGGCTGTGATTACAACTTGATGGCAAATGATGGTACGTCCGGTAATTGGAACCCATCTTCACGATTGAAATTTCTGTACTTTTTAATTTCAAACCCAACCGCAAATATCTGCAATCGCTCAACATCCATTGGTGTCCAGTACCGAACACTGGATAATTTGATCCAGGACATATCACTGAAATGCTCTCAAGAATGCCACTACATACCAAGTTTGGTTAGTGAGGCGTTTGAAATTAAAAAGTACAGAAATTACACTCATGGAGATGGGTTCCAATTGCTGAACGTCTCGCATCCAGTGGTCCATCTATGCAAAAATAACCGTGAACAAATCAAAACAATATTGCGAGTAGATACGGTAACCGTTTAGAACTCTCCCGACCCGCCGAGCCCGCAAAGTGCTCGCCGCGCGTCGCAGGCGACTCAGGTGCCGGAGGTCGCTTAACGACCTCCGTCCTCCATGAGCGCTGGCCTGGGGGTGGCAGGTTCGGCCGCATTTCTCCCCCAAACCGAGGCAAGACGGGGACACCGAGGGGCCATCTCGAAACCGGAGATGGCCCAGGGTCAGTCGGGGTGCGAGGGATATGCTCTATGGGCAACCTTACACCCCGGTGTCTGTAGACCCGAGACGGCGTGTGTTTTTAGTCGGTTTAAGCCTGATATAACCACCCCTTCTGGTGGGGGGGTATCCGAAGGGATTTCCGCAGGAAAAAAAAGGAAAAAGATACGGTTAGCGTCGTCTATCGCGATCGAGTTCGAGAAGTAAAACCAGTGGTAGTGGTGTTACGCGTCAGAGACGATGACGAAAGAGAGTAGATACTCGTATCTCCTCTCTTTAAAAAAAAAAAACAATTTTCAGTTTTGTGTCGCTGACAACTATGTTTTCTTCTTTCCAGTCATTTCTCGTTTTCAGCACCGACACAAAATAGAGCTATGTCATCACGTCGAGCATATACGAAAGGAAGATCAGAATCGACACAGAGACACGTTGCTCAATCGCCTAGACAAACTAACGGGCACGTAGTAACGAACAAGGTCAATATTTTTTTATAAATTATTAATAACCAAAATTTCTAATATTTCCCTAACCTCTCCAGCTGAGCTAAATTGCCTGTGCTAGAAGTGGAAGTATTCGCACCCGGGAACTCTCGACCGTAAGACTAACTCCTTAACCACTAAGCTACCGACGATCCTTAAATAGATGTATGTTATGTTTATGACAATAAAATATTCTAGAAGTTAATAGAAAGAGTAAATAAATAAACAAAACTTAATCTTTTTCCAGAAATCCAGTATATTCAATAGAGTCGCACAATTTAAGTTACCTGCTGAAGGAAAAAATATCGATCATTATGAGCCAATCAAACCCGATGTAAAACCACGCAAAGATTTCAAAAATGTACAAAAAGCTGTCAATGATTATATTAAAAAAAGTCATAAATTTCGAAAGAATGAAATTGTTGCGAGCAAGCATTATGATAATTTAAAAAAAGTCACTTTAAGTACCACGCCAAAAATAGAAGAGAACACTGAAGCAATATTAAACAATGTGGAAGAAAAGCTCATAAACTTTGATCATTTCGAGCAAAGAAATAATATGAGTGTTGAAGATAATAACAAACATTTCGACCTAAACTATGAGGAAAGTGATAACAAACTAATGACTCTCCTTGACACATTAGAGAGAGAAGTGAAACACATTGAATTAGATGGCAATGAAAAGGAAATTTTTGATGCTAAAATTAGAAAAATATATGATAGTGTCGTGGGTAAACCTGAAACTTTATTATCTTCAAAAGCTAAACCAAAGTCTAAACCTTCACCCAACCTTAAATCAAAACTTCACCTGCCATCGGACATATTAGAAGGTGACTTTAGAGAATCGAAGACATATATCAAACAAGAACTAAATCATATTACTGAATCATATGATGATCTTCGAATCAGACACGAGTCTGATCATTTACCGGACGATAACAGAAATGCTTATAAACAAGAAGATGAAAAAATAGTGCATCGAGCAAGAGAGTATGATTATGTTGATAGTAAATATGCCGATAAATTAGACAGAAACCATATTCGTAAAGAGGACAAGCCACTCGATGCTTATGAAATTAAATCTTATTATGAGAATGATATGTTATCCGATACTGATCACAAACTTTTTTCTGACATTGAAAACAAATATAATGATCGTTCAACATCCACATACAGTAGAAATAAATTAGACCAAAGGTACCATGACAATGGTGACAAGTTTGGAGGTAAATATGATGTTGATGGTGGCCATAAGTACACTAATATACCTACCTTAAGAAATAGAAACAACATTGGCAAATATGAGGATATAAAACTTAGAGCAACCTCGGAAGAATCAAGAAAACTTCGAGGCTTTGACAAATATCGTGATAAAGAAACATTGGGTAATACTCTTAATGATCATGAAATAAACTATTTTAGAAATATCGAAGATGATAGAAAACGTAACGCAGGAGATCGAAAAAGGGCGAACGAGGTAATTG
This sequence comes from Cybosia mesomella, assembly GCA_946251805.1. Lineage (NCBI taxonomy): Eukaryota > Metazoa > Arthropoda > Insecta > Lepidoptera > Erebidae > Cybosia > Cybosia mesomella. Next base: position 3,123,588 of record OX276413.1, read on the forward strand.
TAGGTAATGAATTTGATCAGACCGATCCACTTAGTAGAGAAAGAAAACAGTATTATCAAGAGAAATTGGAAACTCTTGAGAGAGGACTACGTGATCGCACTATTCGGCGTAATAAATACGATGATGTTAGTAATTTTGTTCTTAGATATTTTTGCACTATATAAATAGTTTTAATGATCTTTCTCACTAATGATAAGTATTCTATTTATTAATAACCAAATTTTTTTTAATCCCCAGATCGATTCTCTAACATATGTCACAGTGTTTCAAATAATATGCATCATTATTATTTTTCATTCCCATATCAGTAGACTTATGTGTAGATGTATTTATCTTTTCATTTACAGAGACCAAACGAAAGAGCATTCCGCCGGGTGAGACCAAATCGGGAACAGGGTGATAGACAAAGATCTAAGACACAAGGAGATTCTTTCTATATGCCAGACCGGGCTAGATTTCTGCATGGTTTCTAATACTCTTAATTGAATAACTTGTGTTAAATGAATATAATACAATAAATTAATAGTAGTGACTTATTATAAGTTTGTCTCGTAAAACTTGTGATTATTTCTTTTTCTTTTAAGCTTTATATTTTAAATATAAGAGTTACTGTATGTTGATTTAACTAAGCCAAAACATTTATTTCTAAACCCATTTTCTATTCAGATACTATGTTAAATATAAAGAATAAAGAGTTCAGTACTTGTATTTTATGTCGTCTTATTCTAGAGATATGAATTAATTATGTCAAGTTAGAAAATAGAGTATAACTTGTATTATATTTGTCACATCTTTCAGATGCTTTGCAAAGTTCTTTTTGCAAGCCCTTTTCGCATATTTATTAAGTTAAATTTTCATTTTTATTTTCTGTATATTTTTGATGATATCAGCCTCCATTGACATTTAATACAACTAGTTCTAGCTTGATAATATTTTAACTAATATTACCGCACTGCAGCTATGCCGAAGTTCTGAATTTAGTTAAATATGTGATAGTGAAAATTAGAAGAAATAAACAAACCCTGACAGTCATACCTCGATATCTTAAATCTGATAAATTTTAATAAGACTATAAAATAAAATAAAACTAGCAATTGGTAAATATCCATAATAATAACATGAATAAATATAGCTTCAAAACTTATCTAAAAAATATTATAGCTTTAGACCTTCATGAATTCAAATAAGAATTCTTCATTTTTTTAATAAACAATGAAATCAGAACAATAGAAAAACTAAAAATCCTAAAAAACTAAATTTTAAAAATAGAAGTGTAATCGTTTGAAACAAAGCAAAACTGAAAAATAAAAGTCTTTATCGACAAGAAAAGCAATTAGAGAACTCTGTCAACATCATTCAAAACCCACCAGATTAGCTCAGACGCAGAATAAACATGAACAAGTGCATATTGCTCGGTTTTTCTAACTAACAATATGGCGACAAAATTTAAGCTAATTATCATTTTGAGTTTGTTTGCTGCTGTATTATCAAAGAAATCAAATATTGCAGAGGTAAGATACAAATAAATTAATACTAAGTTGTATTTATTGAGTAGAGTAGAGTGGAGAGGCGAACTGTTTGGTTTGCTGATGGTAAGCCATTACCTTGGCCTATGAATGATTGCCACAATAGAGACGGCACTCGTATGTGTCCTTGAGGAAAAGTTGAGATGAAACAATGGAGATGACAAAAACACACGAATGGAAATAAGGTCTCTAGCATTTCCACAAACCATATGATATGCTACTGGGTACATTAGCTTTCATATAGTTTCAAGGGCGTCTTGACGTCGATATAAATAAAGTGAATTCCAATATTGCTATTATTAATTATATTAAATTTCAATATGTTATTATTTAGTCGGATTTGGAAGAAAAAAACACAAAAGCGAAAGAATTTATGAACCTGTTTAATAACGAAGAAGCTAATACCAGAAATGAAAGGGTACGTATACAATCTTTTTTTTAGGTGTAAAAAACTATAACTTAGTTAAAAAAGTTAAAGAATGTGAATAGAATTCAAATAAATTGTAACTTAAAAATATATATCTAAATATCACATGACTTTTGTTTTTACAGTATGCCCGACACATGAAAGCAGTCACAGAAAGCGTATTAGATCATGTAATAAATGAGATAAGACATGAATATATTCAGAAAAGCTATAATTCAAACAGTCCAATACGAAGATTGATACGTACACTAAATGGAGAAATGCAAAGAAATCAACGCACAAAGCAGGAGAAAGAAAAAAAAGAAAAGAAAATAGCCAAGCAAGCAAAAAAGAAAATGAACAAATTAAAGAGAAAGAAAATGCCCAAAAAAAAGAAACGAAAATCAGGTAAAAAGGGTAAAATAAGTAAAAAGGTTAAAATAAGTGAAAAGGTGTCCACAAAACCACCGATAACACATAAAACAGAAGTAGAAAATGAAGAATCTTTATTATACTCATAATATAATAATACCTTATGAATGAAACATTACAATCACGAAGTGTATTAAATAAATGCTTGTGTGTGTAGGAGCTTTTCTGTAAGAGCACATTTTTTTTATATTAAAAATAGTTTTTTCTCAGTTTTCTGTTAATCACACCTCTAGAATTTTCATAAGCTCTTCCCCGGTTGATGACTTTTTGTTGAACCTAATAACGACAATAATTCCCATTCAAATTTCCAATAAACAGTAATGTAAATGTATCATAATGTCTGACTTACAATCGAAAAGTTTTGAGTTCAAATACTGGTCACTGGTCCTATACTACCGACGTAAAACCACTTCTAACACAAGCAATTAAGCTTAGCCGGAGGGGTTAGCGGGTACACTAGTAATTTCGATCACTATTACTCTTTTTTTAAGTCTAACAGTAAAAACTCTCAGTCACTGTTTTCTAATATAAATAAATAAATATTCTACGAGATTCTACACAGCGCTTTCTCGACCCAAAGTAAGCATAGTTGAACTAGCTTGTGTTTTGGGTTCTATGATGCGGGTAAACATACTTATATACTTTTTTTTGTAAATACATACATATTATACATAGAAACACCCAGACCAATGCAAATAGACATATTCATGCATACAAATATTTGCACTGTGCGGGAATCGAACCCGCGCCCCCTGTTGTAGCAGTCGAATGCACTACCGCTACGCCACAGAGGCCGTCGTCTAATCGACAGTAATTGCAATGATTTTGTTGACCAGTTGTATGTACCTACAAGTAAGACGTAAATAATACGAAACAGATGATGAATGATGCAAAGTAGGTATTTAAAATAACATCATCATCATTATCCATTTGCAGTTTGGAACACAACTACTTTCCTATTACTAATTTTTCTTTTTTTTTAACGGAATCAATGAATAATGTTATAAGCATTTTTAAACATTGTATTAGATTACTCCATCACATAAAATTTATAAAATTTAAAGCAATTAGTATGCTGACTTTTCCTAAATTTATCACTGCATTGTTTTCGTTAGATCGTATATAAGAATTTCGGTAGATGGCTCCAGCGTCGCCCAAGACGTATGTTTAGGAGAATATTTCGTTTTTCCAGGACGTGTCCAGGTAGGTCAGTTGGTTAGAATTTCCCTGGAAAGGGACTGTGTTCGAGTCCCGTCCTGGATGTTGTCTTCTACCGATTTCTATGTAGGTGTTTAAATGTTAGTTGAACCATTATTTTAGTTACTACTTAAGTCAAAAGAAGTTTAAAGGAAAGTGCGCATTAAGCAGTTGTTATGGTATGTGCCTCATTTAATAGAAAAATGACATAACTGCGGTTTTCTTTTGCGGATGCTCCACGAAAAAATAGGTAAAACAGAACCATTACTCAGTAATTGGGCCAAAAGAGAGTAGTTCCGGAAATTTAGGTATGCCACTTTATGTACACGTCTAGATTGAGGATTTTCAGCATAACAGTTTTAATTTATTTAAGTAATTCATGGCCCTTTGCTTTATGTTTTTATAATTTTTACTAATCTCCCTATAACTAAGTCATATTTCGTTTAACAAGGATTTTAAAACTGGGCCTTCGATCCGGATTCACACTAATAAGTCTTGTTACCTTTGCCAGTACGCGTTAAAGCATAACGTCTTCATTTCCCAAGATATTTTTTAATGTAGGGTACGTGAATATAGAGAGCTCATAATATAGAAGACTTCACCTTACCTCATGTTAAGATATAGGAAGTCTCAGGAATGAGAGTCATCATTGCAGATACAAATACTGCTACAATGGTGGCCTACAGTTTGCCGCCTCATCAGGGGCTACCATTTTAGGATCGTCAGCATCTGGGATGGTGGCCCATATCTTCTGGACTTCACCCTAGCTTCTCACCATCCAGCGGGGTGCAGTCAATTGACTGAACGAATATAAAAAAAAGCTTTTTCACGCTCCGCTAGGAACCGGCATTGTAGAAAGAATGAAACATGTGTGCTGCTAAAGAACATTTATAATTCTTCACCTACTTATGGTCCTACCTACTTTACGGTGCAGCAAAAAAAGAGATGCCGAACCACATGGTCCTGGATGAAATTGGTTGCACCGTATGACGGTGATACCTTAACCTTGCATGTGCATAGGGGAGGAGGGAATTGCTCCCCAAATAACGCTACAGGTCCATCAAGGCTGGTTGGGGTGCATTGATACGGTGTGCGTGGTTCCCCGGCATGCAAGTAGATTCGAAGACACAGACAGGTTTTTTGGTCTGTTCGAGCCCGACGTACACCGTTGACTTCGATGAGGTGAAGTTCGATTTTTGCACATTAAAAACGAAAGCGTTGCGCTAAGTCTAATTATCCTACTTCCGGCTATCCTACTTCCTACTTCCTAGTTCATACTAACCTGCTTACAACAATAATATTATAAATATGAAAGTTTGTGAAGATGTTTTGATGTTTGTTACTCAATGACGCTCAAACGGCTGAAGGGATCTGGCTGAAATTTAGTACAAAGATAGATTTTTATCGTCTAGAATATAACATAAGCTATTTTATCCCTGGAAAAGGTTCCCATGCGTTGCAGGAACGGGATCAGAACATCACGCGAGCAAAGCTGCAGGCAACAGCGAGTGAAAAATACAGCACACGACCCTCCTGATGATGTCAAGTGATTATCCGTATCAACAACAGTTTTCAGCATCATAATTGTTTGGCGTGTTGCATGCGTGTTGCCGATCTTAACACCTGCCCAAAAACCTCTTGCAGCCCTAATCGCAAACATCTTCAAGCCATCTACAAGCTGAGGGCTAATTCTCGAAAGCAGTTGTAGTCTCGATCTCCCAAATGTCAACAAAAGGTGTTCTCGTAACAAAATTTTTAATATTTTCAACAAAATTGTGACAAAATCATATTTTTCTTTAAAATAGTTCTCGTAACAAAATATACAATAATACAATAAATATGCAATATTTTCAACAATGTCTTTTTATGAGAACACGTTTTTTGGCATGTCGGAGATCGACATGAGATCGACACTAGATTGAAACTAAATTTTGTAACATCTTTTTATTACAAGAATTGGCTCTCTGGTATGCCTGATGATTGACGGACGAGGCTCTGGTACAGCCTTTCCTCTCGGAGCGGGTAAATCGGCAGTCGTGGCGAAAATATACCTTGATTTGGAAGGAAAGAGCGGAAGAGCGAACGCTGAACTCAAGCGCAAGCTCTGTGTGCAACCGGGACTAGCACTCAGATGAAGGAAAATTAATCCTTTCTCTAATCTATCTATCCATCTCGCTTTCTACACGATCTCCTCTAGGTGATCTGCTGGAAGAAATTTCTTAAAGAAATAAGCAGTAGCATTGTAATATACTTTGCACCATCCATTGAATATAATGCTATTATTGTATGTGCATAAATATTTTTTATAAATTAATAAATATTATAAATGTGAAAGTTTGGATGGATGGATGGATGTATGGATGGATGATTGTTACCTACTCAATCACGCCAGATCGGCTGAACGGATCTGACTGAAATTTGGGACAGGGATAGATAATAGTCTGGAACAGGACATAGGCTTTTTATCCCTGGAATAGGTTCCTATGGGAAGGGGGAATGGAATCGAAATTCCACACGGGCGGAGCCACGGGTAACTAGTCTCTAATATAAAACAAGTTGAATTCCTGAGACAAGGGATTTTCGATTTTGCGTTTTTTTTTTGCGATTTTTTGCGATTTTTTCTTTATCTTGCAATGGTTCACCCCAGCACGAAGCTATTACCGAAATCAGCAACTCGATAGCTCATCTCCTTCATACCCAAAACCGTGATAGAAAATTCGCAACGACGACGACAACTCGATAGCAATAGGGCTTTTCTAAAGAAAATCCCTAAAAATTGGTTGGCAGCACGAGTGTGACGCCCCCGGTGTTGCACACATCCATAGGCGCGGTAACCGCTTCCCATCAGTTGGGTCGTGTGCTGGTCTGCCACCTGAGTCGTATAAGGAAAATTAAAAAAAAACCGGACAAGTGCGAGTCGGACTCGCCCATGAAGGGTTCCGTAGCAGCAAGTAACATAATAATGTTTTTTATTTTAATTTTTATATTTGAGTTCATTGAATGAAATGTAAATTGCGGTTTACGATTAATGACGTATTAAAAAAAACTACTTCCTAGATCTCGTTCAAACCAATTTTCGGTGGAAGTTTACATTGTAATGTACATCATATATTTATTTTAGTTTTATCATTCTCTTATTTTAGAAGTTCAGTTTAGTTTGGAAGTGTCTCTCACGCAAACTATTCAGTTTAGAAAAAAATGATATTAGAAACCTCAATACCATTTTTGAAGACCTATCCATAAATACCCAACCATACGTGTTGGGTATGTTGGGTTTGATGAAAAAAACATATTTTAGTTTCAGTTTTATGTGTGTTATGAAATGTTATGAAAACCCCCAAAATTTATTGTTTTTTTTTTCTAATTTTGTCTGGAAATCGTAATGCGGTTCACATAATACATCTACTTACCAAGTTTGAACAGCATAGTTCTTATATTTTCGGCAAAAAATGGCTGTGACATACCGACGGACAGACAGACAGACATGACGAATCTATAAGGGTTCCGTTTTTTGCAATTTGGCGACGGAACCCTAAAAATGTGAAAGTATGTGAAGATGTTTGGAGGTTTGTAACTCAATCACGTTCAAACGGCCCAACGGATTTGGCTGAAATTTGGTACAGGGATAGATTATAGTCTGGAGTAACACATAGGCTACTTTATCCCTGGAATGGGTTCCCATGGGTGGCGGGAACGCGGTCAGAATTCCAAACAGGTAGAAACGCAGGTAACAGTTTGGATTTTTTTTACGTGCGGAAATCCCTTTGGATCCCCCCCCCCCCCCCCGACGGACGGCCAGCGAGGGTGGTTATGTCGTGTATCGACTAAAACCGCACGGTGTCCTCCCCAAGTGTCCGTTGCCGGGCACCCTGGGTAAGCCCTCGAAAGAATAACCCCGAGGTTGCCGCCACCGCGGCTTCGCCTGGTGGGCTCGGGTTTTATCCCGCTTCGGTGAGTAGGCAGGCGTGTGTAGAGGGCACACACGACTCACCTCCGCCACGGCCTGCTAACAGTTTGTCATCAGATAAAAATAAGACATACAGTCATTTTGTCATTATTCGTTCATTTTAATATGCACAATTATATCAACAGGTTTCCCTCTGTTTATACTTTCCGCTGATATGTTCGGTTCAAAATACATGATGTTATTTTCGTTTTTCACAAATTTGCTTTTAGGTTTTTGTTTCTTGAGTTTCTTGTGAAAATTTTGTTTAGTTTCGATCATTAAGTTGCTTTTGTCTATGCCCAACCTTTTCGGTTTTATTTTCCTTATTTTCTTTTTAATTTTCCTTTGTTTTCTCTTTTTTATTGGATATATTAGTTCTTGTTTCGTATTGGCCGGCCGGATAGAAGTTTCGGGTTGGAGATATAAATTATTCACCGCCTGAAAAAATAATATCAAGTATATTCATAAGCTTGATTAGTTATTAGAATTTAAAACCAGATCTAAGTCCACGCAGATGTGGTCGTGAGCACAGCTAGTATATAAAGAATTTTAGTATTACATTTAATTTTTTTTCTAGACTGCTGTACCAACTGCCTACTACTCCAGTTGCCTCTGTTTCATCTGCTATCTGCAAAAATAGAATAACTTAAACTTTATCATCTATTATAAGAGTTTAGTTAATTTATGAAACTAAATTAGACGAAGATTCACAATCAGAATGCTTAGACATACATTCCGAGTCACTGTACACAATGATTGATGTCAGGATGTTGTACTTAATATGATAACCAGTGCGAGAACATTGACTGCGCGATGCAGGATAGGTAGTTCCGTAGAAGTTCAGTGTATATGCGCTAGATGGTGCTGGATACATGTGGCAACAGCACGACATTGTTACGCTTGCAAGCTTTTTACTGATTCCTGCTATTCCAGGATATCTGGTATATCCCTAAATGGTATATTCATAAAGAAACCTTATCCTTTTTTAAATGACTACGGTAGGCAAAACAATTGTATGGAGGTACAGAGCGCCTCAGAAGTTGCTGTACACTAACAAATTTTATAACTTTACATTAAAATAAATAATTGTATGTAATGTACAATACATCAAAGTGTCCAAGTACAGGGTCAGCAGTCTAAACCCATCCAATTGCGCAGAGGAGTGAGACAGGGGGATGTCATATCCCCGAAACTGTTCACGAGCGCATTGGAAGATATGTTTAAGACGCTGGACTGGAAAGGTAAGGGCATAAATATAAACGGTGACTACATCTCACACCTGCGATTCGCTGATGACATAGTCTTAATGGCGGAGTTGCTAGAGGAGCTAACCCAGATGCTGGACGGCCTAGCTTCAGCCTCGCGACGCATCGGTCTTGGCATGAATTTGGATAAAACCAAAGTCTTGATCAATGGCCACATTGATCCAGGACCGGTCGTCGTGGATGGCCACTTTCTTGAAATTGTTTCTGAGTACACTTACCTCGGGCAGATTGTGCAGTTGGGTAAAAACAATTTTGAGAAGGAGGCCAAGAGGAGGATCCAGCTAGGCTGGGCAGCGTTTGGGAAACTACGTCGGGTCTTCTCGTCATCCATACCGCAGTGTTTGAAAACGAAAGTTTTCAATCAGTGCGTCCTACCCGTAATGACCTACGGAGCTGAGACGTGGACACTCACGGTAGGGCTGGTCCACCAGTTCAAAGTCGCTCAGCGAGCTATGGAAAGAGCTATACTCGGAGTTTCTCTGAAGGATAGGATTCGTAACGAATACATCCGACAGAGAACCAAGGTTATCGACATAGCTCAAATAATAAGCAAGCTGAAGTGGCAGTGGGCCGGCCATATCTCGCGAAGAACCGACAACCGCTGGGGTAAACGTGTTCTTGAGTGGAGACCGCGACTCGGCAAACGTAGTGTAAGACGCCCTCCGGCCAGGTGGGATGACAATCTGCGAAAGACTGCGGGCAGATGCTGGATGCGGCAAGCTGAAGACAGGGCGCTATGGCGCTCATTAGGGGAGATCTATGTCTAGCAGTGGACTAGAATAGGTTGATGATGATGTAATGTACAATTATTTCTGTAATCTTCAGATGACAAATTAAACATTTTTATTTTTGTTCATTACTTTAAATAAAGATTTAGAGCTCACGGTGGTTGGTGACTTGGAATGAGTTAAGCTAGTACCAACAGCGACAGGCCCCCCCGACAATGGGCAGAGTATGGCACACCGCAGGGGTTTTAGTGTGTGAGAGTCACACATAACCGCGCGGCCTCCCCGCGTCGCGCGGTATGCGGTACGACATTTCCCCTGACGCAAAAAAAAAGTGCCAACAGCGAATGTACTTGTGATTTCAATTTGATTGCGCTAAGTTTAGTAAACATTGCCACGTGCAACCGTGCGAGAATTTTCACCATCACGTTAACAATACACATAGGTCCATTCACAATATTCGCGGTGTGACGTCACATCTAAAATTTCTATATATGTGTGTATTTACAAAAAAAAAGTATGTTAATACCATAGGTGGATAAATTATTAGGGACCGTAGCGAGTTTTGTAAACTGACTATTTATAAATGACGTTTATTTTACAAAAGCTTGCTTTTATTAACTTTTTTTGGGTCTGCAAACGTTCGCCGTTAGTCGTTTCTCCTTTGGACTGATCACCGACAGGAAGTTTAGTTTTTGAGAGATTCGTCGATAGAACGTTTCACCGTTGGATGTTTCGCCGACAGAATGGTTCGCATTTGTTTGTTTCGACGACAGGACTTTTCAATTATGGAATATTCGCCGTCAGGTCGTTTTGTCTACGATGTTGTCTGGGTTAGGTCAGGTTAGAACTGTGACCCTAACATAGCCGAAACCACTAGTCCAGAAAGTTGGATTTCGATAGCAAGCTAGTAGCTTTTTGGTGGCTTTGTAGTTTGGTATCGTATCGTATCGTATCGTATCGTTGTGTCGGTGAAACACTTAGTAGCTGAAAAGGGCTGTCGTCGAAAGTGACGCATATGAAAGGTTCTGTCGGCGAAATGTCCACAGGTGAAAGACTCCCTACTGGGGAAACGGAAATAAATGAATCATCCTGTCGACGAATAGTCCAATGGCGAATGGTGTTGACGCCAGCATACCTATGTCAATACTTGCAGCTTATATCAAACTAGCTGAACCGGCTAACTTCGTTCCCCCTTAGAATCAAGTTATGTTGGTTATTTATATCGTGCCGAGAAGGCCATCTCAAAGCCTTAGATGGCCCAGGGTCAGCCAGGGTGCAAGAGGCTTGCCTTATTTAGCCACATTACACCGCAGCATTAGAGACCCGAGACGGTGCGCGGTTTTGGGCAGTTTGAGTCCGACATAACTACCCCCACTGGCCGGCAGTGGGATAACCGTGAGGATTCCGGCAAAAAGAACACAAAATCGCACAGTATAGGCGGAGACTAATCTAAAAAAGTGAAGATCATGAAAATCGGTCCACCAGTTTGGGCTCCGGCACTCTCACTCACCAAACGGAACGCAACAGTTTAAATACTGTTACTTGGCGTCGATATTCTGTGAGAGGGTGGTGCTTCCCCGGTCGAGTCGGCCCATTCATGCAACGGCCAAAATGACTGTTGCTTGACTCTACCACCTTTGAATTTACACAACTTCTTAAAAATATGAAAGAAATTAAAATATATCAATTGTTTTCTGTTCTAACCGTACTCCCGTTTTGTTTTTTTTTATTATTACGTGTGGTAATCCCCGCGGGTCCCACCCCATTGGTGCCAACAATGAGAAGGGTGTGCTGGAATAGGAACGACTAAACCACACGGTGTCCTTCCCAACCGTCCAAGAATAAATTAAGATTTCTATAACATTTGTTTGTATTGATCTTGTTTCATGGTACCTTCTGCCCCATCAGAAAACCAACGCTGCGCATATCTAACGGTGTGCAAAGCCTTTATGCTGAGATGAGGCCTTATTCGGGATCGTACAGTGATATGTACTACTAGGAATGCAGTTCAGGTTGCGACTGAAATAAATTGAGCCGAGCGAGCAGGACTCTTACTTGAAAATAAGACATTTTACTGCGGTCGCGCGCTTAGCTAAAGCCGCGCGCTCGTGAAACTGTTTTTCGGTGATTATTCCTCAATGGATATGAACCATCTCGGTTCAAAACACTCTTCAGTGTCCACACTATCACCGTGGTAAATTTGGTCAAGATCGCGCGAGTCGTTACGGAGGAGTTCAGCCACCAACAAACGGCTATACCGCGTATAAGAGCTTATTAGATTTTAAGATATTTATTTATTAATATGCTACTATATGTTCATTGTACGTGTCCAGAATCAAATGTTTTTCTTTCTTTCTTTCTTTCTTTCTATAAAGGCAACCAATCCCCTTGGCTGACGTCACGGATTATACCATTATACTAATGAATAAAAGATAAAGGTGTTTTTTGGGCCCACCAAGATCCTTGAAGCCTAAGCTAACCTCACGTGCTAGCTGGTACACCTGATGATAAACGGACGAGGCTGGAAGACAAGGTCAAGTTGGCATCTAAGAAACTTGGAGTGCTCAACATGGCAAAGCAGTACTTCTCTGCGGAGTAAAGACTTCTTCTTTATAAGTCGCAAGTCCGGCCCCAGATGTAGTACTGCTGTCACCTTTTTGCCGGAGCACCTTCATACCAACTTGACCCGTTCGACTCGGTGCAAAGACGGGCGCTGAGGATCTTCGACAATCCCATACTTACAGGCAGTGTAGAACCTCTTAACCTTAGGAGAGATTTCGCCTCCCTGTGTGTTTTCTACCGCCTTTATAATGGGGTGTGTTCAGAAGAATTGTATGATATGATGTCCACGGCCACATTCTATCATCGCACCGCTCGCCACAGACAGGGAATTCATCCTCACACGTTGCGACCGGAAACGGTGCGCACAGTTAGGTATGAAAAGCACTTTATTCCGCGCACCCTCAGGCTGTGGAATGATCTCCCCGCTGTGGTTTTCTCAAGCGACTACAATATAGGGTTCTTCAAGAAGGGCATTAGAAGGTTTAACAGGGTCGGCAGCGCAAGTGTGGCGCCCCTGGTGTTGCACACGTCCATAGGCCACGGTAACCGCTTCCCATCAGGTGGGCCGTGAGCTTGTCTGCCACGTGAGTGGTATGAAAAAAAATAAAAGTATTTTCTCTTGGAGCTCGGAAGTCCAACGTCAGTCGCCCCCACAAAAGCCAAGAAGCAAGTCAAGAGAAACAGTAGAAGAGCGGAACCCAGGCGTCCAAGTTTCAGTTACAAGCTTTGAATACAATTGGAACTAATGTTGCTATGATGATGAATTGGTAATTACCATTGTCTTCTATTGTTGATCGACAATAAAACAACAAGTAATTATTTATTTTTTATATTTAGGACACGTCAATTTGACTTCACCTCGCCTGATGGTAAGCTAAAGGTAAAGTCTCAGGAAAGAGGGTCACCATTACATACACGTACCATGTTAACAATGGTGGCACTCAGCTTGACGGCCTCATCAGAAGAGGATTGTCGTCGCAGCACCGCGTGACACCCACCGGTCCCACTAGTGCTGCGACCACAATCCCCCTGCCCGGCTATGCATTTGTTGACCCGTGAACGCAATCAAACCGTAATTGGATTAGTATGGAGGGTTTTTCGCAATCGTGCACGGTGGTACCCACCCGGCCGAATTTTGTGACAAATTTGTGTCATCAAATTTCTACCACCAGTAGACTCCACCAGTCCAGTATCCTCAAAACAATGTATCTTACCTCTTGTGTAAATGAATGTTGTACTAATGAAATAATAAAAACTAATGTTCGACACAGGACTATGCACTGATTCATCGCGAAATACTAACGTAGGTACGTTTGAAGTGAAAAATGAAACTGATTGTCAATTTTTTGTTTTGCACTTGATACGGTTTCCTGTTTACTTTTCAAGTGAAGTACAGTCGCCATCAAAAGTGGGTGAACAATAACAAATTTACAATCAATCTTTACAATAAATAATTATAGATTTAGATCGGAAACAGAGAACATCTAGGACGGGATTTCCGTAGTTCGCAAGAATTACGATAGATGGCTCCAACGTCGCCTTAAGACGTTTATAATATATCGGAGAATTTCGAATATCTGGGACGTGTCTAGGTGGCTCAGTTGGTTAGAGCATTCCCCCTGTAAGGGACTGGTCGCGGGTTCAAGTCCCGTCCTAGATGTTCTCTTTTTCCGATGTAAATCTATAGGAAAAGTAAACATACAAATTGCTTAAAAATTTAATTGAATTATTTAGGCGGCGTCATCAAAAAACAATGTTTAAAAATGACTGTAAAGTCGTTCATTGTTTCCGTAGTTCGCAAGAATTACGGCGGATGGCTCCAGCGTCACCTTAAGACCTTTATTCTGTATAGACCATTAATACGGCACTTACAAAACGTCAAAAAATTAAACGAATGTTTGGCAAATGGACGACCGGTTCGAAACGCGGCCCTGTCCTGAGAAGACTCCGGCAAGAAGCTGAGTTGCTTGCCGGAGTCTTCTGGGCTGGGCTGTTTTTTTTCTGGTCTATTTACAAACATGTTTACTTAACCTAATTACAATATTTCATTTGCGTAGCATAGAGAGAGAGCAAGCAGTTCATATCCAAGCTTGTTTGTCATCTAAACAGTCTTGAATTTTATAATAGCCTTTTTGGCAGAGTTGACTTTTAATTTGTCTTTTAAATTTATGATGAGGTAGATTCTTCATTTCACTAGGAAGCTTGTTGTAGAAGCGTATACAGTTACCCTGAAAGGAATTACTAATCTTGTGGAGTCGATTATTACAAACCACAAGATTGTTTTTATATCTAGTATTTTCGTTATGTATATCACAAAGCCTTAAAAAATAGGAAATGTTTCTTCTAACATACAAAAGATTTTCAAAAATATATTGAGACACTACAGTTAGAATGTTTATTTCTTTGAACTTTTCTCGGAGGGAGACTCTTGGGCCCAACTTATAAATTGCCCGCACAGCCAGCTTTTGCAATACAAAGATTGTATTTAAATCTGCGTGCGGCATTACCCCAAAGGAGAATGCCGTAGCTCATAATACTATGGAAATAACTGTAATAAACTATTCTAGCGGTATCTATGTCTGTTAAAGTCCTAAAGAGCTGAGCAGAGAGACTCAGACTCAGAAGGAATGCTCCGACATTGACATTGACCAATCATAAACAATAAGCAGACCCCGGGCTCCAAGTACAAACTTTGGATGCAATTTTGTAATCATTATGAAGATGATAATGACTCCAAGGCAGTAAATGTTGGATTTGTAAATCTTTAGGCTTTCACGGCCGGCGTTGCATGTAGAATATACTGCTTCCAGGCTGTTTGGCCGTGGTCCATATGAAACTTGTGTTCCAAACGTTTCGTCGATCACTGCAGTCGACATCTTCAGTGGTATAGGTCCGGGCGGCGACGAGTACGTAAAGCACTCCTCGACGGCGACTGATGTCAGTCGCAGAGAACTGCTCCAAACTTCTTTTGGAACACAAGTTTCATATGGGCCACGGTCAAAAGCCCGGAAGCAGTATATTCTACACAAATGTTGGATTTGATAGGAGAATCATGAAATTAGGTTCTTTTTATACCCACCTGATGGGAATCACTTACGGCAGCCTTTGAACGTGTGCAACACCAGGGTCACTAGGCAACCCAGGCTGAATGTTGTGGAAATCGAGAGGTCTGAGAAGTACGACTGGAGTGAGTTTCTTGGACTTATGGTCTCTGCGTATGCCAATGAGAATGAGGCGTGACTGTATATATGTAAGTAACGCCAGTATTAAGCATATACGAACTTGTGACCCCGTTATACGCATTGTAGTATTAATTCACTCCAAGTTCCGTTAAAATAACACTTGCAACAACAATGTATTCGTTTCAGAGAGTTACAATAACACGTGAAGGAGTAATTATGCATACATAATGAGGAAATGGCGTGCAAATATATACATATAGTATTTACAACATTCTGGGATTGACATACAAAATGAATGTTAAAAAAAATAATGTTACGACGCTTTGTTTTAATAAATGTTAAAACAAAGCGTCGGTAGCTTAGTGGTTTAGGAGTCGACCTTAAGATCGAGAGGTCCCGGGTTCGAATCCTGGCCATTACACTACCGACGTGAACCCACTCCTAACACAAGCAATTTAGCTTAGCTGGAGGGGTTAGGGGGAATATTAGTAATTTCGGTTACTAATATTCTTTAAAAATAAAAAAACATTTTTAGAGTTCCGTACCCAAAGGGTAAAACGAGACTCTATTACTATGACTCCACTGTTCGTCCGTCCGTCTATCACCAGACTGTATCTCATGAACCATGATAGCTAGACAGTTGTAATTTCACAGATGATGTATTTCTATTGCCATTATAACAACTAATACAAAAACAATAAAATAAATATTTAAGGGGGCTCCCATAGAAAAAACGTGATTTTTTTTGCCGTTATTTGCTCGATATTAATAACGGGAACAAGTAGACGCTTAAAATATTCACTGAATATTTCGTTGTATATTCATTTCAAAATATAAATAATTAAATTAATAAAGGGGGGCTCCCATTGTATACACACCGGAACGGTATACGGATACAGAACCCTTCGCAAGTTCGACCCGCACTTGGCCGGTTTTTTTATGCGTAAAGGGAAGTCCGTTTCCCAATAATCCTAGGCTAATTTATGTAGAAGACTTCACGAAGATATTTTTAACCCAAGCAACCTTCAAGCTCGTACATCTGCTGATTGACGGACTAGGCTCTGGAGCAGGTCTTCCTCTCGTGGATGGGAGGTCAGACATCAGACGCTCCCGTAAAAGACCAAATAAACCAAATTATGAAAACGAGAAGTAGAAAAGAAGACCACCAAATTACAAGCTTTTAATGTAACCGGAATAGGCACCCGGAATCAAAAAGAAATAAACTATCATGGTCTATTCAAGATCTTCAAAAGGTCATGGACAAGAAAAGGATGAGCCAGCTGATGAAGCTCTCTACGGAAAGCATGAGGCTCGTCATAGAAGTGTTAACAGGACACAGCCGGCTGAACAGGCACCTAACACTGATAGGCGTGAAAATCGTCCCCAGATGCCGGTAGTGCATGGATGGCGACGAGACCAGCCTCCACCTGCTGAACGAAAGCCCCATGTACTCACTGATAATATAGGAAACAATTAGGTCGGATACACTGGACACAGAAGACCTGGACGATCTGAAGTCGGACCAGATCGTAAGATTTTGCAAGAATATAGGTAGGTTCGACGGAATGCCGTAATTGCTGGAAACCATATCCTTACCAAAAGGGAGATCAGAGGAAATGGCCCACTAAGGTAGGGTAGATCACCCGCCAGGTCACCGGCGTCCCCGTTGGAAATAATAAAAAAATAATCATGGTCTGTTAGAATGTTATCGAAATATTTACCATGTATTGTTTTGATCTTGAGTGCCGATATTTCGCCAGTGCTTCAGTTCCTGCGTGATTATGGTACTTGTAACAGTGCCGAAATATCGGACACTCAAAAACAAAACAATACATGGTAAATATCTCGATAACTTCAGTAGAAAAGATAGATACTTTCTAAATATTTATAATAAGTTCCACACGATACAATTTAATAGCCCAATCAGATTTGCCAATTTTCATCGACATGTACATTGTAGATCAAATCGTCTATCCAAACGACACAATTTGATTGTCAATCTAGTCAGATTGGTCATAAAAATGTGTCATTTGCCAGCCAGTGAATGGAGTCTATAATGTGTACACATCTGCTAACCATATCTGGACTATACAGTCGTGTTAAGGATTTTTGCTAAGAGCGTCAGAGGTCAAAGTAACCTCACTTGCAAGCCAGCCACGGTACACCTGCTGATTGACGAGCGAGGCTCTGTAGCAGGCTTTCTTCTCGGGATTGGACGGTTAGATGGCAGTCATGCCCATAACAGCCGTAAAAGCTAAACCATAAGAAGAAGTATTCAGCGGACCCTGGGCTCCAAGCTCAAAGCCTCGGATGAACAGGGAATAACACCAAGATTCATGAGTAATTAATGAAATATCTCCATTTCAATTGTCAATTTATTATCATTTCTCTACATATACGAATTATAAAAGTTTGTCGGTACTAAAATCAACGCGCTATAGTTTGAATCCAGTGTGGCGCGAACTAATCGACATACTACGAGTATAAACAGCTGACAGATACATGTCTGCCAGTGCCAGCAGCACTCGGACACGCGTTGTGATACGATACACCTTCATATAGTAAACACTTACGTGGAAATGATATACGTTGATAAGAAATATAGTGATATTATGGATTTCATGGCACTCATGAGGGGAGACCTATTGCAGCAGTGGACCAGCATAGATTGATGATGATGATGGATTCTATTGGTTTGTGACAATAACTTCTATTTATCATACTAGCGACCCGCCCCGGCTTCGCACGGGTGCAATGGATGTTATTATACATATAAATCTTCCTCTTCAATCACTCTATCTATTTAAAAAAAATCCGTTCCCGCAGGGGGAACGCACAGGTAGATTTCGTGAAGCAATTAATATTATTTTATATAGAGAACTACGGACTTTAAACAGTTTAATTTTTTTTTCTCGAAAACGGTAACTTTTAGCGAAAAACTTTTCAGACATTTATTTTAGACTTAAAAATGGCCTATCGATTAAAAATGTTTCCGACAGCAAGAACGTTCACCGGTTAGAAGTTATGATTTTTTTCCCGAAAAATTTTGGTTTTCCCCCCCTCCACTTTTAGTTAAAGTTTTAATCTTATAGGTTTTTAATTAAAAGTTGTTGGTATTCATGTATACTATGGGATAAAATTAGAACGGTTCAAATATCTTTCATGGAACGTGAAATTTTGAGGAAAAACTGATTTCACAAAAAGTGAGGCCCTACCGTCCCCTTAGGCCGGATTCCACCAATTCACGAACTTAAACTAAGTTTACACCCAAGCAATTTTTGACCGCAGTTTGAAAGCGATCGGGGCAAAAATGCGACCGTGAGAGTGCCGCAAATTTTGGGAAATGGAACCATATATATATATATAAACTTTTTAACCAGTGGTCATTTCGGACTCAGGGGGTCATAACTAGACCTCCTATGAAGAAATTTTTTAAAAATTCGACAGTAGTCAAGAAACCAATAGGTAGATCGATTTCATCGAAATCTACCTAAAACGGCATCAAAATCCGCTGCGTAGTTTTAAAGATTTAAGCATACATAGGGATATAGGGACAGAGAAAGCGACTTTGTTTTATACTATGTAGTGATTTGTGCAGATATAACACGGATAACCCAAAGGGGTGGTTATATCGGACTCGAACCGACTAAAACCGCACGCCGTTTCGGATCTCATAAGCCAGGTGTAAGGTGAGTCAATGAGGTTTTGAGATGGCGCCTTCGGGTGTGGGAACCACGGAGCCGGAGAAGACGGGCCAGCTTCTGCTAGGGTGACAGGCGGCCTCACCTGTCACCCCAAGGCGTGAGGTCATGGAGGACGGAGGTTAAAGGACCTCCAGGGTGTCTTCTATGTACCTATACTACTATCCAAACTGTTTGGAACAAAAAAATTGTCACGGTTCCTAGGTGAGGCGAGAATGAACTTTTCAGCTCTCCTGTTCGGAAAGTTTAATTTTCATGGGTAGATAGCCGGGTGGAAAGTAGTTTATTTCGTCCCTAATGCGGAAGGATTTTTATGTGATATGATAATTAAGTTACGTCATAATGCCTGGATGTCATGACGTTTTTTTTTTCATGGCCGCTTAGATGCACATCTCGTGACAAACTCGATTATAATAATAGATTCTATTTTCAAAACTTTTCTAATTTTGACAGTATGTACGTCAAGTATAACTTTTCTTTTCAGAATAAAAAAAAAATTTAAGTTTGCTAAATAATTAGCGGGAAAACGAGATTCAATATAAATAAATAACTTGTGTTAATTGTGGTCAAAAATGGTTTCGGAAAGTGATTCCAGTGACATGAATATTAATTTAACTCCCGATGAGATTAAAGAACAGCGGTTGTTAATAAACTATTTCCAATTTTTCCAATTTTACTTTAAATTTTAACTGATTATCAATATACCAGTTTCATTATATGTGTGTGTAGTATTTTAATTTCCTCACATAGTCGAAATGAAAAGTAGAGTGTTTAACTCGGGTGAATGTCACCCATTTCACCCTCGAACTATTGGCGCGCCAGAAATATCTCGGGTGAAATGGCTGACTATCAACCCTTGTGTAACAATCTACTATTGTATGTCTAATGTGGAACAGAACGTAATAGGAAAAGAAGTAATTTTTAACTGTTCTCCAACATAAAAAAAATGGCTGATAACAGATTTGAATACAGTTTATTATACGTAATGACTTTGAATAAATTTCCGAGCACTCAGGTGTTTCTGCCATACATATTATTGGAATTAAATATAGCTCACTTAGGAGCCATAATATTTGTGTCCGTGGTGCGTGGTGGTCTTTTATAGGTAAGAAGTCTGCCTATTTGTGTTTATTGTCCCCTGTTTGCTAAGGAGAGAAGTGGATTTATTATACTTTTAACTCCTTCAATTTACTTCTGATTAATTTCGATGCGGGTTCCAAGACAGTTTAACTTTCCTTGCGATTGCCCGAGTGTCATTGTTCGGTGTGTTCGTGGATCACTACTGTTGATCCGTATCATATCGTATCGTACATAGTACATAGTACATAGTTACAGTAGTGGGAATGAAGGTGGGATTTATACGAAATGACTTCAAAGTATACGTACCACTAGACTGGTAAAAATCTTCAGACCCAAGCCAAACTGATCTGCAAACTGGTACAACTGCTGGTTCATGGTCGAGGGTATGGCGCAGGCTTTGTGCTCGGGGTTCAGAGGTCAGACGGCAGTTGTTTCCAAAAGCCCGGACATGGCCGACCCGGCTTGCTTTTATATTCAATCCGTCAATCGACTGCACCCCGGTGGATAGTGATTGAGATACAGGCCCAACCATAAGAAGAAGCAAACACGTATGCGGGTAGAGCATACCAACACTTTATCGTTCGACAAAGCAAGGAACAAGGACACAAAGGAACACAAAGGAGGATTGTGTTGTTGTGGATCGGAAGGGAAAGGTGAAGGTCCCGTATGCAATCCGGAACAACACTAGAAAGAAGAAAGAAAGAAAGAAAAAGTATTTATTCTGTTAAACACCACAGTTATGTTTACATTTTTTTCTGCCCAACTGTAGGGCAGTTTGTTGGCAGACTTTAGCTCCCATACAGTAAGCTGATGGTGTTCAGTACTGATGCGGCTAGATGATTTCTGCGATTAACAACTTATTAAAAACATAGTTATTCAGTTTTTTGTAGTGAAAAACTTCTTTAAGCACATTTAGCACTTTCCATATGAGCAATTTTTGGGTGAACAAAAATCAATAAACTCGCGTTTTTTTTTTCAAAATATCACCCTTCATGAGACTGTTTACTTTTTACTTCGTGAGACAGACACTGAGACGCTTTCCAAATTTATTTATTTTTATAACAACGCCTTTTTGTTGTAGCTGGATGGATGGATGGATGGAATGGATGAAACGAAGAAGGGAGTGTGGTAGAGAGTGAGGGATTATGGATGATGACGATTCAAAAAATACACTCATAATTGTTCAAGTTTTCGCTTCTGCCGGCACTCCCAGAGTGCCACTGCCTTATTTTTCTAATCCATATATTCTGATTAGAGAATACACCGCATTAACGTTATCATATTGATTGATATCACGATAATATAATTAGTGTTTACTGTTTATGAGATCACCGTCGTGAATTTACCACAACTTTGTAAATATTACATGGGCAGGGTGATTTGCACCCGAATTGGAGCCCGAATCGTACAATTAAACCCCTATGACTATGTTTGCTGTGGACTGTTTTATTAAAGCAACCAGACGGCTACCTTAGTAATATAAAAAAAACTAATTCACTTAAAATTTTAAGCAATAAGTATGCTTATTTTAAGCAATAAGTATGCTTATTTTAAGCAATAAGTATGCTTATTTTAAGCAATAAGTATGCTTATTTTAAGCAATAAGTATGCTTATTTTACTATAGATTTAGATTGGAAAAAGAGAATTTTGGAGAATTTCGAATATCTGGGATGTGTCTAGCTGACTCAGTTGGTCAGAGCATGAGAGCGTAAGGGACTGGATGTTCTCTTTTTCCTATCTAAATCTATAGAAAATATAAAAAACGCTTACATTACGTTAATTTAGGTATATATTGGATGTCTGGTGTAACAAGAATAAATAAAATTAAAGAGAAGTTTTCATAAAAATAAAAAAAAATTGTGGCGATAACCCAGTGGCGTACGTAACGGACTGCTGAGACGAGGTCTCGAGTTCGATCCGCAGTCGGCCCGGGCACACACCTCTGACTTTTCGTAGTTATGTGTGCATTAATAAATGTTAATTATCGCTCGCTTAATAATGTGCCCGGTAGATGGCAATAGGCTCGCCCCCTATTACATTGGGACCTTAACATAACTGGCGAATCATGAATGTGTAATACACCTCTGCCTACCCCTTCGGGGATACAGGCGTGAAGTTATGTTATGTTATGTTTATGTTATGTTTTCAAAATAACTGAGAAGTTGCGAGGAAACCCCTTGTCCTGATGATTGTTTAGGGATGAAAGCAATTTCGCAAGGAAGACGTTGAGTAAGTATAGAAGTTGATGGTTACAAGGGGAGAGGAAAACCGTAGCCGTACCTGTGTATACCTGTAACCGTACAGGTTGGACGTGAACTTTGAAAAAGATGATTATGGCCAGGAAGGCAGTAAATGTTTGGATAACATTGCAGGTGGTAGAGTCAAGCAACAGTCATTTTGGCCGTTGCGTGAATGGGCCGACTCGACCGGGGAAGCACCACCCTCTCACAGAATATCGACGCCAAGTAACAGTATTTGAACTGTTGCGTTCCGTTTGGTGAGTGAGAGTGCCGGAGCCCAAACTCCTTTCCCATCCCCTCCCAAACTCCTTTCCCATCCCCTTTCCTTTACAAGATCGACAGCGCGAGTGTGACGCCACTGGTGTTGCACACGTCCATAGGCCGCGGTTACCGCTTCCCTTCAGGTGGGCCGTGTGCTTGTCTGCCACCTTAGTGGTATAAAAAAAAAAGACTAAAAACAGAGATGAACGGAACCGTTAACTTCAAAAATAGTGATAAGGATTATGAACAAGGGCAATAAGATGATGATGATGTGGTAATCACATGAAAACAAGGCACAAAAGTCAATTCAAATATTATTTTTTTGTTTAGTATAATATATTACCTATTCAACTCACAGTAATGTAAATTTAGACTCTAATTCATTGCAATCATGCTAATATTATATCAATACAAAAATATTATTGAAAATATCACAAAACGGGTTAAAGGACCTCATATAACTGTTAAACATTAACAATCCTAAAATGTTTTGATCCTTAGCGGTCATTGACAGCCAGATTTCACACCTAACTGGTAATTATAACGCTCTCTCACTCATACCTGTATAAGTTTACATACAACAGATAAAGAAAAGAAATAGAAACGGTACATCTTTCTTATGGCGCTTGAGTTCAGAGTCAAGGACGAATGCACTCAGTGTTGAAGTGTGATAGCTATATGTGTTAGAAGGGGACGATACTTTGGTCTCCGTTTGCACGAAAAAAGATCTTCGAGTCGATGCTCGTGCGCAGAACGCACCATTTGAATTTAGCATCCAACTTACCTACTTTTTGAAATATTTTTTTCAGTGTTAACATCAACTTGTTTTTACAATATTTTTTATGATAGCAACATTTATGTTTGAAGTATACGTGTTTATACAGCAGTCATACAAGTAATGAGCTGTCAAATGTATATCTTAGTGGGAAATCGCAATTCCAGATAATATATAATTTGTGATAAAAATATATTTATGAACACAAGTTTACACGTATTGTGATAGTGGGGCGTGATTATTAATAAATTGGAATATCAAGAAATTAAAGGTAAGGCATTATTTTCAAACATAATAATAAAATAAATATGATTTTCTTTTAAAAAATTTGATGCTTTTTATCGATAAAGAAAACAATTTTATAATTATTAGTGCTTCTTTTTTAATTTTAAATAATTTTCGTCATTTTCATATTTATGTTTTTATCTGTGCCACCAGGTAGAATAAGATAGTTTTTTTTAATTTTTGGTTTTTTCTTTCTCCCGTTAAGAGCTGTCCTCCTTGGTGGGAAGATTTCATGGAGTCTGCTACAAATATTTTTTTCTAGTTTCGTATTTTTAGTTATCATATCTTAATAAAAACCACAACCTTAATAATTTTTAAGCGACGGTAGTCTAGTAACTAGCCAATCGCTCTCGTTATCAACTATTTAAGGATTAAATTTTATAATGTATTGCAGCAAAAATCATCCGTAGCTTAGTGGTTAAAGAGTTGGCCTTACGAACGAGAGGTCCCAGGTTCGAATTCTAGCCATTACACTACCGATGCGAACCCACTTCTAACACAAGCAATTTAGCTTAGCTGGAGGGGTTAGGGGGAACATTAATCTTTTGTGTTACTTATCATCAAATCAATGCCACTTTTCGTTGTAATTTTATAACTCAAGAACGGGCTCACCTATCCAAACCAAATGTTTGGGTAGGCTTTGTTCCGACTATTTAGTAGATGGTTAAGTGAAGTTTGCACAAAATCGGTCGAGCGGTTCTTCATTTATCACTTTTTTTGTAACAAATGAATTCAATAAATGGCGGATCATTTTGACGTAGCGAAGCACGTACCGGGCCGCTAGTATTCTTTAAAAACTAAGTAGGTATATATGACCATAGCAAGATCTGCGGTGACAATCTAACCTCATCTGCAAGCCGGTAAACCTGCTGATTGAAGGACGAGGCTCTGGCACAGGCTTTCAGTTTTAGCAGTCAACAGCTAAGATAAGCCAAATCAATCATGAGAAGGGGGAACAGAAGAATAGGCCCCGGACTACTAGTTACAAACTTGACGATGATGACGATCAGTGTTAACCAAGCAGGTTAACACATTGCAAGATTAAGCAATAATGGCCGGGTCAGTGTTAAGATGGGTGACTATTTTCAAAATACTGAGACCCCTCCGTGCGCAAAGCGGTCCCAGTTGAACTATGAACATCCGTGGTATTAATATCGAGTAGTTGGTGCCCTAAAAAGTCAGACAATCTGGTCTAACTACAGAACCGCCAGGGGGTTGTGGTGGCCAGACGGCAGACGCTTTACGAAAAATACTGAAGTTCAGCCGTTTCGTAGTTAGAGTGACAGCCGACCCCAAATTGTGTTGGGAAAAGGCTTGAAGGATACTGATGAAGAATATTATTGCAATAGATTCATAAATTATGATGAATATATTGCATCACTACATAGTATAAAATAAAATCGCTTTCTCTGTCCCTATATCCCTATGTATGCTTAAATCTTTAAAACTACGCAACGGATTTTGATGCGGTTTTTTTTAATAGATAGTGATTGAAGAGGAAGGTTTACATGTATAATAACATCCATTGCACCCGTATTATCATATTATATTCATATCAAATTCATATTAACTGAACTGCAAGCCCAATACAAATTAAGTATTTCTTTTTTCGCCGCAGTTATCTTTCTTCATATCATTCCCGTGACCCACAGGAACTTTATCTTGGGATAAAAATAGCCCATATCTCTGTGTATAATACTAAGAATATAAATGCGAAAAGTTAAATGCACCCATCGAACCAAACGATTCGATATTGATTACTCAAACCTACCTTTTTTGGTTTTTTCTTTCTTTGGCAAATATGTAACGAATGCCAGTGTCAAGTAATTTGAAAAATGAAGTAATTTACATATGAAATCAATATTATGCAACATTTTCGTCATTTAGTAAAGGTCAAGTAAAAGCCCTAGTAAAGTAGTGGATACTTTACTAGAGGTTTCTGTGGAGTTTTGGAAACAACACGGAAAATCACAATTTACGAGAATATGCCACTTTCCTATACTTGTGCATGTTATCGAAGAATAAATTCTTCGATCTTAAAACCCACAATTTTTACACACAAAAATTCGAAATTACGCAAATTTTAGAAAATAAAACACTGCCTTTTCCCGCGTTGGCACCAAAACTCACCTTCCATTTTATTTGCTCCCTCTTCCTGCAGTCTACACATACTAAAACGTCAGAACGAATTTGAATGCAATTTTGCACAGATAAAGAGATAAATTTACAGTTCGGATTAATTACATGAGTGCGGTAAACGCTTAACAACAGGTGGTATGAAAACTTGTTTCTCTATAAAATCATTGACTTCTACGCTGTGAACGAAATTTCGTTCACTGCTTCTATGTATAGACAAACTGTGTTACGGTTGGTTCCTGGGTGAGGCGGGAATGAATTTTGAATTTAGAATTCAAATCAAATCAAATCATGAAATGAGATGGTAGATGAATTGGCGAAATTGGCTGCTCTACAGGGCAATACGAGTAATCAGCTAGTCTATAGTAATGATTTATCTATACTTCCTCGTATTTATCTTGAGGAGAGTTGGAATAACATTTGGTCGACTTCCAATAAGGGAAACTTTTATCGTTGCTTTCAACCTTGTATAACCATGCACCCATGGTTCTCTAAATTACACATCGAAAAGAAATTTTCTTCCACTATTTCTCGGCTGAGATTTGGCCATTGTACTACACCAGCACACCTTGCAAAGCTAAGGGTGCGCGATTCATCTCTATGTGAGTGTGGTTTGGATGAAGGTAACATCATCCATATCCTATTTATGTGTCCTAATTATTCTCCATCTTTACTTGATATTATGATTCATTATCAAGCTCCTCTACCCTACGATCTATCATCTATATTATCGTTATCTAACAAAGTATATATAAAATCACTTATTAAATTCTTACGTCTTCATAATATATCTTTGTAATTATCATTATATCTGTGTATATATTGCCCACCTAAGTCAACTTTTGTTTATAATCAACTCAAACGCCGAAGAAATACTTTATAATTGGGAAATTTCCAACTTGACACTGGCAAGAATGTCCCCTAAATTGGGTTGTCAATATTGCCATACAAGAAAAGAAGAAGAAGAAGAAAATCAAATCATTTTATTTGCATAAGACAGGTACATAGAGTTGGTTTATTTAATTATATATATGAGTGCTCCGCCTTACCTCTGACAGGTGTGCAAATTTGAAAATTATATGTTAGCATGCAACAATGAAATTTAAATAAACTTATTATAGGTAACTGTTGTCTTAACAATATTATCAAACCAATGTCAAATTAACAATAATACGTATTGAATAACGTCATAGTATGTAATTAATGATGTCAAAATATCAAAATTTGTAAGTAACAATGTCAAGTTTTTAACAGTCTGATTAATAATTTCAAGAATTAATAATGTCTACGAATAAATTTTAAATAATCTTATTGGACCTCGCAACATTTGTCCTCTAAATATTCGCTAAGGGACTCAGCAACTAGATAAATTAAATTTCATCATCAAATATCATTGCATGTTTTATAAATATTATTAAGCTAACCTACATAAGTTATGCTATTTCGTATTGTCAGCTAAATACTTTTGTATTAGGTATAATAAGTATGTCAGTAATTAATATTATCTACGTAATCTGTAATTGATGATACAGGTGTTCTGTAAGAATTAGCTGACTCGGCCGCTTTCTATATGCAATCTCAATTCGTATTATGCAATCCGAGACTGATAATTTAAACCATTTCTTGATTTTACTATTTCAATAAACAATCTTTAGATCGGTATATCAATCCTTTTTTCTAATCGATCTTTGGGAGGAAGGATCGCCGCTTTTAGATCGCTGTTTGTACCAAAGTGACAGTGATGCGTTTTCTATATGCGATCTCCGCATTTGACACATCCGTTTCTGAGCAGAATCTATCTTTTTATGCAATCTCTCAAATTTGGCCGATTGTTGTAAGAAAAGTTAATAAAAAAACATGCAGGAAATATTTACAAGTGATGAAAGGGATCTTGAAGTATTAATGGAATTATCGGATTGGGATAGTAGCGACAGTGAACAAGAGAGAGCTGTATCTTCAAAAACGTTTCGGCGAATAAACTTCTTGGCAAGTTTGACCGACGCCGAGTTTATGTTCCGATTCAGGCTAAACAAACCTACAGTAGAGAATGTTTTAACTCTATAACAGTTAAATGAGTAATTATTGTTTACTCCTAAAATGGTCTATACACGTTATTACAAAACAATCCGCGCGCGTCAGCGACTCGTTTGTCTTAAGACTTTCGTCCCGAGGTACAAAAATATAATTAAACACACAGCAAATCACCGAGAAACTTTCAAATTTTGAAATAGCATCTTCAGTGACAAAAATAAGTTCATTTGAATTTTTGTTTTGTTTGAAGTTCGCGTTCCGTTTCACTTTACATCAAATATAAGACCATTTTAAATTTAAATTTTTAATTTACAATTTAAATTTTTAATTTATAATTTAAATTTTTAATTTATGAATGTTAGAAATTATTAATATCTGAATATAGGACCAATAAACTAATAATAATTAAATTTTTGTGTAATAATCACCTTTTTACTAACCAACGAGCACATGTATTTTTACTGAACATGCGTAAACCAAAACGTCAACTTTTTTGTAAGAGGGTCGAGATTTATGACCGCTCCCTTTTTTTAGGGCATTGGCGGCGAGATAGACATATTGAAATACCGATTCTGCGTCGATCCATCGATTGTCAAAAATCGGGATTGAAAATAATCTTAGGTTGAACATCGAATCTTGTAAGTGGTCGTTAGTGTTCTGCTATATTTGCAATTTAGTTTGCGTTCAACCCCTGCGACCGCACTTTCATAATTTTTTGTACTCACGGTACATCTAGTGGAACCTTAATAAAGGCCAGCGCTCACTGGCGGCAAATAGTAAATTCGAATCAATAATTTCTCTTTTTAAACCCCCGACGCACAAAAAAAATGTGTGTTTCTGTCTGGGGCATCATAGCTATCAAACGGATGGACCGATTTCATTGCGGTTTTTTTTTCATTTGAAAGCCAGTTTCCTTGCGGTGGTTCTTAGCTATGTTTATTTAATATCGGTCCAACAGTGTAAGACTATCAGCTCTTTTTCAAAAATGATATAATGCATTTCTGGCGTATGATTACTCGATTAAGTGCTTAACGCATGCCAGTATAATCGTCAAATGATTTTTTACTTTTTGAGGTTTGTTCCTTAAACTATAAGTATTATTTGGCGCGGGGGATTTTTTAAATGGATAATTTTATATTAGGTCATTACCTATGAAATTGCCGTTATGTATGAAAAAAATTAAACGATTTTTTCCATGTATTTTTTATTTGTATTAATCGAAGTAATTACCCATGCAATCAATGCATCTTTGCCAACGCAGCGGCAGTTTATTGAGGCTTCTAAAAGAAATCAGCTGGTCGGGAGGCAACAAATTCTTCAAAGGCATTTTGTACTGCCTCTCGGGTATTGAATTTCTTTCCCGCCAAGAAGTTATTCAAATTCTGGAGAAAGTGGTAGTCTGTAGGCGCAAGGTCTGGTGAGTATGGTGGATGACGCAGAGCTTCCAACCCCAATTCTTGCAACTTGGAGACCGTCTGCTGTGCAGTATGAGGTCGTGCATTGTCCTGCAGGAGCAGCGGAGACGAGCGATTGCCCAATGCTGGTTGGAGATGTGCCAGCTTCTCCATCATTGGGTTCAGTTCTTCACAGTACACATCTGCAGTAATGCTCGACCCGTTTGGTAAGAAGCTGTGATGAATCACACCGGCGCTAGACCACCAAACAGTGACCATCACTTTTCTAGGGGTAAGTTTTCGTTTAGGGCATTGTTTAGGTGCTGAACCAGGATCCAACCAACTTTCTGAGCGCTTGCGGTTATCAAACAGAATCCATTTTTCATCACAAGTAACAATGCGTTTCAAAATTCCTTCATTTGTGTGTCTGTTGAGCAATGCAAGGCATGTCTCGACGCGTACTTCGCGCTGGCGATCATTGAGTTCGTGGGGCACCCATTTGTCAAGCTTTTTTACCTTGCCAATTTGACGCAAATGGACCAATATTGTTTTGCCGCTAACGTCGAAAGCTGCTGCTAATTCAGCCGTAGATTGTGTATCATCGGCTTCCACAATCGCCTTTAATTCGTCATTGTCGACCGAAGTCTTCGGACGACCGCGAGGTTCATTTTTCAGGTCGAAATTACCAAAATGGTAGCGAGCAAACCAATAACAGGTGGTGCGTTGGTTTTTAGTATTTTAACTCCGTAAACGTCGTTGATGTTGCGTGCCGCTTATGCCGCGTTGCTGCCACGATGATACTCATATTCCATGATTACTCGAATTTTTAACGTATCCATGATGACAAAAAATATTGAAATGCGATGAAAACGTAACACTAATCAATAAACAAATAACTACTTTTGGAAAATGAATTCCATGTTTTTAAAATAAAATTAATTTGAAATTAGAATTCTTAGCCAAACAAAAAATATTTTGATTTGAAATGGAAATGGCCAGTACTGCAGAACGGATTACATAGGTAAAGACCTATTATTATTTTATAATGGTCACGTTAGTACATAAATATGGTTACAATTTAATACATTAACATAACACTTCACGCCTGTATCCCCGAAGGGGTAGGCAGAGGTGTATTCCACACCCTCGATTCGCTAGTTATGTTTAGGTCCCAATGTAATAGGGGGCGAGCCTATTGCCATCTACCGGGCACATTACATAACATTTTTAATACCCACATAACCACGAAAAGTCAGATGTGTGTGCCCGGGGCGACTGGGGATCGAACTCGAGACCTCGTCTCGGCAGTCCGTTACGTACACCACTGAGCTATCGCTCGTGTTTAGTTTAATACATAAATAAATAATATGACTTCATCTCACCAGATGGTAAGGCAAACTCTCAAGCATAAGGGGCACCATGCTACAATGATTGCCTTCGGCTCCAATTTACTTGATTAGCCTATAGAAGTCCACTTTTTCCCTTTTTCAGATCGTTCAAATGTAGATAGGTACTTACTCATTACCTAATATAAGAAGAAAAAATACAAAAATTACATGGAGCTAAAATAAACGCACTTGAAAGGTTATAAAGTATATCAAATCTGAAATCATGATTGTGAATATAATAAAATCGTACTTTGACGATGCCGATGCCGGTTTTTCGCAGCAATAAAATTTACAGAATCGTAACGGTGAAATGCTCCATGTAGTACTCAAAATGTTTATTACTCGAGTTACTTTACAATCGATATTCCCCAAGTTATTATTTTACAAATTTATAACATCAAACAGGATTAAATAAGGTTGGCATATCGGAGTTTTCTGTACGAATTTTGGAGCATTCGACAGTCCTCTGTCAATGGCTCAAATCTGGTATTCGGTTGGTCTAAAATTCCGTGTGGTAACAAAGCGTATCCCTGAATTAAATACTGTGCAAGACATTTTTTTGGAGCTAACTACTCGTTATTGATAAAAACAGAACAGAAGCGATTCGGACTCGCGCACTGAAAGTTCTGCACTTAACTAGATTGCATTAAAAACTTAACGTTGGTGATTGAATAGTATTGTGCCCAGACATTGACATAGTTTGGTTTTCAGATATTTCCCTTTACGTGTGCTATAATAGTGCATATAAGATCTTACTTCTTGTCAGATTGCATTTTAGCTACCTAAAACCTAACCTAACCTACCCTAAAAGGTTTGATTCCTAAATCTAGTCTTAATATATTGCATAAACGGCTGTACCATTTGATTAAGTGAACTCAGAAGTTTGCTTTTTTACAATTTCAAGGAGTCACACTTCTTGTATTTGTTTCTCTGCGCACAAATTGTATCGTCAAGTAAATTTGGTCGGAAATGTAGCCTTAAATTGAAACATGTGTATTTTGGTAGCACTAATATTTTGCTATTGTTTTGTGTGATTTCAATTCCTTAAGAGAGAATTAGTTAAGTTTTTTTAAACCTTCACAATAAGTAATAGTTTGATTTGTTTTCAATTACATTTTGAAAGTTTCGTAAGTCTTGAAATTACGAGTATACGTTTTATAAACGTAATCTTACCCAGTTACCGTCAACCAGGCACGATTTCATGCGGGTCGTATGGTCACTGTCGGATGATGGGGTGGCACTAACCTTGTATTCTTTTTTTCTTGCGTCCCCTCGGTGACCCCCCCCCCCCCGCCGCTCAGCGGGGGAGGCTATATGGAGCTTGAACCGACTAAAATTGTACGCCATCTCGATTCTTCAGATGACGTCTCCGCTTTCGAGATGGCCCCCTCGGGTTTGGGAACCACGGTGACCTCATCTTGCCCCGGAAAGGGGAGGGGGGGCTTGCTGCCCCACCGCCAGTTATGTTGTACCTATTGTAATTGTTACAGCATGAATTATCATGCTTAAATAATTAAGATATACCACGTTCGTGCTTACAAGCGCCCTCTTATTGCATAAAGATCGAAGCGAGGGACTGTCACTTCCCATGACCAGAGGACTGACCATTTCCTAGTTCATAGAATTGCCATTCAACGTGATAATATTGCCAGGGCACGAAATCGAGCCAAATAGCCTGGGGGTATGATCATCAACATTTGAATATCGAACTCAACGTAAAAGAAGAAAAAGCTAATGACTTCGTTCACCACACAAAAAATGGCCAAGAAAATTGCTCTGACCACAGTTATAATATGTAATACAAGCAAGAATTTTAAGTATAGGTCGGTAACGTTACAGGTGGGGTCAATGACTCGTGACGTCACAACTGGTACCGCTATTTAGGGTGGCGACTCACTCGAGTTGTGGACGCTGGCTGTAATTATTATTCACTATATATTATGTAAAATATGTGACTCGCCAGAGGCTTCATAGTAATATTAAACCACTATAAACCTAAGTGTTTAAAAAAGCTAGAAAAGTATTTTACTAGCTGTTACACGAGATTTTGCTCAGGCTAATGTATAAATGTTTTTTTTAACACATACATATTATACCTATATATAAACTATGCAAATAGACATATTTATTTGGTTTTATTTTATGATCTACCTGCAGGTTGTGGAGGCCAGTGTTTTTGTTTCTTTATTTATTATTGAGGGGATAATAGAGCACAAGGTGATTATGACGCCCTCATTAGAGCAGTCGAACCATAATATTACACATGATTAATGAAACAGATCTTCCTAAGATCCATATTTCTATAATTAAATATAATTTAATAAATAATTAATAATAATTTGTATATATTTCTCGCCTCCTCGGAGTAGGGGCGAGCTAGAATACTGTTACACGTTACATAAATAGCAATTAAGAGAATCCACCTTAGCCATTAAATATGTAATACTGTTTAATGGAATGTGCCCGGAACGAAGGCTTAACCATGTCTAATCTGCTCATGTTGACTAAATCGATCCAAGGATGTTTAAATATGCTACGCTGAATAGTCAGGTACCAGATACCTTTAATTAGCGACCTTTTATCATCGAAGTACTCTTTCCACAAAGACACATCGAATGCCCGTCTTGAAATACTATCATCAGCATAATATAGAGCGCATGCAAAATCTATATCATCGTTAATGAACTTCTTAGCTATTCGGTCAGCCATTTCATTTTCGATCAAATCAAAAAGAACAGGGACCCACTGCAGCATTAGGAGGCCAAGGACTTAACCACAACGCGCTTAAAACAATTCAGTTCAATTCAGCAGCGCCGAGCGGGAGAGATAGATATATAGGGATCCCCTTCGAACGCATAAGTTTTTCTATCCCAATTTACTTTATAATAAAAGGTTTGCATTAAAATTTAAAGGTATAACAATACTTTGGCATAACGATTATGGCATACTGTTTCTTTAGGCATAACTATCATTTGGAATAATATATTTTTGCGTAATTTTATAACACATAAACATTATTAAGCATAATAATAGGTCTTTGCCTATGAAATTGCCGAAATTTTCTTACAAATTCATGAGTTCGTTATTCCTGTAATTTAATAGCTATTTCCATTATTTATATTTTGTTTGAAAGTTGATTTCAAGATTTTACAACTCTGTATTAAATTTTGTTTTTATTGGCCGCTTGATAAATTAATTCGATCTTCAAACACAGTACTTCCTAAATGCTATCCATTTTGATGATAAAATTCGTATTACTTAACAGCTGTACTATTAAAAAATGTAATAATAGTTGCTGTTTGTTAGCTTGATGTTGTCTCATTCATACACAAAAAAAACCATAAAATTTGGATTTGTCATTCCTAAAAAATTGCAAAAATGTTAGTACTGAAAATTGGGTTTCCTCCAATTTGTTCAAGAAAAATGGCAATTTCATATGTAACGACCTAATATTATTTATTCGCATAACAGTTTGCAACATGTAAATATCAAAAAGTTTGATCGGATATAGTCGCTATTTTTGTGTATTATCTTATTCACCAACACCATCTACTAAGGGACTGTGTACGCTATGAAACAGCCCGAGAGTCTCTGATTGGTACCTATAACCTGAACACACTATATATAGGTATGCTCCGTGCTATACTGGCAACACCTCGATGCGAAGCAGCTAGAAGTTTGTTTGGGTTATTTGGTCCCCATCAGGGATATGTTAATTCTTCTATTTGTTATACTGTGTAAGCTTGTTTACTGTTTTAAGCTACGATGGGATTGACATATCCGTAACGGATAAAAATCCCTAAAAAAAAGAGGAAAAAAAAAACCATCAGGATTAACACCCCGTCCGGATAGATTAGGTGAGAAGGTTAAGGCGGAAGCAAAGCTCCCACCGCCACCTTCGAGGTTTTTTTTTAAACCCTACACAAATCCGTCAATTTTTTTTTAACGCCCTAAACATTTGTGTCGCTAAAAATAATAAAATAAAAATAGCATCTACCACCATGTAAAACGCATTAGAGCAACACAAGGACGTGTTATCAATTAGAGTTGATACCAGCATCAGGATTAACCCTGACTAAGAGCATTCCGTTTTTTTAACCACATAGAAATAAGAACCCCGCTGCGCGAGGCTCCGTCAGTTCTTTTTAACATCCTAAACAATTTTATGTTGATGGACATTATGCTACAGTATCATTGTGCGTTCATAAATATTATGCTTGAATATCGTTATGCGATTATAATGTTATGCTTTTGCATATTTATGCTTTTAAATAGTTATGCTAACAGTATTATGCCTACAAAAATTATGCCTTACAATTTATGCCGCATGATTGTTATGGGTTATGATCGTAAGGAGAAATGAAAGTATGCCGTACTAAATTATGACATTAAATTTTATGAGTTCTAATAGGGAACCAGATATATAGACCGTGTAAAGCTCTCTCCTTCAGCTCAGCTACTCAAAACTGAATTGTTTTAAGCGCCTCATGGTTAGGCCGCACATGGCAGTCTCTTCACGTAAAATATCGAAGTTTGCCGACCTCAACTGAGTTGGAAAAAGGCTTGAAAAGGATGATGAGAATCTTTAAATTACGTAACAAGATAGATATAATTGATGAGTTAGTATATGATGAGTAGATACTTGTGGGGTATGGAATGTGCTGACGGGCGCATTAGGAAGTGTATGCGCATTATGTTGTAAGCGGGAACGGGCAGTCGTCCGCTGCCCGCCGTATGGTTCGTTAATATACATATGGCTTGACAACCTACGTGTTTCATTTACTAGTTCATCGAAGACAGTACCTAAACTGGTGACCCCGACGATTAACTGCAGTGAACTTTTGAACAATTTAGTGACTATTTCTTCAAAAAAAAATATTTTCTGGTACTGTCGGGACATACTCTCAGTATAACGTAGAATAAAAAGTGTAACGTGGCAGCGGGCGGTTCTCATTCCGAGAAGTGTGACAGTAGCACAGAATATCAAAAATTACTACAGATAGAAGGGGATATTGGATCTATAGGCAATCATAGCATTCATCCATGCGTTTCCCGATTTGCCAGAAATTGCACTGGATGTGGCGTGCGGTAGTGAGATGTAGGTACCTAGTTTCGGAACTTTTCGAATGAATCCGTGCCACAACATAACGGCAACTGTTTCTCATTGAAGCTTTTTTTCTACAGAAACAGTAGGTATAATGTGTATGAAAGAAATGAATTACATTAGAACAAACGTAAGTATTTGGACCAATGACTTCTATGTAAAAAATTGGTATCTATTTAAGACCACTACTTGACGAGCAGCATTGCGCCACTTTTTGTAGCTGTTAAACAGATAAGATTTCCGCAACCCTGGGTGCTTGCGCAAGAGCCTCATTTATCAATCAACAGGTGAGATTGATTCAGGCCCCGCAGGTCTAAATGGGACCTCATACACCCAACTCTCTAATTATCACTTGGCTACGACTACTAAACACCTATATTTCTCACAAATTTAGCTTAAAAAATGGAACCCCTTAACTCTTGATACAAATTCTAACAAATTCCAATTCATGAAATCCCTTAGCTCTTAAACTTTTCATAAAATTATAAACTGAATCAAATATATTAACCTCGTCTCCGGTAGATTTAAAAACTATTTATAGATCAGTTATTGATCATGTATTCCAATTTAAAATAAGTTTGTAACTATTTTAGTGTTCAGCCACCTTTTGGCTGTACTTCCCAAACACATTAAAAGCACATTTCCTATTTCACATAAAACCGAACATAAATATTCCGAAGAAACTACTGCGGAATAGTTAAATAGGTACCTACGTGACACACATCTAAAGAATGAAGAATTCGCTAAAAAATGTCATTTATGTCGAATGACCGATGCGGTGGACGCATGCCATTACTACGACATACAGACACGTCATTGGGACCGAGATATTTGCATAGAAGGCAGTTTTTTTGGTTTCTGTTATTCATAAAGATACTGATTATTGTTGAGAAACGGGCTGGCACCGAAGATAACATTATTTAAAGAACGTTTGCTTGTCTATACATATAATATTATTGATAAAGGTACTGGCTATCGTTGAAAAAGGGGCTGGCGCCGAAGATAACATTATTTACGGAACGTTTACCTTGGTATTTGATAATGATGTAAATATTTTTTTCTGTTACTGAGTCAACAAAATAATTGGAATAAATGTTGAAGACACCGTCGCCTTCGATCATGATAATATCCTTATAATACATATTATAAACGCGAAAGTTTGTAAGTATTTGCAAATATGGATGTTTATTACTCTTTCTCGCAAAAACGGCTGAATGGATCAGGCTGAAATTTGGTACAGGGATAGATTATAATCAGGAGTAATACCTACAAAGACCACTTTTAAACCTGTTTGTATTGTTAACCTTCCCATGGGTAGCGGAAACGGGATCAGAATTCCATGCGTGTGGAGCCGCGGACAAAAGTTAGTTATTTTAATTAATTGAATTATTTAGTCAAATAGGTTACTTTCATTATAATTCAGTTCATTTCATTATCTATTTGGTTTCACAAGCTAGCATACAGGTGTTTGCAACAAGAACATGATTTATAAACCCGTTTGAGGACGTCCAACTTCCTTAGATATCTGCAGGCGTACCATGAAACTAACTTAACTTAACTTTTTTTTTTTTTCTAATTTTTACTACTACTAAAGTTCTTTAAAAAAAAACTTAATTTAACTTTTTATTTATTTAAATAAGAAAAACAGTGTTATATAAATCTTGATACACCCATAAAACTTGTATTATAAAAGTTTATCTTGGGTGTGTATATCGTCATTTCTTTCTGTTACATTTTTATATAAAAGATCATAATAATAACAACATCAACTTTACGAAATTTCACTTGTAGCACTATTAGAAATAGAAGGTGCGGTGCACCCGCAATTACAGGCCCGTACGAAACACGAACTAAAGAAGCGTCGGTAGCTTAGTGGTTAAGGAGTCGACCTCGAGTCGACGATCGAGAGGTCCCGGGTTCGAATCCTGGCCATTACACTACCGACGTGAACCCACTCCTAACACAAGCAATTTAGCTTAGCTGGAGGGGTTAAGGGGAATATTAGTAATTTCGGTTGCTAATATTCTTTATAAAAAAAAATAAAAAAAAAAAAAAAAAAAAATTGTCTTTTAAGTACCCTTTTTTTTTTTTTTTTAACGTGCGGAAATCCCTTCGGATACCCCCCCGCCAGCCAGCGGAGGTGGTTATGTCGTGTCTCGACTAAAACCGCACGGTGTCCTCCCCAAGTGTCCGTTGCCGGGCACCCCGGGTAAGCCCTCGAAAGGATAACCCCAGGGTTGCTGGCGGACTTTGGCCGCCACCGCGGCCTCGCCTGGTGGGGTCGGGTTTTATCCCGCTTCGGTGAGTTGGCAGGCGTGTGTAGGGCACACACGACACGCCTCCGCCACGGCCTGCTTCTGTAAGGACGGCGAGTCGGCCAACTGCCGTCCTCAGGCCCCGATCATGGAGGTCGGTAGTCCCGGGCGTAGATGAGTCTGCGGCGTCCTCGCCGCAGACTGCGAAACTCGGGGGGCAGGGTTCTTTCCCGCTCCCTCTCCGCCGTCTCTTTCGCGCGCATTACCTGCTCGCAGAAAGAGGCGGCGGCGTGCCACTTGCTCCCGTCGGAGACCACGGCCCTCACCATGGTCTCCAACGAGAGAACGTCCACGCCCAGGACCGCAACGAGATCCCGGCGTTGACTCGCCCACGCAGGGCACTCCACCAACGTGTGGAGCGCCGTGTCTTCGCCAGGATCCTCGCAGTGCTGGCACTGCGGCGTTGTCTCGCGGTGGATGCGCCACAGATACTTACCGAAACACCCGTGTCCGGTAACCATCTGGCACATCCGGTAGGAGAGGTCCCCATGGTCCCTCTCCAACCACTCCTTCATGATCGGTCTCACCGCCGCAATGGTGGATTCCCCCCACCTTGGGTGCTCAAGTCGCACCCTCCATGTCTCCATGAGTTCCCGGTGGAGCTGGGACCGCTGAGCCCTGATTTCTCGGGGCTCCGGCCTATGGCCCCGCTCCAGCGCCTCCTTGCGCCACTGGTACAGCAGCGCAAGGGCTCTCGCTTCCAGGTCCCATGGAGGGGTCCCGGCTAGGAGACATGCCCCCTGATGACTCTGACGGCCATCGCTTTTAACGGGCTGTTTAATACAACCACGTTGCGGGCCGCCAGAGTCTCCGCCCATACTGGGGCCCCGTACAGGGCCATGCTTCGCACGATCCCCAGGTACAGTCTCCTAGTGGGGGCGTTGGGTCCCTTAACGTTGGGCATCAGCCGCGATAGCGCGGCCGCAGCCCCCCTCAGTTTCGGGACCAGACTTCGGAGATGAGGTCCGAAGTCCCATCGGCTATCGAGTACGAGCCCAAGGTACTTCATCGTGGGCTCGATGCCGATGCTTACGTCCCCTACAGTTATGCTGGTTCCCGCAGGTGGCCCACTCCGAGGCCCGTGAAAACACATAGCCTCGGATTTGTGGAGAGCCACCTCGAGTCCCAGCCGCCGTATTCGACCCACGACTTGAGCAACCCCTGCCGTGGCCTTCAGTGCCGCGCTTAGGTACGTTGCTCCCCGCGCCACAACGAGGGTGTCATCAGCATAGCACACTATGCTGACACCCTCGAGCAACGTACCGCGCAGCACCCCGTCGTATCCGATGTTCCACAGGAGTGGCCCTAGGACCGACCCCTGCGGAACACCGCACGACACTTCTCGCCGCCCTGGCCCTAGCCAGCTCGGGTAAACTATGGCCCTCTCGGATAGGTATGCCTCGACAATGCGGCGGAGGTAAGGAGGCACTCCGTGATACGCGAGCGCCTCCCTAACGCAGCTCCAGGGTAGGGTGGGTAGGTTACTTCGGATTTGTTCTTTCGGTTGGGACCATAAAGTATGGTGAATCAAACATATCAAGGAAGGTTTTTATTTACAATATATTTCTATTAAAAATGAACTATTTATAAACCAACATTAAAATAGTAGTTTATGCAACTGTCATATAAGAAGGGGTATTAAAACACGAGAGTCTGTTTATCATGAGGCGAAGCCAAAAGCGATAATAGGTTGACTCAAGTGTTTTAATACCTAAGTTATATGCAGTTTCATACACTACTTTATCTTCACTCATAGGAAAAATCGAAATTAAACAAAGTAGGTAGGTTACAAGGAAGTAATTTAGCGTGCGCCATTTGTTTCACAGTTCGAACTGCGCATGCGTGTGCCTTTTTTTTCATATTCAGCCTAAAACCTTAGACTACTTTAATGAATAAAAAAAGATAGCGGTGAATAAAAAAAAACCTTAGATGACATAATCAAATGGCTGACTATAAATAAACTTCAAATAAATCTTGACAAAACCAAACTGATCCAATTTAAAAGTTACAAAAGTAAAAAAATAAACTTGAACATCAGTCATAACGATACAAAAGTCCAGCAGGTATCAAGTACAACATTCTTAGGTATAACACTAGACGCACATTTTGCATGGAAGGAACATATTGACAATGTATGCACTAAAATAAATAAATTTGTTTTCGCTCTACGAAAGGTCAGAGATGTAACAAGCAGGCAAACTGCCATTATGGTTTACCACTCTTACGTCTGCTCCATAATACGATACGGGATAGTCATCTGGGGTAACTCATCTGAAATCACAAGAGTTTTTATAGCTCAGAAAAAATGTATTCGCGCATTGTATAACCTAAAATGGTCGGAGTCCTGTAGACCAGTATTCAAATCTGAAAATCTGTTAACGGTTCCAAGCATTTACATTTACAAAGTCGCTAAATTTGTAAAATTCCATGACCATCTATTCGGGAATAACGATAGCATGGGAAAGCGACAGGTAACGCACCTTCCAAAAAAAATGCCTGTACCCAAGTTGGAACTGTTCAGGAAAAACTGTGTTTACATGGCACCACTTATTTTCAACTCCTTACCCAAGGGAATGGCGGAACTACCGCGCTCAAAATTTCTACGCACATTACGGGAGTGGTTAACTAAGCAAAGCTTTTACGACACTTCAGATTTCCTGAAGAGCAGTTCTTGCCGTTTCGGTGCGCATTGATTGGGAAGCATTGTTTCAGATGTAATTGATAATTTATTTGACTTTGAAATATTTAGTTTATTAAAATTGTACTATTGCTTGCTATGATAATCTAATCTTGTTGACTGTTCCTTACATTTATGACATATTTTGTAATTTTGACATTTCGATTTTGACTGATTTTAACTTTGACATGTTTACTTTAATTTTCACGTTTATTTAATATCTTGGTCTCAATATGTAAATTTTTCATTTTGATTTTGACTCATTTTAACTTTTGACATGTTTGCCTTAATTTTACATATTTATTAAATTTCTTGGTCATAATAACTGTCAAAACCCCTAATATAGTTGATTTGATAGACAATGTTGCATGCATTGATATACAAAAAAGTTGCATGCGGAAATTTCTGTGAGACATGCTGTACACTAATGATATATTAACATCTTTATACCTGACCATGTTTCGTGCAATAAATGAATTTACTTACTTACTTACTAATGAGTTTTATGATACAGTTGACGGCACTATAATAAGTTTTATTTTTAATTTTATGTATATGCATTTATAAAGTGCGCATGTATAGAATCGTCGTTGAATTCGTAATTCGAATTTTTCATTTGAGTGTAGATAAAATATATTCCTTTGTTTTGAATTATGATAACCTTTCGATATTTGAAATAAGGCGTATATTATCGTGTTTTCATTTTAATTTTTTTTTTGGCAGGCTGTCAAATTTCCGAATGTACTGATTTCAGGTCGTAGGGTTTAAGCCGAATGAACTGTCACTATTTATTTAATTTAGCTCCTGTCTCTTTCATTCCGTGCATGACGTAATTGACATGTGAAAAATAAATATATTCTTACACCCTGGCGTTTTAAGACCCGAGACAGCGTGCGGTTTTAGTCGGTTCAAGCCCGACATAACCGCCCCCGCTGGCCGGCAGGGGGGGGGTATCCGAAGGGATAACAGCACGAAAAAAAAAAGTGTCAATAAATAAGGTTGATTTTCATTAACCTAAGAAAATTGTTACTACTCTAATGCTTCCCTATTTTCGCGCAAATTTGAACCCTTCCGGAACATAATGTTGAACTCTCATAACGTCAAGGCGACTTTGTACTCATCATCAACTTTTGAAACTTTGTCGCAATACTTACTTTTGACATTCTGTAGCATCACCTACTTTTGATACCTTGATATGATCATCAACTTTTGACGCTGACTGTACTTTGCCAATACATTTCAGCTTCATTCCAAGTTAACCATAGAACAATGAAAAACCGCTTGCTAAAGTTAATCTACCAAAATGCCTAGACTTTCTCATTCCAACGACCGTAAACCCTAATACACGAACAATGTAATTAGTAAACAAAGGAAATTACACCCTATGCTTGCAGCATCAAGATAAAAAATAAATTGCACCTCTATTAAAACAGATGACTAAGATTGGTATACTTTAAAGAAAGTATTTTATAGTTCCTTTGTTAACGAAAATGGGGCTTCGAACGGTACTTAGATATGGCGACACTAATAGTTAGTACGTGGTTCGCAACTGTATTTAGCACTTAGAAGTGAATGATTATGAATATTGTAGTCAAACAGTGGGTTGGTGAAAAGGTTGGTCCGGTATTTATTTAAGGTGTGTTCCTTTTTCTATGGTCATATATCATCATAAGGAAAAAAGGCGCAACCAAACATTATTTCGAAATATTTCAAAATGGCCGTCTGTTATTATTATATATTTTTATATTTAGCTTTTTTTTCATGCAACTCAGGTGCCAGACAAGCTCACGGCCCACCTGATGGGAAGCGGTTACCGTGGCTTACGGACGTGTGCAAAACCAGAGGCGTCACACTCGCGCTGCCGACCCTGTAAAAACCTTCTAATGCCCTTCTTGAAGAACCCGTATTGTAGTCGCTTGCGAAAACCACAGCAGGGAGATCATTCCATAGCCTGAGGGTGCGCGGAATAATGTGCCTTTCATGCCTAACAGTACGCACCGTTGCCGGTCGTAACGTGTGAGGATGAATTCCCTGGATGAATTAGCTAAACCTCAAAACCTCATATAGACGCGTAATCCTATATTGAAGTGTAATCGTTGCTGAAGCTATTGAAGGGATATCGTACCTTTTTTTTTTTTCGTGCGGAATTCCCCTCGGATACCCCCCCGCCGGCCAGCGGGGGCGGTTATGTCGGGCTTGAACCGACTAAAATCGCACGCCGTCTCGGGTCTGCAGACCAGACAGACACAGACAGAGGTGTAAGTTTGCCCATAGAGCATATCCCTCGCACCCCGACTGACCCTGGGCCATCTCAGGGATATCGTGATATGTGATAGTATTTAGTACAGATAAAAAACAATAGAATTAACTACTCTCCTACAGTCTGTGCAAGGTTCAAAGCCTATGCAGCATACCACCGACAACAGGAGTCCCTTACTGTGCACCAACAAAAAATCGGTTGTCTGTAAAGTCGGTTTACTGACGATAGTTGAACGCGACAACGTCATAAGAAAATACTGATGGAATGGTTGCATTTTTCAAAAGAAAATTTTAATTTTATTTGTTTAACCACTAAGATCGGTTATAAGAGTTCACTGCACTTCATACTTGACGAAAACATGTAAATGTATTATTGTATAGCAGCTGTCCACGCGGACGCATCGCTCACTCAAGTAGGAGAGAGACAGATGTCCAACGCTGTCGAACGCGGAGGCCGATTGTGCCTCTTTGTCGCTCGTTCCGCGCTCTCGCTTGCACTTCAAGCCTTAAATGGAACACCTCATTTTTTCGTGCGTGCATCCATCCATCCATCGAATTATAAGACGTTGTCACGTCAAAAAAATAACTTAACAGGAGGGGTAACGAGAATACTAGTAAATCAGTTGCCCACGTCTCTTGTCATTGTCATGATTTTCATCATCAGGTCCACTTACTATTTCTTCTCCTTTTGGTTTGGCTTATATGGCTTTTACGGGAGTGACAGTCGTCTAACCACCAACTTTTTACCATTTTTAACCTCGTTGATTGCTACACCTGAAACTGCCCTGTATCTTCTATTAACTGTTTTTTTCTGCATCCAATGGTTGCCTGTAAGAGATTGCCCTCTGCGATAAGGCCGCCAATTGTATATGCCTCAAAGCAGTACCAGCTTATGTTCTGCATGGAGTATTCTTGTGTACATACAATAAAGAGAAAATTTACTACTGCTACTACTAGTTACTATCTTTTTATATAAAACAAAGTCGTGTTATTGATGACTACGTGATCTCGAGAACGGGTGAACCGATTTTCATGACCTTTGATTTTTTTAGACTTGTCGCCGCCTATACTGTGCCTTTTTGAGGTTTTTCTTTCATGATTACATGAAAGAAAAAAGGTTATCCCACTGATTTTAACCGACCAAAACCGCACGCCGTCTCGGGTCTATAATGCCGGGATTTAAGGTGGCCAAATACGGCAATTCCCTCGCATCTCGTCAGACCCTTGGCCACCTTCGGCTTTGAGATCGGGATACTGTGCCTAAAGTAGCAATAATGATAGTTAAAAATAAGAGACATTCACGAATATCAGCTGATAAGGTTACCAACATATCTTGATTCTAAGACGGAACGAATTATGCCGGGTCAAATAGTTATAATATTAAGTTGGTTTAAGTTTCGATTCAATGGTAACAAATTCTTCCAAATTGCAACTGCCGTACAGCTTAAATGTGGATCGTCATAGTCAATGTCTATACTTATCTCAATACTTATGTCTACAATGTTAGCGAGTCTCACAAACGACTACTTTGTATGGTATCAAATCGAAATGAATTTACTTTCTTCTTGAAAACCTGGAGGAATTTGATATCTGATTTTACTTTCAAATGTCTGATTCCGATGTGCTGGAGCGTGTAGAATGCTGTCATCTATATTCATAATGGAATCGTGTGAATTATCTGACTATTAAAAAGGCAACACCACCTCGGTGGCAGCATTTTTTTTTCTTT
The DNA here is from genome assembly GCA_946251805.1 of Cybosia mesomella. Lineage (NCBI taxonomy): Eukaryota > Metazoa > Arthropoda > Insecta > Lepidoptera > Erebidae > Cybosia > Cybosia mesomella. The sequence goes on from OX276413.1 coordinate 3,168,208, forward strand.
TTTTTTATTATTTTAGTAAACGATTTTACTAATGTTCCCCCTAACCCCTCCAGCTAAGCTTAATTGCTTGTGTTAGGAGTGGGTACACGTCGGTAGTGTAATGGCCAGGATTCGAACCCGGGACCTCTCGATCGTAGGGTCGACTTCTTAACCACTAAGCTACCGACGTTTCTAAAAGTAAGTAATGTAAGTAAGTAGTAAGTAAAGTGTGCGACTGCTATACTTAGGTACTAGGTTTGATTCCTGGGTTGGGGAAAAAGTGTTGTTTGTATTTTTTTTGGTGGGAAACTACGGGAAATTTTGGAGGAATACGAAGTCTGAAAACTTGCCTGGTTGTTGGTAAAAGGCTCGCTTTATTTAACGTGGGAATTAAAAATAAAATTTTTCGATGTAAGTAACTTATTTCTGGTAACCCTTTCAGTGTAGGTATGTACTTACATACTTATAAATAAATATTACATAGTTATATTTTAATACAATAATTATCAGCTCATCTTAACAATAACAATACGTTTTATATGATAAATTGATGAATCAATCTACACTTTTTCCCTTTAAATATTAGGCGTTACATATGAAATTGCCGTTTTTCTTGAAGAAATTGGAGGAATCCCAATTTTCAGTACTAACATTTTTGCATTTTTTTTTAGGAATGACATATCCAAATTTTATGATTTTTTTTGTGTATGAATGAGACTACATTAAGCTAACAAACAGCAACTTTTATTACATTTTTGAAAAGTGACAGCTGTTAAGTAATACGAAATTTATCATCAAAATGGATAGCATTTAGGAAGTACTGTTTTTGAAAATCGAATTAATTTATCAAGCGGCCAATAAAAACAAAATTTAATACAGAGTTGTAAAATCTTGAAATCAACTTTCAAACAGAATATAAATAATGGAACTAGCTATTAAATTACAGGAATAACGAACTCATGAATTTGTAAGAAAATTTCGGCAATTTCATAGGTAGACCTATTATTTTTTCACAAGCACCAGGGTGTATTCCCATAGGCCTTCGGCACAGATTACATAATAATTACTATGTACTTTGGAGTCCTAAATCAACTTCACCTGTTATTGACGGACGAGGCTCTGGTACAGGCTTCCAACTCGGGTTTGGAAGGTCAGACGGCAGTCGCTTCCATAAAAGCTGTACCTCTATAATAAGCCAAATAGTAGGCTTCGAGGTGAAAATCTTGGATGCAATCGGTAAAAATGCTTAGAAGGTAATGACATTTTTTCATAAGCAAATTTTGTACCTTTTTTTCCTTGCGGAAATCCCTTCGGATACCCCCCCCCCCCCCGCCGGCAAGCGGGGGGCGGGGTTGAACCGACTAAAACCGCACGCCATCTCGGGTCTTAAAACGCCGGGGTGTAAGGTTACCCATAGAGCATATCCCTCGCACCCCGACTGACCCTGGGCCATCTCCGGCTGCGAGATGGCCCCCTCGGGTTTGGGATTAGTAAGATTGCAAGATTAGTAATTCCTTTCAGGGTAACTGTATACGCTTCTACAACAAGCTTCCTAGTGAAATGAAGAATCTACCTCTTCATAAATTTAAAAGCCAAATTAAAAGTAAACTCTGCCAAAAAGGCTACTATAAAATTCGAGACTATTTAGACGACAAACAACCTTGTATATGAACTGTTTGCTCTATCTCTATGCTACTCAAATGAAATATTGTACTTAGGTTAAGTAAATATGTTTGTAAATAGACCAAAAAAAAAACAGCCCGCTGAGTTTCTTGCCGGAGTCTTCTCAGGACAGGGCCGCGTTTCGAACCGGTGGTCCATTTGCCAAACATTAGATAAAAAAAAATTTATGACGTTTTGTAAATTCCATATTAATGGTATATACAGACTAAATTGTTTTTGACTTTGACTTTTGACTTTGACTTTGGAACCACGGTGTCCCCGTCTTGCCCCGGTTTGGGGGAGGAAAATCAAATTTTGTACCTACATTTTATTGTTGGAAATAAAACAACCTTACTATCATTATGATAATGATGATAACATAGAAATATATTTATACATGGTAACTATTGATCGTAGTATGTAGATATAATGTTTGAACAACTGTGCTCAACATTGCATGCATCGCTATGCACGAACTACAGTTAGCACGGCATACTGTTGCAGATACTATCACGTATTTGCACGGTATGTACTGGTTTATAATTAACATCGCGTAGTTATATACATTATTGTGCTTTCTATAATAATGATGAAGTGATGAAATGATGGTGAAGTGAATTGAGATGATGAAGTGTCAATAAAAATATTGACACTGCATCATCTCAATCAATTACAATTAATTACATGTATGTTAACTGTTATATAAATCTTTAGGCTTTCACGGCCGGCGTTGCATGTAGAATATACCTACTGCTTCCGGGCTGTTTGGCCGTGGTCCATATGAAACTTGTGTTCAAAACGTGATCGACGAAACGTTTGGAACACAAGTTTCATATGGACCACGGCCAAACACCTCGGAAGCAGTATATTCTATATGTTAACTGTTTTTAGACCGATACAAAGTCTAAGTCAACTTTAAGAAAAACAGGCGTACCTACATTTTTTTTTCGTGCGGAAACCTCTTCGGATACCCCCCGCCGGCCAGCGGGGGTGGTTATGCCGTTCTTGAACCGACATAAACCGCACGCTGTCTCGGGTCTTCAGACTCCGGGATGTAAAGTTGCCCATAGAGCATATCCCTCGCAAAAAAAAACAGTCGTACCTTATTTTTTTTTTTTTTTTTTATCGTGCGGAAATCCCTTCGGATACCCCCCCGCGTGCCAGCGGGGGCGGTTATGTCGGGCTTGAACCACTAATCATAATATTTATCATTATGGTGACATGCGTAAAGCATACCTACCTACTGAATAAGAAATATATTATTTAGTATTCAAGTTAAAAAAAAAGGTACAGCGAGAATTGGGGGTGGCTGTGAGGCCGCCTGTCACCCCAGCAGAAGCAGGCCGGGACGGTGGGGCGACTAGCGCCCCTCCCCCAAACCAAGGCAAGATGGGGACACCGTGGTTCCCAAACCCGAGGGGGCCATCTCGAAACCGGAGATGACCCAGGGGCAGTCGGGGTGCGAGGGATATGCTCTATGGGCAACCTTACACCCCGGCGTTTTAAGACCCGAAACGACGTGCGTTTTTGTCGGTTCAAGCCCGACATAACCTCCCCCGCTGGCCGGCGGGGGGGTATCCGAAGGGATTTCCGCACGAAAAAAAAAAGAAAAAAAGGTACAGCGAGAATTGACCTGGTAGACCAGAAGGTCAATTCTCTTAATAAAAATTCTTTATAAATTCCAATCTTATCTCGATCTCACAAATTTATGTCATAAAAGGTATTCCCATAACAAAATGTTATACATCACCTTACATCCGACTGTATTGTAACCGAAACTTGAAAAATGTGCAAATCGGTATAGACTTCGTAATGATATTGCAATGCGAAGTAATTGGTATTCTGTTCCCTCTTTGTACGTCAAATTTGTCATTTTTATGAGATTGATGATTATTGATCACTGTGTCTGAACTGAAGTTATATTGAGATTAGTAATAATAGCTCAATGTTGAGATTAGACCAAAACCATGCCAATGCGGAATTGCATTTTTCATGAGCATATGTACCTTTTTTTTTTTTTTCGTGCGGAAATCCCCTCGAATACCCCCCCGCCGGCCAGCGGGGGCGGTTATGTCGGGCTTGAACGCCGTCTCGGGTCTGCGGGTGTAAGGTTGCCCATAGAGCATATCCCTCGCAACCCGACTGACCCTGGGCCATCTCCGGTTTCGAGATGGCCCCCTCGGGTTTGGGAACCACGGTGTCCCCGTCTTGCCCCGGTTTGGGGGAGGGGCGCTAGTCGCCCCACCGTCCCGGCCTGCTTCTGCTGGGGTGACAGGCGGCCTCACCTGCCACCCCAGGCCTGCGCTCATGGAGGACGGAGGTCGTTAAGCTGAGCATATGTACCTATTACCACCTATTACCCGAGGGGGCCATCTCGAAACCGGAGATGACCCAGGATCAGTCGAGGTACGAGGGAAATGCTTTATGGGCAACCTGATACCCCGCCGTTTGAAGTTTTAGTCCGTTCAAGCCCGATATAACCTCTCCCGCTGGCCAGCGGATTACTGCACGATATAAAAATGTATCTACCTATTTTCTGGCAAATCTCAATTTAATCACTTATCATTGTGTGATGGTTTAACCCACTTACTCCTACTGTATCGTAAAAGGCACACCAGACCCTGAAACCCCGACTGGCCTTGGACGCCAACGTTGTTCACGCGTTGTTGGAGATCCAGCCCCCTTATCTATACACCTATACATATAGGTATAATATTGAAATAACTGTTTTACTACAAGTATATGAACATTTATACGGTACACACACCAAAATAACATTTTTTACAATTTTTGTCTGGTCGTCTGTCTGTTCCGGCTAATCTCTGAAAAATGGCTGGACCGATTTTGACGGGACTTTCACTGGCAGATAGGTAAAAGGCGTAACATAGGTTACTTTAATTTTAGAAAAATAATTAGGGTTCCGCGCAAAAATACCCCAAAAATCGAAATCCTCGCGGACGAAGTCGCGGGCACAGCCAGTCTATTATATTGTCCCTTACTGGTTTTTTTTTTTTTTTTATACCACTCAGGTGGCAGACAAGCTCACGGCCCACCTGATGGGAAGTGGTTACCGCGGCCTATGGACGTGTGCAACACCAGGGGCGTCACACTCGCGCTGCCGACCCTGTAAAAACCTTCTAATGCCCTTCTTGAAGAACCCCATATTGTAGTCGCTTGGGAAAACCACAGCAGGGAATCATTCCACAGCCTGAGGGTGCGCGGAATGAAATGCCTTTCATATCTAACTGTACGCACCGTTTCCGGTCGCAACGTGTGAGGATGAATTCCCTGTCTGTGGCGAGCGGTGCGATGATAGAATGTGGCCGTGGGCATCATATCAAACAATTCTTCTGAACACACCCCGTTATAAAGGCGGTAGAAAACGCACAGGGAGGCGAAATCTCTCCTAAGGTTAAGCGGTTCCACACTGCCTGTAAGTATGGGATCGTCGACGATCCTCAGCGCCCGTCTTTGCACCGAGTCGAACGGGTCAAGTTGGTATCTAGGTGCTCCGGCAAAAAGGTGACAGCAGTACTCCATCTGGGGCCGGACTTACGACTTATAAAGAAGAAGTCTTTGCTCCGCAGTGAAGTACTGCTTCGCCCTGTTGAGCACTCCAAGTTTCTTAGATGCCAACTTGACTTTGTCTTCCAGGTGACTACGGTACTGGACCTCGCTGGAGATGTCGACACCGAGGATCCCGATACTTTTAGAGATATTATGTGGTGTGTCCAGGAATTGTGGCGCTACAATAAATGGGGTTTTCTTAGCGGTGAATGCACATACTTGTGTCTTAGTGGGGTTGAAAAGGACCAGGTTTAGTCCACCCCAATCGGACACTCTTGTGAGAGTAGTCTCGATTTCAGACACAAGTTGTTCGCGACTTTCTTCCACTGTGGACCGAGGGATGTTAGCTCGGCCCGTGTAAAATGCGTCCCCGGTACTGTCGTCCGCATAGCAATGAATGGAGTCATCAGACAGCATGTCATTGATATGCAGGAGGAAAGGGTCGGAGACAGCACGGAGCCTTGTGGAGCACCAGCGTTTATGTCCATGTGGTCCGAGCAGCTGCCGTCAACGACGGCTTGGATGCTTCTATTGGACAAAAAGCTGGCGATCCATTCGCAAAGTCCCTCGGGCAGTCCATAAGACGGCAACTTCGAAAGAAGACCTCTGTGCCAGACCCGATCGAAGGCCTAAAAACTGGCCTGGTTTGTACATTACATCCAATTATTCATCATCATCATCACAGCGTAAGTCCTGGTTGAATCCAATACATGCATGTTGGAGCCCGGGGTCGTCTGACCCTGCGCAAGAGAATCGTCCGCCAATTAGCATGTTTACCGACTTTCAGATGAGATTGGCTGAGGCGCCGAAGATCTAGGCGGGACTTCAAAAATACTCATATTAATATTTATATTCATACTCAACACACATTGACGGCCTCTGTGGCGTAGCGGTAGTGCATTCGACTGGTACGACTGGGGTCGATTCCCGCTCAGTGCAAATAGTTGTATGCATGAATAATGTCTATTTCCATTGGTCTGGGTTTTTCTATGTATAATTGTATGAATTTACTCATTCTGGAACCCATAACACAAGCTAGTTAAACTATGCTTACTTTGGGTCTAGAAAGCGCTGTGTAGAATGTCCTACAATATATTTATATGACATTCAATCGTTGAGTGGGTATGTAATTTGCTCTCCCCGCAGGCTTCGAAAGGAGAGTACCGAGCTTAGTCAAATATGCTTTGTATCCACCTGCCTCATTAATATAACTATTGTAGACAGGCTAATTACGCTTAAGACTTTGATTGACGGACTTGTCTTCTATAGAAAGGCTTCGTAACTATTGAGAGAGAATATTAATGAATATTAATAATATTAAATGTTGTAACCCAATTAATTTAGTCGTAGAATCGTTTGATAACCTAACAGAACACTGCAGCGCATTCTATAATAAGTGGAAAGTAGGTAGGTAGGTATATACTTAAGATTTAGATAAATAAGTAATCAAGTTTGAAAAAAAGTGTAAATAGAACTAAGCACCGAAATATATCATTCTTAAATGTTTTTGGTTAATCAGTTTGCTGTTTGACGGCCTCTGTGGCGTAGCGGTAGTGCATTCGACTGCTACGACAGGGGGCGCGGGTTCGATTCCCGCTCAGTGCAAATATTTAAATGCATGAATATGTCTATTTGCATTGGTCTGGATGTTTCTATGTATAATATGTAGGTATGTATTTACAAAAAAAAAGTATATAAGTATGTTTATCCGCATTCTGGAACCCATAACATAAGCTAGTTAAACTATGCTTACTTTGGGTCTAGAAAGCGCTGTGTAGAATGTCGTAGAATATTTATTTATTTATTTATTGTTAAGTAATGTAATTTCCAAATGATATGTAACTCATGTTTTACTTAAAGCATGACTCAACTTTTTTTTTATAAGAATATTAATACCCGAAATTACTAATATTCCTCCTAAACCCTCCAGCTAAGCTAAATTGCTTCTGTTAGGAGTGGGTTCACGTCGGTAGTGTAATGGGTCCAGGATTCGAATCCGGGACCTCGATCGTATGGTCGACTCCTTAACCACTAAGCTACCCTTTTACTGTACTTAAGTTACTGTAAAGGCAATAAAAGAATTTTGGTAATATCACCATCGACATCCCGGTTGTATCCAAAGTTCTTCTCTCAGAGTCCAGGGTCCACTTTTGATATCATTCAAATTGTAGATATTTTTTTATGATTATAATAAAATAGCATAAAAAGAGAGGGGGATACTTCCTTTCCTGTGCCACGCCAGCGATCTACTCTCCCTACGTCTTACGAATTTTTGATCAGGTCACGTGTCCTGACGCGAGTTTAACTTTTTTTACCTATTACAAAAAAAGTGCACAACGCCGCTAAAAATGTTTTCACTTCAAAAATCAGCTCATAAATATGTTCGTACCTCATCTGCAAGCCGGTACATCTGCTGATTCAGTTCTGAGTTCAGAGGAAAGCCTGTGCCAGAGCTTTTTCCGTCTATCAGCAGGTGTACCGGCTTGCAGATGAGGTTATCTTGGAGCCCGAAGACATTGTTGGGACTCCCCATACACCCCATAGATCCTAATAAACTCAACAATACGCAATGTTGCGTTTAGTTTCCACTCTAAGTATATCAACTCTTCCAGTATTTGTAAAAGTGTACATAACTCTTATATTACGATATACCTCCATAAACGCTAGTGAGCAATAATCATAAAAAATCCTTTAAATATAACACGGGTCCACGCAAACGTCTGTGCTATGGGCGAAATAATGCCAGAAAATTTTATCTAGTAAGGCTAATTGTATAAAGTAACTCTTGCCGGTGACTTCGTCAAGATATGTCGGTTAATGAAAATAGTGTATGTAAGTATACCATGACTCATGAACTTCATTTGCAAGTCGATACACCTACTGATCGACGGACGAGGCTCTGCAACAAGCTTTTCTCTCAGGAATGGGATGTCAGATTACAAACAAATTTGTGTATGTATTATACATACATATTTGTAGTAGGTAGGTACTTACCCATTTTAATACTTCCTCTTGCATTCAGGTTATCAAATAGGTAATATAAAACCAAACAAATCTACGATGCCGACCATATTGTTTCACATAATTCAATAAGTGAAAAAACGATTTCAAGTAGAACTTTTATTGTTTTCAGGAGCATGGCGAAGTTGGCCTTACTTCTTGTGGCATGTACGCTGTCGTCCCTGCCGCTGGTGGCGCGAACGAGCGATGACAATCCTTTTATGGACCTTGCATCCTCGTTTCTTCAAAATATGGGTGGAAATGGAGGAGGCAATAACATGGATGGGTTGGCAGCTATAGGCAGCATCGTTAGCAACCTGATGCAGGGAGACAATGCTAAGAATTTAGGTGCTATGCTAGGTCAAAATGGCGGTGGGAATGCCGGTGATGTTTTGTCTGGTGAGTTGTGTTTAAAACAGCTTTGTTACATTATTAAGATAACCGATTTATTCCAGAGATTTGTTTATAGTATCTCCAATTCATTTTGATCACGATTTATGTTACAGGGCATTTTCGATTTACTTAAGTATTTAGTGTTTTTTTTTATATTATTCAAACGGGGTCACGGGGAGAAAAGGAACCGAAACATCGGAAACAGTGTAAATAATAAAATAATAACAAATAAATTGCGATAGAATCCGTTAAAAATACTTTTATTGTCGCGTAAACTGCCGATTATATCATGTTTATTGCAGGATTGTCGTTGTGCCACATAGTATAGGTTACTACCTATCTTACTTGTAGGTACTTGTTCATCAAGTAGCTGAAATACTAATTAACGATCAACATTTCCAGGTCTTGGCAGCTTACTCGGCGGAAAAGACGGCAAAATTGACCCAGCTCTCATTGGCTCCATGGTATCCATGTTTGCTCAACAGATGACAACGACAGAGAAACCTAAACGTCAAAAGCGAGAAGACACAGAAGGTGACTTCAATTTAGAGAGTATGCTAAGTCTGGCTTCAGGTCTTCTGGGCAATAATCAAAACGCTGGAAGCGCAGCAGCGTTTTTACCTATAATAATGAATGCATTCAGTTCAGAAGCTCAAAACCGCGCTGAAGAACATAAAGACCATTCCTCATTCCTTCCACCGTTTTTGGAAAAGGCACACTTGTACTGGGATATCTTTATTAACTCCGAGATAGGGAAGACAATCTGGGAGAAGTCTGGTTTCCAGAAGGTTTTCAAAGCATTCGCAGGTCCTGATGGAAAATTAAGTTTTTCGACGATGTTCAAGAACTTTGAGAATCATTCTTTCAGGAGGCACTGGATCAAGGCAGCTGCGAAATATTTGACGGACACGGTAGTTTACGTCTCCAAACCTTCAGTATACAACAGGTATTTCATGATATCTTCTAATTAGGTTAGATTAGGTAAGGTTAAAGAATACAAGTCCGGTCAGTCTTAGGATGGGTGAACATTTTTAAAACATTGAGATCTGTTTCTCGGAGAGTATGTTAAGAATTCCATATCGCCAGTGGGTTGTGAAGGTCAGATGGCACTTTACAGAAAGTCTCGAAGTTCGACTGTTTCGTAGTTAGACTGAAAAGCGACCGCAACTAAATTGGAAAAAGGTTTGGAGGATGACTTATTCTGGAACTATACTATAACTATAACAGGGCGTTAAATTCCAAAGCAATGCGTTACTCAATGGTTCTCCCCTAACGGGGAACTGGGGCGATAGACACAGTGACCAGAAAGTGTTGCGGGTGAATCTTCTGTCCAGCTGTCGGTGCCCTTGATGGAAATAATAACTCAATAGTTTATTTTATCCTTCCACAGATACCTGAAAGTGGCGACGCTGTTCACGAACAAGTTCCTAGACTCCCAAGGCTTGCCAAAGAGCACTCATTTCAACGCGAATCAGCCGGAGAAATCGCTCACCGCTTTGTTGAACCACGTTTTGAAGAAGTACTTGTCTATGGACACTGATGTCGGCGAGTATGTGAAACCAGCTGTGCAGTATATTCAGGTGAGATTTCTGTTGACACTTTAATAACTAATAAAATATTCAAGGACATATTACACAGTGCAGTCTAGACCCAAACTAGGGCTCGTCGCTAAGTGGTACCCGAGTAGGTTAACAGTTGCAAAGTTAAGCAATCTCTGCCAGATCAGTTTTAGGATGAGTGCCCATTCTTAACATATTGGAGACCCCTCCGTACCTCGGAGAGCACGTTAAGCCATCGGTGAACCCGCGACCAGGCTCTTACAGGGGGAATGCTGAGCTATCTAGACACGTCCCAGATATTCGAAATTCTCCGATACCTTATATACGTCTTAAGGCGACGCTGGAGCCATCTACCGTAATTCTTGCGAACTACGGAAACAATGCATAACTTTACAGTTATTTTTAAACATTGTATTTTGTCGCGGGTTCAAGTCCCGTTCTAGATGTTCTCTTTTTCCGATCGAAATCTTTTGAAAAAGTAAGCATACAAAATGCTTAAAAATTTAATTGAACTGATTAGGTGGAGTCATCAAAAAACAATGTTTAAATATAACTGTAAAGTATTATAATATATATATAATATAATATATAATGTAATGTAAATGTATGTATAAAATGTAGAATTTCGAATATCTGAGACGTGTCTAGATAGCTCAGCTGGTCAGAGCATTCCCCCTGTAAGGGACTGGTCGCGGGTTTAAGTCCCGTTCTAGATGTTCTCTTTTTCCGATCTAAATCTTTAGAAAAAGTAAGCATACAAAATGCTTAAAAATTTAATTGAATTCATTAGGCGGAGTCATCAAAAGCATGTTTAAAAATAACTGTAAAGTTATTCATTGTTTCCGTGGTTCGCAAGAATTACGGTAGATGGCTCCAGCGTCGCCTTAAGATGTATATAATGTATCGGAGAGTTTCGAATATCTGGGACGTGTCTAGATAGCTCAGCTGGTCAGAGCATTCCCCCTGTAAGGGACTGGTCGCGGGTTCAAGTCCCGTTCTAGATGCTCTCTTTTTCCGATCTAAATCTTTAGAAAAAGTAAGCATAAAATTTAATTGAAAAGGAGCATTTATGGCTACGTTTTTGCGCGGTTTTAGATTTTACTAATTGTGGTTTTTGAGAAATCAGCTTTAGATTTTTTTTTTCGGTGATTATTCCTCCGTGGTACTTCATAATTTAAATTTGTATAGTCTATGCCCGTCAGATCACTATCATCTATGATTATGCTATAAATCATTAAAATCGGTCGAAGGGTCTAGGCGCTAGAGGGACACAAACGAAATACATCGAGTGGAGTGAAAGGAGCTTTCGCTCGACTTCGTCTCACTCTCAGCTCAACAAATGGGCTCTGAAGATCTTGGTGATTCTTCATAATATATTTCACCTCTACAGCAAACTCTGAAGATGGCAGAAACCACAACACAAACAATGTCATCCCGTGGAGACTACAATGCCATCGCTGATCGCTTGACCGATACCCTGAACTTGGAGGTCATTGAGCCTGTACTGAGGGTGTACAGAGCGTACCAGCACTCGGTCAAGGCGCCACACTGCCAGGAGCATTTGATGTGCCTGGTAAACAGGCATCATGACCAGGATAAGAAAGGTAATTTGAGTTAAAATCAAAAATTATTTATACTGTACTGGCTTAGCTTCGCTTGCCACGGCTCGGCCCGCGTGATATGCTCATGCCGTTCCCGCAACCCATGGAAACCTAGTCGAGGGATGAAAACAGTAGCATATTTGTAATTCCAGTAATCTATCCATGTAACAAGGTATGGCTAAATATACCAAATTTAATATAAACTTTGTAAAAGATAACGCCTTCCAGAAGCTTCATCACATCTTGACTTTGTTCCCGGTAGCACCCGAGGCTGTCACCTCGGAGCCCGCAGTTCGCTTACTCTTTCTCCTCCTTTTGATTTGGCTCATACGGCTTTTATGGGAGCAACTGCGGTGTGACCTCCCAGCTCTGAGAGGAAAGCCAGCGCTAAAGTCTCGTCCGTCAATCAGCAAGTGTAACGGCTTGCAGGCGAGGTGGATTTATGCCTCGAAGATATTGTTGGGCCCCCATAAATTCATAAACTGCCGTCTGACCTCCCAACTATGAGAGGATAGCCTGCGCCAGAGTCTCGTCCATCAATTAGCAGGTGTGCCGGCTTGCAGCCGAGGTGGATTTATGCCTCGAAGATATTGTTGGGCCCCCATAAATCCATAAACTGCCGTCTCACCTCCCACCTCTGAGAGGAAAGCCTGCTCCAGAGTCTTGTCTGTCAATCAGCAAGTGTACCGGCTTGCAGGCGAGGTGGATTTATGCCTCGAAGATATTGTTGGGCGCCCATAAATCCATAAACTACCATATGACCTCCCAACTATGAGAGGATAGCCTGCGCCAGAGTCTCGTCCATCAATGAGCAGGTGTGCCAGCTTCAAGTGAGGTGAGCTTGGCCGCGATGGTCTTCGTGGGGCCCCATACACCCTAATAGCCTAAAGACCTTACAGAAGCTATCAATTTCGGATGACTAATATAATGTTATACTTGCTTTTCCCAGGTCTCCCTGGCTTCAAAGCCGGTCTGACGAAGCTAAGCAGTTTGATCGCGTCAGCTGCCCTCGGCTACCAGAACGGTGGAGGGTTCTTCGACTTGTACAAGGCTATCCAAAACGATGTCAATTGCGAAGTAAGTAGCTAGTTCATCATAAAGGAGTAGGTAAACTGAGATGAGGTCTGACAGAACAGACGATGGAGACGATGATATGTTGCAGCGACCACAATTATGAGACTATTGGAACAAGGGCAGGCAGATGATGGGCATTAAGAAGGCAAAGCATTTGATCCGTTTGATGTAAAGCAATTACCGTAGCTTGTATGTAGATGAAATATCGGTATTTGATAGTCCTTCAACACAAAGAGAGCATACTCCTATCAGGCAATGTCTGACTTTCATATCGTAATACAGGATTAGTACTTTCGAAGTAGTTCCGGTTTTCGTCAATAGATGGCGCCATAAGCACTTGTAAAACGATAAATGTCAAGTGCGAGTTGCCAACCTGGTAAAAACGTTTTTGGAGAAGACAAAGAGACACAGACACAGTTTTTCTTTTTTATTACACATATTTGCAATTACTTTACAGGCGGCGTATCCAGCAGATTGTTCTGCGTTCCATGAACACGAACTGAAGGTGACTACAGAAGTGTACCACAGCGAGTTATAAGACCACATAGCATATTTACAATTTGACATTATATTTTCCAATTTAAAAAATCTAGCCAGGTATATTAAATGATTTCACGTATTTATTTGCACTTTTCAGTACGACAGTCTTGCTATTTATGTTGAAGTTCTTGTGAAATTTCATACTGTTATTCATTCGTCTTTCCATCATTCAGCACGTTCACCAAACATATTCATGCTTAGAAAAATCATTCACTGCATAAACAGTCATTCTACCATTCATTCATTGTTAATTCAATCATCATTTCTTCCTTCCTTCACTCACTTAAGCTTTCTTTCTTTACTTATTCATTCCTTCTTCATACACTCCTACATTCGTTATTTCATTCATTCAGTCATCACTCTTTCATACATACATAGCGCAATAATTACCATTCATACTCACACTAATTACGATTGCGATATTTTTGTAACCCCCTGTATCATAATCATTTGCTTTCAAACTTTACAACAGTTTAGTTTTTATAAAGCTACAGGTACCGCGTTACACCTCAATTAGATTTTGATTCATTAAATCACAAAACTATTATGATACCCACAATAATTGAGACAAATTCCCAAAACACAAAAAGATAGGTATATTATTACAAGTAGGTTTCATTATCATTATCATTGCTATCCGCTATTAGAAATCTTTAGGACAATTAATTTGTTATATGCGTTTACTGAAATTTATTCATAATTCTCATCATTTTGAAATGCTAGTTGACTTTTTACAGATATTTCATTGCTTTTTGTTAATTGATTCAATGATTCTAAAGAGAATAATTTATATTATGTGTTACTTATTAATTATTTTAATGATATCGTGATAAACTACTGAAACTTAAATATTTAATAGTAAAATTGTACTTAGGTATACTGTTATGTATGAAGGAAACTATAAATTTGGATAATTTTATCAAAACGTTATTGTAATTTATTCAAATTGATATTGTGGTGTGGAGTTCCACTCTAAAAGTTTATACCATACAGAGTAGATAGCAATTAAAAAGCTCAATGCTAATAAATGGAATAGTTCATTATTATCATATTTATAATTATTAATTAATAGAAATGTACCTACTTAATTCTAATAACTATTAAAATTAAAAATAATTAGCTAAGTGAATAAGATTATTTTTGCTGGACATTATGGTGCTAGAAAATATAATTATATAATATTTAAATACATACTTGTTCCCTGTTTGTTTATAAAAGTAGTTTTAAGAATAGTAATAAATGTTCAGTGTTATGTACAATTCTACTTTATATTGTATATTTTTTTCTTTATGGGATTTTAAAACAGTTTCATCTTGAATATACCCGTAGCTCGCGGAAAATTGGTATTTTCTTAAATAGAAATATTCTATGTTCTCTATGCCAAATTATAACAAAATCAGCTCACTGGTCTAGACGTGAAAATGTACCAAACAGAGTTACTATCGCATTTATAATATTAGTATGGACTAACACTGTATTACATATGTAAATACATTCCAATGATGTAAGTAAAATAAAAAACTTGACTGAAAATTGTGTGTATTTATTTCTATGGAAGGTACCCTAGTACAATAGTGTTCAAACAAAACAGGTACAACACTTGCTAATATTTGACAGAATTATTCATAAACATTTTTTTTAATACGACTAGGTAGGTACATTCTCGGTTTTTGATTTAGCACGTCAGGAAGAAGAGTTGAGTGGTAGAGTCAAGCAACAGGCATTGCATGAATGGGCCGACTCGACCGGGGAAGCACCACCCTCTCACAGAATATCGACGCCAAGTAACAGTATTTGAACTGTTGCATTCCGTTTGGTGAGTGAGAGTGTCGGAGCCCAAACTCCTTTCCCATCCCCTCACAAACTCCTTTCCCATACCCTCCCAAACTCCTTTCCTATCCCCTTTCCTTTACAGGGTCGGCAGTGCGAGTGTGACGCCACTGGTGTTGCACACGTCCATAGGCCGCGGTAACCGTTTCCCATCAGGTGGGCCGTGTGCTTGTCTGCCACCTTAGGGGTATTATAAAAAAAAAAAAGTAGTCCGGCTAATATCGGCTTGTTTCGATTTTGCAAAGCGTTTATCACACAGAACATGTCTATCATACTCGTACATATCATACGCGGTTTTTAACAACTCTATAAACGAACCAACTGACAGTCTGATGGGCGAACGTGAGCAGTTTGGTGACTCCTTTTATTCGTACGATAAAGAACTGGAACGCTTTACCCACACACGTGTTCCCTTTTCACAATCGTGGGTTCAGACTGATAGGCGAAGGAGAACAGTTTGGTGACTCCTTTTTTTCGTACGATAAAGAACTGGAACGCTTTATCCACACACGTGTTCCCTTTTCACAATCGTGGGTTCAGACTAATAGGCGAAGGAGAACAGTTTGGCGACTCCTTTTTTTCGTACGATAAAGAACTGGAACGCTTTACCCACACACGTGTTCCCTTTTCACAATCGTGGGTTCAGACTGATAGGCGAAGGAGAACAGTTTGGCGACTCCTTTTTTTCGTACGATAAATAACTGGAACGCTTTATCCACACACGTGTTCCCTTTTCACAATCGTGGGTTCAGACTGATAGGCGAAGGAGAACAGTTTGGTGACTCCTTTTCTTCGTACGATAAATAACTGGAACGCTTTTTCCACACACGTGTTCCTTTCTTGTTACAATCGTGGGTTCTTTAAGCGGGCGTGAAAAAGCATCTGTCGAGGCCGTCTAGGTAGGGGCCACCATTCTAGGGGCAATTTCTGGAAATGGTGGCCACTACTTTTTGGACTTCACCTCCAGTTTTTCAGTCAGTCTTTGGATCAGTTACTATCAGGCGTGGTGCAGTCGATTTGAAGGACTAAATATATATAAAAAAAAGAAGGCCTGCAAAGCCAGCTGACCTTAGCAGAACTCTTGCACTCTGTTTCGAAGTACTAAATCAAAAGCCGGGTAGGTACAGTCAACGACAAAAGTAGTTTAACAAATTCTAATTTATTAAATCACCTCAGGTATCAAACATTACATAAAAAAATAAACAAAACATGAATTGTATTAACTTTGTCTTCTGAGGAGTATAAAACTAACTATACGTACATTGGTACATGTATTCCAATGGAAAAAAAAAAGATTTGTAAATAATAGGTCTTTACCTATGAAATTGCCGAAATTTTCTTACAAATTCAGTAAACAGTACTTCCTAAATGCTATCCATTTTGATGATAAATTTCGTATTACTTAACAGCTGTCACTTTTCAAAAATGTAATTAAAGTTGCTGTTTGTTAGCTTTATGTTGTCTCATTCATACACAAAAAAAAACATAAAATTTGGATATGTCATTCCTAAAAAAAATGCAAAAATGTTAGTACTGAAAATTGGGTTTCCTCCAATTTCTTCAAGAAAAACGGCAATTTCATATGTAACGACCTAATATTTTCTTGTATATCAACTTTTGTCGTTGACTGTACTATTACACATAACAGACATGACATGGGCACAAATTAAAAATAACTAAATATAAAAACGTATATTATAAAATTACTATTAAATTATTAAAAATTAAAATAGACATACATGAGTACGTATGGTAGGTATAGTTAGACTAGTTCACAACACAATGACTTGGTTCCAAATATATTTTCTTAAATAATAATATGTATCGTTTGAAAACATTGGCTATCAACTAATCATTTTGTTTTTATTGCACGACATTATATTTTTATGGGAATATAAAAAATACCGGCCTAGTGAGAGTCGGAATCGCCCATGAAGGGTTCCGTAGCAGCAAGTAAGTTCGATGTAACTTTTATCGATGTTTTAATAATAGTGTGTGTCGAATTTGCAACGCGATTGGTTGATTACTGACATTTATTTTTTATGACATTTATGTCATGCTCTGCAATGCACAACTGTGGGCCATCATCACGTAGATGTTCACACAATGGTGCATAGTTCACGGCTTGCCACGATTCCTTTTTTAAGTCTGCCAAACCGATAACAACTCGATTAAGCGCCACGATGGCCAAACGTGCGTTACTGTATACAATAATCCCTTGCACACAGTGGCTTGTTATGGCCGATCATGGGTCACTATATACTTGACGCTTTAGCTTGTTTTCGGTTGATAATAAACAATCACGTCGCTGTTTTGGGTGATTTGATTGGTTATAATGTTTAGGTATGTGTGAGTTTCGGGGTGCGAGGGATATGCTCTATGGGCAACCTTACACCCCGGCGTCTGCAGACCTGAGACGGCGTGCGGATTTAGTCGGTTCAAGCCCGACATAACCGCCCCCGCTGGCCGGCGGGGGGTATCCGAGGGGATTTCCGCACAAATAAAAATAAAAAAAGGTATGTGTGAGTTTTAAGAGCACGTCCTTGATTTTATATACCGTGGTCATAAAATTATCTACATACACAATTTCTTTAAGCATATAACTGACTAAAACAATATAATTTAACCTATATAACACTTCGTCCTTGGTTTCACGCGCATATTATTTAGTTCGAAGATAAAAAGGACATTTTGCGAAGTGGACATTCTGCGAAAGAGACCTTTTGCGACCAGTGGACATTTTGAGAAGTGGACATTCTGCGTCTGAGCCTTCTGATACTAGGTGTGCTTCGCCCCCGTGGCACCCATTTATACCCGTAATTTATTAGTTTTACAATAATGTATGAAAATTTGCTCGTTTGGTGACATGTATGATTACTGCTCCGCTCTTTTGGGTACTAGCGTGATGATATCCTATATAAATAAATATTCTACGACCTTCTACACAGCGCTTTGTATTATATATATTTTTATATCCTATAACATTCCTTGGTAAGGCTATCTGACACAAAAATATGTTTTCAATTCGGACCTGTAGTTCCTGAGATTAGCTTGTTCAATCAAACAAACAAACTCTTCAGCTTTATAGAATAGTATAGAGTATAGATATACGCAAACTAGGTATTCAGTTTAGAGAAAAATTATATTATATTTTTGAAGACCTATCCATAGATACCACACACGAATGGGTTTGATGAAAAAATAAATTTTGAGTTTCAGTTCTAAGTATGGGGAGCCCCCAGAATTTATTGTTTTTTTTTCTAATTTTGTGTGAAAATCTTAATGCGGTTCACGGAATACATCTACTTGCCAAGTTTCAACAGCATAGCTCTTATATTTCCGGAAAAAAGTGGCTGTGACATACGGACGGACAGACAGACAGACAGACAGACATGACGAATCTTTAAGGGTTCTGTTTTTGCCATTTGGCAACGGAACCCTAAAAAGGTTGTTAAACTTGGTTATGGCCACAGAGAACTGGTCGATTTGATTAGGTCATGGTGCAATCCAGAAACAGAGTTATGATGATGATGATGAGTTAAGGAATTACTCAAAGATTGTTTCTGAACGCTTATAGCAAACACTATCCACGCAGAACGAAGCTCAACCCTAAAATTTCGATATTCAACTCGCATTGGACGGATACGTTTCGATTATTAACATAAAAAATTAATTTAGTATAATATTAATGATTAATTATTGAACTATTATACCTATTATATAAAACTAAATAAAAATAATTTTCTTCATGATTCATAGTGATTATCAGTAATAATATAATTAATCTAAGGAACCATTATAATAATGGTGAGTAATAAGTAATGGTAAGTAAGTAATAATCATAAATCTAATAATGACTAATGTAAAGATTAATAAATAACAATATTTATATAGTTTTAAGTTATTTCTTAGCTGAAATATTTTTGCAGACCCACTCCATGCCTTCCTAGAAGAAAAATCTTAGTGTTAATATTACTGAAAATATCTAATCTACCGACAGACTGCTTTGGTGGCGCAGTACGAGGAATCAGGCTCCATACCTGGATTGATTATTTATTTTATATTTTCTGACTACACCTACTCTAGGTACACCTGCTGATTGACGGACGTGGCCCTGGTGGGGATTCCTCTCGGAGTTGGGAGGTCAGACGGCACTCGCTCCGGTAAAAGCCAAGTCAAATAAGAGAAAGAATATGAGAGCGAACCCCAAGCTCCAAAGTGCAAGATCAGGATGATATATTTTCCGTAGGAAAATTCACAAAACCGCGATGCAGTATCTTTGATGCTGTATAATGTCAATCGCCGAAGCCAAAATTAGCACGTGCGATTTAACCGTTAGACCGATCATTTAATATAATTTTATACTATGTGTAATACACCTCTGCCTACCCCTTCGGGGATACAGGCGCGAAGTTATGTTATGTTATTCAATGTTACATTTCAGAAAATCAGAAGTACAGGTGCTACTAATATTGATATTAAGTAAACATAACATAAATAACAAACTCACGCCTATATCCCCGAAGGGGTAGGCAGAGGTGCTAGCACCCACATTTCGCCAGTTTATGTATAGGTCCCAATGTAATAGGTGGCGAGCCTATTGCCATTAACCGGGCACTTATAAACCTGCGATAAATACACACATAACTTCGAAAAGCATCGAAAAGTCACTGGTGTGTGCCATGGTAAAACCTGGGATTGAACCCGAGACCTTGTCTCAGCAGTCCATTACCCATACCACTACAGTCCATCAAATCTAAGAGGTACCGTTTGACGTTTCATATTTTTCAAACCGAAACAACTTTGTTCATACGTACATTATTCAGTTTCGATAACCTTTTTCATAAAACCATGAATTTAGAAAGATTTCATTATTGTATCTGTACTGTACAATTCTTAATATCTAAATGTAATTGAAAACTTTCAAACAAAGCAAAATAACACATATTTACACAGTAAATAATTTCTAATAGTTATATTCTTGACCTCATTACAAAGTTACGTAGTTAGGTCACTGCATGTAGTGTTGCGACTCTTCGGATACACTTGTATGCAAAAAAATCGTTTACATATACGAAAAATCGAATGTATTATTTACAAATTACACTTGACAACCAAACAAATATTTTTTCATGTGAATGGGATTTATCTCACATATTACGATTACATAACTAAATAGTTATGTAATCGTAAAATATGAGATAAAACCCATTCACCAAAAATACGTATTTATAAATCAAATATATTTGCTTCTTTAAAAAGTTGTCGAAAGCGATTTGTCGATTTTTGATTTTCGCGCCCAAATAAGTCGGGGTTTCTCGCGCTAACGCTGTCGAAATAGTAAATGGAGTCAGGGATAGTGTTTTTTACATTTATTTTTGTGTATGATAGTATGGGTTTGCATATTACAGAGAAATAAACAAATTTTTAACAAGCACATCCATTGATTTTACAATTACAATTTTTTCTTCTAAGTCTTATTTCTACGTCTAAAACTAATAAAAATAAGGTATGTAGAACCCATTCACAAAAATGTTGTTGCCTGATGTTATAAATTAACGACGTTACTGCGCGACCGCATAATGCACTGAATACACAGATACCCTAAAATAAATTAATTTAATTATTTTTAGGTCAATAGGCAAAATCGCAGGTGTCCAAGTCTCTACAATATTTTTTTTCTGGCAACACTGCCAACTACAAGCGCACGCGGTCCGCTCGGTCGGTTCGGCGTCAGCAGTCTCTCGCCATCTTGGAAGCTGACTGTGCGCGTACTTGCTTTCTCGTTTGTGTTTTACAATTTGTGACTTGGCTATTACTTTTCTGGACTGATCATTCTTTATCCGTTTACCTTGGCAATATTTATACTGGACTCCGAACTAAGCAAGTGTTTATTAATAATGTCGAAAAGAGGACGTACTTTGAACAGCCAGGCTCGTGAATTGGTGGTGAAATTACACGAGTATTTTGAGCGTGAATCTCAAAATGGTGGACTTCTACTGCCAGTTACACAAGTTCGGGATCGCGTCGGTGAAGCTCTCGGTATTGGTAGCCGCACCGTTGGCAAAATATTAAGTGAAAAATATGGGCCTTCGGGGAGTGACAGTAACGTACTTCACACACCGAAAAAACGAAAAAGAAATAAACCTGTGACAGGCATCGATGAATTCGATAGTCATGCTATTAGAAACCATATATACGGGTATTTTACAAGAGGCGAATTTCCAACATTGGCAAAGTTATGTGCAACTTTAAAAGATGCCGGGCTGTATAAGGGAAGCATAGAGTCGTTGAGAACGGTAATAACAGGAATTGGCTTCAGATACAAAAAAGTTGACAAACGAAAAATTGTTATGGAGCGACTAACATTCCTGCGCGAAGTTAAACAAATTATAAACTGGGATAATGTAATATTTTTGGACGAAACTTGGCTAAATTCCAACCATTCTGTGCCGAAAACATGGACTGATGATTCTGAAGCTTCGTGCTCGAAGGTGCCGATAGGAAAAGGTGGACGCCTCATAATATGCCATGCTGGGTCAGCGTCTACAGGCTTCGTGGAAAACTCTTTATTAGCTTTCCAATCCAAAAGCACTAAAGAGTATCATGAAGAAATGGACGCAGTAAGGTTCCGAGAGTGGTTCTTAAATTTATTACAGAATATCCCTCCTAACAGCACAATTATAATGGATAATGCCCCATACCACTCTGTGCAAATTGATAAAGCACCTACGTCAGCCAATAAGAAAGCAGATTTGGTGGCATGGCTGCAAAGAAAAGGAGTGGATGCCGACATGTCACTATTAAAAGCTGAATTATTACAGTTAGTGAAATTGCATAAACCACCAAAACCGACATATGTAATTGACCAATTGGCCGAAGAGCACGGGCACAAAGTCATACGACTTCCTCCGTACCATTGCCAATATAATGCCATTGAACTGATTTGGGCCCAAGTTAAAGGTAATATTTTATAATATTATAATAATAACACGAGTACTTCTAACATTTATAATTTAAACAATGGTTTTCGTCTGCTATCAAATAGTTACATTATTGTTTTACAGGTTATGCAGCAAGACACAACACAAAACCACCCTTCAGTGTCAAGAAAATGGAAGGTTTATTAAAGGAAGCATGTGCCCAAGTTACACAGGAAGATTGGAGTAAAGTAGTACAAAAAACAAAGAAAATAATAATGGACGACTTCGAAAGAGACGTACACTTTGATAATGTAATGGACAATCAACTGGTCATTAATTTAAATGACGATGATGACGAAGACGACGATACTAGTACTAGTAGTGAATAAAAAAATATCCTAAACATTTCTTTTATTTAATTATAACAATTGATTTCTTAAAATTCGGATATTATAGTAATCGATCTCTCAAAGTTCGGATATTATAGTAATCGATTTTTTCATCCCATCCCTATCATTCAATTGTCAGAACTGTCAAACGGTACTTCTTAGATTTGACGGACTGTAGGCTACCGCGGCTTAAGTAATACTACGATATTAAGTAATACTGTCCCATTCGAGCCAGCCCTTTAATGCTGAGAAATGCATGACTATACCATACATGACATAAATGACTATACCATGTTAGTACTTACTTTAACCCCAGTACCGTCTGTTGCCACGCACGCCTGTATCTGCCAAGTACGGTCCCTTATCAGATGCAAACCTAATTGGGTTGCTATTTCACTGGCTGGCAATGCTGTAACACACAGATATTTTTAATATTACGCCTGTCAGAGTAAACAGTAGTGCCTTTATTATTTGATCTCACATAATAGATTTTGAACCTATTGCAGTCTAACAGGCACTATTCCACGTTCAATGTACAATCTGCATTCTTCATTGAAGATAAATGAACATTTAATAACTAGGAATTCAGTGCAGGGTGCGTGTGAAATAAATTGGGCTGAACGAGCAGGACTCTTACTTGAAAAATAAAGCATCTTACTACGGTCGCGCGCAAAGCTAAGGCCGCGCGCTCGTGAAACTGTTTTTCGATGATTATTCCGTGACCCCTCGAACAGTTGACCCCTCTTAACACTCAGCAGTGTCTACACTATTACCATGGCAAATTTGGTCAAGATCGGTATTGTGGTTCTGGAGGAGTACAGTCTCGACCATACGGCTTAGCCAAGTATAAGAGCTTCGCTTCGCTCAATAAACACTAAGTTCTACAGCCTGAGAATTGAATCCAATAGCTTGCAATATAGCTGCAAACTTTGTTAGACCATAAGACCAACATAAAAAATGTAATGTCCTCAGTACTCAGTGGGCAGTGATGGACCATGTTCCGCTATGCGCAACCGTAGGCCATTATCTTAGAGGCATTTACACAATGGTACCACACAAACCGAATGTACGGCACAAAGGCCAATCGTGCCCCATTGTATACCATTGCACCCTGTACATAATGGCGATGGCTTGCCATGGCCCATCATGGGCCATTGTGTACTGGTCGCTTTAATAAATGTATCTAAGCGGGTTTGTCTGTGTATAGTGCAGTGTAACATATCCTAGAATATTATTATGTATGTGAATATAATTACAAGTAGGCAAATCTTGCTTATTAGCATACACCAGCATTGGTACACCTCGCAGCTTCTCATCTTCAAGCAACTCAGCCAACTCCTGGCTGGTCTCCTCTAGTCTTTGAAGATCTGAGCAGTCTACTACATAAATCTGAAATTAAATTAATAGGCTATTTGATAAAACAAACGATTGTATGTTTAAAAAAATGAAGTATTGTTTAAGCACTGATGGCATTTAAATCAAATTTTAAATGCCATCTGTGCTTAAATTTTAGTAACTTGGCTGAAAGGTTATCCTCAACCTACAATTCTCTTTAATTAACACAGGGCATAGAGAAACGAAGCATTAATAAATAAAGTGAAGTTTGTGATAAAAACATATTAACCAAAATATCAGTATTCTCAAAATAGTTCCTCCAATAAGGTCTGATTTTCCTTTGGCCGCCGATATCCCACACATTCAGCTTGAAACCGTTGGATAAGACTGATTTTATATTAAACCCTGCAGTAGGTGTGACCTGATTTATATCTTCTGAGGCTAACTGCTTCAGCATAGTCGTTTTACCAGCATTGTCGAGCCCCAGCAACAGTATACGTAATTCCTTATCGGGACTAGACCGCAACTTCTTCAGAATATTCAATAGACCCTGTAAATTTAACACAAAGTTCAAGACCACTGAATATGTAAGTACATTATTTACATTATATTAACTAAATACCATCATGAAAATATCTTTGGAAGTATAATTAATATTTTTAAAGGTTTGATATTTTTATTCAATGATATTATTCCATAATAATTTATTTAATAATCGGAGATTTGAATTGCGTAAAAAGTATTGTTGACATATAGCCGTTTCCATAGCAACGCAACATGCAGTGTTAAACGGTTCATTCTTCCTAATGTACAAACGTTTTCTATTTCTTTTAACCAAATGATTACCTTGAATGGTAAAATCGACGCTAATCTTGCTTTTAAGTTAACAATATTTTAGTTCAATTATTTTTAGATAGTGTTAAATTATTTTAGTCAATTATCGTCGTTGTACGTCATCGTCCATCATGGAATAATTATGTTGTAGATACTTTTAATAGGTATATAGTTTGGTTTTGTAATCGTCATCATAGTTGGTTGTATTTTTTCAAGCAGAAAAATGGTATAGGTACCTATAATAATTAAAGCAATTATACAAAAGCAAAACATTATCACAGATAAAAATATTTATTTATCTAATAATGTGCAATTGATTGGCAAGTCAACTGTCAAATAAGTAAACAAACGTCAAACTCAAAACACGTTTCGACTGCTGTTGTTGTGCCGCACGCACGTGTCTTTATTACAAACTTGTAGATTTACTAAAATGGGTAAAGTGAAGAAAGAACCTGTTGACCAACAGGAGCAGGCAGCAGGAGGTGATGAATCTCAGCTGTCCATTAAAAATGAGCCACAGGGCTACGATGAGAAAGTTGATCATTGCGCAGTGATAGCGAAGCCCATGGCTCCAAAAAAACTTAGCAAGAAGATATATAAACTAATAAAGAAATCTAGTTCTCGTAAAAACTATATCAGAAATGGTCTAAAAATAGTCCAGAAACAGTTACGGTTAGGTGAAAAAGGGTGAGTTATTATTCCTTAAAATTTGAGGTTATGTGTTACTGCTCTATCGCAAAATGAACCTTGGTGACAATCTGTATTTTTTATAAAAGTTCCTGTATTAGAAAGTAACCCATACCTTTTATTACTTTATTCGTTATCATCACGCATATCGGTAAGACTGAAGGGTTGGACAGGGGTGTATAATATATACATTCACATATTTTTGATTACGTGCAATAGAAGGCGAGCCTGGGACTTCAGACACAGTAGTTGCACTTGTTACAACTGCTCCATCTAAGTAATTATGTTGGCATAATGTAATCTTTCAATTCAAATCATTCCTTTCACCTGTACCATACTGTTTATTTACCTTACACACATTACATTTCTTGGGTCTACAGAGGCATAGTAGCCAGTGCACTGTCTAAACTGCAGACGAGATTCGCATAGATTTATTCTCTCAGGGTTCGGAGGTCGGATGGCAGTTACTTTCATAAAAGCCAACAAACCAATAAAAATTAATATAATCACTGGACCCTTTTTTTTTTTTTTTTTTTTTATCGTGCGGAAATCCCTTCGGATACCCCCCCGCGTGCCAGCGGGGGCGGTTATGTCGGGCTTGAACCGACTAAAACCGCACGCCGTCTCGGGTCTACAGACGCCAGGGTGTAAGGTTGCCCATAGAGCATATCCCTCGCACCCCGACTGACCCTGGGCCATCTCCGGTTTCGAAATGGCCCCCTCGGGTTTGGGAACCACGGTGTCCCCGTCTTGCCCCGGTTTGGGGGAGGGGCGCTAGTCGCCCCACCTTCCCGGCCTGCTTCTGCTGGGGTGACAGGTGGCCTCACCCGCCACCCCCAGGCCTGCGCTCATGGAGGACGGAGGTCGTTAAGCGACCTCCGGCGCCTGAGTTGCCTGCGACGCGCGGCGAGCAAGTTGCGGGCTCGGTGTTCACTTTGGACCCTGGGCTCCAAAGTGAACACTTTGGACACAACCAGGAAATCGCTAGGAATCGCTAACATTATTCTAATTGTCATATACCATTTCACTCCAGTACTTATTGAATATGCATACATCTTAAATGCAATGGTACTAAATAATGTTGGTAATTCAATAATTTTTTTTTTTACTTCCAGGCTTGTATTCTTTGCTGGAGACATCTCCCCTATTGAGATTATGTGCCACTTACCCGCTGTGTGTGAAGAGAAAGACATTCCATACTGTTACACTCCAAGCCGTAAAGACATTGGAGCCGCTATGGGCACGATGAGAGGCTGTATCATGGTGCTTGTGAAAGAACATGATGATTATAAGGACTTGTATGATGAAGTTAGAGGTGAGATTAAGATGCTCGGACATCCAATTTAGTATTCGTTATTCAAATAGTTGGTCCATCTATTGGAATGTTTTTGTTATATATTATAACGTCCGTTTGTATAATTTAATAAAGGGGTCATTCATGTATTATGTAAGCAAAATTATACATAACAACTACACTTATTAAAATCTATGAGTTAGTAAAAAATGGCAGATTATCATTATTATTGACAGTGAAGATTGGTGAAATACAATTGCCTTGCCGTATCAGCAATCAATATTATTCAGGGAATCCCTGAAGATGTTTTTTGTTCGTTATCAAGCATAGGTAAGCAGGGTTGCCATGTGTTCAAATCAAGACTAGATTTTGTAGGAATCCTAAAAGGGACAATATTAAATATTGTTGATGTAATCACCATCTAGACTCCCTCCTCCCACCCGCTTCTTCTTAATATGTGCATGGCTCCAAAAAATAGAAACTTCATGTTTGCATTTGACTTACTATTAGGTTATATTACAGATTGAGCAATATTCTTTTTTATATATTTTTTACTTATACAACTTATGTATTTTTAAATGAAGCCACCAAGGTGTGCAAACTTTCACAGCTGCGAAATGTCTCTTTTTTTATTTAAGGATAAGTATTAAGGTATAGGTTAAGTGCAAATTTATTGTGTTCGAGGATTTAATTGTAAGACAGTTCTTGTGAACCAATATTTTTAAATATAGACTAATTATATGACTCAAATTATCTTTCTCTGCCTACTCATACATAATCATCCACTGAAGATAGATCACCAATGGGGAGATACACAGAGCCTGCTGCAATGATAAGTGGACAGAGGATGCCAGTGGCTCCTGAGAACCTCCTTCACAACCCAGGGCCTGGTCACGGGTGCCTATTGCACACACAGTAGTTTGATCTGATTCTGATATAGCCACTTCATCACTCTAGGCCTAGTAAGTTGGTAAAAATGTGATCATTTTGGTCAGTCGCTCGGTACTCATTCATACCACGTTTCGAAACGGACGGGTTTGCTTGAAAGGTTTAATGGCAGTAGAGGAAGCTTGTGTAGTATGTAAGGACAGAAGCAGATAGCAGGCTGTTGTCTCTGCGCTCCACGGAGGAAAAAAGGCGTAAGTATATTCATGTAGAAAGTAATAAAACTAAGTAGATAATTACACATACATTTAATACACTTATTAAAATCTATGAGTACGTAAAAAATGGCAGATTGTCATTATTATTGACAGTGAAGATTGGCGAAATACGATTATTTTTAATTACGCACTAGAATGTCTAAGCTAAAAGTCTAGATCGCCTTGTGGAGCAGATTTCAGTAATTTTACCACAACAATAAATACTTTATACGAAATCCACCTTTAAAGTCTAGACAGACAAGCTGCATTTCAACTGCACTCCGACCGCTAATGCATTGAAACTACACACTGCCATCAGGCTGCACAGTTTCCAGTTTTATTGCATTTGTAGTAACTGCATTCAAACTACCAATTAAGAGTCAGAATACAGTTGAATTGCAGTATGTCGGTCCAAAGCATTAGTACTTATCAGCCATCTGTATTCAATATTAATAATAGTGAACAGTTCTTACAATATCCTTACAGGTGAGAAATAATTGAGAATAATCTAGACCCAGTGAAGATTGCCTAATATTTCCAAGAGGTAAGCCTGTCTCTTGCATATATTAGGGTAACAAATACCAGCTATGAGGTCTCGCCAGTGTATTAAAATGAATCATGAACCTTTTTATAATCAAACACTATTATTTTTATAAACATATCTACTAAAACCGACCTTGTTGGGTAACATTCGGGTACAGTCAGCAACGAAAAGTGTGAAACATTTTTACTTCTAACTTATTTGCGAAATATAGGCATATATGTATAAAGCTACTAAGGTAGATTTTAAGTGGCTTATGAACAGTTGCAACACCAAAGGTGGCTCTGTTGCTACCTGCAGAGATGGGAGGGAAAATTTAAGGCAAATGGAAAATAGTGAGAAAAGGTAATGTGCCAAATACAATGTAGATTTTCTATATTGAAACCTTTTTCCATTAACAAAACATTAAAATGGAGCAATTTTAATAAAGTGCCCAATCTAATAGTATGTTCAATGAAAACGTAGTTTACTGACAATTGAAATAATAGAATTGGGCAGTAGTAGTGTTAGGTAGATGTCAAGACACACTTATTACACAAAATAAAAGTGTTTTCCGCGATTTCCGAGTCTCACCGTGCCCATGGCTGCTGATAAGCAACCGAAACGTCAGGATCAGTAATAAAAATAAAACAACACCTAATAAATCGCGATAGAATCCGTTAAAAATAGTTTTATTGAAATGGGTAGCATTCGCGTAAACTTCCGACAATAACGTTTATTACATTTATAGACCTAGAAAAGGAAAAAAACAGTAAAGAATAATACTTAGTAACAACGCATTTACTAAATTATGGAATAGAGAAAAAATCTACATCGCATTTGATTCAATTATGACAAAACTGCGTTTAAAGGTCGCATACGCTATTGCAGTTATCGGATATGCTATCGCGCTATAATCTTTAACGATATTGCATTGTTGTCGCGTCCTTTTAGCTTTGGTCGCGTCCTTTTAGCACTGGTCGCGTCTTTTTAACTTAAGGCGGCCGACCGTCCCGCATTCTAGGTAGGTAATCTCTAAATCGATACACAGTTAAATCAACTGAATAACGAACCACGTAGTTGGTACTTGCATACAATCATACCATTTTTCATGTCAAGTTTAATTATATATTTGCGACATTTTGGACTATCGAATCGAAAACTAAACTTTTTTAATAACTTAATTTAAAATGTAATCAAAAGCTGGCCACCTTATATTAATTAGCTTTGGTCGCATCTTTTTGGCTTCGATCGAAATTAGTGGATATGTTCAACTATCTACAGAACCAATTGAACATATTTGGAAGCTTTTGTACAATACAATAACCTATAATATATGCATACAGTACATACTGTCCAATATTTGTTAGTTACTGCATTCATATTGCTCTGTTACCTTAAGGTACAACAATAATATTACGACAAAGAATTTGTTGTAAATAATACTGTTTCCAAGTAATACCTACATTAAAATATAACATACAATTTCTTTCTAAAACTATTCCAAATACAGTCTTTACTAACTAAAATATAATAATTGGTTACATCACCTTATATTCATGTGTTTTAAACGAAATATACTGATGTGCAATAAAATCTACTGAAATCTAATCCTAGTATTACTAGTAATTGAAGCAGTATTTTAATTTAATAGAATAACCCTGCTTTTGAATGAGTGCTCAGTTATTTATGAGATCATAGACCATATCCAATAAGATTTACACTTGCTTGCAAAAAAAATATCATTGAATATTATTCAGACTGTACCTACTTTGTTTTACATTAAATTTACCTATACCATCAGAACATTGTAAATTAGTAATTGCTATTTATTAGTAGTATATAAATTATAACAAAATGGTTTTGCTAAACAGTCCTTACGTTATAAAGATTAATATTATTACAACTTACGATATTGATTGTAATATAATTTTAAAAGTAACAAACACGTATTGGTACAGTATCCGGTTTCGAATTAGCACGTCGCACGTTGGCGTGAATAGCGACACGTACGGCTAAGAGCGGCTTGCTTCAGTTATGTAAAGCGTTCTTTCAGTCGCACATATATTATTGTACTTTTGATATTTTATAAACACAAACAGTCTTAACTACTCTTTGGTGTAGGTGCGCAGTTCGATAAAGATACCACTTTAAAAAAACCGAAGCAAGCTGACCTTAACCGGACGTCTTACTCTTTTCTCTGACGACGAGCGAAATCCAAAGCCAGGTACTGTAATATCTCAGTGTTCGTCCTCTTACAGGAAAAGATATGGTATACATTTTTTGCAAGCAAGTGTACATGTAAGAAAATATAGCACTAAGACTTTAGGGCGTGCTCGATAAAACAATATATATTACGAAACTGTAGTAATACAGTATAAGTAGTCCAAATAATCTGTCAATTAAGAGTGATGATGACATTTTGTACTTCAAGTTCTTAGAAGATTATAACTACTTACATGTTAATGGTGGATCTGTTTTAAGTTTTGTAAAAATATATAGGTTCGGTTAATTTTGTGGCCTGTTGTGTAAAAGACTATAGCATTGGTTAATATCCTAGCCAAAAAAACTGTCGACCTGTCTCGTTCTAACGTGTAAGGTGAGACGGGTCGAGATTTTGTTTTATGATTTTGAGAGATTGTGATTGGCTACCGATGTCTGCGACAATTGTGATAGCAGATGTGACCATCGCTCGTTGGCGACTGCTGTTCGCCAGTAGGTACAATCGCCTTCGGTATTAGCTTAACACATTCCAAGTTAACGACCACTTTAGCTCTAAAAGTTTACATAAAATAATGAATAAAAATTGAGAAATGTTAAATTTTGCTCAGCCACTTCTGAAGGCGATTGCTATATTATATAATTAGTGGTGTTAACAGTTTTCTGTTCCCTTACCGGGCGGGGCACTTTTTTATTTAACCCCCGCCGCAAAATGGGGGATGTTATTTGTATCCACCAATCAAGACCTTTAATCAATTCTCACCTGAAACAAATCCACCAATCAAAAACTTACCACATTATTAAAAGTTAAACCTACAAGATGTATAAAATTAACAATTCAATCGCAATCTACAATCATAGCCGTACCATTTCAGATCACTGCATCTTTACTTTAAAGTTTAAAATCGTTCGCACAACTTAGTTAAAGCTAGTCAGGCTTAAAAAAATTGGGTAGTTTTCTACTGGATCTTTGTGCGTTGAATAATTATGGATTTTAATTATTTGAAATTGGATTTCGAACAGGATTGTTGTCCCTAGAAGACAAATGCTTTACGTAGGCATTGTAACGTATGCTTTTTACGATGAAACGGACCGTAACGAACTTGTCAATAAATCCTGAACCACGTAGAACATACCTTTTTTTTTTCTTCGTGCGGCAATCCCTTCGGATACCCCCCGCCGGGCAGCGGGGTCGGTTATGTCGGGCTTGAACCGACTAAAACCGCACGCCGTCTCGGGTCTAAAAACGCCGGGGTGTAAGGTTGCCCATAGAGCATATCCCTCGCACCCCGACTGACCCTGGGCTATCTCCGGTTTCGAGATGGCCCCCTCGGGACGTAGAACATTTACCTACGATTTATTTATTCATACCTCTATCCGCGATAACTTGCGTCTACGCAGAAGAAATCAGGCTAAAGTTAGTATTAAATAGTCGTGAGCACATACACAATCGCAGTCTTATCACCAAAGGCGACATCTAAAAGACTAACTGATTAAAATAACAAAGAACTGCGTTAGTTACTCGACTACCGAAGAAGATTAGAGTATTTTATGTAGATTTGCCAGTAAGAAAGTACTTAACGAAAATTGAAATTCGCCATCTAGTGTAGGTAATCGAGATATTATGATTAAAGTTATGGAATTGAATGTTATAAGGTTGAGACTTCAATTACTTTAATAGTAATTTTAAAGTACCTAAACACTGAAATACCTAGCGTCAAATACGTCTGTGACAATGCCACCAAGATAAATCCAAATGGTTGAAATAAAAAATCAACCAGTAATAAAATTCATAATTATATAAAAGTGGATTAGATTGTTTAAAAACGTCGCTAGTATCTTTCTAGCATTCATAAATAACCGATGTTACTATTTGGTAGATAGGACTAAATATGTAAATTTAACAGCATAATGCTAGGTAATTTCTATGACTTTAGCCTGAACTATACAATCTCGTTCTTAAAGATTAGGTCATTTTCCATTTCATGGCCCCATAAAAAATACTTTTGACACGCAAATAATATTACGTACCCATTTCCTTCAATCTACTACTCAATATCAATAAATCTCTCTACCACATCAATTATAATTTTACGGTCAGCATAAAAACATGCGTAGAAGGAAAATAATAGTTAATAATTTAGTTTCGTACACGAAAATATATTTTTTTGTTTTTGCTGACCGTAAATTTCTTTGGTATGATTACGCGTGGTTTAACCGAACGGATCACAGTTCATATTATAACTATCACAGACTACACACGACAAGCCATTACTTTCACTTAGTTTGATAGACTTGATTTGATAAAAGCGTTTTTATTTAAGGACAATCAGTAATACTGGAATTAACATTTTTTGCATTTTTCCAAAATTGCATTTTGCAATTTTTACACACCAGCAACAATTTTTAAAAATAATGAACATTGTTACTGTCGAGAATATCACCCCAGCCGCAAACAGCAACAATATTCTTGTACTAACATTTATTAAAAGAAAATATTTTTTTGCAATGACGATATTGGTAGTAGGTACTCGTACTAGCTACTATACTGGTCTTATACCCATATGCTGCCATAGCAAAAAAAAACCGATATTGAGGTAATCAAATTATTGGCAGACAAGATGAATCTTTTTAACAAAGTTTTATGATTTTAGCCATTTTATAATACTTTACGTCATAGTACCACAAAATCAAATCTATCAAATGCCTCACCGAACAGACGTAATTATTAAAAATATAAGCATTAATTCGGCGACTTATCCTAACTTAATTAATAAAAGGATTCAGGAATAGTGATGGCACTAAAGTGGTGTACAAAAATATTTGGATGAATAACAATGGATTTAAAAATAATAATTAGTGTAGCAAAATCGATAGATTTATATAGGAATCAACATTAATAACAGAAGAATAAGGGCGTATCATAACGTCTACAAGCACCAAGCTAAAAATCTACCTCTCAAAAGTCCACCTTCATTTTAACTTGTCATTTGAAACCTTACGCACTTGTAATAAGAACAACTAATAGACAGCGTGTAGAAAAATACTATTTTTAAAATTTTAAAATATGCGACAAATTTAAAATAGGCACATCAGAAAGTACTCTATAAGAGTTTTTGTGCTGGCGTAGAAATTATCACGGCAGGCGAAATCATTATTCCTGAGAATATTTAAATTGCAATTTTAAAACGATGATGCTATTTATTCAAAATCGGATGAATGGCTTAAATGTTCACCTAAGCGGGTTTATTTCATCTTATTCGCCCGGTGGTCAAAGTGGAATTTTAAGTTCATATGTCTCCCAGTTGAAATTGTTAGACATTATTCACCCAGGTGAATGGTTGCTTCTTTATTTCTCAAAGACGCGACATACTAATTCTTGATAGAAACTGTCAACAAAAATCTGTTCTCAGCCTCCCTCTGATATTTTTTACACCCACAAAAATGTCACGGGTACTCTTAAATAAATGGTTGTCATACAAAATGTGATCTTAGCTCATTTTCGTCAAAATTAAGTGCGATAGCAAATCAACCCTATACTTATTGAAAAATAGCTAAATCTATCTTTAATAAGGTCGAATTTCTCTCTGCGCTTAGTGATCCTTCTTTAAGGCTGGTATTTTCGATTTAAGCTTTCACTGAGTATAAAAAAACAAGGATTTTGATTTCCACTATGATATTTAAAATTGACATTCGAAAATTAAATTTGAATTTTCAATTTGGGCGGGATTTTGATTGTTTTAATTCTAACCTCCCATTTATTGTGCGTTCCTCAAACTCTTATAAACTAACAAGACTGAGTATTGAACGCTAATTGGTTGCCTGACGATCATTGATAATAATCTTTGATCAATATGCATACACACAAACTACTGAACAATCATTAGTTGCCTTTATTCATTCAATTCAACGAATGAGCGATGATATCACCTGGGAATAAAGGAGAATTGAAAGTCGCTTAATGCCACTTCGGAACATTTAAGTATGTTAAGTTTACACGAATTTGAAGAGTCAGTTTCTCATGATTTGTCATTATCACGTACTGTTTTTTGATATATCTAACAAAAATGACGTGCTATTTAAGCGACCGTGTATTGGATAGCGGGGGGAAAAGGATGGAGCTATACACCTTATATACCTTTGGATCATGATCTGATGCTCACTGTATATTAAATCTCATTGATTTCGACCATAACACAAAAACACCAACCTCTCCTGCCAGGCATTCCTTGTAAAGTTAATACAATAGTGCAATGGGATCTATTCTAGTGAGCAGTGTTTATGTGTAGACGTGGAACAGTACGAGGATAGTCAGTATTGTGCTCATGAAGCACATCGATACTGGCAGGAGCACCGCGAACCGGAGAGACCTGGAAAGAAAATATTTAAAAAAAATTGTATGAATATATTTTTTTCAAACACTTAGTAAATTTTGTTAAAAGAAACCAAACAAGCTTCAATTGGAGGAGTCAACTAGTGGTTAAAGAGTTGCACTGTCCACATCCTGACTTCATCATCAAATTAGGGGCCCGATTCAGTAACGCCGCGTTTTCAAAACGCGTAATTTCAATTCGACTTGAAAGAATGTAACAGTGATGGTGGCTGTTACGGCAGCGACTGCTATTTGAACTTCCAAACCCGAGAGGGAAGCTTGCTATAGAGCCTCGTTCGTTAAACAGCAAGTGTACGGGCTTGTAGTTGAGGTTGACTTGAGACCTAAAGATCATGGTACACCCTTCTTTTGATATGGCAGAAAAAAATATACCTCATCCGCATATACGGGGAAATCGCACGGTTATGTAGGGTCTCACACCACTAAAATCACCAGCAGTGTGCCATACGGCGCGACTTAATACGACCGTTGGAACTGCTACGTACGTCTTCGGCGGCCCACCCAAGCGCTGTGTCGTAAGGTGGCATGTGGGCCAGTCTGCTAGTTGGGCGATGTCCAGAAAGCCCCATGAAGCCCTGCCTACGTACTCACTGACTACCAACATACCTCCAGTAAGGCAGGTGTCAGAGCGGCGCGGCGGGCTGCAGCGGGTGCGTCACGTCAGCGCTGCGGCACAACGCCGTCGTTACGTCGGGCGCCGGTTCGCTATCGCGGCGCGCCTTACCTATGTACACACTGACCATGTTATTTACCAGATTACAGATACAGGAGGTGCAATACGATCCAGCTCGAAGGACCAAAAAGATGCACGGTGCATGACCTTGCACCATTTAATATGCTGATGATCTACTTAAGTGATTAATAGAGCGTATCGCGTCGGCATGTAAATGATAACACCATGTTTCTGGGTTAACGTATTTATTGGTACTAAAGAAAATATAATAATGTAGGTTATGTAGGCAACGCAGCACCTCGCGACCGGTGCTAGTATATACAGAAAATATAAAGTATGTATTTTATGGGGTTTGCTCGTACAGGAAGAGAGAGAAAGTCGCGTTGACGATACATGTTAACACGTTTTCCTTAAGTCGGAAAAAATATAGGTAAATATCAACAATCAAAACAGCCATTACATTAAATTTGAAGAACAGGCGTGAAGAAATTAGTTCCTGAGGAGAGATCCTTGACACCGCGCATTTTTTTAACTTTGATTAAAGCTTACTTTTAAAGAGTCAAGTTCAACCTTTTTAAACCCTTTTGAGCCGAACAAAACACAACCTAAGCATCTGCGATTGTAATTCAGTAGGTGAATGCAACTACTTACTAGTAAAACATAAACAGCCCGTCTGTTGGTTTGCTTGCAGTGAGTTAGTTGGTCGCAGCTCCTTCTGTTCTTTACTTTGTTCATTCACACATTTCTGATAGTAGTCGAATTCCTTCACGTACCTGTAAAACAGAATAATGCTACGAATGCATTTTTGAACATTTTTTTATCCGGCCAGTAGGACCATTAATGTAAGAAGATTTGTTAGTTTAGTGGGAACTTAGTTTTTTTTTAAATGTATATTTAGGACACGTCAAATTGACTTCACCTCGCCTGATGGTAAGCTGAAGGTAAAGTCTCAGGAAAGAGGGTCACCATTTTTTTTTACGTGCGGATATCCCTTCGGATACCCCCCCGCCGGCCAGCGGGGGTGGTTATGTCGTGTATCGACTAAAACCGCACGGTGTCCTACCCAAGTGTCCGTTGCCGGGCACCCCGGGTAAGCCCTCGAAAGGATAACCCCAGGGTTGCCGGCGGACGTTGGCCGCCACCGCGGCCTCGCCTGGTAGGGTCGGGTTTTATCCTACTTCGGTGAGTCGGCAGGCGTGTGTAGGGCACACATGATACGCCTCCGCCACGGTCTGCTTCTGTAAGGACGGCGAGTCGGCCAACTGCCGTCCTCAGGCCCCGATCATGGAGATCGGTAGTCCCGGTCGTAGATGAGTCTGCGGCGTTCTCGCCGCTGGGTCCCACTAGTGCTGCGAACACAATCCCCCTCCCCGCCTATGCACTTGCTGACCCCTGAACGCAAACCGAAATTGGATTACTATGGAGGATTTTTCGCAATCGTACACGGTGGTAACCACCCGGCCGAATTTTGTGACAAATTTGTGTCATCAAATTTCTACCACCATTAAAACACCAGTAAAGTTGCTTGAGGTTGTATGATGTGCTTGACGTACTTAACGTTTAATTGTAATAACCATAAAACCGACATGTTGGCAATATGCGGTGGTGTTTGCCTGTTCGACAACGAGAGTTCTTGGTGGACTTTTCTGTTACCTCAATCACTTCTGTAATTTTCCATAAAATTTTAAATTTCATCGGAAAGGGTTCACATTCAGTTCAGGAAGGATACTGTAGTAGTCGTCCTACGGAAAAAGGCGTAGGCTGCCTCCGCTTGCTCTGAAGATACAGTCAGCATCAGAAGAAGTGACACTTGCACAGATTCCCGTAATGAAAATCTGAATGATCAATTATATGTTTAATATCATTTTAAAATCATGTTAATAGTGCCCACAAAGCTGTTAAAGATAATTTTCATTAAAAAAATATATCACTTCGCTAAAAAAACAATTTTGAAAATCTGAAATTGATCATGTACCTGCTTTAACCGCGGACTATACTGCTGGTGCTACTCACCAGACGGGCGGGTAGCGGTTGTCGGCCAGGTAGTCGCGCGAGGCGGCGCTGAGGTGGCGCGCGCGGCACACGCGGTCGTACGCGCCGCACAGCCGCCACGTGCACCAGTCCGCCAGGTTGTGCGCGTTGTGCAGCTGCAACAGAACCCGAACCTGTAGGCCTACCTGGACATATCTGCGATTTCGGCCAATCGGTTCCATGGAACACATTTATCCCGCAATCAGAACCGAAGACGGCACGTGACAGTACAGGTTTAAGGGCGACCTGTACTGTCACCCCTACAGGAAGAAATCCCAAGTGACTTCATGGTACCCACAAGTACGTCGTGCGAGTACGTGCGAGCCCAAAGTTTCGAATGTTTCATGGCAGCCCCTCGCTTCTGGAGTGCCATACTAAGCAGATCTCATATCAATTACGGTGAAATACCGTACGTTTAGGTGTACAGGATTCACACAAGCTGAAGCTTTTGGATAAATTTGCGATTTATGTTCGAGCAACGAACGTACTCGTTGAACAGGACTAATTACTGCCGACTATTTATGCCTCAATTGAATATTAAAATAAGCTGAACCTTCTACTCTTTCGGAAGCTAGAGAAAAAGCTTAAAGAACACTAGCACAATTCACTATAGAACAATTCAGTGGTAGTAAGTAGCCTTTAAGTATTATTTAAATGCAGAACGCAAACCGAAATGAATTATGGGAAGAGAACAGTTCTAGGAATTAAGGCCTGTCAACTGGCAAAGAACTTCTGCAATCATCCCGTTTGCATTGGTGTGCTATGAGACCTATGCCGGGAAATAGGCGCCGGATTTGTAATGAGCCAGGTGGGTAAATGCAGTATACCTAACATCTGAAACGATCCTGAGTTAGACACATACCATCGCTTCTTAAGTGGTAACCTAGAAATACTACTTCGGCCACACCCAGAACGCACTTATGAGTTTTCCACTACTCCATTTTACTGCAGGCGCCTAAAACATAACATAACATAACTTCACGTCTGTATCCCCGAAGGGGTAGGCAGAGGTGTATTACACACCCACGATTCGCCAGTTATGTTAAGGTCCCAATGTAATAGGGGGCGAGCCTATTGCCATCTACCGGGCACATTGTTAAGCGAGCGATAATTAACATTTATTAATGCACACATACTCGTAACTACGAAAAGTCAGAGGTGTGTGACCGGGGCGACTGGGGCTCGAACTCGAGACCTCGTCTCAGCAGTCCGTTACGTACGCCACCGGGCTATCGCAGCTTACCTAAGTATGAGGAAAAAAACGAGGATATCGTCCACGTAAGGCAAATTGAAATCGTGACCCTGCTTGACCTCATCGATGAAATGCTAGAAGGTTTGTCCAGCATTTCTCGACTCGAAAGGCATAAATAGGAATTCGAAGAGGGGCAGTTAATAGCAGGTTTGCTACGGAAACAATACTTTGATAGTACGCTTTAACGAGACCCAAGGTGCTGAATACTTTGTGAAAACTAAAATTAAGGTATTTTAGGCTTCCTTGTTAGGGATTTTCTTTAGAAAAGCCCTATTGCCATCGAGTTGTCGTCGTCGTCGACGTCGTCGCTGCCAATTTTATGTCACGGTTTTGGGTATGAAGGAGATGAGCTATCGAGTTGCTGTTTTCGGTAATAGATTCGGGCTGGGGTGAACCATTGCAAGATAAAGAAAAAGAAAAAAAAGATAAAATAAAAGAAAATCCCTTGTCTGAGCTCGTCTCAGGAATTCAAATTGTTTACTTCTGATCTTGCTGATATTTACTGCAACAACCATACCGCGTACTAATTGCCGACTTTGGTACTTTGGTACCTTTGACCTAATAACCGGTTCTCGTGGAGTGAATAAATTATACCTGTAGGTATAGTATATTTTGCTATCTTCTAACGTTTATGTAAAGATACATTATTTACTACCAAACTTAGTGTCGGAACAAAATTACTGTTTTACTAATATTTTTTAATGTGCCGTGAATAATGTCATACTCCACTTACCTTCACAGGCTCCAATAGAGATAATGCTATTTCAACCACCTGGTCGTCATCACCGCACACTCTGTCAAAGAGTATATTTGTTCAGTAAGTAAACTTTTTTCTTTTCTCCCAAATTGCAGTTACCTTATTCTACCTTCCATGTTCCAAAACTGCAAAACCTTCAATAAGTCTTATATTATATACTCTGAAACTGCAGTTATTTTAAATGAACCAAAATTTTCCCAAACATTAAAAACAATCCTGTCATTAAACCTTTCCTGGAAGCCAGCCGGTTTCAAGTGGTCGTTCAAATCTAGGTATGTTTTAAATCATAATATATGCCATCTTCATTTCAAATCTCCATGTAATATGTCTAGCTGTTTCAGTGTTAAGGAGTAACATACATACATCCATAAATCCGTTCATCCTCATAACTTTCACATTGATGATACTATTAAGATGTTAGAATTTTACCTGTCCCTCTGCTGCAGTTGGTCGATGACCCGAGCCTCCACGAGGTTGACCAGTCGGTTCATACACAGTCTGTTCGCGAGCTCTAACAGTTCAAGACATCTTGTCGGGTCCACAGCTGGAATCTTATCGCTGTATATATAGCTCAGCAGGATGTGGAATGCGTACATTTTTACTCCAGGGAATGCTATCTGTAGACAAAAACATGTAACGTAGGAATTGATAGATAGCCATTGCGTATTACCTTCGTCTCACATAAATAAATATTCTACGACATTCTACACAGCGCTTTCTAGACCCAAACTAAGCATAGTTTAAGTAGCTTGTGTTATGGGTTCCAGAATGCGGATAAACATACTTATATACTTATTTTTATAAATACATACATATTATACATAGAAACACCCATACCAATGCAAATAGACATATTCATGCATACAACTATCTGCACTGAGCGAGAATTGAACCCGCACCCCTTGTCCTAGCAGTCGAATGCACTACCGCTACGCCACAGAGGCCATCAAACGTAATAATGTCAAAATAATAGAAAAACTAAATATGTTTGATTTTGATTATGTATATACTATTGCCGAATTATTCATTTTAATTTGGTCTTGCTTGCATTTATTTAATTTAATAATGGACATATGTTTATGTGACATATTTATTTTCATTGTTTATTTAATATTTTAGACTAATTATAGCTGTGAAATATTTCTTGCATGCATGTAGACAATTTGTGAAACAT
This sequence comes from Cybosia mesomella, assembly GCA_946251805.1. NCBI lineage: Eukaryota > Metazoa > Arthropoda > Insecta > Lepidoptera > Erebidae > Cybosia > Cybosia mesomella. The sequence goes on from OX276413.1 coordinate 3,209,037, forward strand.
GCAGATCACTATTTTAATTAATTAACATCTTCATGATACCTGACCGTGTTTCGAGTAATAAATGTATCTATCATTATTATATAGGCGAAAGAAAATTCCACCTCCTCGCCATCAGCCCTCCTATTTTGTTAGTGGTGCAAGCGGTCGTGGGCCATAGTATGCGCTGAACGAGGGGACCGTGGGCTTGTTCGATAGTGTGTGCGTGCGTAGTAGACAGAGGTATACTTAAACTTTCGAGCCAACGGGCCAAACTACCCGACACTTGCCACCTAACAAAAGCGTTTTTCTTTCATTTTTTTCATCATCATCATCCTCCTGCCCTTATACCAAAATTTATTTGGGGTCGACGCAACATGTATTGTGTTCTTTTTCCATTCATCTCTGCTTGCGTTCATCTCAACATTCACTCCCTTCCTAACCATATCCTCTTTCACACAGTCCATCCATCTCCTATTAGGCCTTCCTCTCCCCTTGTAATCGTCCACTTCCATATTTAATGCCTTCCTTACGATATTACTTTCATCCCTACGCATTACATGTCCGAACCAGGACAAGCGATTTCCTCGCAACTTTCGTTTCATTTTTTTATTCATCATCATTATCATCATCAACCTATTCTAGTCCACTGCTGGACATAGGTCTCCCCCAATGAGCGCCATAGCGCCCTGTCTTCAGCTTGCCGCATCCGCATTTTTTTATTACCTTTAATTAATTCTTACCACTCTTGAAGTGCTTTCCCTGAAGTGTCCCTGGAACATAGCTTTCATAGGATCGCATCGCGCCATGAGGACTGCTCGGTGAGCGAGATGGATCCCGTCGTCCAAGTCGAATGTTATGTCAGCAAATAAATTGCGTTCCACGAACATGTCTCGGAGACGTTGGGGAATAGGCTGAAAAGGTACTTTATGGTAGAGCTATAGGTCGATTTGGTAATCAGTTACACTTATTACCACCAATTTTATTTTTCACTTGTCCCTACCTCCCTGTCTTCCTGGTACTTCCCTAATAAATTATTTGAACTTCAGATACCAATATGTATTTTTTGTTTCAATATAGGCTAGAAAAATCTAAAAACGTTTGCATGTCTTATGGTCTCTTGTTAGTTCGGATGACGAGACCAAGCAATGGCAGAACATGAAGATAGGACACCTGTGGTCTGGTCCCTATCGTGGTCGCTCACATTACACATGGACTGAGATATTCTAATACTAATAGGACAGTCGTGTCTGGTAAATGGTGAAGTTTACATGATCGTGATTAAAATAAATAGTAAATCAGCGACTTACCGTATGAAATTGAAGCATAAACCCCTTATCAAATAGCAGATGTTGGTCTAAAATGAACTGACTCAGTTTAGTCACCTCGTGAAAGCCGAGCAACTCGGCCGCCTGGCGGATCTCCTGTACAAGCGGGTAATACAAATATTCAAACTTGACGAGACTTTTCTTTCTATGTATAGATAAAATATTAGTTTCTTAAGTTAGTAAGATTCTCATGATTCTGATTTTGATTCATAGATTCTCTTGATTTTGGATACAGTCAACACTCACGAGTCCTAATACTATGAATGGGATTGAAGAGTGCAGAAAGGATCTCAAATACTGCTCAGTTGGCAGTTGTTAAGTTTAGCTGTTGGCAAAATAGTCAAATGATATTGGGCCTGTTCCTGATTTGATATTATGAATACTATTATTAACCAATGGTTTTTATACAGACATACATAATTGCGCAGATACATAAATGACATCGTCAGACAACTTACTCGACGTAATACCTTTTAATTGTATTATTAAGGGTCTTTGATAACATATTGCCTAATATGTCAGTTCCATTTAAGTAGGTAATATATATGTATGTATACCTACACTAAACATTTATGGCGTAACTTAAACTGTTACATATTCCTTTTAATATTATATCTACAAAAACTATCGAAATCGGTCTAGCCGTTTGGCTACAACGCGTGTAATATCAAAGGGTTAGACCACACAACATGATAATAATAAAATAGCACATACCTAGTATTAAAATGTGTAAGCACTAAATTGTCTATGGAACGGTGAGAAGTCCAATATGAATAAATAATACATAATACTGTGCTTTCTTAATTTAAGGAGAACTTTTTAACCTTATATATTTATAAATGTTGATCGAGGCTATCCAGCTCCTTGACACCACAGACATAGTAAGAAGACCTAAAAGAACTAAGCCCTTTGAGTTAGTCTAGTGAAATTAGTGTTACGTAGTGCAGTGAGTACTACTCTTAAAGAACACAAGAACAAAGTGTCTTTCAATCATAATAGAGACATTAAGAAAAGTGCCAATGGACACATTCTTAACTTTGTAAGATTTTAGCAAATTAAGTTAAATTTAAATTACTTATTAGCCTCAAGGTCTGGATTGTAATTGTAATGAGTAACCGTTTAATTACGAGTACATCATAATCGACAAAAATAAATGTCGACAAAAACACACACAGAGTAATCGTCGAAAATGCTTTTTGTTAAGCGTAGCGAGCCGAAGCCGAGCGAAGCGTCTTTGGTTTCTAAGTTGCATTTCAAACAAATGATACTCCTCCGAGACCGTTTGACCGATCTCGACCAAATTTGCCACGGTGATCAAGTAGACATTACTGAGTGTCGTAAGGGGTCGTCGTCGAATGTCCAGATCGGTCTTACCATCGAGGAATAATCACCGAAAAACCAAATCAATGGAAAAAGTCGACCGTTGACCTATTGTTGGTGTTTGCGACAGACACTTAGTGAAGTGCAAGTGGTTTTGTGAATCATAAAGATGAAATTAAAAATTAGTGACTAAATCGTAAACAAGTGATTTGTGACAAAACAAAAGTAAATGATCATTTAGACATTCAATTAATATAGCCACCGTACGCATGAGACGGTCGCAGCACCTTTTTTTGTTAGTAATTTATAAGAATTTATTATGTAAATCATTGTATTATAATTTTGGTAAATCAGCCATAAAAGAGCTGTTGTGTGTAAAATAAAGTTTGTTCACCATATAGAGTCGATGAGTGGCTACCATATAGCAATTCATTTAATATTGTACGATATATAACCTTTATGTAATCAACCAATAATGTCACATGATAGAGCCCAGCCACTCATAATTTCATTTATAAACCGCTGTAATTATTAAATAATAGTCAGTATACAATAAAAACCCTTACCATGGGATGGGTGATCGCCCTACCCATCTTGTTGCATTTAGACCTTTAAATTCTAATACATAGTTTATAAAATAGACGTAAAAAACTGTAAAATAGATAGCGAAAATCAGTGTAAAAATTCCATATAATTTGTTTGTTTTGACGGCTCTCGTTATGGTAAAGTCTGAGAGTAGCTAAGCTAGCACGACATTCGTACGATTGCGACATCTTAGCCGAGTCGCCAGCAATAGTCTTCGAGACTTCTCTCAGACTTTGCACTGAATGGATGGGCCATTATTAAAGCCAGATTATTCAACCGAATTCTGTGTCTTATTTACTGGTGTTCCTATTCAATCCAATTCGGAACCGTACCGTTCGCGGTCGGTTTATCCTTTCGCTTAGAGAGACGCACAGGGACGAGTAACTCTACTTTCCCTGACCTCGTTCGAAAGATACAGTCCACACCTCCACTGCATGGCAGGGAAAGAGTGTGCATACTGACGGCCAGCCCCTCTAAATGTACTAAGGCGGGCATCAGCTGATCGCTGGCGTTTAGATCTGCGTTTCATGACCAGATAGAGCGTCACGTGAGGCCTGTTCGCCACAGTTGGATAGGCAAATCTCGCTACGCTTAAGTTTGGGTTGATTGCCAAGCTGGCAACCGTCCTAGTTACATTTACTATTCACGTACCAATGAAAAAAAAATTCTTTCCTAAAACGAAACGAGACACCTAAAATAGTTGTTTTTTATATACATATATACATGCCTCAGATAAATGTTGTCTCATCGAAATACCTAATATTTTCATAGTCTTAGGTTACCAGCACTTTTGTAGTCAACAAAAAAAAGTAGGATGGCACTGCATTTACCGTCCTCATTGCTTTCATTTTTGAGAAGATACCAACAGCCTCTGATACCACTACTTGTCGCGTTGCAGCAGTGTTAGATACCACAAGCCACCAGCCTCCACGGCCTCTACTGTCAGTGCAGCAGTAGTACTCCAACTGAACGTATTTGCACGTGACAGTTAGGAGAAACGGGACAGTACCTAAATGACATAAGAAGGTCTTTGGTGTGGGACGCAATCACGCAACGTGCTTAGCACCAGTACACCTCTGTGGATACTCTTGAATGGCGCAAATATTTTTAGTCTCATTGTTGAGTATGTATTTGAGCATTTTAGGGTCCAGAGCTTGTAATCTTGAAATCCAAGCGGTTGCAATCTTCTTTAAGAGATTATATACACAAAATTGTGAAGTGAAAATGGAAACTTCTCATAGTTGGATCAGATAGTTGGCTTTAATAAAGATAATGATAAGGCAGGCAGGATTGCGATTTGAAAGAAAATATACAACATCGAAATCCTGCTTGACTTTTGGAGGCATTACCCGTATTGTGATGCGGAGGAATTCCATGACGCGTATTAGGTTAGCGGATACCCTAAAAAATACATATTTTTAGGAAATAAGGAACCCTTATTAGATCACATTCTTGTCCGTCTGTTTATCTGTCTGGCCTTGTGTCACCACCGATTTTGTCAGGAATGGGTGCCGGAACTAGCAAGTTGAAATTTATACCAGATACTGCGGTCTATAGTCTCTACTATAGATGTATAAAAATCAAGTCAACATCATAAAAAGATATGGGCAAATTTAGATTTTTGCGAAAACTTGTAAGTACCAAAATTTGAATTTGACAAATATAGGTCAACTGGAAGTACCCTATTGGTTTTGGGTCGAAAACCTATATGGTATGGGTTCCCGTTGACCTACAATCACGAAATTTGGCAGAAAGCAAGATCTTACAGCACAAAGGAAAAATTCCAAAAAATAAAAAAATCTAAATTAAGGGGTGTACTCATACATACATAATAAACGCCAATTAAGATAGGCCTCTAAGTTATATGGGCGCCCATTCAATTTAGAGGTCTAGCTTAATTGGCAACTACCTCAAATAAGGTAAATAAATAAAACTGTGCTATTATGTGAAAAAACATGTTTATTGCGTACCAAATTCATGGCGGTATAATGGAAAAGTATAGATCCCTCAGCCCACGAGTTCGACTCGCACATGACCGATTTTTTTTCAAAGATTTACTGGATATTCATTTTTAGTTTCAGTTAATTTGTCGCATATCATTAAATTTATTTTATTTAGCTTATCCCACTTTTAATATGCATACCGCATCTTGTGGTAAACTTAAAAAATAGGAGTGAACTGAAATTGTGCTTTGTGATAACAATACATTAATTATTATAATTTGGTCGACAAATTGATTAGCAACATGAAATAGTACCAGGTTCTTAATCAATTGACTACTTGCAACATAATATTAACAACTTAAGCAACATATAGGTAATGGTTACGCTTTGTTAATAATCAACTTTTAAACAAATAATAATAACTAAGTCTTAAATTCCATGAACCTTTTTTCTGAGCCTTCATGAAGCACCCAATGGTACGGTTCCCGGTTGGATTAGATACATCATATATGAAATTTTTATATTGTTTTGGATGAATCCGCCCAAAGTCACAAATATATTTTGAAACATTTGTTACGTTTACGCTAAGAGAGATGACGCAAATAAAGTGAAACTTTTATTACATCGTCTCAAACTTTTTCGTCTGTGTATTGCATGTCGCGTGACGGTCGGCCGCGGAGTAGTAGGGAGTGAAAGGCGCTCATCATAGCAGCCAAGGCCAATATGGCGGCGCCTATAGTTCGCAGCAGCTGACCGTGTAGTGTATAGACTATTACTCATTTGTGCCAGTGCTCCAAGCTATTTTGTTTGCTTTTGTCAGTGTTTAATGTAAATGTTGTTTGTCAGTGTTTAATGTAAATGTTGTTATTTTTTAGTTAAATGTCTATAATGTGAAAAAAAGTTTCACTTTTACCGAGGTTTCATATTTGCTTTTCAGTAAAGTAAGATCTTCCGACATCACGAATCCCCCCGAATTATTCGGTTTGACCAACCCTACCGTAACCACGAGCATTCGTATTTGCCGACACATTTACGTTGGTTTAATTTAACGCCAGTTCTTCCTTCCATGTTAATCATTTGAAATCCACCAATTTTTCACGTTACAACTGTGATTAAGAACTCTTTATCGAACAGAATAAAGCTCCTGCTGGTAGGACTGAGCTTTCTCTCAAATATATATAATAGAATTTATTTGCTTATGAACACAGCAATAAAATAGATCTTAGAAAACATTCCAAGTTACCGCCTTCACATTAAGTAATAAACAATAAATTGAAAAATCTTACGGAATTTTTCAATTTTTGTTTACTATCTTCCTCTGAAGATTATTTTTAATAGATAGATAAGCGGGCTAACCACGGTGCGCTAATAACAATTCAGTTTTGGGCCGCGAAGCCGAAGCTGAGAGATGGAGTTAAATACGGTGTATAGCTGCATTTCTCTCCCTCAGCATCGCTGAATTAAACAGAATGGCTATTAGCACTCCGTGGTTAGTCCCAAGATAAGACATTAATTATCAATTTATTTCAACGTAAAGATCTTTCGTAAATTTGTTAATATTCAGCATCTTTTGAGGGCGACTTTACAAAGCACTACATGTTAGACTCAAACTGTTCAATTCAATTAAATTTTTTGGTGTGACGAATTGTGCCGATATCGTCGACAAATTTTGCCAATAACAGACGTGCGATGGAGTTGTGTCTATTAAAGAACAGGGTGTAGACTTTTGAATTTTGAGAACTAGCAATTTTAAGACTCAAACTGTTAGCACGATGCTTCATGTTCCAAACGTCCATAGACTACGGTAACCTCTCACTCAATCGAAACGTCGCGTTGATGGGAATAAATAAGTTTTACGTGGTAATAGAGTATCTTTATTCTTTTCTTTTTCGCTTTAATTACGACGGCCATGCAACATTTATAATAAGTAAAGAAAATCGTAATGTAAACTAAGTATAGAAAGCACAGTTTAGAATGATAAACTACAAAAATACATTAAGAAAAAATACAAAAAGGGATGCTGTTTTTTTTATAATAATAATAATGGTATAAATTAATAATTATGAATTTGTTAAATGAAATAATTATTTGTTACAATAATTAGAATTATTACAAGAAAGTTTACCAGTAACAATCCGATAGCAGCCGACTGCAGAACACATTGTTGTTATTATAAAAAAATATTAGTTTTATGTTATATTTTTAATTGTTTATATTTTTAATGGTGGATTCATAGAATATTATAAAAATAGAAGCATAGCATCAGAGAATACGTTGGTAAAGGAAAGATGTCTCCTTATTAAAGAATTTTCAAAATATATGAAATCATTAACAAAAAATGGTAAATCATTTGCTAAATTAGATAAGCCGACTAATTCACAAATTTTTGGCAACTCGTATCATTATAATATACTCAATACTGAATGCTCATTGGTTGAAGTTGATCGATGATCAACAACCAATGGGAATTCAGCATTTGAGGTATTAAATTGACACGAGTTTAACCAGGGTTAACCAATGATTACATAACATAACATAACTTCACGCCTGTATCCCCAAAGGGGTAGGTAGAGGTGTATTACGCACCCACCATTCGCCAGTTATGTTAAGGTCCCAATGTAATAGGGGGCGAGCCTATTGCCATCTACCACATTATTAAGCGAGCGATAATTAACATTTATTCATACACACATAACTACGAAAAGTCAGACGTGTGTGCCCGGGGCGACTGGGGATCAAACTCGAGACCTCGTCTCAGCAGTCCGTTACGTACGCCACTGGGCTATCACCGCTTGCTATGCTATTAGCATAATTTCTATGTTTAGATCATTAAAGCAAATCGAATAATTTAATAAGGAGACAGTAATAAACTAGCAGAAGACAAGAATAATTAACAATAACTTCGAACTGGAATATTTAATAAAATAAAAATATATAAATAATTTGAAATACGTATACAAAGCTTAAGCTTTAAAAAATAATATTTCAAATAGAATAAACAGTGAATTGGCGATGAAGTGACTAAGGAATAAATCTGATTTAGGAATTCATAACATCTAGGTACACTTATTAAGCGAAATCGTTTCATCACAGTATTTCTTTTATTATTAATGGGCCCTGTCGTTACGGCCGCATTCCGGTACCTACGCCCCTGGCCGGAACGCACCCACAATGAAAAATTTATAGCGCTACGCCCCCGGCCGTGACGCCCCCGTTGTTTATTTTTCTGTCTTCAAGTGTCACCTACTGCAGGTACCATGTTACATTCGGTAACTACATTTTTGAGAAGAATTTTAAATATGGTAATTTCAAATCATCACTTTCAAGCAACTTTTATACAAAACGCAAAAATTATACAAAATAATGAAAATAGCAATAAATTTGACATAATCATGCTTTAATTAACTATATACAATTTTGAATGTACTCGACATATTAATTATGTCCACTAATGCCAGTAACGTTGAATGTTACTTAATGTTCATATGATCAAAAAGTGAAAATTGTTTATTGTTTTGCATAAACACAGCTATTTAAAAAAAAGTTAGTTCTTTAAGCGACGATAGATGGCGCTCGCAAATAACGAAATGATCAAAAGTGAGCTAAAAGACTAGAAGTTAGGCCAAAACAATACGCACGCACGACGTTGCTATGCAACGCTTGTCAATCTTGTCACTTTTTATAAAATGCGTAATTAAGTAAAAGCATAAATATTTTTGTGTTGCTGTTTGAAAATGCATGTCACTGGAGTGTCATGCAGTGACTGGTAAGTGTTACTGTAAAAAGATTAAAAAAACAAAACAAGATCGTAAAATTGTGTTCTTTGAAAGAAAATTAACCAGATGGAAATTTCAGGAAACGCATATGTTTTTTGCAATAATATAACATTAAAATGATACATTTTGATTGGTTTTCGAACTCGTTATTTTAGTTTATTTCTGGTCACACCGACTTCGCTATTTATTAGCGCCATCTGGTCTCATTAACTAGAACTATTTTTTTATTTATTTCTGTCCGTCAAAAATCTCCCATTATAACGTTTTGTTGCAGTATCGAGATACTAGTTCTTTTATACATATTACCATAACTGAAACCACAGTTGGTTACAGAAAAACATTAAAAGTTTAAATATATATTTTATAATACTTTTGGGCACAGTACTTCTTACCCCACTACCTCACATTTTCCATATCTTCTATTAAATTATAACATCAGAAATAGTGAAGGAATGAAAGGCTAAATAATAAAGTATTGAAAAAAATTGTTGTGCTCCTAAATTTGTCAGTACGAGGTTTATATGAACAAACTTTTTTGGAAAAACCAGAGTGACGCCGAATACAAACAGTTAATTAAAATTAATATTGCAGGATCGATAACGCTGTTAATGAGATACATCTAGGACTTCATAAATAGCCTAAATCCTTGGTGATGTAAAAAATACATTGACAAAAATTCATAGAACTAACTGCCTCCACTTATATAAGTGCATAACTTTCTTCCCTACTATCGTCACTTCACCGCCAATAACTCTCAACCTTATTGTTGGTAAGCTAAGATTTATACTCCACTGACCTGTTGTTTGAATGCGCTGCTGTCCAGAGCTCCGGTGTAAATGAAGTTAATGATCTCCTGCATCACGGTCTGGGAGATGAGCTTGCTCATTGTCACTATTGTCTGCGTTTGTGACGTAGCATGCTGGATTTTATCACACTGAAAACATAAAAGGGTTAAGTGGACTCGTATTCTTTTTTGGAACTTATCTCGATATTTAATATTAACTTATTGCTCTCTCGATATTTAATATTAATTTTAAAAAAAATCGCTCTCCCCACCTTTTTTTTTTTTCGTGCGGAAATCCCTTCGGATACCCCCCCCCCCCCCCGCCGATCAGCGGGGGCGGTTATGTCGGGCTTGAACCGACTAAACGGCCTATTTGCTCTCTAGACGTCAACGCGTGACTCGACGAGTTGTACCTCTAGTGTTGCAAGCGTTCACAGACTTTAGTATCTAATTACCAATAGATGGGCTGCAATTTTATGCTTTCCCCTATTTATACTATACTTTTTTTTTCTTCCGTTAATTGCAAAGGTCTTCCTAAACCTTCTAATGTTTTTTACTGCGTTGGCAACATTCAAACTGCACGCATGCATATTTTCGGAGAAAAGCTTTTTCCATCTGGTTGATCTCATGTCCCGATAAGTTGGGAGAATTCTGAGTAATCTCATTACCTTAACGACTCTGATGGAGAGAATAGCAGGATGGTTGACTTCTCTGTACAAGTCTGGCGGCTTTTTACAACTGTCACTCAAAGGTAGGATCTGGCAAGAAGAGCGGCGTTTTATCTGGTCCCACACTCTGGAAATACACTTTACTATCATTATTTTTTAAATGAAGGAGGTTGGGCAGAAAAATAGTGTAGTAAGGGCTTTCAAATCCTTCGTTAAAGCAGTTTCGATTTTTTACCTTATTATGCTTTTAACATACCCCCAATTTTATCATCTTTTAATTTCGTAGTGCCCGGTTAAAGCTGTTCACTATTACATGAGACCAACAATATCAGTGAAATCTGGGTGTAGAATACCCCTAAGATATCTTCAGCAGTAAGTACACAAATATAAATTAATACGTATGATTTAGAGTGAAATCACATCAATAAATGAATACCTCATTTGCTTGGCTTGATCTTGTCGTATTAAATACTCGGTGTCCTCATTGAACTCCCCAGCCGTTGCCTCACCCATACTGCTCACCTAAAACAATTTTATAATTTTACAAGTTATTTTTTGCTGCGAATGCCAACTTTAAATCACGACCTGGCAAAGTGGCCTAGAATTGAATCACGAGCGTAGCAAGTGATTCTAGCATAGACCAGTGAGCACAGCGAGTGATTTAAATGCACTCGACACAAAATTGGAAACTAACAACTTCTCACCTCTACCAACGAGAAAAGTGGGGTTACAGAGAAGAAAAACAAGACGATATTTATAATATTTATCACAAAACGTGGTGCGGCAGGCACACTGCATCGGGACCCGCGCACCTTCCCGGTTTCAAAGGTAGTGTCCGAAATTCGAATTACTTTTACACGTACCCGAAGCAAAATACGATTTTGCTGCGAGTTTTTACGCAGTAAAAATGGAGAGGAGAACTTTCGTGCTGGAGAATTGAAAAATATGGGAGAATATTTGCAAACTTCTTATTTTTGAAACAATTCGAATCTTTACTACTCACTACTAAGCTGTGGAAGGACCAGAAGATCTTCTTGGGGGTCACTCACCATGCTGCTCTCACTAGAGCTGCGCGCCAGTTCGGCGGACAAGCTGGCGCACTCGTTGGCGAGCAGGCGGTGGAAGGCCTCGCACGCGCCGGCCATCATGAAGCGATGCACCGGGAAGCCCCGAGCACCGCAGATTATCACCATATCCGAGAAATACTGACACAGATACACGGAGTCGTATAGTAACGTCTTTTTTTACCACTTAGGCGGCGGTCTTTAATATTCTAAAAATGGATATAAAAAAGGTTAGAATATTATATTGTCCACATGGAGGTCAAGTCTAGTAAAAACAGGGGCGGGGAGCGGGAGTGTACACATTCCAAACACTTTTATTATAATTGAAAATTGTAAAAAGACCATCCCCCTGTATTTTGTAGAGTAGTCATTTTACCAAATCAGAACCCTCTGAACAAAATTCCGTATTTTGACCCCCATCCCTCCCCAAGTCATTGTTCATACATCCCCCTTTTTGGAAAAAAAATCTTTGTATTTACCTCCCTCTCCTTCAGCAACTTATGCCCTCTCCCCCACAATACTAAATTCTAGTTATTTGCCCCCTATGAATAAAATACAGCATCCACTCCTGGATCTATGGCTAAACTTACCTGTTGACGTAAAAGTGTCGTCATATTTTCAAGGTAGTTGCTGTTCACTACGGCTACCTCGGGCTCCATCGGCCTTGGTGGTCTGAATGGTGCCTGGACATGTAACGTAACATAAAATACCCATACGGCGCTAACCATTCCATCTGGAAATACAAAGCTCAGCACCGCTTTTCTTTGCCGCACCATAAAGAATTCTTAACTAACACACGGGTTTCTGTCTTCCCACAATTCAGGGTCTTTAAAACGGGTGTGAAAAAGTTGTATTGTGGCCGTCAGCTGTAGACTACCATATTAGCATTTTTGGCAGCTATAATGGTGGCCTTAATTTATCAGGCGGCACTCAGTATTAACTGAGAACATAGGTAGCTAGGTAGAACTTGTTGTTTTATTTACTTTAGTTCGGTTCAGTAGTCTGGTCGACCGTAATAAACAAAATATATTTTTTATATTTGTCGGAGAATAGCCTCCTGCCACGTAACGCAAGCGGTATGTAAACTAGTAGCAAGATTTCATTTTTTAACAATTATCTACTCAAGTGTACTAAGTAAAGTTAGTTGCAAGTATCATGGCAGAAAAAGAAACAACGGAGGCGTCTCGGCCGGGGGCGTAGCAGAATCATAATTTTTTCGCAGTAGGTGCGATCCGGCCGGGGGCGTACCGAAATGGAACCATAACGGTCGGACATGTCTGTTTACCTTGTCTAGTCTATCACTATGTCGAAACAAAATGAAAACATGCGCCCACTGAGTTCAGAAGACCATCCTATTGCGACATATTGCGACATATTGCGGCATAGTGAAGATATTGCAAGTTTTTAAATAGTGCACCTGTAACAGTGGTCGTTGCACTCTTTTCAAGTTCGTCATCCAGAACCGTTGCTGTCTTCTCGCGATGAGGGCGGCGCGGATTGCGTTTTCAAACACCTCATTCACTCCGTAATAAGTGAACACAGACGTCTCATAGTAGTATATACCTAATTCGTGCGCCAAAGCGCGGCCTTGGTCAGGCATCACCAGGTCGCTTTTGCGGGGGGCCCTGAAAAAAAGGCCATTACAATACCGATGTGAGCCCACTCCTAACACAAGCAATTTAGCTTAGCTGGATGGATTAACGGGGATACAAGTAACTTCGGTTACTATTGCCCTTTAAAAAAACAAGTAGAACTTTTAAATGATAATAGCGCCGATTCTGCTGTTAAGAAACTCTCTAAGCCAGACAAAAAATCGACAAACTGCTACTTATGAGACCGTAATCTTAGCAATCCATGGATTCTCCGTGCGGGTGCCGGGTCCATCGCGTTGCTGAGTTGGGAACTCGGGACAGTGCCTGGGACTTGCGACCCAAGTGTAGGTTTAGAAGGGGCCCCTTTTGTTGATGTACATCAACACTCACCTTCACTACCCAAGTTCCCCTCCCTGCCTAACCAAATTTGATACGAACCTACTAGTGCCGCTTTAGACATTCGTCCTAGTAATGAGCTTATTGTAGCTCTCGATAGGCCTAGATCTTTAAGTAGGTTATAGAGAGATTTTGCTGGTATACCTCTCGCTCCCACTTCCACTGCATACAAATTAACCACGTAACCGTTTTTGATTAATTCGTTTGTGAGATCATAGTATTTATTTTTCTTTATTGTGTGGTCCTTCGGTATATTTGTTTCCCACGGTACAGTAAGTTCCACAAGAACCACATGTTTTAAGATAGATAGATAGATAATTCTTTATTGTACACCAAAATCACTACGGATACAAATTTGGAACATTTACAGTTAAATGCACAATGGGCGGCCTTATCACTAAAAGTGATCTCTTCCAGGCAACCTTAGGATGGACAGGAATGATGAGTACATAATATAAGTAAGTGTTGGTGTAGTTTTATAAAAAAAAAAAAAAATTGAAGAATTATTCACATGAATAATAATTACATAGTATTCAAATATACAGATACATACACAAATAAATAAATAGAATGTGAATTGTTGTCTGACTACAATAGAGAAAGGTAATGATTCTTTAACATTATTTTGAAAATATTTATGGATTGCGCCTGTCTAATGGTTACTGGCAATGCATTCCATAGGCCAACGGCCTTCACAGTAAAAGATTTGCCATAATAGGCGGTAGAGTGCACTGGCACTTCCAGCGTCAAGTTCTCAGATGACCTCAGGGATCGCACATGTGTGTCACGAAGGAATCTAAAACGTTCTTTGAGATACGTAGGAGTAGTGGGATTGAAAAGAACGTTATATAATAATGCCAAAATATGAGCATTCCTGCGAAGACGAATTGGGAGCCACTTGAGTCTGTTGCGAAATTCAGAAACGTGATCATATTTACGTAAGCCGAATATGAATCTAATGCAAAAGTTTTGGAGACGCTCAAGCTTATCAAATTGCTCCTCGGTGAGATCAGGATAGCTGACATCGGCGTAATCTAGTATAGGAAGAAGAAGAGATTGAGCAAGCGAAATTTTAGTAGAAGTTGGAAGGAAGTTTCGTAACCGCCGCAAAGCCCCTGCTGAAGCAAAAAGTTTCCGACTTGTTTCTTGGAGTTGAGATCTCCAGGAAAAGGTATTGTCGAAGTAGATGCCCAAGTTTTTTACATTGGTACTAATTGGTAAAACAGCTCCTGCAAATTTGACTTGTGGTAGTTGCAACCAGTCAATTCTGGAAACTAACTGTGGACCACCTATGACAATTATTTGTGTTTTGGTCGGATTCACCGTGAGTCCATAATTTATACTCCACTCGGAAATATGCTCTAGATCCATGTTGATCGTACAAATAGCTTCTGGTAAGTTACTTAAGGGAGCTTGTGTATAAATTTGCAGATCATCAGCGTAAAGGTGGTAGGATGAAACAAGTTTTTCAGAGATGGAATTTATAAAAATTGTGAATAGTAAGGGAGATAAAACGCCACCCTGCGGTACGCCAGCTGTAGTGTTGCACCAAGAGGAATAGGATTCTTCGATGCGAACACGTTGCCGGCGACCAAACAGGTAACTACGAAACCATTCAATAGCCGTTGGAGATATGTTAATAGAGCTGAGTGTACCAAGCAGAATGTGGAAATCTACTGTATTAAAGGCATTACTGAAATCAAGTAAGGATAGAAGAGTAAGTTTTCCACTGTCCATGCCTTGTCTTATATCATCAGTTATGTTAACCAATGCTGTGGCGGTACTGTGTCCACGACGGAACCCAGATTGAGAAGGGTTCAGAAGTGCATTTTTATTAAGGAAAGAACTAAGTTGAGTGTGAATGAGTCGCTCAAAGGCTTTGGAAAGGAATGGAAGAATGGATATAGGACGGTAATCAGTAAATAAGCAGGGTTTGGATTTCTTCGGTAAGGGAATTAACTGTGCATCTTTCCAAGCAGACGGAAATGTTCCACAGGATAGCGAATGGTTTAGGATATGGCAGAGAACGTGAAGGATTTCATCAAGAATAGGTAAGATCATATTCCTGCTGACACAATCGTTCCCCACAGCATTGGATGAAATTGCTACTATACTCTTCTTAACATCACAAGCGGTCAATTGATCGAAGACAAAAGGTGGATATGTAGGAGTTGGAATAGATGAAAGATATTGCAATGTATTTGTTTTAGTAGCCCCATCAAAATTGGGCGAAGCAGAGAAATGTGCGTTAAGTGAATTTATATCTAAGTCTTTAGGAATAGAATTTGAACGTGACCTTCCAACTCCTAATGTATTTAGAAATTTCCAGACTTTAGCTGGATCTCCGTTCTCGATCGAAGTTTGAATGTGTTGGCGTTGCGCATTCCTACACACCTTGTTGCAGCGATTTCTAATGGTCACATATTTATCCCAATTTGCTTGCGTGGAACGAAACTTATACCTCGTCTTAGCTGCAGCTTTTTTGGATATTAAATCTTTAATATCTTGGGTAAGCCAGGGTGAAGGCGGATGCCTTAGTTTAATTGCACGCATGGGAGCATGTATGTCATAAAGCTGTATTATTTTGGATGTTAGGATGTTTACTTTAGTATCAACGCAATTTGACAGTAAAAGAGGTTCCCAGTCTATCTTGGCAACATCCTCGCGGAGTTTAATTGGATCTATGGCGTTAAAATTACGTTGAAGAATAATTTTAGGCTTTGGTTTGGGCGGACGAATTTGATAGGAAAGAAAGATTAAGTCATGATAAGAGAAGGCGTCAGCTGCATATTGACCATGCATAGCTACATGATTAGGTGAAGAAACTAAAACTAGATCGAGAAGAGAAGGGACACAGTTAGGAAAATGATGAGTGGCATTGAGAGGTAGAATGAAAAGATTACAAGATTCTGTAATGCGTCGAAGGGAGGAAGAACGTGAGTCATTGAGTAAAAGGCAGGTGTTGAAATCGCCCATTAAAATGACATGTTCGTAAGAAGGCAAGAATGTTTCTAGAATATGTTCAAAAGATGCAAAATAATCCACACGTTTAGATGGTGAATAGTACACACCAAGAAGAACTTTGGTATGATTCAGTTCCAGCTTTAGGAGTAAATATTCGCCAGAGTTTGATGGTGGTGGTTGTGGCGACATATCAACAATAACGAATGGAATCTGAGACCGCAGGTATATGGCCACACCACCATAACCATCACGTATGTTAGTCGTGCGATCATTCCTAATAAGTTGAAACCCTGGCAGAGAGTAAGAAATAGATGATAGACAGGGTTTTAACCAAGATTCGGTGACCACAACAGCATGTATATTTTCAGTCAAAGGTTGCCAGCATATCCGGGAAATGAGCAGTAATACTTTGGGCATTTATATTGGGCATTGAAATTCCTCGGAACATCCAGAAATTGAGACCGAAGAGTGTCCGCAAGTGACGGTGAACGGTCACTGACAAAACTGTCGGTTAGGCTGCTTGTTGATGAAAAACTATCATTATTACCATCAAAGGCGTTCATTAATTTTGTAGTGTTAAATATATGAATAAATAATTTTATAGGTATATAAATATATATATAGTGTTAATTTAGTACTATGAACAAATAACAATATATAAATTATATTAATACAAAAAATTATGCATTCTGTCCACCCGCTAGTCGCGTGTTACAATAATGGAAAGCATTTAAATAACAATAATTGAGATACAAATAGTATCAAATCACAAATATATCGAATAACAAAGTTACATAAAGGACACTGATTAATAAAATAGTAAAGACCTAACAGCATTATGCCGGGTAGCAAGTATAAGCATCATAATTATATTCTAAATTAGTGATATTATGAAAGACAACTAAAAAGGCCAATATCCAAAACTAAAAACAAACGATAAAGCTTTAAGTATTGTACTACACTTCAAATCGAACATGGAACGCTGCACCATATTCATTCACTGATGACTTTGAATTTGACCTTCACAATAATACGTACTACACAGGATAATCAGCCTACGACATAACATTGTTATTGTATGATATTGTGTGTTATTGTCGTAAGTAATCGCGAATATTTAACATAAAAATAAAACAAATCTCGTCAGATTAAAGAAATCGTTCAGAATAGATGCACTTATGATGTTATTGTAGTTCATCCTGGTACATGTACCCATTTAGTGTTGAAGAGAGAAGAAAGTTGTGAAAAATTTATCGAAAGTTTACGTGAATGTTACACATTGAAATAAAACTATTCTCAACGGCTTCCACCCGGGGCCCTGGTTGCTGAAATGCAACCGAGACATCGGGATCAGTGTAAATAATAATGCAATTCTAAGAAAAATGAGCACGGTGGAATCGGCTAAAAACTTTCTCACTACTCAGTTGTGAAGTGTTTAATGTGTTTATATAAGGCCATATTATGAAACATGTAATCAATACAGTCGCCCTCGGAAGTAGCCGAACACTAACAAATTTACAAAGGATGTTTTCATTGAAATTTATCGATAAATAAATTGAGGTATAATTATTTTGTAGGTAGTCTCTAGTGAATAAATTTTAGGTTTTTTCATTTTTGATGATTATATTATGTATAGTTTTAGAACCAAAAAGTAACTAGGAATGTGTTAAGCTAATACCGATAGCGAGCGTACATGAATGACAAGTTAAAAAAAAATAAAAAAATAACCTCTTAGAATATAGGAATATGTCAGGTCTAGATGACGAAACCCCAACATCCTCCGGAATTTTATAGTGCTTTTCATACGTGTCGATTAGGAGAGTCCAATCTGGGGCAGTATCTAAGATTGAATAAGGTTTGTTCCTGGGTGTTATGGATGAACCTTCAGACACAAAGTTGATATGACGTCTGTTAGTAGTCAATCCTTTTTGGGCTCTAGCTACTGCCAGACTCATTGCTTCACGTATGATGATAAGCACCTTATCGTGGCGGCGTGAGTAATGGCCTCTATCGAGAAGCACCCTACATCCTACTAATATGTGTCTAGCCGTCCCTATTGCCTCACCACAAGTATAACATTGTTTTTCTGTGGCCTTCCCCCACCTTACCAGATTACTCTGGTCTGGGAGGGTCATCTGAAAGGCGTTAAGATAAAATTTTAACAGGGCCGGCGACCAGTCATAGATCAAGGTGCGCCACTTTAAGGCCATCGGTATGCAGAACTCTCCCATTGTCAACCATTCATTTTGGATTTCCAAATTCATCGCGTGCACTCGATATTTATCATTTTCGTCTTGTTTTAGAAAGGACTTAAGTATATCCTGGTCCCTTTCTGGCTCTCGTACTCCCAACCCCACTCTGTTTGACTGGGCCCCTATCATAAATCGTTTATGGAATAGAAGTCTAGATTCAAGCTCGGACGCGTTATTATCTTTCGGGAGTGCCCTGATTGTGACATCTTGGGATTTTCCTAAGATGTGGGCTTTGGTAACTCTAAGATGTTTATAGAGCTCCGATGGTTTCTTAAGTTTCATCCCAAAATTATTTTGATCCCTAAATAGAGCAGAGGAATCAGCAGAGTGCGCTAGTCCAAGCCACGATTTTAGCGATTTTATGACAGTTGCATCTATTTTCGCCAGTAAGGTTTTACCGAATTCATACACCAGAAAAGGCCAAGTCAGACGTGATGTTAAGTAGTTGTCATATATCCAAGCTTTTTTGATATTGTTTAGTGGTATCTGATCTATCTTATTTAGGTCATTTATAAACGTATCGACAACTTCATCTAAGGATGGTGTGCGTCCTTTATAGTCTATCTTTCTCCCAAGAAATTTAAATGGCACCGATTCAGCGACTATGGAAACTGGTTTACCCCCAATGAAGAGTCCCGGGTCGTAAGAGGTAAATTTGGTGTCCCGTCTACCCAGACATAGACAGTGACACTTACTGGGCTTCGTCCTCAGTCCATTTGTCCACGAACAGAACTCATTGACTTCCTTTAATAGTTCCTGACATTGTTTTGGATTGCGCGTCAGTATTGCGAGATCGTCAGCAAAAGCTAAGATGGACTGTAGTCTTGTCAAAACGACGTAAAATAAAAGGAAATCAATTCAAATTGCAAAAAATATTTTAGAGATAGTTTAGTGAGATGCTTAACAGAATCGACACCGATAGCAATATATATATACTAAAAAGGCACTGCTCAATATGTTTAACACTAAGCTGGTAACCCTGGGGGTATTCTTTCCAGGGCTTACCCGGGGTGCCCAGCAGTGGACACTTAGGGAGAACACCGTGTGGTTTTTGTCAGTCCGATTCCGACACACCCATCCCATCGTTGGCACCGATGGGGTGAAGCTTTTTTTACGTTTGGAAACCCCCACGGTTTCCAAACGTAAAAAAAAAGATACCTGTAATTTGTTTCCTACCTTATAAAAGGGCTGCGATCTTTACAATAATTTAAATAGGTCTCATCTCTGTACATGTAGCGTAGGTCGTTTTTACATCCCACTAATAGTATTGGGGTGTTCGGACAGAACCGTCTGAAAACAATCATAATAATTACTAAAGAAGCCTTAGAACTGATGGCTTCATTACCAGACAGACAAGACTATTAATCAAAGAAACGTCCAAGGCCAATGGAGGGTTTATGCAATTTGTAACACAGTCAAAGGCTTTTGTATTTTCTATAAGTATGATTTGGATCAATAAAGGATTTAGTATACAGCCTTGTTATTACTAACTGTCTGGTATTATGGCATCTTATATAAATATAAAAATGTATTTGTTACTTTGAGTAATCGGCAAAAGGTTTTTGTTTTCCATAGTTCTGTTAGAAACAAGAAAAGTAATATCGGGACCAATACACGCCCTTGCGGGATACCGTTTATGTAACAATAGTTTTAATGTTTTTTTTTTTATAAATATCCAAAGTACAATTAAAAAAGCTCACCTAATTTCTGGGTACCACATAGCACCACAATTTCTAAGAGATATTGGGTTCGTTATGGAAAAACATAATAGGACCACATCCGATCTGAAAAGTAAAATAGATTGAAGAAAAATTATGACTTAAGACACACGATGGTCGACAGTAAAACTTTAAAGAATTCTTAATTAATGCATATTGGTTGAAAATGATGAACAGTGAACTGTAATCCGTCGCTCGACCTCAAAGAATAAACACACATTAACTCGTTTGGGGTAGGCAGAGACAACGTCTTTCCACTTGCTGGCATACACCTTTCGCTTCTTCAATTTTCATAATTGTTTTCATACATGCACGCCGGTTGCCTTGACCTAACCTTTCTCAATATACATTAGTTATTTTGAAGTTGACATATTACAGGATAGGCGAAGCAACAACCTACCATTTGCTTTATTACAGGATAGGCGAAGCAACAACCTACCATTTGCTTATATTCCTATTGACCTCCCGAACTTCCTTTATCGTCAATAAACATTTTACACAAGCCCTCCCGTTTTGGATGTCTCTGTCGTCATTTTACTTATAAATTTATACTTAACAAATAAAATATTAATAATTTTAACACCAATCTTAAGTCTGGATCTCTAAATAATATTTTACCTTCCATAAGCAAATCTCCTGTCCTTCTCATGGTCACCGAAAGTATCCCATAATCGGAGCGAAACGTTGACGCCATCTACTACTTCCCATGATCTCTCCAGAACCTATTTAAAGCGAAATAGAATATGGTCAGCCATTGGTTTGGTATGCTTGTGGGTATGATTTGATGATATGCTGCATGTCCCACGGTTTGTGATGATTTGAGTCCAGAAATCTTCTGGGTATAACATAGATTTTTCGATCTATAATACGGGTTTCCTGATTTCTGAATACTTGAATCCATCAGTGACAATCTGATCAACTAAACTGAGTTCTCACATTTTACTTAATGAAATTAGTTAAGTAAAATTTATTAACACAGTCTAGTTAACCTTGATTGCAGTTACTATCGTTGAAGTCACCGCTGGCCCCAAGTTGGGCGCCAATAATAACACCAGACTGTGACTCGAAACACGAGTCCCAGTTGTGTGGGTTTTCCTTTTATTCTGATAATGGGTTTCAAATAAAAAAAAAGAAACAATTTTAAACGTTAAATCTATGCGGACGAAGTCACTGGCTAGGGGTCGATCTATAATAACAAAAATCACTCACATCTTTATAAATTCTATACTGATCGATAGCCCATACGGTTGGCACGTGCGTGGTCATCAGTTGTGACAGTGACACGTGCTTGTTGCAAGCGCGTGCGCAAATCAGCCGTGTCTTGCCAACCGCTGTATCGCCGACCACTACACATTTTACAAGCTCTTGATGGGGCTGCTCGTTGTCCATCGTCTAGAACAAATACTTTAACTAAGTTTTGTATTTTAATATTTTATTAAGGCCCTATTCAAACCTGAGCGGTATTCGCTGCGGCTATCATCTACCCGATGAGATGATTATAATGTCGAAAGTTTACGCGTAAGTCACACATTTAAATAAAACTATTTTTAACAGATGGACCAAATAAAATTTACAAGTGTTACCACAATTTCTTTTTATAAATATAAATAAAATTAGGTACTGGTCTATTTCGGGGTGCAAGGTATATGCTCTATGGGCAACCTTACACCCCGGCGTCTGTTGACCCGAGACGGCGTGCGGTTTTAGTCGGTTCAAGCCCGACATAACCGCCCCCGCTGGCACGCGGGGGGGGGTATCCGAAGGGATTTCTGCACGAAAAAAAAAAGGTACTGGTCTGTTAGGGCACGCCGCAATAGCGGCGGTAAGGCCCATCATGGAGGATTGGCTAGAGAGGTGACACGGAAGCCTCTCGTACCAACTAACGCAGGTGGTCTCAGGGAAGGGGTGCTTCGGGGACCACCTGCATCGGATCAGGAAGGATCTCTATGCAGATTTGCAGTTATACTGACACTTTGGAGCCGATGAATTGCCGGGGGCCGTGGCCGCCATCAACAGTGACCTAGCAAACATTAACGCTTGGGCCAAATCTTTTGGATTATTAGTAAATCCACATAAATCACAAGCGATCATTATTAGTGGTAGATATATGCTTGGCCTTCTCGATCACAATGCCATACCTCCAATAATTTATGACTCTGTGGCCATCAACTATTCGAAGAGTGCTAAAAACTTGGGCGTGTTCATCGACTGTAATCTCTCTTGGGATGTTCACATTGCAGAGGTGAGCCGGAAGGTATACTACTCGTTTCGAGTTCTACTCGCTTAACGACCTCCGTCCTCCATGAGCGCAGGCCTGGAGGTGGCTGGTGAGGCCGCCTTTCACCCCAGCAGAAGCAGGCCGGGACGGTGGGGCGACTTGCACCCCTCCCCCAAACCGGGGCAAGACACCGTGGTTTCCAAACCCGAGGAGGCCATCTCGAAACCGGAGATGGCCCAGGGTCAGTCGGGGTGCGAGAGATATGCTCTATGGGCAACCTTACACCCCGTCTGAGGACCCGAGACGGCGTGCGGTTTTAGTCGGTTCAAGCCCGACATAACCGCCCTGCTGACCGGCGGGGGGTATCCGAAGGGATTTCCGCACGAAAAAAAAAAAGGTACTGGTCTGTTGAGGGACCCAGTCTCATCGTGGGAGGTAATCGCATCGGCATCAAGCCCCAAATGAAATATTTGGGGCTCGTGCTCGACGGCCGATGGGACTTCGGAGAGCACATCCGAAGTCTGGCCCCCAAGTTGAAGGGCACAGCTCTCGCATTGGCGCGGCTGCTGCCCAACATGAAGGAGCCCGACGACTCCTGCAGGAGACTCTACGCGGGGATCGGGCGGTCCATGGCCCTGTATGGGTGCCCAGTATGGGCGGAGGCCCTGAAGGCCAGAAGTGTGCGGATGCTGCGCGCTTCGCAGCGAGTGATGGCCATCAGGGTCATCCGTGGGTACCACACGATCTCCTTCGAGGCGGCGAGTTTCCTTGTCGGAACTCCACCATGGGACCTGGAGGCGAGAGCCCTTTCGCAATGCTCTATGGGCAACCTTACACCCCGGCGTCTGTAGACCCGAGACGGTGTGCGGTTTTAGTCGGTTCAAGCCCGACATAACCGCCCCCGCTGGTCGGCGGAATTTCCGCACGAAAAAAAAAAATTAAAGGTCTGTTGCATAAGGGATTAATGCTGAGGTTTTATGAGCCTAAAGATTTAACCGGACCTGAACTATGGTTGACCTGGTGTTGAAATTAGAGTTACAACTGTGTCATATAGCTGATAAGATCTAAGCTTATGCTGTCAATTCAAGGAAAGAGAAGAATAGCACATAAGTGGACAGATACAGTATTCAAATTTTATATTCAACAACAAAGAACAGTGGCAGGTAGTGGGTAAGAGGTAACCGAAGAAGTATGCAAAGTAAGACAATACTAGCCAGGTTAGTCCTAGGGTGGCCATTCTTAATAACTTGAAACCTATCTGTGACTCGGAGAGCACATAAAGCCATTGGTCCCGGTTGACACACGAACATTCATGGTAGTCATTTGGATAGTTGGAGTTAGAAATTAATATCACCAGTAGGATATGGAGGTCAGATGGCAGTAGCTTCATTAGCAGAAGTTCGGCTGCTTCGTGGTTAAATATTAAAATCAATCCTAATTGAATTGAAGGATGACTCAATGCCATATAAAGTATTACCAAGTAGCAATATATGCCAACAACCTCAATTTGTTTCTCGTAGAGCAGCTGGCTCAAGGGCTTTTGGCAGAAGGCATTCTGCTAGGCACAGCACACATAGAGAGGAAGTTCCTCTCCCTGGAGCCCTAACCACCAGTAGCTTGGTCCCTGTACCCAATGCCGGTGGAGCACTATTTTTATATTTTTAAATGTATTTGGAATTTTTTGTATATTTAATAATGAAATTATTTGTATTTTAAATGAATAAAGGATAATAATAATAATATAGCCTTTCTGTTCTGAGACTTTCCTTAGCTAACTTGGTAGTTGGTTTTTATATCAAAACTCTAGTCTCAGTGTGCCTTTTGGCATATGCCCCCTCTAACTCCCAACAGCGTGCTCTATCTTCTGGCTGCATGGGCCTGCAGTGAGCTTGATGTCATCTTCCCATCTCCGCAGTGGCCAACCTCTGCTTCTCTTCCTATCTCCTCCACCCACCTCGGGTACCATACAGTGACTTTTTGGCTCCACTTATTTAGCCCATATCGCACTGTGTGGTTGGCCCACCTCCACTTTCTTAAGTCTAGTGAGGACTTTGATCCTAGACCTGATCCTGATATGGCTACCCTATCCTACAACCTCAAACCCAGCATGCTTCTCTCCATAGCTCGTTGGCACCTTGCTAGCTTTTCCTGATAGCCCATAATACATACATTTTCAAAATCTTTGTCACCAAGTCCGTGTTGATGTATATCTAGTTTTATTTTATTTGGGCAGGACCCAAACACTTTTTCCAAAAGTAGCCTAAGATATGCCATGACATCAGCTACCTGCAGAAAGATTTTGGTTAAATCAGCCCAGCCACTTTGCAGATTACTCGGCAGAAAAGAAATCCAGACAGATAAAAAAATTAAGAATTGTTTTTAGCATGCCTATGTTCATCAAGGATAATGTACCTTTCAAATGGTGATAGAATTTTTCCAATAAGTGCAGTGGTTTTTTTTATACCACTCCGTGTCTGCCACACCATACGGCACACCTGATAGGAAGCGGTTACCGCGGCCTATGGACATGTGCTACACTAGGGTCGTCACACACGCGCTGCCGATGCTGTAAAAACCTTCTAATGCCCTTCTTGAAGAATCCCATATTGTAGTCACTTGGAAAAACCACAGCAGGGAAATCATTCCACAGCCTGAGGGTGCGCGGAATAAAGTGCCTTTCATACCTCACTGTGCACCGTTTCCCGTCGCAACTTCTGAGGATGAATTCCCTGGCTGTGGCGAGTGGTGCGATGAACTAACTCACAAAATTCGGCCTCTTTCTTTATAATATCAATATAGTATAGATTTGTAAGGTAGCTACGTGGTAATGGAGCTTTACCTAATAAGCTAGTAGACTGGGACGCCTTCGCCACACATAATTGTTGGGTATAGAGGTTAAATTCTTTCAGAATCAATTCTATATTAGTTTGAAACTTGAATGTCCTTTGAAATCCTTACTAGGTTGTGGTATCTCCTTAACAAATAGTTATAAAGTAAAACATATGCAATATACCAAAAACACTACTTTTTACAGTACGCCGCCTAAATGTAGCTACAATATTTCTGTATTTATAATCCATTTTGGGTATTTGTTCTTAGTTGTTCGATAATAAGTAATAATAAATAAGTAACAACTATAAAAAATTAAGTTAATAAATTCTCAGTGAAATTAATTGTAAACGATGTTCAACTGTTTTAAAAATTAAAACGAAAGAATCGTAATTAAAAACAAAATATTTTGAAACATCTGTCATCATAATTTTGACAATTTGACTATTTGACAGCTGCAAATTAGATTTTTGAAAAAGCTTGGGGTCGCGTTCATAAATTTAATAACTTTTAAATACGAAATGTTATCATTTTAAAATGCGCAGTATTTTTTTTTTCGTAATTATCATGCTGTAAAATTGTGAAGACAGTATCGTAATCTTTAAGATATGCAGAATAATTTTATTACCTTTACATTGTATTACAATTACAAGACAAAAATGTAGCATTTAAAATAATGTAAGTAGTATGTCAGTTGAAAACTGTTTTCTCTTAAATAAATCCCAACTTACATTCATAAAAATGACACAATGATACAGCAAGACTTTAATTTACTTACTTCTTGTTCAATGAATACTTAATTGATTCACACACTTTAAACCTTTGATGATCACATAATATTAATATACACTATCACGAATGCTCACTTCACACAGTAAAATCTGCATTATGTCGTTTAGATATTGTTGCAAAAAAGATTAACTTTTCACGATATTTGAGGCAATGGAGTGAAGTTGATTTTGTAGCATTGCAGTGATCTGCGCATGTTAGACGTCTTGCGCAGAACTGTACCTGAACGCGTACAGGGCAAGTTCATTTTAATTTTGTTATTGACAATTTAGTGTCAATGAACTTTCCGGCTATTGTTGAACTTTTGATAGATATTGCGCTGTATTGTACAATTGCAGTGTACAATGAAGTACTATTTTTATGCAAACTGTCTAGCCTAAAGAACAAAACAGCTTACTGGTCATAAATTATTATATAAATATAAATTTTGGCCTATAGCGTAGTACTGTTACACATTTTGTGTCAAAATTTGTAAAAGTCCAATATAAAACGCCTACAGAAATATTATAGCAATGCGCATGTTTTACGATAAAAGATTTTGTCGCTGAACACCAGTCAAGAAGCCAGAGAGAACCTATGCATACATGACTAGAAGAAATATAGACTTAATCATTTAAAGTTGAAGACTTTGTTCGTTTGTTTGGTTGAACGCACTAATCTCAGAAACTACTGCTTCGAATTGAAAATTATTTTCGTGTTGGATAGCCCATTTGTCCTACCTAGAGCAGAGCAGTGATCATAAATGTCAATGAATCGGGCAAGTTTCTATACTTTATTGTAATAATAATAAATTACGGACATGTATGGGACAAATGGGTGCCATGGGGGCATGTGATGTATGTTACGGATGAAGCCGCGAGGCACAGCTAGTGACAAGATATATACTTAGGTACCTATTACATGAAACATAATGAATTGAACAGTTTTAAGTTGCTTATATCTGCTTTTTATATCGTTAGCCCGTCAATTTGGCTGCACCTTGCTCGATGAAATCAAAAATGTTGGTAAGTGCAACTATTCCTTAAGCAATCAGTTCCGTGATTGGGCAGTAATATACGTTAATATATTTTATAGGGATTTTCTTTAGAAAAGCCCTATTGCTATCGAGTTGTCGTCGTCGACGTCGTCATTGCCAATTTTCTGTCACGGTTTTGGGTATGAAGGAGATGAGCTATCGAGTTGCTGTTTTCGGTAATAGATTCGTGCTGGGGTGAACCATTGCAAGATAAAGAAAAAATCGCAAAAAATCGCGAAAAAAAATATCGCAAAATCGAAAATCCCTTGTATTCGGCTGAGCTCGTCTCAGGAAATCAACTTGTTTTTGTTATAATATTGTACGTCACACTACACAGTGCTTTCTAGACCCTCAGTAAGCATAGCCTAAAGAGCTCGTAATATAGGTTCAAGAATGCGGATAAACATACTCAGATACTTACATTTTCTTTACATAATATACAAATAATATACATAAATACATAAATATTTTACAAAGAAACATCCAGACGAATACGCTGCAATATTTGCACTGAGCGGCTATCGAACCCGCAAACTCCGACTTCGAACTTTCTACTGCCATACCACAAATTTACCCTGAGCCGCAACTTGCAATTTGAACTTTTTAGATTACCTATCATACCAACAGGCTGGTTACAAAAAGATCGAAATAAAAAAAAACTTAATCTTCTGTCACCCGTCATTTTACAACGCGATGCTTTTATATCGGCACGAAAATGTGTTGTGTCACTGTAAAAAAGAAAACGTTGTCATTAAATGTTAAATAAAACTACCAACCATGGCTTTCTTCGCCCTTCTATGGAAGGCGCGAACTATAGAAAAATACAAACTTAATTATGAAAAGGAAAAAATCAACTCGATAGTGATGGGAAACACTAGAATGGAACAGACTCTCTCACAGAGATGGCGCCACTATCGATATGACACGCAAAAACGTATATCCAGCACATTTAAAAAGTGGTACCCAGAAGGCAGTGGGGTCGCCAACTTTTTTTTATATTTGAAGACTGATCAAACGTTTCCGAACTTTCTTTTAAAAAGTTTGATGGGTTTTGTTGGAGGTATAATACTGACGTACATTTGCTTCATGTTCTTCGTCTTCCAGTTGTCTATATCCTTGATCCATTCGACGATAATGAGCTCTATTATCGGAGTGCTACTGACTCTAGGCCTCGCTTTTAGCTACAGGATTAGGTATGTATCTCAATCTTATAATGAATTATTAATATTCATCATATCAGCCGTAGGAAGTCCACTGCTGAACATAGGCCTCCCCCATCGACTTCCATTTCGACCGGTCTGTAGCGGCCTGCATCCACCGAGTCCCTGCGCTCTTTGCTAGGTCGTCTGTCCACCTTGCAGGAGGCCTTCCTACGCTGCGCTTAATATTACATGACTTATAATGAACTTCAGCGAGATCACATTTAGAGATAGTAGAAACGTATTCGGTCATCATCATCATCACAGTGGTAATCCTGATTGCATCCAACGCTTAGTATGCTTTGGAGCCCGGAGTCTACTCTCCTATGTACTCTTTATCTTAATTTGGCTTATCTTCGCTTTTGGGGTGCGACTACCATCTCACTTCCCATCCCCGAGACGTACGCCTGCGCCAGAGCCTCATCCGTTAATCAGCAGGTGTACCGGCTTGCAGGTGAGTTTGGCATTCGCCCCAAAGGTCTTGCTGTCTGTGTCCAATATATTTTTTTATATTTAGGACACGTCAATTTGACTTCACCTCGCCTGATGGTAAGCTGAAGGTAAAGTCTCAGGAAAGAGGGTCACCATTACATACACGTACCATGTTAACAATGATGGCACTCAGCTTGACGGCCTCATCAGAAGAGGATTGTTGTCGCAGCACCGCGTGACACCCACCGGTCCCACTAGTGCTGCGACCACAATCCCCCTGCCCGGCTATGCACTTGCTGACCCCTGAACGCAATCAAACCGAAATTGGATTACTATGGAGGGTTTTTCGCAATCGTGCACGGTGGTACCTACCCGGCCGAATTTTGTGACAAATTTGTGTCATCAAATTTCTACCACCAGTACTAATAGTTACTTCTCTTCCAGATGCCTGGTGTTCCTTTTAATACCCCAGTTCTTCTCCCGAGTGGGTAGGTATACTTTAACATGTTACGCACTGGTGCTCATACTGACAGGACCAGCTACGAACACGCTGAAGAACTCCGAGGTGCTGTCTGAGTCTATGGCTTGTTCACAAGTAAGTCTGTCATGTTATTTAGTAGGTTCCGACATACTTTTCTTAGTTTCACCTAAAGCTAACCAAATAAGTAATCTAACTACAAATCTTGGAAGATGAATTCAACTAATCTAGAAATTTTAAAGGGCCTGCGCTGCGTCGTGCGTGTTTCGTGCAAATAATACTGAGCAAATTATCGCGAAAAAGAATGCATACAATTTGCATGTGTGACACGCATGACCCATCGCAGGCGCTAACACAGTTTTCTTAGTTTTTTCTGCAACTAACCAACTATGGAAGCTGAGTTTACTTAACTTAAACCTGATTATCGTATTGTTTTAAAACTTTGTGACGTCCGAAATATAATAGATTGATTTAACCAAAATAAAATAAAATAAATACGTGCGCGAGTGTCACATCCTACCGTCACTGGAGCAATCAAATGTAAAAAAAAACAAATGCTCAATTTTTGGCGCCAAACCAATGAGTTAATTGGTTAAATTCAGTATCAAACCAATGGGGAGTTCTTTTTGGTAACCATAATAAATAAATAAATTTTCTAGGAGATTCTACACAACGCTATCTAGACCCAAAGTAACTGTACCTTAACTAACTTGTGTTATGGGTTCTAGACTGCGGATAAACAAACTTCAATACGTTTTTTTTAGTAAATAAATACATATTATACATTGAAATACCCAGACCAATTCAAATAAACATATGAATGCATATAAATATTTACACGGAGTGTGAATTGAATCCGCTACCTTCGACCGACCTGGTAGTCGGATGCTCTACCGCCACGCCATGGAGGTCGTCAAAATGATACCTACACACAATTAACGCGGTTTGAAGCGTCGGTAGCTTAGTGGTTAAGAAGACGACCCTACGATCGAGAGGTCCCGGGTTCGAATCCAGGCCATTACACTTACCGACGTGAACCCACTCTTAACACAAGCAATTATTTAGCCTAGCTGGAGGGGTTAGGAGGAATATTAGTAATTTCGGTTACTAATATTCTGTAAATAAAAACAGACTGTGGCAACTATATACCCACCACATTAGAGTTTCCCATTGATACCCCCAAAAATTTAAAAAATATTTCATTATATTATATAATTGCTATCATATCTAATTTCCTCGGACTTAAAAAGGGTTAAAAAAAATGTCTGTACCTACACACAAAATACAATTAGTAACTACTGACATTGATAAATATGATATTGTTGCCAACAGACGGGACGACTAGGGTTATTGAACGTCTCAGTGCCAATAAAAACCTCCAGCCTCAGCCTTAAGTGAACATTACGTACTTACACTTCATTTTAGAGATCATTATCCATTTGACTCGAATACGATGGGAGCAAGCAGTTTCATCCTTTGAGGTAGGGATAGCATAAAGACAAATGACAGCAGCAACAGAATCTATACAAATAAATTAAATTGAAGTGTCTATTTGCAATGATAAGATAACATAACATATAACATAACTTCACGCCTGTATCCCCGAAGGGGTAGGCAGAGGTGTATTACACACCCACGATTCGCCAGTTATGTTAAGGTCCCAATGTAATAGGGGGCAAGCCTATTGCCATCTACTGGGCACATTATTAAGCGAGCGATAATTAACATTTATGAATGCACACATAACTACGAAAAGTCAGAGGTGTGTGCCCGGGGCGATTGGGGATCGAACTCGAGACCTCGTCTCAGCAGTCCGTTACATACGCCACTGGGCTATCGCCGCTTTCTAAAATTACATGAGTGGTACACAAATAACAGCATTATAATAATTACATGAGTGGATGTATGGTACTTATTACAAACCTATCCTGTAATCCTAGCTATGCTCTATCATTCAACGTTAACATAACTAGGAATTCAGTGCAGGGTGCGACTGAAATAAATTTAACTGAGCGAGCAGGACTCTTACTTGAAAATAAGACATCTTACTACGGTCGCGCGCTTAGCTAAGGCCGCGCGCTCGTGAAACTGTTTTTCGGTGATTATTCCTCAATGGTACATCGGACATGAACCATCTCGCTTCAAAACTCTCCTCAGTGTCCACATTATCACCGTGGTAAATTTAGTCAAGATCGCGCAAGTGGTTACGGAGGAGTTCAGCCACCAACAAACGGCTATGCCGGGTATAAGAGCTCTGCTCACTCAGCTCAAAAATTCTAATCCGGTTTTAATAATCGTAGCGGGATATTATTTAACCTTTTTGACACTAAGCCAACATATAATGCGAGTATGATATATTTTGGCTCATAAAATATAATATATGAAGGAATAAACGACCGACATTACTTTTTTTTCAGTGGCGAGGCAAACTCGCCAGACGCCAATAAATTAATAAGTTTCGTCCATACTAAGTAAACATGTTAGGTTCTTAACCTCATAACTTGAATTTCGTTTCGATAACGAAACGACGAGTCGGACTCGCCCATGATGGGTTCCGTAGCAGCAAGTTACATAATTGGACGAAAAACATTATTATTAAAAAAAAAATGTTTTTTCTTTAATTTTTATATTTGAGTTGATTGAATGAAAGGTAAATTGCGGTTTACGATTTATGACGCATTACAAAAAATTACTTGCTAGATCTCGTTCAAACCAATTTTCGGTGGTAGTTTACATGGTAATGTACATCATAATTTTTTTTTAGTTTTATCATTTAGAATATACTGCTTCCGGGCTGTTTCACATCAGCACGGAAGCAGTATATTCTACATGCAACACCGGTCGTGAAAGTCTTAAGATTTATATACTTTTATCATTCTCTTATTTTAGAAGTTACGGGGGGGAGAGGGAGGAGACACAAACATCAGTTTAGAAAAAATTATATTAGAAACCTCAATATCATTCTTGAAGACCTATCCATAGATTCGGGCAGATGCTGGATGCGGCAAGCTGAAGACATGGCGCTATGGCGCTCATTAGGGGAGACCTATGTCCAGCAGTGAACTAGAATAGGTTGATGATGATGATGATGCTGATCCATAGATCCCCACACGTATGGGTTTGATGAAAAGTTAAAGTAAAAATAAGTTAAAGTAAAAAAAAAATCTTTTTTTTTTTCTATTATTTTTGTGTGTTCAACAGCAAAGGTAGAGTTTCGGAATAAAAGTGACTGTGACATACGAACGGACAGACAGACATGACGAATCTATGAGAGTTCCATTTTTTGCCACTTGGCTACGGAACCCTAAAAAACGTATATTGGATTACGACTGTCTGGGATCGTTATAATGACTAGGCTCTGAAGACTTTAGTTATTCTGCCATCCTCAGGCTATAAGGCGACTAAATGACTTCTGGGGGCATTGGCCCTCAGAAGTCCCTCAGAGACTGAATTTTGAACGTTTTTCATTACGAGAATTGTCTCATAATGAAAAGACGTTCAAAATTCAGATTCAATCAAGTCGTGATCTCCCAAATGTCAAAAAGGGTGTAACAAAGTTTTGTCAAAAATATTATAAATTTTGTTATATGAGAACACCTTTTTTGAGATTTGGGAGATCGCGACTACAATGAGACTGAATTTTGAACATCTTTTTATAACGAGAATTGGCCTTCAGTCAATTTTTACATTAACTTTGAACAAATATTTATAGATTTCAATAGCAACTTTACTCTCGTAAATGCTTCAAGATATATCCATCTACTGTTAAATGACAACGTAATTGCAGATTTATAGAAGATACTAGAGAAAAAAGTTTTAAAATATGCCCTTATTTTTCAGTTGTAGCTCGAAATTTGCTTGTCCACTTATCCGCTTTTTAGTTTGTGGACGGCAGTATTGTTTAGCCTACAATTAGGAATCGAAGGGCGTAGGATGGAGAGGCAAAGTTTAAGCGTCATCATCATCATCATAATCATCATTATCATCAAAGTCAAAGTCAAAGTCAAAAAGCATTTATTCTATATAGACCATTAAAACGGAACTTACAATTCGTCATAAAATAATAAATAATCTAATGTTTGGCAAATGGACCACCGGTTCGAAACGCGGCCCTGTCCTGAGAAGACTCCGGCAAGAAACTCAGCGGGCTGTTTTTTTTTTGGTCTATTTACAAACATATTTACTTAACCTAAGTACAATATTTCATTTGAGTAGCATAGAGAGAGAGCAAACAGTTCATATCCAAGCTTGTTTGTCGTCTAAATAGTCTTGAATTTTATAGTAGCCTTTTTGGCAGAGTTTACTTTTAATTTGGCTTTTAAATTTATGGAGAGGTAGATTCTTCATTTCACTAGGAAGCTTGTAGAAGCGTATATACAGTTACCCTGAAAGGAATTACTAATCTTGTGGAGTCGATTATTACAAACCATAAGATTGTTTTTATTTCTAGTATTTACGTTATGTATATCACAAAGCCTTAAAAAATTGGAAATGTTTCTTCTAACATACAAAAGATTTTCAAAAATATATTGGGAAACTACAGTTAGAATGTTTATTTCAATCATCATCACAGCGTTAGTCCCGGTTGCATCCAAAGCTCGTACCGACGTAATTAGGAGCCCGAGGTCTGCTCTCCTACTTCGTCTCTTGATTTGGCTTATCTTTGCTTTTGCGGTAGCGACTGCTGTCTGACCCGACCCCTCTTCCCCTCCCTCCAATCCCAAGAGGAGAAAATATGCGCGAGAGCCTCATCTATAAGTCAACAGGACCTGACAAAGTGACATTCTACTAGTGGAATCGCTTCGAAGCGAACCTTCTAAAGTCCGAAATGTATGGGAGTAATTGCTGTTTGCTCTTATACGCGGCATAGCTGTTTGTTGGTGGCTAAACTCCTCCGTAACCACTCGTGCGATCTTGACCAAATTAACCACGGTCATACTGTGGACACTGAGGAGTGTTTTGAAGCGAGTTGGTTCATGTCCGATGTACAATTGAGGAATAATCACCGAATAAGTTTCACGAGCGCGGCCTTAGCTAAGCGCGCGACCGTAGTAACATGTCTTATTGCTCCTGCTCGCTCAGCTCAATTTATTTCAGTCGCACCCTGCACTGAATTCCTAGTAATATTTGTTACATGTGACATGTCGACCAATAATGTCACTCCCATACATTTCGGAGTTTTAAAGGTTCGCTTCGAAGCGAGTCCACTAGTAGAATGTCACTTTGTCTAAGCCTCCAGTTGTGCTGGCTTTCAGATGCGCTTGACTTAGCGACCCGAAAGAATTAGATTACATAAATAAACAAATAGACCAAAAAAAATGGTCGATTTAAAAAACATTGGTTTACATTTTTACGCTTTTTTAGTGCCGTTTTAAAGACGGGACTAAGATTAGACAGAACTAGATTCTATACAGAATAAATATTCTACGACATTCTACACAGCGCTTTCTAGACCCAAAGTTAGCATAGCTTAAATATCTTGTGTTATGGGTTCCAGAATGCGGATAAACATACTTATATACTTTTTTTGTAAACATATTATACATAGAAACACCTAGACCAATGTAAATAGACATTCATTCATTCAAATATCTGCACTGAGCGGGAAACGAACCCGCGCCCCCTGTCATAGCAGTCGAATGCACTACCGCTACGCCAGAGAGAGGCGGTCCAAGATTAAACGATCTGTGACTTTGACTCTAGGAGCAGATAAAAACCAGAGTGCACCATCTCAACGAACTAGTCAAGAAGCCGTACAACTCAATGAAGGAATCCATCAATCTTATGATTGATAGGTTCAAATCTATCACCATGAGAGCGCAGCAGATGGTGTTGAGGTTGAATAGACTAGTATTAAGCATAGGTGAGTACCTTTTTTTTTTTTCGTGTGGAAATCCCTTCGGATACCCCCCCGCGTGCCAGCGGGGGCGGTTATGTCGGGCTTGAACCGACTGAAACCGCACGCCGTCGCGGGTCTACAGACACCGGGGTGTAAGGTTGCCCATAGAGCATATCCCTCGCACCCCGACTGACCCTGGGCCATCTCCGGTTTCGAGATGGCCCCCTCGGGTTTGGAAACCACGGTGTCCCCGTCTTGCCCCGGTTTGGGGGAGGGGCGCTAGTCGCCCCACCGTCCCGGCCTGCTTCTGCTGGGGTGACAGGCGGCCTCACCTGTCATCCCCAGGCCTGCGCTCATGGAGGACGGAGGAGGTCGTTAAGCGATCCGGTGAGTACCTCAGATGTTAATTATTGCAGGTGGTTATAGTTATCATAGAAACCGAACACCTGTAGGAGTGAGCTTTGAGTTTGCGTTATATTTGACTGACTGCCCTTGGAAGGAATGTAATGTCTGCATGTAGACACGCTGTTTAGTACAAAAATTGTAGCACGGTTCCTGAGTGAAGCGGGAATGAATTTTGTATTCCGAAGTTGGACGCAGCAACTAGATGAGTTAATTAATTTCGATACCTATCTGCATAAGCATAGCGCTCCTTTTCATAATGTTATCTGTATGGAAGCCACATAAAGTGGCGCATTGTTGCTGATCGAGTAACGGTCTTTCATCATCATCATCCTCATAGCGATTTCCTAGTTGCGTCCAAAGCGCTTAGTAGCTTAGTGGTTAAGGAGTCGACCCTACGAACGAGAGGTCCCGGGTTCGAATCCTGGCCTTTACACTACCGACTTGAACCCACTCCTAACACAAGCAATTTAGGATAGCTGGAGGGGTTAGGGGGAATATTAGTAATTTCGGTTCCTAATATTCTTTTTTTTTTTAAAGTTTGTACTTTGACGGGAGCGACTGCCGTCTGACCTCCTAACCTCGAGAGCAAAGCCTGCACCAGAGCCTCGTCCATTGTATAACAGGTGCAACGAATAGCAGGTGAGTTTAGCTTGTCTCCAAAACATGTTAAAAGGACCCTGTATTGCATATTTATTTTAAATTATTACACACACTATATGCACATTATTATACAAAATTGGCATTGCGAATTGGTATTGAGAGGTGACACCCACCGGTCCCACTAGTGCTGCGACCACAATCCCCCTGCCCGGCTATGCACTTGCTGACCCCTGAACGCAATCAAACCGAAATTGGATTACTATGGAGGGTTTTTCGCAATCGTGCAAGGTGGTACCTACCCGGCCGAATTTTGTGACAAATTTGTGTCATCAAATTTCTACCACCAGAAAATTTTTCCTCCAATTTCTTCAAGAAAAACGTTCATTTGTAACGACCTAATACATACCTGGCTTCAAAAAGAGTAGGTATTCATGCGTTTTTAATTTTTTATTATCAATTTAGTTTTTATTTTGCTTTCCTTAACAATAAACAAACATTTTTACAATATTACAACTATGTTTAAAAATAATTGACCACACTATAACGCAATTCGAAGAATACCGTTAGCGCTACTGGTGGTGAGTCGTTATTTATCACTGTATTACAAATACGCGAGGCGCTCGAGTAGCACGAAAGGGGTAAAAGAGAATGTAACACCAGGCGGGGTTGTTAGATTGAATATCAGAATTTTCCCATATTTATAAATTCATTTCCTCAAAAGAATGTTTTGCAACCTTTTTACCCATTTTCTCAGATAAGGATTAAACATTGAAATAATTTAAAAAGTATTTTTTATAAGTATTCTTAAGAACATAATTTTGTTTAGTATCATGTAGGTAATTTAAAACCGCCAACATTTTCGCCTTCGTTCAAATGTATCATGTAACTTCGTCGTTTTCCTGTCTGATACTGAGGACTGATATTTTTCCCTAAATACGCGAAAAAAAACATATATGGTTCTAGATACCGGGCCTCTATTCCAGAAGCTGACGATCCTAAAATGGTGGTCCTTTGACGGCCTCAACAGATACTTTTCACGTCCCGTTCGGACCTCCCAATCCTGAAAGGAAAACCTGCCCGAGAGCCTCGTCCATTGTTTAACAGGTGCACCGACTTGCCAATGAGGTTACCTTGGACCTCAACAATGTTGGTAGAGCCTTGTATACCGTATTTGTCACATAAAAAATATTCTTTTCTATTCAGTGGGCATCATTCAATACTCTTTCACCTGGCTGCAATCGATTTCGAATATCTGCAATGCAAAGCTTGGATCTCCTTACAACCGGTGTGCAACACTACTTCAAGATGGTTTAGCTGACTGCCAGAAGACAGGGCCTGACATCGCGATGCACTGCAACATGGCTTATTTGGTGCAGACCGTGTGCGGAGCAGTAAAGCCTTTTAAAGCTTTTTGTCTCGTCACGGATTTCATGGATGATGCCATTTTAGCCAATATTCGAAAGAGTGAGTATGTAGCCTTAAAATTTCATCTTTATATAATTGTTTACTATATTTATGTTCTAGTTTTCACTAATCATTATTGAAATTTTGAGGAAAGTATGAGTTTAAGTCGTTAAAAAGAAATCTCTATCTCTATAATACTGGTTGCATCCGAAGCTTGCACTTTGGAGCCAGGGATCTGTAGACCTACCATGAAACGTACATCCGCTATTGCGGACTGTAATTTCGGGCAATTATGCCATAATCGGGCCCGAAGACGACACATGACAGTACATTCGGCCTAAACCCTACCATGAAACGACCTGAAACCGCACAATTCGGAATTTTGACAGCCCACCAAAAAACAAAATTAAAATTAAAACACGATACTATACGATTTACTTGAAAAGGTTGAAAAGTTATCATAATCCAATACAAAGGAATGTATTTTATAATATGTATTTTTTTTTATACCACTAAGGTGGCAGACAAGCACACGGCCCACCTGATGGGAAGCGGTTACCGCTGCCTATGGACGTGTGCAACACCAGTGGCGTCACACTCGCGCTGCCGATCCTGTAAAGGAAAGGGGATGGGAAAGGAGTTTGGGCTCCGGCACTCTCAGTCACCAAACGGAACGCAACCGTTCAAATACTGTTACTTGGCGTCGATATTCTGTGAGAGGGTGGTGCTTCCCCGGTCGAGTCGGCCCATTCATGCAACGCTCAAAATGACTGTTGCTTGACTCTACCACTTTAATTTCAATTCAATTTCAATGTTAGTATATAATACTTCATTTTATAATATATTGTAAATGCAAAACTCCTGGATATGTTTGATTCAGTCCCGAACATACTTTATGGTCCCGAACGAAAGAACGAAATCAGAAGTAACTATACCTACATGATACCTAAATGACACTTCTTTCGTTCGTGTTTAGTGCGGGCCCGCAATTGCTGATATATAGTTCATGGTTGGCCTACTGTTCTCCTTCTCCTCTATTATTGGTTTATCTTAACTTTTACGGCAGCGACCGCCGTCTGACCCCTAACCCCCATAGGAAAGCTTGTGCCGGACCATCGTCCGTCTATCCGTGTATACTGCAAGCCGCAGCTGAGGTTGACTTAGGCTCCGGAGATTTTTTTTTGTTATACCACTTAGATGGCAACAACCACGCGACCCACCTGATGGGAAGCGGTTACCGTGGCCTATGGACGTGAGCAACACCAGAGACATTGCGCTGCCTACTCTTGGTAGGATCCCAGACACCCATATAATGTAGTTATGTCAAACCTACGTATACAATAATTTAATTTAACGGGAAATAACGCGATCATTTATAGGTATATACATACCTTTGGATTGCTTGACGTTTCGACCAGGTTACACTGGCCGTAGTCACAGGCTTTGATGCTATAAGTAGACAGATTTATATTTTACTAACTGATGTACTAAGTTCCGCCCGCGTGAACACCGTATATTCGGTTCTACTTAAGCCATTGTCAGTCAGAGATATGCTGATGTGGAGGAGAATTACCAAGATAACGAACTCTGGGAAATGTGAAAGCTATGATGTTGATGATTGGTGCCTACTTGATAAATATTACCGATATTACATATTGAATAAATCACTTGTACTTTTCCACAATTATTTATTTATTTGAACCTTACCGGTTTCACCTTACGGCATTATCAAAGGTCTAAAAAACATTGTAGACCTTTGATAATGCCGTAAGGTGAAACCGGTAAGGTTCAAATAAATAAATAATTGTGGAAAAGTACAAGTGATTTATTCAATATGTGTAGCAAGTTCCACCAAGTGCCATCAATCTCCAGTATAAACAGTCATTACCGATATTAAGTGACGATTTCCATTCAAATCAAAACCTTTATTTTGCAGAAAGCATTGTAACAATGGTGGTGTCAAAATATGTTCCAAGTGTTTCAACCTTAGAATAAGCATGCACAATTTTGTAAATTAGATACATTTGTGTTATGTCATATGTCAAATAATAAATTTCAATATACGTAAAAATTAAGATGTCAAATAATAAATGGATAATATAATTACATTAAGTGGTAATTTAGGTAATCTGTAATACTATAATTACATTTGTCTACAACTCCTTGTGTGCATTGTATAGAAAAGCCTCCGCTTTTCAATACAATACACACATTTAAAAGTGTAAGGCTAAAATAGTTTATTATAACATCTTTATTTATTTCTGCAAGGTATGCCCTCTACATCACAGGAAATATTTGGAAACAATTACAAATTAATTCTAAACAATAATCCGAATATAGCATACACAGCGTTATAAAGGTAAAAACATGACACATGACACAGAAAACAACAGTGTTACCAGAAACGTCATATTTCTTTTCAGAATTGAAGAATTTCACTGCCCAGGTCCGCGCCCTGTTCCACGTGGACGTCCATATCCATCACTCGTACTCCTTCGTTACCAACAACACCCGCAGCGCGAGCCAGGTGGCCGCGGGCATCGTCACGGAGATCCGCAACAGGACGGGCCCTCTCCTCACCTGGTTATCCTGGAGCTCGTGCGTCACTAGCTTATTCTTGCTGCTTATAATATTTAGGTAGTCTAATATTATATTAGCGTCATCATCATTACTAATCCCAGATGCCTCCAAAGTGTATATTTTAGAGCCTGGGTCTGGTCTCCCTCTCTTTCTCTTGATGTGCAAAACCAGGGGCGTCCCTGGTGTTGCACACGTCCATAGGCCACGGTAACCGCTTCCCATCAGGTGGGCCGTGAGCTTGTCTGCCAACTGAGAGGTATAAAAAAAATTTTGGCTTATCTCGGGTTTTGCAGGAGTGACTGACCTTCTAACCCCGAGAGGAAATTCTCAACTGTTAATCTGCAGGTTTAGTGCCTTGCAGGAGAGGTTGATTGATTACAGATCTTGGTAGTGCCCCATAAACCAAATTATATCAGCGTTTGAGGTACATTATATCTACTTTGAGAATTGAGTTCCCGAAATTTACCTCTTTCGGATAGATTTACTCAATATGTAGTGATTTCTTTGAAATACGATAGAGGGTAATTTGGTCTGGTAACCAAAATGAAAAAAAAATGCTTTGAAAGATTGAAATAAAAACAATCTCCGATATATTATATACATTTCGGGGCTACGCTGGAGCCATTTACCGTAATTCTTGCGAACTACGGAAACAATGAAAATGAACATCGAAATTTCGAATATCAGGAACGTGTCTAGGTAGCTCAGTTGGTCAGAGCATTAGCCCTGTAAGGGACTGGTCGCGGGTTCAAGTCCCGTCCTATATGTTCTCTTTTCCGATCTAAATGTATAGGAAAAGTTAGTGTACTAATTGCTACAAAAATTTCATTGATAAAACACAATGCTTTACTCAATCAAATCTGAAGATATTTATGTATAGTTAAAAGTAACATATATTTGCAAATTCAGAAGGCTTGTGGACTCTTCTTGGATCAACTATGGAAATAAAAAAGGTTATACCGGGATAAACAGACTAGAACTGATAAAAATAATACATTTTTCAGAGCAAAATACTACCAGCATATGTATGAAACTCGGTCTCGTTTCGACAACCGCTACATCACGAAGGAGTTGCAAGAGCTAGACCTGAAAAGGCAACGTCAAGGAAGAGAGACAGTCCTCCCTTTGAACAGAAGAGAACGCGCGAAATATATCACGGTAAGATGGACTTCTAGCTCTTCTCTCTTCTTTTTAAAGAAAACATCAAACCTGGTCTGCTGAGGATTAAAGAAATAATCCCTAGTACCTTTGCATAAACACTCTTAGGTAAAAATGCAAGGACCTGTCAAAATTTCAAGTTGATTGATTACTTTCGCTTTTTCCAAACACAAACATACGTATCCTGTGATTTGGTATAATACTGGCTGTTACCCGTGGCTCAACCCGCGCGAATTACTGATCCCGTTCCCGCAATCCACAGGAAGGTAGTCCTGGGATTAAAAGTAACTTATGGACTACACTAGACTATGATCTATCTCTGTGAAAAAATTCATTCAGATCAGGTCAGCCGTTTTTGCTTGAAAGAGTATTCATCATCCGTACATCATCAAAACTTTCACATTTATAATATAAACGTAGAATTAGTTGGATACAGATTAATTATTAACGTTTCGATGTTAAGATCATTAGCAAATTTATCAGTACTCAGCAACGTTCGTCGCTGACTGCAGCTCCACATATTGCAGACAACGTCGTTCCGTCTCGTGGCTTCTGAGAAGATGTACCTGACCCGTTCAGCAGTGTTCATGCTAATCACCACATTCAAGCTGCTGATACACATAGTGGCTGACTACAGCCTCTACTGGGTGCTGACGACTATTCGGTACCATGGCCAGTATCAATCGAACTTAATGCGTAAGTATGATACTAGTTTATTTTAGGCCAAAACTAGGCATCGGTAGTAGTCAAGGACAATGGACTCTCATTTGGAGCTCTGAAAATGAAACGACGATGAGACGACAGAGTAGTTTGAAGTAGACTGAAAGCCTCCTTTAGAAGAACAGTGCATACACCTCACCAGGTCTAGCAGTAAAGTATCTTGATTATTGGGATCGAACCAACTAAAACCATACTGTGTTCCGTCCATGTGAACCTGGCACCGGGTAAAAGGCTACCAGGTACCCCGGGTATAAGACTACCAGGTACCCCGGGTATACTCTAAGAAAGAACTCCCCAGGAAGTGAAGACTTTGACTTTCATAACGCAGGTGGTCTCGCCATAAAATTTATTATCGGTACAGGAGGTTTCTACCGTTCCCTTACAGCTGGAGTGCCTGATTCTGGTGCCTACGTCACGGGCAGCGGCTTTGTGGCAAGGCTGTTTAGGTCTATCGTGGAGACATTCTCCATACCTCTAGCCAGACCAGCTCCTTCTCTGATACCGTGCTTACCGGACCCGTATCCTCCAGATTTTAGGAGATATACGCAAATTGGTATGTACAACTAGAACTTCAAATTGAGACAATAAACAGCCACATAGCTCATCTAATGGAAAGCGGTTACCACGGCTTATGAAAGCTTGCAATAGTGGAAGTATTATTCGCGTGATACCATCTCCGGAGGGTTGAGGGAGAAATAAACAGAAAAGGGAAACTAAAATAAGAGAAGATAAGTTTACAGCCCAGCGCCTTACCTCGTTCCATTCTTCCTGGTAAAAATATGCCTCTATCACATAGGTCATCATTTTCCTCCGAGCCTTCTTTCTCAACTCAGTTTGGCTTTTTCGGGTGGGTCGTGTGCTTGTCTGCCACTTAAGTGGTATAAAAAAAAGGCTGAACTTCTATAATTTCCATAAACCCATTG
Organism: Cybosia mesomella; assembly: GCA_946251805.1. Lineage (NCBI taxonomy): Eukaryota > Metazoa > Arthropoda > Insecta > Lepidoptera > Erebidae > Cybosia > Cybosia mesomella. Next base: position 3,251,992 of record OX276413.1, read on the forward strand.
GCGATATCACAGTGCTTTTGTTAGACCAGTTGCATTCAAACTACTGTGGCGATACCATATATACCCAGCGCCATCTAGCGACAACAAGGTGAACTACTTGGATACTACTACATCAATACCAATCCTGAATCGCGAAAGTAAAGTTCGCGCGCTGGTATAGCATATATACAGCATCCCAACGACAACCGTTGGGCCGCCGCCCGCCAGGCGTGATCACCTTGCCTGGTCGGAGGATCCTCCCTTTGTGTTGGAGGAACATCACACTCCGTTCCTCCACACTACTACTACTACTCTATTATTGTTTAATTTTACTTTTATAGTAGCGACTGCCATCTGACCTCTCAATACTGAGAAGAAAACCTGCACCCGTGCCTCATCCATAAATTAAAAGGCTTCACCGGTTTGGAAGCGAGGTTGACTTGAGTCCCGAAGATCTTGATGGAGCTCTGCACTGAATGTAGCCCCATGTATACCCCACTGAATGTAGTCTGTCTTTCTCTTTATCTCTGACCACATATCCTATCTGTCATCCGATAGCTGATCTGCGGGCTTAGGAAAAGTGACATTCTACTAGTGGCATCATCGCTTCGAAGGTCCGAAATGTATGGGCGTGACATTATTGTTGACATATCACGTGTAACAAATAGTGTCACTCTGAAGGTTCTCTTTTGAAGGTTCGCTTCGAAGTTATTCCACTAGTAGAATGTTACTTTGTCTACAGGCCCTGTTCCAATCAATATAGATTCGAATTCATGAAACGCATTTATGACATTAGTCTTCTGATCCAGGCGTGCTCATTTTCTTGCTATGGTTCTTTGCTCTCTTTGAACCGTACGGACTTCGGTTACGTCACCTGATCATGGGCCAATACAGACCTGAACGAGCCAAAGCCAGAGCTACCTGGCTGTACAATCACATTTTGAGGACTAGAGGTACGGTTTTTAACATGTCATCATCATCATCATCATCATCATCTTTACAGCGTTAGTCCTGGTTGCATCCAAAGCTTGTATTTTAAAGCCCAGTGTCTACTCTCCAACTTATTCTTTTTGGCTTATTTGCGGCAGCAACTGCCATCTAACCGCCTAACCCCGAGGGGCAAGCTGCGCCCGAACCTCGTCCGTCGATTTGCGGTTGTGTACCAGCTTGCAGGTGAGGTTGACTTGGACTTGCAGGTCTTCTTGGTGGTGCCCCCATACATCCGATTTAATTATTACAATAAAACTCTTTCACTAAGATCCTTGGTGCCTTCAAATAGTAAAGATATCACCTGCGATTACACACCATGAGAATGCACGACGAATTCAAATTGAAAATAAATCGAAGTCAAGTGCATTTTTTACTTCATCTCTCCTGTTTAGAAACTTTAATTTTCATAGGTAGTAGGAAATTAGCTTCTTTCATCCCTAGGGTGGAAAGTGTTTTAATTTTACGTTTTGCCATGGAGTCCGTGATAATTAAGTTACGTCATAATGCCTTGATATCATGACGCTTTTTTTTACATGGCCGCCTTCTATTTGTAAAGTGTTGCTTGGTTCCTCATTTTTGTTATTATAAGTGGGGGCAAAATAGCTCTTTTCCAATAGGAACTTTTGCGAGTTTTTAGCGTGAGGAAAAGTGAGATCGACACGGTGAAGCGCGTGGCGCCGAGCTGTGTGCAGTTTGAGCACTATATTATAAATATCGTGTTGTGTTCCTCACCTTTAACCTGAAACAATTCTCACTGGTCGAGGCGGAAAGTTGTATTTGCAACACGAGAGCAAAACCTTTTGTGTCTCGTGCCTTTAAATCACACACTGTCCTCAATAGTCTATGATAGAATCACTCGCCACGTTCGTGGTTTAATTTTAGTCAACTTCGCTAGTTCGTGATTTAAATCCGGCACTCGCAGCAAAAAATTACTTTGCTCACTTGTTGTACAAATAACTATTGCTTTATGTCTTTCAGCTGGCTTTATGAAGTTCGCGAGAAGAAAATTGCACAGAAAATACAAGTACTCGACGGCATCTTCACTCACATTTCGTTCTTGGCTGAATGATCATATACCGTTAGTCATCATAATCATCATCATCATAGCGTTAGCCCCGGTTGCATCCCTGGAGTCCGCTCTACTACTCTTTCTTTTGATATGGTTTATCTTGGCTTTTACGAAAGCAACTACCGTCAAATCAATCCCGAAAGGAAAGCCTACGCCAGAGCCTAGTACGTAAATCAGGTAGGTGAACCGGCTTTGCACATATAGATACTAATAGGTAGGTCGTTACATATGAAATTGCCGTTTTTCTTAAAGAAATTGGAGGAAACCCAATTTTCAGTACTAACATTTTTTTTTAGGAATGACAAATCCAAATTTTATGATTTTTTTTTGTGTACGAATGAGACAACATTAAGCTAACAAACAGCAACTTTTATTCTATTTTTGAAAAGTGACAGCTGTTAAGTAAAATATGAAATTTATCATCAAAATGGATAGCATTTAGGAAGTACTGTTTTTGAAGATCGAATTAATTAATCAAGCGGCCAATAAAAACAAAATTTAATACAGAGTTGTAAAATCTTGAAATCAACTTTCAAACCAAATATAAATGATAGAAATAGCTATTAAATTATAGGAATAACGAACTCATCAATTTGAAAGAAAATTTCGGTAATTTCATAGGTAAAGACCTATTATTATATCATTGCACCGTGTTTTGCAGAAATTGGCTCGTTTCTGCAAAACACGGTCCAATGATATAATAATAGGTCTAAATTCCCACCAACTGGCTAAAATGAAGATTTTATTCTGATAACTAGAAAAATGGATTACTACAAGTCCATCAAATCTAAGAGGTACCGTTTGACGTTTCATATTTTTCAAACCGAAACAACTTTGTTCATACGTACATTATTCAGTTTCGATAACCTTTTTCATAAAACCATGAATTTAGAAAGATTTCATTATTGTATCTGTACTGTACAATTCTTAATATCTAAATGTAATTGAAAACTTTCAAACAAAGCAAAATAACACATATTTACACAGTAAATAATTTCTAATAGTTATATTCTTGACCTCATTACAAAGTTACGTAGTTAGGTCACTGCACGTAGTGTTGCGACTCTTCGGATACACTTGTATGCAAAAAAATCGTTTACATATACGAAAAATCGAATGTATTATTTACAAATTACACTTGACAACCAAACAAATATTTTTTCATGTGAATGGGATTTATCTCACATATTACGATTACATAACTAAATAGTTATGTAATCGTAAAATATGAGATAAAACCCATTCACCAAAAATACGTATTTATAAATCAAATATATTTGCTTCTTTAAAAAGTTGTCGAAAGCGATTTGTCGATTTTTGATTTTCGCGCCCAAATAAGTCGGGGTTTCTCGCGCTAACGCTGTCGAAATAGTAAATGGAGTCAGGGATAGTGTTTTTTACATTTATTTTTGTGTATGATAGTATGGGTTTGCATATTACAGAGAAATAAACAAATTTTTAACAAGCACATCCATTGATTTTACAATTACAATTTTTTCTTCTAAGTCTTATTTCTACGTCTAAAACTAATAAAAAATAAGGTATGTAGAACCCATTCACAAAAATGTTGTTGCCTGATGTTATAAATTAACGACGTTACTGCGCGACCGCATAATGCACTGAATACACAGATACCCTAAAATAAATTAATTTAATTATTTTTAGGTCAATAGGCAAAATCGCAGGTGTCCAAGTCTCTACAATTTTTTTTTTCTGGCAACACTGCCAACTACAAGCGCACGCGGTCCGCTCGGTCGGTTCGGCGTCAGCAGTCTCTCGCCATCTTGGAAGCTGACTGTGCGCGTACTTGCTTTCTCGTTTTTGTTTTACAATTTGTGACTTGGCTATTACTTTTCTGGACTGATCATTCTTTATCCGTTTACCTTGGCAATATTTATACTGGACTCCGAACTAAGCAAGTGTTTATTAATAATGTCGAAAAGAGGACGTACTTTATGTGCCCAAGTTACACAGGAAGATTGGAGTAAAGTAGTACAAAAAACAAAGAAAATAATAATGGACGACTTCGAAAGAGACGTACACTTTAATAATGTAATGGACAATCAACTGGTCATTAATTTAAATGACGATGATGACGAAGACGACGATACTAGTACTAGTAGTGAATAAAAAAATATCCTAAACATTTCTTTTATTTAATTATAACAATTGATTTCTTAAAATTCGGATATTATAGTAATCGATCTCTCAAAGTTCGGATATTATAGTAATCGATTTTTTCATCCCATCCCTATCATTCAATTGTCAGAACTGTCAAACGGTACTTCTTAGATTTGACGGACTGTAGTTGTCAGGATGAAATGAGTCTTTTGAGAAAAAATGATTTCTAGTTGTCAGAATAAAATGAGCCTTTATTCTTTGCCACATAAGAATAGGGATTATTTTAGATGCTTCAGCATCAATATCTTAATTTTGGCCAGAAGGTGGGTTGACTCATTTAGCGCACAACAATTAGTTGTTACTGTACATTTAGTATACTCGTATAAAAAAAACTTCGATTATGTGAAATTGACAATTATGAACAAAAAATATCTCTGTTTGTAATATCCTGGTCTCTTTGTCTGTTTATTCGCGATGGACGAAAAACTGCAGAACGGATTTTGTTGCGGTTATTTTATCAGAAAGTCTTCGTCAGACTTAAAATCTGCCGTATGTTTGAGATATGACCAAAAGTGATAACCGTGATCCACGCGGGTGGAGCCGCAGGCATCTACATCATAAATCTTTTCCCAGTAAAATTAATGTTAAATTTTAGTTTTCAGTGCCTAAAGTATCTGCTAGGGCTTGGCGCAAACGAACCTCATTGCTTACTGTGTGGTACGACAAGTTCTCCTAACGACACAGATACGCAGTTGACCAAGTTCGTAATTTGTTCCTTTATTTTTAGTAATGACAATAAAATATTGCTCCACGATTTTTAGACTTTTGTACCCAAAGGCCACAAGGATGACCTTTCCACACTCCCTCTGTCGTATACTTGAACTTTAGCGTCCATAAAGGCTACACTTAAGGCAGACACTTGACATGACAGATAATAAAAGATGCGAGATGCTAGAACCTTAGCTGTGCAATATTAACGTACAATAGAACCGTTTGTTTCATGTTATATAACTAGTAAATATAGCTCCATACCCTATAGACCAGTACATTTTATTTCTACAATTTCAGTACTATTTGTACTGGCGCCATTTCTACCGTCCTCAAACTAAAAATCGGCTAATTTAAAAAGCAAATTACGAGCTGGAGCTGAAAAATGTTTTAAAACCTATGTTAGTATTTTCTAGACATCTGCAACTGCATTGTCTTATAGCAAAGGGTCAATTCTCGTAATAAAAAGATGTTCAAAACTCAATATCAATCCAGTCTCGATCTCCGAAATGACAAACAAGGTGTTCTCGTAACAAAAAATTGTTGAGAATATTGAAAATTTTGTTATGAGAATACCTTTTATGACATTTGAGAGATCGAGACTAGATTGAGACTGAATCTTGAACATCTTTTTATTACGAAAATTGGCCCACAGATGATGGATATATTTTGGAGCATTTATGAGAATAAAGTTTAAAGATAACATAAGAAGATTGACCAGAATTCACTTTACCGCCTTTTAGCTTGAGGACGGTAGATTTAATCTCTGTGCTTCTATATTATTGATGAGAATTATGCTTAGTCAGTGGGGGGTATCATATAGATAGATAATCTTCTTATTGTAAGTGCCGGTGGCATCCGCGGCTCTCATCTCGAAGTCCAGGGTCCGTTTTTTTGACTTGCTTTTACTCTTTCACTTCACACGGTCCTGTGACTGGAGTGATATTAAATTTAGGCTCCGAGAAATTGTAATCGTAACTTGAATTACAAGAGTGACTGCCGTCAGACCCAGCCCTGTGGGAAAAGCCTGCAGCAGAGCCTCGCATGTTAATCAGCAGGTGAGCGAGGGAATCTAGATAAGCCCCAAGGACCCATTTTGGTTCATATTTAGCATGTTTATTTTCAGGTGTGAGACCCCTAAATGCCCAGGAGTGTACTGTACAAATTGCTTTTCTGACATTGGACAACTGTGTACCATATGTTTGGCACCAAATGATTATGGTGATCTAAGCGATTTGAGTTTAGAAAGGTAATAAAGGAAGTAACTACAGAGCTTTTGTACTGTTTACTGCTCTGCTGTCCTCAAGCTAAAAGGTGGCTAAGAGACATCTGGGCAATTTTCACATTCTGATTTTAAACAAATATAATAATCAATAGCAAAATTTGTCTCTTAAATGGTAAAATGGTAAATGGTCAAAATGATATTCATGTTCTGATATCATCATCATCATATCAGCCGTAGGAAGTCCACTGCTCAACATGAAATGGTATTATTTATATCGCCACGATGGCGAAACAACGCTGAGAATTTTTACCTCACATCTGTTAACAATACAAATACCATTCATACAACATAAAAAATTATTCGTCTTCACGACGTATTTGAAATAAAGGAATATTGACACGTGTTAATTATTGCAAAATGAACTCTATGGACGTCTAAATTATCTCATTGGTTAATGCGTATTAAAATAATTTGTAAAGGGTTTAAGAACCAAATAAGATGTAATTTGATTTCTTTGTCAAGCTTTGATACGAGACTGTTGGTTAGTAAACGGACGCGTTTACCAAATTTTGCACGATTGAATGTCGCTATGCTTTGAATGACAATGATTGTATATTACCTAGATTGGGAGTTAAATATTAAACGTAACATGTTGCATGGAATGCTAGTAATTTAAGGTTAATGGTGTGTATATAATTAAAATATGCTTAATTTGAACTAGTTAAGATGTTTGGTTTAAAATAATATTGGCATGCTATTTTAAGTACAAGAAAGGTCTAATGCGTAGGTCATTTCTCAAAAAAAAATACTACCTGATACCTAAGCGACGAGGAGGCGTGTGACGTCACAAGGAAGCATCAAGCGGGGAGTCAGTGGAATATAAAAACTGATTTCGAACGGGGACATGATATAGTTTTCATTGTAGCTGGTTGATGTGCACACGCTCTGTTAAAATAGTTGGTAATTTCGTTGGCTGTGTTATGCTAATATAATTGGTGATTCTTTTGACGAGTTGTGCATACTAGACAGTGACAAATGATAACGCTCTTTGGATTGAATATCTAAAGATTCCTATAGTTTATAAATACCTTTCTCTATATAAACCCAATCTCCTGAAACGTGGCCAAAAAGAACTTTTAGGTAACAAGCCTTAAATTCTGGGATTGAGTCTAATTTCGGAAGCGTTTCAAACACCTATTTCCTATAATCTAGGATCCGTGGAATAGTTTTAGGGATTTTCGCAAGCTATTCCATTCCTTTTCCTTAGTTTAGTTCGCATTATTATTCCCCTACACACAATTCGCACACAAACACACATGTCAAATCAAACACACCTGCTGTCTTTGGTACGGGATAGTAGACCGAGGTAAACATTAGGGCCATTAGAGTCTAGAATTATTTAGGTTAATCTGTCGAGGCGGATTAATAGAACTCGTAGGTAACATCATACTAAATACGTTTATTTAAGTGATAACTAACCGAAGTGAAGTGTTACGTAAATTATATCGCGTTAAGTCTTTGTTTACAAGATAATTATCATAAATAACTTAATCAATCCAACGGCAAATCCATTGTGTTTTAATTAAAGTAACCGTGAATTTTATAGTAAAGTTGTGGATAAATACGTTATTCAATAATTAAAAATAGATATATCGAAAATAGTTTCAGAACATTGTCTGAATAAATCGTGATAGTTTGTTATATAACTTTAAATATATTACTAAATAATATAATTGAAGGTTTCTGGTAAATTTCTACTATTTTATAGTATATTGGTTTGAATAGCAAGATAAAGAACTGTGGTCTGAATTTATATAAAATTACGTTTGGAAGTGATTTAAATGATTACGTGAAATATCATTATCATTATAACATTTTATCTAGGCACTGTAATCAAATAATTAAGTGCATTATAACACGGCTGAATACATCATTCGAGAATTAGAGCAAGTATAAATAATTATTCCGTTATCAGTTATAGAACATTGATTTGAGTGGGCAGAAGTTGACGAGTAATATATTAGAGTAAATTATCTAAGTGGCTGATTATTCATCTAACATTTGCAATATATCGAGTAACACATGGAAATAGTATCAGTAATACAAAGAGATGGTCGTTGGTGAACTCAATTAATATTCGACTTGTAAAGTGCAAAGAACACATAAGAGACGGCGTGTGGTTTTAGTAGGTTCATTCAGAGACATCTGAAATATCATTATTTGCACACAGTTTTCTAATGAGAGGGAGTATTTTAGTCGAATACAGCAATAAATAAATATATGTGTTACAATCAGCTCACTTAATAGATAATTTAAATACAATTTTAGCTCCTGGAACCATTTGGGTTTTCAGTTTGAGCAAGTTATCAGTGTGTAGCATTTCTGGGGTCTGCCTGAAATCCATAAATTATATTTACAAGCTAAAACAGATGAACTCATGTTAAATCAGTATTTATACCAGTCTCGAACGAAACCTACATTGGAATGCAGGCAAACCTAGATATGTGAGGCGATTTACGACGGGTCGGTATTAATTAGTGAATACTAATATAAAAAAGAGAAGAATACTATTATACGTTTAGCGTTAGTGGAGGTACTGATAACAGAATTAAATTACTCTTGAGAGAGAAGAGGAGAAAATATGTTGATTTAATATCAACCCAACCAAAAAAAATATATATATGAGCTCACGACAAAACATATGAAATATAAAAAATACAGGCCATTATCATATAATCTGGATCCAGAAAACCTCAGTTACCTGGTAGATACAATCTACGACCGTAAATGATAACTTGACATTTAAATCAATATCGTATATAGAAACTAGATTTTAAGCAGATAGAGTTCATTTTATTTTAACAAAACTCAAAAGATTAGAACATTAGTTAATATGTAATATAAACCGAAGGTTAAATTAATTCAGTGAGGAGAATAATCACGGCGTACGTTATCTAAAATAAATCGGTTAGGAATTTATTTTCACAGTTTAGTTTTATGTTTAGTTAGGTTTAGACGATCATAGCCAAGCTAGTGACGAAGATAGCCTTAAGGGCCATTTCCCGTTACAAACATAGGCCTCCTCCATCGACTTCCATTTCGATCAATCGACGAATCTAACTTGGCTGGGCTGCGTTCGGGAAACTGTGCAGTGTCTTCTCGTCCAAAATACCGCGGTCCTTGAAGACAAAGGTCAGTGCGTATCACCAGTGATGTCCTACGGTGCCGAGACGTGGTCTCTCACTATAGGCCTCATAAGAAAGCTCGGGGTCACACAGTGAGCTATGGAACGGGCTATGCTTGGGGTTCCTCTACGAGAGCGAATCAGAAATGAGGAGATCCGTAGACGAACGAAAGTTACCAACATAGCAGAGCGAGTCAGCAAGCTGAAGTGGCAGTGGGCAGAGCAGATAGCTCGGAGAACCGATGGCCGGTGGGGCAGAAAGGTTCTTGAGTGGAGACCACGTAATGGCAAGCGCAGCGTCAGGCGTCAGCGGAAGGCGTCCCGCAAGGTGGACAGACGACCTAACAAAGAGCGCAGGGACTCGGTGGATGCAGGCCGCTACAGACCGGTCGAAATATTCTGATATATGACAAAACATAACATAACTTCACGCCTGTATCCCCGAAGGGGTAGGCAGAGGTGTATTACACACCCACGTTTCACCAGTTATGTTAAGGTCCCAATGTAATAGGGGGCGAGCCTATTGCCATCCACCGGGCACATTATTAAGCGAGCGATAATTAACATTTATTAATTCACACATAACTACGAAAAGTCAGAGGTGTGTGCCCGGGGCGACTGGGGATCGAACTCGAGACCTCGTCTCAGCAGTCCGTTACGTACGCCACTGGGCTATCGCCACTAATATATATGACAAAATAATTGTAGATTTATGGAAAATACTAGCGTAGGTTTAAAAATAGTCTCTTATTTTTCAGCTCTAGCTCGAAATTTACTTGTCACTTAGCTGCTTTTTTGCTCGAGCGGTAGTGTTGTTTTTCGGTTATATTTGATTGCTATACTGAAATAATAAAATAATTTCTATGTTACCAGAGGGTCATCTGATGACGACGAAAGTGGTTCAGAATTTGATTGTAACGCAAATGAATGTGTAAGTTACTTCAAATGTTTTAAAGATGAATCTTTAAGAATAAAATCAATAACATGGCGTGAATAATATTACCATTTTCCTTTCAGACTAGACTGTTAGACATTAAATATTGCGATAGACAAGTCAATTCTCAAGAAAGTACAAAAAGATGGGAATTTTTTGTGTCCAGTCTAAAAACTAGAACGCAGAATAATATGGCGCTAGTAGAAGCTTGTTTTGAAAACAGATATATTTACACAAATTCACTCAATAATGGCGAGCTTATATACACTGGACACAATAAACAAAAGAAATTACAAAATTACAATCTAGGCTTTGAAACTAACATTAATAAATATGCGTTTTCTCTAGATTACAATAATAATGTAGTTTTGGAGCTTCCAATACTAAGAGAAGAAATAATTGCTATAACAAGGTCAATAGGAACAAATACTGAAAGACGCGTTAGCGCAATGGCAATATTAAATCAATTTGTAAAAAAAATAATGCATAGAAAACAATCAAAGATACAAGTCGGCATACTAAAACCTATATTATATGATAAAGGAATAAATGAAACAGTTATTTCCCCATCTGGAATTAATATTAGCAAAAGAACTAACAGGTTCAGTCATTCTTCTAATAAATTTGCTAAGTTTCATAAGTCCGTTAATTTTCAATTTAATGCTAAACCTATGAGGAGAAGAAAAGAAAATAATAATACTACAATATGGAAAGTAATCAAAAACACTATACAAATTATTAGATTATTCCAGCAATGTAGTGGCGAGTTTAAGTACGTAAATAGAAATAATAACGAAGACACCAATAAAGGATGTGAAAATAAAATTGATGATAAGATACCTGTAACTCCTGAAGAAAATGAAATGAATAAGAAAGCGAAGGATACGAAAAAAGAAGCAAAGGACATAGGAAAGAAGTCAAAAAATATGGAAAAAAAGAAAAAGGATAACAACAAAAAAGTCAGGGATAGTAATAAACCAAAGAAGTCTAGTAAAGATAAATCTAAGAAGATTTCACGATACCGAATAGCGGGTTTTCATTCCTTTATAACGAATCACTGGAGAAATGTCAAGTCAAATATTGGTTTTCATACGAATAGACAGATTGATAAAGGAAAATTTAAAGATAAAAAGAATCATAAACGCAGAAAAAAGCGGAAAGATGACGACATCTGCCCCGAAAATAAAAAAAAGGAAAGCAAAGTTAAGAAAGATAACAAACGTAATAGGAATTACAGAATATCAGCTTTTCTTGCAGATCATGACTGGATGAAAAGAGATTATAAGAAACAGTACAGAGCTAACATTGGAAGTAATGATTCTTGTCGTGTTACTAAAGCAACAAGTTGCAGAGTTGTGCCACCAATTTGTTACAAAAATAAATTAATAGCCGTAAGTGTTTAAATGATTTTAGTAAATATTTATCGAGATGGTGAGGAGTTGGATGGGCCACACCCCAGCCATCTTTGGGCCTAAGCCAATCTCAGCTGCAAGCTGGTACAACTACTGAGTGTTGGGCGAGGCTCTGGCACAAGGTTTCCTCTCGGAGGTTACGGATCAGACAGCCGTTGTAAATACACTAAATAATTGAGTTGTAAGTAGAGAGAAACACGGAGGAAAGCCTTCATTACGGAAATTGCTTATAAAACTAAACCCAGTAACAACATCGATTCAGCTGTCTAGAAGCGTAAAATGAAAACAGACACTTCCACATTTATAATATACTAGCTGATGCACGCTCCACCAGCACGGAGGTCGGTTGAAAGTTTAGTCATATCTCCGGTTGTACTCAACCAATTGCAATCAAACATACGGCAGATTTTAAGTCTGACCAAGAACTTTCTAATAAAAAAATGTACAACAAAATTAATTTACAATATTATAATAGTATAGATATGGATTTTTTACCAGATGGTGCATTTAGATAACATACCAATATCACTTCGAGGAGCCGGCGTTACCAGGCGATGTGGACTTGGCAAAAAATGCGAAAGCAGAAACTCTGAATCTCGAATCTATTTAAAGAAAAGTGAGTATTAAAAAATAATATAAGAATAACCAAAATCTTCAAAACTTTAATCTTGCTGAACTTCAAAGAAGTTTCTGTGAAACATAGTTTTTTGCCCAATATACTTAAACTTATGAGCCGTCCTAGATGTTCTCTTTTTCGGATCTAAATCTATGGGAAAAGTAAGAATACTAGTTGCTTAAAAAATTCATTGAATTAATTACAATATTATTAAGAGTTGAAGTAAAATCACGCTTACAAGAAACGTTTTTATATTAAAAAGTAAAAAGCGATGTCTTTCCTGACGATACCAATTTCGTGCGTCGACAAAACGAAAAGACAATATAAAAAAGTTGATTGTTGTACAGGGAGTTCCCATAAAGCTCTAGAGAGATTTAAGCAAAGGGTAAACACAGCTGTACCCTCACCAGCACCCAGTTTAGTAAATGAGCTAATAAATATAAATTTGAAGCGAAAATCATCTGTTAATATCGGTAAGTATTTATTTTTATATAATATTCACATAAATCTTTCCAACCATTCATTTTAATCAGCCTTTCCTTATGCGTTATATAATTAAATGTCAAGCACTCAATAGCACCAGCCAAAGTAAAAACCTTAATGATTTGTAAAAGAAAGGAGCGCCAAACTGTAGGCCTACCATAAAATGTACATCCGAGATTGCAGACCCGCACGAAACACGAACGAAAGAAGTGTCATTTAAGTACCATTAGTATAAGTTACTTCGAATTTCGTTCTTTCGATCGGGACTATAAAGTATGTTCGGGACTGAATCAAACATATCAAGGAGGTTTTCGTTTACAATATATTTCTATTAAAAATGAACTACTATAAACCAATATATTAAAAAATACAGTCCTTTGCATTTGATTATGATAACCCTTTCGACCTTATGAAATAAGTCGTATAGTATCGTGCTTTCATTTTAATTTTTTTTTGGCAAGGCTGTCAAAATTCCGAATTTTGCGGTCTCAGATCGTTTCATGGCCGAACCAACTGTCATGTACCGTCTTCGGGCCCGAGTGCGCGATGAGTTCGTCTCATGGTACTGTTTGCCCAAGATTTCAGTCCGCATTTGCGGATCTACGTTTCATGGTAACCTGAAATGGACCTCTCAAATTATCTAAAGAGTTACCTCCAAACTATTAAGTTGTAGCAGTCTGCTGTAACACTTTGTATCTTCACGAGCTATCACTGTTAAGTGGTCCTGTGGATATCTCACTTTCTTAGCTTTGCCTGTTCTTTGAGAAGAATTTCTAGAAAACGTGTATGGCATTTAACACCCATGTTGTGTGCAACATGGGTGTTAAATGCCATACACTTTTACACATTAACACAGTTACAGATTAACTAAATACAATATAGTTAATCAAATCAAATATCTTTATCCATGTGAGTCACAAAGTAACACTTATGAACATCAAAATTATTGTTTCTACATTTATAGCTTACCAACCTATAAAGGAATAGTAATATATGATATTGGTGATATTGTACCTATAACAGTAAATTATTTTTAGATAGCAGTTCCATTTGCATAACGAAACGTGCAAGTTTTTACCGTAAATTCAGAAAGGAGGCCATGAAGCTTGACGACAACGGGTAAGCTCCGCTATGGATTAAAAAAAATACATAGGAAAACCTGTCCCGGTGTAACATTACTTAGTCCAGGAACTAACGCCCGAGTGCCATCACTGCTCGGTGTGTTTTTGTAGACACTACGCTTTACACAATGGCAGAGTGTACAGTATGGATGATGCGACGATGTGTCCTTGTAACAACCTTCGGAGTAAGAAGCCTCACGCTACAGACCCTGGTGCTGGCCATGGCAAGCAGCGATTGTGCGTGAAATGAAAGGTGCAGTGGCTGTTGTAGATCCTAAAACATGCTCAGGTCTCCATGGACACGAATCTGGTGGTGATGTTTCGGGTTAGATTTAGCAGATATTTCGCGAGCCTAGAAGAGATATATAAATAAACTTTTTACACATGGAAAGCCACATGTATAATTGTCACAAGTGAATTATTTCGATTACAGGATATTGGAAACTCAAGAATTATTTAGAAACGATGGTTACTCTGATTTTTTAATGCCGGTGAGTAAAGTATATGTTTAGATTTATGTATCTTAACATTGACTATGACTAGCTGTGACTGAAGTCGAAAATGTTGAGAGCAATGACAGATTTAAATTTTGTGAGAGGAGGAATCTATGTAATAAGATTTCAATCAATCAATTAGCCTATTGCAGTCCACAGCTGGACATAGGCCTCTCACAATGTGCGCCGCAGCACCCGATCCTCCGCTTTACGCATCCAGTCTATCCCAGCTACCATTTTCAGGTCGTCCGTCCATCTTACTGAGAAACGTACTTGATATAGATACAAATAAGTTGAGTCTCAGTCGCCCTTAAAATCTGCTATCTAGTTTCTCCCAGAGTTAGTTTAGTATTATGAAAAATAGAACATGCATCAAAAATACTGTAAACCTTTGTAATATTTCTAAGAATATAGACAGCAGGCAATGAGGTTCAGAGCTAGAAACTACAATCCTTTGGTAGCCTACCGTTTCCGGCTAGTATTTTACCGCAGTGGGCATAAGTAACTCGCGTTTTGAGTTACTCAGCTGTCCATTATAACCTATTTCCTTCTATTGCAGTCATTAACTGAAGATGTTTTTTTGCAGCTTGAGTTTCAGCCAAACTTATCCGAGCCAAGTACAGAC
The DNA here is from genome assembly GCA_946251805.1 of Cybosia mesomella. Lineage (NCBI taxonomy): Eukaryota > Metazoa > Arthropoda > Insecta > Lepidoptera > Erebidae > Cybosia > Cybosia mesomella. The sequence goes on from OX276413.1 coordinate 3,267,013, forward strand.
AAGAAAATTGACAAGAAATTGTCATTGTCGACTCCTTCGGGTCTCAATATGGGTAAGTTTGACATTTATTACTATGCCATACTGCCGTCCTATGAAGAAAAGGCACATCTAACACTATTTTCAAAATTGAGTTATATTTTAGAATTAGGAAACAATGGTGCATCTATCCTATTTTTACCATCTTGCGCCAGAAGGAGGGTTATATTTTTCGAGAATTTATATGTATGTATGTATCAGGTCCCGGCGCATAGGTTGGTAAATCGGGAAGAAAAGAGAAAGTCCAGCTAAGATACTTCGGTATTGTAGAGCGTTATCTTTATCGAACATCGGACTGACAGTAAACGTAGACAGATCATGCACTATAGACTGGCTGTCAGCGTATACGTGAGAGGAATAGCGACAGTTTTTTTTTTATTACCAAGCTATGAATTTTATCCACAATATGGGTAATAATTCAGAATTTTTCGTAAAGTTCTCTGATCTTCTAAAGTTGGTAGCTTCGTGGAATTTTGATTTCAGAGATGTGATTGTGGGTAATAAAAACTGTGTCAAAATAAAACAAAGCGAATGACAAGTGTGCTGTGTTGCTATATGTTTCCAAAAATAATCACAGTAGTCGGTGTCCGACTATCGCATTATAGATATCAACATTTTTCAAGTTATCAATAATTAATATTCACACTGAAGCTGACCATACCTCATTTATATGTAAATGTACATTCAGATGTTTTACTATATTGTTAAATTTATACTCACTGCGTTTACACTATATAATTTCATAGCTGTATATTTTTAAAAGGATATGAGGGAACTTAGATTTTTACATGGCTAAACTGGGAAATTCAGCTCTATTATTATGAGAATAATTTAAGACGACCCTTCAAAAACGGCCGTCACCTACTGAACTAGTGCTTTCTATTCTAGTCGAATAGTATGTGTCCGTTTTTTAATTTTCGTGTCGTACTGTCAGCGTATTGTGCGACAGAGAACAACTGTAGGAAACCGAAGCACACCGATTTTAGCCGAACACTTTCTCTGCTTCGCGATGTGCCAACCAAAACGCCGTTGCCCGTATGTATGCATGTAAATTTATTGTTTGGCACGCTCTGCAGCCTGAACGACTGAATGGATTTCAGCTTGCGAAGTGTTGTTAGATTCGTATTTAATATAAGAGTGCTACTGGGTATATTAAAATAAAAATAAAAACAAAATAGTTTTAAAAATATATATATCATAACTAAAAGTATACAATACAATTATTAATCAAAAAAAGAAAAATCACGACTGGCCTAAAAAGACCGAAACTAGTTTGATAGCAGGCGGGACCCATTTGCAAATCATAAACCGAAAAGAAATTAATGGGTCACGCCTGCTATCAATTAGGTAGATTTCGATGAAATCGATCTACCTATTGGTTTCTTGACTACTGTCGAATTTAAAAAAAAATCTTCATAGGAAGTCTAGTTATGACCCCCTGAGTCCGAAATGACCACTGGTCAAAAAGTTTATATTTATATATATATGTATGTATGGTTCCACTTCCCAAAATTTGCGGCACTCTTACGGTCGCATTTTTGCCCCGATCGCTTTCAAAAATTGCTTGGGTGTAAACTTATTTTAAGTTCGTGAACGGGTGGAATCCGGCCTAAGGGGACGGTAGGGCCTCACTTTTTGTGAAATCAGTTTTTCCACAAAATTTCACGTTCCATTACCGTTTCGAGAAAAAAAAATTAAACATGTTAAAAATGCGCTTGGCAGGGGGAACTTCACGAAATATTGTTTAAAGTCCGTAGTTCTCTATATAAAATAATATTAATTGCTTCACGAAATCTACCTGTGCGTTCCCCCTGCGGGAACGGATTTTTTTGTTTCGGTCTTTTTAGGAGAGTCGGGTTTTAGGTAGATTTCGATGAAATCGATCTACCTATTGGTTTTTTGACTACTGTCGAATTTTAAAAAAAATTCTTCATAGGAGGTCTAGTTATGACCCCCTGAGTCCGAAATGACCACTGGTCAAAAAGTTTATATTTATATATATGTATGTATGGTTCCACTTCCCAAAATTTGCGGCACTCTCACGGTCGCATTTTTGCCCCGATCGCTTTCAAACTGCGGTCAAAAATTGCTTGGGTGTAAACTTAGTTTAAGTTCGTGAACGGGTGGAATCCGGCCTAAGGGGACGGTAGGGCCTCACTTTTTGTGAAATCAGTTTTTCCTCAAAATTTCACGTTCCAGGAAAGATATTCGAACCGTTCTAATTTTATCCCATAGTATACATGAATACCAACAACTTTTAATTATAAACCTATAAGATTAAAACTTTAACTAAAAGTGGAGGGGGAAAAAACCAAATTTTTTCGGGAAAAAAGTCATAACTTCTAACCGGTGAACATTCTTGCCGTCGCAAACATTTTTAATCGATAGGTCATTTTTAAGTCTAAAATAAATGTCTGAAAAGCTTTTCGCTAAAAGTTACCGTTTTCGAGAAAAAAAAATTAAACTACTTAAAGTCCGTAGTTCTCTATATAAAATAATATTAATTGCTTCACGAAATCTACCTGTGCGTTCCCCCTGCGGGAACGGATTTTTTTGATTTTTTTCCTTGTAATTTTATCTCTACTACATACTAAGGCCTAAAGAGCACATCTTACAGCTAAGTAAATTGATATTCAATGCAAATGTTCTTCAGATCTTGTTGCTCGACATATTCATAATAAATTGTTTAGTAGAAAAAACATTATTTTAAAGGTTTAACCATGATTAGACTTATTTGGACGGCCTAGCTTCAGCCTCGCGACGCATCGGTCTTGGCATGAATTTGGATAAAACCAAAGTCATGATCAATGGCCACATTGATCCGGGACCGGTCGTCGTGGATGGCCACCTTCTTGAAATTGATTCTGAGTACACTTACCTCGGGCAGATTGTGCACTTAGGTAAAAACAATTTTGAGAAGGAGGCCAAGAGGAGGATCCAGCTAGGCTGGGCAGTGTTTGGGAAACTACGTCGGGTCTTCTCGTCATCCATACCGCAGTGTTTGAAAACGAAAGTTTTCAATCAGTGCGTCCTACCCGTAATGACCTACGGAGCTGAGAAGTGGACACTCACGGTAGGGCTGGTCCACCAGTTCGAAGTCGCTCAGCGAGCTATGGAAAGAGCTATGCTTGGAGTTTCTCTGAAGGATAGGATTCGTAACGAATACATCCGACAGAGAACCAAGGTTATCGACATAGCTCAAAGAATTAGCAAGCTGAAGTGGCAGTGGGCCGGCCATATCTCGCGAAGAACCGACAACCGCTGGAGTAAACGTGTTCTTGAGTGGAGACCACGACTCGGCAAACGTAGTGTAGGACGCCCTACGGCCAGGTGGGATGACAATCTGCGAAAGACTGCGGGCAGATGCTGGATGCGGCAAGCTGAAGACAGGGCGCTATGGCGCTCATTAGGGGAGACCTATGTCCAGCAGTGGACTAGAATAGGTTGATGATGATGAGACTTTTTTGTTAAATCATCATCATCATATCAGTCGTAGGAAGTCCACTGCTTAACATAGGCCTCCCCCATTGACTTCCATTTCGACCGGTCTGTAGCGGCCATTTGGTAAATGTTCCTTTCTAATTTCTAAAAAAAACATTTATTAATGAGAGTTATGAGAAGAAAAGTCACAAGTGGTCCATTGTGCCCTGATTAGACTCGCTAAGAACAAAATAAGATTATTTATTAAAGAGACAATAACATTAAATTTTTATTTTGAAGAAAGTACCTACTTATCTGGTCAGTTGTGCCTTTTAAATGATATAAAGATATTTAAGTTGTACTTTTGCTGTTTAGATGACAGGTAAAATTGTATGTTGAGGTTATGACCGAAAAACTTTAGAGTCATTGATCATATGTTTTTGGTTTTGTTAGTTATGCCTTTTTCTTTATGACGGCAGTATAGTTAATAGCCGATTCATTTATAACTATTAATATAGACCGCAACACAAGGTAAACAGAAGCAAAGGGTGAATAAAAACAAAATGGTCAGACAAATTTTGCAGTTTTTCTTTCGAGAAAATATGGATTTTAGTTATGTTATAGTTTTGGTGTTTACTTACTTCAAATATTTTAGAAGTAATTATTTTCAAATTTATGTGATTACCATTTTATTTTCAATCGCCCCATTTTACCAAAATATAGTTTTTACAGCTTTGTGGGTCTAGTTATTTGGAACTAAAAATCGTGACCTAAAAAGTTATATAATAGGTCTTTACCTATGAATTGCCGAAATTTTCTTACAAATTCATGTGTTCGTTATTCCTGTAATTTAATAGCTATTTTCCATTATTTATATTTTGTTTGAAAGTTGATTTCAAGATTTTATAACTCTGTATTAAATTTTGTTCTTATTGGCCGCTTGTCAAATTAATTCGATCTTCAAAAACAGTACTTCCTAAATACTATCCATTTTGATGATAAATTTCGTATTACTTAACAGCTGTCACTTTTCAAAAATGTAATAAAAGTTGCTGTTTGTTAGCTTAATGTTGTCTCATTCCTACACAAAAAAAACCATAAAATTTGGATTTGTCATTCCTAAAAAAAAATGCAAAAATGATAGTACTGAAAATTGGGTTTCCTCCAATTTCTTCAAGAAAAACGGCAATTTCATATGTAACGACCTAATACTCAGTGATAATAATTATGAGTTTTATAGTTTGTTTGTTGTTGATCAAATTTTATATAAATCAGGGATTCTTAAACTTGTAGCTCCACGAACCCCTAAGAGACAACAGCAAACACCTTTAACATTTAAGGCATGGGCTTGTATTTTATCGCATATAGAGTCGATTCATGAAAGAATTTTGCTCAATTTCAATCTTGAGATTCCTTGTTCAGCTGATGATTCCTGTGATTTGGATTTATTATAACAGCGGGTGGTTACAACGCGCTTATAACAATTCAGTTTTGGACAGCGGTGTATAGATAATTATATTTACGGGGATTAACGCGATCACTTATTTAAAGGTATTACATACCATAAAAGTTAGCGGTGTATAGGTACATCTCTCTCACTCAGCGTCGCTGAATTAAACTGAATTGCAAAAGAAAGAAAGAAAAAGCGCGCAAACGTTAGAACCCAATTTCACAAAGCATCTTGATAAGACTCAAAAAATACATCGCCGCCATCACAACAAAACAATGAGAATGAAATACCTACAACAAAAATAAAACAAAAACAGTTTCACGTGAAGCTACTTACAAAGCTTATTAGGGCAATTTGTAATAGTTTTAAAACATCTAAATTTAATAGTTATATTTCCACGTAGATATGTTAAGTGTATGACAAAATACAGACCAAGTGAGGAATGAGTTTATCAGAAAAAGCGATGAAACAGTTATTGCGTACATATTCAACATCTGTCTTGGTATCGGCATGATAATAAAGAGAAATGGTCAAAAATAATAGTCATGATAGTGTTGCAAAAATATGTAGCTCTTAACATTCATGTGCAAGGCGTTAAGAGTAAACAAACAGCATTGCGACTCGTGCAAGCTCCGATGCCGACGGGTGAAAACAGCTTTCGCACACCGTGCCGGGCATAAAATGGCAAATTGTGCCCGGTTGACCGGTGCCCGGTAGATTACGTGGGACCAAAAAAAACATAGTTGACGAAATCTGATTAAAAATTCAAGGATATACAGGTGCGACTGTAGAACAAACTTGTTTTTCATTTTCTGTATTATATCAGTAATAGTTAATATCTAAGTGCAAATTTTCTAAGTGAATTCTTTTATTGGTTAATAATCTACTAATTGTAGCCCAGTCAGTGGATCAATGTCGAACTTAAAAAATCTTGATCTTGGAATCGCTTAATGCTCAAGCATAGTTCAATTGTGTACATAGCAAATCATTAGAATCTAAGCGAACAAGTCATTTATGCAATATATGATTATCATGAATTTGAGATAGTAAGTGGATAAATACAATTAATCTAAAAGGACAAATCTTAATTTCCAGTCGTTTCCAACAATACTGAGCTAGGCACGCAGCAAAGTCTCGTGTCATACAGATTCGAAAAATGTAAGGACGCATTCGAAAGCACAATCGACAGTTGTAAGGACAAAATTGAATGCTGTAAGGACAAACTCGGAGACTGTAAGGTCAAATTAGGAAGTTACAAGAAGAAAATGAAAAAGTGGACAAAGAAAATTCGTATTACAAAGTCAGTCACAACCAATGTGCTACTTGATCATTATACAGGATGAGTTTTACGTCGATATAACCGGAATTAATGAAAAAACATTGTTTTTATTTTTATAGACTATATTTTTCTTTTGCACTGTTTAATGATCTGATATCTATCAATGGTTTGAAGGGTTTAAAATTACGAGGCCCTAGAATAATTGAAAGGATTAGGAACATTATTATGATCAGAATAACCGTTCGTTCATCAATCTTCACCGGTTATTAAAAAAAATGTAATGACCTAAAACTCACTCCTGGTATATAGTTTCGTAATTTGAAAAGTTGATATTTTTTATGGTGGTAGACCGCAATAGAAGTGCTACACCCCACAAAAGATATCAACTGAAATAAAATAATCCTGTTTTGCTACTCTAGTTTAACCCATGGTATTGTCGCGAGCAATGCTGTCCGCCTATAATCTTTCTATTTATATCTATCTTCCTATATTAAATTTTGTAGTGCAGCATGTAATATTCTTTCCGCTCTGAACGAAACCATGTTTGCAAAATTTTCATGATTTATTTCATCCACCAAAAGCATTTTATCTCAATTATCGCGTAGGTTACCAGTTAATAAATTTGCAGCTCTGCTGTGTCCATCTTTATAACATATTATTTATATTCATTTATATTTGCACAGCATTTGTAAGCAAAGTAGCGATATTATTTACAATATATAATTAACTTCATTTAATTCTTTCGCACAGAGTGCGCACAAAGACTCCTTCAGAAAAGATGTATGATGTAGCATCAAGGGTCGGGAAAATGTGCACTTCATTATTTGGCTCTTCATGCGATATAAAGACGTGTGAAAAAATGAAGAAGAGTAAACTAGGACTAAATCGAAATTACAGAAATAAACGAGAAAGTCAAAATGTCAGCGAAAAACAAAGTAAAATTGATAACAGTGAACAAAGACCGAATCAAAGGGATTTCGGTGAAATTGAATATATATGCGATGAAACGACATGTGACGTTTTGAATAAACCCAGGGAAACAGAAGAACCATACTACTGTGACGACAGTAAAATACCCAGTAAGGATTCAGAGAATTTGTCCTAATCAAATCAATCAGAAATGGTTATTAATCGCTATGACCACAACAGACAAACATAGATCGGTGCTTAAAATGACTAACAAAATACTTTAGACCAAAGCTGATTGTTGCCAGTTGAATAAAAATAAAACAAAAGAAATAATATTTTTCTATTATTTTTATAATCACGCTATAAAAATTGTTCGTCTAGATTTAAGAGAATGTATTTCAACAAAATTGTCAGAATAAAGAGTTTGAATTGAGTTAGAATTACGGAATAAAAATATATTATAATAAGAATATTTTGTTAAGTCGTCCGAAAACGACATAAACAACACATTAATTTGAATTTTGAAACTACATTCTGTTCAGTTATTCGGAGTGAATTTAGATGCACTTTTAAAATAATTTAGAGATAGCTTAGTTTAAAGAGATGCATAATTAATTAATAACTGTCATGTAATTCAAATTGGTAATTATTTTTAATAATTATTAGTAAAGCAAATTCTTGTTTTTCTAATGGTGGTCATAGCGCACTATGACAATAAAAATGCTAATAATAGACATAATGTTGAGCTTTGTGCTTCGGACTAGGACCGCTATAAGCAACTCAACAGCAGCTCTGCCTTATTATTTCACTTCATGATAATCATATTTTCTGTTCCTACAATTAATTGTATTGTAATCATGACCTAAAACTTATATTTTATATTAAAAATGATCTAGTTAAAATTCTTATTACTATCTTCGTCTCGTATGGCACTGAAATAAACAATATAATATAATATCATTGTGTTCGATCCATATAGAACTCAGAGAATGTTTGAAAATAATTTCATACAGAAAGAAAGAGAGAGAGAGAAAGAAAATGTATGTGCTGATAATTGATAATAATTATTGAACTCATTGGTCATAGAGCCACTGAAATTATTTCTATGTCATATCAATCGCTTGTTGCAGATAATAAAATTTGTCTAAATAGAAGCTTATGAAGTATTTAATTTAGTTCAAGGACTGGATCAGAAATTTCAGTTTTATTATTTCCAAGTCAATTATAAAGTAGATATTTACTAAAACAGTGCTTTATGTTGTGAGTAAAGGGTTTGCTATCTAGAATAGAGTGAAGGAGTTATCGAGAAATATAGCATGTGAAATTATAAAACGTAAAAAAAAAGATTTCATTCGAAATATAAATAAAGATATCAAAGATACCAAGAACGCATTTTGTCGCAATATAGATGCGAAAGATAACTGATAAAAAGTTAACTGATTTTATGTTCATTTCCTCTAAAAATTAAACTAAAAATTATCAACCTTGCTTTTCATTCAAGTTTCTGCATAAATATATTCCAAATTCTCTTACTTTCTTGTCAAGAGTTACTAATTATTATTCTTAAAACATTTTATTCTTATCATCGCTTATGTCAGCATGATTAAATTTGAGATTAAATACAATTTACAATAATTAATTTCACAATTTCAAAATAACAGTAAACTACTCTTGAAGTAAACAGTAATGAAAACAAAGTAGATTATGATTACCATGAATTTAAGATAATAGGGCGGCGGCTGGAGCTTAGAATATAAAGTAAAAAAAACATATATTCATAAGGTAAATATACCCATAATTGATACTGCACCAGTAGTTGATATTTTCACCTTCGAGTTGGTATAATAAGCATACTTTTACATGTATTAACTTCCTATCTATTTAAGATCCTAGCAGTGTTATCTGTTGATACAGACAAAAACTACTACTGTCCTGATTGACTTGCAAAAAGTGACAATTTCAATAATATTTAATAACGTCGTCTAGTGTTCCCTGTTGGACGTTTTGCTTTGCGGATTCCTTTAAACTCGTTGCGTTCAAAACCTCGTGACACAAAATAGTCCGTTTTATAATTATTTTCAACTTAAGTTACTACAGAAATAAAAATACTATTTATCTGAGATCTACCGCGTTTTTCTCACTATAGTGTCAATTACGGGTACATTTACCTTACAGTTATCTATCTACTTTCACCAGAAGACTATCTTCTTGCATTTTTCACGCAGCAAATAACTCCTATGTAATTTTTTCTATGAAAATAATTTGAAGCGTCCACCGGATGCCGCGATGACGTAGTTTCTTGCTAATTTGGTTTGAAGAAAAAAAATGGTTTTCAGTGGTTTCCAACAGTAGTGCACCTGGTGAGAGCAAATCTTTTGTGACTAGGAGATGTAAGTGTGAGCCTTATGAGGACATTCAGAGAAAATGGACTCACATAAAGTTAGTAACATTAAAATTTATGACTTCCACCTAATTAGTCCAACGATGCAAAAAGGCATAAGGTGAAAACCTATTAACATGGCTATTACAATGCTAAAATCCGTCGAGCCATATATGGATGACTCAGTACAAAAAAAAATCGCCCTCGCTTTGTGCTTCGAGGAATAAGGCCTCGATTTCATCTGTCACGAATACTAGTGATAGTCAATTTGGTGAATTACTATCTCAAATATCTTAATATAAATATTCTTTTTTTTTTTATAAATATTCTACGACATTCTGCACAGCGCTTTCTAGACCCAAGGTAAGCATAGTTTACCTAGCTTGTGTTATGGGTTCCAGAATGCGGATAAACATACTTATATACCTTTTTTTTGTAAATACATACGTATTATATATAGAAACACCCAGACCAATGCAAATAGACATATTCATGCATACAAATATTTGCACTGAGCGGGAATCGAACCCGCGCCCCTGTCGTAGCAGTCGAATGCACTACCGCTACGCCACAGAGGCCGTCAATATATATAATATGACGATATTTACTTACTTTCATTAGTCTCCTTGCCTTGCCTGTCTCTACAAATTTTACTTTATAATAATAGTTCAATTTGCAATTAAAAATCACCTCCACCAATGACGACCTCTGTGGCGTAGCGGTAGTGCATTCGACTGCTAAGCCAAAGGTCGCGGGTTCGATTCCCGCTCAGTGCAAATATGTATATTTGCATTGGTCTGGATGTTTCTATGTATAACATGTATTTATTTACAAAAAAAAAAAGTATTTAAGTATATTTATCCGCATTCTAGAACCCATATGACAAGCTCTGCTTAGTTTGGGTCTAGATGGCGTTGTGTACTTTGTTGTACAATATTTATTATTATTCTCTTTATTACAATTAAAATACATATAAATTATATTTTTAAATACATTCTATATAAATAAAAAACAAATATATTTAAAAATATAAAAAATAGTGGCCCACCGGCATCGGGTACAGGGACCAAGCTACCGGTGGTTAGGGCTCCAGGGAGAGGAACCTCCTCACAATACGTGCCGTATCGAGGAGCACTGCCTTCTGCATCAAGCCCTTGACCCAACTGCCTAACGCGAGCCTCTGGAGATGTTTATCGAGGCTCTTGGCAATCAGTCCGTGAACCGATACGACTATCGGAACAATAATTGCTGAATCCACATCCCACATGTCGACAATCTCGTGAGCCAAGTCCAAATATTTTATTTGTTTGTCTTTTTCGGCTTTCACGAGATTGTCATCATGGGGGATGGTGATGTCAACAATTATTGCGAGACGCTCTGATCGATCAATCACCACTATATCAGGCTTATTGGCTACAATAGTCCTGTCAGTGATGATTGATCGATCCCAGTACAACGTGACACGACCATTTTCAAGAACTGGGTCGGGCACATACCTGTAATACGGTACCTCCGAATCTACAAGATCATACTTTAGAGCAAGTTGTTGATGAACGATTCTGGCCACTTGGTTGTGTCTATGCAAATATTCTCCGTTGGCAAGACGAGAACAACCAGAGATAATATGTCTTAGGGATTCTCCGGGACGGTGACACGCCCGACATATGTCAATCGTGCCGTCCTTAAGGATATACCTCCGATAATTATTCGTCATGACAACTTCATCTGTAATTGCACAGACAAAACCTTCGGTTTCTCCAAAGAGATCACCGAAGCGTAGCCAGAACACTGATGCTTTTATATCTACGTCGGGCCCATTTAAGGCCCGATAAAAACGTCCATGCAGCTCTTTGCTCTTCCATATTTCCTTGCGATCAGCGATGCTAAGTATTACCGGTTTGTGCCAGTTCTCTTTTGCCAGAGCAAGAGGGGTTAGTCCGTTGTCTATTGCCACTACATCTCGGTGCACACCCACGTCAACGTGTAGGAAATATTCCCTAAGGTTGCATATCTCACGGTTGTGGAGAGTCTTGGCGTTTAAAAAACCACGACCCCCACATTTCCGTGGGATATACAACCTCATTACTGACGAGCGTGGGTGGTGCATACGATTAGCAGTTAGCAACGTACGGACTTTCCTATCCAGGGCATCTAATTCGGTCTGAGTCCATCTTAGTATGCCAAAGGAGTATACTAAGACTGGCATGACCCAGCCGTTGTAGGCTCGCACTTTGTTACCGCCCGATAAAAGACTCTGAAGTACTTTTTTCAGGCGCCCAAAGAAACGATCCCGCAACGTCTGTTTCATGGCAGTCTCAGTAATACCTAGCGCTTGTGACATACCAAGATATTTATAGGTTTCAGTTGCCGAGAGAGATTTCAGTTGTGTAGAATCTGAAAGTTCAATTCTTTCAGATTCCACAACCCCACCCTTCTTAACATGCATGACTGCACATTTGTCTACACCAAACTCCATTCTGATAGAATTACTAAAGGCTTCAGTTACCTTAAGTAATTCTACCAGCTGGGAGTCGGTGGGGGCAAATAATTTCAAGTCATCCATGTAAAGAAGATGGGATATAACTTGACCTCCTCTCCGCAACTGATAGCCTAGTCCTGAATTCTCCAGTATTGTACTGAGAGGATTCAGTGCTAGGCAAAACCATAACGGACTCAGGCTATCACCCTGGAATATACCCCTCTCGATCTTTATCGGTACACCATCCCCCAGGACCTGACCACACCCTGGAGAAAGAAGAACCGTCCTCCATTGCCTCATACATTCCTTTAAGAAGGTGCATAGAGTTGTATCAATTTTATACAACTCCAGCACCCTCAACAGCCATGTATGTGGCACGGAATCGTAGGCTTTCTTGTAGTCAATCCAGCATGTCGTCAGATTCTTTCGGTTACGGCGGACCTGTTGGCTAATGGCCATATCAAAAATAAGGAGCTCCTTCGTACCACGTGCCCCACTTCTACATCCATTCTGAGAGATAGACATTATAGAGTTACTCTCTATGTGAGCTGACAATTTAGCTGTCAGAATGGATGTAAGAAGTTTATATATTGTTGGTAAACAGGTAATTGGTCTATAATTTTTGGGGTCCGTGGTACTACCTGATTTGTAGAGTAGGTGGGTTATGCCTGTAGTCATAAAAGCTGGGAGCGATCCTGATTCGAGTGATGACTGGAACTGTGATGCCAAACAGGCATGTGAGCTGTGGAGCCATTTTAGCCAGAAATTGTGCAGTCCGTCCGGTCCCGCTGATTTCCAGTTTGATAACGAACGGACTGCACTGGCGACATCATTTTCACTAATAACTATTGGCTCCATTGCTTGTATTGACTCACATGACTGCCTGACATCCCGTATCCATTCACCCTCTGTATGACTAACAGGCACCGACCAAATGCTACGCCAGAATGAACTGGTGTCTTTAGCATTGGGTCGGCACATATTAGCCACATCTGAATTAGGTTGCTCCCATCTTCTATAAACCCACCTCTCATCTTTTTGGAACGAACGATTCAAGGTATATCTATCCACTCTCTTCTTGTAACGTCGTATACGGTTTGCCCACGCATAAACTTTCTGCTTCAGGAAGTCAATGCGCTCTGTGACTCGTAGCAAATATTCACGAGGACTAACATTAGTCCCTGAAAATGCTCGAGTTACAAAGCGCATTACTCTCGGGCGTGTATTGCCAGACCTGAAGCAGCACAGCTTGCCAATGAGTGCCCTAGTCTCGGCGATACGACGCTCAATTCTGCATTGCCAGCCAGGCACGGTGGATTTAGGTCGAGTAGCTGTCTCAGTACCTGAGAATTTCACGCCAGCTACTCGACATACCGTGACCGCCGCACAATACAGAATTGAATGTGTATCAGTAAGATCGACACTGGACTCGAAATATTGTGGTAACATCGAGTCTAGGGCACACACTAGTGCTATGTTTTTTCTATGCGTAGGCAAACGCGGTAGCCGCGGTCTGTTACTGCTACAAGTGTATCGAAATTCATGAATCGCAAGCTCCAAAGCGCTCCTTAATTTATCATTGTACTGAGTACTTACGGTTATAGATCCGTCATCCATTACTTCATCATCAGGGGTAGCCTGTGGTGTTTCACTAGTATTAGTATGACCCACAGGTCGTGACGAAGAAGGGGTGACGAGGCTACACTGCACGTCTGAGCGAAGTCTCTCAAGTACGGCGTCATCCAACAAGCGACAGCGTTGTATGGCCCGCACCTGATCCGATAGGCGTTGTGCCGAAACGTTGATAGATGGTTCAAGTTCCTGAAACAGAGGCAACATACGAACACGGTACGCAGTGAGGTTAATTCCTCCCTCTGTAGCCACAAAATATGCCCGCATGACATTTTCATTTATGGAGTTAGTCCATCGCATGCGGTGCACATCACCACCGGTAGCGGGGGCCCTATTCGAAGCCGGTGGGCGTCGGGGTCCTAAGCCATTCGGTGGCCGGCCTCTCCTCGGCCGACGTTCAGGTGTTGGCGACGTCGGCGGAGAGAAGAACTCGTCGCTTGAACTAGAGCTCGACGCCTCTGCAATACCCGTTGTCGGAGATGCCGCTGCACGGGGATGGGAGGCGGAGCTGGGCGACGAGTCCGGAGGTGTAATTTGTGCTTCTCGTGCCCTGGATCTGGTCAACATAATTTTATCTTGTTTGTCTTGTATCTTTCCATAGTCCGGGTTTGACACTAGCTGTCAGAAGCGTATATTCTTGATTTTTTGGTATTGTGTGTAATATTAGACTTAAACATTTTATTTTCTTGATTAAACGGTAAATGGTATATTTGGGTCTTTTTATTGTAGTAGTGTATTTATTAAAAACGTGAAAAAAATGAATTTAGGTACAGAGCAAGATAAAAATGGCCTTGTTGACGTAGTGTTGCCAGATTATTATTATTATTATTATTATTATTATAGTTTTATTTCTTACGCAGTGCACCTAAATGTTTAACTAAGCCTTCGCTGAAAGAACGCTTAAAAAATATTTGTTCCTCATTATTTGCTTCTGGTTGTAATGAGAAGACATGCACCAACATAGAGAAAGGAAGGCTGTGCCGCCAAAAAATTCTCGAACAGTCGCAACGTCAAAATAAAACACCTACAAAGGCAAAAGGTGATGAATGTAGACAAAAATATTCTTTAGAAAGTAGGACGAGTTCCAGTAATTTGAAGTCTGAACGGAAGATCAAAATGAGAGAAGCTCCAAGATTAACGGAAATAAAGACAAAATGTGATGATTGTAGACAAAAATATTCTTTAGAAGATAGGACGAATTCCAGTAATTTGAAGTGCGAACAGAAGATCAAAATGAGAGAAGACCCAAAATTAAAGGAAATTCAGAGGCATATCGAGAGAGAAATAGAAATTGAACGAGAAATAGCATTGGAACAAAAAAGGCACATGGAGAGAGAAATGGAAATAGAAAGGGAGTTAGGTTATGAACTTGCAATGCATCGAGAGACTCAGCAGAAATTAATGTGTGACGAAGACATTCAAACTGTGCAGGGAAATAATTATGGTAATTGAATTTATTGAACTTCTTATATTTGTCGTAATCTTCGTCGTATGATTGTCATTGAAAGAATTTCAATTTATATACATTGATATACTGTGTGTAACGGAACTATTATCCAGTTAATAAAGGGCACATAGGTATCCTAAATATATAACTATATCTGAAATAATATGAACAATATTAATGAAAATAAATATAATTGGAATTTAAAATTTAATAATAACTAAATATGATACGACATTCTATACAACGCTATCTATTCTGTATTCTATTTCATTTCCTTGTATCTTAATTACCCACTATCTCCCCAAAATCTAAGAATGGAGACACAACGAAGTAGATATCCTATATAGTATATTGTGTAGGTCCAAAACACCGCTTTGCCACTGTGCCCGTGTTGCCATGTAAGTTTCCTCATTGACTTAAATTTTATTGCAGTTTTTGTGAGCCAATTTTTTAAACTTATTTTCCAAAAAGAATTACAGAAACAGAACCTTAAATTAATACTTATAATTATAACCTTCTCTGATCGGACACTAGTTTTGTTACACATTGTATGTGTCGGAGCATTTGATTAAACTGGTCAGTAAATCGAACGCAGCGTTCGCTATCGTAACTTTTGATGAGAAATTAGAGGTTTGAGACGAACTTTGCTTGTGAAAGTATTATAGTTGTCTCTGTTTTTTTTTCTAGTTGAAACTGGTACCACTCCTGGATCCAACTCAAAAGTCAGGTGAAATATCCTTATACATATCAATCAATTCATTATTTCTGAGTACAAATATGTTCTAAGTTTTCATACCTCCGTAATTCTTCCTTTGCTGTCATTAAGCCTTTCATGCAAGCTTTTATGGAGTGCTTCTTCTTCTACTTTCTTCTTATTATTAAAAGTGATATTATTAAGTTTACATACATACATACATATACTCACGCCTTTTTTCCTGCAGGGTAGGCAGAGACAACAGCCCGCCATCTGCTTCTGTCCTTACATACTTCACGAGCTTCCTTATTATTACATTTATCATTGGTTATCATTATACTTCGGTTAATACGAAAGTTAAAAGAATTTTAGTTTGAATATTTAAAAGCACTCATTCTGGGCATAAATATGTGTTTATGTTTGTGTGCCTAATTCGCTTTAAGCCTAAGTCGCGTTATGCCTAGACCAAACGCTAGTTTGGTCAAACGCGAGTAACACCGAAAACGAGTTAGGCAGAAGGCGAGTTAGACCGAAAACGAGTTAGGCAGAAGGTGAGTTAGACCGAAAACGAGTCAGGAAGAAGGCGAGTTAGACCGTATGCGAGTAGTGGTTAGTATCGTTTCGTCTAAAAAGTAGATGGTCTGAAGCCCTTTATCTTTGTGTGTCTGAAGGAAAGGGACCTTCGTGAATTGTACCAACGGGTAACGAAAGTCTAAAAAGCACCTGGTCTAAGTATACCACATAGTAGAAGCCGTTCTCTGGGGTGACCCATAGTCAGTCCGGAGAGACGTTTTCGCTTGCTCCTACTAAGTTCTCCCACTGGTAGGAGCACGAGGATAACCTATTCCTCGTGCTCCTTCTTTACAGTAGGAGCACGAGGAACACTTAGTTTTATTTCCTGTTGCTCACACTCTTCTCACAATATAGCTTCTGGGTTAGGTTAGGTTAGAACTGTGACCCCAACAAAGCCGGAACCACTAGTCTGGAAAGTTGGATTTCGATAGCAAGCTAGTAGCTAGTGCCAAAAAAATCTGTCAATCTTTGTTAGTAGGAGCACGAGGATATGCTTATCCTTGTGGTCCTACCGGTAGGAGCATAAGGCATAAGGCTTTTAGGCATAACGCGACTTAGGCTCAAAGCGAACTAGGCATACAAGTAATTAGGCAAATAGCTAAATAGACTCAACGCTTTTTGGCATAATGCGAATTAGGCTCAAAGCGAATTAGGCAAATAGCTAAATAGACTCAATGCTTATTTAAAAATAAGTTTTGGCATAACGCGACTTAGGCTGAAAGTGAATTAGGCACACAAAGATAAGGGGATAAATATGATCAGCACCTACAACATTCGAAATGACTTTTTGGATAATCTAGAAATTAAAAAAAAACAGTTTAAAAAAGATTGATGATTCCGCTTTCGTTTCTGGTACACAGTTTTATACTTGGCCAAAATCACTGTCTACCACGTGTATGCATTGACTCAAAAATAAATCATCATTGTACTCCGAGCATCCAAAGCCTGTACTTTGAAGCCCGGGGTCCGCTTTTGTACTCCTACTTGCTAAATTTTTGTCTTGTCTTTATATGGACCACCAAGATCTCCGGCGTCCAAGCCAGTTTCACCTGCAAACCCATAAACCTGCTGATTAACGTACGAGACCCTGGCTCTTGCCTCTCGGGGTTGTGGAGCTAGACAGCAGTCATATCCGTAAAAGAAAAAATAAAACCAATTTATGGAAGGGAGTAACTTCAGGCTTCAAAGTGCAAGCTTTGGATGCAAGCGGGATAGGTGCTCGGTTGAATAAGACTGTCACATTATAATGTTATATTTAGATACACTGAATATTCCGATGCTATAACGCAAGATTCCAAATCTAGACTGCAGAGAAGAGGAGAATCCGTTACCTCTATCACCTGCAAGTGTCACGGTACGACTTTCTTAAAAGAACTATGTTATATGTTACTAGCTATTAACAAAATCAGTTAAAGTAGTAGTACATATAATAAACATATTATTGTTATTGTTTTCTTAATAATTATTTATTTCACAATATATGTATAATATTTTAGACATGAAAGTGCGTAAAACTAGAAAGGCGAAAACCAAAGCTGTGGGTTCCATCATTTGCAAGTGTTATGGTATGTTTAAATATATTCTAAATACGTAGTAATGCACTTTTTATGTATAGTTTAAAACCCGAGCACGGTATAAATATGCCATTTTTACGTAATTACCGTGTAAAATACGCCATTTTTACACAGCTATCGTGTAAAATATGCCATTTTTACGTAACTACCGTGTAAAATACGCCATTTTTGCACAGCTATCGTGTAAAATACGTTTTTACGTAAATACCGGGTGAAATTTCATGCTCTTGGATCCACCGCCTTGGGCAGTACATTGTCAACCGTTGTTACTTTTATTTATTAAGTTGCTAAAGAAGTATTACAAGAAAACCACGGGCTTTCACGTGCTTGGTTCCCATTAATTTCATGAAAAATAAACAGTTCTTTGTCCAATTCAGAATTATTTGTTATTCATTCTCATTAGATTAATTGCCTAGTCTCGGGATAGTTCTATGGAGTTTATTTCTTGTAAGATCTCAAATCTGCCAGGTTACTCAAAAAGCTTTGCGACTTACAGTATCACTGTTGTTATTTTGTTCACACTAAAGACGCTCTCGATAGACGCACTCTATAGATTGCAGCGACGGGCAGTCCGGATCATTGATAGTCCTGAGGTCACCAGTTCTCTAGAATCTCTGCAGCTGCGTAGAGATATAGCCTCCTTGGCAGTATTCTATCGCATATACCATGGTGAATGTTCCGATGAGTTATTCCAATTGATTCCTCCTTCTCCCTTCTTGTCCCGGACAACACGTGCAGGACTTAGGTGTCATCCTCATACAGTGCAATCGATACCATTTCGAACCAAGCGGTTTGGTGACTCCTTTTTTTATCGGACCATAAAGCACTGGAACGCTTTACCCACTCACGTGTTCCCTTCTACCTACAATCCTGGGCTCTTTAAGCGGGGCGTGAAAAAACATCTGTTGAGGCCGTCTAGGTAGGGGCCACCATTCTAGGGGCAATCTCTAGAAATGGTGGCCACTACTTTTGAACTTTACCTCAGCTTACCATCAGGCGGGGTGCAGTCAATTGGACGGACTAAATATAACAAAAAAAAAAAAAAGACCCTTGTAACTAAAATAACCACACTGCTTGCACACACCGAGCTGTGCTACAATTTTTGCATGGCAGAAGTTTTTATTCAATTAATAAATAGTACTTATGAAATGTCAACAAAAAAATATTTGTTTGCTT
Organism: Cybosia mesomella; assembly: GCA_946251805.1. Taxonomy (NCBI): domain Eukaryota; kingdom Metazoa; phylum Arthropoda; class Insecta; order Lepidoptera; family Erebidae; genus Cybosia; species Cybosia mesomella. The sequence continues at coordinate 3,286,062 of OX276413.1, forward strand.
AGAAAATAGGATTAATAAAATGGGTTTTAATAATATAGTGCAAGCTGATACTGTTACAAAACATTAGACCGATATTATTAGCAATCCATGGATTCTCCGTGCGGGTGCCGGGTCCATCGCGTTGCTGAGTTGGGAACTCGGGACAGTGCCTGGGACTTGCGACCCAAGTGTAGGTTTAGAAGGGGCCCCTTTTGTTGATGTACATCAACACTCGCCTTCACTACCCAAGTTCCCCTCCCTGCCTAACCAAATTTGATACGAACCTACTAGTGCCGCTTTAGACATTCGTCCTAGTAATGAGCTCATTGTAGCTCTCGATAGGCCTATCTCGATCTTTAAGCAGGTTATAGAGAGATTATGCTGGTATACCTCTCGCTCTCACTTCCATTGCATACAAATTAACCACGTAACCGTTTTTGATTAATTCGTTTATGTGAGATTTTCAGAGAAGAAAATATGTGAACGTAAGAAGAAAGGAAGGTATGAAGCCAAATCGCCGCCAAGAGACCACCGGATGTGTACGAAATGTAAGCCAAAAGCCGACGTCGTTGATTCGAGCGACTGCTGTTGTAACATAGGTACTTACATGATGATCTTTCTAAAGGCGGTTTTCCACGGGGTGTGATTCTTCGGACGGATGGGGATCAGCTCGCACCGTGGAAAGGAATTGTTGTCTGTGGAAGCGCAGACAAAACTGTTGAAGTCCGTCGTCGAGTCCCAGATTCGATAACAGACCGATTTGCATCGTGTGCAACATGGAAAGTCATAATTGTTATGCGATGCCTGCCTGGCCGTGGTCATGTACCATTCGTGATAAAATCTATAAAATCATGCATCGTGTAAAGAAAATGTGTAAAGAAGTCGTGTCTGAGAACGAGAGAGCGTCATTCGTTCGGTACTAGGTGTAAGTAGGATAAACGCGTTGTTTGGCTAGGCGACAGGCTCATTCTAACTTTTCTGGATTCTACTTGGAGAAAATTAGCCTTTATTTTTGCATGTAGTATGTAGTAGTGTATTGTTTGTTTACTTACAAATTTATTTACTTTTCATTTTATAATTTTTTTGTCAGTAGAATAGTTAACTTGTAAAGACATAATATTGATTAGGTACTTAAGTAAATTAGTGTAATTAAGTAGAGAGGAAGAAGTACATATAAGCAGATACGTTATGTTCTTAAACGTTTACGTTATGTGCTTCGTTATACACACTATATAATAATTGAATAGTAAGTGTAATGTACAGTATACTTACATACATCACGTCAGAAGTATATTCCCTAACATTACACCATAACGTGCTTTTTACCGCGTACTGCGAGTAACGTGCGTGCGAGATTGCCGCGGCCGGCATTCTGACTCAAACTTTACCTGTAATGCGGCATAACAGGTGATGTTTGATGTATCCAATGGTGTGATGCCATATCACGCGATACGATATGTAATGCCATATTAGATTACGTTTTAGAGGAGTATTTTGCGCATGTCTAGTGGAAAGCCGTCTTGATACCAGAAAATTCGATGAAAAACTTTTTTGTTTTGATATTTCGTCTGTCAACTTGGCTACGCCCTTCCTGATAGCAACCTATGTCCAAAAAGTGAAGGCTATCATTCCAGATGCTATCAATTCTAAAATAACAGTCTTTAGTTGTGCAGCCTTAATAGATACTTAATTGTCGGAACATCGGCACAAGGATGTTAACATTGGTTGACTTTTACACCAAAAGCCTACCCATCTTCTATGGCACTAAAGATACACCTTCTGGTCGCTTCCTAGCACCACAACGGAGACTCATACATAGACTGATAAACACATACTGGGCGCCATAAAAAAACTTCGGGGCCAAGTCAAATTTACCTACAAGTCGGTGCTCAGACGGCTCTTCGCTCGTCGCTCTTGTTAAAACAAAATAAAGACGGTATGGGTAATTTAGTTTGACATATAACTTTTAAATTTTAGATACGCAACTTGGTAAGAGGAGAAAGGATAAGTTAACATCGCCGACGAACGTTTGTAACCCTAAAAAAAAAGCGATGGCCATCGGCGCCGATTGCTGTGCGTGTTATGGTAAGCTTGACATCTTTAAGCAAAAACATAGTCACCTTGATGATAACTAGCATAGTTACACCTCACAGGGACTAGTTAGCCCCTGTGAGGTAATTAGTTGGGAATGAAGGATCATGGAAAAAGGGTTGGACATTTATCATATACTGTATCGGAGGATTTTCTGTCCAATATTTTGTTAGTCTCGCTAGTTTGCCTTTGTTTTTTTATGTTTCATCTATTTGACTGCAATCCGAATTGAAAGTAAATGCCACACGTTCCAGAGGCTATCAAAGAAGCAGTAGCATATTCAATAAAAAAAACAATGTGCTCCGATAAATCGTGATAGGTTTGTTCCTTTTTATAACTCCTCCATTAATAACTGGTGAAAATTTGTTATAATAGAAAATAAGAAGAAAAGACTTTGATGTACAGAGAACACATACGTGGAAATAAAAAAAAGACAAAATTAAAAACATTTTCATTTTTGAAATATGATTGTATACTTATTTTATTTTTTAGATAAATGTAAACACATGAAGAGACTGTGTATATGCGGTAATCAGTGCTATTGTGGTGATTTCATACCACCAATCGCAATAAAGTTGTCACCGACACGGCGACAGCCTTCACCACCTCTGAAACAGGTTTCACCACCATCTCCGTGCTGCGTAAAAAATCCTGCGGTATGCAAAAAGCAGACTTCACCATTCGACCTCCTAGAGCGATCTCCACCATCTACCCCTGGAGATTGCTGTCGTATGTGTTCAGCGACACGCCTTCAGAAACCAGGTTATTTTTTTTTTATAACACAGGTAGCGTTAGCGCTTACAATATCAGAGGTGTGAAGAAGAGCAAGTGAAAGTGGAACAGAATGGATAAAGAGGCAAGGAAAGGAAGAAGTGAAGACCTAGTTTTGTTGAAATAGGACGCAATGATGTTTGACGTCCAAAATCCATCACTGATGGTTCCTAATACTCATCATCATTATAACGTTACTCCCGTTCGTATCCGAGGTTGTCAGCTTGGAGTCCGGGGTCCACTTTCTTTTACTTCTTTTCTTTACTTCTATACTTCACACGGCCTTGGGCATCCATGGTAGTGACACCATTGGTACGCATGTCATCTTCTGTGACGTCAAGCCAGCACTTTTTGCCTCCTACCGGGGCCAGGTGGAGGTGGCATGGCCAGACATTTGTTATATATGATTTTAGATTGACATGGTCATTTACATTAAAATTAAAATTATAAACGGGATATTTAAGTTCTGCAAGCTAGTTGTTACTCGGCAAACAGTATCGGTCTACTCTCTTCCTCACTCGTTTCTGACGCGCGTCACCAATACCACTGTCCGCGTTCTCACTACGCACTCGATCACGTTCGCGACACACAACACTCACAGTATCGGCTCGCGCGGTTTTTGGAATTGCAGTTTGTTTGGGCCTTGTGAACATACGGATCACTGGATGCCAGACACTCGACAGTTGAAACCCATCCTCCCGGTTGAAGTTCTTGTACTTTTTAATTTCAATTGCTTCTTTCACCATTCTGGGTATGTAGTGGCGTTCTGTCGAGAGAATCTGAGGGTTATGTAACTCAATCCAGTGATTCGTTCCCTCCTCCAAAAGATGTTGAGCGATAGCCGATTTCTGTGGCTCGTTGTTTTTGACCGCCCTGATGTGCTCCTTGATCCGACTTGAGACAGTACGTTTGGTCTGGCCTATATAGGAGCTCCCACAGCGGCAGTCAACTTTATAAACAGACATTTGTTATTGATGTAGCCTGGCGGTCGCCGCAGATTGTGGCCCCACCAGCGAAAGCGACTCGCCTGCATTTTGTCCGCGATGTCACGGACATGAAGGCTACCGCGGATGCGAGAGCACATCCACCGCAGTATATTCATCTCCGTAACACGCAGCTCCTGCTTGTGTCACTTTTGCAATGGCCGCGCTTCGCAGCCGTGTAACAGTACAGGTCTAATGATAGTTCGGTTCCCTTCAGTCTAACCGGCATTTTGAGGTCACAAATGACACCAGTCATCTCACGCCACTTGGTCCATGCAGCGGCAATGCGTGCCTTGACGTCGCAATTGATGTAACTAGTCGCGTGAAGTACAAATCCCAGGTACTTAACCTGGCCCGTGCGCTTGACAAAGTCATCGCCTATGCAGACGGATATGGAATCTGTAGAGTTTACTGCCAAGTACTCGGTCTTCGCCTCATTTACCTTCAGAACGCCGTTTTCAAGCACCTCCTTCCACGTCTTCACTCTTTGCACCAATCTGCTCCTATCCGCATCTATCAGAGCGATATCATAAGCATACATGAGTAGTCATGGAGGCTGACAAAACGTCGAATTCCATGTTCCGGGACCGGTACCTTTTTTTTTTTTTTTTTTTTATCGTGCGGATATCCCTTCGGATACCCCCCCGCGTGCCAGCGGGGGCGGTTATGTCGGGCTTGAACCGACTAAAACCGCATGCCGTCTCGGGTCTACAGACGCCGGGGTGTAAGGTTGCCCATAGAGCATATCCCTCGCACCCCGACTGACCCCAGGCCATCTCCGGTTTCGAGATGGCCCCCTCGGGACCGGGACCGGTATCTAATAATGTGTTGGTAATTTAGCAGTTATATAATTAGCACGGTATATAATTATACCGATTTAAGGTATGACTGGTCAATTTGGTCACACGTCAAGAGGTTTTTAATATCCATTGATATATATATTGGTCAAGTCTGAAATGCACTGTTACCATTCGCCATTGGTCAATAATGCGTTTGTAGTATGCTCCTAAAACATACTCTTATTCATTTCCATCACAACTTCTTAAAATTGAATCATCTTCCATGGTTGCATTCAAAACTTGCATGTGAACCCACGGTCCGCTCTCTTACTCCTCCTGTTTCTCTTAGCTTTTACGCGATACTCGTCAAATCCCCCAACCCCGAGGGAATACCCCCATACCCCGTCCATTATACAGCAGGTGTACTGGCTTGCAGCGGTTTGTAGGCGAGATTGACTTGAACCCCGAAGATTCCATGATCTTCACCTGATGCCTATTGAAATTAGATTGGTTTACAGGCAAAAAGCATTCAAAAAGAAAATGCGAGTGCCCGACCCAGTGCAGCATTCAAAATATAACTCAGTGCGTGTCTCCGGTGCATATATCCACACACACGAACATACCCTCATCGCCAAAACCCTTGCCGTTGTCAGAAGAACATCTTCCCAAAGACTCTCAATCGATAGAGGCACCACCACCAGCTGTAGAACCGTTACTATCCAGGCATCCAAGTATGTTTAAGAAAATTTATTTTTTTATTCATTGCAGTGTTGCTTATATTAACATGGGTTCAATTTCTGGATCAGGCATAAATTTATTGAGTGATTCGGTAATTTTCATTAATAGCAAGGAGTCTGGAAACGTTTTCAATAGACGATTATAGAAATAGCTTATTTATCTTATAAATATAATAATAAATAGGTAGTATGGCTAAAGACATCTTGCAGCAACAAAAACAATTGCTGTCAATAGTCTTGCGTCCAGGTCTAGGTTCAAGACAGAATCACGACAAAGCGAGTGTGATGCCCCTGACGTTGCACACGTCCATAGGGCCACGGTAACCGCGTCCCATTAGGTGAGCCGTGTACTTGTCATCTAAGTGGTATATTAAAAAAAAATTGTTGTATATCATTTAACTAATACGCAATTTTCTAATCTATAGCTTAATTCTCATTATAGAGCGTGTAACTGGAGAGGTAAAGACAAAAGTGTCATACCCACCCAATTACAACATCACAAGCAATTCGGATTGGCGTCGGATCGACTACAGTACTGCACGGCAATCACCAGAGCGATGTCCAACTCGACAGCAGACAGTTCAAGGGCAGTTTTCACTACAGCATTCACCTCAACCGAGCTCACCACAACGGCATTCACCGCTAAAACGCTCACCTCGACGGCGTTCACCTCGACGGTATTCACCTCCACGACGCTCTCCTCAACTATGTTCACCTCGACGACGCTCTCCTCAACGACGGTCACCTCGAAGACGTTCACCTCAACAGCATTCACCGCAAAGACACTCACCGCAATGTCGCCAATTATCACATTCACCAACATCATCACAATCTCCCGGATCTCCGTTATTACTGATCACTTCTCCATCGAACGCGATGAATGTACGATCACCGGTTGAAGAATATTGTGACCCGCAAATGCCTTTAAAGAACTTAAAAAAGATTCCGTCACATATTACTAGAATACCCGTCCATGTTACAGACGACGTGAAACCAGAATTAGACAATAAATCTATTCTAGCCGATTTTTCAGCTGAGCTTGAGTTGTCAAGAACTCGTTGCCGAGGAGTAGCTATACAGGCTGAGTATTCCCCGACTCTTGGCCATAGGTCTCGTCGTGCTAAACAACCGATAAATTTCTCCAATATAAGATCATCGGACGAGTACACAGTATTACTGCCTCCTGGAAGGCATCGGACCTCGACACGCAGTAAGCACAATTCAGATTCTGTTAAAGTATTGCATCGGAAGCATCGAGGTGGAATTGATACAAAACAACAATACACTAGTAAGATATTTACTTACTATCGTTATCCTACCATTCGTCTTTACCATTATTTGCCATTAGTCATTCAATATATTTCTATAATAAATTTAAGCAATATATTATATATAAGTATATACATATAGTGACCGTATCGGCTTAAAGATATATAACGATTCCATCCCATGTCATGACTTTTGCAGGTAAGAAAGATGAAAGAAGAGAAAAGAACAGAGGTGACAAACCTACAGCGCATAGAGCTGCCCGCTATAACTACTGTTGGAAAAAATATGGCAAAAAGAGCTGTGGTAATAAATTATTTTAAACCGTCGGTAGAAATGGTTGCAAGGAACCAAGCGTTAGATCTTGGTCCCTCGCGACCACACCATCTGTACCCGTGGTTTAGGGTAACGCTTTTCTCTATCCAATAGTAAACACACAACTTTTTTAAATATGCAATCCGATAATTGACTGCACCCGCTGGACAGTAAGAAGCTTGGGTGATGTCGAGAAGATACGGGCCACCATTCCAGATGCTGCCGATCCTAAAATAAATAAATAAAACTCAATTAAAAAATATACAAAAAATGCATTAAAGAATTAATCAATTAAAAATACCTAATATAAATGACATTTTATATTAAACTGACATATATAACAACATACAAAAAAAAAATTTGCATTGGATGAACAACAAACAACATGAATGATGATGATGATTTTTTTTTTTCTTTTTTTTTAAAGAATATTAGTAACCGAAATTACTAATATTCCCCCTTACCCCTCCAGCTAAGATAAATTGCTTGTGTTAGTAGTGGCACAGATTATATAATATTATTGTAGTGGGTTCACTTCGTTAGTGTAATGGCCTGGATTCGAATCCGGGACCTGTCGATCGTACGGTCGACTCCTTAACCACTAAGCTACACATGACGCTTCATTTTATGTTTGTACTGTGAATTTTTCGTAAGAAATTGCCATTAAGTTTTATATTGACATTTACATTAAATTTATCCACTCTAATACGTAAGTATGTGTATGTGTTATAATGACATTAATGAAGACAAATTGAATTGAATTGTCACACTATAGACTAAAAATTGTAGTATTGGATTAGATCGAATTGTATTGACTATAATTAAATTCTATTATTAAATGTAACTGCAACAATTTTAAGTTTACTTATATCAATAATGCAATGAAATAAAATTAAAAGGTTAGATATAATACATTAAACATTAAAAGAAACTAAATAAGATCCAAAATAATATACTCAATTGAAATAAAATTGTTGTGCAATAATATAAAATAATAGTAAGATATTATACCTAATCATTTAAGTTTATCAAACTATTCCTCTCTCCAAACTTAGTGCTGTGCCCGACAGGGTCCATAATTGTAACCTAATTTTAATTTAACAACTATATCACATTATGGAATGCAATATAGGTATTGAGAATTGAGAAATGGTGGTCCCTACCTTGACGGCTTCGACAGGTGCTATTTCAAGTCCCTGCTTAAAGAACCCGGAATCGTAAGAAGATCCATAAAAAGGACTCTGTTGACGGAAATAGACTCTTCCGACGTGAGAAATCGTAGTTGGCAAAATTAATAATATACCTCTGCTCTTTTGAAGTCGACTTGTATAAATGCTGGATACTTTACTACACTTTTTATTTTTACTTTACTTGTGTCTCTAGTTCGTAGCAACAAACTAGGGACATTTTCGATGTTGCAAGCGTAAATAATGCCCTAATTAGTTCGAAGTCTTGACTCCTAAGTTCCAACCTTAGTAATATATTGTTTTTCTTTGCAGCTAATGTGAAAGACAGTAGTTTCTTCACATGTCGGCGATTATCATTAGAAAGCAGCTTATATGATATTGGTATGCGTTATATATTAGTATGCGTTATATATTGGTATGCGTTATATATTGGTATGCGTTATATATTGGTATGCGTTATATATTGGTATGCGTTATATATTGTTGATACTTTTACATCTTAATTAGATTTCTGATCGCCTTTCTGACCTTCCTACGTGAGCTTGTACTAAAAGTCTTACGGTAAGTTTAGTATAGACCAATAAATAAATTTTAATTGGTCTATGCGATAAGGAAAGTATCAATACTTTAAGATCAGTTCTCCTTGTGAATTAAGTAGTACATATGTTAGTTGGTTCTTACCCGGCTCGAAGGACCAAGAATTCAATTTCAGTTCATCAAATAAAGAGCTTGTTCACCACAATCTACGAAGCTGTCTATGACATGTTGAATGGGATTCCATAAGCCATCTATTTTCAGACTATTTTCTAACATCGCACCACCGCTCACTTCTAGTAACAGGATCATTGATTGTCACAAGTTGGCACGCCGCCACCGTTTTAAAAAATATCCCCTAAAATACTAAAAATGTGGAATTACTGACAGCCATGTATCTCCATTAGGGGAGACCTATGTCCAGCAATGGACTAGCATAGGTTGATAATTATGATGATGATGAATCTTCAAAGATTCGACAGTATGCAGTTACTATGGAAAAATTTGACATTGAGCAATTTTTCCAACATTTAGGAATGTGTACTTTTCAGATAACCAAAGCAACATCAACGATTTGATGCTAGACTCTGAGGGCAATTTAGTATGCCTTAGTGATGACGGAGAAAAAACTGACACAACCTTCTGCAGTATGGCAACAGTACACTTCGAAAACCTGCCACCGAGAAGACGTAGGGTCAGAATAATCACGAACCACAACCAAGGCACATCAACTGAGAAAGCCAGGGTTAGTGACGCGGGCACGCTGACCTGTGACTGGTGGAGCCCTCTCGTGGAACGAAAAGGGCGTATCTTGCTCGAAAATAAGAAACGGTATAATGATATAGAGAATATAAGAGGCATCATTGGTATCAAAAGTAGGAAAACCAGAAACAGTTCAATAGGAACTGATAGTCGGTTCGTCAAGTTCCAGAACGGTGCGCAAATAATTCCACCTCGTGAGTGTACAGTTACAATCTTTTTTATATAATATGCGTAAGTTGACGTTGACAATTACTGAAGATATCGTGTACTTTGGAAAAGCAGACTGTCTTTAAAGACGCCTAGTGGTGGTAAAGAAATGAGGTGTTGGGCCAATTAGTTCTCGTTAGAATTGTTTTCCCTGTATGCGGTATAGGGTGCATACGGTGCAAAGAATTCTTTACAACAACACGTGTACGTGTTGTTTTCGATAGGAAAGGAGAGGGTAGGATTTAGGGCTTTTTAGAACGGGCTTATGGTATATTTATTTACGAGGATCTCAACTCACTTAAGTTATTGCGAGTTTCATTCTTTTGACTATATTAGGATTTTCTATATACCCGACTGAACCTAGGACAACCAGATACTACCGCTATCCATGGGAGCCTATTCCACCACCACAACCTATATAAGATAGTAAATTCCACCATACATTATTTTATTATATCTCTATTTAGGCAGCGTTTTCGTTGAACGCTCCCAGAGACGGCTTATTTATTTTCTGAAACCTCCAAGAATGATCATTATATTTTAACCAATGTATACAAAACCTTGACAAATTATTATACAAAAACTTTTCTCGACAACCATTTTATCCATTGGTAAAAACAACATGAAAATCGGCGCAGCAATTTTTCAGTTTATCGCGAACAGACCGACAGACAGACGCGGTGGAGGACTTTGTTTTATAATATATAGTGATGTGGTCGTGTAAATACAATCTGAGAAGGGGTCATCTGGCACTATACTACCTAAGGCCTCGCACCACTGAGTACGTAATCAAATTGCGTGCAACTGCATTTTAGCTCATTGTACGAAGTTGGTCTACTGTCGCAATTTGACAATTTACATGCTCGTGACCTTCAATTTTATACAAGTAATATAGATTAATTAAATTGAACAGGTGCGTATGATGCCGCAGATTTGAATTTAATGACACCATCCCGGTATCTTCTAGAGGTAAGATTTAGCTTAAAATGCGGACTAACCACGACGCCTATAGCTCCTTTGATCCGCTGCCCCAAACTGAATTGTTATAAGCGCGTCGTGGTAAGCCCGCTGTTCTTGGCACCTTTTTTAAACTACTGCGGTAGTTACCGCCGATACTCTAAAACGCAACACCGAACATGCCACTCACACATGCCAGTTCTACCCGCCTCTACACCGTCCTAACAAAGGTTGTTTATTTTGGAGTTGGCATTATGGTTTCGCTTTACTTTTTGCCTCGAAAAGAGTGGCTGAGTTCTTATTGCGTGACTATTTTCTAAGTAAACTTCACAAACCAGACATATATACTAAAAAATAGAAACATAGATACATCGCAGAATATATTTCAGCAGTACCATCATACAAACCCAGAAACCTGACTTTTCGATCAAGAACATAGATTTCAAACATGCCATGAATATACTTTAGTGGATAGAAATTTTAATTACTAGTCGCTATTATTGCTCATTACGAATATTTAACGCAAATATTTTTTTGTTGATTATTATTTGTTTTATTTATATACCACTTATGTGCGCGTCTGTAGCATTTTCTTAAATATTTTCGTTTTAGTAAATTACATGCGAATCGCCACAGCATTTCTCTGGAAGTGTCGATTCGCACATTAAAAAATTCAGCTATTAAAGCTACATTTCTTATAGAGTTGCACTCACCTAGAACATCGGTTAATATAGTACCAGCTTCTGCATGCAATCATATTAATATTTTTAACAAGAACCTCTTGCACAAGTTCCAGTCTTTGCGAGAAACTGATATTATGTTGATAGTTGCATGTATATAATTCTAGTCACAGAAGTATTACAACGAACTGTTCGCATATGCTGCGAAACCCCAAGTGCCCGAACTTCCTCATCATCAGACTCAAACACAGAGAGTCCATGACAAGGAAAAAGGACGATCACCTATTGGAAGCAGAAGAGGTAAGTGTCAAAAGCTACGCAAGAAAAATAAAGTGCCACCGAATTAAAGCCTTTTGAAGATGCTTAGGTTCATCAATACATACTAATATTATAAAGAGAGAGGCTGAATTTTGTGAGTTTTTTATATAGAGCGAAATACCTTACGGGCCACCTTACACCTGAAGACCCGAGATAGCGTGCGGTTTTAGTCGGTTCGAATCCGATTTAACCACCCCCAGCTAGTTGGGGGAATTACGCACGAAATAAAGGCTTATTGGCATTTTTCTGGATAACATATTTGTGAACGGCGTCAGTTTTCTAAGATATGTACATGTGACGGGAACTTGCTTACTGTAGTGCGGGTGTTAGTAACTATCTGAGTGACTCGAACATAAACGTCCTAATGTACACCCAGCGCTCATCCCGCAACGTTATGGTACTCCATAAAAACAATGAGAGCATGCGGACAGATATTAAAAAAGTTTGACCTGACGACTCGAATGATGACGCCATTCTATAAATTCCACGGGCTCTTAACAATAGAAAATACATCCTTCCGTGATGGATGGGATAGCAAATTACGTCTACAATAAATAATGTAGAATTCGATGTGTTTTTAAGGTACTATTTTATCCCCGCTTAACGACCTCCGTCCTCCATGAGCGCAGGCCTGGGGGTGGCAGGTGAGGCCGCCTGTCACCCCAGCAGAAGCAGGCCGGGACGGTGGGGCGACTAGCGCCCCTCCCCCAAACCGGGGCAAGACGGGGACACCGTGGTTCCCAAACCCGAGGGGGCCATCTCGAAACCGGAGATGGCCCAGGGTCAGTCGGGGTGCGAGGGATATGCTCTATGGGTAACCTTACACCCCGGCGTCTGCAGACCCGAGACGGCGTGCGGTTTTAGTCGGTTCAAGCCCGACATAACCGCCCCCGCTGGCCGGCGGGGGGGTATCCGAAGGGATTTCCGCACGAAAAAAAAAAAAAAAGGTACTATTTTATCCTTGATATATCTATATATTTGTTTTCAGCTTATCAACGTAAGACGAAGAGGCTGGACGAGTGCTACTCACCGAGAAAGGTACTTCTCCGTCTTTTTTATATCCCCAAAATTGTGTATAGTTACGGGTTCTCCTTAAATGAGTCATCAATTCGTATTGGCGCTGTCGGCAGAGGCATGAGTGTAAGTATGTACAAACCAATTTCAGCGGCGAATTTCGGTGGGCAATTAACCTATTTCATTGGATTTTGTACTGTATTTGTCATTCATGGTTTCGTATAGATCATCATTAACCCAGAATTAAATCCCAGCGGCATCGAAGCTTGCAGCTTTGAGCCCAGAATCTGTTCTCCTACGGTTTATCCTCCTGCCGTGATTTATCATTGCTTCTATGAAAGCGACTGTTGTCTACCTCCCAATCTCGAGAGGAATCCCTGCGCAAGACCCTCGCTCGTTAATCAGCATGTAGACTACAGTGCGATCGGTACCGCTGTACCACTCCTTAGTAGGAACGTGCGGCGGGGTAGGAAAGGGCATGAGTCGACGATATAGCTATACCGATATTGTCGGACAGATCTTACGATATCATTAAAAAGTTTTAAGGCCTGATATTATTAAAATTGCCTATTTAATAATTATTGGCTATACCTTCACACCAGTCGTATACACGTATTAAGTTTTAAATTGGATAGGGAATTGGTGAAATGACTAATTAATTAATTCATTTAATCATGACAGACAGACGGACAACGAAATTGAATGAAAGGTAAATTGCGGTTACGATTTATGACGTATTAAAAAAAAGTACTTACTAGATCTCATTCAAACCAATTTTCGGTGGAAGTTTACAAGGTAATGTACATCATATATATTTTTTAGTTTTATCATTTTCTTATTTTAGAAGTTACAGATGACACACACACACACACTTTTTACCACTTTGGTAGTGTCTCTCGCGCAAACTATTCAGTTTAGAAAAAAATGATATTAGAAACCTCAATATCATTTTTGAAGACCTATTCATAGATAACCCACACGTATGGGTTTGATGAAAAAAATTTTTTTGAGTTTCAGTTCTAAGCATGGGGGGAACCCCCAAAATTTATTGTTTTTTTTTCTATTTTTGTGTGAAAATCTTAATGTGGTTTACAGAATACATCTACTTACAAAGTATCATCAGCATAGTTCTTATAGTTTCGGAAAAAAGTGGCTGTGACATACGGACGGACAGACAGACAGACATGACGAATCTATAAGGGTTTCGTTTTTTGCCATTTGGCAACGGAACCCTAAAAATGAACGAAAACGCCTATCTCTACTGACGGCCGATACTCCACCCCTCGTCTCGCCGCGCACATACCCAGGGCGCGGTACGGTGGTCTCGGTCGGTCTATAGCTCGCAGGCGAAGTTGGCTTACCTCCTGAAGATGCAGGTGGGGCCCCCTTCCACCCTTTTGTAAAGATAAAACAACAAAGACACCTCAAGGCGTTAATTATTTTCTCTGCTTCCTCACAGGTGCTTTGTAGTCCCAGGAAACGATTCACAGATTCTACCAGAACTTCAGACTCTCCACGGATAAGGTCAAGCATTTACCGGAAGAGTGTTAAAAGGTATTAGACTCGTTATCTAGGTAAGCTCCTCGGGCTGCGTTTTCAATAGCGATGTGCAAGGATACATAGCGAGGAATGTGTTTGTTAAAAACCAATAGAATCACTTTATTTACCCAGCCTCGCTCAGCGCAGGAAAATTAAGTGATCCTAATTGGTTCTTAACAAACACATCCCTCGCTACATATCCTCGCTCATCTCTGGTGGAAACGCAGCCTTATGCGTTGATGAAAAAAAGAAAAAAAAACACATTTAACAAATGTCAGTTGCATTTTAACCTTGCACTTTGTAGGCCGGAATCCGTTCTATACCTCCTGTCCATAATTTGATTGAGATCGGTAATAGGAAATTCATGACTCTTCCACCTACAAAAAGTAAGGACAATCCGTTTCTCTTGCAGATATTACGCGCAATTACATGCAAGCAAGAAACCCCAATATTGAACCATAAAAAGCTGCACTGCCTACTGCGGCAAAATGAAGTTGTCACTTAGTCGACGCAATGTAAATGTTAACATGTTATGTACACAATGTATTGTGAAGATTTATTGTCGTTTTTGTATTTGTCTAAATGTCTGTTTCAATAAAATGAAAAGTTTTAGCCACTGTTAGTCTTCGTTTCTTGTCTTCAGATTTTGCGGTTGCGTAGAAGCATTACCTTTTTGGTAGTATTTTATAATAATATAATATAATATTCTACGACATTCTACACAGAGCTTTCTAGACCCAAAGTAAGCATAGTTAACTAGCTCCAGAATGCGGATAAACATACTTATATACAAAAATACATACATATTATACATAGAAACACCCAGACCAATGCAAATAGATGTTATATAAATATCGGTTGCTATTCATGCATACAAATATCGGCATCAGGAATCGAACCCGCGCCCCTTGTCGTAGCAGTCGAATGCACTACCGCTACGCCACAGAGGCCGCCTCTACCACGGCGAGTGTTTATTTTATTTTTCTTTATAAAGAAAACAAAACAGTTTTTACATGGCTCAGTGCTTTATACATTATCTGTAAACCATTTATTAGTTCTCGCATTTTATAAGTAGAAATTATGAACTATATAGGTAACTGTCTTTTCGCTCGACGAATTACAATAGAAAGTATAGGAATATGTAATAGTACAAATAGGTATGAAACAGTTGGGGTGCGACTGGTTGGATCACCTCCAAGTTTGGTGCACCCTGGGCAACGTGGGCGATGACGCATCATTGATTGCTCCTCTGGAGTAGCTGGCGTCAACGTCAACGGCCAAGAGTCTGACCAACCGGCCCTTTTCAGGGCCAGCTGACCCATTGCACGAGGGGGTCGGGGTATGGCGGGCCTGCAAGGCCCGCGGTGGGGCGTGGTCGCTCCAGGTACCCCTATGCTGTTATCAGAGGGGACACTGCGAATGGCCCAGGGTCAGTCAGAGTGCGAGGGATATGCTCTATGGGTAACCTTATACCCTGTCTGTAGACCCGAGACAGCGTGCGGTTTTAGTCGGTTCAAGCCCGACATAACCGCCCCCGCTGGCCGGTGGGGGGGTATCCGAAGGGATTTCCGCACAAAAAAAAAAAGGTATGAAACAGTTTGCGAGGGAAATGTCTTATGGGCCACCTTATACCCCGGCGTCCGAAGAACCGAGACGGCGTGCGGTTTTAATAGGTTCAAGCCCGACATAACAGGCGTTTCCGCTTGCTCCTACTAAGTTCTCCCACTGGTGGGAGCACGAGGATAACCTATTCCTCGTGCTCCTACTTTTCAGTAGGAGCACGAGGAACCCTAGTTTTATTTCCTGTTGCTCACACTCTTCTCACAATATAGCTTCTGGGTTAGGTTACGTTAGAACTGTCAACACCAACATCAACAGAGCGCGAGCCGAGCGAGCGTGCCGCGGCAGCGGCCGGCGAAGAGCCGGAACCACTAGTCCGGAAGTGTTAAAAAAATCTGTCAATCTTTGTTAGTTGGAGCACGAGGATATGCTTATCCTTGTGGTCCTACCGGTAGGAGCATAACGACATATTGGTTCTGCTGCTCCTACCGGTAGGAGCATCGAGTAGGAGCAAGCGGAAGCACCCGACATAACCACCCCCTCTGACCGGCGGGCGGGTATACCAGAAGGGTTTCCGCACGAAAAAAAAGAAAGGTATCAAACAGTTGTATACTAAAAAGTTATAAACTAATGAAAAAAGAGAAAATGAATTAGTAAGGGAGTTAAACTTAAGCATATAGGGCCAAACCTCACGTTTGATAATGTGTTTCTTGATTTATATGAAGGGGTTTTAAACAAATCAAAATCGGGTAATTATATAAATGAAAAATAAATATAGTAGGGCATGGTACACAACGCCATCTAGACCCAAACTAAGCAGAGCTGGTCATATGGGTTCTAGAATGCAGATAAACTACTTTTTTGTAAATAAATACATATTATATACAGAAACACCCAGACCAATGCAAATATACATATTTGCACTGAGCGGGAATCGAACCCGCGACCTTAGGCTTTGCAGCTCTACGCACTTCCGTTACGCCACAGTGTCGTCAAGTCAATATTGTTTATATATTTATAGGCTCTATTGAAAAAAATTTTGCCTGTAATTGGTACCACTGTGAGGAATGTGCAAATTATGAATACTTGGGTTCCGAAGGGTTCTTGTGGGTACTACCAGACCTAGTCCCAATAACAGTTCTGGGGAGTGATTACCCATACGTAGATAAAAAAAAAAAAATTTAACATTATATTTTAATTTCTTCGTTTCTTTATTGGATAAAATCACAAATAGATAATTTTTTATACATTCATCTACATTTTAATTGGTCATGAATCATGATATCCAGTGAAGGATGTTTTAATGTCAAATTCCATTGTCATTCCATGTCCAATACGATATGAGAATAAACCCCCGTACTATAACTGTGCAGGGGGCAGATGAAACTAATATACTAGCACGTGCTAGTGTATTAGTTTCATCTGCCCCCTTCACAGTTACGCTGCTGGCCGTTTTGACACGTTAAAATAGTGATAAGAAATGTCAATTTAAAATAGAAAAAAATCAAATCAAATACGAGTCCCATCTATAGGTTTAGGATACTTAATTCATTTTTTAAATTTCGAAAATCATAAATACCAAGTTGTGTCGTAAATTTGTACACTGCATGCACTATTGACAAGAACAGAAATTTACTCCTTCAAACTTAGTATTTATTTTTACGAAACTTCATAACGGGCAAACGCGTAAACGTCCATCATAGCGTGCCGCTAGTATAAGTGCCAGTACCACCGAGGTGGTAAACGCCACCTAATTAGTGCCAACCACCACCCCGGTGGCAAGCCTAAAGGGGGCAGGTGGGAATAAAGGATTGTAGTACGTTCAGTTCAGTTCCGTTGAGCTCTTCCAATTAGTCCCCCCTCTCTCCTTTCCTATACTTTGAATATATAGTCGTCAAAATAAAACAAAATAGGTGTAATAACTAAAGTAAGGCGAAATTAATAGGCCACATTTGACATAAGCTTCATAATGAGGTGACATGCTTAAAAATCTAATTAAATTGGATAAATCGGTAGGGAATTGAATTTATAGTAAAAAGTATTTTATAGGGGAGCCCATTTCGCAGAAAGAAATTTCATAGAATTTCGTTTCACAGAAAATTTTTCATATAATATTTGGTTCTTATATTTTTATTTCGAATATTATTGTTTCAAAAACAATTTACTACAATGAAACATATTTCACAGAAACACAATTGAATGAATTTTTAATCACATTTTTTTGTTTAACAAACTTGTCAAACTGTAGAATTATTTATAAAAGAATATTAAACCACCTTTATAATTTTCCAAATCACATTTATTTTTATCTGTAACATTTACAATTTTAATTCAACAGTAGCGATCCACTTTATTCAATTTAGATTAATGTAAATAATATATTATACATATATAAGCGCTCCACCACAAGTGCAATAACTCCACTTTCAGTAAAGTTGTACTTGCTTTCACTACATTTCAATCCAGCCACGCCACAATTTCTTGTTTCTTATTTGGTTGGGTTGGTGGTTTGTCAACTTGCACAGAGTGATATGGGGCATTGTCCATAAAAAAATTTGATGGGTTTTCTAAAGTAAGCAGCAGTTTTTGAAACCACTCTTTGACATAAACATAACATAACATAAACTCACACCTATACCCCCGAAGGGGTAGGCAGAGGTGGTAGCACCCACATTTCGCCAGTTTATGTTTTAGGTCCCAATGTAATAAGTGGCGAGCCTATTGCCATTAACCGGGCACTTATAAACCTGCGATAAATACACACATAACTTCGAAAAGTCATTGGTGTGTGCCATGGTAATACCTTTTTTTTTTTTTTTACCGTGCGGAAATCCCTTCGGATACCCCCCCGCCGGCCAGCGGGGGCGGTTATGTCGGGCTTGCACCGACTAAAACCGCACGCCGTCTCGGGTCTTCAGACGCCGGGGTGTAAGGTTACCCATAGAGCATATCCCGCGCACCCCGGCTGACCCTGGGCCATCTCACCACTAACAGCATCGCTCATCCTGTCTCCTCTGAAAGCAGAGGAGTACGGAGAGCGATGTGTTCCCGCCACGTTGGGTATTGGCCGACGATCAATGCCAACCCTATGAAGGGGTGAAGGGGAAGCCATTGACCGCCGCCCAGGGTGTACCGGCCGCTCCGATTCCGTTCCCCCCGGACTGCAGCGGGATCGGAATCGGAGCGACACTCGAGGAGGTTACCCAACACACACCCCTGCCATGGTAATACCTGGGATCGAAACTTCACTCTTTGAAAACCTCAAAATTCATCTCTTCATGGTAATCTGTCGTTGTTTTTTGACGCAAATGCGAGGAGGCAGTCTGGAATAAGTCCTTGAGAAGCTGAGCCCGCGTGACGTATAATAAGACGGGCTCCTTTTCCCGATGGTACTTTTGAGGTGGCTGCTGTATCATCGGTCCATGACCGGGAAACTGTATGAGTCGCATTCAACCACGTTTCGTCAATAAAAACTACATTGTCCCAATCAGTAATTTTGTTTATCTGACGTAAAAATGTTACTCTTTTCAAAATGATATCGTAGCGTTCCAGTAGAATTTTCTACTTGTCAGATTTTTTGTATCTAAAGCCGATTGATTCCAAAACCTTTGACAGAGACGTTTTACCGCCAGAAAATAAACCTGCTTGGTTTAACGACCCCAAAAGCTTTTTCCGTGTAGGATATTCTTTTCGCGTGTAATATCCATAAATATGGTTGCGGATTGCAGCAGCAAAATTATCAACTCCAACAACTTTTTTGTCTCTCTTTCTATTTTTTGGAGTTCGTAAAGTATTCTCTTCTAAGTCTGCGCCTGATGGTCCGTAGTTTTCCTTCAGAATTTGGGATACAGTCTTCTTCCCTATTCCTAATGCTTCGGCAACACGGTCTCTCACTTGTGTTTTAGGTAAAATAGGCCTACCGTCAACACATTCTCGTTCGAAATACTCGTACAATTCCACCACTTGTTCACGAGCTTGACTCTTTAGAGTTTTCCCTCGTTTCGATATGGTAAAATAATAACAACAGTACAAATCGTTAAGCAAAGGAAGTCCAAATTATAACCAGGTAAACGTCAGAGCAAGATCAGTCCAATTAAAAGACGGGTCGGAAGAAAATAACAGAGAACACACAAAAACGCACAGCCACTTCAGACATGGCGTCATGAACAGGTTTTAGTGTTGCCAGAGAAATCCCATGAGTATTTTTTTAAATAAATTATGGTTTTTGTTTCAAAGTAATTATTCTTGTTTTTTTTTTGTTTATTAAAATAATAATACGTTTTATTATAATCTCAATGCGGTTATTATTTATGGGTAAACATTTCTTCGCGAGTTTTCATTGCATTCAAATTAACGACTCATTAATCTTCTGTTAAATTATAATATACAACAAACTGCAATGCAGTTTGGCGGAGGTAAAATTATTAATTTGTAATTTTATAAATGAATAAACGCTTTCAATCATTCATTCATTTAATGTTTTGGGTAACTTCCCTAGTGTTTAAAAAGAAAAAGGGTTCACCGACATAAGCTTGTAATGACGTTCAGTTTTTTAGAACAAGAATAGTTTAATTTGTTTAAAATGGTTTATTAGTCAAAGTAAATCGTAAAATTGCCTTATTTTGTCATTATTGCAATAAATATGCATTTAAATCTGTAAATAGTTAAGCAATTTTGCAGTTCTAACTTTGAAATATTTTATTCCTCCGTAACAAGGTTACGTTGTCGAATTTTGATGAAATGTCAAATGTGGCCTATTATATTGGCCTTACTTAATAATAGGTTAAATAATACTATTGTGATACAACTACTTAAATAAACAATAATGATACGTTTTCTTTATTCACTCCATAAAACAATAATTGTTTTTGTTTTATTATTTTCAATATACCTTACATCTTTTCTGCTCTATCATAACGTTGTATATCATAATACTTTCAACAACAACAAAATCAAAACAACAAGCGATTGTACCTGTTTTGCACGAGGTCCCGGGTTCGTACCCGAGGTTTTCTGTTGAGAAATTGTGTGCATCTGGACGGCGGGTATTCTCACAAGAGGATTCTGGAGCTTACAGCGAAAACGTTATCAAAATATCGTCACTTAGAAACGCTTTGCTAAATATAATGTAATAAACACGACCTCCGTGGCGTGGCGGTTCAGCCGACTGCTACGTCACGGGTCCTGGGTTCGTTTCCCCCTCAGTGTAAATATTTGTATGCATGAATATGTTTATTGCATTGGTCTGGATGTTTCTATGTATTATATTTTATATGTATTTACAAAAAAAGTATTTAAATATGTTTATCCGCATTCAAGAACCCATAACACAAACTGGTTAAGCTATGCTTACTTGGCCTAGAAGCGTTGTGTAAAAATGTCGTAGAATATTTATTATTATCGTCTTCAGGACACCTCTATGTCGTTTTTTTACAAGGTCATTTCAGCGGTAAGGCGTGAAAAAGTAACTATTGCATTCTTAAAAGTCTGAAAATCTAAAATTAAATCAAATTTTGCCAAAAAGGCTATTCAAAAATTCAAAAATATTAAGACGACTAACAAGCTTTGAAATGAACTCGGTGGTCAGTTTAGTGAGAATTTAGCTTTGATAGTAAGCTTGTAAGCCAAAAATCTTGAAAATACTCGCGTCTTTGTTTTTTTTTTTGCGCGAATGACGCGAACCCTTTGAACAATTTGAACAATACGCCCGTCGCCGTCGCTTCCCGCGCTTATAACCAAAAATACCTAAAAATATGTACCATGTAATTATCAAGATTTTGTAAGTACCTATACTTTATTTAATTTTATTTTCTATGACGTTTTGTAATATTCGTTATATCGTGCTGGTGTATACAGACAAAATTGATATTTTACTTTGACTATTTATAATATTAATAGTCAAATTTTGATATCGTTACCATAAAATGTAAAAAATAAAAAATAAACTCGATACTAAAGAACAATTGCTCTCTCGTGTTAACCGGAACACGTATTATTATGGGAAGATTATATTGACTGCGTCTGTGCCGCTATTGTATCGCCATCATTATTTAAAATATTTTGGTAACACAAAGGTGATTTAAATTCAACGAAAGGTTATTCTGAAAAAATGTTCAGAAATTGTTAACCGTTATTTAGTCTTTGTCTAGTAAAATAATGACGTTAAGGGAGGAATCTAGGAGCGCTGGCTTGACGATAATAGGTCGGGCTATTTGTCGACCTGGCAGAAACAGGCCTGTTCTAGCTATCTAAAGCTAGCAAGGCCAAACTGCTTCTGCTGCTCTCTACGGCGAGATCGCCTAATGACCGAAATGTGTTCAAAATTGACCCAAATACAAATATATTTTTTTTTTCAATCTTTTCATTCATTTCAATTCAATCATAAACGGAATGGAATCGTGAAGAGGTGCAATTATGTAATACAATAAAAATCATATATCTTGATAGTGGACGTACGAAGAAACTGAAAGTCTCCTTGCTCCCGCGGGTGAAGACGGTGGTTGGAACGGCTTTGCTCTAAAATCTCTAAAATCAATCGTGTGGTCGCTGAATAAATCCTTTGTAACGGTGCTACAAAGTAGACGGTCATATTAGCAGTCTTTGAACTTATGTTCTGCCGAGGCGGCCGTATCCCATATTTTAAGTTACTAGTTATTCACGTGTTTGCATGATCCATAAACCGTGGAATCGTAGATTCAAGATGCAAAATACTATTAATAAGAATCAATTATGTAATCAAAATATGATCTGGCCTGCATTATTTCAAATTGTTGCGGAATAACTCTAGACATGATCAACCGGAAACATTTGGAGAATTAAAAATGATAATATTTTTCTCGATCTGTCTCGATTCATGCTACTCAACTGGAGTCGTAGTCGTGAGCTACATTATGTTAAGCACCTACCTTCTGCTACCCTGGTAAGATTATACACAATGTTTACCTTCCACTTCTTCTTTTAATGAATGGCTTCTGTAATCGAAAGAATCGCCCCAATTCCACCAATCTATAGTAAAATATAATAAATGTTTATCATATTAGAGAGAGAGATAGAGACGTCAATGTTAGGGTTTCAATAAATTCTACCAAAGCCACGTTAGTGACGCCAGTAAATTTATTACTGTTTCCGCCCTCCACGTGATGAGGCCGTGTGATTGGATTTTAGGGAGCTATCGTTACTTTCATTTGTCAGATTAATTACATATTTTTGTTACAGTATATTTGTCGGTTTAAGCGATGAGGTCAAAAATAAGGTACGAAAATTTCCACCAGAATTTTTGTTTGGTGCCTCTACAGCCGCTTTTCAGGTGGAAGGAGCCTGGCAAGAAGACGGTGAGAAAACTACAATTATTTTTCCCTCCCTCTTCGTTTCACAAATAAGTATTGATTATACTATAACAACTAGCGTAGACGTTGGAAGTCCTAATTCGAAAATCATCATACTTCTTCTTTCGTCAATAGAAAAGGCAGTGAACTTTTTGAAAATAGTGCAAAATATGGATATAACTTACTTTATTACACACGCATATCTTTCTCTAGAGTAGGCTAACTGTGCAGTCCACTACTTCTTGCTTAGCACAGCTTATGAGCTTCCTTCATAAACTTTTTCATATAAGCTCATCAGTTTTACTTCGTACCACCTTCTCTGCCTAGATCTTGATTGCCCATACACTGATTCACCGATTCATTTCTACTCTGAAAAGCATGGCTTTATCACCCACATTATATTAGCTTCTGTTCATTACTTGGCAATTTAATAATATCCATGACTGCATCTCAACAGGAAAATCCCTATCAATTTGGGACACAGCTATACACTCACATCCAAATCCAGTCAAAGATGGTAGTACGGCAGACGTCACCGCCGACTCTTACCACCTGTACCAAAAAGATGTACAAGTTGCAGCAGATCTAGGATTAGACTTCTATAAATTCTCTATATCCTGGGCTAGAATCCTACCAAATGGTTTCGCGGATAAACTAAACCCGCTTGGAATACAATATTACAACCTTCTTATAGACGCATTATTGAAGAAAAAAATACGGCCTGTAGTGACCATGTATAATTGGGACCTACCGAATAATCTTCAAAAATTTGGCGGATGGTCCAATCCTTTGATTGTTCAATGGTTTGTGGATTACGCTAAGGTTTTATTTTCCACTTTTGGAGAAAAAGTAAAGTACTGGATTACATTTAATGATCCAAAAAAGATATGTGTTGGCGGGTACGGTTCTGCAGCCAAAGCACCAATGATGAATGTGACCGGCATAGCTGAATACATCTGTGTCAAAAATCTTCTACTGGCTCATGCGAAAGCATATCATTTATATAATGATGAGTACAGAGTGAAACATAATGGAACTATTGGTATTTCAATCGGTTTCGTGTGGTATGAACCGGCTTCAGATACTGCTGATGACCATCTGGCAGCTGAAGATGCAAGAAAATTTGATGTAAGTTGGTTTTGTTTGTTATTATTTATTGGTACAGAAAGAAACTGAAAACCACATTTATAAAGTAATCTGAAAATTAATTACCCGCATTGCGATTGTCGATTGTTATAGCGTTGCATAATGGGCTGAGAATACGGTTATTACAGGTATAATATTCTTATACAAAATAGAACCGTGCGACCTACTTCCAGTGTAGTTTCAGCTCATGCTCGTCTGGCGCAGTGCCTTTTGATAGTGGGTGTAAGATCGCTTAATCGCATGCTAAAATAGAAAATTGTAACCTACTAATTTTGATTTCAGTGGGAATATTACGCACACCCAATATTCTCAAGAGGTGGCGACTATCCACAAGAAGTGAAAAATAACATTGCAATGAAAAGTGCAGAACAAGGTTTCCCAAGATCTCGCCTTCCAGAACTTACGGCGGCAGATCTGGCTGTAATTAAAGGCTCAGCGGATTTCTTAGGTGTTAATACTTATACAACAAAATTAGCGTATAGAGATGCTTCTTTGGATGGGATGTATGCCGTGCCGTCGTACATGGATGATATGGGCGCTGTGTTAATCAAAGATCCATCGTGGACGCAAGCTGCGTCTAGTTGGTTGCAGGTATGTATAATAATATGTCTATTCTGGTGATTTTTAGCTTACCGAAGCTAAAAATCACCACCAGAACCGACGTTGGCTGAGATATATTCAAACCTGATATGTGGTGTTGCCCTACCGAAATGTTAGCTAGTGCTCCTACTGATTGATTGACGAAGCTCACTCATAAAAAACATAACATAAACTCACGCCTATATCCCCGAAGGGGTCGGCAGAGGTGCTAGCACCCACATTTCGCCAGTTTATGTTTAGGTCCCAATGTTATAGGTGGCGAGCCTATTGCCATTAACCGGGCACTTATAAACCTGCTATAAATACACACTTAACTTCGAAAAGCATCGAAAAGTCACTCACCTAACTCTCCTTAATTTGGTTTGGTTGACTTTCACGGGAGCGATTGCCATCTGCTCCTCATTCTCAAGAGGAGAACCTGCAAGAGCCTAGTCCTTCCATCAGGTGAGATTGGCTTGAGCCGCGAAGATCTTGGTAGGGACCCATACACATTGATTTTAAAAAGCTCTACTTACTACAAAAAAAATACTTTCGAAAAAATTTCGTTTTATAATACTATAATGAACTGCTAAAGTGAATAATATTCTTATTCAAATAGTTTTATAATAATATTTGATTTTCAAAATTCAATTTCTCGTGTTGCCCAAAAATACTTCGTGCAAAATCGTGCCTAGTAGTGACGTCACAGCTTAGTAACGCATAGTGCATATGGAGTGCAAGAGAATATCACATTTATCTCAGTCTTCGTTGCGTGTAAATATAGTGCATAATAAAATTAAATTTAAATCTAAAAAGAAATCTAAAGTATTACACATTTTGACTTAATTTGATTGTTTATATTTCGACCTATTTTGGGGACTTAAAATAATGAAAAGTTATAACTTCAGTGTAGTTAGGCAATATCTTATTTTACAATGCATTATTTTTCAGAAAAATCGAAGCTATAAAGATAATGGTGAGAATCTGACAACTATGTCAAAATCCCTATTATGATGTTTTTTTTTCATTGCAGGAAGTCCCGTGGGGTTTCTACAAACTCCTAATGGAAATTAAGACGGCATACGACAACCCACCCGTTTATATAACTGAGAATGGTTGGGCCACGACGGGAAGTTTGCTCGACGAGGACAGAATACACTATCTGAGAGCATATCTTAATGCTTTACTGGATGCTGTGTACGAAGGAGCTGATATAAGAGGGTACAGCGTTAGGTCTATGATTGATAGTTTTGAATGGTTGGAGGGATATACGTAAGTAGTCATAGAAATGAACTAACTCCGATTTCCAGTTCTATTTCATTCTAGTCTCCAGCGAAATAACATAAGAGGTCAACTCCATCTCTTTCCGTTGGTGTCCCTCAAGGTCAGGTAAAGGATAAGGCTGCTCTCCATTCGAAATGGTCTGTAAAATGGCCTATAATGGTTGTAACATCGGAGACGTTACGTGTTGCAACTTCCAGAGATAGGGGAGGGACGAGAATGGACGTAGGCCTGCACTGTCATAAAATGGATGAAACACAGTATATTGCAATTTAAAGTACTTTGAAATCTTATAGTATTGTAATTATTGTAGACATAACGATTTTTTTTATTTTTTTTTATTTATACAAATATTTTGTTTTATAGGGAGAAGTTCGGGCTGTATGAAGTAGATTTCTCATCTGCAGATAAAGCAAGAACGCCAAGAAAATCTGCGTTTATTTACAGAGAAATCTGCAAATCAAAAGCCTTAGATCCAGATTTTGAACCTGAAAAGTTTTTAGTTGATGCTCCTGATGGCCATGGCAAATTCGATCACGATGTATCATCAGTGATATAGATAGAAAATAATAATTTTGTTTGATTAACAGTTTTATAGTCAATGTTAATGTTTCTTTGATAGTAAACCGAAAAGAAAAAGATGTCTTCGAAAATATATTGTTTTTATTATTGGCACTATTATGTGATTCCCAATTTCCCCTTAAAGTTAAGGGAAAATTTATAAGACCATCATTGAACCTGGTATCTTCTATTGATTGTCAGGTTTGGCCTAAAAGCCACGGATGAAATGCATGAATGCAATGCATGTAGCGGAGATATAAATGTGTGGTGTGAGACGCAGCATAGATTTAGATCGAAAAAGCGTAAGCAAAAACGTATGTATTGGAGAATTTTGAATATCAGGACGTATTCAGATAGCTCAGTTGGTCAGAGTATTCCCCTTAGGAAAGGACTGGTCGCGGTTTGAAGTCCCATCCTGTATGTTGACTTTTTCCGATACTATGATGACAGTAATGTTCTACATGATATTGTAGGAAGTTTTCGCGAATGTCACACATTGAGATAAAACAATTTTTTTAACGGATTCTATCCCCGTGACCATAGCTGCTGAAAAGCAACCGAAAAGTCGGGATCAATGTAAAATATAAAATAACATCAAATAAATAGTGATACAATCCGTTAAAAAATACTTTTATTTAAATGAGAGTGATGTTGTTAAAAAGGTTCAAAGTTAAGCTTTACACACTGCTGACAAGACAAAATAAATGGCCCGACCGGCTAGGTGCTTCAGGTGCCTATTGGTGGGCCATGTGGGGTGCACTACACGATGGCAGTGATGGTGGGTGATCGCTGCTTCCACTGTGGCCAGTCCTGTCATAAATTCGGCACGTGTGACGCTCCGCTGCACTGCTTCAGGTGTGCAGCGGGGGGCGAGCCGGTTGACCACAGGGTTGGCAGCAAGACCTGCGCCGGAGGGGAGCCAAAAGCTGGGGGGCCGGCCTTCCGCCTCCGGAATCCCATAATGGATCCTCAACTCCGCATCCTGCAGGCGAACGTGAACCACGGTGAAGATGCTCAGGGTCTTCTGCTCCAGAGCATGGCACAGTGGGCCATCAATGTCGCCATTGTCGTCGACCCATACACGCACCGGTTTCTCGGGCCTTACTGGGATACCACACTGGATGGGACGGTGGCATTGGTGCACAATCCCGCCGCCAGTAGCCCCCCCACCCCTTGTCGTCGTTACAAGGGGACCTGGCTGCGTGGCGGCGGTTGTTGGCGAGATAGAGGTCATGGCCGCTTACTTCACGCCAAACCGAGGCATAGCTGAATATGAGCAATGGCTCGACCAGCTGGGCGTCGTCGTCAACGCCTGCCATCCTCACCCGGTCCTTGTGTACGGGGACTTCAACGATTGGTCTTTGGCCTGGGTTCCCGACACGTGACCCTGCATGGGATAGGGGCAGGGCATTGGAGAACTGGGCCGACAGACTCGACTCGAGCCGTTGCCACTTTCGTGACTTCGAGGGGCAGCTCCATCGTGGACATCTCGTTCGCATGCCCCTCACTGTCGCGCCGTGTTCAGGGCTGGCGCGTCGTTGTGGAGGAGGCGACAAGGTCGGATCACCGATACATTCGGTTTGATGTCGCTAGTCGCCCCACCGTCCCGGCCTGCTTCTGCTGGGGTGACAGGCGGCCTCACCTGTCACCCCCAGGCCTGCGCTCAGGGACGGGACGGCCCTACCTAATGGTCAGGAGTAAGCTGAGCCCACGGGCCTCGCCGTTAACCCGGTGTCTTCATCCAGAGCTCCTCGGAGGAGTTGTTGGCTCCCTGTTCCCAGCTCGGGCGGTGGAACATGTTCCACCGCAGATGACTCCGCCTCGGTCGCCTATGGCCCCGGCAAGAAACTCAGCCTGCTTTTTGTTTTTGGGTTACTTACTGTATCTAATCTAATTAAAATATTTTGTGTGCAAACCTGTAGGTATATAAGTAAAAGTTCACCCATCGAGTCAGCCACGTTATCTGCTCTTATCAGATGGGACACTGCGAATGGCCCAGGGTCAGTCGGAGTGCGAGGGATATGCTCTATGAGTAACCTTACACCCCGGCGTCTGTAGACCCGACACGGCATGCGGTTTTAATCGGTTCAAGCCCGACATAACCACCGCTGGCCGGCGGGGGGGTATCCGAAGGGATTTCCGCACAAAAAAAAAAGGTACGGAACCCTAAAAACGCACAACCCACACCATTATCCAAGGAATAATAATTTTGTTTAAAAGAGACGGACGCCTAGTTTTTCCCACACGTACATAGATAAAAATTTCTATATTAAAAATAAATATATAAATTATTATTTTACATTTATCAAATACCTACTTAACTTTAATTGAGCTGAGTGAGACGAAGTCGAGCGAAAGCTCCTCATACTAGACTTCAGGATTTTCTTTGTCACAGGTCTCCTCCTAAACTACTAATCCAATCAGAACCAAATTTGGCATGATTAAAGTGGTCAATCAGAGGATAGTTTATGGATATATTTTGAAAAAATTAATGCTACCACAGAGGAATGATCACCGTTAAAAAAATTCCAGATGGAATTACATAATAACCGCTCGAGACACTGTGACCAAACTTTAAACGCTCAGAAAGCATGTCCAGAGTTGTGACTTTCAAAAAGAATTTTCAAAATCGGACTTGCCACGGAGGAATGATCACTGTTCAAAATTTTCAAAATCTGATTCCGCAATAGCGGCCAAATCTATTGGACAAGTTTTGGCGCCAAAACAGTCGTCCAAAACTCCCGAATAACTATCAGAAACAATATTCAAAATCGGACTTGCCACGGAGGAATAATCAGTTGAACAAATTATTGATGAAAGTGATGATGAATGAATGATTTTAATGATAAATAAATCGCTCTTAATAATTCAAATCACGATGTCTCACTCAGCTCAACATTGCAAGCAGCGATTCGCCTTGCAGACCTAGTCATACATTACGTTGTTTTGCTCTTATTCACAACAATAACTTAAAATGATTACTTATAAATAACTGTAAAGGAAACTAAACCTAAAAGACAGATAAATATTTACATACATGCGTCATAGAATTCCTCTGCATCATCACCGACTGATTCTGGCAATGCTAATTCTTTGTGCAAGATAAAGTCTAGCCTTCTGGTCACGTGTAGCGTGGATTACGTAACTTTTTTTTTTTACACAGCGCCATCTAGACCCAAACTAAGCAGAGCTTGTCATATGGGTTCTAAAATGCGGGTAAACATACTTATGTACTTTTTTTTTGTAAATAAATACATGTTATACATAGAAACACCCAGACCAATGCAAATATATATTTTTACAATGAAAGGTTATCGAACCCGCGACGTCTGACTTAGCAGTCGAATGGTCTACCGCTACGCCACAAAGGTCGTCCATTTACTAATTTAAATTGTATATTTCTCATCACGAAATAAACAACTGTATTGCATACTGCGGCATCACATTTAAGATTGCACTACACACGTACCATTAATGTTGGATATTATGCATAAAGATGTTTACGCTCATGTTTTTTTCAGACTGAAATTAACAAAGTCAGAGTCAAAAGTCAAAAACCATTTATTCTGTATAGATCATTAATACGGAACTTACAGAACGTCAAAAAAAAATTAATCTAATGTTTGGCAAATGAACCACCGGTTCGAAGTGCGGCCCTGTCCTGAGAAGACTCCGGCAAGAAACTCAGCGGGCTGTTTTTTTTTGGTCTATTTACAAACATATTTACTTAACCTAAGTACAATATTTCGTTTGAGTAGCATAGAGAGAGAGCAAACAGTTCATATCCAAACTTGTTTGTCGTCTAAATAATCTTGAATTTTATAGTAGCCTTTTTGGCAGAGTTTACTTTTAATTTGGCTTTTAAATTTATGAAGAGGTAGATTCTTCATTTCACTAGGAAGCTTGTTGAACCTTTGTATATTATTAAATAATTAGGTATATTAATATTATAAAGAGAGAGGCCAAATTTTATGAGTTTGTTCATATATTTGGGGTAATCTTAGGAACCAGATCACTGCACTATTTAAAAAATTCTTTCACCATTTGAAAGGCACATTAATTATTATCCCCGATGGACATAGGCTGTTATGTGTAAATTACGATGACTTGAGTTGAAAACTATGTATACTCATATAAACCGGAGCGAAACGGGTTGCAAGTCTATACTAATATTATAAAGAGGAAAGATTTGTATGTATGTTTGTAACGAATTGGCTCAAAAAGTACTGGAGCGATTTCAAAAATTCTTTCACCATTAGAATGCTACCTTATCCCTGAGTAATATAGGCTACTTTTTATCCCGATATTCCCACGGGATCAAGACTTGCGCGGGTGAAACCGCGTGGCGATGCTAGTTGATAATAAACTAACAAAATGTCACTAAAATACTTAGAACTGAAACTCAAAAAAATTTTTTCATCAAACCTATCTATGGATAGGTCTTCAAAAATGATATTATTCCAAAGTGGTATAATGTGTGTGTGTGTGTGTGTGTGTATGTGTGTGTGTGTGTGTGTGTGTGTGTGTGTCCTGTAACATCTAAAATAAGAGAAATAGAATGATAAAGAAAGAAGAAAAAAAAGAGAATGATAAAACATAAAACTAAAAAATATATGATGTACATTACCACGTAAACTTCCACCGAAAAATGGTTTGAACGAGATCTAGTACGTAGTTTTATAATACGTCATAAATGGTTTACCGCAATTTACCTTTCATTCAATCAATTCAAATATAAAACATTTACTTGCTGCTACGGAACCCTTCATGGGCGAGTCGGACTCGCACTTGGCCGGCATTTTTAAAATTTTATACTAACACCTAACTCTATTATTTCATTGTAAGATATTCTTCTTACACTTTAAACTATAATAGAAATTGTCACTTGCTGCAGTAAGGGTACTGAGTTCAAGCCTGTGTGTCATAATACCGTCACTTATTGTGGCTTAAGCAATAATTCCATAGTATTTATTTATACATTAATGCTGCAAACATCTGATTATATCTGTAGATAATATTAAACACAATCATGTTTATATATGTCTGTCCAAGTTCTAGACTATTCATTGCTGTTTTAATTACTGTACACGGAGGGCAATACATCGGTTAGTGGTGTCAAAGTGTCCGTGTTGCGAGAAGACATTGATTCATCATTAACATCCTTGTGATAGTCCCTGTCGCATCCGAAGCTGACACTTCGGAATCCGGGGTCCGCTTTGAGACATTTACTTCTCCACTTCGCATTTCTTGGGCATCCATGGTGATTTTGTGCATTGAATACGGATACAAGAAAATACGGATTCCAGTACCTAATTGGTAAGCAAACGATAAGACAGGATGAATAGATTAAATATTGCGTGTGCAGGTGTACACCTGCTGATTAGTACTGGCTTTATTCTCTGAGGGTTGAACAGCCAGATGGCATGGAAACTAGAGCGAGCCCCGGGTTTCAAAATGCCAGCTTTTGATGCAACCGGGATTAATGATCATAAAGAAGAAGATTAAATCGCGATAGAATGCTTGAGAAATTGCCCCCCCCCCCCGCGATGCTTTATCTAATATATAAAATTCTCGTGTCGCGGTGTTTGTAGTTAAACTCCTCCGAAACAGCTTCACCGATTCTCATGAAATTTTGTGTGCATATTGGGTAGGTCTGAGAATCGAACAACATCTATTTTTCATCCCCCTAAATGTTAAGGGTCCATCTCTAATTTTTTTTTTTTTTAGTTTTTTTTTTTATGATACCGCATTAGAAGATACATACAACCCTGAATTTTTAACCCTCTACGATCAACCCCTATTTTTCCATCGCGATTTTTTTTTTATAATTTTCTTTAATTATGATTTTTTCTCAATTCAATTTGATCTTCCGCCTTCTCCGGTCGATAACCGATCAATCTATCGATCTATCAATCGATCAGTTATCCCCGCGAGATGTCTACCGTTGTCACCTCTCATCCAGCAAACATCACGGAGTAGGGATGAGAACGAAGCCGGTCTCCTGTCTTACTCACTATACAGTTTTCGGCCATTTTCTCTTGGTATTATTTGTGTATCGATCGTAGCAGTGACTGTTATACCAATTATTTTAATTATTCTAATCTCTCATCTGATCTAATCATCTAATCTAATTATTTATTCACACACTATTATTAATAAAATGTTTCTTAGAAATAATTTCATGGCAAAACAACGTTTGCCGGGTCAGCTAGTTTTAAGGTATTTAAGTAATTGCGATCAAGATCTCAACTTAAATCTCAGTTGCTTTTTGCTGTTGTTTTGTTTGTGTGCAGCTGTTGCCGCTGACTCTGTTCAAGCTTCCCATGGAAACCTATTCCAGGGATATGTAGCGTATGTGTTATTCCAGACAATAATCTATCCCTGTACCAAATTTCAGCCAAATCCGTTCAACCGTTATTGAGTAACAAGCATCCAAACATCTTCACAAACTTTCACACTTACAATATTAATAGGATAGGATATAGGAAAGGATTTATTTAGTTGAAGGTTTCAGTATTTTATAAATTTCTATTTTACAGAAGGCTATTCTATTTTACAACAACTATAGCAAAATAAAACAGAAGACGGAGATAGAAAAGAAAAGTATTTGTTGTCGAATTGCTGTAAGATATTTTGCAAAGACTCACGACACAAAAACCCACCTACGAAAATGATGATTCTTCTTGAAATATGGATATTTCTGCCCTGGTAATATTTGACTACAAGTAGTTGTAATTTTGTATAAGAAAGAAAACCTGTTTAATCAAGAGATACATATCCAAAATAATACTAAATTAAATTAACACTACACACTATTATTACTAAAATAAACTAAATTAAATAAATAAAATATTTATTTGACTACATAATTATTATAATTAGAAATTGCATTCTTATATATTTTTACGATAAAACTTACCGTTTATAACAAAATTCATTATATATGATGACATGAGATAAATGGAAACTTTTTTAAGTATGAAACAAATTCACTTTCGTATTTATAATACAGGATGATCTACAAAGTATAGATATCGCATATCTTTGCAGTGCATTTGCCGTAAAAAAAGCTGGCACCTACAAACCACGTTTGTTCCCTTCTAGTTTCTGGTTTGGGGCAACCACGTCTGCCTATCAAATAGAAGGAGCGTGGAAAGAAGATGGTAAGTATCGTCCATAATATTCTATAACTAATATCCTTCCACTTCTGACTAAAGCGTGAATTATACAGAAAAGTCATCTTGTTAACATAGTATAGCAGTTGATGTCGGTTATTCGATTAACGAACTATTTCGTATTTTTAAATTCGTAATATCTTTTGAATGGAATGTCCGATTTCAATAATTCAAAAGTAATCAACGGGTATTGAAACAGTCTTGAATAGAAAATAATTTATTTGGATAAGAAATAATACAAAGGTATGGATAACATGGTCTGATTTTAATCGGCATTTCTATCAACTTTGAAAATATAAAAAGCAGTATTAGTGACATAGCTACAATAGTTGGACATAATATGGTCTCGCAAAGTTTTTTGTAGATATTGATATGTTCTATGACATTGTAGAACACTTTTTTGGTTTATCATCAATATTTTCCGCAGTGCAAACGATGAAAGATATTTTATGACAATTTTTTTTTCATCTTGGGTTGGTTTTAGTTGGGATTTCTAAGGATCTCTATTTTTTTTCTAGTAATATATATAGCCTTTGGTGCTTTCGAACGGTAAAAGATTTTTTGAAATCGGTCCAGTAATTGTTAAGTTTATTCGTTACATACAAAAATACAAAAATCCTAAAATAATAAGCTTTCCTCTTTATAATACACCTATTATTTAATCATTAATATAAATAGATAAATGTAGTGTAGATTAAACAAAGTCGCTTCCCGGTGTCTTTTCGCTGAGATCTCCTAAACTTCCCAACGGATTTTGATGCGATTTTCATCAACAGATAGAGTGATTCAAGCGGCAGGTTAATATTAATAGTTTGATACTATTTTGTAATAATTACATGATAACGAAAGATATAACCGACTGAGAGCGTCAATCGAATACGCTGCCTAATCCCTTTGAGACACACAAGACAATGTATCGTGGGACTGTTCCTTTTTGTAGGTCTACAAATAGTCCGTGATGGTATAATATCTATCCCTTTAGGATAGCTTAACTATAGCCAATTGTACTTCTAAAATAATAGTCAAATTTTATGTAGAGGTTGGAAAACTATTTAGAAGAATGCACTATCAATAGTCACTTTAAGTATTACATATACATAATGATTGCCTTTTACACTACACAACTTCATTAAATATCGTAAAGTATCGTAAAATTAAAACTTTCACGGAACACAAATTCATTCAAATCATATCAAAAGCCACGCCCATTCGTCGCCTTATGCCGTACGCGGACGTGATTTTGCTTTAAAAATGCCTTACGCTTTATGCCTTTCTTTATAATTCACGCCTTATACGAACAAGCCTGTAGACATGACTAGTTCGCCTAGTGTGACATGTAGAATAGATAGCTATGTGCCAGTGGGCAAGAAGAAAAATTTTGCCAAATATTTCGCCCCTACACGCGGTATTTAAGTTTCTAGCACATCTGATGCAGAAAGCAAGTCTTGTTCAGTTCACACTCACTTTTAAACTTTCGCGTTCCATGATAATGCAATAATGTTGATGGGAATTAACGCGGTTTTTACCATAAAACGCGTTAATTCCTTTTAGCATGATTGTTTCGTTTTGAAATTGAATTATAGTTCAGGTACTAGTATGAGGGGTGCGACTGGTTGGATCACCTCCAAGTTTGGTGCACCCTGGGCAACGTGGGCGATGACGCATCATTGATTGCTCCTCTGGAGTAGCTGGCGTCAACGTCAACGGCCAAGAGTCTGACCAACCGGCCCTTTTCAGGGCCAGCTGACCACATTGCACGAGGGGGTCGGGGTATGGCGGGCCTGCAAGGCCCGCGGGGGGGGGTGGTCGCTCCAGGTACCCCTCTGCCCAGGGTCAGTCGGAGTGCGAGGGATATGCTCTATGAGTAACCTTACACCCCGGCGTCTGTAGACCCGAGACGGCGTGCGGTTTTAGTCGGTTCAAGCCCGACGTAACCGCCTCCGCTGGCCGGCGGGGGGGTATCCGAAGGGATTTCCGCACAAAAAAAAAATGGTACTAGTATGAATTTGTGAAATTGACACAGTAGAGAGCACTTAAACTGGAGCAGTCTATCGCTCACTCTCTTTCACTCAACGTTATTGAATATCTCCAGGTAAAGGGCCATCGATATGGGATGTAGCTGCACACAAAGTACCTACTGCAATCATGGACAGCAGTACGGGTGACATCGCCGCTGACTCGTACCATTTGTTTAAGGAAGATATCCAAATTGCCTCAAATATTGGAATAGACTTTTATGTTTTCTCCATATCATGGTCCAGAATCCTTCCCAAAGGTTATGTAAACAGAATAAACCCAATGGGAATTAAATATTATCACACTCTTATGGACAACCTTTTGCTGAATAATATTGAACCCATGGTGACTATGTACCACTGGGACCTTCCAAACGAGCTGGAGAAATTGGGCGGCTGGACCAATCCGATAGTCGCGGACATTTTTGTGGAATACGCAAAACTATTATTCGACAATTATGCGGACAAAGTGAAATACTGGATCACTATAAGTGGGCCTAAAGAGATATGTGTTGGAGGCTACGGATCTACGGCTAAAGCTCCTATGATGAACATTAGCGGTTTAGCTGAGTATTACTGCACTAGGAACATACTTTTAGCACATTCGAAAGTGTACCATCTCTATCAAGACCGATACAAAAAGGAATACAATGGACTAATTGGCATTGCCATAACGTTCGTCTGGTATGAGCCAGCATCAGAAACTGCTGATGATTATCGGGCAGCTGTAGATGCAAGAATGTTTGACGTAAGTTTTAACACTTTGATATTCTGTTTAATTCTGTGGAATGAGTATATTTATTGAATTTCATTCTTCACCACCTCAGACCGACAACTGCCGTCAACCCTGAGAGCATAGCCTGTTGCCTCGTCCGTCATTCAGCAGGTGTATTGTCTTGCAAGTTGTATTTCATTGACTAATCTATTGTACAAGCAAGTTGCACATTCTGCAACATACTTAAGACGAGTAAGCTGACCTAATCACATATTCACACACATTCCGCAGTTCAATTGTTATGGCATAATATTTAGTACAATAAAGACATTCAACCTAATAAGTTGTCTCTCTCACTAACATTCCAGCAAAGTTGTATTCACAGTAAACTATCAATACAGCATCAGTTAGCAATCTATCAGTTATCAGTAACTGTTTGGGAAACAAACCCTACATCTATACTATTATAAAATTGTAAAGTATTTGTGTCTTTACATTGGAGATATATAATATAAATACGTAATTTACGTTAAATGAATGATTCTGAACACAATTTTTTTTTTTTAGTAATTCTTATCTGTTTATCTGTGTGTCTGTTTATCCGCGATGTACGGAAAAACTACTGAACGAATTTTGATGTAGCTTTTTCTATTGGGAAGGTCTTGGTCAGACTTAGAATCTGCCGTATGTGCGGTTGCAATTAGTCAAATAGAACCGCATATATGATCAAAAAACGACAACCGACGTCCGCGCGGGCGGGCCGCGTGTATCAGCTGTAAAATATAATTATTATTAGTCGGTCCGATTCCGACACGCCCGCCCAATCGTCGGTACTGATGGGGTGAAGCCCGTGGGGGTTTCTTATGTACAGTACCAAGGTTAGCAGTAGGCACCTACTTACCTACGATATTTACTGTGAATCCTACTAATATTATTAACACGAAAGTTTGTGAGTATGGATGTATGAATGTTTGTTACACTTCACGCAAAAACGTCTGAACGGAAATGGCTGAAATTTTGTACAGTGATACATTATAGTCTGGAATAACACATAGGCTACTCCTGGAACAGGTTCCCATGACAAGCGAGAACGGGATCAGAATAAACAACAGCTAGTATTTTAATAAGTTTGATTCAACACAATGACGTTGTGATTTCAGTGGGGCCAATACGCACACCCGATATTCTCAAAAGGAGGTAATTTCCCGCGAGAAGTTCAAAATAACATCGCCACAAAAAGTGCTGATCAAGGTTTCGCCCGATCTCGCCTTCCAGAATTTAGTCTCGACGAAGTTGCTCAGATACAAGGAACTGCTGATTTTCTTGGTGTGAATGCTTATACGACTAAGCTGGCGTATCGGGATGCTTCTTATGATGGGTCGTACGTCGCGCCGTCCTATATGGACGATATGGGTGTTGTATTAATCAAAAATGTGTCATGGCCGCAATCAGCGAACAGTGGGATACAGGTATTGAAATCTATCTATACTTAACAGTTTGTATGAATAAAAATTAGAATGGAGTTGTCAAGATCTAAAAAATAGCAGACGTTCTCCTAGCACATAATGACTACTAAGTATTTAATGAATAATAATAAATAAATATGCACAGCGCTATCTAGACCCTAAAGTAATTATAGTTTAACTAGCTTGTATTATGGGTTCTAGAATGCGGTTGAATATTATACATAGACACCCAGACCAATGTAAATAGATAAATTCATGCATAGAGGAATTACACGGAGTGGGAATCGAACCCGCGGCCCCTGTCGTAGCATTCGACTGCACTACCGCAACGTCATAGAGGCCGTCGAATTGAAGTAATTGTGTGCTAGGAGAACATCTACTCAGGGGTAACTTTGACCGCTTTATGGTAAATCAATACCCATTTGTGCAGATAACTAAATAAAACTTTTTTCTTTCTTTCTTTCTTTCTCTTTCTTTCTTTCTTTTTTATACCATAACGTCGTACTAAGTCGTTCAGTTCACGTTCCAAATGTCAACAAACGAACCAAAAGCGAACGCGTTTCGGTTTAGGCATGTCATAGTTTGGATCACAGCAATTCAGTTTGCAAACTTGTATTGAATTGCCTCGAAACTGAACTGATTAAATAAGTAATCATGGCAAGTCCCAGGCTACTAGTTAAACATAAATAATAGCAACACAAAAATAGCACAACATTGGCAGACCGGTGGGACTCCCCAATACCTCCAGTAACACCGTTAGGTACGATTGTACGCAATCAAATAATATGCGTCCTAGTGCTGGGGTGACTTACGGGACTGCCGGATCAAGTTTTGTAGTAATGTTTTTGTTTTAATCTTATATATTTTAAAGATTTAGATCGGAAAAAGAGAACATCTAGGACGGGACTTGAACTCGCGACCAGTCCCTTACAGGGGGAATGCTCTGACCAGCTGAGCTATCTAGACTCGTCCCAGATATTCAAAATTCTCCGATATATTATATACGTCTTAAGGCGACGCTGGAGCCATCTACCGTAATTCTTGCGAACTACGGAAACAATGAATAACTTTACAGTCATTTTTAAACATTGTTTTTGATGACTCCGCCTAATTAATTCAATTAAATTTTTAATCATTTTGTATGCTTACTTTTTCTAGAGATTTAGATCAGAAAAAGAGAACATCTAGAACGGGACTTCAACCCGCGACCAGTCCCTTAAGTCTTAAAAGGCGACGCTAGATGTATATAATATATCGGAGAATTTCGAATATCTGGGACGTGTCTAGATAGCTCAGCTGGTCAGTGCATTCTCCCTGTAAGGGACTGGTCGCGGGTTCAAGTCCCGTTCTAGATGTTCTCTTTTTCCGATCTAAATCTTTAATATATTAGTATTATAATTACTAATATATTATACTAATAATAGTAGTTAAGTTCTTTTGTGTTACTAAAAAAAATATGGAGAAATCTGAAATAAATTATTATTATTAATAGAGTTACCACAGTTGTTGAGACGATGACAGACGCGCTAGCTTTGTTGTCTCTACCAACCCCGCAGGGTGAAACGCAATACGCATGGTTGTTTATACACCTTTTCATCATTATAGGAAGTACCAAGAGGTTTCTACGAACTTCTCATGGAAATAAAAACGCTTTACGACAACCCATCAGTGTTCGTGACGCAAAATGGCTGGGCCTCTGCTGGTGGGTTGGTGGATGAAGATAGAATACACTACATGCAAACTTATTTGCTTGCTTTACTTGACGCTATTAATGAAGGAGCTGATATAAGGGGCTACAGCGTCAGGTCTCTAATCGACAGCTTCGAATGGTTGTATGGTTACACGTATGTTTTTTTTATATATATTCATATAATAAACATAATATTAAGAGTGGTAGAGTCAAGCAATAGTCATTTTGGCCGTTGCATGAATGGGCCGACTCGACCGGGGAAGCACCACCCTCTCACAGAATATCGACGCCAAGTAACAGTATTTGAACTGTTGCGTTCCGTTTGGTGAGTGAGAGTGCCGGAGCCCAAACTCTTTTCCCATCCCCTCCCAAAATCCTTTCCCATCCGCTCCCAAACTCCTTTCCCATCCCCTTTCCTTTACAGGGTCGGCAGCGCGAGTGTGACGCCACTGGTGTTGCACACGTCCATAGGCCGCGGAAACCGCTTCCCATCAGGTGGGCCGTGTGCTTGCCTGCCACCTTAGTGGTATAAAAAAAAAATCTGTTCAAAAATAGAAAAGTCCACTGAGTTTCTTACCGGAGTCGTCTCATGACAAGGCCGCGTTTCGAACCATTAGTCTATTTTATTTTCTTTGATGTTTTGTAGGTGCTGCTTTAATGGTATATACCTACTGTTCTATACAGAATAAATGTTTTTTGTCTTTGCCTTTGAATTCCGTTAATTGACTGCACCCCGCTGGATGGTAAGGAGGTAGGGTGATGTCCAGAAAATACTAGTCCAGATGCTGCCGATCCTATAATGATGATCCCTATCCTACAGATGCTTTTTCATGCCCCGCTGTAAAAATCCGACATTGTAAGAAGAAGAACATAATATTCGATTATATATCGAGTATTAGTCGATTAAAACTAGTAGGAGTAAACAAACCCCGTGCTCTGGAATCAACGCTAAGATTATATAATTCTCACATCATTCCCATTCATTTCTCACAGGCTTAAACCGCTACCTTTCGAATCTGGCTATAAATAAGTAGGTATACCAATAATCTTGACGTTCATACCTACGTACGTGTTACTTTGTGACTTACATGAATAAAAATATTTGATGCCGTCATCCGAGCCCCTTTTTCCTGACTAACAGAAAAAACCCGGGACCTCATCAGACCAGAGCAGTCAACACCGATAATAATATTACCAATCTTTGTTTCACAGAGAAAAGTTCGGATTATACCAAGTGGATTTCTCATCAACGAAAAGGATACGAACGCCGAGAAAATCAGCATTCGTTTACAAGCAAATCTGTAGAACGAAGGCCATTGACTTAGAATTTGAAGCAAGGTCGTTCTCACTTCAATTAGAAGGCAGTAATGGAGAATATGGCATGTATAATCAAATGAAGTCGTATTTCGTGCTAACAAATTTCACAGAAGAACGAAAATCAAGAAGATTAAATTAATACAGCTATGTCCAACTCCAAATAGGTATCTGATGTTTTGTTATGTTTTGTAAGTTTGTAGATATTATGTACAATAAATTATTAACGCATTTTCATTCATTTTCATTGAAAACGAATAAAATAATATATCCTAAAACTTCGTTCCATACAAACAGACAGTATTTTTTCTCTTTTTTTCATTTTAATTTAATTTCATTTATTTACTTTCTTAACAATCATTACATTGTGTTGAAACTTTACTATACTCTAACTTATTCTAAACATCCGGAGTAAATTTTCATAGAAATAATGAGTACAATACTAATGGGTGCCATACTCTAGTTCGAATGACGTTTCCTCGATGGTCGTTACCTCGATGTCTCTAGCTCTTCTTCTTCTTCTTTTAGTTAATGGCTTCTGCAGTAGAATCACCGCAATTTCGCCAATCTCTAGTAAAATATAATAAATGTTTATAAAATTATTAATGGCGAAGACGCCAATGTCAAGTCTAGGCCTGCTCTCTCAGTCCCATCAAAATAAATTCAATATTTTATAAATAAAAACAACATTACTTGTACAGTGACACTGACAGCAAAGCCGTCTCTAGCTCGATTGTACACATAGATTATTATATATATACTAGAAACACCGATTGTACACTTCACCGATGGGTCGTTTCATAAATTGTCAAAATTATATGTCATGAATTTTCATGACAAAATCAAAATCTATAAATCTATAAAGCATAAAATAAAATTTAAATACAAAAAAATAAAATAAAATAACAGATGTCCCTTAAATTGTCATTGATATATTAAAAAATGTCATATTTGTTTGCACATGTCATTTCATGTCATTCCATGAACTCCTCTATTGAATATAAACACCCATGAATTAGAAATGCCTTCAAATTTGATAGGAATTTGGGTGTATACAGGCAGCTCCTTATTTCTAAAGGCAGCTTATTAAAAAGCTTCACTGCACTGTACCTTGAGCCATGTTTGACCACATTTAATATAGGAGCAGCGGTAGACGGTATAAGGCGGATTTCGTTTTTTTTTACTTCTTTTGACTACTAACAGTGCGTTGAAATAAAACATTTTCATATTTTTATTTTTTTTGTGTAACTCTTTCCATTTACTGACAACAAGCTCTCTCCAACTTGAACATCCAGTCCTCACCCGGGCCTGATCGTATTCCAAACTTTATTCTTAAAAACTGAGCCCCACTCCTTGTTGGTCCTCTTACTACACTAATGAATAAATCGATGCAAAGTGGATACATACCTCAAGACTGGAAACATGCAGTTGTTACACCTATCTACAAAAAAGGAGACAAAACTGCTCCTGAGAACTTTCGACCAATCAGTCTCACCTCTAGTTTTGTTAAGGTTAAGGAGAAAATTATTTGCAAAAGTCTAACACAATACCTTAACAGAGAAAACATAATATCTACAAAACAACATGGATTTGTTGAAAAGCGATCAACCATCACTAACCTACTATCTTGCCTGCATTCATGGACTAAAGATCTTGACAACAAAAGGCCCGTTGACATTGTTTACCTTGACTTTGAACGTGCTTTTGACAGGGTCCCCATAAGCGCCTGCTCATAAAACTAAGCCAATATGGAATTCGCGGAAAGTTACTGAAATGGTTAAAAATGTACCTCTCCAATAGAACATTTCAAGTAAGAATAGGTGACACTTCCTTATCTGGAAAGAAACAAGTGCTGAGTGGTGTCCCTCAAGGATCCGTACTCTCAGCTCATCTATTCAGCATATATGTAACAGACCTTATAGAACGCCACGAATCTGAGTCAGCCTTCTTCGCTGATGACGGGAAGTTTTTTGCCAACCCACTCATCCACTCTGACCAGCTACAAAGTGACTTAAATCGTGTTCATGAATGGACCAAGGATTGGATTATCCAGTTAAACCAATCCAAATGCAATGTACTCCACCTCGGGAAAACAAACCCCAAAATCTCATACACCTTATATGGCATACCTATTAACTCTGTTAGCCTTCAAAAAGATTTGGGGATTTTGATTACTTCAAACTTGAAATGGGAGGATCACATTACTGGAATTGTGAAGAGGGCCAACTCCTTTATATATGTCATAAGGAAGGCCATCCAGACCTTGATTGTGGATGTTTTCCTGAAAATTTACAAAACGTACATAAGACCTCTACTCGAGTATGGATTCCAAATTTGGAGCCCATACTTCCAAAAAGATATTGATCTGTTGAAGAGTGTGCAAAGGAAAGCCACTAAACTACCTGCTTGCTTAAGTCGTAAAGCATACAGGGATAGATTAGCAGCATTACATCTTACTACCCTGCAAGAGAGACGCCTCCGTGGTGACCTAATTGAGACTTACAAGATCATAACCCACAAGTATAATTTACCTGATATGCACACGATTTACACTTCAAAAGTACCTGCTAAATCAGCCCGAGGACATAGTCTGAAGAAGATCCGTGCACCATCAAACACGAAAACGGCACACCATTTCCTCAGTAACCGGGTGGTCCGTAACTGGAATCTACTGCCTAACGAAGTTGTGACTGCTACCTCAGTAAATAAATTCAAAAATGGATTGGACCACTGGCTACGAACAAACAAATTAAAATTAACCAACACTGTGACATAGGCACATCAGCTTTAAGCTGCTCGCCTATTAATTAATAATACCTTTTTTTTTTTTTTTATCGTGCGGAAATCCCTTCGGATACCCCCCCGTCGGCCAGCGGGGGCGGTTATGTCGGGCTTGCACCGACCAAAACCGCACGCCGTCTCGGGTCTTCAGACGCCGGGGTGTAAGGTTACCCATAGAGCATATCCCTCGCACCCGGCTGACCCTGGGCCATCTCACAACTAACGGCATCGCTCATCCTGTCTCCTCTGAAAGCAGAGGAGTACGGAGAGCGATGTGTTCCCGCCACGTTGGGTATTGGCCGACGATCAATGCTAACCCTATGAAGGGGTGAAGGGGAAGCCATTGACCGCCGCCCAGGGTGTACCGGCCGCTCCGATTCCGTTCCCCCGGACTGCAGCGGGATCGGAATCGGAGCGACACTCGAGGAGGTTACCCAACACACACCCCAATTAATAATACCTAATAATAATAATAAATATAATTCAGACTAATACTTCCCTATTACACGTGAACTTAGAATGTTCAATATCTGAAAGTGATATTAGAAGAGGTAATTTATTATTATTTATTACTTTTATTTATTTTAATAGTTCTTTGGTACGATTTAGCATCATAATTAAAATTTGAAATATTAATTATTGTTGAATTACCCGCAATTTCATAATTCGAATTTATATCATGTTTTGACGATTCTGCCCCATAACACGCCAGCCAGCGGGGGAGGTCATGACATTACTCTACGACTGACCCAGGGCCATTTCCGGTCTCGAGATAGCCCCCTCGGATTTGGGAACCACGGTGTCCCCGTCTTGCCACCGGAAAAGG
This sequence comes from Cybosia mesomella, assembly GCA_946251805.1. NCBI lineage: Eukaryota > Metazoa > Arthropoda > Insecta > Lepidoptera > Erebidae > Cybosia > Cybosia mesomella. The sequence goes on from OX276413.1 coordinate 3,330,615, forward strand.
GGAGGCGCGCAACGCGTCCCCGCCCCTGTCTGCTTCTGCTAGGGTGACAAGCGGCTTCACCTGTCACCCCAGGCCTGCGCTCATGGTCGTTAAGCGACCTCCGCGTCTGAGTCGCCTCCGCACCTGTGTGTGGATTGGGAGAGACCTGAGTCTCTCCTGGACCCGCTCCACTGCCTCCTTTTCGAGCATTACTTGCTCGCAGAAGTAGGCAGCGGTAGCCCACGCACTTATGCTCCGAACCATCGCTGTAAGCAAGAAGCCGAGCTAGGGCTACCACGAGGGCCCGCCTCGGCACCTCGCACGCTGGACACTCCGCCAGCGTGTGCAGCCCTGAGTCCTCACTTGCATCACAGTGATGGCACTTAGATGTTGGCTCTTTCCCGATCTGACACAGATGGGCCCCGAAGCACCCCTTCCCAGAGGTATCACCTGCGTCAGCCGGTACGAGAGGCTCTCTAGCCAGTCCTCCATGATGGATCTTACTGCCGCTACTAGGGCGGGCCCTGCGTTTGGTCAACCAAAGCATTCCTTCCTCTCCACCGTGATGGCATGGTGGAACTGGGACTACACGGCTTCGATTTCTCGAAGCTTAGGGCCCGTCCCTGCATCCGCGCCTCCTTTGGCCACTGATATAGTTGCGAAAGGGGTCTCGCCTCTAGGTACCATTGTGGACCCTAAGTCCAATATAGCCTATAAAAGAACTGTTGGTATGCTGGCACCAAGCTGGCACGTAAACTATTTATCGAATCTGTGATGCCGGTATGCACCAAGTAAGCTCCATATGGCAATCTGTACATTTATACAAATAAATAAAATTGAAGTAGGTAACTGTTTGTAATACTAAAATAATAGGTTTTAAATAAAAGCTTATGAGTGAATGTACGAGTATGAAACATATAAAAAGAAGCAATTTTAAAATATTTTTGTCTGTCTGTCTGTTTGAATTAAGTAATCTCTGGAATGGATAGGCCGATTTTCACGGGACTTTCACTGACGGACTAGGCTACTTTTATTTAGAAAAAGAATTCATACTTCCACGTAAAAAAAAAACTTAAAATTCTAAATCCAAGCGGACGAAGTAGCCGGCACAGCTATACTGAGTTAGAATACAATCAAAACTAAAATATAGATTGCGAAAATACAAATTCAAAAGCATAGTATCGATACCTTACTAAATCGATTTCTTTTGCGTTTCGAATCTGTCTACTAATATTGCATCTGTGCAGTTCACTGCCGTGCTGTGCTGTGTCAAATTTGTTTTGTTTATATGTCACGTCTAGAGAAGTTTCGCTGATATTATATTAGTTAAAAAATGTGCGATATAAACGATAATCCAATTAAACTTAGTGTTAAATGGAATGGCAAGGAGTATGAAATTCCAGAATTATGGCCATCTGATTCCGTGGCAATGCTTAAAGTCGCCATCGAAAATGCGACGGGCGTTCGGCCAGATAGACAAAAGTTACTCAATGTTAAATTTCAGGGTAATTATTATTCATTCACTGTCGTATAACAAGTTTTTAAGTATGCGAGGGTGATTACTTATATTCCTGAGAATATAAGCAGAATTATTCATAAAAATCTGTACAATTTGATTTTCTCTTTTTGTCTTACTAATATTCTTAACATAATGTTGCTATGCATGTATATACAACACTATTTGGTATCCTTACATATATAAACAATGCCCTACATTCTGCCACATATTTACAACATTGTAGTTTAAACAACAGTGGCATAGATTAATAGATATTTAACACAGTTTACTAACTAAACCTGTAATGCAGTTTCATACTTATACATACCTACAACAAGTAATTTCTCAAGTAGTTCTCAATTTTGTTTTTTTTATTAAGAACACATTGTAAACCGTCTGGTCAAATGGCGTCCCCACTGGCAGTAGCAGTAGTACTCTTTCACACAAAAAGGCTGAACGGATCTAGATGCAATTTAGCACAGGAAAAGATTAAGTCTAGAATTACACATAGGCTACTTTTTACTTCGGGAATAGGTTCCCATGGGAAGGGGGAACAGGAACAGAATTCCATGCAGGTGGAACCGCTGGCAACAGTTCTAATTAATAAAATACTATAATCAATATGGGGAATTTGACAGCCCACAAGACAGCTGATCCATCTGAGACTTCTTCAGACCACTTGATCGGATTCCCTGACTGAAAGGCCTAATCTATTATGAATTAAATTCTATTTATGATTAATGTGATTGTTAAAGATAACAAGCCTTTGGCTAGGTAAAGAAAGATCTTTACCTAGCCAAAGGCTGCACTTTACAACCTGCAGTCCGCTCTGACCTCCAACCCGGAGACGAAAACCTGGGCCAGAGGTTTGTCTGTCAATCTGCAGGTGTAATAATTACCGAATGAGATTTATTTTGGCCCCAATTCATTACTGTTCAGAAACTTTTGTCACTGACATTGCCACTCAAAATTCTCTCACATTCCAGGTAAAGTGGCAACTGACAATTTCACATTATCAGAACTACACCTGAAACCTAATCTCAAAATTATGATGATGGGGTCGTTAGAGGAAGCTATAGCTGGTGCCCAGACTAAACCTGATGTGGGTGATGAAGTTGTTAATGACTTGGATATTGAAGAGGAGGAGGTTGATGTGGAGAATCAAGAGGTAGTTTTGTTTATATACTTCATATCCCTTAAGGAGTAAGTAGAGATATTATTATTACTCATATCATTAGGGATGGGTCGTATACAACCACAAAATTTAGCAGCTATATTTTGGGGTCCCACAATAACCCTTAGAATAACCTAGTTAGGCATTGCCCAGTAATGAAGGAAATCCCAAGGAGAGTCAAACATATTTAGTAGATGACAATAGGTTTGCCCTCGCAAACCTATTGTCATCTACTAAATATGTTTGACTCTCCTGGGGATTTCCTTCATTAGTAGGCAATGCCTAACTAGGTTATTCTAAGGGTCCCTCCATAATAGATACCCTTGACGAAATACCTTCGATATTAGTTGATCTGTTTCCCATATTTAGCATGTCATTGCTAGCCCTAGTATGGTGGTACCTATGGGAGTTTCTATACGAAAAAAAAACCTGTTTCTAGACAATAATACTGTAAGAATTCCTTAACAAGAAGATCTATTAAAATGTAGCAAGACCTGGGAAGTCTTTTACTGCTTAAATGGATATGATAATATGGCCCACCTGATGGTTAGCAGTCATTTTTGCCTATGGGTAATAGGTATTGCTCGCAAGACCTCTCAGATTCTATTCTGCTAGGTCTATGGTACTCATGGGGTATGTTAGTCAATACTGGCCGTCATAAACGTCACATTTTGGCCCACTTTGTCATCATCCAAGCGCTAATTCCAGTTGCGTCCTGCTTGCACTTTGGAGCCTGGGGTTCGCTCTCCAACTTCTTCATTATTATCTTGACTTAAACAGGAGTGACTGCCGTCTGACCGTACCCTTTTTTTTATTTTTTATTTTTTTTCGTGCGGAAATCCCCTCGGATACCCCTCGCCGGCCAGTGGGGGCGGTTATGTCGGGCTTGAACCGACTAAAACCCGTCTCGGGTCTGCAGACGCCGGGGTGTAAGGTTGCCCATAGAGCATATCCCTCGCACCCCGACCCGTCTGACCGTACCCAGCCGGGAAGGCCCAGCTGGTGGTTAAATATTTTCTTTTCACACCATTCATTTCAGATATACCTGGCAAAGATCAACAAGCGCGTGCGCGACTACAAGATCAATATGCTGAACGAACCGCGCGACGGCAAGAAGCTTCTCGTTCTCGACATAGACTATACATTGTTCGACCACAGATCTGTAGCTGAAACTGGTATGTTAACAATAACATATTGGGTACCTACCCGGCTTTTGAGGAATGTCATGTTGGAAACTAAAGTTAGAGTCCAGCTAAGATTGACTTGCTTTGATGTTGTAAAATGTACTTTGTGTGTCAGCTATACTTTTAATATTTAATGAAAACAGTTTTAACTATTCCAGATATATACAAAACCCAAGCAGACCGGACTCTCACTATACTTACCGATTGACGCACATAGGAATATTTTGCATGTAAAATCCAGTCAAAATTATTTAATAATTAAACGTAGTAATATGATTAAATATAATTTTTAATCATTATAAAAGTACATTAATGGGGAAAAAAAAACTTCAATTTTAAATATTATTTACTCTAGTTCTCGTTTTCTTGATCATTCTTCCTCCGTATTTTACTTGTTGATATATTTTTCTGTAGACGTTTATGGTAAAGACGGCGGTGCAATTGTGACCATCAGATGTCCCGCCTGTTTATCCGACTGCACCAGACTCCTTCTGGCGCAGTTGGTTAAAAAGGTTATGTTTTTCGAGAGGTGTATTTATGTATAATAGTTTGGCACCCTCTGCGGCCTGAACAGCTCGATGGATTTTAGCTAGAGAGGTGTCGTTAGATTCCTATTTACTGTGAGAGTGACACTGCGTATATCAAAATTTAAAAAAAAGCAACTTGCGGATTTTTGGTGTAAAAATGCATTCGGTTAAAAAAATATTTTTACTCAAACTTATCGAGTAGGGTATCAAAATGAAGAGCTTTAAAAGGTGATTTCAAAAAAAAAATATAATAATATATCATAATTCAATTAAATTTTTAAGCATTTTGTATGCTTACTTTTTCTAAAGATTTAGATCGTCGCCTTAAGACATATAATATATCGGAGAATTTCGAATATCTGGGACGTGTCTAGATAGCTCAGCTGGTCAGAGCATTCCCCCTTTAAGGGACTCGGTCGCGGGTTCAAGTCTCGTTCTAGATGTTCTCTTTTTCCGATCTAAATCTTGTTTTTTAAAATCCCGATCACCCTCAAAAGACTGAAACAAGTTTGATAGCAGGCAGGTCCCATTTGCAAATCATAAACCGCAAGAAAATTAAATGGTCCCGCCTGCTATCAAACTTTTTTCGGTCTTTATAGGGCAGTCGGGTTTTTTGATATTTTAATTATTTTGTAACAAAACTTCTCATAAATTGTGGTTTAGGTCGAATGCAAAAATAGGTGGATATAATAGCTTTTCGTTTCACTTGGTAAATTTGACTTGACCGGCTTTTTCATCAAAATACTCCCTATGTGCGACGTGCCAAATCAAAAGCTGCGACTATCCTAAGATAAGAGTGTGTTATCTTTGAAAATATTGCCATTAATATGGCCTGCAATGCGACCTCTGTGGCGTAGCGGTAGTGCATTCGACTGCTACGACATGGGGCATGGGTTCGATTCCCGCTCAGTGCAAAAAATTTTATGCATGAATAGCTATATTTGTATGGGTGGGTCTATGTATGTATTTACAAAAAAGTATATAGGTATGTTAGGGCATGCCGCAATAGCGGCGGTAAGGCCCATCATGGATGATTGGCTAGAGAGGCGACACGGAAGCCTCTCGTACCGCCTGACGCAGGTGGTCTCCGGGAAGGGGTGCTTCGGGGACCAACTGCATCGGATCAGGAAGGAGCCAACGCCTGAGTGTTATCACTGCGACGCTAGCGAGGACTCAGGGCTGCACACGAAGGCGGACTGCCCGGCGTGGGAGGCGCCGAGGCGTAACCTCGTGGCAGCCATCGGGGTGGGAGTCCTCTCGCTCGGCAGCATGATTGCGGCAATGGTGCGGAGCGCGAGCGCGTGAACCGCCGCCACTTCCTTCTGCGAGCATGTGATGCTCGCGAAGGAGATGGCGGAGCGCGCCCGGGAGAGGTTCAGAACTCTCCCGGCCCGCCGAGCCCGCAACATGCTCGCCGCGCGTCGCAGGCGACTCAGGCGCCGGAGGTCGCTTAACGACCTCCGTCCTCCATGAGGCAGGTGAGGCCGCCCTTCACCCCAGCAGAAGCAAGCCGGGACGGTGAGGCGACTAGCGCTAGCGCCCCTCCCCCAAAACCGGGGCAAGACGGGGACATCGTGGTTTCCAAACCTGAGGGGGCCATCTCGAAACCGGAGATGGCCCAGGATCAGTAGGGATGCGATGGATATGCTCTATGGGCAACCTTACACTTAATTTGTAACATAACATAACATAACATAAACTCACGCCTATATCCCCGAAGGGGTAGGCAGAGGTGCTAGCACCCACATTTCGCCAGTTTATGTTTAGGTCCCAATGTAATAGGTGGCGAGCCTATTGCCATTAACCGGGCACTTATAAACCTGCGATAAATACACACATAACTTCGAAAAGCATCGAAAAGTCATTGGTGTGTGCCATGGTAAAACCTGGGATCGAACCCGAGACCTCGTCTCAGCAGTCCTTTACCCATACCACTAGGCTACCGCGGTACATATTTTGTCGATACCAAGTCATCTCACCAAATTCAGAGACCTAATTTTGTGACATCTTATATAGATAGATTAGCAAACTAATTTCTTCAAAAAGTCGAGGTTCGATTTCGTCTCCTCCTCTTCTGTTCGTCGAACTGCCTACTGCTTTATGCTAATCTTCTCTACATGTTCCCAGGATATGAACTGATGCGTCCATTCCTTCACGAGTTCCTGACCTCCGCGTACGAGCATTACGACATCGTGATCTGGTCAGCCACCGGGATGAAGTGGATCGAGGAGAAGATGCGGCTCCTGGGGGTGTCAACTCACCAGGACTACAAGATCATGTTCTATCTCGACTACTTGGCTATGATTACTGTTCACACGGCCAAGTATGGTACTATAGATGTGAGTATTTCATTCTTTTGTAATTTTATATAGGTTTTATTAAGTTTTTTACTAGCAAGGATCGATTTCATCAAGGCGAACTCAACTGTATTATCAGTTTTTACTTAATTACATTCACCGGACCCCGAGCTCCTCGGTGAAAACCTCGGTGCAACCTGTTAATTATGAAAAAATAATTAAACAACACAGGTGTGAATTTTAACACGGGCACCTATTCCCGGAATGAAAAATATTTCCCAGACTATAATCTGTCTTTGTGTCAAATTTACTCCAGACCCATTCAGCTGTTCTAGGAACAGATATCCACACATGCAATCAATCCTTCGTACGTTTATAATAGTAATAATAAGCTGAACATAAACATTTTTTTTTTTCAGGTAAAACCATTAGGCGTAATATGGGGCAAATACCCTCAATACAGCGCGAAAAACACCATCATGTTTGACGATATTAGAAGAAATTTCATCATGAATCCAAAAAGCGGCCTCAAGATCCGCCCCTTCAGACAAGCCCACCTCAATAGAGACAGGGATCGCGAACTCTTACTACTATCGGCTTACCTAAGAGATATAGCCCAATACTGTGAGGATTTCGACTCCCTAAACCATAAGAAATGGGAGAAATACAAGCCTGATAAGAATAGAATGCAACTGACTGGTATTAAAAGAAAAGCTGATGATAGTACTCCATCTACTCCCAAAGAATGACGGTAGTTTGAGATTAGGCTGATATACAGTCCGCAAATCGCCTTATAGCTTCATAAGACTGTTTCAATCACTGAGCATAACCACTGGATAAGTAATAGTTTAACACAGTAATTCCACTCTGAATTCTACTTAAATGAAAGGGTACATCCATAAATTATGTTATACTAACTGTTGCACACAGTGTAGTTTTCCCGTTCCCCACAAGAATCTGTTCCCGGGATGAAAAGTTAATCCAGGAAATGGTCAATCTATGTGCCATTTTCATCCAAATCTGTTGAACGGTTATTAACAAACATCCAAACATCTTCAAACTTTCACATTTATAATATTACTAAGCTTCGGCAACCTCCGCTGGTGTGACGTCACATACTTTAGAACGATATGATTGTAAATTTTGATCTTATTTTATACAAGACTTTCCAAATGATTTATATAGGTATTGTTATAAAAAACCTTGCTTTTATTAATTTTGCCATATGTGCCAAACAAAAATAAACCGTAATAATGTTGACCGAGTCAGTAATCCACAACTACAGTCAGAACGGCACCTGAACCCGCACAAGTTCATTTCTAGGGGGAATACTCTACCAACAGAGCTATAACTCTTCTAGATAATCTAGATAAAAAGAAAAGACAAGGTTTGCAATATTTAAGATTGTTCGTTAGTTTAATACTTGGGATTTATTCATGTGACGTGACGTCACAAAATCTATCACACGTCTTCCATCCTTCCACTTTCATGACACCTTAACGTACCACGTAATTTATGGATGATCCCTAAACTGTAATCTAGAGCACATAGCAATTATGATTAAATTAACATTTAATACGGACATTCTAATATGTTCTAATTAGAACTTTTCTTCTTTAACCGCTTCAGAATCGATCTATCGACCTTAGGTTATCAATGGATGCGAACATGCCGCTGTTCCATTTTTTTTTTGTATTATAAATTGATGAGGTTAACGTATTTGTTTAATAAATATGAAATACTAGCTGTCCCCCACGGCTTCGCCCGTGAAATACTTCTAATCCCGTAGCACCTAGCTAACCCATACATGCCCGTAATTTAATAATTTTACCGTAATGTATGGATTTTTTTCCGATTTGTTGACATATATGATTACTGCTCCGCTCCTTTGGGTAGTAACGTGATAAAGCTTGGGTATATAGCGTGATATAACCATAATCTTCCTCGATAAATAGGCTATACAATACAAAACAAAATAGTAGTTCCTGAAATTACCGCGTTCAACCAAACAAACAAACTCTTCAGCTTTTATTAATATTAGTATAGATTCCAGAATATGGGAACAATTTAGGAACATTTTTCCATGTTCCCGGTGACTATTATTGTCATGTATAACTAAATAGACATGTTTTTTAACAAGCAACCATATAGTCATTATAATGTATTAAGTTTTGAGTTAACTACAAAAATAGCAGGTTTTTATATAAAATCAACAACAGATTAAAAATAATTTATTCTGGTATTATTACAGCGTACAGTATAGCCTTACTTCGGTTATTTTTGTTTGGTATATTTACAGAGCAGTTAAAACCGTTAGATTAGAATATATTAATACTTGTAACTTTGATTTCAGGCATTTGGCTGTCAGTAATTCTTGTAACCTCAAACGTTATCAAACAAATTAACGTCAAATGTTTAGAAATATAACAGAAGAAAGTTAGAAATCATCAATCAAATGTTTAATCTTTATATAAATATTTCTTGTGTGCGTGTGTATGTCACTGAACTCCTCCTAGACGGCTGGACCGATTTTGATGAAATTTTTTGTGTGAGTTCAAGGGGATTCGAGGATGGTTTAGATTCACAATTTGGTCCACAAAAAATTAGGGTTCCGCGCAAAAGAACTAAAACCATAAAAATGGAAATCCACGCGGACGAAGTCGCGGGCACAGCTAGTATCTAATAAATTATAAACTAACGGTTTTAACTTTAGCTCCATCAATTACGGATCGTAATAGTTTAAAGTTTTTGATTTTCATTCGTTATGTTCGTATGACGGTACACGACGCGCGAAGTTGTATATGTTTAGCAGTCTATGTATGCTTGAGTATACAAAACGTTCCATCTTGTTGATTGAATTATTTCGATTTAATTTTTTATAAACACAGACGGTTTTAACTACACTATAATGATATTGAGCTGTGCAGTGTGTGATACAAAGAACGTTCTATAAAATAGAAGCAAGCCGATCCTAGCCGGTTTCCCGACGTATCAAATCAAAAACCGGATAAAATATGCGATAAACGTTTTAAGAGGCGATTTGCTCTATTTTATAGTTTGTAATTTTATTGGTCGTATTATGGAAGTTGTAAACCTAATTTTATGTTGCTATTTAAAATAAATATGTTATTTAGAACAAATTGTAAACCTTGTGATTATGTAATTTGACTTAAAACGCCAAACATTTAATACAAGCTTAATTCACGTCAATTCCAATTTTATTGGTTTTTTGCTTTTCTTACCACACCAATCTCCATCGCACGTTTGACATTGACTGATTGCTATTGAAAAAAAAAGAATGGAAATGTCGCCGTCAAACAATTTTAAATTTGAATTTGACATAAGGGCTTTCAAGTTTAACGTCAAATTCATCGAACCATGTTGACAGTTCAATTAATTTGTAGTCGAACTGGTTCGATGAATTTAAAAACTTATTCTTTTTGGCATCTGTTTAAGTGAATACTTATATAGAGAGGTTTGTAACAGAAGAATCGGTACTATTATCTTGAATCTAAAGATTTTAGACAATTAAATTGTAAAATGGAAGTTATAACTACCATGATATTTAGGGATGTTGGATTAGATAGACAATATTTGTGTAAGTAGTATCAGAAATTGAATTTTCAATGCAGACAATTTCTGTAAAACAAAATGTATTAACGATATTTTCAATAAATGTGACGTTTGCCACATAGTTAAAAACAACGTTCCCAAAAGCATATTGAAGTAAAAAGTTAGGGTATACCTTGATTTTGTATAATTTATGGGACTCAGGGCTCCCAATTAAGTTGGTTCTGTTGGCAGCCCTGGTAAAACCTTGTAAAAGATGATAAGACGCCAAGAAAGACCGACGTATGAAAAAATCTTTGAAATTTCTTTATGTAATTAACCTTTCGCTAGTAATCCCAGATTTAGAAGCAGAATCAAATGAAAATAATCTCAAATGTATATGTCAAACTATGAAATGTCAGATATGTCAAATAAATGTCATCGTTGGACCTTGGCGAGAAATAATCGTGTCTCCTGGGTCTCTTCAAACCAATGAAATAGGAGGAAAATCTGTCAAGTGACCAAAACGAGTAATTTCAATGGTCAAACTATGGTAATGCTATGCACACAAAGTGGTCCTTACCGTCTCCTAAATGACACCTATGATATTATATTTAAAATGAAAGGCTGTAACAACATGACAATGCCGATACAGGAATCAAACTTGCATTTAATGCGTTGTATTTATATAATGATAATATTATTAATATAAGAAAATGTATTATGTTTAAATGAAATTTTTAAACAAACTTCATTTTAAGCTTATGACTTAATTAGACCTGCAAACTTTATATAGAACGCCAAAATGAGATTATTAATTGTCATATAAGACCAATGACTTCTATTAAACAGTATGTTTTTTACTGGGACAAAGTGGCATACTTACTTAATTTTAAGGGTCAAGCGTGAGCTCATCATAAAAATGAGTCATTTCGATTTTTTTTTGCTACGGTTCGTTTCAATAATGGATCTATTATATTTTCGGATCATACTGCCCCAGTAAAAAATGTCACACTACACTACTAGACTGGCCATTAACCACGCGCAACAGTTTGTAGCTGTCACAAAGATGACACTACAAAAAGGCATCATTTTTAAAAAAAAAAATATTAGTGACCGAAATTACTAATATTCCCCCTAACCCCTCCAGCTAAGCTAAATTGCTTGTGTTAGGAGTGGGTCCACGTCGGCAGTGTAATGGCCAGGATTCGAACCCGGGATCTCTCGATCGTAGGGTCGACTCCTTATCCACTAAGCTACCGATTAGCTTAGTGGATCAACCCGCCCGTCCCCCATTTCCGCCTCAGCCCAGTAACGCGACATAATTTTTATTATAAACAGCTTGTATAGTGGTTTACCTAGAATTCATTCCTTTTGGTTAATACCTCCTACATTGAGTAAATTCCAAGTATATAAATATAATAGAACATTAATATTATTAGGGTAGTTGTTTTTCAAGTCAAATATGTTTCAGAAGTATAAAAGAATATTGACGCCAATATCTTTTAATATAGAGTAGTTGAGCGTTGAGTCAAATCAGTTTCTTTTATTGAATGTCAGAAAGGTAAATAATGCGGAAATACAATTATGTGATCGTCATACCGTGCTATTCTCAAACGATTTATTATCAGTGGTTGGGTCTATTATTGAAAGGAATCAAAACGAGAAACAATGACTTCTATGTAAATACTAGATAAGTAGTTCACAATAAAAAGTGGGTCACACTTCGGAGGTGACGCAGATCGGGGGAGGGGTACGGAAGAACTCACCATAGATTCGTAATTTTGGCACCCTCACACTACTTTACAGATGTCAGGCGACGATCTCTCACAAAATCGTATAAAATAAATTTAATATAGTCTGTGACTATGACAGCAACAAAACGTGGCGCCAAAGTTGTGTACCATAGTGTCCAAAAATCTATACTAATTTTTTTATTCCGAACAGCCAGTCTGGTATATAGAAGTCATTGAGGAGAAAATAAGAACGGGCGTAATTTTTGCCGCTCTTATATGATACTGAAAAGGTTCAGTTAAAAAAAAACTAAGTATAGGAACCCACCCTATTTGTTGAAACTGTGTCTAGAAATAAAAAAAAACTATTTTTTACAGCGCTTTTTTATTTTTCAAATAAAATGAGCGCATGAAACAGTTTATTAAGCGTAGCGAGCCGAAGGCGAGCGAAGCATCTTTGGTTTCAAAGTTGCATTTCAAACAAATGATACTATTCCGAGACCGTTTGACCGATCTCGACCAAATTTGCCACGGTGATCAAGTAGACATTACTGAGTGTTGTAAGGGGTCGAATGTCCAGATCGGTCTTACCATCGAGGAATAATCACCGAAAAACCAAATCAATGGAAAAAGTCGACCGGTCACGTTGACCTATTGTTGGATAGGCAAATCTCGCTACGCTTAAGTTTGGGTTGATTGCCAAGCTGGCAACCGTCCTAGTTTTAACTGTAGTTAACTACTCCATTTATTAGAATCCTTATTAACCAAACGGTACGATGCTGTACCATTAAACAACATATAGTTTATTTGTAGTAATAAACCTTTATCAGAAAATTAATAAAACACTTACCATATGTACCACGAAACCTACATCTGAAGTCGCGGATAGAAGTTTCGGACAATTAGTACCATGAAACGCATTTATACCACAATCGGGACCAAAGACGGCACGTGACATTTCATTCGACCTAAACCCCGCTGAAACAAATCAGAAGTAACTTCATGGTGTTTCTTACGGGCCCGACGTTTCGGATGTATGTTCCATGGTAGACCCCCAAGACCGGCCATTCTGACGAGTTTCGACCTGTAAAAAGTATTATGCGTTTATTGTATAGCTACTGGCCAGTAAGCAATAGCCGCCGTGTCTTCTAAAATTTATATAATGTCTATTTTATCGTCTAGAATTAAGCAATCATACAGTAAAGATAATACATAGTATAGTGTTGTTTTAGCCAGTGATTTAACAATAAATTCAAGTAATAGATAATATTGTCCATTTTTTAATACATCTATAGGTATTGGTCATGTTTTAAGTGTACGTTGTAAATAACTACTACATGGCCAGTATGTAATTAGATTATATTTTTAATTTATGAATAAAATATTCAAAAATTACTACATATTGTTTTTATTATTCTTTCCTTTATTTAAGTTTAAATACATATCAATTATATTTTTAAATACATTCTATATATATAAAAAAAAACAAATATATTTAAAAATATAAAAAATAGTGGCCCACCGGCATCGGGAACAGGGACCAAGCTACCGGTGGTTAGGGCTCCAGACAGAGGAATCTCCTCACAATACGTGCCGTGTCGAGGAGCACTGCCTTCTGCATCAAGCCCTTGACCCAACTGCCTAACGCGAGCCTCTGGAGATGTTGTTCGAGGCTCTTGGCAATCAGTCCGTGCACCGATACAACTATCGGAACAATAATCGCCGAATCCACACTCCACATGTCGACAACCTCGTGAGCCAAATCCAAATATTTTATTTGTTTTTCTTTTTCGGCTTTCACAAGATTCTCGTCATGTGGAATGGTGATATCGATAATTATTGCGCGGCGCTCTGATCGATCTATCAACACTATATCAGGTTTATTAGCTACAATAGTCCTGTCAGTGATGATAGATCGATCCCAGTACAACGTGATACGCCCATTTTCGAGAACTGCGTCGGGCACATACCTATAGTACGGTACCTCTGATTCCACAAGGTTGTACTTTAGAGCAAGCTGTTGATGAACAATCCTGGCTACTTGGTTATGTCTATGCAAATACTCGCCGTTGGCAAGACGAGAACAACCAGAGATTATATGTCTAAGGGATTCTCCGGGACGGTGGCACGCCCGACATATGTCAACCGTACCATCCCTTAGAATATACTTCCGATAGTTATTCGTCATCACAACTTCGTCCATAATTGCAAACACAAAACCTTCGGTTTCCCCAAATAGGTCACCGAAGCGTAGCCAAGACACAGATGCTGGTAAGTCTTTATCAGACCCATGAAGAGCCCGATAGAAACGTCCATGCAACTCCTTGCTCTTCCATACATCCATGCGGTCATTAATACTTAATATCACAGGTTTGCGCCAGTTCTCTTTAGCCAAAGCTAGCGGGGTAAATCCGTTATCCACCCTTACTACATCACGATGCATATCAGCTTCATTGTGTAGGAAGTATTCCCTGAGGTTGCACACCTCACGGTTATGGAGGGACTTGGCATTTAAAAAGCCACGTCCCCCGCATTTCCGTGGTATGTACAACCTCATCACAGATGAACGCGGATGATGCATTCGGTATGCAGTAAGAAGCGTACGGACTCTCCTATCCAGGGTGTCTAATTCCGTCTGAGTCCACCTGAGTATGCCGAAGGAGTACATTAAAACCGGCATGACCCAACCGTTATAGGCGCGCACCTTATTACCGCCTGACAAAAGACTTTTGAGGGCTTTTTTCAAGCGGCCAAAGAAACGTTCCCGTAACGATTGCTTCATGCTAGCTTCTGTAATGCCTAACGCTTGCGACATACCCAGGTATTTATAGGTGTCGATTGCAGAGAGAGACCTGAGTTTTGTGGAATCTGAGAGCTCAACCCCATCAGATTCCACAATCTCCCCTCTTTTTACATGCATGACCGCACATTTGTCCACACCAAATTCCATCCTGATAGATTTACTAAAGGTTTCGGTCATCTTTAGTAACGCTATCAGTTGGGAATTGTTGGGGGCAAATAATTTAAGATCATCCATGTAAAGGAGGTGGGATATAACCTGACCATCTCTCCGCAATCGACAGCCTAACCCTGAACTCTCCAGCATATAACTAAGAGGGTTCAGTGCCAGGCAAAACCATAATGGACTAAGACTATCACCCTGAAATATGCCCCGCTCTATCCTTATCAGCCCGACATTCTCGCAGGTCCGTCGACACCCTGGATAGCAAAGGACCGTACTCCATTGCCCCATACATGCCTTCAAGAAGGTACATAGAGTTGTATCAATTTTATACAACTCAAGCACCCATAAGAGCCACGTATGCGGCACGGAGTCATATATAGGCCTTTTTATAGTCTATCCAACATGTCGCCAGGTCCTTACGATTACGGCGTGCCTGTTGGCTAATGGCCATATCAATTATAAGGAGCTCTTTAGTGCCACGAGCCCCACTTCTACATCCATTCTGAGAGATAGACATGATAGAATTGTCGGTTAAGTGTGAAGATTTTTTTACTCTCAGGATGGATGTAAGAAGCTTATAGACCGTAGGAAGACATGTGATCGGTCTATAATTTTTAGGGTCCGTAGCTCTACCGGACTTGTAAAGAAGGTGGGTTACACCAGTGGTCATGAAATTTGGAATCAATCCTGATTCAATACATGATTGGAATTGGGATGCCAAACGACCGTGTGAGCTTTTCACCCATTTTAACCAAAAATTTTGCAGTCCGTCTGGTCCCGCTGACTTCCAGTTAGGCAACAGACGGACTGCATCGGTTACATCCTCTTGCAGTATAGTAACTGGATCCATGATCTTAATAGGCTCACACGATCGCTCAACATCCTGCATCCAATCACCCTCCGTATGACTGACGGGCATCGACCAGATATTACGCCAGAATGTATTAGTAATATCCTCATCTGGTCGACACACGTCAGCCCCAGTCGAATCAGGGCGCTCCCAATCTCTGTAGACCCACCTTTGGTCCCTTTGGAACGTGCGATTCTGAGAATATCGCTCCACTCTTTTTTTATACCGCCGAATCCGGTTTGCCCACGCATAAACTTTTTGTTTCAGGTAGTCGATACGCTCTGTGACTCGTGCCAAAAATTCTTGAGGCCTAATATCAGACCCCGAGAACGCTCGACTCACAAAGCGCATCACTCTTGGGCGGGTATTGCCCGACCTGAAACAAATGAGCTTTCCAATGAGTGCCCTAGTCTCGGTGATACGTTGCTCAATTCTAAATTGCCAACCCGGCACAGCAGATTTCGGTCGAGTAGCTAAGTCGCACTTTGGAAATTGAACATTAGCTACTCGACATACTGCGACGGCCGCGCAATAAAGAATTGAATGTGTATCACCGAGATCTTCGCTATTATCAAAATAATCTGATAATAACGAATCCAGGGCACACACTAGCGCTAAATTTTTTTTATGCGTTGGCAAACGTGGTAGGCGAGGTCTATTAACAAAAGGCATGGAACGATATTCCCGCATAGCACATTCCAAAGCACTCCTTAATTGCTCGTCGTACTCGGTACTTACGTCTATAGCCCTGGTATCAATCACTTCTTCGCTACAGATGTGTTGTGAGATGGTCTCCGTGGCTGGTTGTCTCACTGTTTGCGGAGAGGGTGTGGTACCCGGGCTACTTCGTATGTTAGAGCGTAGCCTCTCAAGTACAGAGTCATCCAACAAATGACAACGTTGGATGGCCCGCACTTGATCCGATAGCCGTTGTGCGGATACGTTGACAGTTGGTTCAAGTACCTGAAACAAAGGCAACATACGAACACGGTACGCAGTAAGGTTGACTCTTCCCTCTGTAGCCACAAAATATGCCCGCATGACGTTTTCGTTCATAGAAGTAGTCCATCGCATGCGGTGCACATCACCACCGGTAGCGGGGGCCCTATTCGAAGCCGGTGGGCGTCGGGGCTCCAAGCCAGTCGGTGGCCGGCCTCTCCCCTGCCGACGCACAGGTGTTGGCGACGTCGGCGGGGAGAAAAACTCGTCGCTGGAATATTATTATTATTCTAATTATTATGTGCAGAGCGGAACAAAAAAAAATTGTATAGATTTTTGTATTCTACAATTAGTCAAGTTTGGCGCCACTTTGTGTTGCTGTCATAGCCACAGAGTATATTAAATTTATACTGAGATATCAGCTGTTTCTATAGTCTAATGGCGCCAAAATGAAAATCAACATATTAGATCAAATTTCTTGGAAATTACTAAATAATTGTTTAAAACCGAGTGATAAGTGTGTTGCAGGTTGATTTATGTGAGTAACTAGCTTTGTTTTACATATTTTACTGTTTATTTCGATTGACATAAATATACACAGATTATTGGGGAGGATGCCCGTACCCCAGCTGTTTCTGTACTGTACTGTTCCAGCCTCGCCCCTGAAGTGAGACACACTTTTTGTTCTGAATAGGTTGTCTAGTATACATAGAATTCATTAAATTTAAGTAAATAAATAAAAATCTTTGCAAACCAAGATAAATCTGATGCTGTCTGTCCCTACGAACTGCAAATATTTATTACAAATTTAACTCTTTGTCTTAGCGGTAGTGCGTTCGACTGCTAAGCCAGAGGTCGCGGGTTCGATTCCCGCTCACTGCAAATGCAATATGTATTTATTTACAAAAAAAGTATTTAAGTATGTTTATCCGCATTCTTGAAGCCATATGACAAGCTCTGCTTAGTTTGGGTCTAGATGGCGTTGTGTTCTTTGTCCTACAATATTTATTTATTTATTTTTATTATACTTGGAAATATTAGGTTGATTTAGGTAAGTAACTAGCTTTCTTTTACATATTTTACCGTTTATTGAGATAGACATAAGTAAACACAGAGACTATCTATGGGAAGGAGGAATTTTCCTGCTCCACGAATAACATTTTTCATAGGTAGAAACCTACACAATGCTTACCGCAATCCTCATTGAGAAATGTAGTAGATGTGCTTACACAAAAAGAAGTAGGTACTGTGAGCATCAGATTCATATAAGGTTGCACAGTACTCAAAATACCACAGAAAATAAATACTAAATAAACAAAATACTAGGAATTCAGTGCAGGGTGCGACTGAAATAAATTGAGCTGAGCGAGCTTGAAAATAAGACATCTTACTACGGTCGCGCGCTTAGCTAAGGCCGCGCGCTCGTGAGCCTGTTTATCGGTGATTATTCCTCAATGGTACATCGGACATGAACCATCTCGCATCGAAACACTCCTCAGTGTCCACACTATCACCGTGGTAAATTTGGTCAAGATCACGCTAGTGGTTAGGGAGGAGTTCAGCCACCAACAAACGGCTATGCATATGCATATTCTTCGCTCGCTCAGCTCAACTAAGCTTTTTTGATAACTCTGTGTGCTGATAACAAAATGAACACTATGCTTGCTAATATAAAATTGAATATGCGGTAAGAATTTGGGGGTCTCATTGATGCCAACCTGTCCTGGAGTGCCCACGGCAGTCACAAGTCAGGTACACAAGTCAGCAAAAAGGTTCATAATACCTTTCACTCCCTGAAATGCCTCCACCTTAAAACCAAAATTAGACTTGCACAAACTCTTATCCAACCCATTATTGACTACGCTGACGCCTGCTATTTAGATGCCACTGAGGAGCTCCTAAATAAACTTGAAAGGTTATAAAACTTGTGCATTCGCTTCATATTTTATCTCAGAAAGTACGATCACGTTTCACATTTTTCGCAATGAACTCAAGTGATCCGCCTTCGCAGGAACATTCGAATAAGTACCCTGTCTTCTCTTCAACATTCTGTACAAGGATTGTATCGCCGTCTTACCTGAAGGAGCTGTTCTCATTTGTCTATTTCGCTCTATCCTTAAATTATTTCACACAAAACTAATTTCTACTCTTACTCCTTCTCTGTGCAAGCGGTTAGATAGTGTTACTCACTTCCATCTGATATCAGAGCCAGTAACACGATAGCTGTCTTTAAAAATATGTCCGTTAACACTTTCTTTCTTCAATTCGGTGATAAGTTGTTGACACTACTTTACCTTGCATATTTGCTTAACTATTTAATTGTTAATGTATGTATAGTATTGAGTTTTTTTTTTTCGTGCGGAAATCCCTTCGGATACCCCCCGCGTGCCAGCGGGGGCGGGTATGTCGGGCTTGAACCGACTAAAACCGCACGCCGTCTCGGGTCTACAGACGCCGGGTAGTTTTAGGTACCTAAGTAGGTACCTATCTATATCGAATATTATACCTATTAAAATAATAATTGTGTATTTAAATGTGTATATTTTTGTAAATATATGTATGTACGTGTCTGTAAACACTATTCTTTCTTACTTTCATACACAAGTCTACTCACCTTCTTATTCTTCACGATCTCCTCTCGCCGCCGGCGCCGGCGCCGGTCTGCAGGAAGAAATAAAAAAAAAAATAAGACGTACCAAGGCTGTACCATTGTACTGTGGAGAAACAGGGTGTGATGTTCCTCCAACACAAAAGGAGGATCCTCCGACCAGGCAAGGTGATCACGCCTAGCGGGCCGCGGCCCAACGGTGGTTGTTGGGATGTTGTATATATGCTATACCAGCGCGCGAACTTCACTTTCGCGATTCAGGATTGGTATTGATGTAGTAGTATCCAAGTAGTTCACCTTGTTGTCGCTAGATAGCGCTGGGTAAATGTGGTATCGCCACAGTACTATTCTTTCCACCATCCATTATATGTAATGATATTATTGTGTGTGCATAATAAATAAATAAATACTTTGCAAACTAAGATAAATCTGTTGCTGACTGTACCTACGAACTACGAATATTTATTACAAATTTTTAATTAGACATTTAATCAAACAGTCGAAACATTCAACAACATTTTGCATTTTATCAAAATAATTTATAGGATTGGATATCTGTTTCGTTTACGTTTGGATATATAGTATATAAATAGCTCATGTTTACAAATCAGTTGAATGAAATCAGGTCAGTGGTAGGTACCGATAGGTACAATACTCCTACTATCACAACTATAATAGACTTTGAAGTAAACCAACTACTGTACAGGGTTGCCAGAAAATATTTTAATCTACCCAATAATTTATGCACTGCTTTAAACTTGCAAGTGTTGTACCTATCTATTAAGTTATTGAAATACAGGACGTAGGTATACTTATTTCATATTTCTATATTTTACAATTATTTATTTTATTTTTTACAATTACCTATTACAAATTAATAAATATTGGATCAGTATTGTAGTATAGCATCAGCTGAATTATGAAATTTTAGATCCCTAATTTGTAAATATTAATAATTATTATACTTGACTCGACGCAACGACTATATAAGTACAGTCAAAGGCCTACTGATGCTATGTATTCACTCTGGATGCGATCTTAAACTTCGATGCAAGGTATTCAGTTTCGTGATGACACTAACTATGTCTAATTATTTTTATATATTCTGAATAACATGTAGGGTAATAAGCCCGTAATGATAACTATCAACGTTACATAAATGTTAAAAATAAGTAAGTAGGTAGTATTATAATCGCCTTACTTTATTGCCAGATATCCAAGATAATCCAGGAGCAAATTGCAATTGATTGAGCAAACAATACCTTAACATCAACAGCTACTCTTATATTTTTTTCTAGATAATTATAAATCCATCTTTGAATTTTCGGTAGTTCCCTCAAAATATGGGTAATCGCCCAAAATATTAGAAATCAACCCAGTTATCAAATAAAGTAACAAATCGACAACGCCAGTGAGGACATGAGGTGTGAGGAGGCAGCTGACGGCACGAGTCAGTGTGCGACGTACTCGTACCGGTTTTAGACGCGTGGCTTCGCGTCGGACTTGATACAATTGCGTCATGCGTAAATAATTAACCTAACCGTGCAGTAACTGTCTTACGATAACTTTCTGACACAAAATTGTTTAAATTAGTTTATAACAGAATAACAAAGTCGACCGAAGAACTTTTAAAATAAATGTTCATCGAACTTCGGCTTCTAGTTGAACTATGTTATAAAGTGGTGACGTTATCCTTTGTGTTATAAAAAGTGGAAAACAATTACATCAATGTATTTCTTAGTTTATTGTGTTTTGTGCCAAATGTATAGTGTGTTTTGTATCCATTGAGTAATGTTTGGCTCCGGAATATTTATGGCGATGAGTCATTTATAGGAGCGGTCCACATCGAAAATGAAATAAGGATAAAACAGTATTTGACGATTGTTTGCTAGTATCACAATACATAATGTCGCACGTTGTGTCTTCTCAACCATCTTCTACTTCTCCGTATCAGCCCACTGAGATTCAGGAAAATACGACAAGAAAAAAATCTACAATAGAAACCGGTGAAGACCAAGATGACTGTTGTTTTCGCGCTGACAAAAGCCAAGGGTGTTTCATATATTACTGTTGTAACTTTCTATCCAGCGTTTGTGGAGGCTTAAGGGAAATGACTGATAATTGTTGCAACTATTGCGCTAACTGTTTGAACGATTGCTGTGAAGACAAACCTGAAGAAAGAAACAAACGCAGAAGGTACAGACATACCAGCACGGGCCAGTCGTATAACGACTATGATGATAACACTTGGGTGGTTGGTGCTATTCAACATCATCATACAGGATCTGATGACCAAGGAGAATTTAGTCCCATAGCTTACGAGCCAAGTGAATATCGTTCTAAAAATCATCACTCAGGATATCAGAATTCACATTGCCAGGACTCTGATAGGCCTCTTAACACTGGAGGGCATCATGAATCTGGTGGACATCATGTCTCTGGTGTTCATCATGACTCACGTGGACATCATGGCTCTGATAGTCATCATGACTCAGGTGGACATCATGACTCTGTTGGACATCATGACTCTGGTGGACATCATGACTCTGGTGGACATCATGACTCTGGTGGGCATGACGACTCTGGTGGACATCATGACTCCGGCGGCGGCACATGCGACTCAGGAGGGGGAGGAGATTCCGGCGGCGGGTGTGATTCAGGCGGGGGTGGCGATAGTGGTTGCACTGATTAGGCAGTAAGAGATTATAGAGAATATTCTTGTAGTACATCTGTTTTTGTAATGATATTAACCATGATGTGCTCACATGTTTTACTAATATGTCATATTGTAAAAATAGATTGTAATGTAAACTTTTCTGTATGACCCAATTGCAAAAAAATTATAGACTAAGAAAAATGCTAATTAAACCGAATTGGTCTGTATTGTAACGGAATTCAATTTAAAACGTTAATTTGGCTTCGTGTTGATGAATTAGCGCACTTCTACTAGGTAATTACTAGGTTAGCGTCGGTAACTTAGTAGTTCAGGAGCCGGCCTTACGATCGAGAGGTCCCGGGTTCGAATCCTGGCCATCAAACTATCAACGTGAACCCACTCCTAACACAAGCAATTTAGCTTAACTGAAGGGTTTAGGGGAAATAATTTCTGTTACGAATATTCTTTTTTAAAGAAAAACAATTACTTCCTGTTACTGAAGGTATCTATTCCATTAAATTTTTACCAGCCATGTAAAATTGAAAAAATAAACTACTGTGGCGCGGATATGTCACCATTCGTCAATTGTTATTTCTATATACACTGTTTCCGATGTTTCAGTTGCTTTGCAGCGATGGTCATGGGGTTTTAAGTAAAGTGGACAATTCGGTTAAAGTACTTCTCATTTCGATATGTAACATTCGCGTAAACTTCATGTTACACAGATGATGATGAACATCATGACCCACGTGGACATCATGGCTTTGATAGTCATCATAATGTTCACCAAATGTCAGTATTTGCTGAATATTCTAGGCCATAAATTTAAACAAGTACTTGCCGACTTCCTTGATTGGTAGGCAGCGACTTTTGCGTAGATTTACCTACTGGCGCCAAGCGTTGCCATGCCGTGTGACCTGATTACATTAATCAAGCCATATAATAATGAACTGGAATCAAATTTAAATATCAATGAACGCCTAAAGCACGATATCATCAACTCACCATTGAAAATGTTAAAATTTCAACTAAACTGGGTTCTTGCATTTAAACCTGGATTTCAGTAGACAGTGTTCAAGTAAACTGGGTCTACTGGGTATTACGTTTTACTTGAATACATGGAGCAAAATGTGATAACGCGGGTCATAAGACGCCGGGGTGTAAGGTTGCACATAGAGCATATCCCTCGCACCCCGACTGACCCTGGGCCATCTCCGGTTTCGAGGTGGCCCCCTCGGGTTTGGCAACTACGGTGTCCTCGTCTTGCCCTGGTTTGAGGGAGGGGCGCTAATCACCCCATCGTCCCGGCTTGCTTCTGCTGGGGTGACAGGTGGCCTCACCTGCCACCCCCAGGCCTGCGCTCATGGAGGACGGAGGTCGTTAAGCGCCATCAGTAACTACCTATTATCTATTCTGTATCATTACCTAGTAGAGAAAAGTAGGTACCTACTGGTTTTAATTCCAAAAACATTACAGGTATAAGAAAAATTTGAAAAGCAAGTGTACTCGTATGTCTTCGTTATGAACAAAATGTACAAATGTTTTAAAATAATATCTGGACGACCTATCTGGACGAATTTAGTTTTAAAATACTTCCTTTGTAACCATATGCAAATAAATTGATCGATCGATGGAATAGTAAATCAATTGATAATTAGGGATATGCCGTCATAGCTCGTATCTCATACAGGTTTCCATAATGGTTCAAGATCCCAGCCTTACCAGACATCACATATTTTTACAAAAGTAGAGTAGGCACCTTGACTGATTGCGAGGGAAATGTCTTATAGGCCAGCTTACACCCCGGCGGCGTTTGAAGACCTGAGACGGCGTGCGGTTTTATTCGGTTCAAGCCCGACATAACCTGTATCCGAGGGGATTTCCGCACGAAACAAAAAGGTATGTACTTTGAGTGTTTACATACCTGCTAGCTTGTCCCGGCGGTCATTTGTCAGATACCAGGTGCTAAAGGTAGGTAAAAATAGTATGAAGTTCACTTAAATTTGCAGTGCTGATTTTTACGTATGTGTAATTAAATAAGGTTAAAATTTCATTATGAACATTGGTAGCAACGTGCCGTGGGCTGGGCGGTAACTTTTACCAGAAACCTGAAAGCTCCCAATAAAGTAGGTATTTTGTTGAAAATTAAATCTTTCGTAAGTTTTCCGTACGTTATTACTTCCCAGGATTTCTTCCTTATTAGCGGCACTATCAAACACTGTATTAATAAAATGTGTATTTTTTTCAAAACCAACTGCTTTGATTCCTGGCGAGCCGTTTTTGATGAAAACTAAAACTGTATCATTAATGTATCATCAACACTCACAAGGTCACTCGCTACTTTATCTCATACAATTTACTTTTGCATAAATAAGTGATGGCTGGTGAGACTGGGATCTAACTCTATAAGGTTTTCCAACTGTTTTGTCAGATAAGAAGTCAAATTGACTTGTCAATTAACTACCCAGGCAACTACGGCCAGACTACCCCATTATCACAGACCAGTTTATGTAATGTACCTCCCTGTACCTACCTGCAGTAGTTTGTCAAAAAACTTATATTTCATTTATAATACATGGACACATCTTCTTTTTGTAAAATATCGATGTTTTTTAAATAAAGAAAGAAAATATGTTTCAATACACATAAAAAGAAAATGAATAAAATAAACAAGGGCGAGAGAAATACAAAATTAAAATAAATAAAAAAACAACGAATAACAGCTTTTCAGGCGATTTACGCTTCAACACAAGTTGTAGATTAGTAACACTACTTAGGTACATCGAAAAATTAATAATATGAATCTCTTTGTGAATGTAATTACATCGCGTCGAAACTGTAGTCAGTACAATGTGCACTTTTGGGTTGTTTTTTTGATAATCATTCTATCGTATAACAGAAATTCTTTGTGCTTTTTAAAAAGTGGTAATTTTAGTTTATTCTATATTAGTTTAATCTAAGTATATTTATATTTATTTCGATGTTTCAAAAACAGTATTGCCAACTTAGTGAATTTACCACCAAAACTGGGGGGTGACCTTTTAGCGGAAACATTTTTTTTTAGTGTTGTGACTTAGTGGTTTGGTTAATGGTGAGAAAACACAAAAAAGTTGACAGCACTGTTCAAAACGTGTAGGTATAATATTTAACTATTTCAAATATGGTGTTAAAATTCTTTTTTATTAATTAAAATGAATTTGGAATTTGTAAACATGTTTAATCATTGAAATAAAACTATATTTTATCGGATTGTATCGCGATTTATTTGATGTTATTTTATAATTTACATTGAACCCGACGTTTCGGTTGCTTTTCAGCAGCCATGGTCACGAGGAGACTGTTGGATGTTTAATCATGTTTATTCATCAATACTTAAGTATAGTTCCTATATACACTGTTTCTAATATTGTAATTTGTACATAGGACTATTTTTGTACCTATTTTCTAGCTATTTACGAATAGTATCTGTACTTAATTATAAAATTATGTTGTTTAATAAAAATGTATTGTTGTGAATTTCTTAGTTGACTAACTCCTATTAAACCCGAAATTTTCGAGCTCCACACAACATTTTATAGGTAGAAACCTGCACAATGCTAACCGCAGGCAGCAAGTGAGATGTAACGTAGCTACCTATGAACAACGGATATTTATTACAAATTTTTAATTAGACATTTAATCAAGTCAGTCGAAACATTGAACAACATCATGCATTTTATCAAAATAATGGATTGGAAGTTTTTCTGCTTCGTTTACGTTACGTTATAAATAAATAGGCACATTCTCAGCTCACAAATACATACATACATTACATTGAATGAAATCAGTTTAGTAGGTACAGTCAGTGTCAAAAGTTGATGACCATATCCAGGTGTCAAAAGTAGGTGATGCTACAGAGCGTTAAAAGTAAAGTTTGCGTCAAAAGTAGAGGTTGCAATTGATATAGCAAACAATTATGTAGGTAAGCCAATACTTATACATAGCAAGTAAATTAAAATCACCATTATTTTTTTTCCTAGATAATTATAAAGATTCTTTCAAAATTTTAGGTAAGTAGGTAATACCCCCCCGCCAGCCAACGGGGGCGGTTATGTGGCGACAAAAAAAAGCTTGGGGGAGGGGCGGTAGTCGCCCCACCGACCGTCCCGGCCTGCTTCTGCTGGGGTGACAGGCGGCCTCACCTGCCGCCTCCAGGCCAACGCTCATGGAGGACGGAGATCGGACGGAGGATGGTTGATCCTACAGTTGACCAGGCACAGTTTGTTGACCATTCGCGCCTTTCAGTGTTAATATTAAGATTTCCTGGCACTTTCTGTTTCATTTTATGTTGGCTACATGTTGTCAGTACTTAATACAAATCAACCAATCAACATACGGCTGGAAAAATATAACCAGTGGACCCTACAATTTCGTTTTATTTTAACTTGTCGGTGACAGGCGCCTTTCGGACGTTATAGTAACTATTTATTAATCTGTGCTTTCGGTCACCACGAACCACGACATTGCAGTATGGAACGTGTTTTGATAGGTAAGAATATTTTATATTTTACTGAATTTTGCTAGCTGATTGATTTGAAATGATTTTAGGTTTATTTTAGGGATTTTGATGAATTTGCGATTTGTAACAATACATTTCATGAGCTAATTAACTGGATACCTAAAGGTACATGATGTGAAGGGTGTTCCAGTGGTTGACCCACTTGGTCAACCACTAGCTCACTGGATTATTTGCGTTTCCATTAGTTGACCAGTGGTTTGTTATTGGTACTTGCATACAAAATTAAGCTCATATGTGCGCATATGCGCATATTCTTTTGTGTCTTTGCTGTAAATAAGTATAATATAGCTCATCCAGGATGAGCTCGTAATTGTACTCAATTGTAGGATGAGTCATCCTACAATTGAGTACAATTACACAATACAATACAATTAATCAGGGCAAGCAAAGCGAAAACTATCAATATTTCATAATTAACAGTAAATGCTTACTGAGAAATAATCACACTTTCGGGTTGGGGCTTTGACATAGCTTCCGGACTTCACCCTAGCTTCTCAGCATCCAGCGGGGTGCATCAAATGACGGACTAAAAAGTTTTTCATTTCTATTCATCTAAATCATAAAATAAACGGAATACATAAACCATGCATTAAAAGAGCATTTTCTGTTAAAAAACTGCTTTCAAAATTATTATTAGGTAGAAAACTTCGCGAGCTCTCCGAAAGCACCGCTAGTTTAAAATGGCGAAAACCTATTCAACGTAAAATTTACTTATCTCTTTCTATATCTATCTATATACTATCTCTGTTAGTAGGTACCTACTTAGAACAAACCTTTAATGAAGTTTAGCAAGCTTTTTCTTTATGGAATATAGTTTTTATTACACTTTGTTTATCAATGGTCAACCTCTGGTTAACACCTAGGGCCTGTTGGTAACTGGAGGCGAGAGCCCTTTCGCAACTAGATCGGTGGCGAAAGGAGGCGCGGGAGCAGGGACGAAACCCCGAGCCTCGAGAAATCGAGGCCGTGCAGTCCCAGCTCCGCCGGGTCATCATGGTGAAGTGGAAAGGACGACTTGGGCGACCTAGCGCAGGGCACGCCGTAGTAGCGGCGGTAAGACCCATCATGGAGGACTGGCTAGAGAGGCGACACGGGAGCCTCTCGTACCGGCTAACGCAGGTGATCTCTGGGAAGGGGTGTTTCGGGGACCACCTGTATCGGATCAGGAAGGAGCCAACGTCTGAGTGCCATCACTGTGATGCAGGCGAGGACTCCTTGATCCTTGAGAAGGAGGCGGCCGAGCGGGTGCAGGAGAGACTCAGGTCTCACCGGTCGGGTGAGGCAGAGCCCGCGAGGCGCGAAGGCGACTCAGACCTCGGAGGTCGTTTAACGACCTCCGACTTAGACACCGTGGTTCCCAAACCCGAGGGGGCCATCTCGAAACCAGAGATGGTCCAAGGTCAGTCGGGGTGCGAGGGATATGCTCTATAACCAACCTTACACCCCGGCGTCTGTAGACCAGAGACGGCGTGCGGTTTTAGTCGGTTCAAGTCCGACATAACCGCCCCTGCTGGCCAGGTGGGGGGGGGGGTATCCGAAGGGATTTCCGCACGAAAAAAAAAGGGCCTGCTGGTAAAACTAGGGTCGAAATTTTTCATCGATTATGTTAAATATTTGAAGAAAAAAAACAAAAGGAATTAAGGATTATCCTTTTCAATCATAAGTTTTAAATAAATAACGTAGAATATAAAAAATAATCTATATAACAAATATCGCAATTAGGTTAGGAATAAAACAACAATTTAAAGTTATTTTTTTCCTTAAATGGTTTGAGACCTCAAAATACCTATCAGAGAGCAACACAGACTCAGTTTATGAATCAGTTGTGCAGGTACCTAGTGATGCAGTGTTGTGCACCGAGTAGGTACTGAGGAGCGAGGAGGGAGGCACTGCGCTAGGCAGCGCAAAGTGTAGAGTAATACTAGAGTAGGGCTTTGCTCCGGAGACAAACAAAACCGAAGAATGTCCGGAGATTTTGCGGATAACCTTTTTTTCTAAATCTCCGGTGATTTATTCAAAGTAAAATATTTGAGTTAAACATTTTTACCTTTAGGGGTTCAGTACCTCAAAAGGTACAAAAGGAACCCTTATAAGATCACTCTCTTGTCTGTCAGTCTATGTCACCACTGATTTTGTTTCAAGTTGAAATTTATACGAGATACTAAGGTCTATAGGCCCAATAAGGAGTATAAAAATCAAGGTCCTGAGTCAACACGATAAAAAGAATGAAGATTTTTGTGAAAACTTGTGAGTACCAAAATTTACTTTAAAGGATGACTCACGCTTGACCGTGTCGGGTCCGAGCCGAGTGTCGGCCGTAGCACGGTCAACTAATATTATATATATTTTGTATGAACACACTCACGCTATACCGAGCGGCAACCTATCAGAGAGCAACACAGACTCAGTTTATGAATCAGTTGTGCAGGTACCTAGTGATGCAGTGTTGTGCACCGAGTAGGTACTGAGGAGCGAGGAGGGAGGCACTGCGCTAGGCAGCGCAAAGTGTAGAGTAATACTAGAGTAGGGCTTTGCTCCGGAGACAAACAAAACCGAAGAATGTCCGGAGATTTTGCGGATAACCTTTTTTTCTAAATCTCCGGTGATTTATTCAAAGTAAAATATCGGAAAATGAACAACGAACGTTTGATTGAGGCTGTGAGGAAGTATCCAGCATTATATGACATGAGCGATGGGAAATATATGGACTCCAATTATAAGTCTTCATTATGGGTCAAAATAAGCGAAGAAATCAAACAAACTGGTAAGCAGATACATTGTATTGTCTTTATTAATCAACCTTACTAACTTATCTACTAGCCATGCGCGACAAGTTGAGACTTGTGCTCAATAGCCCACTCAAAACGCCTGTCTCAACTTGTCGCGCACAGATTATGATTTTTTAATGCGTTCATTTACGTTTTGAGTACCTATTACATTATTTCGTTATTACGTTCAGAGACAAAATAATTTTTAAAGGTTTCTCTAACCTCAAAACCATTATTAGAAGGCCTCCCAATATGAGCGGGCAATGGTCTTAGCGAATTGTCTGTTGTAGCTGTTGAATCTTGCCTTAAATATCCAATGTCGTTTCTTTGTCGTAAAAAATTATGGAGTACACAAGTACTTAAAATTTGATTCTTCTAGAATAAATTCTGAATTTTTGTGTCAAAATGCCAAAGGCATTTTCAACTATACTCCGCACGCTGAATGATGATCCCTATGACGTTTCAACTGACAGTTGTATTAGGTAGTTATGCGAAACAATTTCGATAAAATACTGTTTTTTCAGGCAAATGTCATGTCATTCAGCCAGGTCATTCAACATAATAAGCAATATTTATTTATTTTGAAAAAAAGACTACGCGCATTGATGGACATAAAACACTAGATAAAAAAGTAACAGCCTTATTATATTTTATTTTACTATACTTTAATTTTTATTCAAATTGCATAATTTAAAGAATTTAAAATTCTTTTTGAATTGAATTTTAAAGAATTCATAATTAGCTGGCAATTATGGATTACATGGAAAAGTATTTAAAAGGAGGCCATAGACCACCGTATTTTTTTAATTCAGTCATGTCATGTCTTGTCAGTCTGTTTTGTCTTCTTGTCACACCGCATCACATCGCGTCATACGAGTGCTCTAACGCCTTGTATGCGCCACGTCTTTGTTAGCTGAGTTTTGTTTCTGTTTTCGCTGTTTTGTGTTATTTGTTGATTTTCTGTTACCTGTTTGTTGATTTTCGGTTTTGCAAAATGCCGAAAAGACAGCGGAAAACTGTTCTCAACAGTGAAGTTCGCGAGTTTGTAGTTCGTTTGCGAGACTATTTTGCTCGTGAACAACAAAATGGCGGACCCTTGTTACCGCTTGACAATGTTCGCGATCATGTAGCCGATGCTCTAGGAATCGGAAAGGCTACTGTTTCTCGAATAACAAAGGAAAAATTTGGGGAGTCGTCCATGGAGGACAATAAACTATTAACACCAAAGAAGAAAAAGAAAAGGTTATGTCATATAACAGAACCTGATGATTTTGATTTAGATGCTATACGCAATCATATTTATGGTTACTACCTACGAGGTGAACTACCGACCTGCCAGAAGTTATTATCTTCATTAAAAGCTGCAGAACGCTTCAAAGGCGGTGCTACTTCTCTTAGAATTGTTTTGAAAAAATGTGGATTCCGCTATAAAAAATGTGACAAGAGAAAAATATTAATGGAGCGTACTGACATAGCTTTACTACGATGCGATTTTCTTCGCAAAATCAAACAAATTGATAACTGGGAGAAGGTAGTATACCTTGATGAGACATGGCTGAACGCCAATCATACTGTAGGTAAGGCATGGACGGATGACACAGCCAAATCCAGCACAAAAACTCCTGAAGGAAAGGGCCAGCGCTTAATCATTTGCCACGCTGGCACAGCTACAGGTTTTGTGCCGAATTGCCTGTGGGCTTTTATGTCAGTGAAAACAACGGAGTACCACGAGGAAATGAATTTCGAAAACTTTAAGACATGGTTTATAAAACTATTAGAAAATTTGAATGAGCCTCACTATATTTTAATGGACAATGCTTCATATCACTCAGTTCAAATTAACAAACCCCCCAGCAGCAATAACAAATAAGCTAAAATTATAGAGTGGTTACAACGCAATGGTGTGGAAACTGACAGTCAGATGTTAAAAAAAGAGTTGGTTAGACTGTTGAACTTTCACAAACAACAGACGCACCCATCATATTTTTTGGATGAATTGGCCAAATCAAATGGACACACGGTAATTCGGTTACCGCCCTATCACTGCCAATATAATGCAATCGAGTTGATATGGGCGCAGATCAAAGGTATCTATATTTTTTATTTATATAATATTATGTCTTCTTCTATTTCTAAAAATAATTACTAAATGTACAAATATTTTCAGGTCATGCAGCTAGGCATAACACAACTCCGCCATTCACGGCAAATAAAATGATGGTTTTATTGGAAGAAGCTTGCGCTCAAGTGACAGCTGACGATTGGCGAAAAGTGGTCGAAAGAACGAAGAAAATTTGCTTGCCAGTCTTGGGATCGAGATGTACAATACGACAATATCATTGACCAACCGTTAATAATAAACGTCACGGATAGCTGCAGTTCAGACTCAGATTTTGAAGATCCGATTGACCCTGTATCAGATTCAGATTGATATAAATAAAATACAAACTCAAAGCATTTGTTTTATTTTTCCAACAAATTATCGATATTTCGTTTTTCGATGTGTCTCTTCTTAGTCGATAACAGCTTGACGACGTAACTTTTGCAGCACGTACCATGTACATTTGCATTGAGTTTTTTTCTATTATTTCCGAACATTACGTAATAATTTCTTAATATTCATTTTTATAATTTACAATTGTACACAATTATGATTTTTTCGACTTTTTAATGGACCTCTAAAGGATTTGATGTGATAGGACGTCAGTACAATATTAAGCGCTAACGAACTGTCATAGGGATCATCATTCAGCGTGCGGACTATAGTCGTCTAGCCAGCGTCAATCTCTGATTGAAATATGCATTAGAACTATTTGCAGCGGCCTGATCACGTGGATATGGTCGCATTAAATAAGTTTTTAAAGGAAAGGCTTCATCGCCAACTATGACATAGGGTGCAGTTATTGTGGTATTGGGCAAATGTTTTCCGATGGGTATATTTAGTGAACTGTTATTCAATCGTTGTCCCAAAGAACTATTTCCAAATATACCACCGTCGCTATTGCGGCCGTAGGACCCAACATCTATAAAAATAAAATTGTAATGAGCATCCACCAATGCCAACAATACAATGGAATACGTTTTCTTGTAATTGAAGTATACAGATCCACTGTTAGCTAGCGCCTCAATAGTAACGTGTTTTCCATCCACAGCCCCTATACAGTTTGCAAATTTCCATAGGTTTTGAAATTCATGAGCTATACTTTTCCATGTCCCTTCATTTGGCTGTGGCATTACTTCATTTATTAATCTGTTGACTATAGCCCGACAGGTTTCCTTTATGATTTGAACTACAGTTGAGTGACCAACCCGATAACTCAATGAAATCGTTTTAAACGAATCCCCGGTAGTCAAAAACCTGAAACACAAAAATATTGCATTATTATTATTTGTTACAGATGTGAATTGCAAAAAAAGATGGTCAAATATTAGAGATCAATTCAAAAGGTCACTAAACAGTAGAAAAACAAAAAGTGGGCAAAGTTCTAGCGTTATAAAGAAATATAAGTATGAGGAGATTTTACAATTTTTGCTACCCTACATTCAAGATCGCAAAACGATATCCAACATCGATGACGACGACGCATCGGAGATACAACAAGAGCAAGAGTCACAGGAGACAGGGACATACAATAATCAATCCATGCAAGAGATAAGAAACGAAGAAGACACAGACAGCGAACGAGGGATTACAGGAGACAGGGCCACAGAAGTACAAAGGAATGATCAATTTACAACACAACAGAGTGGTCAAAGTAGTAACCGTTGCAGTGCTAAAGTCAGTAAACGTCGTATAGTTCCACACAAACAGTCCTCATCTGAAACCTTGATGAAATACATTCTTGAAAATAACGCAAAGAAGCAAAATGAATATAATAAATCACACCCTATAGATGATTTCTTCAATGGTTTGTCGAGTACAGTGAAAACATTTTCTCCATATTACCAACATGTGGCAAAGGGACGACTGTTTGCAGTTGTACAGGAACTGGAATTCGAACAGCTGTATAATGAATCGACACCGTCGTCGCCGTCGGCCTCAACACCGATTATGATTAATAAATCAACATCTTCGTCATCGGCCTCAACACCAATTATGTTACAATACACAGAAATTCCACCATCGGCATCGGCATCGACTGTTTTGGATTCATCTCGTCAATCACAAGACTCAACTGGTACAGAGCAGCCATCGATATCTCCTACAGTCCAAGCTCCTGCTCCATTAGACGAAAATCTGCCATCAATATCTACAGAAAATTTTACTGGAACTTATTTATCTCATTTTATATCTGATTAAAATTATTATGATTGTAATTGTTCAACAAATATACGTGTAAATTAAATTAATGTTTTTTTTCTTTGTAATAATATTAATATAAATGGTTTCTCTGCCTCTGACCGACTGTGCTACTGTCATAAACCCAACCGTCTCTCCTTTTTATTATGAATCTCTATGTATCTCTGTTTCTTTGTGGCCTCCTGTAGCCTAAACGGGTTGATGGATTTTGATGTATGAGGTATCATTAGATTCGTTTTGATCACGGGAGTATAATAGGATACATTTTATCCCGAAATTCTTACAGGAAAATAATATAAAAAATAATTAAACCACTACCTAACTAAAAAGACCAAAATAAAAATCAATTATTAAAAAAAACAAACAACCCGACTGGGTACCCAAACAACTAAAAAGAAAAAATAACAAGTTTGGCAGTCAACTTCTGTTAATAGCAACTTTAACAGTCGGGGACCATTATTTTGTAAAGTTGAATAGGTCTACATTTTAATAATAAATAAATTTTAATAAGGCCTCGACTGTTGAAGTTACTATTAACAGACTGCTAAACTTGTTTTTTTCTTTTCAGTTGTTTCGGTGCGCTTCGGGGTTTTAGTTTTTTTTAATAATTGATTTTTTTTAATGATAATAATACCTTGGATAATCACACACGGGCGGCTTCTGACCCTAAACTAGGGAAAGCTTGAATAAAATCACATATATATATATATATATAGATAATAAAGAGCTAATCGATGTTTGGATGAAATAGGAACCTGAAACTTTGTATTGCATTTGGTCAAGTTATATTTAATTTTCATGTGTAAGATGTCAAAAGATTCTTTAGTCATTTTAAAGTAGTCCCAATATTTGTCTTCATAACTACGTAGATCTTTACAAAGATTCACATATTCTCCTTTCTCTTGTCGCTCTCTCCAAAGTGGATGCACACTCCATTTCCTTGTAGTTGAAGATTCTTCAGATTCTTCGTCATCCAGAGCGATCGCAATAGCAGCTAATTCCAGATCGTCAAAATTTAACATGATTGTAGTCTAGTTACAACACTGTTTTTTCTCGGACGAGTATACTGCATCACAGCGCAACGGTGATTGCCCGGTCGAGGCCAGTTTTAGTAATTTCAGACACGGAACCGGCTCGGTGACCGTGCTACGGCCGACACTCGGCTCGGACCCGACACGGTCAAGCGTGAGTCATCCTTAATTTTCTACTTAAACGCGACGTGCCCGTGCCTGTCTTTCCGGGGCGAGATGTGCTAGTGTCAGCCGGGGTGCGAGGGAATTACCTTATTAGGCCACCCTACATCCTGACACCCTACATCATGAGACCCGAGACGGCGTATGCCTTTTATCGGTTCGAGTTCGCCATAACTATCACCGCTGGCCTTGTGCGCGGTGGAGGGTATCCGTGGGGATTACCGCACGAAAAAAAAAAAGAAAAAGAAAAGTACAGAACCCTCGGCGCATGAGTTCGATTCGCACTTGACCGATTTTTTTAAATAATAATAATCATTTATTTCAAGCAGAATGGCTCATACATAAATGCCTTACAGACTAACATACATATAATTATAAAATTCCTATAACTAATTTACACGAAATGACGGCGTCGTGTTGCGCTGTGTGGTGTCTCGTAGCTGCCCTCGAAATCGGCGGTACATGACAACCTTCGGCCAAAACTCTTCTTTGAGGAAGTTCGCGAGGTGATGTGTTGGAACCCGTACCACGAACGACTTGAAATTGGTGCTGTGGCGGGACTCTAACCTCTCGACCCTCAAAGTCCAGTTGGTCTTCGTCCTGATGTACTGCACCACATCTTCAACTGTCATGGAGTTGTGTAATCGGGACACGTACAGCTGCGTCGAAGGTGTTACAGGACGCAGCAACATATCGGGTCCTGCTAACGCAGTACCGCATAGATTACGACAAGGAGGCTTCTTTCTCTTCTTCTTCTCTACCTTTATGTAGACATCCTTGTCACACGAGTCCTTGTTTGGATAGCAGGCTTGTGTGAGGCAACAATAGCAGCGTAGGCACGAGGAGGTGTCGGCGTACCTTTTTTTTTTTTTTTTTTTTTCCGTGCGGAAATCCCTTCGGATACCCCCCCGCCGGCCAGCGGGGGCGGTTATGTCGGTGTCGGCGTACCTACGTGAGTTATTGTTCGGACGGGTATCCAAACGGCGTCGGCAAGTGAACACTTTGCAGGGCGCGCATTTTCGGCGACGGGTGACGTAGTGCAACTCGCCGACTCGAAACTGCAGACGGCATTGCATTGCATTTTGTGTCCCGCGACGTTTGTTTACGTTAGAGGCATCGGGCGACCTACTTGTCGAAACAGCATTGCGTAACAACTCTACCTCGGCACGTAGTTCGCCTATGATGGTGTTGTTTGACGCCTCCATCTTGGACTGTACCTCGACGAGGCTCGCTTTCAGAGGTTGTGATGTCCTTAAGCAGCCTGGTTACATCGACGTGATCGGACGTGACGGGGGTAGCTTATGTAGCTCCTTCGCCACGAAAACAGGGACGTCGTCCGGGTCGGTGTTCTTCAGGATGGTGATCATGTCCTGGACACTCTTCTCGCCACCATCAATGTATTTAAAAATATATTACATATTTTCCTTTATTTACTCAACATAAATGAATGAATAAAGGAAATAGTAATACAAAACATTTCGAACAATTAAAATAATGACGAATATGAACTGCATTTTGATTTAAGGTTTACTGGAGAATCTCCGGATATTGTCCGTAGATTATTGAAAAAGGTTTAATGACAGTGAAGGAAGCTCGTGAAGTAGGTATGTAAGGGCAGAAGCAGATGGCGGACTGTTGTGTGTCTGCCTACCCCGAAGGCAAAAAGGCGCGAGTATATGTATGTATGTATGAGAAAAATATCCGGAGACTGCAATCGTCTTCGGAGCGAAGCCCTAGACTAGAGGCAGTGTGCGACCTGTGTTTACCGGTTTTAGCTGTGTGGCTTGCTCGACTGAATAACTTTTATAATAATACCTAAACGTTCATTCAACCTCGGCCACCAGTTGAACTTAGTACTACGTTGTAAAGTTGTGAAGTTAATCTTCGTGTTATAAAAAGTGGGAAATAGTAGGTACCTACCTACCTATTTCTTAGTTTTTGTTCGTGTTTTGTGCCAAATGAATCATGTGTTTGGAATCCATTAAGTGTAATAATAAACTTAGGAAAAATAATATTTAATTTGTATTTGTAAGGAAATCAATCAAAATACATAATGTCGCACGTTGTGTCTCCTCAAACATCTTCTACATCTCCGTATCCATCGCCTCAAATAGAAACCGCCGAAACCGGTGAAGACCTAGATGACTGTTGGTGTTTACGTCCTGACAAAAGCCAAGGGTGCTTCTTGTATTGCTGTTGTAGTTTTCTATACGGCATTTGTGGAGGCTTCATGGAAAGTATTAATAATTGTTGCAACTGTTGCGAAAACTGTTTGAAAGATTGTTGTGAAGACCAACCTGAAAAAAGAAACAAGCGCAGAACGTACAGAAATACTAGCCAGTCGTTTTACGACTGTGATAATGATTGGGGTGCAGGATCTGATGACCCTGGATATTTCCCTCCAATAACTAACGAGCCAAGCTCACATCATTCTAACAATCATCACTCAGGGTATCAGAATTCACATTGTCATGACACTGGAGGGCATCATGACTCTGGCGGACATTATGACTCCGGTGGAGGCACATGCGACTCAGGATGGGGAGGAGATTCCGGCGGCGGGTGTGATTCAGGCGGGGGTGGCGATACTGGTTGCGCTGATTAGGTACCTACCTAGTAAGTGAATATACTAGTGTATTCGTGTACGATTTATACGTCTATTAATGTAATGATATTAACTATGATGATGTGCTCAAGTGTTTTACTAATGTATTGGTAATATTGTAAAAATAATTTGTATAGTAAACAATTTTTGTAAATGGGTCATGTATAGAAAAAATAACCCATTTACAAAAAAAAATTAGCCGAGGAACATGCCAATTAAACCGAATTGGTCTGTAAGTAGAAATTAACTAAGAATACGGTAATTTGGCTGTGTTATTGATGAATAAGCACACTATTGTTAGGTAAAATAAAGGTCTTTCACTTCGTCCATTTTGGAAGAATTTGTGCCAATGTTTATACCTATCATCCATGTAACACTGAAAAAATTAACAACCTAGGTACTATTACGCGGAAATGTCGCCAATCATCAATAGTTATTTTTATATATATTCACACTTACTTTTAAGCAGTCACGGCCACAGGGAGCTTAAGATGGTGAACAATCCGTTAAAAGTAGTTTCATTTCAATGTGTAATTAACCCGAATTGGTCTGTAAGTAGAAATTAATTAAGAAAACGGTAATTTGGCTGTGTTATTGATGAATAAACACACTATTGTTAGGTAAAATAAAGGTCTTTCACTTCGTCAATTTTGGAAGAATTTGTGCCTATGTTTATATCATCCATGTAACACTGAATAAATTAACAACCTAGGTACTATTACGCGGAGGGGTGTGTGTTGGGTAACCTCCTCGAGTGTCGCTCCGATTCCGATCCCGCTGCAGTCCGGGGGGAACGAAATCGGAGCGGCCGGTACACCCTGGGCGGCGGTCAATGGCTTCCCCTTCACCCCTCCATAGGGTTGGCATTGATCGTCGGCCAATACCCAACGTGGCGGGAAACTCATCGCTCTCCGTACTCCTCTGTTTTCAGAGGAGACAGGATGAGCGATGCTGTTAGTGGTGAGATGGCCCAGGGTCAGCCGGGGTGCGAGGGATATGCTCTATGGGTAACCTTACACCCCGGCGTCTGAAGACCCGAGACGGCGTGCGGTTTTAGTCGGTGCAAGCCCGACATAACCGCCCCCGCTGGCCGGCGGGGGGGTATCCGAAGGGATTTCCGCACGATAAAAAAAAAAAAAAAAAAAAGGTACTATTACGCGGAAATGTCGCCATTCATCAATAGTTATTTTTCTATATTATATTCACACTTACTTATAAGCAGTCTTGGCCACAGGGAGCTTAAGATGGTGAACAATCCGTTAAAAGTAGTTTCATTTCAATGTGTAAAGGCCCCATATACGGTACAATCCGTCGTTTAATACCGATCACAACGACGAATCGTACCGTCACCCCAGCAGAACCAAGCCGGGACGGTGGGGCGACTAGCGCCCCTCCCCCAAACCGGGGCAAGACGGGGACACCGTGGTTCCCAAACCCGAGGGGGCCATCTCGAAACCGGAGATGATCCAGGATCAGTCGGGTTGCGAGGGATAAGCTCTATGGGCAACCTTACACCCCGGCGTCTGTAGACCCGAGACGGCGGCGTGCGGTTTTAGTCGGTTCAAGCCCGACATAACCGCCCCCGCTAGGTAGCGGGGGGGTATCCGAAGGGATTTCCGCACGGAAAAAAAAAGGTATTGCCATGTATGGCCATGGAGTATGGGGCCCTTAACATTCGTATCAAACTTCAATAAAGAGCTAAAGCTTTTGCTTTCTAGCAAAAGATACCTTTTTTTTTCGGAAATCCCTTCGGATCCCGCCAGCCAGCGGGGGCGGTTATGTCGGGCTTGAACCGACTAAAACCGCACGCTTCCTCGGGTCTTAAGACGCCGGGGTGTAAGGATGCCCATAGAGCATATCCCTCGCACCCCGACTGACCCTGGGCAATCTCCGGTTTATTTTATTTTATAATTCCTTTTTACAAGATAGGTGCATTTATTAATAAAGTGTACTATTGTGAATCTTCTTATTTTAATCAGTTTTCAGACTGACGACAAGATGACATCGATACCTAATTCTTGAACAGAGGAACGGCCAGTTTTATCCTAAGCCATAGATTAAAACCGGCCCTGCGCCTCTTATGAAGGTTGGTTTGGGCTTCAAACGCTGTGTTTCGAAACATTGCCTACAAATCATCCTTGTTATTTTTCACATGAATAAATAAATAATAAGTATTTCATTTTATGCGCATGCAACATTCTTTTTTCATGAAGTAAGTAGGTACTGCTACCCGTTCGGGGTGCGAGGGATATGCTCTATGGGCAACCTTACACCCGAGACGGCGTGCGGGTTTAGTCGGTTCAAGCCCGACTAAACCCGCACGCCGGCGGAGGGGTATCCGAAGGGATTTCTGCACGAAAAACAAAAGAAAGGTAATGCTAACCGAATTTATTAGTATTTCCGCTAGCCCTTACAGTGAGCCTTGCTTGTATGAGAAGTGGGTTAACGTCGGTAGTATCACAGAGTACTTTATATATGGTAGTATAATGGCCAGGATTCGAACACGGTAAGCGAATAAATTTGATTTTTTGATTTGACGCCCTCTGTGGCGTAGCGGTAGTGCATTCGACTGCTACGACACGGGTTCGATTCCCGCTCAGTGCAAATATTTGTATGCATGAATATTTCTATTTGCATTGGTCCGTGTGTTTCTTTGTATTATATGTAAGTATTTACAAAAAAAGTATATAAGTATGTCTATCTGCATTCTGGAACCCATAACAGAAGCTAACATGCTTACTTTGGGTCTAGAAAGCGTTGTGTAGGATGTCTTAGAATATTTATTTATTAAAAAAAAAACATAAATTTCCTTAACCGCAAAGCTATACCTTATTTTTTTTTCGTGCGGAAATCCCCTCGGATACCCCCCCGCCGGCCAGCGGGGGCGGTTACGTCGGGCTTGAACCGACTAAAACCGCACGCCGTCTCGGGTCTGCAGACGCCGGGGTGTAAGGTTGCCCATAGAGCATATCCCTCGCACCCCGACTGACCCTGGGCCATCTCCGGTTTCGAGATGGCCCCCTCAGGTTTGGGAACCACGGTGTCCCCGTCTTGCCCCGGTTTGGGGGAGGGGCGCTAGTCGCCCCAGAGCTATACCCATGAATTGCTTAGAATATTGTGTTTATTTTAGGATAGTATCCCTTCGTTCGCTTACGCAACCAATAAGTGTACAAGGAAAAATGTGCAAAATGTATCTTTATCTACACTGCAATACAACTCAATAGGTTAAAATTACGATATGGAAAATCCAACAGTCGAGAGACTATCCATATAGGTAATTATTCTACAGTCTCATACATTTAAACCGTTTACCGTGCTGGTTTTTCCGGCATGATTTCTTTAGAGGAATAGTTTGCCTTGTTGTTTCCAATAAGATTTTCCCGTTTAAAGCTAAACCGTGTTTTCCCGTGGGTGACGAGCGATGCAACTATGAAATACGGCTAAGTATTCTCTATCTGGCAATAAGCAAGATACAAATTGAATTACAACTAATTTTATCGCGATTTATTTGGTGTATTATCCTATCTATCTTCAGATGTATCGTAGGCCTTATAAATAGGGTTCCATTGGTTATCCGTCGGGTACGGAACCCTAAAAATATAGGATATGCTCTATGGGCAACCTTACACCCCGGCGTCTGAAGACCCGAGACGGCGTATGGTTTTAGTCGATTCAAGCCCGACATAACCACCCCCGCTAGCTGGCAGGGGGGTATCCGAAGGGATTTCCGCACGAAAAAAAAACAAAGAAAAGGTACCCGAAATAGGGGTGTGTGTTGGGTAACCTCATCGAGTGTCGCTCCGATTCCGATCCCGCTGCAGTCCGGGGGGAACGGAATCGGAGCGGCCGGTACACCCTGGGCGGCGGTCAATGGCTTCCCCTTCACCCCTTCATAGGGTTGGCATTGATCGTCGGCCAATACCCAACGTGGCGGGAACACATCGCTCTCCGTACTCCTCTGGTTTCAGAGGAGACAGGATGAGCGATGCTGTTAGTGGTAAGATGGCCCAGGGTCAGCCGGGGTGCGAGGGATATGCTCTATGAGTAACCTTACACCCCGGCGTCTGAAGACCCGAGACGGCGTGCGGTTTTAGTCGGTGCAAGCCCGACATAACCGCCCCCGCTGGCCGGCGGGGGGGTATCCGAAGGGATTTCCGCACGATAAAAAAAAAAAAAAAAAGGTACCCGAAATAAAGAGCACCACATATAAATTATTAATACTCTGTGATACGTCATTTACGTTTGGTCGAGACTGTACTCCTCCGGAATCACAATACCGATCTTGACCAAATTTGCCATGGCGATAGTGTAGACACGGCTGAGTGTTTAGAGGGGTCAACTGTTCAATTACAATGTACCATTGAGGAATAATCATCGAAAAACAGTTTCACGAGCGCGCGGCCTTAGTTATGCGCGCGACCGTAGTAAGATGCCTTATTCATCAAGTAAGAGTCCTGCTCGCTCAGCTCAATTTATTTCAGTCGCACCCTGCTAATACTCTGTAAAAACCGTGATACTCAGTGCACTTACCAACTAATTATTTCGGTACGTGAACTTATTTGAAATGATTGTGCGAATAGTTCCTGGCGCTATATCAAATCTGGAAATTACTCAGAAGCTGTTTATTTGGTTTGTGCCTTGAACCGTATTCGAGTGCACTTAGTGTAATAAGAAATATTTAGTCGATAAGTTTTCATACCATTGGCAGGCTCCCAAAATGGCTGATGAAATACAACTATAATGGTACTGATCAAAGATTGACTAATATTTTCCAATAAATACTTACAATCACATCTGTTTTCCATCCACATTTCGGTAACTATATTTTTTACTACTACGTAATAGCCTTTTTAGGGTTCCGTTGCCAAATGGCAAAAAACGGAACCCTTATAGATTCGTCATGTCCTCTCTGTCTGTCCGTCCGCATGTCACAGCCACTTTTTTCCGAAACTATAAGAACTATGCTGTTGAAACTTGGTAAGTAGATGTCATTTGTGAACCGCATTAAGATTTTCACCCAAAAATAGAAAAAAGCAGTAAATTCTGAGGGTTAGAACTTAGAACTGAAACTCAAAAATTTTTTTTTCATCGAACCCATATCTGTGGATAGGTCTTCAAAAATGATATGGAAGTTCTTAAAATATTTTTTTTTCTAAACTGAATAGTTTGCGCGAGAGACACTTCCAAAGTGAAATTGAAAACTGAAATTTCTAAAATAAGAGAATGATAAAACTCAAAAAAAATGTGATGTACATTACCATGTAAACTTCCACAGAAAATTGGTTTGAACGAGATCTAGTAAGTAGTTTCTTTTTTAATACGTCATAATTCGGCGAATTGACCTTTCATTCAATCAACTCAAATATAAAAATAAAATAAAAACATCATTATGTTTTGCTTCTACGGAACCCTTAATGGGCGTGTCCAACTCGCACTTGGCTGCTTTTTCATCGTAACGTCATTCACGGTTGCATCAAAAACTGTCACTTCGAAATGGAACTCGGGGCCCGCCACTCCTTTCAACAATTTTATTATTTTGACCTTTCCGAAAGCCACTGACCGATCCCCGAAAGTAAAACCTGCGCCAGAGCATCGTCGTTCGTCAATTAGCAGGTGTACGAGCTTGCAGTTGCCAGGTGTGGTTGGATTGGACCCTGAAGTAGGGTTGCCAACATTTTTTCCGCGAAATATAGTATTTTT
This sequence comes from Cybosia mesomella, assembly GCA_946251805.1. Lineage (NCBI taxonomy): Eukaryota > Metazoa > Arthropoda > Insecta > Lepidoptera > Erebidae > Cybosia > Cybosia mesomella. The sequence goes on from OX276413.1 coordinate 3,373,698, forward strand.
GAAAATAAGTTCTTAAAATATAGTACATTTCAAAAAAATAATAGTATTTTATGAAAAAAAAAGCAAAAATACGCATAACCCATATGTTCACGCCTCTTTTCCATTGGGATTGGCAGAGATCACATGTTTCTACTTGCTACGATCCTGGTATACGCCTTTCGTTTCTTCTCCTAATTTGTTTTCATACATAGTATTCTGGTCCGAAATATAGTTGAATACTATATATTATAGTACCGTTGGCAACCCTAGCTACACTTGACGGAAATCCCATCGCGAATCTTTCGCGGTGGAACCCCATACATGTCATTTCATATTGATAACGACGCGATGATCATGCGCACAGTGTGCCTGATAAGTATTAAGTAATTTATCTATCTATACATCTAAATAAAATTGGAGTGTCTGTTTGTAATATTGAAATAACCTTTTTTACTATATGTATATTGTTAAGGACCGTGGTTCGTAACAGACTATGACCTGATAAGGTTCCAAATAGACTGCCACTACTTCGCGGTCGCCTTCAGTGGACTGTATTTGATGGATGTTGAGTCGAAGAATGAAACACTTGGATGGGTGGACTTCATTGACGTCAGTGAGGCATCGGATGTACTTGGCCCAGCACTACTCTTGATCTACTACTTCCTGTTGAGCTTCCTTGTTCCTTGAGAGACTCTTGTTGTCTACTTGTTGCCCAATTCCATGTTCAATTGCCCAATGTCCATTGTCCAATATTTCCTACCAAATGGTCCCTGCTTTTATAGTCTTTTGTAGTACTGGCCCGCGATCCAAATTACCTCACCTCCGCATTTTCATTTATTTATAGAACTTATGTTTTACATATTAATTACATAGCATATATGTACATAGGTAGCAATAAGACTTGCACGACGATAGGTACTTACATCTGTACCGTGCGACGTCGGGTTACTGAATGACGGGCGGATTGACCCCTCAGGCTTATATATGGGCCCTGCCTCCCGCGAGCTACTATATAATAAAATGGCACCAGCCGGGGGAGCGCATATTCGCTTCTTACGGCGTGGGAGGCAGTCGCGGGGTGTAATTAAACTTACATACTAATATACAAAGTCGTATTTCCTATTTATACGAAGTTATGTTAGATTCTGAGTAATGCATTTACGTAATTATATTTGCAATTATGCTTTTCGGGGAATGTACTTTCTTTATTAAATTTGGCTCTAACATACTTAATTACTCAGAAAACTAACTCCTAACAGTAGTAAGCTATTTATCTTAGCTTAATATCAAAGTAATTACATTATTACGTTTTAATTTACGTAAATCTAACATTTTCATAATTTATTCGTTATATTCACGCTTACTTAATCTACGTGTCACTGGCACATGTGTCTATAGTCTATTTGTGTCGTGCACATTCTCCCGCCGTCGCTGACCCTGGTTCGTCTGCGAGCTCCGTTGGTAGCACGACGATCTTCTTCGTAGGCCTCCTCAGCACGTGTCCGCTGCTGGTGGTGACGTCCACGACTCGTACCTCGCCGTCGGCTCCTGGGAACACCCGGCTGACGCGTCCTCGCGGCCAGGTGTTGCGCGGCAGATTGGAATCGCAGATGATGACGACGTCCCCGACCTTCGGGGCGACGCCGGTGCTGGTGGGCTCCCGCCGGTGTTGCAATAGGGGAAGGTACTCCTTCACCCACCTCCTCCAGAAGATGTCAGCCTGGGCTTGAGCTCGCTTCCATTGTTGGCGAGCAGTCACGTCGTCTGCAGAGAAGTGCCCTGGTGGTGGCACATGGCAGTTGGGCCCGATGAGGATGTGGTTCGGCGTGAGGGCCTCGGGATCGTTAGGATCAACCGAAACATGTGTGAGGGGTCGTGAGCCGGGATGCTTTTCCATCATGGTGACACGAAGCACTTTCACTGCTTTCACCATACGTTCCCATCCCCCCCCCATGAAGGGTGCGGAAGGGGGTATGTACTTCCACACGATGTGTTGACTTGTAGTTTCTTCTTTGAGCGCGTCGAGTACGGCCTCTGCTAGCTCCTTTTCCGCTGCCTTGAAGCACGTAGCGTTGTCACTCTTTTTCTTCGTGGTATCTTCTATCTCGGCGGGGCAGTGTGCAACGAAAGATTTATACACACGCGGCTCCGACCTTATCCATGCGAGTGCGGTTCGCGAGTCGCTCCAATAGGTCTTCTCTGTTAATTCGTAGTCGTGTTCTTGGGTGGCTTGAGCCAGGCGCGCTGCCAGTAGTGCAGCTTGATGCTCGAGGCTCGGCATGGAGATGGGCTTCAACGGGGTCGCTCTGCTCTTTGTGGCTGCTAGATGGTAGCGGCCGTTGAGCTGTGTGAACCACCTGCACCATCGCTCCCGTAGCTCTGCTGGGAGTGGGTCGTCCCATTCCATCTTATAGCGCCATGTGTTCTGAAAAATACGTTTACTGGGAATTAATATCGGTGAGATAAAGCCGACCGGATCGAATGAGGCTTCTCGCTTCGTTGGAGGTCGCGTGTTTGTTTCCACTTCGCGCTGGATCTTCAAGTTGCTTGCGTTAAAGCCAAGATGATCTTCGTTGACGTGCCATGTTAGTCCCAATGTTTCTTGGCCGTTGAGTTCCACTGTAGCACTGCTGTCTTGTGGCAGTGATAATTCTTCAATCTCGGTGTCGCCGTCGTGTATAAGTTGAGGCGGCTTGTGCGGCTTGGCGGGGTTGCCGACCGGAAAGTGAGGTAGGTACCACGTCCTTTCCTTCTGCGGTGGAGTAGGAGCTGATTCTGCATAGCCTGACTTGAGTAGGTTTTCCATTCGTTTTTCTTCATCTCTATCGAGTCTTCGTTCGAGCGTAAGCAGACTTTTCTCAGCTTCCTTGTAGCTTTCTTTCCACGGCAGTCCGGTCTCATATCTTCCATCTGGTAACCGCCGGCCTTTTACTTCCAGAATCTGCAATTCACGCAGTTCGGGATCTTCTCGGGGGCGTCGGGGTTCGATGCCCAGTGACTCCAACTTGAGGTCCTTCTTCACTGTGTCCTCAATGGAGTCCTTTACGCGCTGTTGCAGCGTACCGCAGAATGACACTGTTGCAGTCATTGAACTGCTGCATCCGTGTTCGCGATCTTCTCGGGGGCGTCGGGGTTCGATGCCCAGTGACTCCAACTTGAGGTCCTTCTTCACTGTGTCCTCAATGGAGTCCTTTACTCGCTGTTGCAGCGTACCGCAGAATGACACTGTTGCAGTCATTGAACTGCTGCATCCGTGTTCGCGATCTTCTCGGGGGCGTCGGGGTTCGATGCCCAGTGACTCCAACTTGAGGTCCTTCTTCACTGTGTCCTCAATGAAGTCCTTTACGCGCTGTTGCAGCGTACCGCAGAATGACACTGTTGCAGTCATTGAACTGCTGCATCCGTGGAGCACCCATCCCAGCTGAGTGAGCGACGCCACAGGCTGGTTACGGCTTCCGGTGCGCAGCTGACGGGTTACGATGAGATGCCAGTTGTCTTGTCCCAATAACACTTTAGGTGAAGCCTTTTTATACGTTATCTTGTCACGTATGTCTTCCAGATGTTCACAGCCGTTGAGGTGCTCTTCATGCACGGTGTTGGGTGAGAGGCGGAGTCGGTCCATGGTGTGGGCGGTTAAGTCGTACTCTTCATCGGCGTACTTCCCTTTGATGCGTAAACTCACTGTCTTGCTCTTGTGCTTCATGTCGCTGTTGACACCTTGGATCCACGTCTCCTTTGTTGGTCCGTCTGCCCCGATGACGTCGGCTATGGTCTCATCTATCAGCGTGATCGTGCTTCCTTCGTCCAATAAGGCGTAGGTATTGACGCTACCGCTTGGTCCTCTTAGTGTCACTGGTGCCATCTTGAGGTAGGCCTTGCGCTGACTGCGGGGAACTGCTGCTGTGGCTACTTCTGCCGTTGAGGTCGTGATGTCTTCCTTCTGTTCTTCACGGTCCCTTGGCGGCATATCGCGATGCAGTAGTCGGTGATGCATTATCTGGCACCCGTTCTTCCCACAGGCTGGTGCTCTGCATGTGGCGCGTCGGTGGTTACTTCGAAGACAGCGAAAACAGACTCTGTTCTTCTTGGCTGTTTCCCATCTCGCGGTGTTGTCTAGGGCGATGAACTGCTTGCAGTCAGGTAGCTTATGATCCTTGCTACACTGTGGACATCTCTCTTCTGATGTCTTCTTGTTGATGGTGAGCGTCTGTTCAACTCTTCTGCTTCTTTGAGGACGATAACCGGTTCTTCTGTTGTCTTCTGTGTGGTTCACCTCTGGGAGCGCGTAGGAGCTGCACTTGTCTGCCTCTTCTGACAGGAACACAGATATTTTCTTCAGTTCTGGTATGTCTTCTTTCTTCTTTGCAGCGAAGTCGTACCACTTGTTTCGGAGTATAGGTGTGAGTTTCTCGATGATACTTCTGCACATCTCTGGACTGTGTAGGTAGTGCGGCTTCCTCAAGGCTTCTATGGTTCCCACGATGTTTGCTATCTTCCCAGCGAAGATACAGATGTCCTTGGCGTTATCGGTCACTTTGTTAAGAGTCTTGAGCTTCTCCATCTCGACGTGGATGAGTGCTTCTGGTCTACCAAATCTTCTCTCGAGGGCCCTTATGATCACCTCGGGGTCAGGTTGACTCAGCATTAGACACTCGACTGCTTCTTGTGCGAGTCCACGTAAACTTTTCCTTATTCTTGCGATATTTTCGTTCTACGTGAAGTATATACCCGATTCTTCATACATAGTCTTGAAGGCGAGCCATTCTGTGCTGCTGCCGCTGAAGATCGGTAGTTCTCGTATATACTTGGGCGGCTCCCTGTTGCATCTCATAGCCTGGGATAGGGCCGCGGTGAGCGTAGCTACATCGATCACGGAGTTCTTCACTGAAGCACTTCCTTCTGATTTTTCCTGGGTTTGACACTTCTCCACTAGTTGACCCCTATCTTGGCAGGTCTGAGTGTTTTCCTCGATGTCTTGCCCCTTTTCCTTCAGGTTGGGTGTCGCAGCGTCATCCTTCTGTAGCCACGTGTTAATACGTACCGATGCCAGATCTTCCTCAGACCCGTCGTCGCTGCTCTCGTCCTGCAGTAGCCGCTGTAGACGGATTTGTTCTATCTCTGCTTCGGCTTGTATTTGCTTGAGCTTCAGTTCTGCCAAGCGTTGTTTGACTTCCAGTTCCTTCTTCTTTCTTGAACTGGTGGAGCGGCGTGACCTCGTGTCCAAAGGCCGCATGGTGCGCTGTGAGCTAGGCTCTCCATATACAACAGCGCGGGTGTGGGGCGATCCTTTTTCTGTCGTCCCTGACTCTTCAGTAGTCACAGTTGTGCTGGACGTGGTCTGCTCGGTGCTGACTGTGGCTTCCGACGCACCACTGTCCGCATAACTTCTGGCCTCTTCCGTGGCCGCAGGGTGTAGTACTGATCTTGATGCTGATGCCGGTTCCTCTTCCTGTCGACGCTTCCCTCCATCCCTGGTGAGAACCATTCTTCTTTCTTCAAGTTTATACTTACCTGGAATTCCGACGGATCGTGGACTTTATTCCTACCCTTCGACCCGGTTCCAATGGACCATAGACGTTCGTGACAGACTATGACCTGATAAGGTTCCGAATAGACTGTCACTTCTCCCTTAGTTGAAGAACGATGAAACGTCTACGGCTGGCAGTTTGACTTGAAGTTGACCTGGATCTTCGAAGGACCGTGTACTTTATTCGGCTCCGAAGGACCAATGTTAAGGACCGTGGTTCGTAACAGACTATGACCTGATAAGGTTCCAAATAGACTGCCACTACTTCGCGGTCGCCTTCAGTGGACTGTATTTGATGGATGTTGAGTCGAAGAATGAAACACTTGGATGGGTGGACTTCATTGACGTCAGTGAGGCATCGGATGTACTTGGCCCAGCACTACTCTTGATCTACTACTTCCTGTTGAGCTTCCTTGTTCCTTGAGAGACTCTTGTTGTCTACTTGTTGCCCAATTCCATGTTCAATTGCCCAATATCCATTGTCCAATATTTCCTACCAAATGGTCCCTGCTTTTATAGTCTTTTGTAGTGCTGGCCCGCGATCCAAATTACCTCACCTCCGCATTTTCATTTATTTATAGAACTTATGTTTTACATATTAATTACATAGCATATATGTACATAGGTAGCAATAAGACTTGCACGACGATAGGTACTTACATCTGTACCGTGCGACGTCGGGTTACTGAATGACGGGCGGATTGACCCCTCAGGCTTATATATGGGCCCTGCCTCCCGCGAGCTACTATATAATAAAATGGCACCAGCCGGGGGAGCGCATATTCGCTTCTTACGGCGTGGGAGGCAGTCGCGGGGTGTAATTAAACTTACATACTAATATACAAAGTCGTATTTCCTATTTATACGAAGTTATGTTAGATTCTGAGTAATGCATTTACGTAATTATATTTGCAATTATGCTTTTCGGGGAATGTACTTTCTTTATTAAATTTGGCTCTAACATACTTAATTACTCAGAAAACTAACTCCTAACAGTAGTAAGCTATTTATCTTAGCTTAATATCAAAGTAATTACATTATTACGTTTTAATTTACGTAAATCTAACATTTTCATAATTTATTCGTTATATTCACGCTTACTTAATCTACGTGTCACTGGCACATGTGTCTATAGTCTATTTGTGTCGTGCACATATATGAATATATATACGGTACATACACCAAAATAACATTTTTACAATTTTTTTCTGTCTGTCTGTTTGTTCCGGCTAATCTCCTAAATGGCTGGACCGATTTTGACGGGACTTTCACTGGCAGATAGGTAATGTTACAAGGCGTAACATAAGGTACTTTAATTTTAGAAAAACATTAGTGTTCCGCGCAAAAGAATCAAAACCATAAAAATCGAAATCCACGCGGACGAAGTCGCGGGCACAGCTAGTCTATACTATTATTATAACGAGAAAAGTTTAGTTTGTTTGTTATCGATAAACATTGAAACTACTGAACCGATTTCAAAAATTCTTTCAACATTAGAATGCTACATTATCCCTGAGTACCAACATGGATTGGCGTTACGACACGGAAGATCTTCGACGTCTTTTCCGTCGAATGTAGCATTTGCCTCTGATATCCGTTCGTCCATCAAAGAGCTGTGGCAAGTGACCCTGTATCTCATAAGCCGCAATACTCAGACAGCTGAATTTTGGACCTATCATAATAATAGCGGCGATAGCCCAGTGGTATACGTAACGGACTGATGAGACGAGGTCTCGAGTTCGATCCCCAGTTGCCCGGGCACAAATCTCTGACTTTTCGTAGTTATGTGTGCATTAATAAATGATAATTACCGCTCGCTTAATAATGTGCCCGGTAGATGGCAATAGGCTCGCCCCCTATTACATTGGGACCTCAACATAACTGGCGAATCGTGGGTGTGTAAAACACTTCTGCCTACCCCTTCGGGGATACAGGTGTGAAGTTATGTTATGTTATGTGTTTATGTAATAATAATAATAACCTATCACTATTGCACATTACTACCAAAGGAAAAATTAAAAAAAAATACTTTAGGGGATTTTAATGATTGCAATTCAAACTGTTACTATCCTGTGCGATACCTAGTAACTACGGAACACTTCGGTAAGTACGACTCGCACTTGACCGATTTTTTCGTGATTAACAAACAGCTCATCATTTGGATTACAAAGGAATACTAAACTTGTAAAGTTGAGATTAGGCAATTAAAAGTAAGAAGAAATTAAGGAAACACATTCGATAGAAAAAATACTAAGAGCTATAAAAACAAGCAAACCAAGCAACCAAAACAAGCTAGATCTGCGAAAAATATATCGGCCAATAACATTTCACGGCCAATCCCTATCAATCGCTGGAAATTACAATGACTGTGTTTGCAAATTTTATATTGTAAAATGCCAAGACTACATCACACCTTGAAGAGATAATGCAGCTGTTATCTGAAACTATGACCGCGTGAAAGCGAGACGTAATCATACGTCGTACGTATGAGCAAATGAAACAGAGAATGACCACTATCAAAATATTTGATAGTGGCGGCTAGACTATCTTCTTGACTGTATACTTATAACCGTGGATCGCGAACATTGTATTAATTGTATAATAAACAACAAAGTTATGGAAATATGATTTAAATCATTTCGAAAGTGTGATTCTTTGTATTGATATCAAATCATTATTAATAATAATGTCTGACGACCAAACAGAAGACCAAAATAGAGACGAAGACGAAGATGTCATAACCAATCAACCATTAAGAAATGCAACAAAGATATTTGTAACTCCTTTGATAACGAATAATAATGATGCTGGTTGTTGCAGCTGCCAGTGTTGTTGTTGCATTGGAGATTCTAACCCCGAAAACAACACGGATAGTTGTGATTGCGGAGATTGTGATTGTGGAGACTGTGATTGTGGATCCTGCGATTGTTTTAGTTAATAATTTTCTTTTAGAGTTACTTTGTCATACGACACGTTGTTTTATTGACGGCTCTAATAGTTTTAAATACTGTTAAGTTGATTAAATTAACTTTATTTTTATGTAGGTAATTGGCCTTCATTTCTGTCTTCTTGACGTTTAGGACACTACTCTACAGATGACAGATGATGATTTTGTATAAAATAGGTAAATTTATAATACTCTGTGGCTATGACAGCAACAAACAACGACAAAAGTCGCTAAATAGTAAAAATTTTACAAACCACCATTTACAAAAAAATCCATACGATTTGCACAACATACGGACGCCCGCATGTTTGTGTGACTGCATGAGGCAGCGGAGGCTATTAATAAATCACTTTGTTTACTCTGTAACAGCTAGTTTTTGGTTTTACTTAGAGCAGCTTTATCTATTTAAGGCTGGATTTCAGCGAGATGAATAAAGACGTAAGTAAATCCAAAGGTAAAAACATTCAATTTGAACTGCGTTGGCACATTTTACTCAAAATCTTTTTTTTCAATTAAACTAAGTTTTGATGTTGTACACTTTCACAATGTATACCTACTCTAGCTGCGCAGAAAGCGTTGTGTAGGTCTCATTGGTGGATGTAGGAGTGGGGGGGGGGGAGGTGTACCAATTAACCAATCATAGATTATACAGCTGGCCCTCCCCGACTTCGCCTTTGGCGTATTTCGAACACCTGTTGCAACCCTTAAATGCTCCTTTAGGTAATAGCGGGATGATATATAGCCTAAGAGACTCACAAATAATGTGGCTTTCTATTGGTAAAAGAATTTTATAAATCGGTTCCGTAGATCCAGAGATTACCCCCTACAAACGCACAATTCCCAAACTTTACCTCTTTATATTATATTATAATACTAGCTTTGCCCGCGACTTCGTCGACGTGGATTTCGATTTTTATGGTTTTGGTTCTTTTGCGCGGAACCCTATTTTTTTTTTTTTTTCTAAAATTAAAGTACCTTTTGTTACGCCTCGTAACATTACCTATCTGCCAGTACCGTCAAAATCGGTCAAAAATAATAGTACTGAAAATTGGGTTTCCTCCATTTTCTTCAAGAAAAACGGCAATTTCATATGTAACGACCTGATATTAGTTTTGAGTATACATTATGCCAATTATGGGCTAAAAGGTATAGATTACATAGCACGAGCTTGAGCTGAAAAATGAGGGGATATTTTAAAAACTATGCTAGTATTTTCTATAACTCGGCAATTACATTATCACATAACAGTGGGTATGTTAAAGTTTAGATGTCACTTTAGCCGCCTTTTAGCTTGAGGACGACAGATAAGTAATGGTTACTTGTCAAAGGGTCATTGGCTTATCAGTCCTTTCATAGACCAATAATAAACATTGTTGTTTATATATTGGTCTATGGTTATTGGTTTTGGGTTGGTCAGTACTCAGTATAGTGCACATGTGCGAACTTTCCAACTTTTATTCAAGATGTTTGTCGGCAGCTGTAAATGTAGACATAAACGTTCATAGCTAGATAAAATAATAATTTCATACTTTTCCTTCAAGCGAACATGGAGGAACAAAAATTGGAGGTCGTTAGAAAATCATCGGTATTCTTAGATATCTACAAACTTGTATTTAATTGGTTTACAGATTATATAATGGCCATTTAGATGTAACACCACATTTAGATGGAAACCAGTTTGCGCGCATGTAGTAGCTCTCTAAAACAATATTATAATAATTGATAGACAACTTCGGCATGTGTGTGTGTGATACAGCCCACGCAGCAAATATCCACATGGCCTAATAGCACCAAAAACCACTTGGCACTTAACCAGACCAGTCGTCTCCGCAACTCGGCCGAAATACGTCGTGCACGTTTGATAACAAATCGTAAACAAACGTCAAATAATTCGCCGGCTAACAAAAATACGCAAACTTGATTCCAATTATCTTGGACATAACGCGATAAAATTGTGTTTCTTTCAAACCGGTATGTCTGAGCAAGAGCCGCAAGTAATAACAGATCAACCGGTGAGAGATCAAAGAAACATGGCAGTGAATCCTAGTCATACTACACCGGCAACTGCAGCTGTGAGGTCGAGTGACGTGGCAGACGCCACGGAGGATTGTTTGGACTGTTTTTGTTGTTTAGCTGAAACAAGCGCAGATATTACTGCTGACGACACATCGGAAGGTTGCGGGTGTGGTGATTGTGGGGATTGTGACTGTTTTGGTAGTGATTAGAGTTTAATTTAGGTTATATAAATCACAAAGTGTATAATCAAGTGTCGTGCAGAATACTGTGAAGATGTTCAACGACTTCATCGAATTTCGACTTATTAATTCGCAACTGCCATTTAATTTTAAGCTTTATTTGTGATAAGATTATTTTGTTTGTAATTATACTTATATCATTTTGGTATATAAGAACTTAAATAAGTTTGAAGTGGCGGTTTGTAATATTAAAATATCAGCTTTTTAGTAAGTAAAAGCATATAAAAATTACAATATTGTCTGTCTAACTTTAAAACTTTCGCGATCCATGCTATACAAAAATGTTAACGGGAATCAACGCGATCGTGGTAATGCAACCCAAAGGTATGTATATATACTTATACCATGATCTCGCGCTAATTCCCGTTAATAATATTGTATGTCTGTCTGTTTGAATTAGGTAATCTCTGAAATGGTTGGGTCGATTTTGACGGGACTTTCACTAGGTGATAGCTGATTTATTAAGGAGTAACTCTGGCTTGTTTTGTTTAAAAAATTAAGTAGGATTTCGCACAAAAAATTAAAACTCAGGTTGAAGTCCAGGCGGATGGACTGGCAGGCACTGCATCTAGTCTCTTCTATGATAGGCACTTACTATGTTAAGATTCGAGATGGCGTGCATTTTTAGTCGGTTCAAGCCCGACATAACCGCCCCCACTGGCCGGCGGGGGTATCCGAGGATATTTTAGCACGAAAAAAAGACGGTACTTAATATGTTAAGCAAAACAAATATTAATAATAATAAGTATAGTGTAACTGCATTTTTGTTTTTTATTGCTATTCCTGTTGTATGAATCTATGGATGGTGGCGCGCTTTACGTGTGATCGAGAGGATGTACCTCTTCGCCGGAGGTTCGCCCCCCAAACCATGGCAACGTGGTTCTCAAACCCGAGGCGGCCATCTCGAAACCGGAGATGGCCCAGGGACAGTCGGAGTGCGAGGGAATTGCCTTAGGGGCAACCTTACACCCTGGCGTCTGAAGACCCGAGCCGGCGTGCGGTTTTAGTCAGTTCAAACCCGACATACCCGCCCCCGCTGCCCGGCGGGGGGAGGGGGGGGGGGTAACAGAGGGGATTTGCACACAATGAAAAGGGTACAGGGATCGATACATAGAAGTTATTGGCTGTAAATAATAATGTTAAGCCCCATTTTTTTTAACGTGTGTAAGCCCCCACGGGCTTCACCCCATCGGTGCCAACGATGGGGTGGGCGTGTCGGAATCAGACCGACTAAAACCACACGGTGTCCTCCCAAAGTGTCCATTGCCGGGCACCACAGGTAAGCCCTCGAAAGGATAACCCTAGGGTTACCGGTGGACTTTGGCAGCCACCGCGGCCTCGTCTGGTGGCCCCGATCATGGAGGTCGGTAGTCCCGGGCGTAGACGAGTCTGTGGGGTCCTCGCCGAAGACTGCGGAAATAGGGGGGCAGGATTCTCTCCCGCTCCCTCTCCGCCGTCTCTTTCGTGCGCATTACCTGCTCGCAGAAAGAGGCAGTGACGTGCCACTTGCTCCCGTCGGAGACCACGGCTCTCACTATGGTCTCCAGCGAGAGAACATCCACGCCCAGGACCGCAACGAGATCCCGGCGTTGACTCGCCCACGTGGCACTCCACCAACGTGTGGAGCGCTGTGTCTTCGCCAGGAGCCTCGCAGTGCTGGCATTGCGGCGTTGTCTCCCGGTGGATGCGCCACAGATACTTACCGAAGCACCCGTGTCCGGTAATTATCTGGCACATCCGGTAGGAGAGGTCACCGTAGTGCCTCTCCAACCACTCCTTCAAAATTAAGCCCAAATACAGACTCAAATATCATTTCTTAAAATCACTTAAGTAACATTATTTACCACTTCAAGCATTACTTACAAATCGCATAGTTTTAATAAATGCTTATGTGATTTAGATTTTTGTAGTGTATAAATTGTTGTATTTGATAAATAAATAAAAATAATATATTATTCTGTTCTATTAATAATATTGTTTACACTGCTTGTGTAGTTGTAAACAATATTGTTAATAGAACAGGAAAATTGCGTAGGTAGGTACCTACTACAAGACTAATGTACAGTCAACCTCAAAGGTGGCTAAACAGTAAAATATTTACAAACCACCATTTACAAAGAATCCATACGATTTGCACAACGTACGGGCGCTTTATTTAAGGCTGGATTTCAGCGAGATGAATATAGATGTAAGTAAATCTAAACGTAAATAATCCAATTTCAACTGCGTTGGAAAATTTTACTCAATCATAGATTATATAGCTGGCTCTCGCCGACTTCGCTCGTGGCGTATTTCGAACCGCAACCCTTTAATGCCTGTAATTTATTAGTTTTCATATATATTATAAAAACAACATTTATGATAACTATTCCCCTCCTTTGCGTAGTAGCGTGATGATATACAACCTATGACACTTTCGATTAATTTGGCTTTCTATTGGTTAAAGAATTTTCAAATCGGTTCTGTAGATCCAGAGATTACCCCCTACAAACTCACAATTCACAAACTTTAACTCTTTATATTATTGGTTTAAAGTATAGATTATGCCAATCACGGGCTCAAAGACATAGATTACATAGCTGCAATCTTCAAACTTAAAAGCGGTTAAGTGAAATAGCAAATTCCCAGCCGGAGATAAAAAATGAGGGGATATTTTAAAACCTAGGCTAGTATCTTCTATAAATCTGCAATTGTGTTATCACTTAACAGTGGGTATGTTGAAGTTAAGATGTCATTTAGCCGCCTTTTAGCTTGAGGACGGCAGATAAGTTATAGTTAATTGTCAAACGTTTCTAGGTAGATAAAATAATAATTTCATACTTTTCCTTCAAGCAAAATGGAGGAACACAATTTGGAGGTCGTTAGAAAATCATCGGATGTACAAACTTGTAATTAATTGGTTTACAGATTAAATAATGGCCATTTAGATGTAATATTATAATAATTAATAGACAACTTCGGCACATCGGAGTAGTACCTAGTGAATTTCTTTGTGTGGGTACAGCCCACTCAGCAAAAATCCACATGGCCTAATAGCACTAAAAACCACTTGGCACTTAACCAGACCAGTCGTCTCCGCAACTCGGCCGAAATACGTCGTGCACGTTTGATAACAAATCGTAAACAAACGTTGAATAATTCCCCGGCTAACAAAAATACGCAAACTTGATTCCAATTATCTTGGAATTAACGCGAAAATTTTGTTTCTTTCAAACCAGTATGTCTGAGCAAGAGCCGCAGGTAATAACAGATCAACCGGTGAGAGATCAAAGAAACATGGCAGTGAATCCTAGTCATACTACACCGGCAACTGCAGCTGTGAGGTCGACGGCGGAATGTTTGGACTGGTTTTGTTGTTTAGTTGATTCAAGCGCAGATATTGCTGCTGACGACACATTGGAAGATTGCGGGTGTGGTGATTGTGGGGATTGTGACTGTTTTGGTGGTGATTAGAATTTAATTTAGGTTATATAAATCACAATGCGTATAATCAAGTGTCGTGAAGAATACTGTGAAGATGTTCAACGAGTTCATCCTGTTCGAATTTCGACTTATTAATTTGCAACTGACATTTCATTTTAAGCTTTATTTGTGATAAGATTATTTTGTTTGTAATTATACCTATAATGATTTTGGTATATGGGAACTTCAATAAATTTTGAAGTGTCGGTTTGTAATATTAAAATATCAGCTTTTTAGTAAGTAAATGCATAATGTATATACTAAATCTATGGACAACCTTACACCCGAGACGGCGTGCGGTTTTAGTTGGTTCAAGCCCGACATAACCGCCCCCGCTAGCCGGCGGGGGGTACCCCAAGGATTTCCGCACGAAAAAAAAAGGTACTTAATATGTTAAGATCCGAGATGGCGTGCATTTTTAGTCGGTTCAAGTCCGACATACCCTCCCCCGCTACCCGGCGGGGGTATCCAAGGATTGTAAGCAAACCAAATATTAATAATGATAACTATATTTTACCTACATTTTTATTTTTTATTGCTATCCCTGTTTTATGAATCTATATGGTGGCGCGCTTTACGTGTGATCGTGATTCGTGAGGTACAGGGTTCGATACAAGCAAGTATCAAGAATAATTGGTGTGGAATTGATGGTACCCACCTAAATGACAATAGTCTTGCCTGTTATGACCTCGGTGGAATCAGAAAATTATGGGTTCTTGGTGACGTAATCATCATCACAGCGTAAGTCCCGATTGCATAAGGACCGCTTCACAACAGTAACCTTTTTCTAATCATTTGGCTTGGCCCATCTTGGCTTTTACAGCAGCGAATGCCGTTTGACCAGTCAAACCAAATTCGAAAGCTTACGTCTTAGTCTCGTCCGTAAATCACCAAGTGTACCGATTTGCAGGTGAGGTGCAAAACATAAAAATGTACATGCAATGATTACAAAGGTCAATACGAATTCTGACCTTGATAAGCGAATATGAAATTTTGATAGAAATTTATCGATAAAATTTGATAGATTTAGCGTTAAATTTGATAGATTTATCGATAAATTAGACCAAAAAAATACGATCCAAAAAAGATACTGTACGTGTATGTAATGGTGAAGTCAAATTGACGTGTCCTAAATATAAAAAAAAAACTCTTTTTTAGGATGTAAATAATTTAGTCTATATAATTTTGTTTTTATTGTACAGATAGTTAATATTTTCATTTCAAGTTGGAGAACGGTTTATAAATATTTATTTATTGTATTGGCCCTAACAATGGTGTAAGTACGAAATCCACGATGTCTTATTGAAATTTAAAATAATTTTCTTTCTTTATACTTTAAAAGATAATGAATAAAAAATCATAAAATAAGTTTCAGGACAAAGACAACTTTTATGTCCAGATGTATTTATTTATCTGAAAATTAAAGAAGGTTTATTTGTAGACAATATTGAATTTCGAGGAGAGATTCGGGGATTACCCCGGATCATTGTCACTAGCTCCATCGCAATTAGTTCCATGAAACTAGTAATTTTTTGTCGTCTCGGTAGTTCCTGAACTCCCAAAATATCCTAGACAGCAACCGCGACGGCGCGGCGCTTGCCGTGAGAGGCACGGTGGCGCCGCGCCGTCTCGGCTAACTTTATCACAATATTTTATACAATCTGTACATTTTTTATTATTATTACAATTCGGGACACCGGAAGCCAATTCACTCACGAAGCTTGTGGGCCATTTCATCCATTTAACCAACCTTTCCGTTATAAAAAACATTAACAAAAATATAAAACGTACATATAGAAAATTAGTTAATAAAGTTTAATTAGTTTTTTCATTCCAGCTTACATAGTATTGTGTTAATATTATAAGTTATGTAATGGAAGAGCGGAGGCTCCTAACACAGGCATCAGTTGCTTAAAAGGAGCTTCCAAATACTACCTTTGAAAACCATGGTTTTGACACAATAAATTTATTATTATTATTCCCTTTATTACATTTAAAAGACATTTAAATTATATTTTTAAATACATTCTTTATTATTACCATAGATTATTCCGAGTAACCCCCTTTCGGGTCCAAAACGACTATAAAGTAAGCTTGTATATTAACTTTGTTGTCTGGGGTTAATAAAACTGCTTATACATCAAACGTCGGTAAATCTATTCTAATGTAAAAAAGGTTTTTGAATATTTTAGTATTAATCGACTTTTGTGGTTGACTGTACTTTGACGACAATAGTTCCCCCAAGGGTGTACCTATATGGGGCCCCACAAGGTCAGCCATCTGTAAGCCGGTAGGCCTGCTGATGACGGACAAGGCGCTGGTGTAGGGTTTACTCTCGGGGTTGAGAGGTCGGACAGCCACTCCCATGAAAGCCAAAACAATCCAATCTAAGGAGGAGCTAGAGAGCGGTTCGTATCAATAGAGTTTCCATATTAACGAGGTTTGGTAGCCACTTCCTCTGGATTAAAACACCAACCGCTTAAGCGTATAAATAAAAACAACTGTTTAGTTTCATAGTTTATTCACACCGATCACGTTACACGTAAAATGACTAGATACACAGAGATAGAACAATAAATAGTTGAAATTGCTCATCTAAAGAGTATTATAGACATAGATTGTAATGTTATTATTATCAAGTGACTTTGCAGATGAAGTTGTTCTATGGAGTATCTATAAACCGACGATATTAGCTTTTAAACTCACGCAGTTCATGAAATAGGCGAATGACGTGCAACCTGGCAACTTTGCCAATAGTTGGTAAATTTGCCATTACCTGACTACAAGACTAACATTTTTTATTACCAAAAAGCGGCAAATTGATGGGTTGCCAATAAACTGACAATATTACCTTTTCAACCGTCGCGGTTCATTTTAAAGGTACCGTAAAACTCGGTAACTTTGCCTATGGTTGTTAACACGCCATGACCTGACATTTTTATTCTCCAAAAAGTGGCAAAGTTGATAGGTACCTACAATTAGCAGGTATAACCTAGAATCGACCCCAAAGATCCCAACGATTTTGTCTACCGATTGGAGTTTGTGGAAAACTCACTTTCAAACCAATTTCACTCTAGAGAGGAATATACTACTTTTAGTCATTTTGGCTAAAACAACCACTTCATGGCCCGATGAGGTGGTATCTGTTTCCACATGCCCAAATGCCAATATCGTCATTATCAACGTCACTTGACAATAAAAATTAATTAGTAGTAATCAAATGACTAAAGTTTACTAAATACCACATCACATTAGCGATTTCTTGGCACTTTCCGTAATTGTACTAAATTAGCACGATGACGGTATGCTGATAATATTACTTGACTAAATGATTAATTTGTTATAAATTACATTCAATATACTGTTAATAATACCCGTGCCTATACCATAGCAAAATAACCGTATCGATTTAACCCCATCGATATAACCGTATCGATATAATCGAATAGATGTAACCAAATAGATTTACCCGTATCGATTAACCGTATAGATATAACCGAATGGATGAAACCGAATCGATTTAACCAAATCAATAAAACGGTATCTATTCCACATCGGTATCACCGTATTGATATATACGTTTTTATAACCATACCGATATACCTAATATTGACATAATATTAACCACATATCGATCTCCACGATGTATCATATCATATTTTTATAACTAGTTGCACGGATTGCACCCCTAAAAATATCCAAAACGCTGCCAACTTACAAGTTGATTGGTTATACAGTGTAAGTTCATCAAATAATAATTTAAATTATAATAACTCCATCTACGTGACTTAAACAGTACCGCTTGTAGCCATATTGGTATCGATATCGGTGCTACTGACGGTATTAGTATTGTGATGATATTGGACCTCAATATTGATATTCAAATCAATACTTGTTGCTATGAATATCAATATTAGTTACAAAATTCAGGTTGTCGTGGTTGTTTCCAACTAGTTATATCAATGTGACTCCTATGTTACTTAAGTGGAAGACCTTTACTCTCAGTTATGGCAGCAAGTTTGCTTAAGTCAAAATATTAATCATGTTTAAAGGATGGGCCAGATATCACTAATGTCATGGCTAAACTATATATTAGCAACAATTTATCGTTATGAAATCACGTAAAGAGAAATGTGATCTATTGCTATAAATTTACAATCTATTATTCTACATAAAACAATTCGGTATTTTGGCTATATTATTCAAACGCTGGTGCACATTTTTTTTGCTATTTAGCGTTTAGATTACAAACCTCAAATTAAAATAATTCTGTAAATGTTTGTGACATACAAACAACACGCTGTATCACATTCACCTTTTCGATAATAATGACTGAATGTTTTTTTATTTTTTTTTTATTAAAATACTTAATTATATGTAGTACGAATGTTTTGCATGATGTTTTTATTGTTCATACACCAAAAACAGAAATGCACAGATATTTTATACATTTATTTTACAATGGACTGAATGGACAAACAGCACTTCCATTCTGGCAACTTACACGAAGTTTTTTAACTATGGACTTGTCATTTGTATCAATTCGAATTTATTTGTAATAATTTGAGGTCTGTATTTCTAATATAACAATTTTCTATCTACCAATGGTTATAACATTGATATAACTTATTTTAAAATTATCAATCTCCTCTTTGGTGTTTATTTGGTTATATTATTTTTAAGGCAGGTTTTTTTTTCATTTTAAGATTTTATTAACGGTACAAGTTTACAGGGATCAAATTGAAAATAAGCTCGTTATAATTAATAACTGTTTGTAATAACAGTTGTACTAAGCTGTAAATTCTTTAATAACTCATTATTGTTATTGTTCTGCGTTAACTGGTTATACCTGTTATTTCAAAGTTGACTGATCATTGCACCTACATATTTAATGGATATTAAGTCCTCCTAAAACTGTCCTTCTGTTTTCTGTTTTTCTGTCCTTGTAAAATATTCGTACATATTTTACTACACAATGTACTGCGGGTTTACTCAAAACGTATCAGCTATAAACTTCTATTTATAACCTATAACGAGTTAATAATCTCGCAAATATACATACATGTACAGGACTACGATCCAAAGGCTTAAAATATTTTAATTTTAAAATAGCTACAAAATATAGCTAAAAAACTTTTTCACTATTTTAAAATACATTGTATCTTTATTAAAATTCTATAAAACAATACATTAAAATATATTTTTTGCAGCACACTTAGATGTATTAAACAAAAACACGCTGTATAAAGGCAAAGTTGCGACAGCTAAATAGGTAAAAAAGCCGTCGCAATTGCAATCTAAAACCTACTCCTAACACAAGCATTATCGAAACCAGAATGCTAGTGATGTGTAAACCTTGTTATTGGCAGAATTTTAAGAACCGTTTAATTATAAATAGCGCTTCTTACGTTATTACAAAAGTGACAACACTAACACAACTTAAAATATAACTTTAACTTTCTATTTCTTATATGTTTCTATTAGTATAAATGTTTATAATGTATATGGCAATTTATTAACAGTAAATTTTTTAGTGATTCTTAGTAAGATATCTATAGAAAATGAGCGAATTAGGTTCATTTGTGATTTAATTCGGTTGAAGTTAAACCAATTTAAATGTACCAAATCGTAAATATTTATTTTTAAATGTTAGCTATGTAATAGAGACCTGCCTGAGTACCAGATCTATCACTTAATGTCTTATTCATAAGTTCACATCAAGAAAGATTTAGCAATAATACTATTTTTAACAGATTTTATCCGTTAAAAATATATTCGCGTTAATTTTCGACTATGCCAGCAAGATAGCCGATTAAGTGAATACAAAACATATTTATTTTATTAACGTCTTTATAGATAATGAATTAATTTTAAAATGTAGTAAC
Source organism: Cybosia mesomella (assembly GCA_946251805.1). NCBI lineage: Eukaryota > Metazoa > Arthropoda > Insecta > Lepidoptera > Erebidae > Cybosia > Cybosia mesomella. The sequence continues at coordinate 3,393,753 of OX276413.1, forward strand.
TTATCCAGATACATAACTAGTTAGCTACCTTACATGAGAATATGTTGGCACTTAGCACCTGTTGATTGATGATTGACTTCAAGGAATACAATACTATACCCACAGAATACATACTATATAGTACTTCATGTGCTAATTACCTTTTTAACTCATCCGTCCCAACTTCATTGCAGAAAATACCGTAGTCCAATTGCAGCGCATCTAACGGAGTCAAACTTTGCCCACTACCTTGCGGTTCAAATATTTGTATGCATGAATATGTCTATTTGCATTGGTCTGGTTGTTTCTATGTATAATATGTATTTACAAAAAAAAGTATATAAGTATGTTTATGCGCATTCTAGAACCCAAAACTATGCTTACTTTGGAAGCATAGTCTAGAAAGCGCTGTGTAGAATGTCGTAGAATATTTTTTTATTATTATTTATCAGACCATACCTTCTTCTAGAAGCAATTGTATTATTTTATAATAAAATATTTTTTGAAGTCAATCAGCAATAAATGCTAAAGCGTCACTAATGAACGATGAGTGTCAATATTACATTAAAAATGTTATCCACAATATGTATCTTGTAAATATTTCATAAGAGACTATAAAATATCTAGACTCTATTTATTACTAAGGCAGGTACGTTAAAAATCACTTTCGTGAAAATGATATGATGCTTAGGTTCTTCGTTTTGAAGATTGGACTGAGGACAAAGAGGTTAAAATATCCTAAACAGACCTATTGCTAAATACGATTAAATACCGCATCCACCTGTACATGCACAATAACATGCGATTTCTCTCATAACCGTCCATGGTTTTCTCTGTCATTACATCCTTTAGCCCTCAACGATTTTGGGTGGTTCTGATCTGATCATGTTTTCAAAATATCACCAATTTTGACGTGACAACGTCTTATAAATCGATGAGCCGGCTGCACGCACGAAAAACCATGACGTAACATGCCGTTACCTGACGTATGCGGCGTTACCTCGCATGCCGTTACCTCGTATGCGGCGTTACCTCGCTCTGGGCTTGAAGTGCAAGCGATGCGTCCGCGTGGACAGCTGCTATACTTATAGTTAGTATTTTCTTATGACGTTGTCACGTTCAACTATCGTCAGTAAACCGACTTTACAGTCAACCGGTTTTATGAGTGTATGAAGCTGCCTTGCCTTCTGCCTTCAGTTACTTAACTACCTCAGGACCTCTAGACGAAATGACATTTTATTAGCGATAACGCCAGTGGAAACGTTCAGCAATGTATGAGATTGTCATAATCATAAATGTCACTACAAAAATTTAATGATATTTAAATAAGTGTTTGTAAATGGATATAAATGATTTATTGTAATATTATTATAATTACGAAAATGACAGATCGTTTCGAAGCGATTCTGCTAGTTGAATGTCACTTTATCTACAAGCCCAGAGTGCCTAGTGCGAGTTTTGTTTAATTCGTCTCACAAAAACGTGCGTATACGTGAAGATTATTTTGTATGGGAATATAAACAGTGCAACCTAGATGATAAAGAATAGAATACAATACAATCGATACAGAGTCATCTAGCGAAAAACGCGAACGGCGTTCATTTTGTATGAGAAATTTGTAATTTTAACCTAGTTCTCGCGTTTGTCGCTAGATGACTCTGTATCGTATTCTATACTTTATCATATAGGTTGCACTGTTTAAATTCCCACGTTCACGTATACGCACGTTTTTGTGAGAAGAATTAAACAAAACTCGCACTAGGCACTCAGAACACTTTCGTAAAGGATCTCTTGAGTTTTTCTGAATATCGTAATTATGAAATTGTCTGTATTTTTTTAGATAAATATGATATGTGAGAAAGGAAGAGACGAAATGCACTTATTAATGGGGCGGTAAGATTATATATTGGCCCTTAGATAAAGATTATTATTTCTCTAATTACTAAATTATCTTTTTAATTTATTAGTTGAAATACAGATAAGACTAGAATTCATTATTATGACGAAGTATTATTATAAAAGATATAGCTTATAACGACGAAAGTGTAATTTGAGGCCGCGAGCGAAAGATAGACTTAATCAACATTTTACCAAAATATTACTTAAATGGCCTGTAGCCATCCGAGAACGGCATCACATTTTTAATATATTTTTTATTAAATGTTAATTAGGCCTCTTAGACTCGCGGCCAGAATTATTAATAATGTAAATATATTTTACTATTGAGATTTTTAAGAGTAATCAGGAACTACTGAACCGATTAGCAATTAATGTAGTTGTACGACAGATGATTAAATATTAAACATATTGTGAAGTTATGATTGTGTACCTATTGTAGACATAGGCTTTGTATCAAAAACATGTTTAACAATTTTTATGCTGTGTTTGGAGAAGGTACGACGATCAAACGCACTGTGCGTACTGTGCACTGTACTGTGTTTAGTAATGGAAAAAATCAATGAGGGTAATTTATGTTATATGAAATGGCAGGCGTTACGTGAATTTAGGTACATTCGTTTTGTATATAACGTTATATGCAACAGATTTCCTCTGAGGCGTAGCGGTAGAGCATTCGACTGCTAACTCAGAGGTTCGATTCCCGCTCATTGCAAATATGTATATTTGCATTGGTCTGGGTGTTTCTATGTTTAATATGTATTTATTTACACAAAAGAAAGTATCTAAGTATGTTTATCCGCTTTCTAGTACCCATATGACAAGCTCTCCTTAGTTTGAGTCTAGATGGCGCTGTGTAATATGTCCTAGAATATTTATTATTTATGATTTTATATCATGAAGTAGCTAGAAATTTGCACTGTCATAGTAGGTATCATTTACTTTTTGGATAGTTCTCTTAAGTACATAGTATTCACAGCTAATACTTATTTTATCTAATTATTGACGATTAAAAATAGACACCGAATACGATTTAAGTCTAGTTAAACGTCTACTTAATGTACCTACTATGTATGTGTTGGAAGCCGGCGCCCGTATTCATTTAATATTTAAAAAAACATAACATAAACTCACACCTATATCCCCGAAGGGGTAGGCAGAGGTGCTAGCACCCACATTTCGCCAGTTTATGTTTAGGTCCCAATGTAATAGGTGGCGAGCCTATTGCCATTAACCGGGCACTTATAAACCTGCGATAAATACACACATAACTTCGAAAAGCATCGAAAAGTCATTGGTGTGTGCCATGGTAAAACCTGGGATCGAACCCGAGACCTCGTCTCAGCAGTCCATTACCCATACCACTAGGCTACCGCGGTTTAATATTTAATAAAAATATTAAAATGCATATATCTAGTATACAAGATTATTTCAGTTGGCCATAACCTTAAATTAGTTTTTTCTCTGTCGGCTGAAATTAACATAATACTTTATGAAATCTAATATTAGGAAAATGTCAAATTCATTGCTTCTATCCACTTCTATCAAATGGAATTAATGGTCAAAGTGTTCCCCTGTAAGGGAATGGTTCCGGGTTGAAGTGCCGTCCTGGATATACACTTTTTCCGAGCTAAATCTATAGAAATTAATCAAATTCAAATGTATTGATTTATATTTCGAATGTCATCGAATGTTTGACAAATATATTTGAAATATACGCCAAGATGGACAGTTGTGATCCATTAAATAAAATGAAATGGCACTTTGCGAGTGATAGAATTTTTGTAATTATCTTGGAAGAGTATATATAATTTAGACGAGTTGAGAATAAAAAAAAAGTCTAAATACATAAATGGACAAACTCCCCATAAAGAGCTGCGCTAACCCGGAATCAACCACCCTACAGAAAACCGTACTACCGAAGCGTAGGTAGTCCTTCCTGTGAAGCGTGACAGATACCTCTAGCCGCAGTTTGCGAGCTATAGGCACAAAGTTTTTTATTTCCGATATTTAACTTGATGTACCCTTACATTAAAATATATGAAATAAATACAATGGTAAATTAAGTACCCTGTGATGTTAATTTGCCTATGCGCTTAACTATACTATGCTAAATTATGAAATACTAAAGATTATTTATATAATGAAAAATCGTTATAACGTCAATTTAACACTAAATGAGTATTATTTAGAATCATATATTAGTAATCACGGAATATAAAAAATATATCAAAAGAAGTGCCACGCAACTATCGCTCGTGTGCTCGAATACTATAAGGGTCATTTCTCTCTGAAAGATTAGTGGCTGTAAGGTTGGTGCAGCCTTGCGGAGCCGCGCTACCCTTTTGTCTTGATTTTTTTATTAAGTTGATAAGATTCAAAATGATTTGTAATATATTGTCTCTTTTGAAAATTGTAACCAATAGGTAATTACTCCTATGCATACCTACTACTAGACAAGCTGTTTAGAACAAAAATTATGTCACCGTTCTCGGATGAGGCGGCAATGAATTTAGAACGGGACACAGAAACTAGATATATGAGTTAATGAATTTTGACACCTATTTGTATATACATAGCGCATCTTTTTCTTATGTTATTTATATGACGGCATCAAAAAGTTGCGCATTGTTGGTGGTCCATTAGTGGAATTCAACGATATCAAATGCTTTGTTCCGTCCAGTCAATCTAGTGGCATGAATAGAAGTCATTGGTACTTTGCGACACGAGTGCCATACTTGCAAGGTTTAGGGGTAACTTTACATTATTTTTTATATTACGTGTTAGTAATAAATACATTACTAACATTTATGAACATTTTATTACTAATTACATTGTTAGCTTTGGAATGTCATGGCAAGATAATTTTTAAATTCCAATATAATAAAATACTGAAATATTAATAGATTTTAAATATAATAATAAAAATACACATAACTTTAGGCCCTGCGCTGCGTCTTGCGTGTCATGCATGCGGGCGCCCTCAAATCGTGCAAATCGTATATTTTTTGCACGATTTGCGTACAGACGCATGAGGCAGCAGAGGGCCTTAGTGTATAATAGTGTAATTGAATTTTGATTTGGTACGTCGGGAAACAGAGAGAGAGAGTCGAGCTAAAATGCCTTGTTTTGTAGAGCGTTCTCTTTATCCTAAATATGACTGACAGTTTGATATCTTTATAAAGTACCTAATTAAAACAATTTTTGTTTATATATTTTATTGATTACTTCGGTTTTAACAACTCTTAAAATATATCAAGCTGAGATGAGATGAGCTGTGTGATAGAGACCGCTTTACAAAATCGATGTAAGCCGATCTTATATAGACTTTCACTCTTATTCCCGAGCGTGGCAGATGGAAAACCGGGTACTGTAAACACGGCCCAATAAATATGTATACAGCTTTACATACACCTTCACATATAAAGGTGTATACTTATTTCCTTGGTCGTGTGTACATTCATAATGTAAAGTGCTAATTGATAGACAATATTAGATATTTATATATCAGTTTCTTTAAAGATATTATTTGGGCTATCCAGATTAAAGTGTATGTACCGAGAATTCGGCGAATCAGCGACAGGCTCGGTTGAATTATCTTGCTCTTCAGATTTGATATGTTTAGGCGACGATTCAGGGTGAAATTCCTGACGAAAATTGCCTGAAAAACCAAAGTAAATATTTATAATTCCTATTAGGTAACTTTTTTCGGTACCACCTCGCAGTGGGCACAGAGAAACGGGTATTTTAAAGTTGACCCTACTAAGGACCTGCGCTGTGTCTTGCGCGTACACGCTTGCGGACGCCTGTTTCATGAAAATAATGTGGAGCGAATTTCATGCAAATAATTTGCACAAAAGCCGTGCAAAAAATACACACGACGTGCGGGCGCGCGCATGCGTGATATGCAATAGGCACCAGACGGCCTAAGTGCCGCGGCGCAATTCCGCATTCTTTGTTCTCTTATGCCTAATTTAAACAAAATCGATTCAGCAGTCTAGGCATGAAACGGACAGATAGACAAAATTACTTTCGCATTTATAATATTAGTATGGATGTAAGTATTAAGAATATTTTACTTCTACTGAAAACGAGAAATTCTGATACGCAACATACAAAACATAAGTTAAAAAAAATGCTCAACACGTAAAAGCACGTTAAACTAGTGTAACTTTTAAAACTACTTAAACATTTTTTTTACTTTAAATATTAAAAATAAGCAAATAACAACAAAATACTTACAAGCGAAGCATACGACACTACACTGTAATATAAAAGCACCCCTCGTAGAATGACAATGTACAGTCGTCCTCAGAAGTTGCTGAATAATTTCATTAGTTGAGGAAACACGAGAGAGACAGGTGGGGGCAGATTTACACAAGGAGTTATCCGGAGCGAGCTTTGTACTATCTTCATTTTTCGCAATAACTATACTATAACAGCGTCAGCTGCCTTATGCGTATCACATGCGGACGCCCGCACTACGTACTGGTTCGTGCAAATCGTATGTATTTTTTGCACGAAACAGGCGTCCGCATTCGTGCATACGCGGACGGCCTAAGCTAGGCATCAAAGAACAAAGCTCACTACGAGACACTTGAAACAAGAGAAAAGTACAGATAACAAAAAAAAACAAACTTAGTGCAAATAACGTTTATTGACGTATACTCCACGTCAGTGGTTTACAAGAAAATACGCGAATTACGTATTTAGTATACAGTGGCAACACTCCTGTGAGTACTAGCCATACTAGACTAGTCATAGTAAAACGGTAATGTTTTATTACAAATTGCCAGAGACGCAAATATTTAAGAAACAAATGTGATGTACTGTTAGCAACTAAAGTAGATTAACATATACGTCTATAACACTGGGCTTCTATTCAAAGTGACATTCTATTAACGATAACGCAAATGGAAAAGTTCAGTAATGTTATAGTTTTTGACATAATCATTAATGTGACTACAAATTTTTTTTGAAATTTAAATGAGCCTTTACAACTCGAAATAAATGATTTACTATATTATTATTATTTTAATCGTAGAAGTGTCACATGATTCGTTGATAACGAATAGAAACGATACCGCTTCGTAGCGATTCCGCTCATAGAATGTCACTTTGTCTACTGTGCCTATTGTGCAAAAAATAATAATTGTCTACTATTTATCGAAAACGTAAAAAGCTAAATTGGTATTTTTAATTCTAACCGGTATATATAGGAGATATTTTAGCGTGCCAAGCGAATTTAGTTGCTGACCGAACAAGATTCTGGCGGTTTTGCTGGAGTATTTATAACCTACTACCCACTTCGTCCGCGTGGACTTAGCTCTGCGTTTTAGTTTTTTTGCACGGAACCCTTATACTTTTTCTAAAATAAAAGTAGTTAAGTTACAACAGTAAAAATTGAAATCGGCCCAGCCTTTTCGGAGATTATCCGGCACAAACAAACAGAAAGACAGACTGACAAAATAAGATTTAAAAAAAATCTATTATTTTCAATATTTTTTATTTAATCTATAACATCAAATAAATCCGTTAAAAATAGTTTTATTTCAATGTGTAACATTCGCGTAAACTTCCGACAAAATCTATTATTATTTATTAAAAGGTGTTTACAAATATACACTTCATTTTATTTATTTATATGTACTATTTCAGTTGATTAACTTTATTTGTCTCATTTAGTTAGATAACAGAATATATGGTACGAGAACTGCCTCAGCGTTTATTATGTCTACTTGGTTTAAGTTAATCGCGGGTTTAATCAACAGAGGAAAACCTTACTTATCTAACCTGATTGACTTTAATTAGTTACCTAAAATAAAATTAGCTGAATAATAGTAATTTCACCCTTTAACATCAACTATCTGCCAGTAAAAGGCCCGTCTAATTCAGAACAGCCGTTGCAGACATTCGGTAAGGCAAACAGACAGGTACGCGGACAGAACGACAAAAAAATTGTATTTTTTTATAAAAGTATCGTATATAAATTCATAACTATTCACTAAAAAGCAAACAACGGCTTTTTTCATATTATTTAATATTACAAACAGAAAGTTTATTATTTATTTGTATAGATAATACAAAACGTCCGACAGCATAATCAAAATAATTTTGGAAGGCAGCTGAGCTCTCGTACCGTTTACTGCCAGTGGGGACGCCGTTTGACCAGACGGGTCAGCCCTTCTATTGGGGCCATTTCACCCAATTCCCCTATAACGACTGTCATACATATTCGTATGGTAACCGGGACCGACATCTTAACGTGCTCTCCGAGGCACGACCAGACCAATGCAAATACTCATATTCATGCATACAAATATTTCCACTGAGCGGGGATCGAACCCCCGCCTCCTGCGTAGCGGCCGCGTTCAATACCGCCACGCCACGGAGGCTGTCGTACCGTTTAATCCCGTATCAATTATACTATTAAATTTTCCTACATTTTTTTAAAGTTACAGAGTATTAAAAGTTACAAAAGCTAAAATTTTTGCTGTTGCCACTGCAAAAACGTCCTAAACTATAAGTGTTGCCAGTCTTAACTAATAGAGTGCTTTTAAATTAAGCAAATAAAATGGTAACTATATATTTCTACTTTAAGTTCATTAGAATGATTAACCAATTAATATTTTTAATACTTTTTAAATAAATTGATTGGATTTAGTCGATATATTTAGTGTCGATTAATGTCAGCGTAATGGAATACAAAATGGCGCTAGTATACTAGTGTCTTTTAAAAGAATATTAGTAACCGAAATTATTAATATGCCTGCTAACCCCTCCAGCTAAGCTAAATTGCTTGTGTTAGGTGTGGGTTCACGATGGTAGTGTAATGGCCAGGATTCGGGATTCGAACCAGGGTCGAACAGTGCGATAACCTTTCTGCCATGATGTTCCCAAGTGACAATGTGTATTGAATATATTAAAATATATTCGAAAAAATATATGAATACCTACTAGTAATTTTTGACTAAAACATTAGATGTTTATGTGTGAATTGAATACATTTAACATCTGACATGAATACTAAAAATTTGTTTTATGAATACTAGTCATTTATTACTCGAATACCAGTAATACTGACTACTGTCAGTATAATACTGACCAGTAATACTGACATAATATGTAGTGCTTGATTGATTTTGGTATAATGCAGTTGATTTAATACTTGCACGCTGGGTATTATTTTAATTTTGATTTAGTATAATAATCTGTAAACCACATGTGGTAGGACATAGCGACCGTAATATAGCTTATAAGACCTTTATAACTAACCTATGATCCACAGAATAAATATTATGAAAGTGGCTTGAATATTAGTGAAGCGTGACTAAAATACTTAAATTAATACTCGTAATGTATGATGTCAATACTAGTAACATATTACATGTTTATTAGTACACAGGGTGCAGGGGAAGGTGGTGGCGCAACAGTCTAAGGTACCTCGGTGGCTTTGCAGCATCACGCGTAAGTAGATCGCCTGTGGAAGTATATTTGAATACGAGTACTAGTTAGTTGAGCGGAGCTCTGAAAGCGTGAAGTTCTCTCTTACAGCCGGTTTCAATAATCCATCTATCCTTTACCAACAGTTAAAATAGCTACCATTAGTATCTATCGGGGATTTTTTCTGTTTCAATAATCAAAGATAAGCAGAAAATGACTTTGATAATATTGAAACCGCAGTTACAGATAGATTAATGTTGGCTGTTTATCTGGGATAGCTTCTACCTTTAACTCTAGGTAGATTATTGAGACCGGCCGTTAGACGACTCGTATTTCGGTTGTTCGCTAACTCCTCTTAAACCAGTCAACCGATTTAGATCAAATCTGGCATATATACACAACATATGAGTGTGGAGGTTATAGGCTAGGAAAATAAAAAATTAAAAGTACCCCGGAGGAATAATCACGGAAAAAAGTAATTGAAATCTGATTTCTCAATGAACAAAAAAGGCCTCATTCAAGCGATTGGTATTAAATTAAGTAATTAGTTCATATACACAAGACAAAAAAAGAAAAACGAACATCGGACTAGCCATTGAGGAATTATCACCGTTAGAAAAAGTCCTGGTGAAATTGCGGTAAGTTAGTTCAAGGCCGAATTCGCTGTTACCAATATCCACTACAGCATGCTGGCCGAGCTTGCGGCGAGGCTTGACTGCCCATATATGAGTCATTGTCGTTGCCTGCATGTTGTACGCAGAGACTGAGGTGTCAAAGGCCGATTATGATATTTATAATTATGATTATTTATTGATTTAAAATTGTTATTCATTGTATATTTATGTGTAATTTAAATTGTTATTTTATTAAAATTTTTATTATTGACATGCATATGTTTAATTGACTAAGTGATAATTCCAATTTTTGTTTCTGTTAATGACATGCATGTTTTGGAATAAATAATAGGAACGACAAATATTATAATGTGACTGCAATTTGAATTTAATTTTAATTTAATTTAATGTATTTAAATGAGTCTTGGTAACTTGAAATAAATGATTTATTATTTCAAGTTACCATAGTTTTTGTAACAGCAGAAGCATTGCAGACCTAGTTAAGTTACAAACGACACTAAATAAATCACCTATATTAGAAAATTAACAACTAAAGGTATCGATGAGGAATACCATACCGAATATATATACAAACACTTGAGCATAAGACTAGATTTTATATAAGCCATTTGGTATAACCTTATATTACTATTGCAGAGTGATATAGATTAATTAAATTAAAATATTGCATTGAAAACTACACCCCCTCTGTATATTTAAAAAACTAATATTTAAATGTACGATTCCCAAATTATAAAAATATATATTTTTAGAAATTGTTCGATTTATCTAATAGTCAGCTAGTGTTGACACTCTGGGGGTTTAGTCGATTAATTATAACGTGAATAGTCGACTAGTATTAAGCACATCAAAGTTAATATTTATATACAATAGTGGAACTTAATATACTAATAATCAAACATTGATATGTTATTTTTTTAAATGCATGCGCTAAATTCCATGCGTGTCAGTTTATGGTAACTCTACCATTTTGTCAACAACCATATATTATGGTTGTAGTAACAACAAAAAATTAAGTGCCAATAAAAAAGAAAACAAACAAACAATGCATTGTCAGAGCCAGCTCATTTTATCTTTGAAGTATATATTATCAAGTATTTGAATTCCATTTTGTTTCATGTCAAATAAATTTAGTCGATTTATCAGAGATAAAATTCGCTGGTAAAAAAATCGTCTAAACATCAAATTGTACAAACTACAAAGCTTAGGAGCAACACTTGGTCAAGCCAGTACAATCACACTTCACTTTGCGGGCTCGCCTTCTACAAAAACCGTAACATTTTAGAGCTAAACAACACAAACCACTCTTCTTACTACCCTCCGACTTACACGACTCCCTACTATTTAACCTTTGCAACTCGGGAATAGACTTCACCGGATCATTTAGTAACTTATCGAGTCGAGATTTCAACTGTGTAGGCGATACGCTTCTATCGCGACTAAGTTTAGTCGATTTTATCGCGACATCGGGAATTTCATTCGATAGATCGAAGCCAGATGACGCTTCGACATTGGGACTGCGGGAATCGATACTCTCTGGAGTGTAGGGGTCTAAACATTGGCGAACGCATAGTAACGTACTATCGGTATCGTTAACGTAAATGCCGTCATAACTACAGTAGTCTGCTGAAGTGATTTCAACGTGAGGTATTCTCAACATAGTCTCGTTCAGAGACCCAGTTCGTGTTCTTTTTAATTTGTGTTCGTCAATGAATTGGTCCGGGTGTGAGCACGAAATTTCGGGTAGTTTGAGTTTTTTGTTTGAGTATAGATCTGGGTCAGTGGGCAGTCGCGGCAGTCTGGCGGGTAGCAGCGAGAGGGTGGAGGGCAGGCGGGCGGCGCTGGTGCACAGCGGGCAGGGGAAGGTGGTGGCGCAACAGTCTAAGGTACCTCGGTCGCCCTGCAGCATCACGCGCAAGTAGATCGGCTGTGGAAGTATACTTTCATTAGGCAATGGAAAGACAGCGGAATCATATATATTAAGTCAGTCTGTCAATAAATCTTAACCGCAACAAAATGTAGTATTATACATATTCTTTTTCTTTCCAGGGGCCCGATTCAGTCGCCCCCCCCCACTTTCCGGTGAGACTGGGACTCCGTGGTTCCCAAACCCGAGTGGCTCATTTAGAAATCGGAGATGGCCTTCTCCATCTGAAGACCCGAGACGGCGTGCGGTTTTAGACAGTTCGAATCCGACATAACCACTCCCGCTGACCACTTGGGTCCAGAGGGAATTACGCACGAAAAAAACAGGGTCCTGATTCAGTAACACAGTTTAACATTTATCTTTATAACTTTATGTTAAGTTTTAGAGCTAAGGTGGTCGGCAAGTTGGTGTGAAGGCGGCCTACCTTGTGGTCGCCCATGCACGCGTCGGCCCCTATGACCCCGTAGGCGGGGCGGCGGCGCGGCGCGGGGTCGCGCGCGCGCTCGCGCGCCTCGCCCTCGGACTGGTTGCGCACGAGGCGGCGGCGGGACGACTCGCTGTCGCACATCCTGCGCGCAGGGCGAGAAACTTGTGACTAGTGCCGTTGCAATGGGCTTGTTTAAACGACTACCGGAATGCACCTATTTTACTACCAATAAATTATAAATACCTGCCAGAATGCATAAATGTTCACCAAAATGGATAATTAATTGTTCACCAAAATGGATAAATATACATCAAAATGGATAAATGTTCACCAAAATGGATAAATATACATCAAAATGAATAAATGTTCACCAAAATGGATAAATATACATAAAAATGGACAAATTTTCACCAAAATGGATAAAAATACATCAAAATGGATAAATATTCACCAAATTGGATTTTTTTTTTCATGCGTGTTTAACTTTTGTATTGACGTACATAAACCTGTTGTTCTATGGAATATGTTCGATTTCTGACGTTTCTAAAACAATGTGCGATGGTGTAGAGGCGGCATGATGAACATAATTCTCTTAGCGATGGACTACCCTCTGTCTTCCTAAGAAGCACGTGAGAGATACGAACATGCCACGTCCCCCAGCCTTACCTGGAATTGATGGCTTGTTGCACACTGGTGGGGTCGGCAATGCTCTTCCTACTCAAATTGATCCCGGGCACTGACAACGCTTCTAATTCCGCCATGCTACTTTTCTTCTCTAGTATTTTACCTGGACTACCCTGGATCAGAAAAATAAAGTCATAATGCTGCATAGGTGAGTGGGATCAAATACCTGTGAGTTTAAGAATGAGTGTGGGTTTTATTGCATGTGGGTTTTAGTGTGTGATTGGATTCAAGTGCGTGTAGATTTAAGTGTTTGCAGGTACACATGGTGCGGCTTTAAATTGGTGTGTATGTGTGTGTGTGTGTGTGAGAGAGTTAAGTGCGTATAGGTTTGAATGGGTGAGTGGGGGTTCAAGTGTGTGTGGGATTAAGTGGGTATGAGTTCAAAAATGTATGGGATCAAGTGGTGTATGAGTTAAGTATGTGTGAGGTCAAGTGCATATGGGTTCAAATGTATGAGTTTAAGTGTGTATGGGTTTAAGTGAGCACGTGGGATCAAGTGTGTGTCGATTCCATTGGGTTACTTTTATGCGTGTTTATGTGAGTGAATGTGTATTTGGTGTATATACCTGTGCGGGTGAAGCGGAGCGAGCGGGGCTGCTGTCAGAAGACGACACGCGCCCGCTACTGTCTGTTGAGTCTGTCACGGATTTCCTGGGAATTTATTTATGTATTACGCTACAAATGGTAAGATGAAACACTTTAGTCGGTTCAAGCCCGACATAACCGCCCCCGCTGGCCGGCGGGGGGGTATCCGAGGGGATTTCCGCACGAAAAAAATGTTATCAATGTTATATAAAATAGTTTATTAAAACAGTTATTTTGTAAAGAATTTTAGTCTCAATTCTTACGAAAACAATATAATGTAAGAAATCCTGCCTCCATACACTTCTGGCTCTAGATGTCACTCGAATTAAAGTAATGCTGGTGCAAGAAGACTCACGAATTACGTGCAGCGGTGCATCCGAAACGGTTAAAAATGAACCATGAAAACAGTTACATGTAGCCCTATGTTACATGAAAATCTTTAAATGAGGAAGCTTTTGTAGGAAACTCGTTGTATACATCGTTTGCTCTCCAAAATGTGAAAAGTAGCTAGTGTGGACAGGTGCCATGAGACGAGTTTTCCATTTGAAACTGGGACAAAAATGTTCCTGTGGTGAGATCACAAAATAATGCCGCGTACACACCTGGAGGAGTGCACGTGCCGCGCATCGGTGGCTCGCGCGGCGTCGTGCTGCACGAGCAGGCGCGCCGCCTGCGACAGCAGCACGCGGTCGCACCACGCCGGGCACCTGCAACCGGCCGCCGCTGGCTTTCAGTATTTGTGTGTGGCGGCTAACAAGCGTACGCCGCGCTGCACAGCAGGCGAGTATCCGTTACCCTCAGGCCCGAGTTTAAGTAGGCCAGAGTGCTCAGGACCAGTCACCCTCAGGCCCGAGTTTAAGTAGGCCAGAGTGCTCAGGACCAGTCACCCTCAGGCCCGAGTTTAAGTAGGCCAGAGTGCTCAGGACCAGTCACCCTCAGGCCCGAGTTTAAGTAGGCCAGAGTGCTCAGGACCAGTCACCCTCAGGCCCGAGTTTAAGTAGGCCAGAGTGCTCAGGACCAGTCACCCTCAGGCCCGAGTTTAAGTAGGCCAGAGTGCTCAGGACCAGTCACCCTCAGGCCCGAGTTTAAGTAGGCCAGAGTGCTCAGGACCAGTCACCCTCAGGCCCGAGTTTAAGTAGGCCAGAGTGCTCAGGACCAGTCACCCTCAGGCCCGAGTTTAAGTAGGCCAGAGTGCTCAGGACCAGTCACCCTCAGGCCCGAGTTTAAGTAGGCCAGAGTGCTCAGGACCAGTCACCCTCAGGCCCGAGTTTAAGTAGGCCAGAGTGCTCAGGACCAGTCACCCTCAGGCCCGAGTTTAAGTAGGCCAGAGTGCTCAGGACCAGTCACCCTCAGGCCCGAGTTTAAGTAGGCCAGAGTGCTCAGGACCAGTCACCCTCAGGCCCGAGTTTAAGTAGGCCAGAGTGCTCAGGACCAGTCACCCTCAGGCCCGAGTTTAAGTAGGCCAGAGTGCTCAGGACCAGTCACCCTCAGGCCCGAGTTTAAGTAGGCCAGAGTGCTCAGGACCAGTCACCCTCAGGCCCGAGTTTAAGTAGGCCAGAGTGCTCAGGACCAGTCACCCTCAGGCCCGAGTTTAAGTAGGCCAGAGTGCTCAGGACCAGTCACCCTCAGGCCCGAGTTTAAGTAGGCCAGAGTGCTCAGGACCAGTCACCCTCAGGCCCGAGTTTAAGTAGGCCAGAATGCTCAGGACCAGTCACCCTCAGGCCCGAGTTTAAGTAGGCCAGAGTGCTCAGGACCAGTCACCCTCAGGCCCGAGTTTAAGTAGGCCAGAGTGCTCAGGACCAGTCACCCTCAGGCCCGAGTTTAAGTAGGCCAGAGTGCTCAGGACCAGTCACCCTCAGGCCCGAGTTTAAGTAGGCCAGAGTGCTCAGGACCAGTCACCCTCAGGCCCGAGTTTAAGTAGGCCAGAGTGCTCAGGACCAGTCACCCTCAGGCCCGAGTTTAAGTAGGCCAGAGTGCTCAGGACCAGTCACCCTCAGGCCCGAGTTTAAGTAGGCCAGAGTGCTCAGGACCAGTCACCCTCAGGCCCGAGTTTAAGTAGGCCAGAGTGCTCAGGACCAGTCACCCTCAGGCCCGAGTTTAAGTAGGCCAGAGTGCTCAGGACCAGTCACCCTCAGGCCCGAGTTTAAGTAGGCCAGAATGCTCAGGACCAGTCACCCTCAGGCCCGAGTTTAAGTAGGCCAGAGTGCTCAGGACCAGTCACCCTCAGGCCCGAGTGCTCAGGACCAGTCACCCTCAGGCCCGAGTTTAAGTAGGCCAGAGAGCCCAGGACCAGTCACCCTCAGGCCCGAGTGTAAGTAGGCCAGAGAGCTCAGGACCAGTCACCCTCAGGCCCGATTTTAAGTAGGCCAGACAGCTCAGGACCTGTCTACCACATGGTAGCTTACATTATTCCTCTCTCGTTTAGAGCAGGTATCTGTGGATATCGCATAATTTTGCTTATTACCACCGAAGATCAACAATTAAAAATCAATTTTGTTATTTGCTTATAGTACTTATTGTACATTGTAATGATTTGTTACCTGGTCTTCATAAAGTGGGTTGGTAGTTGAACGTCCTCTTCAAACGGGTAGGAGGGGGGGAATTTCATCGGGAATTCATATAAGTGCGGGCGTAGCGCCTCTAGCTCACGATCATACCTCTGCAGCTGAGGACAAGAAATAATTGAGATCATTTTTAAATACTAATAATTACTGCCTGCGAATTCGTCGTAGAAAATTGCGTCTAGAGAGAAGTGAAGAATCTGTGACATAAATTAAATGTAATTTAAAAAAAATATGATCGCGCCACAAGGCAAAATGTGATTAGATTCGCTTGTAAACCTATTACCATTGTAAACTACAGAGCAGATACAAAGAGGAACCGGCCCAAGTAAGTGTGCACTGTAATTCTCAACTAGGTTCTGAAGTCATGATAATAGGCGTGACCTTAGTGTTTTGTCTGCGTTCGTCTTGTGCACAGCTCTCGTAGCCTCAGTGTCTCCAAACTTAATTCTACTCGATGCTAGATGAAGATAGGACTTCCCCAGCAAAATGGACGTACGACCAGAAAAAGGTAGCTGGGATTAGACTGGATGCGCAGGGCGGGGGATTGGGTGCTATGGCGTGCAATATCGGTTTAAAGATGTTTATTTCTCATAAAAATAATACAGTTCACTTATAATGAGATATGATATAGGTTGTTATTATACTTAACAATAATAAACAAGAACGTTGTCGCCTCTAGGCCCTTACATTATTGCTGACATTAGGTACATAATTCAGTTCAATTTCATTCAATTCGTACTATGGTAGGTACTATTAGTGATACTTATTTTACATTACGCCTTTCGCATAATATGTTCTTTTAGTTTGCCTTTGAATATGTTAATAGTCTCCGTTTGCTTGATGTCATTAGGCAATTTATTGTACAGTTGTGCTCCCTCGAACAGTACCGATTTTTTTACATGTGCAGTACTCGTAAAGTTGTCTTATATTTAGTAATTCTGTTTCCTTAAATAGTTGAGTTGTTCGTGTTAAATAATGATAGTGATATAAAGCCTAGAGTTCTCTGCAATGGATTTAGATATATTAGTGCGGCCGAACCCCATATTTCAATCATATATTCTAGCTCTGATTTAACTAGGGAGTTATAGATAATTGTACTTATTTTTTTTGGTATACAGTTGGATATTTTACGTATAGCACCCAATAAAGACGTCAGTTTCCCTTTTACGTGGTCGATATGTGCACTCCATGACAGTTTGTCGTCTATCCGTAATCCAAGGTATTTTTCTTGATGAGATTGCTGTATTTCAACATTATCTATGTTGAGAGGGGTAAATTCGGGTATTTTTGTATTTTTCGCCGCGAAAATCATAAAAGATGTTTTTGATGCGTTTACCGTTAACAAATTATATTTGAACCACTTCGTTAGTAAATTAAGATCTCTCTGAGCTTTGCTAATAATCTTTTGTATACAGCTATTGTAGTAGAATAGACATGTATCATCAGCGTAGAGAGTAAGGCAACCGGTCAGTGCTATTAAATGTATATTATTTATATATATTAAAAACATTAATGGTCCAATTATGGAGCCTTGAGCTATACCAAAAGGCAGCATTTGCGTAGAACTCATGAAATTACCAATTTTGACCACCTGACGTCTATTTTGAAAGTATGATGAGAGCATATTGAGAGCTGTCCCCGTGATCCCTATGTTATGTAGTTTCTGTAGTAATTTTTGGTGACTCACCGTATATGAGAGGCCTATGTCCAGCACTGGACTGCAATAGGCTAATTGATTGATTGATTGATGCTAGATGGCAACAGTTTTAGTGTTCGAGTAAATCAAACACTCGACAAATGCGTATAATTGCATCGCTTGCAATTATGTATATTTGTTCGATTTGGCTAATGTGTACCCAGTTCGTGTCCAAAGCCCTCACGGAGCTACCGCGTACTCGCAACCAAAACCATTCACCATTAATTCCAAACCATTAGAATCATTATCTTAATTAATATAAGTCAATTATAACATAAACCATTTTAGTGTAAACTACTAGTGAGTGAATATAAATACTTTTTTAGGGATTTTCTTCAGAAAAGCCCTATTGCTATGGAGTTGCCGTCGACGTCGACGACAACTCCATCGTCGTCGTCGTCGTCGTTGCCAATTTTCTGTCACGGTTTTGGGTATGAAGGAGATGAGCTTAAGTTGCTGTTTTCGGTAATAGATTCGTGCTGGGGTGAACCATTGCAAGATAAAAAAAAAATCGCAAAAAAAAAAACGCAAAATCGAAAATCCCTTGTATTCGGCTGAGCTCGTCTCAGGAATTCAACTTGTTTAAACTTATTCTTGTTTCACCAATACCTTTTATACCAATATATATATCAAACAAACCAAGAGTTGGAGTTGTGTAGAGTCAACCATAATGAAGACAGGGCGCTATGGCGCTCATTAGGGGAGACCTATGTCCAGCAGTGGCCTAGCATAGGTTGATGATGATGATGATGAACCATAATACAAGGCAACCCCAACTCTTTTCATTTAGTTTGAGTACGTCCTGGTTACATCTAGACTACCGTGAAATAGTTATCCTATGTAGTGAAATCGACATAGAATGAAGTGAGTATGTAGTTTTGCTATTGACAGATGAATGGAAAATAGAGACGGAATCTAAGCCCCCTTCACCACACCCTCACCTCCGCAGTGTCACGCGTTATTTCTTAAGGAAATCTTATTACAACACAACCTTTTTTTATTTTTTATATTTAGGACACGTCAATTTGACTTCACCTCGCCTGATGGTAAGCTGAAGGTAAAGTCTCATGAAAGAGGGTCACCATCACATACACGTACCATGTTAACAATGGTGGCACTCAGCTTGACGGCCTCATCAGAAGAGGATTGTCGTCGCAGCACCGCGTGACACCCACCGGTCCCACCAGTGCTGCGACCACAATCCCCCTGCCCGGCTATGCACTTGCTGACCCCTGAACGCAATCAAACCGAAATTGGATTACTATGGAGGGTTTTTCGCAATCGTGCAATCGCAATTTGCTCATATTATTCACCATATTCTAGCAAATTAAATATTTGGAGTTTATTACGAATACAGGGGGTTCTCAACTTTCTGCTCATTTGTTTAGGGTTCTTATTTCTAGTGCACTGAGAAAAATGTACCCCTCGTTTTAATAGGAATTCTAAACAATTTAACAGGTTTACCTCATAAAAACCGACTAGGCGTCCAAACGTAGATATTAACAGGAAACTGATATAACATCATGGATGTGGACTGACGACGGCAAGAGACCAGCATGCTAATGTGACGGGTATGGACTGAAGAATTATCAGGAAGTAATGTTCATAAATAGGGGCGGACCGATATATTAGAACGTAGTCATGTTCCTATTACTTATAGGTTATTCGGCGTAATGACAATATGTAAAGTAATATTAAAGGGAATCCCGATAAATTTACTAAACAGGACTGATATAACATAGAAGTTTCCCTATAAAGTATCTGTATGTACCAATATGTTAAAAAGAAATCTTGATAAATCAACACGACTGTAATCATGCATTTAAGGTACATCTGATAAATTAAAATGCTTTCCTGATACTTTTAAGAGTATACTACCCGTATTATTTGGGTTCTGTATGATATTTTGTAGTGGTTTTTTGTAAAATCTTAATTACTGTACTCATGTATATAAGGTATTCATCTGTTATATTAATAGTCCTTCATGATATATTTAAGAGTATACTACTCGTATTATTTGGGTTCTGTA
Source organism: Cybosia mesomella (assembly GCA_946251805.1). Taxonomy (NCBI): domain Eukaryota; kingdom Metazoa; phylum Arthropoda; class Insecta; order Lepidoptera; family Erebidae; genus Cybosia; species Cybosia mesomella. Next base: position 3,413,618 of record OX276413.1, read on the forward strand.
TTATACTTTATAGAGCTTTTTTAGTAAAATCTTCATTACTCATTATAGTTTATCGTGAGGTTCATCGCAGACTGGCAGGATACGTGCGCCTGATTTTACGCTAATTAATAATCAACTTTATCGACGATTACACACTGTTCAAAATCGTATGAGCGTGCATATAATCGTCGATAAAGTTAATTATTAATCAGCGTAAAATCCGGCACACGTATCCGGCCAGTCTGCGATGAACCTCACGATAAACTATAAAGAGTAATGAAGATTTTACAAAAAAGCAATATAAAGTATAATACAGATAATTAACATTTTACAACAAACACTAAATTGAAATTATATAAAAAAATAGTAAAATAAAAAATAGGTAGGTTACATAAGACAAAATTTATTCAAATAATAAACACTTGTGAAATATCGAATGTAGATACCTACATAAAAAATAAATCAATCGTACAAGTCTAAGGCTGGTTTCGCACTGCTGTGCGGGAGACCCGTGTGGATCGCCCGTGCGGGCCTGGTGCGGGCTCCCGGAGCGGAGACGAATGCAAGGCGCTAGAACATCGTTTGCAGCGACCCGGAACGTGTCACTTACGGAAAAATTCGTATCAATCTTTTTTTTGTCATAAATCAGGGCTGCATCTAGTGACATTTCATCAAAGATGATGGAACATAATTTTTTCTTTTCCTCCCATTCTGCAACCTGGAAAACAATTTGTAATTTTTAATGCAAATTTTTTAAATATCTTCCTGAATCTGCAGACTGCAGAGGTCTCTGGTTTGAGTCTCAGGTCAGAACCAAATGTTTGTACAATCTGCAAGTATTTGATTCAAAGTTTGGAGGGTGTTTTCTGGGTATAATTTGTATGGTATTAATACACAAAATTATAAACCAAAAAAATAAATTCATAATTATATGTTTAATACAAAGATAACTTAACTAAGATGCTGGATGCGGCAAGCTGAAGACAGGGCGCTATGGCGCTCATTAGGGGAGACCTATGTCCAGCAGTGGACTAGCATAGGTTGATGACGATGATGATGAACTAAACTTACCTCTTTCTTCATCAAATCGAAGATTTGTGGACAAATGCCTGTTTGAATACTGAGATTTGATACCATTTTATTCAGTGTCGATCTTGAAGGCAGTATAAAAATTTTGTGCAAAAATCACTTAGGACTTTGCTTCATAATTGACAATGCAATTAATTTTTCCTCTACACTGAATCTGCGTCCCTTCTTTTTTTTAGTGCAAAGATCAATTTGCATTGGCAATAGTCTTGGGCCTGTATTTGTGCCACGGGGGCGAAGTAGGGGGGGAAGTACAGCTATAAATAAAATAAGAGGCAATATTAAACATTTTGTCTACTCATTTTATGACTAACAACTTATTATTATACATAAACTAAAACTAACTACTGAGTAACTTTTTTTTTTACAAACCTTTTAGCGGTTCCTGATGTGCGTAGGTGTGATCGAAGTGTCTTTTGCGTGTGTATGGGTGATCAAAATGAGGATCCACATTTTCTAAAATAAGAAGTAAACATTTTAATATACTACAAGATAAGTGATGAAATTTAATCTTAGGAAACTAAGCAATGAATACTTCTAATGTTTATTGATAATAATAAATAGATTTATACTTATTTCTTTATCTTACCAGTATTGGCCTGAGGTATTCCACTTAAAATTTCGTGATCAGTTAACAGGGTTGGGAGCGCCAGATTTGTGAGCCGTCCTTTCGGCGTAATAAACTTCTTTTCGAAGTCTTTTTGACAAACAAACACTTGCGAAAGCTGCTGAGCTGATAACAATTTCAGATCATCACGGTTAAGACACTTCAACAATTTTTTGAGTGTTTTCTACGTACGGGGAAAACGGTGTAAAATAGCGTCCTTTCGCGATCTTTTACAAACACAACACTGTATCACGATACATATTAGAATATTATGTAACAAAGGTACGACAAAGGGTTTTATTACAAATAAAATGGAGAGGATAAGCACAACGACTTCACTCGATCAACCAAAGAGAATATAAGCACTACGTTTAAGAGTCGGGAGTTCCTTAGAAAAAAAGAGAAAAACCACTTTGTATGAACGGGTGCTAAGACTAAGCACCAACAAAACAAAAATTACTAATGACACATGAGGTGCCGGAGCTACCAACATAATCACGAAATAGGGATGTTCTATTCATTTGTAATTTTTATCGATAAACAGAAAAAAAATGTACGCACTCCTTGCAACATTTCAATAAAATGAATACACTACACTAGGACAGTGTAGTGTATTCATTTTATGTGATAATGGTAAAATAAAACTTCAGGATCTATTTTCCAAGGCTCAATTGCTGCGCTTTCTTTGCCGAATCTGCAGAAACTTCTTCGGTTAAAGCGAACGAACTATTAATTAATCCGCATTCGTTTCGAATCAGTAAATGGCTCAGACGGCGCAACAACTGATCTACCATTTTATTTTTATGCGTTTGACACACACAGGATACGTCGATACTGGATATCATCTCAGTCTTACAATATTTACTTATATCCTCGATGTACAAAATTGGTTTTACTACCCGTTCAAACGTAGATGTTGCAACATCTATGCTTTCGCAAAGTTGTAATGATGGATATGTTAGTGATAGTTTATCAGGCCACCATTCTCGTAGCGCAATGTAATTATAATAAGAATTTGGCTTTGGATTTAAAACTTTCATGGCATTAATACATTGTTCACAAGTAACATTTTTTAAAAGCACTGAAGCCAAATACCCGCTTACGTAAACAGTTGGTTGTTTATCGAAGGCTTTAAATATTTGTTCCAAGTCTTTCTCGAAATTTTCGACTTCAGGAATATGCAGAACAGGATGAGTGACATTGTCCGATATTATATTGTTTTCCTTAGCAGCTTCGTTTTACCGTCCATGACAAGTTCACCAGCTTGGAGGAAATTATTAAGACTTAAAAAGATGTGGAACGTCAAATACAATGAAAATTTTTTCTTTGCTTGCATAAAATAATTTGACTCAGCTGGAACCGAAGAGAACTTTTTGAGCAAATTTAATGCACCCACATTCGTAGGTCCCTGGTCACAAACGGTGGCTATAATTTTGTAACCAACATTCGTCAAAGCTTCAATTACAGTTTTAATAATCACAACTAATTTTTCTGTTGCGATTGTTCCTTTGACAAAGTAATGGGCGATAGGTTGTTTAAATTTTTTGCGTATGCCTTGAAGCATGAACACAAGGGCATGATCTGCAATTTTTTCTGAACGTCAGCAACTTTTTTTCGAAGATTTTTAATTAAAATGTTTTTCTGTCTTATTGTATTTAATAGTTTCTTTTTTCGAGGTGTAGTAGGTTTATTTGGAGCAGTCATCTTTACTTTCCTATTCCGAGGTGTCAGAGGTTTTGTAGTCGTGCTTGAAAGTCCTGAAATATTGACAGTAACTTGTTAACTAAATCCGTTACACGGCGAAGTGAGAAATAAAACATAACATAAACTCATGCCTATATCCCCAAAGGGGTAGGCAGAGGTGCTAGCACCCACATTTCGAAGGGGCGAAAGGGCGACCATTAGTATAATAATATAACGTACTTATTGTCAATAAAACGTATGAAATACAAAAATATCGATAGTCGATAAAAAAATGTCAAGCACTATTGATAGTTTGTATCATTGATATAAACATTGATTTGCATGAGTGTAATTTAAAAGTTACAAAGCTTATTACATAAACATTTTACTATACGAGTCAAATAATAAAAGATCTATGCTTACCTGTCTTCATCCAAAGGAAATTTAGCCATGAAGATTCGTTTTTCGGCAACTGACCGGCCGGATCTTAGACCACATATTTCACATGTTTTATAATGCATGTTTTATACTTTTACAATACACAACAAAGAGAATATAACTACACAACACCTCCTACTTAGGTACACACACAAATATTGTTAGTTTGTGAGTTTGTAATAAAACAACTTAGTTGTTGTTGTTTTCTTGGCAGCATAGACCAGACCATAGATTAGAAAAAAATTGGAATTGCATGCGTTTGACAAGGCCGAATAGATATTAAAGCGAGAGGGCAATAGCCGCCATTATTTCTAGCACACGTTTCATAGTTAATTTTTTTACTAGGAAGTTGCGCCAGACTGCGATCAACAAAGTATCTGATCTGCAATGAAAACAAGAATTGACATGACATTGACTTGACAAATTTGACAACCATGCACCCGGTATTTTTGGGCCAATCACCGACTACGGTACTGGTAATTCATTGAGGATGTAACATTATATTTATGGGATGTACGTATATAATATAGGTTGCTACGTATTATTCATACTCTACGGACGTTAAAAATATGCTGCTAGAAGCATAATATATCAGCATTTCATGTTAATTTAACGTTGCGTCATGTCAATATAATGATATTGACATGTCAATATTTGATTCTTAATATCATGATATTTTATGCGTTTGTCACGTAATATCATGAGTACAAGACCATTTATTTTATCGGTCACTCCCTTCATTAATAATAATCAAGAATTACAGCGTGATATCTCAGAATGAAATGATAGATTAACAAACCGTCACTATATAACATGGGTCAGAAGTTTACCTATAAAGTTGCATAACGAGGCATGATAATTTGAGCATCCTAGGAGCACGTTTTTTAGTTATACCTAAATAATTTAAGGATGGGATTAGCGTCCCGATAAATTGCCAGTTATCAATGAAATTTTCACTGTAGAACTTATAATTCATTCCGATACCGATATAATTTATTATCTTACGTGTATTTTTGCATGACGCGAATTAGCCACTTCTCTCAGTGTGTTCACCGGTTGTAAGACATCAACTTACCCAGGGTTCCCTGAAGATTTTCTGGTGGTCTACGTGTCCGAACTCTTTCTTACCAACGGTAAGTACGATTCTGTTGTCGGCGTCTCGATACTGCAGACGGGATGCGTCTATAGCCGAGCCATTTTGTAATCGACATGCTGATAGTTCTTCTGTGACTTTCTGAAAGAAGAAACATTCTATCACTGCCAGTTCGTTGGTGTGTTATGAACTTCGAACCTGTTTTTAGGCTGCTAAATTGTTTCAAATCTTCAGGACCGATGCAGTTAAAATTTACTACATTTACGGGTTTGTGACAATAGACGGTATGACGTCATATCTTGTTATTCATACAAGGTTCCACAGAACATTTCTTTATGGCGTTTATAAAAAGAAAATAATTTTGAAGAAATAAATGGATATTTTTAATATTCTAGGACATTCTACACAGCGCTATCTAGACCCAAAGTACGCAAAGTTTAACAAGTTTTCAATTCGAAAATGAATATTCATGCATACAAATATTTGCAATAAGCGGGAATCGAACTTGCGACTTCTGAATTAGCAGTCGAACGCTCGACCACTACGCCACAGAGGTCGTCAGCTGGCTCGTTAGTACTGGGAATAACTGAACCAAATCTTGAATCCTGTCTCTTTTTTTTTTAATAGACCAAACAAGAGTATTACCTTGACCACTCCAGCGGTGTCGGTCCTGAAGTTGAAGTCTCCGAAGATGAAGTACGGCGCCGCATTGATGTCGGAGTGCAGGTGGCGCAGCGTGTGGCACAGCGCGCGCCGTCGGCTGCGGCAGTACACCTGCGGCCAGGACATTCGCTAGCTACTCTACGGTAGCCGACCTGGCGAGGACAGACTCCTCGCTAAAAGCAACGGGCCCGGAACAAATATAGCCATCGCCTCAGCCGTGGCTAGCACCTGGATAGGTGGAAGAGGTACTATCGGTTGCGGCTGCATTGTTTCTTTTATTTTACGTGTGGAAACCCCTCGGGCTTATCAGAGATAGTGAGGTATATTTAAACTGCACGGTGCCTCTCGCGTCAGCCATATGTTACAAGGAGTTAGCGTACCCTAGAAGGGAAATTCGTACGATTCCGATTGTCCGTATTGTCTGCCAATATTGGTGACCCCATTATGTTGGAGATCTGATCCCCGCTCCCCTATAGAAAGGCCCGAGCGGAGACACGACGAGCCGTGGATGGATACTTCAGTAACCTTTCTTGTTTTTTTTGTTTTTCCGTGCGGAAATACCTTCGGATACCCCCCGCCGGCCAGCGGGGGTGGTTATGTCGGGCTTGAACCGATTAAAACCGCACTACGTCTCGGGTCTTCAGACGGCCGGGATGTAAGGTTGCCCATAGAGCACCAGACTGTCCCTGGGAAATCTCCGGTTTCGAGATGGTCCCCTCGGGTTTGGGAACCATGGTGTCCCCGTCTTGCCACGGTATGGGGGAGGGGCGCTAGTCGCCCTGCCGTCCCGGCCTGCTTCTGCTGGGGTGACAGGCGGCCTCACCTGCCACCCACAGGCCTGCGCTCATGGACGACAGAGGTCGGTAAGCGGGATATATACTTCAGTAACCTATTGCGGCAATATACCAAGGCCACCATGTATGTCAGACGAGCCCGGAGACGTGAAGACGAGCAATAGAGGCAGTGACGTGTTTAAACGCTAGGATGCTTGACTCTACATCTAAATAGCACCCAACTACGTATGGTAACTGGTATAATTAAAGGACATAGCTCATTTAATAAAGATCAGCAGGCCTACCATGAAACGTACATCCGCAATTTGCGGACTGAAATTTCGGGTAATCGGTATCATGAAACGTACTTATCCCGCAATCGGGCCCGAAGACGGCACATGACAGTTCATTCGGCCTAAACCCTACCATGAAACGACCTGAAACTGCAGTATTGGGAATTTGGACAGCATGCCAAAAAAAAATTGAAATTAAAACACGATACCATAGGACTTATTTCAAAAGGCTGAAAATGTATCATAATTCAATACAAAGGAATGTATTTATTTTATATAACATATATATAACATAACATAACTTCACGGCTGTATCCCCGAAGGGTTAGGCAGAAGTGTATTTCACACCCACGATTCGCCAGTATTTTTTTATATGTTGGTTTATAATCGTTATTTTTAATAGAAATATATTGTAAACGAAAACCTTTTTGATATGTTTGATTCATTCCCGAACATACTTTATGGTCCCTACCAATAGATCGAAATCCGAAGTTCCTTCATGGTACCTAAATGACACATCTTTCGTTCGTGTTTCGTGCGGGCCCGCAATTGCGAATGTACATGATAGGCCTACTGTCCAGTATAGGTATCACAAACTGGTCCGAGGGACCGAGGAAACGACCATTTACATCCTTCTGGAAGGTCGTGACTGATGGAATACAGGGCTCAATATCTTGGTGCACCGAATTTGCTTCAGGAAGCCGTCGGCACCTTTAAGAGTCAGCTGGTTTTTAGAGGCATTTGGGTGGTAATAGTAAACCCTTCAAATCCTTTCCGTCTTGTTGTTCTTATTGATTCATGAGATGCTAACGGCCGTACTATATTAACTTATGTAACGGTAGTGATGAACGTTATGTCTTACCGAAGGAAAAGTCTCAATGGCCACCAAGTTGGATGCGTCGTGGAACAAATGTATGTTTACGAACTCTATAGCCGTTCCACGCACCCACCAGCGTGTGCGCAGGAAGCCTTTACGCGACCACTTGCACTGGAACAAAATGCTTATATCAGTAACGATTAGGTAAGAAGCAGTGCTTTAAGGGTGTTTGCAATCCCACCAGTGGGTTCAGCCCCACCAAGACCTTTCGGGACCAAGCCAACCTCACCTGATAGCCAGTACACCTGCTGATTGCCGAACGAGGTTCTGGCGCAAGATTCTCAGACGGCAGTCGCTCCCACAAAAGCCGTATTAGTCAAATCAAAAGGAAGAGGAGTAAGCGGAGTCCGGGCTCCGAGGTAAATGATGATGATGATGATAATGCAGCCCCACCAACACCTTGGGGGCTAAGTACAACCTCACCTGCAAGCTGGTACCTGCAGATTGATGAACGAGGCTCTTGGGGAAAGCTTCCATCTTGGCGTTAGGGGGCAGAAGGCTCTCGTTGAAACCGAAATAACCCAATTAATGAAAAGGAGAAGTAAGGCAGTGGAGCTCACGTCCATTCGATCCTCACGTTTCATGTGTACCCGGCATCAGTTGAGCTAATTACTGTTACCCGGGCCCGTTATTTTATTGGCTGTTACGGGAGCGATTACATTCTGCCCCTTAACCCCGAAAGGAAACCTGCACCTCGCCTCGTCTGTTAATTAGCAGTTGTACCGGCTTGGTGGAACTTCGGCTTCGAAGATCTTGGTACCTTAACACCTAAGTGCCTATACAGTATTTTGTAACAAAACTAGTGTCCGATCAGGGATGGTTTGGTATATAGCTAACAATATTAGGTGTATGCAATCTTTTTTGGAAAATAAGTTAAAAAAATTACCCTATAAATACTGCAATACAATTTAGGTTAATTAGGTACCTTACATGCCAACACAGGATGACGCGGTAGCGCAGCCAGAGGAAGGCGGTGTTGTGGGCCACCGCTAAATATTATTGGATATCTTAATTGTGATGCAGTCGAATTAAAAAAAAAATCAATAAGGTTATGTATTTAGGATACCTATCTCCTCCCTTATTGATCGAACAATAGTTTTGTTATATACGGTAGAGAAATAAACATACCTCAGGAAAGAAATGCTGTGGGAATTTCAATTTCTCCTTAGTGGTGACTTTCTCGATATTGCCGGAGTGCACCTCCTTGCCGGCCACCTCCACGTAATTCTTCAGGTCGAAATCCCACATCTTCAGGTCTGTGAGAGAAGAGTGGGCGAAGTACATGTTGCCAAGGGCCTGAAATAAAAAGAAATAGGAACAATAATTGTTGTTGGCGTTTCCCAAACGGAGTGAAAGAATATTTAGAACTAGCATCACTCCGCGGTTTCATCAGCGTAAGTCCTGGGTCCCGTGGGAATATCGGGATAAAAAGTAGTCTATGTTATTTAGGGATAATGAAGCTTTATAATGGTGAAAGACCTTGAATAACTCCATTGTGTATATATCAATAGCCTAGTGACTAAAACGTCCGCATTGTGATCGAAGTCACCTTCTACGGAGGCACCGGTTCGAATCCCGGCCAATCGTATTTACTGTGAGAGTGCTACTGGGTATATCAAAATAAAAAAAAACACAACATGGCGGATTTTTGACACTTAGATGTATGTTGTTAAAAAATATTTTCACTCAAACTTAACGAGTAGGGTATCAAAATGAAGAGCTTTAAAGGGTGATGTCAAAAATATATATATCATAACTAAAAAGTATACCATAAAATTATTAATTTAAAAAATCTAAAAACCCGTGTGGCCTAAAAAGACCGAACTAATTTTGATAGTAGGCAGGACCCATTTGCAAATCATAAACCGAAGGAAATTTATTGGGTCCCGCCTGCTATAAAATTTGTTTGGGTCTTTTCAGGGCAGTCTGGTTTTTTGATTTGTTTATTATTAATTTGATCAGTTTTTTTTCCCTCCGATTCAGGAGGACATTCCGGCAAAATGCCCTTGATCAGTATATCATGTGCGAGGTCGAGCTTGGCCTATCTGCTTTATTTATTTTATTTATTTATTTAAGATTTATGTACACACAAAATAATCATAATATAAACTGCATGTTGAAAAATGGTACATTGGTACTGCTTATTTCTACATAGAAATTTCTCCCAGCAGACCGGCGAGAGGAGATCGTGAAGAACACGAAAAGAGGTGTAAATGTGTGTATGATAACGGGAGAGAAACACTTAGGTACACACACAAGCTTATAGTAGTATTAAGTTTACAATAGCAAAATCATACATATATATATATATATATACATACATATATAGATATACATACTAAACATAATTTACATAAACCTAAATATATCATGTATACATACATAAACATACATAATACAATAAATAAAACAATATCCATGCATAGGGAAGACCTCCGTCATATCTCCTCCACTCCGCGAGTTAGCGTCACAGAACAGAAGAGAGATAGTGTTTTCGAACTTTACTTCTAAAAACAGATAATGTGTTGCTAGCTCTAATGTCAGATGGTAACGAATTCCATAGTCTAATCGCCTGCACTGTGAAGGAGTAGGAGTAGAAATCGGTTTTATGGGAAGGGAATTTAAGGAGAAAACGGAGGCTTGATCTGCACGGTGCATCACAAGCACGAACAAATGAGAACCTTTCCTTTAGATAAGATGGTGTAGAAGGGTTGTGCAGGATACCAAAAAGAAGACAAAGAACCCGGGTGTTTCTACGAAGGCGGATAGGGAGCCACTTGAGCTCTCTGCGAAACCGCGAGACATGGTCGTACTTCCTCAGATTGAATATGAATCGGATACATAAATTTTGTAGTCTCTCCAGTTTGCTTAAAAGATCCTCATTGGCATCAGGAAAACATGCATCAGCGTAGTCGATGATGGGCTGAATAAGAGTTTGGGCAAGAGAAATTTTAGTTCTGACAGGTAGAAAGCTCTGAAGACACCTCAGGGAGTGGAAGCTGTAATGTACCTTCTTGCTAACTTCATTAATGTGAGGATTCCAGGATAGGTTAGCATCAAAGAGTACACCCAAGTTCTTGGCAGTATCCGAGTAGGGTATCCGAGTTCCATCCAACGTTACAGGAGCTAAAGTGGAGAAATCAAGCTGCCTGCGCATGTGGGTGCTGCCAATGATCATTGCCTGTGATTTGGTTGGGTTGATACGCAGTCCGAATGATTTGGCCCAGGCACTGATACGGTCCAGCTCACAGTTCATTGCAGACACTGCAGAGGGTGCATCAGGTGCAGCAAAATGACAGTATAGTTGCAGGTCGTCGGCGTAGAGATGATAGCTAAATGAAAGTAGGCTGGTAACAGAGTTGATGAAGATGGAAAATAAGAGAGGAGACAGGACACCGCCCTGAGGCACACCAGCAGCTAGCCCACACCAGTCAGAAGCTTCCTGGCCTAGGTGTACGCGCTGCGTCCGTCCCCGGAGATAGGAATCAAACCAAGAGATAGCATTAGAGGAAACATTAATACTCTTCAAAGTACCAAGCAATATGTCAAAATCCACAGAGTTAAAAGCGCTGCTGAAATCCAGTAATATTAATAGTGTTAGTTCTTTCTTTTCCATAGCCCAACGAATATCGTCAGTTACTTTAATTAGAGCCGTAACTGTGCTGTGACCTTTACGGAATCCAGATTGGAAAGAGCTGAGAAGGTTAGAGGAGGATAAAAATAAGGACAGTTGTCGGTGGACAATATGCTCAAGAACTTTTGAGAGGAACGGAAGAATGGAAATTGGCCGAAAATCAGTCACTGTGGAAGGGTTGGGCGATTTGGGTAATGGAATGATATATGCTGATTTCCAGGAGTCGGGAAAGGTACCAGAGAATAGGGAATAGTTGAAAATATGCGTTATAATAGGAAGTGTAACAGGAAGAAGTGGAAGAATCATACTTGAGCAAATTTGATCAGAACCAGTAGCGGACGAAGAAATAGACAGGAGAGATTTTTGAACTTCTGCTTCAGATACAGGGGTCAAGTGAAAAGGTGGAGTCTGCGGGGTAGGTACTCCAGACAGAGCATGCAGAGTGCACTGCTTGATATCTGCGTCCAGCGAAAGTGGTGGTAAAGAGAAGTGGTCATTCAGCGCACACAGGTCCAGTGCCTTCGGGTCAGAATCGGTTGATTTGCCAATGCCAACAGACCTGAGGAATCTCCAAGTGTCCGAGGAGTTACGACCATGAAGCGATACATGGAAATGGCGTCGTTTAGCATCCCTACACAATCGACTGCAGCGGTTGCGCAGGGTCTTGAAAGCGATCAGGTTCTGATCCGATGGGCTGCTCCTGTAACGCCTCCTGGCTCTGTCCCTGCGCGCCATAAGGTTTTTGATCGTGGCAGTCAGCCAAGGTGCCGGACTGCGTCCAATCCTGACGCGTCTCAGTGGGGCGTGCCGGTCGAACAACTCTATAACCCTCAAACCGAAAATGTCCACCATTTCATTGACGTCTATGGAATTGAATATGGGCGTCCAGTCGGTATCACCAACGTCCCGCCGTAAAGCCTCCAGGTCGACACCCCTGAAGTTGCGAAGTAAACGGTACTGTGCCTTACGTTTGGGAGGCCTGATCCGATAAGAGAGATATAGTAGGTCGTAGTGAGAAAAAGGGGCACACAATTGGCCGTGTGTGTCTACATCGTCAGAGGAGGAAACTATAAGGAGGTCAAGTAAGGTGGAAGGATGACCAGGAGGATGGTGAGTGGCAGAAAGTGGCAAAGATTTAAGGCTGTACGAGGACAGAACACCCAATAGTTGACGAGACCGGCCGTCCCTCCTCAACAAGCAGGTATTGAAGTCACCCATCAAGACCACGTGATCATAGGAGGGAGAGTGCTGGTGCAGAAGACTCTCGAGATTATCGAAATAATCGATGTACATGTTAGGACTATAGAATACCCCGAGAAGAACCCTGGTGTGGACCAACTTAATTTCTATGAACAGGTGCTCGGCTGACTTGACGGTGTAGGGAGTGGGCGATGCACTAACAATATTGTAGGAAATGTTGTCACGTAAGTATATAGCTACACCACCGCATCCCTTACCCGTTCTATCATTTCGGATCAAGACGAAACCAGGAAGCGAGACGAGAGCAGAAGGTATGGAAGGTTTCAGAAATGATTCCGAGACAAGTATAGCATCGAGTGGGGAGTTGCCAAACGACGCCAGGAGGTCAGTGTAGTGGCCGAGCAGACTCTGTGCATTGATATGGACCACGTTAAGGTTCTTACGAAAATTAGAGAATAAGGAAGCGATTTCATCGTGCAGGATGACAGCAGGAGTGAGAGAGTCACCATCAGCGCTAACAAAGCTATCCGTATCTGAGGAGCATGAAAAGAAGCTGCTATTTATGGTGTCGAAATCCTCAGAGTTATGCATAATATATTAAAATAGATATATAAATACGTATAGATATACAGTACAAAAGATAGATAGATAAAAAAAAAAAAAAATTAAGAAAAACAATCTAAGTTCTACCTGCGATCTCACCCACTCGCTAACCCAGTGGAAAAAAAAATACATATTTAGATAAATTTTAGTAAGTCGTTCGTGCTTATCCGAGAAAAAAAAAAAAAAAAAAAAAAAAAACCAATATCAATGTCAAAGTAAACAGATAACAAAAGCGTAGAAGAAAAAAAAAAAAAAAAAATTACAAAGTGGTGAAATAGCACGAAAAACGTCACTTTACACAGGTATATTAAAACAATATTTCACATACGCTTCAATAAATAAAATACTTATCTCTAATGCAGCATAATAAACAATAGATCACTGACAGAGGTCAGTGCATTAAACATACTTCACACACTGAATGCATTAATAAATTTAAAGAAACGGAACGCAGCTGTCAAAAATTCTGGCTGACATGACAATGTCATCCTCCGGGTGACAACTGTGACAAGTAAACAAACTTTGAAATTAGGAAAATACATAATGAAAGTGAAGTGTATGATTTAGAAATAGAAGGTATGGCCAGCGGGGGTGGTTATGTCGTGTCTCGACTAAAACCGCACGGTGTCCTCCCCAAGTGTCCGTTGCCGGGCACCCCGGGTAAGCCCTCGAAAGGATAACCCCAGGGTTGCCGGCGGACCTTGGCCGCCACCGCGGCCTCGCCTGGTGGAGTCGGGTTTTATCCCGCTTCGGTGAGTTGGCAGGCGTATGTAGGGCACACACGACACGCCCCCGCCACGGCCTGCTTCTGTAAGGACGGCGAGTCGGCCAACTGCCGTCCTCAGGCCCCGATCATGGAGGTCGGTAGTCCCGGGCGTAGATGAGTCTGCGGCGTCCTCGCCGCAGACTGCGGAACTCGGTGGGCAGGGTTCTCTCCCGCTCCCTCTCCGCCGTCTCTTTCGCGCGCATTACCTGCTCGCAGAAAGAGGCGGCGGCGTGCCACTTGCTCCCGTCGGAGACCACGGCCCTCACCATGGTCTCCAACGAGAGAACGTCCACGCCCAGGACCGCAACGAGATCCCGGCGTTGACTCGCCCACGCAGGGCACTCCACCAACGTGTGGAGCGCCGTGTCTTCGCCAGGATCCTCGCAGTGCTGGCACTGCGGCGTTGTCTCCCGGTGGATGCGCCACAGATACTTACCGAAACACCCGTGTCCGGTAACCATCTGGCACATCCGGTAGGAGAGGTCCCCATGGTCCCTCTCCAACCACTCCTTCATGATCGGTCTCACCGCTTGGCCTATCTGCTCACTTACTTATGCGTACTGAACTGAACATAAAAAAAAGGGCCAAGTGCGGCCTCGCCTGGTGGGGTCGGAGTAAAACATTACGTTTATTACTTAATTTAATTGAAAATGCATTCAGTGGAAGGTAGATGAAGAAATGGGTTCACGACAATTGGTACGACACATTATTGATCGACATTATAATTAGTCGTTGCCACATTTTTTGTCGACATGAGCTTAATTCGACAATGACAATTAACCGACAAGTCAATTGGTCGACATATCATTGATCGACAAATAGTGGCTTACTCTACTTTATCAATGAGTAAATACCAATATATATAATTTTAAATATTTGTATTAATATCAATATTTGTAAAAAAATAGTATTTGTTATGGATTTTTTCAGAAATTTAATAGTTTTTTGGTGTATTTAAGAATTTTATTAGATTTTTTAGATAGTTTTCTTTTATATCTTTGTTATTAGTTAATGATTTCGATAGAGCCCCGCTTCATGGGGCTTCTATTTCTACAAGCATTATCAATTTTGGGGGCTCCCCATACTTAGAACTGAAACTTAAAATATTTTTTTTCGTCAAACTCATTCGTGTACTTAGTGTATCTATGGATAGGTTTTCAAAAATGATATTGAGGTTTCTAATATCATTAACGAAGTACAGACATCAAGAAGAAACTTCTGTTTTTAATCACAGCGACTTTTCTAGAAGTGGTAGAATTACCGTTTCAAGCTCGAATTGGCCGGTTCGACAGGGGAAGTTACACCCACTGTCTTGTCTTAAGATCGTCTTGGGGGCCCCACCAAGATGTCCGCGGCCCGTACACTTACTGATCAACGGACGAGGCTGGTGAAGGCTTTCCTTTCGGTGTAGGGCGGGGGGGGGGGGGGATGAAGATGGTCGCTCCCGTAAAAGCCAACTGACAATACTAGTAATTTCATTTACTAATATTCTTTAACAAATTTCCATCGTTTTTTCGTGACACCTCGGGTGATGCAAGAAGCGTTCATAGGCTTCGGGAACCACTTACCATGTATGTTTTTTTTAAAAGTATATTATAACGAAGTTACTAATATCACAAATTACCTTTTTTTTTTTTTTTTTATCGTGCAGAAATCCCTTCGGATACCCCCCCGCCGGCCAGCGGGGGCGGTTATGTCGGGCTTGCACCGACTAAAACTCGGGTCTTCAGAAGCCGGGGTGTAAGGTTACCCATAGAGCATATCCCTCGCACCCCGGCTGACCCTGGGCCATCTCACCACTAACAGCATAGCTCATCCTGTCTCCTCTGAAAGCAGAGGAGTACGGAGAGCGATGTGTTCCCGCCACGTTGGGTATTGGCCGACGATCAATGCCAACCCTATGAAGGGGTGAAGGGGAAGCCATTGACCGCCGCCCAGGGTGTACCGGCCGCTCCGATTCCGTTCCCCCCGGACTGCAGCGGGATCGGAATCGGAGCGACACTCGAGGAGGTTACCCAACACACACCCCAATATCACAAATTACCTAATTTCCCCCTAACCTCTCCAGCTAAGCTAAATTGCTTGTGTTAGGTGTGGGTTCACGTCGTTAGTGTAATGGCCAGGATTCGAACCCTCGATCATAGGGTCGACTCCTTAACGACTAAGCTAGCGACGCTTGTTGTATCAAGTTTTCGAAGAATAAAAATTATCTGTCAAAACTTTTAAACGCTTCTCGTGAATAATCACAGATATTTAAATGTGTCATTATTTCATTCATTTTGATGGGGAGCCCCTTATTTCGCAGAAAGAAATTTCATAGAATTTCGTTTCACAGAAAATGTTTCATAATTTGGTCCTTATATTTTTATTTCGAATATTATTGTTTCAAAAACAATTTACTACAATGAAACATATTTCACAGAAACCCAATTGAATAAATTTTTAATCACATTTTTTTGTTTAACAAACTTATCAAACTGTAGAATTATTTTTAAAAGAATATTAAACCACCTTTATAATTTTCCAAATCAAATTTATTTTTAACTGTAAAATTAACAATTTTATTTTATTTCCGATTGCTTGTAGTAATTTAATTTCTGAATAATTTCATATCAATATAGAATTTTTTATCTGTCGCATATTTTGTTGCAAATTTGTTTGCTTGATTTCTTCTGTAAAATAAAATAAAATCAAATTGTTATTAAATTGTTAATAAAACGTCATTATAGTTAACACCCCGACTCAGATTACCCCGACTCGGATAGGTTAGATTAGAAGGCTGAGGCGGGAGCGAAGCGGAGCGGAGCTCCCGCCTTAGCCTTCGTGGTTTTTTTTTTAATCACCCAGAAATAGGACCACCCAGAATCGTTTATTGTATTAACTTATCGTTATATTAAAAAAAAGTATAGCTTCACCTGTAAATTATTTGACTGAAATGAACGGTATGAATTGAAACGTTTAGAAACTGTCACTTTGATAATATGTTATTCTTGGTAATAAGTTTTATATTAAATAAACAATATAATGATAAAGAAAATTTGATTCGTTATTCTATGATATGATTATTCTAATGTTAAACTTTATGTGAAACAAAAATCAATGATTTAAAAATCTTTAAAGTAAGTATTCTGTATATTGATTATTCTATGAAACGAAATTATGCGAAACATTTTCTGTAAAACGAAATTATTTAAAACAATTGTCTATAAAACAACGCACACCCATTTTGATGAATGAGCGAATGAATGGTTCGTTTCGTTTGTGACAGTAATATATTAATGTGACGATTGGCATTAACGTAGTTACCCTTTAGTTGACTTCACTTATATTTAGACCGATTGACGTCAGTCTACATTTTTTAACGTTTATTTATGGCCGTGTTTTTTATGAATAAACATTACATATAATGTTGACTTTATTTATGAAGCACGTATCACGAGTGTTCCGTTGCGTGAGCACACTGTTTTGAATAATTTACATTCTAATGTAGGGCACGACGGTGTTTTCTATTGAAGTTTGGATGCCAATCTGAATAAGTAACTAATAAATGAATATTCTAGGACATCTTTTTTTTTTTATATTTAGGACACGTCAATTCGACTTCATCTCGCCTGATGGTAAACTGAAGGTAAAGTCTCAGGAAAGAGGGTCACCATTACATACACGTACCATGTTAACAATGGTGGCACTCAGCTTGACGGCCTCATCAGAAGAGGATTGTCGTCGCAGCACCGCGTGGCACCCACCGGTCCCACTAGTGCTGCGAAAACAATCCCCCTGCCCGGCTATGCACTTGCTGACCCCTGAACGCAATCAAACCGAAATTGGATTACTATGGAGGGTTTTTCGCAATCGTGCACGGTGGTACCCACCCGGCCGAATTTTGTGACAAATTTGTGTCATCAAATTTCTACCACCAGTGAATATTACGCAGGCTTGCATGAAAGGTTTAATATTATATTAATCTATTAATCTCCATAACGACATTGTGATCAGACCAAGTAGTAGGAGAATTCACAAGCTATATTTGCCTAACTAAAATCTACAATTTTTTTTTAATAATGTATACTGTATGGCAATTCGTATTTATAACAAACTACCCGGCCAGTTCAAGATATTTCAATGTAAACTCTACCAATTCTACAAAAAAGCGGCCAAGTGCTAGTCGGACTCGCCCATCAAGGGTTCCGTAGCAGCAAGTATATATAATGCTTTTTTTAAATTTTATATTTGAGTTGACTGAATGAAAGGTAAATTGTGGTTTACGATTTATGACGTATTAAAAAAAACTACTTACTAGATCTCTAAAACTACTTACTAGGCGTGAATTATACAAAATAGGCATGAGGCATAATCAAAGCAATAGCGGCAATAGCGGCGGTAAGGCCCATCATGGAGGATTGGCTAGAGAGGCGACACGGAAACCTCTCGTACCGACTGACGCAGGTGATCTCCGGGAAGGGGTGCTTCGGGGACCACCTGCATCGGATAAGGAAGGAGCCAACGCCTGAGTGTCATCACTGTGACGCGAGCGAGGACTCAGGGCTGCACACGCTGGCGGACTGCCCGGCGTGGGTAACGCCGAGGCGTGACCTCGTGGCAGCCATCGGGGTGGGAGTCCTCTCGCTCGGCAGCATGATTGCGGCAATGGTGCGGAGCGCGAGCGCGTGGGCCGCCGCCACCTCCTTCTGCGAGCATGTAATGCTCTCGAAGGAGATGGCGGAGCGCGCCCGGGAGAGGTTTAGAACTCTCCCGGCCCGCCGAGCCCGCAACATGCTCGCCGCGCGTCGCAGGCGACTCAGGCGCCGGAGGTCGCTCAACGACCTCCGTCCTCCATGAGCGCAGGCCTGGGGGTGGCAGGTGAGGCCGCCTGTCACCCCAGCAGAAGCAGGCCAGGACGGTGGGGCGACTAGCACCCCTCCCCCAAACCGGGGCAAGACGGGGACACCGTGGTTCCCAAACCCGAAGGGGCCATCTCGAAACCGAAGATGGCTAGGGTCAGTCGGGGTGCGAGGGATATGCTCTATGGGCAACCTGCAGACCCGTGACGGCGTGCGGTTTTAGTCTGTTCAAGCCCGACATAACCTTCCCGCTGGCCGGCGGGGGGGTATCCGAAGGGATTTCCGCACGAAAAAAAAAAAGGCATAATCAAAGCAATGTCTTACACGGACTCGATTTTGCTCTGGGGAAGAAACAAGTCAACTCTAAGACAAGTTCTGCTCTTATTAAAATACTACAACTATTAAGATTCGCTTGAGTGACAAGATCTTTGGGGTGGGTGCTAGCCACCATCTAAACTCAATTAATGTACTGCTGTAGACTTATCCTGGTGCTTTTTAGGGATTTTCTTTAGGAAAGCCCTATTGCTATCGAGTTGTCGTCGACGTCGTCGTTGCCAATTTTCTGTCACGGTTTTGGGTATGACGGAGATGAGCTATCGAGTTGCTGTTTTCGGTAATAGATTCGTGCTGTGGTGAACCGTTGCAAAAAAAAAAAATCACAAAATCGAAAATCCCATGTATTCGGCTGAGCTCGTCTCAGGAATTCAACTTGTTTTAAATACCTGTCTCGTTTCTTTTTCTTCTTATACGCGGCATAGCCGTTTGTTGGTAGCTGAACTCCTCCGTAATCACTCGCGCGATCTTGACCACATTTACCACGGTGATAGTGTGGACACTGAGGAGTGTTTTGAAGCGAGACCGTCCATGTCCGATGTACCATTGAGGAATAATCACCGAAAAACAGTTTCACGAGCGCGCAGCCTTAGCTAAGCGCGCGACCGTAGTAAGATGTCTTATTTTCAAGTAAGAGTCTTGCGAGCTCAGCTCAATTTATTTCAGTCGCACCCTGCATTGAATTCCTAGTTTATTTATTCATGTAATACACAATACATATATTTAAATGTAAATTTATCCTGTAAACCTAGATTATTAGGTTTGTGTAGGGTCAATAGTTCTCATTTTAAAATGTTAGAATATACTTACGTACTATATAATCTACTATTTGTGAATATCAAAAGTTACAGAACAAAATATGTACGCGGCGGTAAGGCCCATCATGCTGGAGGATTAGCTAGAGAGGCGACACGGAAGCCTCTCGTACCGACTGACGCAGGTAATCTCCGGGAAGGGGAGCTTCGGGGACCACCAGCAGAAGCAGGCCGGGACGGTGGGGCGACTAACGCCCCTTCCTTCAAACCGGGGCAAGACGGGGACACCGTGGTTCCCAAACCCCATCTCGAAACCGGAGATGGCCCAGGGTCAGTCGGGGTGCGAGGGATATGCTCCATGGGCAACCTTACACCCCGGCGTATGTAGACCCGAGACGGCATGCGGTTTTAGTCGGTTCAAGCCCGACATAACCGCCCCCGCTGGCCGGCGGGATTTCCGCACGAAAAAAAAGGGTTTTTTAAATGTTCTCTCTGTATATTATGTCTTATAATTTTAATCTGTATTGTTAGTATCTTTTGTTAGCATATTTATTGTAAACTTTACTATTATTTTCTTATTGTTACAACGATCATCGATATCTCGAAAACTACTGATCGAATCTTCTAGAAATTAAAACGCATTGTTAATGTCGAAGTACTCTATTGATCCGTTTAGAAAAATCCAGAAAAGTCACTGCAAAATCACAAGCCCTTTAAATACCTATACCAACTTTACCTATAAATCGCGATAACAAGGGCATTCACCTCTATCGTCGGCACGACTGTGTAGGTACTTGTTTTCTCGAACGCTCCAGTAAATACCTACTCTTCTCGAACGCTCTAGTTAAATAAATAACGTGCCTTATCTCTAGATGATTCCGGAACATTCTACCCTCTTTATTAAGAGCTATAAAAGGGCGCCCGGCTATCGACACGAGTCAGTTAAATTTTCGGAAGCGAAAGCGAACACATCTTACCGAAGCGATTCAAGAGGGTTATATCTGCGACTTAGAAACTACTGTGGACTACTATGAACTGCTGAGCGACTGGACCTGTTGAAGAGTACTGTGTGTGCTAGTTATTCAGTTGTCTAGTTTGTGGTGAGCGAATAAACTTCTGCGTTGTATAAACGGCATTTAAATTGTACCCCGCGCACGTAACAGTATATTGATAAGCGCTATAACTAAATAAATACATATATACACAGCTCAAAACTGTCTAGGGATATTTTACATTAATGGATTTAATTTTTTTTTTTAAGTCTAGAATTGCCACGTTTTACAATCTTTTTTTTTAATTTAAATTTGATATCAAAAATAAAAATGTGCCATAAACAATTTGGTATCTACGTATTAAAAACATTTAGAGAACATTCTAGAATTCATATTTGTTTTAATTATGTACATAGATGTACATAATTAAAACAAATATGAATGTAAAATATCCCTAGACAGTGTCGATAATATAACATGACTTCACGCCTATATCCTCGAAGGGGTAGGCAGTGGTGTATTGCACACCCACGATTCGCCTTTAGGTCCCAATGTAATAGGAGGCGAGCCTATTGCCATCTACCGGGCACCTTACTAAGCGAGCGATAATCAACATTTTTAATACACACATAACTACGAAAAGTGAGAGGTGTGTGCCGGGGCGACTGAGGATCGAACTCGAGACCTAGTCTCGGCAGTTTGTTACGTATACCACTAGGCTATCGCCGCTTAACACAGTGTTGATATGTGTCATACTTGTGTAGGCTTGTAATTAGCAATATTGTTAGCATACTGTAATACATAAATTGTTATATTTAAGCCTTCCTAAAATAAATTAGAACAATACTAAAGGAAAAATTTCTATATTCCTTAAATATTATGTCAATAACAAATCACAACCGCCGCGGTAGCCTAGTGGTATGGGTAATGGACTGCTGAGACGAGGTCTCGGGTTCGATCCCAGGTTTTACCATGGCACACACCAATGACTTTTCGATGTTTTTCGAAGTTATGTGTGTATTTATCGCAGGTTTATAAGTGCCCGGTTAATGGCAATAGGCTCGCCACCTATTACATTGGGACCTAAACATAAACTGGCGAAATGTGGGTGCTAGCACCTCTGCCTACCCCTTCGGGGATATAGGCGTGAGTTTATGTTATGTGTAACAAATCACACAAACACACATACCGAACACTGGAAAACCACTTCAAAAACTAATTTCGCCGTTTTTGCAACAGTCATTGTTACGTTGGATGAGCGCGTGAATATTACGGCGCGTCTCCGAGCAAAACGCTGCGCAACGCTTTTTACCTAACTGCGCCAGAAGGAGGGTTATGATTTTCGAGAGTATGTATGTATGTATAATTGTTTGGCAGGCTCTGCAGCCTGAACGGCTCGATGAATTTAAGCTCGACAGGTGTCGTTAGATTCTTATTTACTGTGAGAGTGCTACTGGGTAATCAAAAAAAAAAAAAAAAATGGCAGATTTTTGGGGCAAAAAAATATTTTCACTCAAACTTATCGAGTAGGGTATCAAAATGAAAAGCTTTAAAGAGTGTATTCAAAAACATATATGTCATCACTAAAAATTATACAATAAAATGATTAATTAAAAAATCAATAAAAGCCGACTGCACTAAAAGACCGATCGATCGATTTTCTAATTAATATATTTTTTGAATACCTATCTAGGTACTTGTTATTTGTAAGAACAACACGTGCAAGGCTGAGGTGTCACCCTCACACGGTGCTAACAATTCCATCAAGAACCAAGCAGTTCGGCGCCTCTTTTCTTTGGCGCACCATCAAGACCTGGAATTCTTTACCAGCACACGTATTCCCTTCTTCCTACAGTCCCGGTACCTTTAAGCGGGGCGTGAAACAGCACCTCATGAGGCCGTCAAGCCGAGGGCCACTATAGTAGCATTATCCGGTGTCTGTAGATATGACCCTCATTAAATTTAGCTTACCATCAGGCGAGGTAAAGTCATATTGACGTGACCATTATAAAAAAAAATATCAAAATAACAAATACAGAGTGCATATTTTTCTACAACAATCTTCCTTGTTCCGATTCAATTTTATTTTTATTGGAATCAATATTTATTTTATAGCGAGCATGTTGCGGGCTCGGCGGGCCGGGAGTTCTAAATCTCTCCCGGGCGCGATCCGCCGTCGCCTTCCCGAGCATGTAACATGCTCGCAGAAGGAGGTGGCGTCGGCCCACGCGCTCGCGCTCCGCTCCAATGCCGGAATGATGCTGCCGAGCGAGAGGACTCCCACCCCGATGAGCCTCATCGTACCTTATCGACGAAATTATTACACTTACGCTAGGGGAGTACGACAGAGTCGTTGCTGCGAAAACAAACAAGCAAGTCCCGTGCAACATCAAAGGTTAGGTTCCCCAATATACTAGTAAACACACAGACAAGGTGGACAGACGACCTAGTAAAGAGCGCAGGGACTCGGTGAATGCAGGCCGCTACAGACCGGTCGAAATGGAAATCAATGGGGGAGGCCTATGGTCAGCAGTGGACTTCCTACGGCTGATATGATGATGATGACACACACATCATGCACGTTTATGTTATGTTTTGCACGTTTATGGCGCATCAACGCCTCCCTCTATGTCCGAAACTTGAGAAAATCCGTCGTTGGACATCATGCTTGAACATGCATTAATTATTATAAATGTAAAAGTCCGTGAGGATGGGCGTACGTGTATGACTGTGGGTATTTGTTATTTTTTCACGCAAAAACGGCTAAACCAATCCGGATGAAATTTAGAATCGGAATAGGTTACAGTCTGGAATATTGTATCTATGTATGAGTATGTATTTACAAAAATAACAAATCTATATCCGCATTCTAGAACTCATAACACAAGCTAGTTAAGCTACGCTTATTTTGGGTCTAGATACCGCTGTGTAGAATGTCGTAGTATTTTTTTTATAACACAGACTACATTTTAACCCAGGAAACCCTGTGGGCTGTGGAAATAGGATCAGTATTTAGCAAGTCAAATAATAAAACTGTATTAATACTTACTGTAAACTTTTCAGGTGAACTGAAGTCCTCGTCCAGAAATATCCTGATTTTATCAAACAGTCTCAGCTCAGGGCAGTCGCAAAGCCTCTGCACAAAATCCTTCACGTATTGCATGGATTTCTCGTAGTTTTTGCCCCCCACCTCTTGTAGGTGGAGCGCTATGAACTTGGGGTCCATGCGGGAGACGGCTTGGAGAAATTCTGATGTCCATATCGGCAGCATTACTGAGGGCTGTAACAATAGAGATAGATGTTATCCATATTTACTTGATTATTTTAATAATAAAATAGATGTTACTTTTTCACGTACGATGACTGCGCCACCGATTTTGTTAAAATTTCATGAAAAATATATAATACTTTTCATTTCGAAAAAAAAAATTTAGCGAGTTATCCAAAACGGCATAAGCAAAGATTTAGCTGAAAGGACACCCACAGAATTGGGCCATGGCGCGGACAGCGGATATGTAAACAAATTAAAAGAGTACAATTTATCTTTTATTAAGGGATAAATATTGGTGACAATTTGGTTGTATTAAATGAATGTATATTTAAAAAGTCGTTTAAAAATATTTACATTGATTTATGCCGTACAATTCATTCGAACTGCAAACAAAAAACTTGTAAGTGTTGCATCATAAAAAGTGGGTAAAAAGGCGAAATTAATAAAAAAACCTTTTATTTTTAATGTCTGTGAATATGTATATGGTTAAATTTGTAATAAATTCCATACATAAAGTAATTTTTATTTCAAATTTACTTATGTATTTCACAATGAATGTTCAAAAGTATAATTAAAAATCTTTACAACATTTAAGAAATCTTCGCGAAATTCCTCCACATCAAATTCAGTTTGTAAAGTCAGATAAAGTACATAATAAAAAATATTTTAAATAAATAATCTTACGAAAAACGGTAATGTGCATTGGGTAACTTATTTTCATACTCTAGCAACACTGAAATGTGTCAGGTGTCACGTCTGAGCGTTAGCGTCTGACACTCATTCATTCGCTTGCACGAGTTGAATAAAACGCGTTTTTTTTTTTTAATTTTTTATAAGTGAATTGATGCAAAATTAAGTATATGATTGGTTTCTGCACAGCTTCAGCTATTAAATAGTAAAATTGCAGTGTCAGTAGAAAAATGTTCATGCCTTAACCCAAGTCCCATACAAATCTGTCGGTGTCATTTTGCACACAGGTAGAGTAGGAGACTTTTTATCCCGCTAATAATTTCCTGTGGGCCGCAGGAACGGTATTACACGCAGACGGAGCCAGAAAATGAAAAAGATGTAATTTTGCAATATAATATTTTTTCTTGCTTTCTTTCCTTCCAATTTCCTTTTAATTACAGAGAAGATTAATTAAAGAGAAGAAAAAAATAGAAAGGAGCAATTTTTTTCTTCCCTTTTATTACTTTGAATAATTAAAAATTTTAATTTTAGAAAGGTCTTGGTCAGACTTTTAAGATCTGCCGTATGTATGATTACAATTAGTTAAGTGGCACCGGAGATATGACCAAATAAAGGGTTCCGTAGCAGTAAGTAACATAATAATGTATTTTTTTAATTTTTATATTTGAGTTGATTGAATGAAAGGTAAATTGCGGTTTACGATTTATGACGTATTAAAAAAAACTAGTTACTAGATCTCGATCAAACCAATTTTCGGTGGAAGTTTACATGGTAATGTACATGTAATGTACAGAGTTTTATAATTCTCTTATTTTAGAAGTTACAGGGGGGGGGGGGAGGGGGGGGACACATTTTACCACCTTAGAAGTGTCTCTCGCGCAAACTATTCAGTTTAGAAAAAAATGATATTAGGAACCTCAATATCAGTTTTGAAGACCTATCCATAGGTACGCGTACGAGTTTCATGAAAAAAAATTTGAGTTTCAGTTCTAAGTATGGGGAACCCCCAAAATTTATTGTTTTTTTTCTATCTAGTTTTGTGTGAAAATCTTAAAAGGTTCACAGAATACATTCGTATGGCAACCGGGACCGACATCTTAACGTGCTCTCCGAGGCACGACCAGACCAATGCAAATACTCATATTCATGCATACAAATATTTGCACTGAGCGGGGATCGAACCCGCGCCTCCTGCGTAGCGGCCGCTTTCAATACCGCCACGCCACGGAGGCTGTCTGTCTCTGTCTGTTTTCATACCATTGGCAGGCTACCAAAATGGCTGATGAAATACAACTAAAATGGTACTGATCAAAGATTGACTAATATTTTTCAATAAATACTTACAATCACATCTGTTTTCCATCCACATTTCGGTAACTATATTTTTTACTACTACGTAATACCCTTTTTAGGGTTCCGTTGCCAAATGGCAAAAAACGGAACCCTTATAGATTCGTCATGTCTGTCTGTGTGTCCGTCCGTATGTCACAGCCACTTTTTTCCGAAACTATATGAACTATGCTGTTGAAACTTAGTAAGTAGGTACCTACTTACCAAGTTTCAACCCTAAAAACGATATCAAACCTCAGCGCAGGCGGAGCCGCAGATGCTATAGACAGCAAAAGCCATCACCATCCTCATAGCGACACCCCAGTAGCGTCCAAAGTTGGCACTTGGAGCCCGAGGTCCGCTTATTGATCTTGATTGGTACGTCGGCTTTTCCGGGTGCGACTGTTTTATGACCTCCCAACCGGAGAGGAAAGCTTGCGCAAGAGCCTCGTCCGTTGTCTAGCAGGTGTAACAACTAACTGGTAAGGTTGGCAGAGCCCTTTTTTTTTTTTTTTTTTTTACGTGCGGAAATCCCTTCGGATACCCCCCCGCTGGCCAGCGGGGGTGGTTATGTCGTGTCTGGACTAAAACCGCACGGTGTCCTCCCCAAGTGTCCGTTGCCGGGCACCCCGGGTAAGCCCTCGAAAGGATAACCCCAGGGTTGCCGGCGGACTTTGGCCGCCACCGCGGCCTCGCCAGGTGGGGTCGGGTTTTATCCCGCTTCGGTGAGTTGGCAGGCGTGTGTAGGGCACACACGACACGCCTCCGCCACGGCCTGCTTCTGTAAGGACGGCGAGTCGGCCAACTGCCGTCCTCAGGCCCCGATCATGGAGGTCGGTAGTCCCGGGCGTAGATGAGTCTCTGATGCGAAACTCGGGGGGCAGGGTTCTTTCCCGCTCCCTCTCCGCCGTCTCTTTCGCGCGCATTACCTGCTCGCAGAAAGAGGCGGCGGCGTGCCACTTGCTCCCGTCGGAGACCGCGGCCCTCACCATGGTCTCCAACGAGAGAACGTCCACGCCCAGGACCGCAACGAGATCCCGGCGTTGACTCGCCCACGCAGGGCACTCCACCAACGTGTGGAGCGCCGTGTCTTCGCCAGGATCCTCGCAGTGCTGGCACTGCGGCGTTGTCTCCCGGTGGATGCGCCACAGATACTTACCGAAACACCCGTGTCCGGTAACCATCTGGCACATCCGGTAGGAGAGGTCCCCATGGTCCCTCTCCAACCACTCCTTCATGATCGGTCTCACCGCCGCAATGGTGGATTCCCCCCACCTTGGGTGCTTAAGTCGCACCCTCCATGTCTCCATGAGTTCCTGGCGGAGCAGGGACCGCTGAGCCCTGATTTCTCGGGGCTCCGGCCTATGGCCCCGCTCCAGCGCCTCCTTGCGCCACTGGTACAGCAGCGCAAGGGCTCTCGCTTCCAGGTCCCATGGAGGAGTCCCAGCTAGGAGACATGCCGCCTCGACGGAGATCGTGCGATACCCCCTGATGACTCTGACGGCCATCGCCTTTAACGGGCTGTTAAGAACAGCCACGTTGCGGGCCGCCAGAGTCTCCGCCCATACGGGGGCCCCGTATAGGGCCATGCTTCGCACGATCCCCAGGTACAGTCTCCTAGTGGGGGCGTTGGGTCCCTTAACGTTGGGCATCAGCCGCGATAGCGCGGCCGCAGCCACCCTCAGTTTCGGGACCAGACTTCGGAGATGAGGTCCGAAGTCCCATCGGCTATCGAGTACGAGCCCAAGGTACTTCATCGTGGGCTCGATGCCGATGCTTACGCCCCCTACGGTTATGCCGATTCCCGCAGGTGGTCCCCTCCGAGGCCCGTGAAAACACATAGCCTCGGATTTATGGAGAGCCACCTCAAGTCCCAGCCGCCGTATTCGACCCACGACTTGAGCAACCCCTGCCGTGGCCTTCAGTGCCGCGCTTCGATACGTTGCTCCCCGCGCCATAACGAGGGTGCCGTCAGCATAGCACACTATGCTGACACCCTCGAGCAACGTACCGCGCAGCACCCAGTCGTATCCGATGTTCCACAGGAGTGGCCCTAGGACCGACCCCTGCGGAACACCGCACGACACTTCTCGCCGCCCTGGCCCTAGCCAGCTCGGGTAAACTATGGCCCTCTCGGATAGGTATGCCTCGACAATGCGGCGGAGGTAAGGAGGCACTCCGTGATACGCGAGCGCCTCCCTAACGCAGCTCCAGGGTAGGGTGTTGAAGGCGTTGGCGATGTCAAGAGACACCGCCACCACCACCCCACCCCGCGAGACTACTTCCTCCGCCAGGCGCCTAACGCGCATGATCGCTTCCATGGTGGAGCGCCCCCGGCGGAAACCGAACTGGTTGTCCGCCAGATCTGGCCCCACGTTCGTGAGATGCTCGACGAGGCGCTCTGCAATAATCCGCTCAAAGAGCTTGCACACCTCGTCGAGCAACACGATCGGCCGGTAACCGGATGGCTGGTCCGCCGGCCGCCCCGCCTTCCGGATAAGGACCAGTTTCCCCGTCTTCCAAGCCTTTGGAAACTGGCCCCTTTCGAGGCATGCGCTAAAGAGCGCCACCAGTCGAGGCCCTAGTTCCTCCAGGGCCAGGACCCATGCTCGGCCTGGAATGCCGTCGGATCCGGGGGCAGTGCATTTCCGGGCTTTAAGCCGGAGCACTGCTACCCCCAGTTCACTCTCCCTGACATCGCTCTCGCTATTATCAGCGTCAGGCGCCTGAGGCGGAGCCATACGCGGAGGGACATGCTCCTCCGCTCTCGCAGGGAACAAGGAGCCCAGTATCCCCTCCAGCCGCTCCGGCTGGAGGCTCTGGGTCAGTAAGGGCGCCCTTGGGCGGATTTTGCCCCTGACCGCAAGGTAAGGACGCCCCCATGGGTTCTGCTCCAGAGACTCCAGCAGCTCTTCGCGGGCCCGCCGTTTGGCCTGCTTAATGGCTTCCTGGAGGGTCCTCTTGGCCCCCTTGTACGCCTCATACAGCTCCGCCTCTCGGGCTGCCGCATCGTCTGGGCGGCGACGCCTCCGGCGAAACCTGGTGTACTGGCGGCGAGCGGTCACGCACGCTGCTCGCAGCTGTGCGAGCTCCGCTGACCACCAGTACACCTGTTTCTTTGCCGGGCCGGGCTTAACCCTAGGCATCGCCGCATCACAGATATGCGACATGGCTCTCCTGAACCATTCCGCCTCTGCGTCGACATCGGCAGGCCTGGTCAGTGACGGAATCCAGGCCTGCACTATTGATGCCTCCAGGAGAGCCTCCCGATCCAGGCGTCTGAGCGCCCAACGTGGATCCGGGGGATATGTTTACTGTATGTGTATAAGAATATTTAATAACCTTCCACAAAGTATGACCAAACTACGTATGACATTATTTAAGAAACAATTATTTGACATATTATTAAACAAAATGTATTACAATATTAATGATTTTTTGGACGATACAATAACAGATAACAATATTTCTTGGGGTAGGTAACTAATTATAACAAAATAGGACATAAATTATAAATTTGCACGCCGTATGTGGCAGAATATGTAGGAAAAAAAAAATTATAACATCTATTGTACCATATTCTGGCAAATAAATTATTTGATTTGATTTGATTTGATTTGATTCGCGATTGTCGGCGGCAGGTTAGTTGGAGGGGAGACGTTGAACCGAATATACTTATGGTCGGAATCCGTCTCCTCCTCCTCCACCACGCGCCAACCCTGGACGCGGCGGGCGAGAGCAGGGGTCGCGAATGCGACATCCACGACCGAACTGAGCCCCCGCCGCTCCCAGGTGGCGACACTCCCCCGGTTGAGGACTTCTAGACCACGGGTGTTGGCCCAGTCCTCCAGTACTCGCCCCTTGTCATTGGTTTCCCGGGAGCCCCAGGCCTGAGACCAGGAGTTGAAGTCTCCCAGGACCAAGACAGGACGAGGACGGCACGCAGCGAGAACAATGTCCAGTTCAGCGAGCCTTAGCTCAAGCTCGTACTGGTCAAGGCTTGGCGAGAAGTAGACGGCCACGACAGCCAAGCCCTCATAGTCCGCCGCGACGCAGCCTCTACACCTTGCAATGAGTGCAAGGCGCGAGGTGTCCGCGGCGGAACCCCCGAAGACGGCCGCTACGCCGTCCAGGTCCACCGGGCTTCCGGGGTGGACCCAGTACGGCTCAGCGACCACGACCACATTGATAGACCACTCCACGATGCTCTGGTACAGAAGATCCTGAGCACCAGTGCAGTGGTTTATGTTCGCCTGCAGGATGCGGATTGGCGTGTCCATTAATGGATGTCCATCTCCGCATCCCGCCTCGAATGTGGCCGCTCTTGAGCGGCACCCCCGCTACCCGTTGCGGACGAACGGGGCTTTGGCCTCGAGGCGGCGCAGGTTCTGCTGTCCGCCCGGTGCTCCGCCGCTTTGCCCTCCGCTACGCATTTGTAGCAGCGCGGCGGAGCATCACAAGCACTGGCCTTGTGCCCGGGCTGACTGCAGCGGAAGCACCGATCCCCCACGGTGTCTCCCGCTGTGCACTGCACTCCCACGTGCCCCACAGCCAGGCAACTGAAGCACCTGGTCTCGCGGGGCTGCAGGAGTTGCACCCGCGCCTTTAGGAAGCCCCCAACAAGGAGGCTCCGTTCGTCCGCAATTTTTTGCGCCGCTGCGACGGGGCAGTTGACGACTGCTGTGCCGTGACCGGTGGAGCTGAAGCGGATTTCTCCAGCTCTCACCTGATCACGGGGGCAGCCGCCCGCCTCCACGACGGCGGAGATGACTTCCTCCGTCGTGGCCGCGTCATCCAGACCCGAAATGCGCACACCTGCGCATTTGTTGGGTCTGGTGACGCGGATGGCTTCGGTATCCAGCGACTCCCTCAGCTTGGCCGCTAGGGCGTCGGCTTTGGGGCCGCTGGTGGCGCCGGAGACCTCGAGGAGGCGAGCTCCGGTGCGAGTTGTTTTGCACCGGAGCCCCCCCTCAATCTCGAGTGCCTTGAGGTCCACTGAGGCTTTAACCTGCCTCAGGACCTGGGCGTACCCCACGCCCTTCTCCACACCCTCCGTCGTCACCGGACGACGGCAGTGGAGCGTGGGGCGCGGAGCCTCTTCGGCGCCTTCGCCGCAGCGGCTTTTGCCGCCTTCTTAGCCGCCTCTTTGGCGGCTTTTTTCGCCTTTTTGGCGGCCCCCGCTACCACCCATTCCTCCCCTCTGGAGGAACGCTCGGGTGCAGCGGGAGCGGCGGTTTTGGCGGGGGCGGGGGTGCCGCGCTTCTTCCCCTTCCCTTGTGGCGTCGGGGCCACTGGGGCGGCAGGGCCGAGCTTACCACTGACAACAGCCGCGAAAGGCGCAGTCCGTGTCAGTGGGGGACGGTAAGCCCGGTCCTCTAACACGCCAAGCCGCCTCTCGATGGCCGCCAGGAGCTGCACCACGCTAGGCGCAGGCTCAGGCGGCGGATTGGGCGCCGGCCTAGGCGCTGTTTTTGGCGCCGGCTTAGGTGCCGACTTTGTGGCCGGCTTTGGCGTCGAATTTGGCGCCGACGTAGGCGCCCCCTCTGGCGGCGCAAGAGCCCTCGGGTGGTCCGCCACCTCCTGGGCTCTTGGGGCCTTCTGGGCCTCCGGGGATCCCCTGACCATCTGGGTCAGTTCCCTGACCTCCTCCCGGAGGACCCGCTGTTGCTCCAAGGAGTTGGCCAGCTCAGTTTCCAGGCTTGTGACCCGGGCCCTGAGCTTGACCTCCTCCTCGGAGAGTTGGCAGAGCCCTGTACACCAACGCATAAAAGTAATGTGCCCGGTAGATGGCAATAGGCTCGCCCCTATTACATTGCGACCTAAACATAACTGGCGAATCGTGGGTGTGTAATACACCTCTGCCTACCCCTTCAAGGCTATAGGCGTGAAGTTATGTTATGTTATTCAAAATTAAGCTATATTCCAACCACTCAAAAAAAGCCTATCTGCCAATGTTTGGCTACCCGACGTTAGTATCACAAATTTCTAGGGCCACTAGCCCTAATTGACACTTTAATTGTAATATGTTAATTTAAAAAATGTAGTTATTTCATTAAAAAAAAGCGTGAGATGCCCCATGCACCTCGCGCTTTTTTTTTTAATTTTTCAATAGATATAAATATTTTATTGACAGACATGAGTAGAGTGATTATCATTTTGATAATATCTTAAAAAGCACCCCACGCTTTTAAAAAAATAAAATACCAACATTTTTTTTTGTTCGGTTTTCTATAAAAAGCGTGTTTTTGAGTTTTTTTAACTATTATTTATTTCCTACTTTTTAGTTTGGTTTATTTATAAAATCGTTTTTTTTTTTGAGTTTATTTCAACTATTATATGCTTTGTTGAATTAATAATTCTCTTTGGTGTTCGAAAATTTGTTAATATTAGATAAATCGGCTAAAGATAATATGTGCAAATCTAAATTTCTGCCTCTTATAGATGAAAATCTTATTTTGCAAATTGAAAAATGGAATAATTTTGTCAAATTAGTGTATTGTAATCGGTCCTCGTTAAATCTACAAAGTTTGAACGATATCTGGTCGTTTAAAGTGGGTCAAAATCGCGCCCAAAGAAGTCGGTTACAAACAAACATACAGGTGAAGCTAATAAAAAACGTATAAAAACCCCGATATAGCTGAGAACACTACCGAATAATTCACCTTTCAAACCAAATAAAAAAAAAATAACAATAACAGTTCATCCGTTTTCGGTAGCTGCGAAGCCACAGACAAGATACATACACAGACACGTCAAACTAATATATAGCACCCCGTCGTTTTTGCATCGGGGTTTAAAAATTAAAAAGTGTCATATGTATATTCTACACAAAAAGTGTCAATTCGGACTAGTGGCCCTAACGTCGGATTGTCCAATGTTTCCGTAAAACAGACATTTATTTAAGCCAATCCTTTCGCTGTACAATGGCTACAGAGTTATCTGTCTTGTTATGGGAGGCTTCAGCTTATCAGGGTCTATAATGACAGTATGTGACGAGGGTAGAATGTGAAGGAAATCGTATTTATGGGACCTACTCAGAGGAGTCCTAGCAACCTTACTGTCAAGAACATACGTGTTTGAGATAATATAGCGATTTCACATTGTACAAGATTACATAACTGACAGTAATGAAGGGTTTAAATAAAGCCGGGTACATATCAAGCAAATGAAGTTGAATAAAATACTAAAGGAGGAAAATTTTTCATTTTTAGGGTTCCGTACCACAAAAGAAAGAACGGAACCCTTATAGGATTACTTCGTTGTTCGTCTCTGTCGAAACTGTTTTCACAGAAACGCGTAAAGGCATCAACAAAATTCTCAGGTCTGTGACACCTGGAAGCTGTGACAAAATCAAAAATCAAAGAAAGGTTATGCAGCAAATTGCACCAAATGCAAGGGCAAAAACTATACAAAATTCTCAGGTCTGTGACACCTGGAAGCTGTGACAAAATCAAACATCAAAAAAAGGTTATACAGCAAATTGCACCAAATGCAAGGGCAAAAACTATATACTATATATAGGTTAGGTACTATATATAGGTTAGGTACTATATATAGGTTAGGTACTATATATAGTGGTGGGGTGTGTGTTGGGTAACCTCCTCGAGTGTCGCTCCGATTCCGATCCCGCTGCAGTCCGGGGGGAACGGAATCGGAGCGGCCGGTACACCCTGGGCGGCGGTCAATGGCTTCCCCTTCACCCCTTCATAGGGTTGGCATTGATCGTCGGCCAATACCCAACGTGGCGGGAACACATCCGTACTCCTCTGCTTTCAGAGGAGACAGGATGAGCGATGCTGTTAGTGGTGAGATGGCCCAGGGTCAGCCGGGGTGCGAGGGATATGCTCTATGGGTAACCTTACACCCCGGCGTCTGAAGACCCGAGACGGCGTGCGGTTTTAGTCGGTTCGAGCCCGACATAACCGCCCCCGCTGGCCGGCGGGGGGGTATCCGAGGGGATTTCCGCACGAAAAAAAAAAAAAAAAAGGTACTATATATAGGTTAGGTACTACATATAGGCCAAAAACTATATATAGGTTATTCCCGTTGCGCCAGAATCATGAAATTTGGTAAGAAACAAGGTCTTTTAGTAGTAAGTAAGCGACTAAAATATATAAAATATTAAAAACACTCGTGCAACCCAGACAGACAACATCTAGTTTTGACGGCCTCTGTGGCGTCGCGGTAGTGCATTCGACTGCTACGACTGGGGGCGCGGGTTCGATTCCCGCTCAGTGCAAATATTTGTATGCATGAATATGTCTATGTGCATTGGTCTGGGTGTTTCTATGTATAAAATGTATGTATTTACAAAAAAAAAGTATTTAAGTATGTTTATCCGCGTTCTGGAACCCATAACACGCGCTAGTTAAACTATGCTTACTTTGGGACTAGAAAATGCTGTGTAGGAATGTCGTAGAATATATATTAATACAGTTTTATAACTTTGAAACAAGCTAGACAAACTGTCGTGTATAAAGCGGGTTATGAATTCTGGCAGACGCGCCAAAATGCCAAAGGTCAACGTTATTAATCAATTATCTCTTAATTGCTTTCACGGCCCTTACTCATAGTGCTGCTAGGTTTTTTTTTTTTTTATACCACTAAGGTGGGAGACAAGCACACGGCCCACCTGATGGGAAGCCGTTACCGCGGCCTATGGACGTGTGCAACACCAGTGGCGTCACACTCGCGCTGCCGACCCCTGTAAAGGAAAGGGGATGGGAAAGGAGTTTGGGAGGGGATGGGAATGGAGTTTGGGAGGGGATGGGAAAGGAGTTTGGGAGGGGATGGGAAAGGAGTTTGGGCTCCGGCACTCTCACTCACTAAACGGAACGCAACAGTTCAAATACTGTTACTTGGCGTCGATATGCTGTGAGAGGGTGGTGCTTCCCGGTCGAGTCGGCCCATTCATGCAACGGCCAAAATGACTGTTGCTTGACTCTACCACCTATAAAATTTTACCTATCTAGTAATCTGTGCTCATAAAGCTGCTAGGTTCAAAGATCATGACGGCTAATTAATATTTATCTATGTGCATTATAAAACCATAGGCTCCCTTACTCAATCAAAGTAAAAAATGTTAACCTACAAAAGTAAAAAAATATAGACTAGTTTAGCGAGTGGACTACCGCCGCCGTTTTGAAACGCGGCCCTGTCCTGAGAAGACTCAGCGGACTGTTTTTAGGGATTTTCTTTAGAAAAGCCCTATTGCTATCGAGTTGTCGTCGACGTCGTCGTTGCCAATTTTCTGTCACGGTTTAGGGTATGAAGGAGATGAGCTATCGATTTGCTGTTTTCGGTAATAGATTCGTGCTGGGGTGAACCATTGCAAGATAAAGAAAAAAGAAAAAAAAAAAACAAAGCCCTTGTATTCGGCTGAGCTCGTCTCAGGAATTCAACTTGTTTAGGGTTCCGTAGCCAAATGGCAAAAACGGAACCCTTATAGATTCGTCATGTCTGTCTGTCTGTCCGCCCGTATGTCACAGCCACTTTTTTCCGAAATTATAAGAACTATGCTGTTGAAACTTGGTAAGTAGATATATTCTGTGAACCGCGTTAAGATTTTCACACAAAAATAGAACAATAACAATAAATAATGGGGATCCATACTTAGAACTGAAACTCAAAAATTTTTTTTTCCTCATACCCATACGTGGGATAGATCTATGGATAGGTCTTCAAAAATGATATTGAGGTTTCTAATATATCTTTTTTAGGGATTTTCTTTAGAAAAGCCCTATTGCTATCGAGTTGTCGTCGACGTCGTCGTTGCCAATTTTCTGTCACGGTTTTGGGTATGAAGGAGATGAGCTATCGAGTTGCTGTTTTCGGTAATAGATTCGTGCTGGGGTGATAGAGCTATAGCTGGGGGGCAAGATAAAGAAAGAAAAAAAATAAACCTTGTATTCGGCTGAGCTCGTCTCAGGAATTCAACTTGTTTTAATATGTCATAAATCGTAAACCGCAATTTCCCTTTCAATCAATCAACTCAAATATTAAAAAAAAATATAAAGGCATTATTATGTTACTTGCTGCTACGGAACCCTTCATGGGCGAGTCCGACTCGCACTTAGCCGCTTTTTTTTAATACAATTGTTTTAATGTTATTATGTATTTGAGTAGCGTTTTAGTTATATGAGCGTGGCAAACAGTAGTATTCTTCCCATATATCATGTATTTCACCTTTATCATGCTGTGTATACTATATTTGTAGACTTAATAAGTAACTGTTTCCAAACGTTTCCTGTCATGCAATGGCAGTAATCTGTCAACGTACCTTTCAGAAATATATAAATAAATTCAAGGTCGGCGCAACATGTGTGCTTTTTCCATTCATCTCTCTGTCTTTGTTTGGGTTTGCATTAAGGGTCGTCATTTTCAAAGTAAGAAACGGGAAATTTCACACCTGCTTCTGGTTAGAAATAAACGCTCAAATTTTTACTCTTAAGAGGTTTTCGCATTAGGGCTCAGAAGTTTACGTAGAAAGTTCCTCACTTTTAAAAGAAGAAGCATGAAATTCAGTATAGCTAATACAATTTTATGTGTATGTTTGTGCAGATCCCTAAATAGTTTAGAATCACCATTGGACCCAATAAGTTATTTATAGAAAAAAAAAATTGATTTGATTTAGACCCAACCCCCCCCAACCCCGAGAGGACAGCCTGCGCCAGAGCTTCGTCTCTCAATCAGCAGGTGAGGTTGGCTAGGGCCCCGAAGATCTTAGCAGATCGTAGTACGGTAGTAACCGAAATTACTAGTATTCCCCCTAACCCCTCCAGCTAAAGTAAATTGCTTGTGTTAGGAGTGTGTTAAAGTCGGTAGTGTTACGACCTGGATCCGAACCCGGGACCTCTCGATCGTTGAAAACATCCGACGTTTGAAAAGGAGACCTGATACCAGATATAAGATACACAATTCTTTGAATGATGAAAGCGAAGTGCTGAGTACGGTCCGAAAATATTTTTCGTAGTTAATAATTCATGTAATTTGAAATCTTTTCACGAGCCGCTGAACTTCAAAGAAAAAGGTCAGCTCTTTGTGCTTTCACGTGTTTCCTGTGATTTTCTGTCAGTTTAATGGATAAAAAGTCTACTAGAGCTGAAAGTACTACTACTACTTTACTGGTGGTAGAAATTTTATGACACAAATTTGTCACAAAATTCGGCCGGGTGGGTACCACCGTGCACGATTGCGAAAACCCCTCCATAGTAATCCAACTTCTGTTTGATTGCGTTCAGGGGTCAGCAAGTGCATAGCCGGGCAGGGGGATTGTGGTCGCAGCACTAGTGGGACCGGTGGGTGTCACGCGGTGCTGCGACAACAATCCTCTTCTGATGAGGCCGTCAAGCTGAGTGCCACCATTATTAACATGGTACGTGTATGTAATGGTGACCCTCTTTCCTGACACTTTACCTTCATCTTACCATCAGGCGAGGTGAAGTCAAATTGACGTGTCATAAATATAAAAAAAGTAAGATCTAAATATTGTTTTTCGTAAAATATTTTAAAATATAAATAATATTTGTAAAATATTTTCGTGTTAAATCTAATTATTGTTTGTTTTCCGCGGTAGCCTAGTGGTATGGGTAATGGACTGCTGAGACGAGGTCTCGGGTTCAATCCCAGGTTTTACCATGACACACACCAATGACTTTTCGATGCTTTTCGAAGTTATGTGTGTATTTATCGCAGGTTTATAAGTGCCCGGTTAATGGCAACAGGCTCGCCACCTATTACATTGGGACCTAAACATAAACTGGCGAAATGTGGGTGCTAGCACCTCTGCCTACCCCTTCGGGGAAATAGGCATGAGTTTATGTTTTTATGTTATGTTATGTTTGATTTGATATGACCAAACAACAACATCAAACACTTGGGTGTACAGGATCCTATCAACATCCTTGAGGTCCAAGTCAACCTCACCTGCAATTCGGTGCACCTGCTAAACAATGGACAAGACTCTGGTGCAGGCTTTCCTCTCAGGGTTGAGAGGTCTGTGGCGATACCACATATACTGTGCAACTACTGCGATACTAGTACGTCACTATCAATCCTGAATCGCGAAAGTGAAGTTCGCGCGCTGGTATAACATATACAACATTACAACGACAACCGTTGGGCCGTGGAAAACCAGTCGTGATCACCTTGCCTGGTCGGAGCATCCTCCCTTTGTGTTGGAGGAACATCTCAACTCGTTCCTCTACAGGTCAAAAGACAGCCGCTTCCGGAAAAGCTGACATACCAATCAAAAACATCAAGCAGACCTGGGGCTGCAAAGTGCGAAATTTGGACGCAACTGGAAAATCGTTATGAGGATGATAATGACGAAGCCTTAATGGTAAGAAGCTAGGGCAAAGCCCAGAAGATACGGACCACTATTTCTGATGCTGTCGATCGTAAAAGGCCGGTCCCTACCTTGAAGGCCTCACATATGCTTTTTCACGGTTCGCTTAAAGAACCCGGGATTGTAAGAAGAATATGTGCGGGTAGAGGATTCCAGTTCTTTATCGTGAGACGGACACCAAAAACTCTGTAGAGAATTAGGTAACACCGACACCTCTACAGTTTACACACACACATACACTCACTCACACACACACACCCTCACATACACAACCACACACATACCCTCACATACACAACCACACACATACCCTCACATACAAACACACGCATGCAAGCATGATTGAGTATATCTGTAAACACTAAAATTTAAGTATACCTTTTTTTTTTTTTATCGTGCGGAAATCCCTTCGGATACCCCCCCGCCCTTATTGTCAGTTTAGTAGTGGGGACGGCACTGACACCTGAAACACAGTACTTTACTACAAAGTTAAACACAGCAGTTTACTAGCGCAGGTGTAAGGGGCTTCTATAATTTAATGAATCTACTTTATGTTAATAAAGAATATTATTATTTCCTTTATCACATTTAAAATACATATAAATTACTAGCTGACCCGGCAGACTTCGTACTGCCTCAATCGATGACAAACCTTTCAAACCTTCTCTGGACCTCCACAAATAATTCAAGACCAAAATTAGCCAAATCGGTCCAGCCGTTCTCGAGTTTTAGCGAGACTAACGAACAGCAATTCATTTTTATATATAAGAGAAGATATTATTAAATACATTCTATATAAAAAAACACAAATATATTTAAAAATAATAATAATAATAATCTCCTCCGACCGTTTTCGGTCATGGCGACCGCTGTCGACTCCTACGTTAAGTTTCGGCGTTCATGCGCCCTTATGTGGCTTACGTAGCCAATTTATGCGGTGAATTTTCGCGCACAGTGCGGGCATGAAAGAACACCGTTGAAATAATTGTAAGTTATGGCCGCTGGTGGTCGGGCTTTAAGTTCGTCACGCTTAGCGTCTAGCTCCAGTATGTGACGCTTTTCGAAATTGACAGTTTTTGTTTTGACCATATGTCTCCATTCTTGTCGCTGTGCTGCCAGATCCTCCCATTTCGAGGGCTCTATCTCGCATCTTTTCAAATGTCTTTTCAGAACGTCTTTGTATCTGAGGAGTTGACCGCCCTGCTTTCGCTTGCCCTCCTTGAGCTCTGAGTAAAAGACGCGTTTCGCCACTCGATCCTCCGCCATCCGCGACACGTGTCCACACCACCGAAGTTGTCGCCGCATCAGGTAAGCTTCAATGCCACCAACATTGGCTCGTCGCAGCACTTCAGTGTTACGTACACGGTCAGACCAACTTCTCTTCATGATATTTCTCAGACATTTCAGGTGGAATCGGTCTAGTGTACGAATATGGTGTCGGTACAAGCACCACGTCTCAGCGGAATAGAGTAGATTTGGCAGCACAATGGCCATGTATACGCACACTTTCGTGGTCAGTTTCAGATCATGTGAGCAGAAGACCTTGGAGTTGAGTTTGCCGAAAGCTGCCGCGGCAGCACTTATCCTACTGCTTATCTCTGAGTCCAAGTCGCACTTAGCTGTTATAGTGCTCCCCAGGTATCTAAACCTGTCAACCTGCTTCAGCACGTCGTCACCAATCTTTACGGATAGTGTCTCACGACCATTAGTATCCAAGGATAGCACTTCCGTCTTTTCAACACTGATCTTAAGGCCATACTTGCAACAAGATTGGTGCAGGTCAGACATCAGCCTTTGCAGGCCCTCCGGGGATTCTGCCAAGAAGCAAAGATCGTCAGCGTACATAATCTCACTGATCATGGCGTATGACACTTTGGTATTTGCCTTAAATCTAGCGAGATTAAACAGTTTGCCGTCTGTTCGAAAGCGGATGCGTACACCTTCAAGAGAATTCTGTAAAACCTCCCTGACCACAGCAGCGAAGTATAAAGCAAAGAGTGTGGGTGCGAGTACACAGCCTTGTTTTACCCCACAGGTGACGGGAAAGAAACTCGACTGCTCTCCTTCCACTGTCACACAACACCCCATGTCATCATGCAGTAGTCTGAGAAGCTTTACAAATTTCTCCGTGCAACCCATTCTCTTAAGTACAAGCCATAGGGCTTCACGGGGAACACTGTCAAAGGCCTTCTCGAGGTCAACGAAGCAAAGGTACAACTTACGACCTTGTTCTCTACTTTTTTCCTGTAGTTGACGCACAGAGAATATGGCTTCACAGGTTCCCCGGTCAGGTCGGAAGCCAAACTGGGTCTCCGGCAGTAGTTGTTCAGAAAGTGTCCTAAGGCGGTTTAAAAGTATTCTGGCAAAGACTTTTCCCGGGACAGATAGAAGCGAAATACCACGGTAGGAGCCGCAGTCCGAACGGTCACCCTTGTTCTTGTAAAGGGCGCTGACTTTGAAGTCATTTGGGACCCGTTCTTCATCCCACATGCGAACAAAAAGTTCATATAAGGACGAGTACAACTCCTTCCCGCCGCAATTAAGTAGTTCTCCCGGTATTAAGTCAATACCAACCGCACGCTTGTTTTGCTGCTGTTTGATGGCAACGACCACTTCGTCCAGCTTTAGTGGCTCGTCTAATTCATCAGCAAATGGGAGTTGAGGTATCAGGCTAATGTGTTGCAAATCAGCTGATCGATCTACATTGAGCAGATTGTTGAAGTGTTCTGCCCACCTATTTAACACATTATCCTTAGTTTTAATAAGATGCTCACCATCAAGTGACTTAAGGGGCACCTTTGCTCGGATAGTACTTCCCAGCAGGTTTCTAACCTCACTATAAAACTCACCAAGCTGGTTCGTGTCTGCGAGAAACTGTATGGACTCAGCTTTTTTCTGCCACCAGTTGTCTTTTATTTCCCGAGATAGTTTTCGTAGAGCTTGTTCACTTTGCTTGATGTCAACGGCAGCGTTTCCGCTAGTTCGCTTTCCACCGTTTTCGCGTAATAATTTGCGGTGATCCGATATAGCTTCTGTCAATACTCTGTCATTCTCATCGTACCAGTCTTCATTTCTCCGGACTTTTCAACCTAAGATATTAGCAGCTGTATCTAAAACATGAGTAGACAGAGTCTTCCAGTCAGCTTCAATGTCCCCTGTTTGGTCACGCGGTAGGGTACTTGCTAAGCCTGAAACATAGTTATTTCGCACCTCTTCGTTTTTGAGCTTCTCCACGTCCAGGGACGCAGGTTTTATACGTTTCGATCTCCGAGGCGGGAACAAGCGAAGGCATAGCTTAATGATAACAAGTCTATGATCTGTCCAACAGTGCGCACCGCGCATGACGCGCGTATCTTGGACTTGGGAAACGTTATTTTGCCGAACAATTGCATAGTCGATAAGATGCCAGTGTTTGGACCTTGGGTGCATCCATGTGGTTTTGTGCTTAGCGGGGTGTCTAAACATTGTGTTTGTGATCGCTAGTTCAAATTGCGTACATAGGCTGAGCAGCAGTAGGCCATTGCTGTTCATATTCCCAATCCCATGCTTACCCAAGACCCTGGGCCAAGCGTCATAATCTCGACCGACTCTGGCATTGAAGTCCCCCAGTAGAAGTATCTGTTCTTTGGGACGAATGCTATCGAGGCATTGAGTCAACTCCTCGTAGAACTGATCTTTAATGTCATCAGATTTATCCAACGTTGGTGCATAAATACTGATGACATTAAGATAGTTGTCATTATGCAAGTGAAGGCGCAAAGTGGTCACGCGGTCAGATATGTGGACAGGATATTCGTCTAGACACTTCACAAGTTGGGTTTTGATCGCGAACCCGACACCTGACCGTCTCGGCTCTGAGGCAGCGGTACCTTTCCAGAAGAAAGTATATCCACCGCCGTGCTCTACCAGTTCACCTTCATCAGCAAGATGTGTTTCGCTTAGTGCAGCTACATCTACATTATAGCGACAAAGTTCCCTGGATAAGATGGCAGTTTTTCGCTCAGGACAAGCATTAGAGTCGCGGTCTAGAAGTGTTCGCACGTTCCATGCGCCGAATGTCATAGGAGATGTTTTAGTATTTTTATTACTTTCTTTGCGACGTCGACCACGAATTAATAGATGCGGAGGCAGCCGTGGTTACTACCATCCTCTTTGGGAGGGATGAGCATTTTTTTAGGGCACCTTTTCTAGCCCCTCCCCCGTCTGAGCGGGGAAAGCAGTGCCTCCCTGAAAAGGGCTGCTTTGTCACCCCGGGTGCTGCCGAGCTCACACTGTCACCCCATTGCAGTGCAAAAACGACCACGGCGTGTACTCACACCCCCGGAGCCGCCTGCGTGCAGGCATCAGACAAAACCCGGTTTGCATCAAACCGGGCCTCTCTACTTCTGCCCATCGCCACAGGACTTGACGTCTTCGGAGTCCATTTTTCGGAAGCGGTCAAGTGCGCAGGATATATTTCAGTGCACAAGTGTACGCGCAAACACAGACGCACTCTCTCGTCCTTACCCTCCTTGATCCAGTGGAACGGAGAACCGCTACGACTGGAGAAGGGACGGATGCAGTGTCTGGCCGACGATTGCTCTTGACCTCTATCGTCGCCCTCGGCCTTTCACAATGCCTTGCTGTCTCGCAGCATCCGCCTAGATCCGTTGCTTATCAGCGTGGGTTGCCTTCTGCGCCGAGACAGACTCTGTGCTTTTATGCGGGAGGCGTCCGCAAAAGACCTTTCTGCCAAAGCACAAAAGATCCCCCTCGACCAGGTTTAGCCCGCGAGCCGACGCGGTTTACCGGGATGTGGCCGCTGCAAGCACTGCAGCTTCTTGGAGCCACTGGCGAGAGTTGCAGGCCGCCTGTACCTGGCGGTGCACTACCCACATAGGGTCGGCTAGTACGCCTAAGCGGAAACAGACGCCCCACTACATAGTGGCCCACCAGCATCAGATACAGGGACTGTTAGGGCTCCAGAGAGATGAACCTCCTCACAATACGTGCCGTGTCGAGGAGTACCGCTTTCTGCATCAAGCCCTTGATCCAACTGCCTAACACGAGCCTCTTCAGATGTTGGTCGAGGCTCTTGGCAATCAGTCCGTGAACCGATACAACTATTGGAACAATAATTGCCGAATCCACATTCCAAACGTCGACAACCTCGTGAGCCAAATCTAAATATTTTATTTGTTATTAAAATTGGTAACATCCTAAGTTGATGTGGTCACTGTATTAGAGTGCAGGAAGGCGCATCCCCTTCGGATACCCCCCCCCCCCGCCGGCCAGCGGGGGTGGTTATGGTCGTGTCTCGACTAAAACCGCACGGTGTCCTCCCCAAGTGTCCGTTGCCGGGCACCCCGGATATTATTAAAAATAAACAGAACTAGCAACCTAAATTACCGTCAACGGAGCATTGCAGCTTAACGGAGGGGCCGTTAAGCTGCAATGGTTGTGTTAGGAGTGGGTTCACGTCGGTAGTGTAATGGCCAGGGGATTCGAACCCGGGACCTCTCGATCGTAAGGCCTACTCTTAACCGCTAACCTACTAACGCTTGTTCTTAGCTATTTCCCTCCCATAAAACGACATAATACATGATAACAGTAGTACTTGTTTACAGGTAAAATTAAATTAATGTAGGTACAATTATTTCCTACTGATTGTTTACACTCTGGGCCGAAAAACCCCGATTGTGTTACAATTCAAAGTATTAACGAACGTTTCGAGATTACGAACAAATAAAATAGATATTTCTGTTTGTAACGTTAAAATGACAGCCTTTAAATGAATACATAATATATGCACGAGATTGATAGCGAAACAACAATTTTTAAACTTTTAATAAATAAATATTCTACGACATTCTACACAGCGCTTTCTAGAGCCCAAAATAAGCATAGTTTAACTAGCTTGTGTTTTGGTTTCCAGAATGCGGATAAACATACTAGTATACTTTTTTATGTAAATACATACATATTATACATATAAACACCCAGACCAAAGCAAGTACATATATTCAAGCATACAAATATTTGCATTGAGCGGAAATCGAACCCGC
This sequence comes from Cybosia mesomella, assembly GCA_946251805.1. Taxonomy (NCBI): domain Eukaryota; kingdom Metazoa; phylum Arthropoda; class Insecta; order Lepidoptera; family Erebidae; genus Cybosia; species Cybosia mesomella. Next base: position 3,457,914 of record OX276413.1, read on the forward strand.
GCCGCCTGTCGTAGCAGTCGAATGCATTACCGCTACGCCACAGAGGTCGTTTGTTGTCTGTCTTCTTGTCTGTTTGTTCCGAGTTATCTCCGAAATGGCAAGGCCAATTTTGTGGGGATTTTTACCATAGATAGCTGATGTTATACGGCGTAACTTAGGCTTCTCTTATTTTTGAAAAAGGGGTTTTACGCAAAAAAATCTATTAAAATAAATAAATTAAAGCCCAGATGTAACTCCACGCGGGCCAAGTCGCGGGCAAAACTAGTGAATAAATAAAATTTAATATGTGCCTGCGCCTACAATTTTACGCGTGGGAACGTGTTTTTGAAAGTTCAGCGACATACGTAACATTACTGATGGACATTATTGAATAATCTGAGTAATTTGACATTTAAAAAAGGGCAAATGTGACGTTTGAAATGTATATTTATTTGGGTTGTAGAATATTTTTCTCACATTCAAATTAGGTATAATTAAATGACAATCTACAAAAACAATTATATCCTATAATACCTTTTTTTTTTCGTGCGGAAATCCCTTCGGATTCTCCCCCGCCGGGCAGCGGGGGCGGTTATGTCGGGCTTGAACCGACTAAAACCGCACGCCGTCTCGGGTCTACAGACGCCGGGGTGTAAGGTTGCCCATAGAGCGTATCCCTCGCACCCCGACTGACCCTGGGCCATCTCCGGTTTCGAGATGGCCCCTTCGGGTTTGGGAACCACGGTGTCCCCGTCTTGCCCCGGTTTGGAGGAGGGGCGCTATTCGCCCCACCGTCCCGGCCTGCTTCTGCTGGGGTGACAGGCGGCCGCACCTGCCACCCCCAGGCCTGCGCTCATGGAGGACGGAGGTCGTTGAGCGGTATCCTATAATACCTATACTAGCAGTTGCCAGCGTGAAAATCTTTTCCCGTACACCTGAGTGTGCAAGAAATAACCTACGACCTATTCTCAGACCTACCAAATATTTACAAAAATCTCATAAGAATCGGTCCAGCCGCTTCGTAGGAGTTGAATAACAGACACTGTGACACGAGATCTTTATGTCAGACTAGCTGAAGCACGTGGCTCCGCCCGCGCGGAGCTCGGTTACGTTTTTTGGTCATATCGCCGGTTCTACATAACCAATCTCAATTAAACATATGGCAGATCTAAAGTCTGACCTTTCTAAATGAAAAAAAACCGCATAAAATCCGTTCAGTACTTTTTGCGTCAATCGCGAACAAATAGACAAACAGACAACGATATAAAAGGCTAGATGAAAGCCTATGCTTTAGGCATTATTTCAACAACCAGTTCTGCTAGTTAGACACAACATTAAAAATAATTGCCAGTCGCCTTGTACTATTTCGAGATACTTAAACTTTGAAGTTATAACGATATACACAAGATAAATAGCCATAATAAAAACGGCACGTGTTAACAAACCGCAAGCTGTAACGTTTCACTCTGGTATTGGTATTCTTTGGTCACCAAGTGCAAAGAGCTAGGTCAACTTTGTTTAAAACTCCACCATCATGATATGTATTATACTAGCTGTTGATAGCAACGTTTCACTCTGGTATTGGTATTCTTTGGTCGCCTAGTGCAAAGAGCAGGGCCAACTTTGTGCAAAACTCCACCACCACGACACATAAGCTGTTAATGGCAATGTTTCACTCTGGTATTGGTATTCTTTGGTCACCTAGTGCAAAGAGCAGGGTCAACTTTGTGCAAAACTTCACCACTACGACATATATAATACTAGCTGTTGATAGCAACGTTTCACTCTGGTATTGGCATCCTCTGGTCACCTAGTGCAAAGAGCAGGGTCACTGTGCAAAACTCCACCACTGCGACTCATATTAGACTAGCTGTTGATGTCGGATGCGCGGCTTTTGGTTATCGCGACCAAACATAGCCTATGTCGTATACCAAGCTCTAGTCTATCTCTGTACCAACTTTCATCAGATTGTCTTCGAAAATGACGAACTTGCATCCCTTATTTGAACCCCTCCAAGCCTTTGTTTTTCGCGGTAAAATGTATCCTATGTGCTTTTCCAAATTTTATCAAGATTGGTTGTGTGGTTTGGTGGTGTGACGGGGAATGAATGCGTAAGAGACAGACAGACAGACAGAGTTAGTTCTTCATACTATACAGGTAATTTAAAAGCAAACTTTTTAAGGAATATTTGTTTTTTTTTCTAATTTTAAAGCATAATGAATAGAATAATCATAGGATCACTCCCGACTAATGCCTTTTACACAAAAAAAGCATAATTACAATCGGTTTATCTGTTCGGGAGCTATGATACCACAGACAGACACAAGCACAGCCACGTCAAACTTGTTATAGTTCGTCGTTTTTGCGGTTAATAAAATAAAACTTCAGAAAAAAGACTATTTTTTTTTGTCGAGTTGTGAATCGTATGTTTTTAGTTTTGTAAACAAAGTAATTTACTCTAAATCAAACGTAAGTACCTTTTTTTTTTTTCCGTGCGGAAATCCCTTCGGATACCCCCCCGCCGGCCAGCGAGGGAGGTTATGTCGGACTTGAACCGACTAAAACCGCACGCCCCCTCGGGTCTACATCAAACTAGACTGAATTTATGCGTAAGTTTGTACAAACCGCAAACTTTAATGTTCCATTTCGGTTTTCTTATTAACTAATGCTACTTCCAAAGTTCATTGAAAATAACTTTAGGCAAAGTAATTGTGGTTTCTTCAGTAGAATATAAACGAGAACTGGGGGATATTATCGTAATGCAAATAGAGGATTCCGTCTGCTGTTTCGTATTCTAGAAAAAGCGGCCAAGTGCGAGTCGGACTCGCCCATTAAGGGTTCCTTAGCAGCAAGTAACATAATATATTTTTTTAATTTTTATATTTTAGTTGATTGAATGAAAGGTAAATTGCGGTTTACGATTTAAGACGTTTTAAAAAAAAACTACTTACTAGATCTCGTTCAAACCAATTTTCGTTGGTAGTTTATATGGTAATGTAGTTTTATCGTTCTCTTATTTTAGAAGTTACAGGGACACACACACACACACACACACACATTTTACCACTTTGGAAGTGTCTCTCGCGCAAACTATTCAGTTTAGAAAAAAATGATATTAGAAACCTCAATATCATTTTTGAAAACCTATCTATAGAAACCAAACACGTGAAAAAAAAAATTGATTTTCAGTTCTATGTATGCGGACCACCAAAAATTTTTTTTTCTATTTTTGTGTGAAAACATTAATGCGGTTCACGGCATACATCTACTTACTAAGTTTCAACAGCATACTTCTTATAGTTTCGGAATAAAGTGGCTGGACAGATAGACAGACATCACGAATCTATAAGGGTTCCGTTTTTTGCCATTTGGCAACGGAACCCTAAAAGGCCAATATAAGTTACGAGTTCTAGGGATAAACTGACTGACTAACTGTCGGTATGATATTATCGAAAGTTAACACGAGTATTGCACACCAGCTGTTGCCCGCGACTTCGTCCACGTTAAATTCGAAATAGAACAAGGTTTGTTTACTTCTGCAGTTTCGAATCCAATATGTATTAGGTTATCGTTATAATTTCAATAATTTATCATGAAGAAACTGATGTCTACATGTAACATTGAAATAAATTCTACCCGGTTCCCTAATATAATAGCGTGATGATATTTATTATAAAAGGTTGAATCTCTAATCAACTCTCTTTTACACGTAAGTAACTCTGTAGTTTCGAGATTTCATATTTTACTGCTCATCACCTTATAGCTATAGCGTGAGGATTTATAGTCCGAACGTTGTCCGTATACGAGTTCTATCGAACTGCAGAATGTCGTGATGATCTGCTTTGTAATTAAAAAGGAATGATCAATAATAGATTTGGTCGATTTTATCCTACTGCTAGATATTATAGCGCAGTTTATAACCACACCCTAGAAGAATGTGTTAAGTGATGCTCGGACATCGAAAATAAAAAGCAAACAAACAGACAAAAATTCTATCGCATTAGTATCGTTCCTAGAACACTTAGCAATTTTTTTTGAGAAAATATTCATTACAGTTTTCACTTCGTTACGATTTTATTAAGCGTAGCGAGCCGAATGCGAGCGAAGCGTCTTTGGTTTCAAAATTGCATTTCAAATAAATGATACTCCTCCGAGACCGTTTGACCGATCTCGACCAAATTTGCCACGGTGATCAAGTAGACATTACGGAGTGTCGTAAGGGGTCGAATGTCCAGATCGGTCTTACCATCGAGGAATGATCACCGAAAAACCAAATCAATGGAAAAAGTCGACCGGTCACGTTGACCTATTGTTGGATAGGCAAATCTCGCTACGCTTAAGTTTGGGTTGATTGCGAAGCTGGCAACCGTCCTAGTTATAATGTACTTATAGATATAGAAGAAGATATAGATTAGCCGCGGTAGCCTAGTGGTATGGGTAATGGACTGCTGAGACGAGGTCTCGGGTTCGATCCTAGGTCTTACCATGGCACACATCAATGACTTTTCGATGCTTTTCGAAGTTATGTGTGTATTTATCGCAGGCTTATAAGTGCCCGGTTAATGGCAATAGGCTCGCCACCTATTACATTGGGACCTAAACATAAACTGGCGAAATGTGGGTGCTAGCACCTCTGCCTACCCCTTCGGGGATATAGGCGTGAGTTTATGTTATGTTATGGATTGAAATAAAATTTTAACTAACTTTTGATTTTAACAGATTCCATCTTGACGTGTCCCGAGTGACTTATTCATCAACGCAGAGCCTAAACCGCTGGGGCTACAGACTTCAAATTCTGAGTCGATGCCTTGTATGTTGTTCTCAAAGAGATTTTTGGAAAAATCACCCCTAAGGGGTAAAATAAGGTATGCAATGTACAGTTGTATGATATATACCTGCTTTTGGTTAAAAATAATTGTACATGGGTAACAGCGTTTTTTAAAATTTCAGCCGTTAAGGCCCCATTCTGATACGCCCCCGGCCGGAACGCACCCACAGTGAAAAACTTACTATTCCACTAAGTACGTCTCTGGATATGCTCTATGGGCAACCTTACACCCCGGCGCCTGTAGACCCGAGACGGCGTGCGGTTTTAGTCGGTTCAAGCCCGACATAACCGCCCCCGCTGGCACGCGGGGGGGTATCCGAAGGGATTTCCGCACGATAAAAAAAAAAAGGTACGCCCCTGACCGTAACGCCCCCGTTGTTTCTTTTTGCTGCCATGTTACAACTATATTTGAATTTCTAACACTCAATAAAACAATACACGTACTTTGCAATCCATATAAGTAATAAACTAGCGATATGAAGTAGCATTGTGAAAGATATTTATAGTTGTAAATGCTCTTTGGTTGATTTATTTTTTATACAAACTCATAAAAACAATATAGGTATTACGTATACGACTCAGGGCTGCACACGCTGGCGGACTGCCCGGCGTGGGAGGCGCCGAGGCGTGACCTCGTGGCAGCCATCGGGGTGGGAGTCCTCTCGCTCGGCAGCATGATTGCGGCAATGGTGCGGAGCGCGAGCGCGTGGGCCGCCGCCGCCTCCTTCTGCGAGCATGTAATGCTCGCGAAGGAGGTGGCGGAGCGCGCCCGGGAGAGACTTAGAACTCTCCCGGTCCGCCGAGCCCGCAACTTGCTCGCCGCGCGTCGCAGGCAACTCAGGCGCCGGAGGTCGCTTAACGACCTCCGTCCTCCATGAGCGCAGGCCTGGGGGTGGCGGGTGAGGCCACCTGTCACCCCAGCAGAAGCAGGCCGGGACGGTGGGGCGACTAGCGCCCCTCCCCCAAACCGGGGCAAGACGGGGACACCGTGGTTCCCAAACCCGAGGGGGCCATCTCGAAACCGGAGATGGCCCAGGGTCAGTCGGGTGCGAGGGATATGCTCTATGGGCAACCTTACACCCCGGCGTCTGTAGACCCGAGACGGCGTGCGGTTTTAGTCGGTTCAAGCCCGACATAACCACCCCCGCTGACACGCGGGGGGGTATCCGAAGGGATTTCCGCACGATAAAAAAAAAAAAAAAAAAAAAAAGGTATTACGTATACGATTTAATGGCTCTAGCAATATGGAATACCACCTATCAGATAATCTGTGGTACTACCTAGATATTGTGGTTTTGTTGCAAACTGTTATAGCACAGAATAAATTTATAATTCATTCTTCTACGTCATCTAAGTACTCATTACTTTTTGGGGTTCCGTTGCGAAATGGCAAAAAACGGAACCCTTATAGATTTATCATGTCTGTCAAACCCATACGTGTGCGGTATCTATGGATAGGTCTTCATAAATGATATTGAGGGTTGTAATATCATTTTATTCTAAACTGAATAGTTTGTGCGAAAGACACTTCCAAAGTGGTAAAATGTGTGTGCCCCCCCCCTAACGTAATAAAGTAACTTCTAAAATAAGAGAATGATTAAACTAAAAAAATATATGATGTACATTACCATCCCCGTATGGGCGGAGACTCTGGCGGCCCGCAACGTGGCTGTTCTTAACAGTCCGTTAAAGGCGATGGCCGTCAGAGTCATCAGGGGGTATCGTACGATCTCCGTCGAGGCGGCATGTCTCCTAGCTGGGACCCCTCCATGGGACCTGGAAGCGAGAGCCCTTGCGCTGCTGTACCAGTGGCGCAAGGAGGTGCTGGAGCAGGGCCATAGGCCGGAGCCCCGAGAAATCAGGGCTCAGCGGTCCCTGCTCCGCCAGGAACTCATGGAGACATGGAGGGTGCGACTTGAGCACCCAAGGTGGGGGGAATCCACCATTGCGGCGGTGAGACCGATCATGAAGGAGTGGTTGGAGAGGGACCATGGGGAACTCTCCTACCGGATGTGCCAGATGGTTACCGGACACGGGTGTTTCGGTGAGTATCTGTGGCGCATCCACCGGGAGACAACGCCGCAGTGCCAGCACTGCGAGGATCCTGGCGAAGACAAGGCGCTCCACACGTTGGTGGAGTGCCCTGCGTGGGCGAGTCAACGCCGGGATCTCGTTGCGGTCCTGGGCGTGGACGTTCTCTCGTTGGAGACCATGGTGAGGGCCGCGGTCTCCGACGGGAGCAAGTGGCACGCCGCCGCCTCTTTCTGCGAGCAGGTTATGCGCGCGAAAGAGACGGCGGAGAGGGAGCGGGAAAGAACCCTGCCCCCCGAGTTTCGCAGTCTGCGGCGAGGACGCCGCAGACTCATCTACGCCCGGGACTACCGACCTCCATGATCGGGGCCTGAGGACGGCAGTTGGCCGACTCGCCGTCCTTACAGAAGCAGGCCGTGGCGGAGGCGTGTCGCGTGTGCCCAACTCACCGAAGCGGGATAAAACCCGACCCCACCAGGCGAGGCCGCGGTGGCGGCCAAAGTCCGCCGGCAACCCTGGGGTTATCCTTTCGAGGGCTTACCCGGGGTGCCCGGCAACGGACACTTGGGGAGGACACCGTGCGGTTTTAGTCGAGACACGACATAACCACCCCCGCTGGCCAGCGGGGGGGTATCCGAAGGGATTTCCGCACGTAAAAAAAAAAAAAAAAAATGTACATTACCATTCGCCGAAAATTGGTTTGAACGAGATCTAGTAAGTAGTTTCTTCTTAATACGTCATAAATCGTAAACCTCAATTTACCTTTCATTCAATCAACTCAAAAATATAAATTAAAAAAAACATTATTATGTTACTTGCTGCATCGGAACCCTTCATGGGCGAGTCCGACTCGCACTTGGCCGCTTTTTTTTCTTGTCTGTCATGTGTCTTAAGGCCACTACAACTTCTCTCTCATAATGATGTCCAATGTCCATACCGTGACAGCCGCTCGCTTCTCAATTTTTCATTCTCTGCAGCTTTCGTATTTCCTCTAATATACTCATTACTAGAGTTTATAGTGAATGCTCCATCATCGACCAGAACAACATTTACATAAAACATAACATAACTTCACGCACAGGCGTGATACAGATCCCCGAAGGGGTAGGCAGAGGTGTATTACACACCCACTATTCGCCAGTTATGTTTAGGTCTCAATGTAATAGGGGGCGAGCCTACTGCCATCCGGGCACATTATTATGGGAGCGATAATTAACATTTTTAAAACACATAACTACGAAAAGTCTGAGGTGTGTGCCCGGGGCGACTGGGGATCGAACTCGAGACCTCGTCTCGGCAGTCCGTTACGTACGCCACTTAACAACTTAACACCATTTACCCACAGGTGAAATAGCGGCCTAACGCATTGTCAATGACAAAAAAGCAATAGACTCGCTCTCTATTAGTCACAAAACAGTACTTCCTAAATGCTATCCATTTCGATGATAAATTTCGTATTACATAACAGCTGTCACTTTTCAAAAATGTAATAAAAGTTGCTGTTTGTTAGCTTAATGTTGTCTCATTCATACACAAAAAAAAACCATTAAATTTGGATTTGTCATTCCTAAAAAAAATGCAAAAATGTTGGTACTGAAAATTGGGTTTCTCCTCCAATTTCTTCAAGAAAAACGGCAATTTCATATGTAACGACCTAATAAGTGTGAACACGCCTGTTTTTTTAGGGTTAAACAGGTCTGGCGTGACGTGGGACGCGTAAGTGTATGTTTGTATCAATATTAATATTCAACTGTGCGATGGTTCATGACAAAATTTGGCTGATCAGAATGATTTATTAGTTTTTAATATATTAGTCTAAAATAAATTAATAGATATTATTTCATTTATTTATATTGGTGTTACCGTCTTGCGTCACAGACCATGTCAATTGTACCTTTTTTTTTGTGCGGAAATCCCCTCGGATACCCCTTCGCCGGCCAGCGGCGCACGCCGTCTCGGGTCTACAGGGTGTAAGGTTAGAGCATATCCCTCGCACCCCGACTGACCCTGGGAAATATTCGGTTTCGAGATGGCCCACTCGGGTTTGGGAACCACGGTGTCCCCGTCTTGCCCCGGTTTGGGGGAGGGGCGCTAGTCGCCCGCCGTCCCGGCCTGCTTCTGCTGGGGTGACAGGCGGCCCCACCTGCCACCCCGGGGCCTGCGCTCATGGAGGACGAAGGTCGTTAAGCGACCTCCGGCGCATGAGTCGCTTGCGACGCGCGGCGAGCATGTTGCGGGCTCGGTGGGCCGGGAGAGTTCTTAATCTCTCCCGGGAGTGTCCAAGTACCTACTGGTCCCTTTCCTGCTACCCATGACAGGACATCTGTTCAGTAGTTAAGAGGATACGTAGTAAACGTCACATTAATATTTATGCTGTTAGTAGGATAGGATAGGAGAATAAATCCTACTAATATTATAAACGCGAAAGTTTGTGAGTATGTATGTATGTATCTTTGTTGCTCTTTGACCGGAACGGATCTGGATGAAATTTGGCACAGGGATAGATTATAGTCCGGAATAACACACAGGCTACTTTTATCCCGGGAATAGGTTCCCATGGGTTGCGGGAACGGGATAAGAATTCTAAGCGGGCGGAGCCGCAGGCAGCAGCTAGTACGAAATATAAATAGTACCTTTTTTTTTTCGTGCGGAAATCCCTTCGGATACCCCCCCGCCGGCCATCGGGGTATAGACGAGTACCTTTTATTTTTCGTGCTGAAATCCCTTCGGATACCCCCCCACCGGCCAGCGGGGGCGGTTATGTCGGAGACGAGTACCTTTTTTTTCCCGTTCGGATACCCCCCCCCCGCCGGCCAGCGGGGGCGGTTATGTCGGGCTTGAACCGACTAAAACCGCACGCCGTCTCGGGTCTACAGACGCCGGGGTGTAAGCTATCAACGTTCTATCGATTTAGCAGGAAAAATATACTTCAGTCGCATGTCGCGCGAGACGGGGAAACCATGCGGTATGTGAGGCTTCAGTGGTTCTCTGCTATCATATCTGCCTTTAATCCTAAGCTGGTAATAATACATCCATGTAATGTGATCACGTGTCTCCCGCACACACAGTTATAAATCTAAACTATTATAATAAGCGAGATCCCGCATTTCACGCAGACGAAGCATCGGACAATGGTTACTAGAATTGTAGAGAATGCGAATTGCACCCAACACATCGGTGACCGGTGAGACAGCTTGGTCCTTCGAGCCGGAAACGAAAAACCAGTGACTAGCATCAAACGGGACCTTCGGTATCGGCCATATTCGATCGTTAAAATTCGATATTTTCGTCGTCAATTGCGGCTTCGGCCAAAGTCAGCCGAAAGTTTCATCGAAACCGACGCTTTGGATCAGCCACCGAAAACGGATAAACTTGTACACTATGTACCTACCAACCCGGCTTTCGATTTGAAGAGAGATAACGCTCTAAAAACCGAAGAAGATCGGTTTGCTTCGGTTTTGTAAAGCATTCTCACTGCCACGCAGCGCATATCTACAGCTTGATACCTTTTCGAGAAGTTAAAACCGGAGTTATAGTTTTAATATTTAAACACAAACGGTTTTAACTACTCTATAAAGGTGAAACTGAAGCTTCGTATCAGCTGCCAAAAAAGGATGAACTTGTGCAAACGCGTTCGAGTCATGGTAAGTTAGTAGCCGGCGAGCGACCTGCGTCACAAACGAATCGCCAGTGCCCAATATTGCCCCTTCCCTTTTCGGGGCAGAACCGACTTAAACCGCACGCCGTCTCGGGTCTTCAGTGGGCCACTGTGGTTTCCAAACCTGAGGGGGCCATCTCGAAACCGGAGATGGCCCAGTGTCAGTCGGGGTGCGAGGGATATGCTCTAAGGGCAACCTTACACCCCAGCGTCTGAAGACCCGAGACGGCGTGCGGTTTAAGTCGGTTCAAGCCCGTTGGCCGGCGGGGCGTATTCGATGGGATTTCCGCATGAAAAAAAAAACAAAAAAAGGTCCGGCCTATTGCACGTCAAAAATATCAATATAATATATATCGACTGTCTAATCCCATCCTATCAAAGAACGTTTCGTCTCTACTCTCGACCGACAATGAGTGAATCAGAAAAAGGTTTTAACCGATTTACGCAGATATATTGGATAACTGTAGCGCCTATTCCCTTTACATTTCTAAAACCTCGCCAATCTAGAGGTTTTCTTAGGGTTCCGTTGCCAAATGGCAAAAAACGGAACCCTTATAGATTTGTCATGTCTGTCTGTCTGTCCGTCCGTATGTCAAAGCCCCTTTTTTTCGAAACTATAAGACCTATGCTGTTGAAACTTGGTAAGTAGATGTATTCTGTGAACCGCATTAAGATTTTCACACAAAAATGGAAAAGAACAATAAATTTTGGGGGTTCCCCTACTTAGAACTGGAACTAATTTTTTTTTCATCTAACCCATACGTGTGAGGTATCTATGGATAGGTCTTCAAAAATGATATTGAGGCTTCTAATATAATATTTCTCTAAACTGAATAGTTTGCGCCAGAGACACTTCCAAAGTGGTAAAATGTAACTCCCCCCTGTAACTTCTAAAATAAGAGAATGATAAAATTAAAAAAATATGTGATGTAGATTACCATGTAAATTTCTACCGAAAATCGGTTTGAACGAGATCTAGTAAGTAGTTTTTTCAATACGACATAAATCTTAAACCGCAATTTACCTTTCATTCAATCAACTCACATATAAAAATATTACTTGCTGGAACTACTAAGGGTTGCTACGGAACCCTTCATGGGCGAGTCCGACTCGCACTTGGCCGGTTTTTTTCACAGTTATTTTTCCCCGTCTAATTGGATTAAATGTACTGTGCCATTGAGGTCGGTCATCTGTATTAATGAAGCGAAACCTTATTCGCTTTATGCAATAGTTAACTAAACGTGCTTGATCATGCGGGTTCGTATTTTGTTCGACATATTGGTTTAAGTTCGATTAGATAGTAACATAACATAACTTCACGCCTGTATCCCCGAAGGAGTAGGCAGAGGTGTATTACACATCCACGATTCACCAGTTATGTTGAGGTCCCAATGTAATAGGGGGCGAGCCTATTGCCATCTACCGGGCACATTATTAAGCGAGCGATAATTATCATTCAATAATGCACACATAACTACGAAAAGTTAGAGGTGTGTGCTCGGGCAACTGGGGATCGAACTCGAGACCTCGTCTCAGCAGTCCGTTACGTATGCCACTGGGCTATCGCCCAGTTACAGTACAGATAGTACTTTGTTGTAATTCCTAGCCATGACGTAAAAACATTTGAATATAAAGGGGAAAAATTGTGGAAAATATTGTTATACGTGTACATTTATTTCGAACCAAAAACTATAAGACATTTCATTCTTCGACGAAAAAAACGAACCGTCGATCCCTTATTTAAAGAGGTGAAATTTCTGAAAATCCTTCGTAAGTGGATCCAAAATGTTAAATTTATAGCACTAACCTAAATTTTCAACGATTTTCTTCTCTTTTCATATCATACAGCATAATATTTAAAGAAGGGAAATTTCTGAAAATCCTTCGTTAGTGTATCCAAAATGTTAAATTTATAGCACTATCCTAAATTTTCGACGATTTTCTTCTCTTTTCATACCATACAGCATAATATTTAAAGAGGGGAAATTTCTGAAAATCCTTCCTTAGTGGATCCAAAATGTTCAATTTATAGCACTATTCTAAATTTTCGACGATTTTCTTCTCTTTTCATATCATACAGCATAATATTATTTATCTTAATTAGAGGTTATAATTTCGGGTAAATTCAGGTATAAAAATTTAAATTTTGACTGGCATTTGGATTAGGTTAAAAACAAGTCCGGCTGGTCAAGGTTCAGGTTTGGAATAAATTCATATAATAACTAGCTGTGCCCCGCGGCTTCGCCCGTTAAAGCCCATGGCACTCACTTAAAACATAAATAGCCTTAATACCCTTAATTTATTAGCTCTGCAATACTGTATGGAAATTTGCCCGATTTGTTGACATTTATGGTTACTGCTTCGCTCTCTTGGGTAGTAGCGTGATCACATATAGCCTCGATGAATGGAGTATCCACCATTAAAATATTTTTTCAATTCGGACCAGTAGTTCCTGAGATTAGCGCATTCAACTAAACAAACAAACATACAAACAATATTATTAGTATATATAGATTTACTTTTACTAACCTAACCTGGTACCATGTTACATATATGATTGCGGGTCAAGTATTTGTGGCACACACTACGAGAATTCGTTATGATCGCACTTTACCGTAGATGTGTGCTTGAAAAAATTTAAAACACAAAAAAAAGGAAAAATAAAAAATAAGGGGGCGTAGCGGAATAACATTTCTTTCATTGTGGGTGCGTTTCGGCCGAGGGCGGACCGGAATGGGACCATAACGGCCGGACATGATCTTTTTTTTTTCGTGCGGATATCCCTTAGGATACCCCCCGCCGGCAAGCGGGGGCGGTTATGTCAGGCTTGAACCGACTAAAACCGCACGCCGTCTCGGGTCTATAGACGCCGGGGTGTAAGGTTGCCCATTGAGCATATCCCTCGCATCCCGACTGACCCTGGGCCATCTCCGGTTTCGAGATGGCCCCCTCGGGGCCGGACACATACCTTTTTTTTTTTTTTTTTTATCGTGCGGAAATCCCTTCGGATACCCCCCCCCCGCCGGGCAGCGGGGGCGGTTATTTCGGGCTTGCACCGACTAAAACCGCACGCCGTCTCGGGTCTTCAGTCGCCGGGGTGTAAGGTTACCCATAGAGCATATCCCTCGCACCCCGGCTGACCCTGGGCCATCTCACCACTAACAGCATCGCTCATCCTGTCTCCTATGAAAGCAGAGGAGTACGGAGAGCGATGTGTTCCCGCCACGTTGGGTATTGGCCGACGATCAATGCCAACCCTATGAAGGGGTGAAGGGGAAGCCATTGACCGCCGCCCAGGGTGTACCGGCCGCTCCGATTCCGTTCCCCCCGGACTGCAGCGGGATCGGAATCGGAGCGACACTCGAGGAGGTTACCCAACACACACCCCGCCGGACACGTACCTTTTTTTTTTTTTTTTTTTTCGTGCGGAAATCCCTTCGGATGCCCCCCGCCGGCCAGCGTGGGCTTGTTATGTCGGGCTTGAACCGACTAAAACCGCACGCCGTCTCGGGTCTACAGACGCCGGTGTGTAAGGTTGCCCATAGAGCATATTATCCCTCGCACCCCGACTGACCCTGGGCCATCTCATTGTACTTAGTTAACTGTGCTCAACTATCACTGCTCGGATTTCAAAGCTTTTCTCTCTTCTATACATCAACCTATTTAAATCTACAGAACAATACGCGTTACGAGTGTGTTCAACCACGTTTCCAAAGAGGATAAGGCACTTAATTTCTCAAAATAAATTCACATTCACATGAAATACATATTTATAACATAACATAACTTCACGCCTGTATCCCCGAAGGGGTAGGCAGAGGTATATTACACACCCACGATTCGCCAGTTATGTTAAGGTCCCAATGTGATAGGGGGCGAGCCTATTGCCATCTACCGGGCACATTATTAAGCGAGCGATAATTATCATTTATTAATGCACACATAACTACGAAAAGTTAGAGGTGTGTGCCCGGCCAACTGGGGATCGAACTCGAGACCTCGTCTCAGCAGTTCGTTACGTATGCCACTGGGCTATCGCCGCTATTAAAATAATTTCATACAAAAAATACCCATATTTTTCATCATAACATTAGTCGCGGTAGTCTAGTGGTATGGGTAATGGACTGCTGAGACGAGGTCTCGGGTTCGATCCCAGGTTTTACCATGGCACACACCAATGACTTTTCGATGCTTTTCGAAGTTATGTGTGTATTTATCGCAGGCTTATAAGTGCCGGGTAAATGGCAATAGGCTCGCCACCTATTACATTGGGACCTAAACATAAACTGGCGAAATGTGGGTGCTAGTACCTCTGCCTACCCCTTCGGGGATATAGGCGTGAGTTTATGTTATGTTATGTTAAATTAAATACTTAACGTATCCTGTACCGGAAATTTTAGACAATACACCATAGGAGCAGTTGCTGATTAAAAATAACGTTATCTTATCAGAACATGGCAAATACCCATGTATGTTATGAGTAGGTATTGGCTGACGCCCTATTTAATGTTTTAGTTTAATTTATTGTAGCACGTACGCCTTCTACGGTAATACATACATATCATACCTTCTTCCCATAGGCGTAGGCAGAGAGAACATGTTTCCATTTACTACGATACTGGCATACGCATTTTTTTAATATTTAGGACACGTCAATTTGACTTCACCTCGCCTGATGGTTTTCTGAAGGTAAGACTTTACCTTCAGAAAACCATCAGGCGAGGTGATGTAATGGTGACCCTCTTTCCTGAGACTTCAGGAAAGAGGGTCACCATTACATACACGTACCATGTTAACAATGGTGGCACTCAGCTTGACGGCCTCATCATAAGAGGATTGTCGTCGCAGCACCGCGTGACACCCACCGGTCCCACCAGTGCTGCGACCACAATCCCCCTGCCCGCAATTGCGCTTTTACAACTCATCCCGCTGAGTTTCTTGCCGGAGTCTTCTCAAGAAGTGTTGAGAAAGTAATGCAAATAGACCACTGTCCATATGCATTAGTTTTTAGGGTTCCATAGCCAAATGGCTAAAAACGGACCCCTTATAGATTCGTCATGTCTGTCCGTCTGTCCGTTCGTATGTCACAGCCACTTTTTCCGAAACTATAAGAACTATGCTGTTGAAACTTGGTAAGTAGATGTATTCAGTGAACCGCATTAAGATTTTCATACAAAAATAGAAAAAAAAAAAAATTTGGTGGTTCCCCATACTTAGAACTCTCTCTCTCTTGACCTAGCCATTATCCCATTATTTGGGGTTGGCTCTCCTAGTCTTTCTTCGCCAGGACACTCGGTCATACATAATTTCGTTGAAAAGGAGAAGGTACATTAGGCGGGCCCTATACCTACAGTTTTGAATTAACTTGAGATAAAATATCAAAAGATACAGGCTTGATGCTTTGTTAAGACCTCACGTTTGAAATAAAATAATACAAATATTCCTTTAATTAGGTAGTCGTGTTTATACAGAGTATTTTTGTACAGAGTCAATTTGATTTTAAGCGGCGATAGCCCAGTGGTGTACGTAACGGACCGCTGAGACGAGGTCTCTAGTTCGATCCCCAGTCACCCCGGGCACACACCTCTGACTTTTCGTAGTTATGTGTTCATTAATAAATGTTAATTATCGCTCACCTAATAATGTGCCCGGTAGATGGCAATAGGCTCGCCCCCTATTACATTGGGACCTAAACAGAACTAGCGAGTAGTGGGTGTGTAATACACCTCTGCCTACCCCTTTGGGGATACAGGCGTGAAGTTATGTTATGTAATTTGATACTAATAGAGGAATTTTCTTTCCACATTTGCCAAAATCTATAGAAATAAATCAAATTTATATTAAAATAACAGGTTTTGAATAAATGCATATAAGTGTATGTACGAGTATAACAAAAAAAACAATGTTTATTTGTCTTCCTCTCTGTTTGAATGGGGTAATCTCTGGAACGGCAGGGCCGATTTTAAAGGGACTTTCACTGGCAGACATGTAATATTACAAGGCGTAACATAAGCTACATTATTGTTAAAAAATAATTAGAGTTCCTCGCAACAATATTAAAACCACAAAATGGAGAATAAAATCTGATTTACTCTAGAACAGCTGGGCCGATTTTGACTGGACTTTCACTGGTAGATAGGTAATGTTATAATACGATATGCTACTTTTATTTTAGAAAAGAATAGGTTTCCGCGCAAAAGAACTAAAACACTCAAAATCGAAATCCACGCAGATAAATTCGCGGGCACAGCTAGTTAATTTCTAATATTGATTTTGTTCGCTTAAGCGGATTTTCTCGCTAGAACGGGCGGGCTTGATAGGCAATAAAGTCTCTGTCGGCTTGCGGATATGCAACGAAATGTCCGAAAACTCGTAACATCGATGATATTGCTTCAGAAGACCGAAGAACGAGTTTCAGGTAATAAATAAATAAATATTCTAGGACAATCTACACAACGCTATCTAGACCCAAAGTAAGCATAATTTAACTAGCTTGTCTTATGAATTCCAGAAAGCGGATAAACATACCTTTTTTTTTTTCGTGCGGAAATCCCTTCGGATACCGCCCCCGGCGGTTATGTCGGGCTTGAACCGACTAAAACCGCACGCCGTCTCGGGTCTTAAGACGCCGGGGTGTAAGGTTACCCATAGAGCATATCCCTCGCACCCCTGACTGACCCTGGGCGATCTCCGGTTTCGAGATGGCCCCTTTACTTGCTCTCCACTGTGCCATCTGCTAATCAGAGGGACACGTGGAAAGCTTCCGAACAGCCCTCAACAGGGCCGTCCTCGCCTCGGTCGGAGTTGGCCGTAGGCAGCAGCGTCTCTCCCGCCCTAGGAGAGAGGCGCTGCTGTCTCCGTTGCCCAGGGTGCACCGCGTGGAGGTCCCCAACCAAGCACCCCAACGGATAAACATACCTAAATACTTTTTCTTTGTAAATACATAGTCATGCAGTCCAACGCTCTACCCTACCGCCACGCCACGGGGGTCTGCGTTTAGCTTGATTCAGCAGTTTGTGATATAGACTGCTAGACTGTTATCATCATCATCTCAGGGTTGATACCAGTTCATTCGAGGCTTTCACCACAGAGACCTGGATCCACTAACTCCTCCTAGTGATTTGTCTTATAGTCCCAGGTCCCAGGTCCTTTAAACGAGGTGTGAAAAAGCATCTGATGAGGCCGTCAAGCTGAGAGCCACCATTGTAACATTATCGGGGTCTGTAACGGTGACCCCCATTCCTAAGACTTTACCTTTAGCTTACTATCAGGCGAGGTAAAGTCATATTGACGTGACCAATATAAAAAAAAAAGCGGCCAAGTGCGAGTCGGACTCGTCCATGAAGGGTTCCGTAGCAGCAAGTAACATAATAATGCTTTTTAAACTTTTATATTTGAGTTGAATGAATGGCAGGTAAATTGCCGATTTATGACGTATTAAATAGAAACTACTTACTAGATCTCGTTCAAACCAAATTTCGGTGGAAGTTTACATGGTAATGTACATCATATATTTTTTTTACTTTTATCATTCTCTTATTTTAGAAGTTCCAGGAGGGAGGACACTCAATTTAACACTTTGGAAGTGTCTCTCGCACAAACTATTCAGTTTAGAGAAAAATGATATTAGAAACCTCAGTATCATTTTTGAAGACCTTTCCATAGATACCCAACACGCGTATGGGTTCTTTGACAAAAAAAAATTGAGTTTCAGTTCTAAGTATGGGGAGCCCCAAGATTTATTGTTTTTTTTCTATTTTTCTGTGAAAATCTTAATGCGGTTCACAGAATACATCTACTTACCAAGTTTCAACAGCATAGTTCTTATAAAGTGTCTATGACATACGGACGGACAGACAGACAGGCATGTCGAATCTATAAGGGTTCCGTTTTTTGCCATTTGGCAACGGAACGCCAAGCTGCAAGATATTTATGGGGACTCACATACTAGGGGGCCATCTCGAAACCGGAGATGGCCCAGAGGTCAGTCGGGGTGCGAGGGATATGCTCTATGGGTAACCTTACACCCCGGCGTCTTAAGACCCGAGACGGCGTGCGGTTTTAGTCGGTGCAAGCCCGACATAACCGCCCCCGCTGGCCGGCGGGGGGATTTCCGCACGAAAAAAAAAAAAAAAGGTACTGTTCCTGTTCAAGCCCGACATAACCGCCCCCGCTGGCCGGCGGGGGGGTATACGAAGGGATTTTCGGATGAAAAAAAAAAAGATACTGTTCCTAATATTTAGTACCACCATTACGTCATACGTCTATTAGTACCAATGTCAATCATTACAAATTCTTGTATTGAATCGACTAATTTCAAAGACATTTAAACTGTTAAAATGCCGATACATTACTTAGTTTTAATATTTATGCAATAAGTAACTACTTACTTATTTACACAATTTATACTTTAAAGAAAACTGAAAGACAGAAAACTTTTTATTATTGGATTTGTACATCTGGCAGATTCTCTACGATGTTGCATTTACACTAAGTACCTACATTTAAAAATCAAACAATTTCAATGTGCATCTGCCGCAAACCGACACACGTCCTGCCTCTAACACGTTCCGCTCGGATCTGATTGACTCTGCGAACACGTAGGTATTTTGAATTTACAGGGTAAATTTATGTAAATTTTGATAACCGTTTTTCACTCTCCTGTCCTTTATTTTGGTATCATTTTTATTTTTCTAACCTGAACACAAATCAAAAAAAACTGGCATGCGTTTCGTGTTAGACCAATCTTTGAAAACAAATTCTATCAAGGAAAGTAAAAATCATCGTGTATCGGATAACCGAAAATACTAGTTTGAATAGCCTAGAGTAACATACCTAAATGATATCCAGAATACAGGGACTCCTCATTTTCAAAAAATCTTAATCTAAAAACACCCTTCCTCAGGTTCCCTTGCCTTAAGGATTACTATGTTTGGAATTATGGCCATGCGCTTCATGACGAAACTCTTCAAACTTGAAGTAATCTCACTCACGTTCCTTTTTGAACTTCAACTAAATTCAATTCGTTCTGACATCACAACACTTAATAACTCATCGCTGTTTTTCGCCTTTACGTCAAAAATTCCAAGCGAAATTGCTGCCTTTGTAACTTCTTGGCAATTTATGTTTTAGGAATTTTAGATTGTACCCGACATCATGCTCGTAGTTATTATACCGGGTTTTTGAACTGGGACGGTATATGGTAATCAGAAACCATCTGTAATATTATAAAATTGTAAATAGGTTGTCTGTACATTGGAGATATTTAAAAGAAATACTTGGGTTATGTATAATTAACGATAAAGAACAAAAATATCTTCTTTGGAATTCTTGTCTGCTTGTTCGCGATGGACGCAAAAACTACTGGGGCTCGATTCAGTAAAGTTACGTTTTTTAAACGTATGATTTCAAAACTAACGAACATTAAAATCTCAAAATCTAATTGAAAACGAAATCAACATGACTGGTTTTAAATGTTTTATAACCTCACTATAGTGAATGTAGGTTTTGTTTTGACAGATCATACTAAATACGAAAATATGTTTTACAGTTTTTCATAATAATCGAATCGTAATCACGCGTTTTGAAAACGTGGCGTTACTGAATCGGGCACCTGAACGGATTTTGATGCGTTCTTTTCCATAATAAAGGTCTTACTCAGACTTAAGCAATTGCCATCAAATAAACGGCAGATTTTAAGATAAGATAAGATAAGATAAGATAAGATATGATAATATTTATTTGCAAGTCTGAGTAAGTAGAACCGGCGATATGACCAAAAAACGATAACCGACCTCCGTACGGGCGAAGCAGCGGGCATCAACTAGTAGGAGATATAATTAAACAGTCGTAGGAACTATTAGTTTTTTTTATAACACCAATTTTAGTATACCTACTATATTTTTTGGTCAAGCGTTAGTTCTGCATAAAGACGAGTCATTATGACAGTACAAGTTTAACAAATGGGCACTCCTGGAATAGGACAGATGTGAAAACTTGAACAAGTGTGTATTTTTTTAATCGTCATCAGGCCATCCATCCATCCATCCATCCATTTTCGAATATGGAAAGTATGTCGTGACGATGACGCGAGCTCCATCATTTTTGTTCACACAAAAAGTGCTCAAAGCGCCTAAAGAAGTTTTAAATTCAAAAAAAATTGGTCAAAAATCAAAATGCGTCATATTTGACATCAATATATTCAGATATTGTCGGAAGTTTACGCGAATGTTACACATTGAAATAAAACTATTTTTAACGGATTCTATCGCGATTTATTTGATGTTATTTCATAGCCATGGTCACGGGGAGATTTCAATGTCAATTCCAGTCGAATCCAACACTCGTACATTACTAGTCTTTATGTATATGTATGGGAGCAACTGCCATCTGACCACCCAACCCCGAGAAGAAAGCCTGCACCAGAGCCTCGTCCGTCCAGCACGTGTATCGGCTTACAGGCAAGGTTGGCTGAGGACCCGAAGACGGCAGTCACTCCCACAAAAGCCAAGATAAGTCAAATCAATAGAAGTAGGAGAGCGGACACCGGGCTCCGAAATATGCAACCGGGACTAACGATGTGATGATGATGAGTAGGTATACAGTTTCTGCAATGGTGCGAAGCGCGAGCGCGTGGGCCGCCGCCACCTCCTTCTGCGAGCATGTAATGCTCGCGAAGGAGATGGCGGAGCGCGCCCGGGAGAGGTTTAGAACTCTCCCGGCCTGCCGAGCCCGCAACATGCTCGCCGCGCGTCGCAGGCGACTCAGGCGCCGGAGGTCGCTTAACGACCTCCGTCCTCCATGAGCGCAGGCCTGGGGGTGGCAGGTGAGGCCGCCTGTCACCCCAGCAGAAGCAGGCCGGGACGGTGGGGCGACTAGCGCCCCTCCCCCAAATCGGGGCACGACGTGGACACCGTGGTTTCCAAACCCGAGGGGGCCATCTCGAAACCGGAGATGGCCCAGGGTCAGTCGGGGTGCGAGGGTTATGCTCTATGGGCAACCTTACACCCCGGCGTCTGAAGACCCGAGACGGCGTGCGGTTTTAGTCGGTTCAAGCCCGACATAACCGCCCCCGCTGGCCGGCGGCGGGGGGGGGGGGTATCAGAAGGGATTTCCGCACGAAAAAAAAAAAGGTATACAGTTTCTAAACGAATAATAGATCGATATCCAAACCATTGTCGAACTGCAAACTGAAATGTATGGAGCGACATTATTTGTTACACGTGACATGTCGACAAATAATGTTACTCCCATACACTTCAACTTTTGAAGGTTCGCTTCGAAGTGATTCCACTAGTATTTTTTATCATTTATTTATTGCCTATTAAGTGTACATAGATGTATACATGTATATTTTAGTACTTAGGACTTAGTGCCCTTGTGGAGGAAAGGGGGTGTGATATTCTGATGTGTTGATGTTATATGTGGTATCGCCACACCCTTTTCAGGCTTTGCAATATTGAGGTCACACTTCACAGCTGACTTATATAATATATTATTAACTTATAAGTAATCTTCTTCTTCTTCTTCTTCTTCTTCTTATAAATAAAAATGAATTGCTGTTCGTTAGTCTCGCTAAAACTCGAGAACGGCTGGACCGATTTGGCTAATTTTGGTCTTGAATTATTTGTGGAGGTCCAGGGAAGGTTTAAAAGGTTTGTCGTCGATTGAGGCAGTACGAAGTCTGCCGGGTCAGCTAGTAAGTAATAAAGTAAAAAAATATTAATATATAATTAATTAGTAACCAATTTGACCAATGTTAAAATTCAAATTAGATTACATTAAATACCTACAATAAAGATAATAATTCGCTAAAATAGTAATAATAATATGTCGAATTGTTAATTGCTTATAAAGTTATTTTAACTAATACTAATATGTCAAATTGTGCCAAATAAATATGGCGCTTAATGTCAATTATTGAATTAACTTATCCTCCAAATAATCCTTCGTTTAGTAGTACCTAATACTTTGTCCAGGCTCCCAGGGACTGCAGACAAAATGAAATTTTAGTAGTGGAATCGCTTCGAAGCGAACTTTCAAAAATCCGAAATGTATGACATTTGACCAAATTCTTTTGGGCGCGTTGACCATTTTTTGGTTGAACAAAAATCATGGAGTTCGCATCATCGTCACGACATACTTCCCATATTCAAAAATGGATGGATCAAAATTGGCCTGATGTGTGATGACGATTCAAAAAATTTCACACGTAATTGTTCAAGTTTTCACTTCTGTCGGCAATCCCGGAGTGCCACTTTTTAGTTAGATTTCGATGAAATCGATCTACCTATTGGTTTCTTGACTACTGTCGAATATTAAGAAAAAATCTTCATAGGAGGTCTAGTTATGACCCCCTGAGTCCGAAATGACCACTGGTCAAAAAGTTTATATTTATATATATATGTATGTATGGTTCCACTTCCCAAAATTTGCGGCACTCTCACGGTCGCATTTTTGCCCCGATCGCTTTCAAACTGCGGTCAAAAATTGCTTGGGTGTAAACTTAGTTTAAGTTCGTGAACGGGTGGAATCCGGCCTAAGGGGACGGTAGGGCCTCACTTTTTGTGAAATCAGTTTTTCCTCAAAATTTCACGTTCCATGAAAGATATTCGAACCGTTCTAATTTTATCCCATAGTATACATGAATACCAACAACTTTTAATTTTAAACCTATAAGATTAAAACTTTAACTAAAAGTGGAGGCGGGAAAAACCAAAATTTTTCGGGAAAAAAATCATAACTTCTAACCGGTGAACATTCTTGCCGTCGGAAACATTTTTAATCGATAGGCCATTTTTAAGTCTAAAATAAATGTCTGAAAAATTTTTCGCTAAAAGTTACCGTTTTCGAGAAAAAAAAATTAAACATGTTAAAAAATTATATTAATTGCTTCACGAAATCTACCTGTGCGTTCCCTGCGGGAACGGATTTTTAAAATACTGATCACTCTGATAAATTGCGGTACAATTTGTTAAATTTTGCTAACTTGTACTGTCTTAATGACTCATTTTTATGGAGAACTAACGCTTAACCAAAAAATCTAGTATAAAACAACACGAGACATGTCGACAAAAAATTTCACTTCTATACGTTTCGAAATTCTGAAGGTTCGCTTCAAACCGACTCCACTAGTAGAATATCACTTTGTCTAGGCTTCCTGTTCGCGTCTATTTATAACCTTGGATCTATCGATCTAGTCTGAAGCGGGTACAGTAATAGAAGATCAGGCATGTAGTGAACGCCAATGAAAATGCTGCGCGAATCCTGACGACCTCCGTGACGTAGCGGTAGTGCCTTCGACTACTAAGCTACAGGTCGTGGGTTCGATTCTCGCTCAGTGCTTATATGTATATTTGCGTTGATCTGGGTGTTTCTATGTATAATATATGTATTTATTTACAAAAAAAACGTATTTAAGTATGTTTATCCACATTCTAGAACCCATATAACAAGCTCTGCTTAGTTTGGGTTTAGATGGCGTTGTGAACATTTGAAAAAAAAAACCCCTATTAAAATTCTGGTGGGCAACATGAAATTTGTAGACTTGGAACTCTTTACCAGCACACGTGTTCCCTACTTTCTACAGTCCCGGGTCCTTTAAGCGGGGCGTGGAAAACATCTGATGAGGTCGTCAAGCTGACGGCTACCATTGTAACATTAACGGTGTCTGTAATGGTGACCCTCATTCCTGAGACTTTACGTTTAGCGTACTATCAGGCGAGATGAAGTCGTGACCATTATAGACGATTTTTTTTTAGCGTGTGGAAGGGTAGGGGTTTCACCCCATCAGTGCCGACGATGGAGTCGGCGTGTCGGAATCGGACCGACTAAAACCACACGGTGTTCTCCCCAAGTGTCCATTGCCGGGCACCCCGGGTAAGCACTTGAAAGGATAATCCCAGGGTTATAGACGATTAACTAAATATTTTAGCTTCATGATCATATCTAAGTAGGTAATATTGGTATATACCTCCTCGAGTGTCACTCCGATTCCGATCCCGCTGCAGTCCGGGGGGAACGGAATCGGAGCGGCCAGTACACCCTGGGCGGCGGTCAATGGCTTCCCCTTCATAGGGTTGGCATTGATCGTCGGCCAATACCCAACGTGGCGGGAACACATCGCTCTCCGTACTCCTCTGCTTTCAGAGGAGACAGGATGAGCGATGCTGTTAGTGGTGAGATGGCCCAGGGTCAGTCGGGGTGCGAGGGATATGCTCTATGGGTAACCTTACACCCCGGCGTCTGCAGACCCGAGACGGCGTGCGGTTTTAGTCGGTGCAAGCCCGACATAACCGCCCCGCTGGCCGGCGGGGGGGTATCCGAAGGGATTTCCGCACGAAAAAAAAAAAAAAAAAAAAAAAGGTAATATTGGTATATAATATTTTTTTCACTTCTCATGCTCTTAAAATGTTACTTTAGTCTCTGCATATCGGGACTAAAGTTCCTTATTAATCTCTAGGGACTGAAGTTATTTTTTTTAATTTACTTTGAAAACTCCTAAACAGCCAATCACGGTGTTTGTGAATGGGAGGATTATCACCTTTTTAGTGATTGTGTATAGAAATAACCTCAAAATGACAATTGAAAAGATCTAAAAAACCCATTTAATTTCGTGAAACACGATTAATGATATTAATTTAATTAATTATTATGTAAGTATTAAGGTTTCATTCATTTTATTATGCATTTCCAATTAATTTTAAATTATTTTTCAAGTTTGAATCTGTTGGCTAAATATGCAAGCATTTAAAGCGTACGTCACTTAACAAAAAAAAACCGCGGGACAAATTTCTTTGCAATTCGAATTTTGAATAGATTATTCGTATTAAGCTTGCGTTGTAATTACCTACACCAATTAATTGTGCAACTTAATAAATTACGGACCAAATATGTCATCATCGTCATCCAGTGGAGAAGAATTAACGCCCAACTCCAGAATGGAGAAGTAATGTATGTATGTTTGATTACCTACACTAATTAATTGTGCAACTTAATAAATTACGGACCAAATATGTCATCATCGTCATCCAGTGGAGACGAATTAACGCCTAACTCCAGAATGGAGAAGTAATGTAAATAAATGTACAAATTGCACTTTTAACTTTTCTTAGGTTAGATTAACGATTAATACGTAATTTTAAGAAACTTTGTTATTATAAATATTATAATTTTGTATAGAAACTCGTTTTTTTTCCTCGCATTCAAAGTGAAAAGTAGAGTGTTTAACGTGGGACTAAACAACCATAATGACACTCGAACTATTAGCCACCCTCGCTTCGCTCGGGTGGCTAAAACATCTCGTGTCATTATGGCTTGTTTTAGTCCCTTGTTGAACAATCTACTACATAACATAAACTCATAAACTCACGCCTATATCCCCGAAGGGGTAGGCAGAGGTGCTAGCACCCACATTTCGCCAGTTTTTTTTATGTTTAGGTCCCAATGTAATAGGTGGCGAGCCTATTGCCATTAACCGGGCACTTATAAACCTGCGATAAATACACACATAACTTCGAAAAGCATCGAAAAGTCATTGGTGTGTGCCATGGTAATACCTGGGATCGAACCCGAGACCTCGTCTCAGCAGTCCTTTACCCATACCACTAGGCTACTACATCTACTAATTAATAGGTAATAAAATTAATAACATTTATACTATTATCTAATTGTAAATTAGTTGTGTCTGTACATTGAAAATATTTAAAAAAACCTTGGTTTATGTTAAATGAGCAATCTGAACACAATTTTTTTTTTCGTGGTTTCTTGTGTCTGTTTGCTCGCGACGGACACAAAAACTACTCAACGGATTTTGATGCAGTTTTTTATAATAGAAAGGTTTTGGTCAGACTTAAAATCTGCCATGTTTGATTGCAATTGCTTAAGCAGAACCGGATATATCTCCAAAAACCGATAACCGTCCATAGCGCGGGCGGAGCCGCAGGCATCAGCTAGTTCCTTATATGCTTAACACGACCCTGTCTGTTTATCTGTTTGTTCGCTACGGATGCATTTTGACGCACTGTTGGACGCAAATTACTGAACGTATTTTGATGCAATCTTTTATATTTGAAAGGTCTTGCTCAGATTAAAAATCTGCCGTATGTTTGATTGCAATTGGTCAAGTAAAACCGGAGATAATCGACCTCCGATCGGTCCGATCCGAGATCTTCCAATTGTATTGATGAAACAATTGTGGTTATGCTATGCGATAATACAAGCTGTTACACTGGTGTGTATTAATAAACCAAGGTTCGAACTAGTTACATCAGAACATTGTTGTACGTACTAAGACATTTAATTATTATGTATCTTTTTTAGGTAGATTTCGATGAAATCGATCTACCTATTGGTTTCTTGACTACTGTCGAATTTAATAAAAATTTCTTCATAGGAGGTCTAGTTATGACCCCCTGAGTCCGAAATGACCACTGGTCAAAAAGTTTATATTTATATATATATGTATGTATGGTTCCACTTCTCAAAATTTGCGGCACTCTCACGGTCGCATTTTTGCCCCGATCGCTTTCAAACTGCGGTCAAAAATTGCTTGGGTGTAAACTTAGTTTAAGTTCGTGAACGGGTGGAATCCGGCCTAAGGGGACGGTAGGGCCTCACTTTTTGTGAAATCAGTTTTTCCTCAAAATTTCACGTTCCATGAAAGATATTCGAACCGTTCTAATTGTATCCCATAGTATACATGAATACCAACAACTTTTACTGATAAACCTATAAGATTAAAACTAACTAAAAGTGGAGGGGGGAAAAACCAAAATTTTTCGGGAAAAAAATCATAACTTCTAACCGGTGAACATTCTTGCCGTCGGAAACATTTTTAATCGATAGGCCATTTTTAAGTCTAAAATAAATGTCTGAAAAGTTTTTCGCTAAAAGTTACCGTTTTCGAGAAAAAAAAATTAAACATGTTAAAAAATAATATTAATTGCTTCACGAAATCTACCTGTGCGTTCCCCCTGCGGGAACGGATTTTTTTTTTGTGTGGAAATCCCTTCGGATGGATACCCCCCCCCGCCGGCCAGCGGGGGCGGTTATGTCGGGCTTGAACCGACTAAAACCGCACGCCGTCTCGGGTCTTCAGACGCCAGGGTGTAAGATTACCCATAGAGCATATCCCTCGCACCCCGACTGACCCCATAGAGCATATCCCTCGCACCCCGACTGACCCTGGGCCATCTCCGGTTTCGAGATGGCCCCCACGGGTTTGGGAACCACGGTGTCCCCGTCTTGCCCCCGTTTGGGGGAAGGGCGCTAGTCGCTCCACCGTCCCGGCCTGCTTCTGCTGGGGTGACAGGCGGCCTCACCTGCCACCCCCAGGCCTGCGCTCATGGAGGACGAAGGTCGTTATTATTATGTACCTATGTATTTGTACACCATCAGTACTTATAGTCATAACAAGAAATGGTCAAAAAAAGAAACGGTCTTTACTAGAAATGGGCGTTACAAGATGTGGTCAAATACAAAATTGGTCAGAAGGCGTGGTTTGTTCTTTTACGATAAAAAGTAGCCAGTTTTAATTTCGGATATATAATTACTAGGAATTCATTGCATGGCGCGACTGAAATAAATTGAGCTCACCGAGCAGGACTCTTACTTGAAAATAAGACATCTTACTACGGTCGCGCGCTTAGCTAAACCGCGCGCTCATGAAACTGTTTTTCGGTGATCATTCCTCAATGGTACATCGGACATGAACCATCTCGCTTCAAAACACTCCTCAGTGTCCACACTATCACCGTGGTAAATTTGGTCAAGATCGCGAGAGTGGTTACGGAGGAGTTCAGCCACCAACAAACGGCTATGCCGCATATAAGAGCTTCGCTCGCTCAGCTAAATAATATTATAAGCTATCGACTTCATCCAGTTTGGAAAACTTCCCATTTCGTTACCCTTAAAAAAAAATCTAAACTAACGTGACGTAATCGTCATCATCATCATCATCAGCTTCGGGGTCCGCTCTCCTATTCTTTATCGTGATATGAGTTAGCTTATCTTGACTTTTGCGGGAGCGACTGTCGTCTGACCTCCCTACTCCGAGAGGAAAGCCTGCGCCAGGGTCTCGCCCGTTAATCAGCAAATGGTACAACTTTATTTCTTTTCGTGCAGCAATTCCCCCGATACCCAGCAAATGGTACATTTTATTTTTCGATCGGAAATCCCTTCACTTCGAAATTTTCATCCATTGTCAAAATCGCAACACTCACTTGAGATGAACTTACTTAATGGCGTACATTAAACAAACTAAATGACCAGTGACGCTCAAACACCGCGTGGACATGGAGAACAGTTGTGCTCACTTAGCGAAAGAAAGATCTTCTACAATCCCTTCAAGCGTAGTTAATGATCAATTCCCGGTACTTTCTTGACAGTATGTATTTATTTTAGTAAATAAATGCATGTAATTAAAGATATAATCACCCACACCAATGCAAATAGACATTCATGCATACAAATATTTGCACTAAGAAAAGAAGAAATTCCTGCTGTGGTTTTCCTAAGCGACTACAATATGGGGTTCTTCAAGGTCATTAAGTTTTTACAGCGTCGGCAGCGCGAGTGTGACGCCCCTGGTGTTGTCTTCCTATCAGGTGGGCCGTCAATCAATCAATTAGCCTATTGCAGCCCACTGCTGGGCATAGGCCTATAAGATTGTACGCCATAGTACCTGATCCTCCGCCTTGCGCATCCAGTCTATCCCAGCTACCCTTTTCAGGTCGTCCGTCCATCTTCCGATTACCGATTCGTGGTCTCCACTCTAGGACTCGTTTGCTCCATCGGCCATCGGTCCTTGCGCAGATGTGGCCAGCCCATTGCCACTTCAGCTTGCTTATTCTTATTCTATCTTTAAAGAAACCTCGAGTATAGCTCGCTCTATAGCCCGTAGGTGGGCCGAGGTATAAGAAAAATCGAACTCAAGTCTTCTGGGGCAGCAGTCGAGCACCCTACAGGTACACTAAACCTAATCTTAATTCAAGGAAAACCGAACTGATAAAACGTGATGAGAGTATCATAAAATGTTAATCACGTTATTGGTATCGCTTTCATTATTCGCGTCGGACAATGTCAGAGGCTGAGAGAGCAGATAAACGACTGCAAATTACCTGACATTATCTTGACTAGACAGTAATTCTGATAGCCAACATTGTTTCGTATGCCGTGATTTCAACTGGGTAGTTATTACGGTTCTAGAAGTACTATTGGCACAGAATAAATATAGTACTGACGTACTATTAGCACAAATACTTGAGACTATTAGGCCGTATCAAGAAATTCATATTTACGTGGCTGCATTTTCACAAGACGTTTTCTCATCAGAGGCCCGAATAAAATAATATTACATTTTTAAACGTGTAATTTCAAAACTATTTAAATTAAAATTTCAAAACGAATCAAGCTATAAGTGATTTTGAAGATTTAATATAAATAACCTCACGACAACGTAGCAAGGTTTTGTTTTAACATATCATACGGATTACCAAAGTATTATTTACGTTTTTCTTGATAGTCGAATGGAAATCACTTGTTTTAAAAACAACTTAC
Source organism: Cybosia mesomella (assembly GCA_946251805.1). Classification (NCBI taxonomy): domain Eukaryota; kingdom Metazoa; phylum Arthropoda; class Insecta; order Lepidoptera; family Erebidae; genus Cybosia; species Cybosia mesomella. The sequence goes on from OX276413.1 coordinate 3,487,967, forward strand.
CTTAGCTGGGGAAGTTAGTGGGAATATTGGTAATTTCGGTTATTAGCATACTTTCAAAACAAAACTGGTATAGCCCCGTAGATGGCGCTGCAATCGGCATACATGATATGATATTTTCATTAAAAAAATCCCTTACGAAACCGTGACAAGCGATTTTTCGATCCATACTAAGTAATATTATAAATGTGATAGTAACTCTGTCTGTCTCTCCGTTACGCTTTCACGCCTAAACCACTGAACCGAGTTTGATGAAATTTGGTACACAGATGGACTAGAGCTTGAGAAAGGACATAGGCTATGTTTGGTCGCCATAACCGACATCCATGCGGGCGGAGCCGCTAGCAACAGCTATATGTTATATTTATTTCCTTTAACAAACCATCCTTTCATGCATTTTTATACACAAACTAGTCTACATGTTTCACTGGTTTCACATCGACCAGGTGTCCAATAACGGTCCAATTATTCTTCCCCTTTGAATACAAACGTTAAACTCTTTTGTTCGCGGAAACCCTCTGGGATACAAAGAAACCCCTTGTCGCAGAATTTAACGTATTCACCATATGATAATTTGTGTCAGAGCGATCGGCATCGCTGAACCCAGCGATCACATCGACAGTCTGCATGGAATCGTAGACAGCGAAACGGCCGGTTAGCTGTGAGTCAGATTCCTTTCGTCCCCTCCGTTCCAGTCCTAGATCCCTCCGTCGCAGTCCGTAATCACGGCTGACGGGGGCTGAGAATTGTGTCACGAAACGCGGTGCTTAGTTACATTTCATATCGAAGGGCAGTGTTTGGGTGTGAATCTCCTCGTAGAACGAGGCGGTGGAATCTTGCTCCAGGTAGGGGACAGAACCGTAATTTCCGGCAAAAGATGTCAAGACGTTGCTACACCCGCACGTAGTGATGGGATTCGGTTGTCGACTACGGAGTTATGTGATTCCAGTACTGGGAAGTACTGGAATCATAAACAAAGCACTAAGTGCAAAGCAATAAATGTCCGGTGAATATCTACTTTTTTTCTCTCTCTTTTTTATCTCTTATTAATGTGTTTAACTCAAAAAGTTCCTGATGAAATACCAAGGGACCATATCTCCTAAGAACATACACTGATCAAATTAATGATGTTTTGAAAAAGAGTATGTCAAAGCTCTAAAACTGGGCTTCCATGAAAGGTTTAATGACAGTGAAGAAGCTTGTGAAGTATGTAAGGATTGAGTAGATAGCAGACTTTTGTCACTGTATACGCCAGAGGCGTGAATATATGAATGTAGGTATAAACCAAAGGAAACAGAGATTCATTTTATATTTAAATATTGATTCTTCAAACATATCTTCATAACATATTATGTTTTGTAGTTTCAAAATTTTTTCACCCTTTTAGTCTAAAAGCAACTCGCTTAACAAGAAGCTAATCTTTGTTACCACATTTACATAATTCCAGTGTGGTTAGCCTATAACTGCGGTAATTTTCAGCTTCCTGTATTTAATGGTGTGGGAGAAAAAGTTTGCAGTACACAGATACCAACGAGTAACCCTGAAAACGCTCCATTTAGATATGGAATACTAAAAATAGGTTTATCACTTGTACTGACACATAGCTTTATATAAATATCTAGCAAACCGCCCCCACTTCGAACAGATGCTTATTTGATTTTAAAAGCTTTTTTAGGCAAATCACAAACATAAATTATTGAATTTTTGGATGTTTGTTACACAATCACGCTCAAACAGCAGAACTGATCTGGCCGAGATATGGTACAGAAATAGATTATAATTAACCCTGGAATAGGTTCCCATGGGCTGCTGGAACAGCGCAGAATTACATATATACAGTGAAATGACAGTGAAAACTGTATTGAAACTTTGTGTGGTTTACAAGAAGTTAGCGTGGAAACAGACAGGAGTCTCAGTGACTATTATAAAATGAGTAATTATCGGTATACAGTTAATAATATCATAAATAACCTCAGATCCTTGTATGGTAACAGTCTGGTTTGGTGACCGTTGACATTTTGAATTTTACATAACATACAAAACTTCATGCTTGTATTCCCGAAGGGGTAGGAATAGGTGTATTACACACCCACGATTCCCCAGTTATGATTAGGTCCGAATGTAATAGGGGGAGAGCCTATTGCCATCTACTGGACACATTACTAACCAAGCCAAACTAATAATTTACATTTTTAATACACACATAACTACGAAAGGTCAGAGGTGTGTGCCCGGGGCTAGTGGGGATCAAGCTTGAGGCCTCGTCTTGGCAGTCCGTTACGTATGCCACTGGGTTTTCGCCTCTAGAATTTTTAAGTTTAATAATACCTTAAGCCATTGTAAGATTAAAACATGTTTTCAGCATTCATGAATAAAATATAACTTATAAATGTGAACAGATTTATATATATCAGGTATCATTGGAATCCATATATTATTCCGAGTAAGACTGGCTACTAATTTAGCCGAGCAGTGTTTTTTAAATAATTTATACTATCAGCGAGAAACAGACTTATGTTTTTATTTGTTTAAAGATTATTTTGTCTTAAGTCATAAATGCTACATTGTATCACAATACAATAAGCAAAAATAAATATGAATGCACCTATAAAAAGGCTACTTCATACAAAAATATGAAAGATATTTATGCATGTTGAATAAACAGAATACATTAATTTTTTTCTAAAGATTTTAGATCGGAAAAAGAGAACATCTAGGACGGGACTTGAACCCGCGACCAGTCCCTTACAGGGGGAATGCTCTGACCAACTGAGCCACCTAGACACGTCCCAGATATTCGAAATTCTCCGATACATTATACGTCTTAAGGCGACGTTTCTTTAGAACGAAAATCTTTAGAAAAAAGTAAGCATACAAAATGCTTAAAAATTTAATTGAAAGAATACATTAATGTTACATTGTTACTGAACTGTCATTAAAAAGTGGGTAATATAAACAACACATAAAAACCTTTTTACTGTGAAAAAAAGCTAACGGCAAGAGAGAATGGCAAATTGGTTTATAATTAGAACGGTTAAGTCACCATAACACTACACGCGATACTTTAATTAAATTAATAACATAATTACATGGGTGTAAGAAACGGCGATTGATAATTGTCATGAACAAAAAATAATTTTACTGTAAAATACTCACGTCCTCGAATATAGATCCAACGTTGGCGGTCACAAGCAGCAAGGGCACTTTATCCGAACCCATTTTTTTGAACTTCAACATGTTACTGATGAGTTTTTAAAAGAAAACTATTCGCTAAAATGAGCGAGGTTATTAACAAACACTGCAAATTTTCCGCCGTTCCTTCTGTTTGGCGTTTACACGCCTTAAATATGGATACTGTTTATTACATTCTAATATCTGATTATTATGTTTCCCTGCATAGGGGCGATTTCATAAAATGTAGTAAATTCACTCAAGTCGCCCCAGCCCTTTCTGACATTTGTGTCAATGAATGACATTTCTTCTTACACCCACATTTGCACATATAAACAGCATGCTATGCGAATCATTTACGACGTCTCTCCCTCCCAATGGAAAATTAATGTGTTTATCAAAATAATAGAAAAGGTACGGAACACTTTCTTTAATTTATTTGTTATGAATGTAAATATTGACAGATCAATTCATTTATTAATGTAAAATTTCATAAAGATACTCCTCATTTGAAACTTCCATACAAATTTTTATGTTTTCAAGCGTAAAACGTAACGTAAACTTCGCCTGTTATAACCATCTCAACTTATTCGGTTAATGTACCAATGACGTCTATTCTGGGTTTACGTGACGCCCACTTCAGGGCCGTATTGGCGTAAATAAATATGGGAAGGTGCTATTATAATTATAACCAAGAGGTCAATAAATACGTAAGCGATGACGATAGAAATTTAATTTTGTAAATATTACTTTTTATGTCACGTGCATGCTACACGACTTTGTAATAATATTATAACTAAATGTTTGCTATCTACGTAGATAGAGATATGATGACGGCAGAATCATAAAAACCTTGTTTTTCCTACATCGCTGCTAAAGCAATTAAAACGTTTTATAGCTTCTGCCATTCTAAATTTATAACGAAAACGCTTTGACCGTTTGACGGTTGTGACTTGTGACAGATGTGTTCTACTAATATTTGTTGTATTTCTGTGTGTGTCTGTGAGTGTTATCGTATAGTTATATTGCTATTGCTTCATTACTAACATTTTATACCGTTGTTTCAATGTAACAAGTGGAACGCTCGCATTTTTATTAAATTATTAACCTATTTATGCAGCTGTAAATAAGTAACTGACGGTAGATCATAATATTAGGTAAGTATAGTAAATAAGGTAGGTAGGTAAGGTAGATAAAGATAAATAAAATTTAAGTCTCTACATAAAGTAGAGACTTAAACTTATCTACCTCCCACCTATAAATGCCTAATGTTCATTACATATTCAGTAACTTGTCTAGGCCACTAGTATTAAAAACAAACCTAAACTATAGTCAAAAAGGTAGACACGTCAAATCGTGCTATTGGCAAATAATTTACTATTAGTGGGTAGTTAGGGTAACGCGTAAAAAAAACCGTCATGTGCGAGTCGGACTCGCCCATGAAGGGTTCCGTAGCAGCTAGTAACATAATATAAAAGATCTTGTAGTTCGTTGTAACAAAAAAAACTACTTACTAGATCTCGTTCAAAGCAATTTTAGGTGGACTTCCACCTAAAATTGCTTTACATGGTAATGTACATCATTTTTTTTACTTTTATCTTTCTCTTATTTTAGAAATTACAGAGGGGGGGAGGGGGGACACATTTTACCACTTTGGAAGTGTCTCTCGCGCAAACTATTCAGTTTAGAAAAAAAAAATTGAAAACTCAATATCATTTTTGAAGAACTATCCATAGGACGTATGGGTATGATGAAAAAAAATTTTTGAGATTCAGTTCTAAGTATGGTTATCCCTAAAATTATTTTTTTATTTTTTGTGTGAAAATCTTAATGCGTCTCACAGAATACATCTACTTACCAAGTTTCAACAGGATAAATCTTATAGTTTTGGAAAAAAGTGGTTGTGACATACGGACGTACAGACAGACAAACATGAGGTATCTATAAGGGTTCTGTTTTTGGCTACGGAACCCTAAAAACACCTATATCTAAGTCCACGTTGACGAAGTCGATGGCACAACTACTAAGTCTATACATCAATAAAATTGAAGTGTCTGTTTGTAATATTAAAATAACAGATTTTTTATTATTGTATATAAATGTATACACGATAGTCATAACAAAAATACAATTTTTAAATTTTTTGTCTGTCTGTCTGTTTGAAATAGGTAATCTCTGGAACAGCTGGGCCGATTTCGTCCCTACGAAATCGGCCCAGCTGTTCATGGTTCATGGTAACATTACCTATCTTCCAGTAAAAGTCCCTACTTTTACTGGAAGATAGGTAATGTTACAAGGCGTAATATAGGCAACTTTAATTTTAGAAAAATAATTAGTGTTCCGCTCAATAAAATTAAAACCCACAAAATTGTGAATAAAATCAGATTGACTCTGGAACGGCTTAGCTGAATTTGACGGTACTTTCACTAGCAGATAAGTAATGTTACAAGGCATAATATTGGCTATTTTAATCTTAGAAAAATAGTTAAGTATCCTCGTAAAAAAATTAAAACCCTTAAAATTTATATAATTATGGTGTGTTTCGTCGTAAATAATAATAATTTAGAGCCTGTATAAAAAATGAATACACACATACATAAACTCAAGTCTTTTTCCCTCTGGGGTAGGCAGGTTCCGCGCAAAAGAACTGAAATTTTAAATATCTAAATCCACGCAGACGGAGTTGCGGGCACAGCTAGTTTAGGGACTAGGTATATAGTCACTGCCTATTTATTGTTCTTTTCCTTATTGTACATACTCTATGTATTTTTCTTGAATAGCCTTTTACTCTTTCTAATAGTGTCATACGTTTCTAAATCTTTTAAATTATGATAATCAAAACGATAACATGAAATTTAAATTATTTTGTTTAGTACGAACTGGATACTCTACTCGTTTAATATTGTGGAATTCATCTCTGTGTGTTTTCGGGGCGTTCCTACGGGCCGCACATGCGAACTATGCTACCGCTACGCCGGCGCGCTGAATGTTAAGAAAATATAAATCGATTATTTAGTTTCTATTCTTGTGAAATGGCCGCGTTTATACATTAAATACAGCTATGGCGTAGTAGTAAACGGTAAGTGAATCATTGCATTCTATTTTGCTAGTTAATATTCCCGTAAAAAGCGTAGTCGTAATATGAATATTATTAAAATAGAAAATGTGTAGCTTTTCAGTGGCTCGTCTCGTTTTAGAGTATTGATTGCCATCTACACAAATACCTATTTACTAGAATATAACCGGTTCTAATTTATGTACTTCCGTAGGATATACCGCTGTTTGTATGAAACGAATATTTAAAATTATTGTTAGAGATGAGACACAATTTTTTTTTGTCGGGGGCTAAAATCCATAATATCGTCGGAATCACGCTATCGCATAGCACCATAGAGTTTTATTTATATAAATATTCGACCGACGAGAATATTTCGCTTTTCTTGACGGAAAATGTTAACATTATTTTTTTGTCTGTAGCATTAATTTAAAATGTTAGAGTAAATATTTTTGTGAAGAATTAAAGGGAGACATGGAGAATTATGGTATTGTCCCAAAACACACACAGGTAGGTTTTTATCATACTCGAGCCTAAGTAGTTAATTACCTAAACTAAATTGAGTTTTCACGTTTTCCTGAATGTGCTAAATGAAATGTGCTAAAATTAATCAAATTAAATCAAACGCATTTATATTTCATCAGTGAAATATACCCGTAGTCGGCAAACAAACTTACCTCTTCATGGTAAGCGGTAATCAGTGCCCATAATCGATTGCAATACAAGTGTCATTAACTCTACCAACCACTGCCATCTCTTACGACATTACAACGCCCCCAAACTTTAGCACTATAGGACCTTATGATTAGATCTAGGATCAGTGTATAATATATTATTACTCACAGAGCACGAGTCGACACACCGATCCCATCTTGTGACGAAACTATCTGTCGTATGCGTTCACTGCAACCTCCGACCGTCCACTTAAAGTATTCACATAAATATATATTTAAATTAGAAGGAGGACTGTGCCCCAGTTCGACGGCAGATCTTTGACGGGCGATGAACCAATTTTAAATTAGACTTTTTATTGGATAATAACGCCCTAGCATGATCTTGCTTTTCTTAAAAGAAATGACTGATGTTGTGTTGTGTCGTCGATGGTAAAATCTATGCAAACCTTTAAAAACAGAATTACTCATCATCATCTTAGCGTTGTTCCTGGTTCCATCGGAGGCATTCACCATGCACTCCAGGGTCCAGTTACTCCTTCTTTTCCTTTTGGTTTGGTTTATACGGCTTTCATGAGAGCAACTGCTATCTGATCACCCAATCTCGAGAATAAAGCCTTGGGCAGAGCATCGTCCATCAATCAATAGGTTAACGGAACCCTATCTAGACCTGTCCCTGAAAGCTGAAATAGAGAGTCTGCGTCTTAGGGATTTTCTTCACTATAAAATTAATTATTTACATCAATCCTACTAATATCCTATTAATATTATATACACGAAAGTTTGTAAGTATGCATGTACGGATGTATGTGTGGTTGTGACTATTTCACGCAAAAACGGCAGAACGGATCTGGCAAAAATTTGGCACAGGGATAGATTACAGTCTGGAATAACACATAGGCTACTTTTTGTCCCTGGACTAGGTTCCCATGGGATATGATAACGGGTTCAGAATTCCACGCTGGCGATCGCGGTCAACAGCTAGTAGTATATAAAAAACAACACGTTTGGGCGCCATAACAATAAATAGAAAATACATATATTTTTCTTATAGATTTGGATCGGAAAAAGAGAACATCTAGGACGGGATTTGAACCCGCGACCAGACCCTTACAGGGGGAGTGCTCTGACCAGCTGTGCCACCTAGATATTCGAAATTCTCCGATATGTTATATACGTCTTAAGGCGACGCTCGATCTAAATCTATAAGAAAAAGTAAGCATAAAAAATGCTTAAAAATTTAATTGAATAAAAAAAAAACAACCTATAATATGCTCGTAATTTACAAGTTTTCATAAAATGTATGGAAATCAGCCGGATTTGTTGACACTTATGATTACTACTCCGCTGCTTTGGGTAGTAGCGTGATGATTTATAGTCACAAATAATTAGTCTTTCTATTGATAAAAAAAATTATATTCGGTTCAGTAGATCCAGAGGTTTCTCCCCTAAAACCTCAAAATCTCACAAACCTTATCTCATTATATGCCTCTTATATGTATTATAGCTTGGCAAATTCATGCGTAACACTCCCATGGTTCCTACGAGATGAGGGGCGTAAGGCAGGAGTTGTGGGGACACGTTCGCGCGCATATTTCACCACCCTCCCTGCCATATGACCCTCATCCTGCGCAAACCATAGGAGTGTGAAGCATGAACTTGATTTTACCTATTATGAGATATGGCGTTATTTGTAGTGTATTTAAAATTATACAATTTTTTCTCATAGGCCCATCAACATACAATAACCAATCCTGGTTGCAAAGCGTGCACATTGAAGCTCGGGGTGTACTCTCCCACTCTTTTCCATTGGTTTATTTTGGCTTTTATGTCGTCCGTATGAGTCCCATAGCCTCGTCTGTCAATCAGCAGCTGTACTGGCATGCATATGAGGTTGTATTTTATTGAAATCGAATAAATGAGAATATAAAATGTACCTTTTCCATTAATGCCATCTGTCAGTGACAGTTAAATAACGAATAATAAACCTTAAAAATCAAAAATAAGGTTCATCTTGGGCTGTTGCTATCATGGAAACTGACAAATTGAAGGTACATGGTAGCAATAGTCAAAGATAAACCTTAAGTTTAGAAGCTTAAGTTTAAGTTTATGTTTGCTTGTTGCTATCGTGAGGTCTGACAAACCGAGGGTGATTGGTGGTTTACGCTTTTCATTTATTTTTACAAAGGATTTCCGCCGTGACGCATGGCGGAAATCTTATAAAGGCCTATTATAAAAATAGTTATGAACCTACTTACTTAGTTTATCCACCAATTAGTATGTATGTAAGTGCTATTACATAACAGAGTGTTGCTTGATAAAAAAAAGTACCTACCCGTAAAAGCCAAGATAAGCCAATTCGAAGGAAGACTAAAAAGTAAGCGGATCCCGGGCTCTGAAGTGAAAGCTTTGGATGCAACTACGGGGAATAACGTTAAGATGATGATGACTTTAGAACCCATTTCCATCACAGACACAAACCGACTTTTTTTGATATTCCGATTAACTCCCTTTTACTATGCGACATGTTCCATTAATAGAATGCTGCGTTGAATTTTTTATCAGTGCATTCCCAAGCAAAACAGGCCGGCCAGCCGGCGGCGCATTGCGTTCCCCCCTTTTTCGGGGACAAGACGGGGCCACCATGGTTCCCAAACGCCCCTCGCGGGATTCCGGAGCCATCTCGTAACCGGAGATGGCCCCGGGTCAGCCGGGGTGCGAGAGAAATGCTTAAGGGCCACCTTACACCCCGGTGTCTGAAGACCCAAGATGTGTGTGTGAAGTGTGGTTCGGCAGTTCCACATAGCCTCCCCCGCTGGCCAGTGGGGGGGTAATCGAGGGGATTTCCGCACGGTAAAAAAAGGCGTAAGGCGCAATAGGAACTTATAGTAGCAAAGTGTTAAGGGTGCATGGGACCCTATTAACATGCTCGGGGCTCAAACCAAACTTACCTGCTAGCTAGTACATCTTCCGATCAACCGATGAGACTCTGGCGCAGGTTTTCCTTTCGAGGTTACTCGAGGCCGCCACTCGGGTAATGGCCAAATATGCCAATTAGACCGCATTTGCTCTGATAATAGCCAAACAAACCAATTAAAAATGGATAGAAGAGGAAATGCAACTGGGAACACCTCTAAGATGATGATGACACCTATTCTATTTGTTGTTTGTCGTCATCATCATCATCATTGGAATATGCTGGGAAAAACACAACTCTAGCTTTGTAGTGTTGACTGACTCTTCACCTTTGTAGATGGTAACACGTGCCCGCAATTTAGTACTTACGTATTGTAAGCGTTCATATTTTACTCTCGTCTTCTCAAATTGTAAGGTTTATTTCGCTTTACATTTTTTTCATGTGAAAATCCCCGTAAGTACCCCCTCAACGGGGCTAACAGTGATGTAGCTATGTTGGAATCGAACCGGCTAAAACCACACGGTTTTCCGCCACAAGAGCCTATATACAGGGGACCACGTATATGCCATAGATAGTAAATCTTTAAGATCCCCAGCGGACATTGGTAAAAGGTGGTCTCGCCGTGAATATGAAGAACCTTTCCCCACTGCACCACTACCACTTGCGAGGTTATTCTTAGGTTGAATTTTAATTCCACCTTGTGCACCTGGGTGACTTCACCTTTACTTTAAATTATTTAATTTATAGTACCTTAGCCAGTACATACTTTTGGCTTTAAACTTATATTTGATTCATTATTATTAAAGGCACCACCATGCTGTTCCTGGGCGCTGTTCTGCTGGTGACAGCAGTGGGCGCGCATATGCATAATGCGGTGGAAACAGAAATGTTCGCGATACCCATCAGTCCTAATCTTTTCAACTGGACATATCAAGGTGAGTTCTTTAACTTCTATATTCGCCACACCCAGCATCCACTCTAGAACTCCATTATTTGATTGATTGTAGCATTTACGGGAAGGACTGCTGTCTGATCCCCCCAATTCCGAGGGGAAAACCTGTGCCACAACCTTCTGTCAATCAAAAGGTGTACTGGTTTACAGGTGAGCGTGCCTTGGGCCCCGAAGATCTTGTTGCGTATTATAGATGCAAGTATGTTTATTGGTAAATAAAAAAACTAGTACATAATGATGTCTACTTACAGGCACGAGCAGTAGAAATATACCTATAAATATTTAACTTCGATCACACTTCAATTAAATTGGAGGGTTTTCTCAAGTTCTTATTTTGTGGTACGCATACCGACTTAACAAATTCATTTGATCATTACAACTGAAGTAGGTAGGTAATACTTTACTTTGAAAGGAAAAAATATTCGAATGGAAATCTAAACTTCAAAGGTATCATTATTTTAAATCTTTTCAAAGCGTCTCATTATTTACGTATTCCGTTTTATAAAACTTCCTTTTATTTACTCTGTGAACGTTCTTTTCCTTAAAAAACGTAATGATATTCTCTTTGAAGTCTTTATCCATTCAATAATGTTCCAATATGCGAAATTAAAGCTTTAGACCAAATTAATCTATTTTGTTTTCATTTCAAACTTTTTTGTTGTTTCATTGATTACATTGATCGAATTTTAATCAAGCAACAAAAAGAAATTCGGTTGTAGCGTGGATGCGGCCCTGGTTACTTCTTCAGTTAGACGGGGGCGTCTTTTTTAATGATGTACCTACGGGCGTAAATTAATTATAATTAATTATAAATATTAAATATAATTTGGTCAAATTGACTAATTTTTTGGCGCGGCCTACCCAGAGTTTATGTAGACATTATTATTTATGTGAAAAATAAGAAGGTTGAAAGTTGATTTGTAGATAATAGTTGAATTTCAGGGAGACCCACAAGAAACCCCCCTCCCCCGCCCCTCGGCTGCGCCCATACAATAATCTTACAAATTTAATAGTAATTTGTTGTTCTTGAATAGGTTGCGTTTCTATAATACCAGACGCAGCGGCACATTGCACACAAGCAAACCCAGGTGAAAGCATGGAGTTTCACACCTTAGGGATGAATTTTAGTTCACTATTTTGAAACTTTTTGCAGTGAATGCTTATATGCATGCATTAGGCCTCAACTATCTACAGCTTTTGCAGTGTGTTTTGAGTCGCAAATCGCTTGCACACGAATCTCGCCCATAAGGTGAATTACCGCTAAGATGTTTTTGGGGCCCAAGCCAACCTCACCTCTAAGCCGGTACACCTGCTGATTGACGGACGAGGCACTGGCACAGTCTTTTTTTTTTTTTTAAAATTTTAATAACCGAAATTACTAATATTCCCCCTAACCTTTAGCTAAGCTAAATTGCTTGTGTTAGGAGTGGTTTCACGTCGGTAGTATAATGGCCAGGATTCGAACCCAGGACTTCTCGATCGTAGGGTCGACTCCTTAACCACTAAGCTACCGACACTTTCCTCTCGGGGTTGAGAGGTCAGGCGATAGTTGCCTCCGTAAAAGTGAAACCAAGAGAACGATTAGGAAGGTGGACGCCAGGCTGCAAAGTATGAATCCAGCTTTGAATATAATCGCTAACAACGTGACGATGCTGATGATTAAGGTGGTAAATTGCTACTGTTAGGAGTAGGTTCATACATAGTATAATGAACAAGATTCGAACTAGGGACCTCTCGATCGTAAGGCTGACTCTTTAACCAATACGCTACCGCTCCTTATCCAAATATGCAACATGTAAATTTTGATCGGAAAAAAGAACATCTAAGACGGGACTTGAACCCGCGACTAGTCCCTTACATGGTGAACGCTCTGATCAGCTGAGCCACCTAGACACGTCCCAGACATTCGAAATTCTCCGATACCTATATTATACACGTCTGAAGGCGATTCTGGAGCCATCTACCGTAATTCTTGCGAACTACGGAAACAATGAATAACGTTACAATCATTTTTAAACATTGTTTTTGATGACTCCGCCTTAATTCAATTAAAATTTTAAGCAAAAAGCAAGCATAAAACTTTTTCTTATAGATTTAGATCGGAAAAAGAGAACATCTAGGACGGGATTTGAACCCGCGACCAGTCCCTTACAGGGGAATGATCTGGCCAGCTGAGCCACCTAGACACTTAATTAAATTAAATTAATTTATCTTAAGGCGACGCTGGAGACGTTTGAGCGTTCCCCCTGTAAGGGACTGGTCGCGGGTTCAAGTCCCGTCCTAGATGTTCTCTTTTTCCGATCTAAATCTATAAGAAAAATTAAACATACAAAATGCTTAAAAATGTCATTGAATGCAACATGCAAGTTTTTTGAATGGTTTTTTATTTCGAATTTTGTGCGGTAGGTAAGAGTTTGATCACCACTGAGAATATGTTTTCTCACGTTTTACGCAATGAAATTCATTGATGCGAAAATTTGTGAGTGTGTGCGTGTGTCTGAGTTAGTATATTTGTTACTTCCACAAAGTAAATAATGTTTTTGGTTACTCCTTTATTCTACTTCGTCAGAGTAGATTTCCGTGAAGGAAATCCGATGATTTCCATGAAGGAAATCCGATCTGTCATTTCGTTTCACGGGTGAATTTTCATTAAAATCGAAATAGAAATTTACATTTTTCGAAGTACAAAGAAGTGTTAGTTCAGGATATAAGTATCAATGGCGAGGGGTACATATATGCCGATTCCTTACGGGTTTCCTTTGCAGAGATGCAAAGCCCAAAGCATGAGTTTCATCAACAGGATTAATTTTTTTTTTTTTAAAGCCACCATTATCATACAATATAAGAAGTTGTCCTATAGATCAATGCTTTAAATTACGTGTAGGTATAGTGAAGTCGGGGGTGGTAGGTGAGGCCGCCTGTCACCCCAGCAGAAGCAGGCCTGGCCGAGAGCGCCCCTCCCCCAAACCGGGGCAAGACGGGGACACCGTGGTTTCTAAACCCGAGGGGGCCATCTCGAAACCGGAGATGGCCCGCCCACTCTGGCCGGCGGTGACTGTGTGTGACGGTGGCCACTCTGTGACTGCCACCTGACCCCTCCAACCACGAGAAGGACACCTGCAACTGAGCCTGGTCCGTAAATCAGCAGGTGTACCACCTTGCAGATGAAATTGATTTGGCTTATTTTGGCCCCGAAGGTCCTGGTGGGGCTCCATACTGTTAATCCAGGAGTATATACGACGACCTCTGTGGTGTAGCGGTAGTGCGTTCGACTGCTAGGCCAGAGGTCGCGGGTTCGATTCCCACTCAGTGCAAATATGTATATTTATATTAGTCTGAATTTATTTAAGTATGTGTATCCGCATTCTAAAACCCATATGACAAGCTCTGCTTAGTTTGGGTCTAGATGGCGTTGTGTACTTTGTCTTACGATATTTATATTATATAATATCCAGGACAAAAGCATCCTGGAATAACACATCTTTGTATTCCGAAAAAGTAGTTTTTTTTTTTCGTGCCGTGATCCCCTCGGAAACCCCCCGCCGCCGCGCCGGCCAGCGGGGGCGGTTATGTCGGGCTTGAACCGACTAAAACCGCACGCCGCATCGTGTGTAAGGTTGCCTATAAAGCATATCCCTCGCACCCCGACACAGCTACCCTAATTTGGAAACGGTTTCTTTCCAGAATTCGATCAACAATATCGCTTCCACGCGTCTCTGCTCGGCAAACCAGAGCTTCCATCATGGTTGCGCTACATATACAGTGGCAGACATCACTCTGGCTTTATTTTCGGTACTCCACCAAGAGGCAGCGCTGGACTAATCACGGTAAGTATCACATGGCGACAGAATGTTCAACTGCTACGTGAGGGGCGGGTTCGATTCCCGCCCAGTTCATTTATTTCTCTTCATCCAACTGAGTTTTCAGTCTATCTACGGAGCGGCTGAACTTCGATAGTGTCTGTGAAGCTACTGCCATTCTGACCACCACAACCCACTGATGATATAGAAGTTTTGCAGTTAGACCAGTTGTCGAGCTTTTTAGGGCTCCATCTACCCGTAACGATTGCCATAGGTGTTCGTATACAACCGGGACCGACGTCCTAACGTGCTCTTCGAGACACGAAGAGGTGTTCAGAATGGTCACCCATCCTAAGAATGACCCCGCTAGTACCTTTTTTTTTTTTTTTTTTATCTTGCGGAAATCCCCTCGGATACCCCCCCGCGTGCCAGCGAGGGCGGTTATGTCGGGCTTGGACCGACTAAAACCGCACGCCGTCTCGGGTCTACAGACGCCGGGGTGTACCTAAGGTTGCCCATAGAGCATATCCCTCGCACCCCGACTGACCCTGGGCCATCTCCGGTTTCGAGATGGCCCCCTCGGGTTTGGGAACCACGGTGTCCCCGTCTTGCCCCGGTTTGGGGGAGGGGCGCTAGTCGCCCCACCGTCCCGGCCTGCTTCTGCTGGGGTGACAGGTGGCCTCACCCGCCACCCCCAGGCCTGCGCTCATGGAGGACGGAGGTCGTTAAGTGACCTCCCACGCCGGGCAGTCCGTCAGCGTGTGCAGCCCTGAGTCCTCGCTCGCGTCGCAGTGATGACACTCAGGCGTTGGCTCCTTCCTGATCCGATGCAGGTGGTCCCCGAACCCCCGCACCCCTTCCCGGAGACCACCTGCGTCAGTCGGTACTAGAGGCTTCCGTGTCGCCTCTCCAGCCAATCCTCCATGATGGGCCTTACCGCACCCCGCTAGTACCTATTACCTTATCAAGCAATCTGCTAACGTACTCGTCTAGCACTTAGCCTCTGGCCACCGATACATAGTCTAACATAAAATCACTCTTACGCCTACGAGGCCTTCCATGAAACATACATCCACAAGTGCGGACTGAAATTTCGGGCAATCGGTACCATAAACACACTTATCCCGCAATCGGGCCCGAAGACGGCACATGACAGTTCATTCAGCCTAAACCCTACCATGAAACGACCTGAAACCGAAAAACTCGGAATTTTGACAGCCCGCCAAAAAAATATTAAAATGAAGATACTTTACTATAAGACCTATTTCGAAATGTCGAAAGTTTATTATAATTCAATACAAAGGAATTTAGTTTTTAATTTGTTGGTTTATAATAGTTAATTTTAATTGATGTATATTGTAAACGAAGACCTCCTTGATATCTTTGATTCAGTCCCGAACATACTTTATGGTGTCGATCGAAAGAACGAAATCCGATAAAACTTAATGGTACCTTAATTACACTTTCTTCGTTTGTGTTTCTCGCGGGCCGGCAATTGCAGATGTACATTTCATGGTAGACCTACTGTTTCTCTACTAACTTCTTGTAAACAACACAAAGAATAGCATCTAGCAATGGCTTACTGCCTCTTCTCTGTACGAATTGCTTCTTAGTGGTAGACTAGCCATGTCAAGTAAAATAAATAAACTCACATAACATTATTAATAGCTAAATACCAATGTCTTATGTAGGTAATCACCATCCATGGCTTACCTAATGGTAAGTGTTCATTTTAGAAAGCTTGCAACACCAAAGGTGGCTTTCGTGATTTGTCACCTATATACCATTTGTAGACTACACAGATTCGAATATTGGAGAAAATTGACAAAGCGAAGGGAAAATAATTTCTCCAGCATTTAAAAAAACTGTCCGAATTAGATAACTTGGACAGATTGGATGCGGATGGCAGAGAATCGAGAGCTATGGGGCACATTGGGGAAGGCCTATGTCTAGCAGTGGTCTACGATAGGCTAAATTCATTGTTCTAATTGTAGCATACTATTAGGTACCATTTTTCTATTCGGAAATCCCTTTATTGTTATACCTAATACTATTAGGTACCTTTTTTTCGTGCGGAAAGCCCTTCGGATACCCCCCACCAGCCAGCCAGGCGGTTATGTCGGGCTTGAACCGACTAAAACCACACGACGTCTCGGGTCTTAAGACGCCGGGGTGTAAGGTTGCCCATAGAGCATATCTCTCGCACCCCGACTGACCATGGGCCATCTCCGGTTTCGAGATGGCCCCCTCGGGTTTGGGAACCACGGTGTCCCTGTCTTGCCCCGGTTTGGGGGAGAGGCGCTAGTCACCCCGACTTGCTTCTGCTGGGGTGACAGGCGGCCTCACCTGCCACCCCGAGGCCTGCGCTCATGGAGTACGGAGGTCGTTAAGCGACCTCAGGCGCCTGAGTCGCCTGCGACGCGTGGCGAGCATGTTGCGGGCTCGGCGGGTTGGGAGAGTTCTAAATCTCTACCGGACGCGCTCCGCCATCTCCTTCGCGAGCATTAGATGCTCGCAGACTATTAGGAACCTAGAGTACAATATTATCTAAGTTATTATCCCGATCGATAGTCCTTGTAGTCGATGTTATGCGTTGTAGTAGATGGAGCCGGCGAGGACCGTCCTTCACCCATCTGATAACCAGATGGGATATATTTTTCATCTATTAACATGCCTATGATGACTCTCCTATCAAAAAGTGTTCATGGCTATATATAATTACATGAATATTTATAATTTTTTACAACCTGTTTTTTTATCCCAACGGATAGTTTTTATCATAGAGAATATCTCTTCTTTCTTTTTATTTCTTTTTAAGCTGTAAATATTATAGTTTTTATTGTACAGATAGTTAATGTTTTCATTTCTTTCTATAAGATTCTAATTAATATATTCCTCAGTAAAATTTTATCCTTTTTAGCCTCCTTTTATCCATTTCCAGTTGGAAGTAATTGGCCTGAACCGACAAGATTTTGAGACCCGGCGGGTGCTTCTTGCCTTAGACGTTCAAAGTAAGGAAAAGATGGCCAGGTATGAGGTCGAGCTCAAGATTGACAACTTAAACGTGGAGGATCTGCTGGATGAACACAAGTTAGTGCTGCAATCCTAATAATAAAGTTAATTTAATATTTAGTAGTTCCGCTTTTAGAATCCTACCAAGATCGGGGCTCAAGTTAACTTCACCTTTAAAGCTGGTACACCTGCGGATTGACGGACGAGGCTCTGATGCAGGCTTTCTTCTCAGGGTTAGGAGGTCAGATGGCAGTCACTCCCATAAAAGATGTATAAGCCAAACCAAGAGGAGGAGGGGGTTTAAGCTACTAACTACGCTAAGATGATGATTTATGTTTTATTCAATCACGGAAACGTGGGTAGATAGATGGGTTTGGCTGGAATTTTGCACAAGGCGGAGTACGACGGGGAATGTGGGAATAGGTTCTTGTGGGGTTCTGTTCTTGTAACAGTGCCGAAATATCGGATAACTTTTTTTATTTTATTTTTTCGTGCGGAAATCCCTTAGGATACCGCCCCCGCTGGAGAGCGGGGGGTCTCCAGCGGGGGCGGTTATGTCGGGCTTGAACCGACTAAAACCGCACGCCGTCTCGGGTCTTAAGACGCCGGGGTGTAAGGTTACCCATAGAGCATATCCCTCGCACCCCGGCTGACCCTGGGCCATCTCACCACTAACAGCATCGCTCATCCTGTCTCCTCTGAAAGCAGAGGAGTACGGAGAGCGATGTGTTCCCGCCACGTTGGGTATTGGCCGACGATCAATGCCAACCCTATGAAGGGGTGAAGGGGAAGCCATTGACCGCCGCCCAGGGTGTACCGGCCGCTCCGATTCCGTTCCCCCCGGAATGCAGCGGGATCGGAATCGGAGCGACACTCGAGGAGGTTACCCAACACACACCCCTGAGTATATGTACCTAAGTTGGTACACGAAAGCCCACACTAGTAAAGCATAATCTGAGGTCTTCCTCTCTATAGCATTGATATTGTATGCCGCTGAGACTCCTAAAACAAGCCCGATTCTGTAAAAGAACATTTTTAAAACCTGTGATTTTCATACTTACGAAAACTTATAAAATTAAAATTTCGAAATCTAATTGAAAACGAATCAAACTATGAGTGATTCTGAAGGTTATGAGCGTTATGACCGTTTTGACAGATCACATACGGAATACCAAAGTGTTCATTTACTTTTTTCATAATCACTAAAATTTGCGTTACTGAATTGGGATTCAGTAGACGTAGACAAATGGCACAATCATTAGTAGAATTGAATAGAATAATCAATGTATGGGATTAAAATATGTTTACCACTTATAATTTGATTCAACGAATAGATTTAAGATTGGTAGCCAAATCCTGTTATCGTCTATTCTATAAAACGAAACGTCATTTCTTCATAGAAATCGTAGCCAAGTGGCACTTTTAAATTGACAAACCAATACGACCGCTAGCGAACGACACTTGACGAACGCAAACACCTTGTAGATAACGCTACAAAATGGCGAATAGTGGTAAACATAATGTCAATCCCATACATTGATTATTAACGATTGGGCGACTTGCCCAGTCTGTAGTTCAAATTAATTCTTGTCGCAACTCCCGCGGATACGCTAAGTGTGTTTTGATAATATTCAGATTTAAGAAAAACTAAAGAAATCATAGTCCAACCATGTTTAGCTCACAAACGTTTTTAACATTTTAGCACAGTTCCAATTCCAAAAGACGTTAGTGTTTGAAGCAATTACGATCGATGGATATAGCATTCTGGCCAAACCTCTCTCTGAAGCTGCTATTTTAATTTATAAAATTACATATCAGATTAGATAATTTTAAGATTATGTAAGCTCAGGGTACGATTGAGCTGGCATGGCAAGGCCAAAAGTTCCTAAACAAATAAAGATTAGAAAAAAAGTTTGTAGCAATCAAATCGATACGAAGCATTTGCTACTTGTCTAAGGCCTGCAGGAAAACAAGGTTAAAAATATGTTTCTCTTTACAGAATGACTCGTTTGAAGGACATCTTACGAACCAAGCTTTGGACAGAGAGCAACGCAGACTTATACGCCACATTCTTGGCTTCAGCCATCGATCTTGGGGCAAGGTTGCCTTTGAAGCCTAGCGATGGTGAAGGGTAAGTACTTCATACGATTAGTTGGATACGAACCATTTCAGGTATGTTGCAGGATGCTGTTTGCTTTAGACCAGAGTAACAGAACACCAGGATCCACAGGACGAACTTGCAAGATCATTATCTCCTAAGCCTTGTCACAAATATTTGGGGTCAGCGGAACATATACCCTGATGGGAAGTGTTTACCGCGGCCCATGGACGTGTGCAACACCATGGGCGTCACACTCGTGCCGCCGACCCCGTAACAACTTTCTAATGCCCTTAAAGAACCCTATATTGTAGTTGCTTGGGAAAACCACAGCAAGGAGATCATTCCACAGCCTTAGGGTTCGCGAAATAAATTCCCTTTCATACCTCACTGTGTGCACTGTCCTTTGTCCTCTTATACATATTCCATCCATCTTTTCTTGGCCCTACCTCTACTTGAGAAGAATAACGGGAGAGGTTTAGCACTCTCCCGTACCGCATAAAGCGTACTGAGCAGCGGAGGTCGCAGTGCGACCTCCGTCCTCCAGGAGAGCACGCCTAAGAATGACAGCTGGGGCTGGGGCAGTCGCCCTATTATCAGCAGGCCCAGGGTGGCGGCACGTTGTGTTTCCGCGCGCGCTTTTCTATAGGGGAGAGGGGGATTTTGATTCCCAACACGTCGAGGTCACCAAAAATGGTGGTGGCCAAGGTCGGTCTCTAGAGTACTCCTGGTTCCTTGACTACCCTACTAGGCCGATTTGATGTAACAGCGTTCGGTTTTAGTCGGTTCGATTCTGAAATACCCACTTCATCGTAAGCTCCAGTGAGGTTAAGCCAGAGAGTTACCGCTGTTAGTAAAACTGTGAAGGCCGAATGAATCTGGATGAATTTTGGCACAGTGATAGATTATAGTAAAGTTCCTCTGGGTAAACAGAAATGGGATCAGCATTCTACACGGGTGGAGCAGCAGACAACAGCTAGTTAGTAAGAACTGTATGTTATTGTGACACTAATAAATAGCATCTGAAACCAATAAAGCGTTGTTTTACTATTTCGGAACCTTTCTACAGGTGTTGAAAAAACACCCGGGAATACCGACCTCCATGATCGGGGCCTGAGAACGGCAGTTGGCCGACTCGCCGTCCTTACAGAAGCAGGCCGTGGCGGAGGCGTGTCGTGCCTACACACGCCTGCCAACTCACCGACGCGGGATAAAACCCGACGCCCACCAGGCGAGGCCGCGGTGGCGGCCAAAGTCCGCCGGTCACCCTGGGGTTATCCTTTCGAGGGCTTACCCGGGGTGCCCGGCAATGGACCCTTGGGGAGGACACTGTGTGGCTTTAGTCGATCCGATTCCGACACGCCCACCCCATCGTCGGCATCGATCGTCGATTTGTATCCGGCTACAGTGTGCCTCTTTTGTGTCTTTTTTTTGTGGAGCTCCCCTCGGTGTCCACACCAGCGGGGGAAGTTATATCGGACTCGAACCGACCTAAACCGCACGCCGCGCTTCTCGCGTTTCTAATGCCGGGGTGTAAGGCAATTTCCTCGCAACCTGGCTGGCTCTGGGCAATCTACGGCTTTGAGATGGCCCCCTCGGGTTACTGTGCATATATATGAGACATTTACTAAATAAAATCATCTGATAAGGTAACCAACATAATTTGATTCTGAGGCGGAACGAAATTTGCCGGGTCAGCTAGTAGGTATTTAATATTTTTACATAAGAAAAACCGACTTCTATAAATCCTTAACAATGGAAAAAGTAATGGACAAATTCACAACAGGACCAAGTCAACTTGATCTGTAAACCAATGCACCTGCTTCTTGATAGAGACTTTTTTCTCAGGGTTGGGAGGCAGATGGCAGTCGCTACCGGAAAAGTCGATCGGACCGGAGAGGTCAAAAGCAATAAGCGAATCTCAGGGTCCAAAGTGCAAGCTTTGTGCACAACCGGGAAATCGTTATGATGACATATTTATTATGTGACCCATACTGTTATTGACCTGATATTTACGGCCGGTACTATAGTAATATATTATTCGTTTGTCCGTCAGACACTTTTACTTCTTTGCTAACAAAAATCCCTAAACTAAAAGATAATAGCATAATTAGAATACATTATGGTAATTAACCCCGACACAGCGGTAAAATTGTGCAATCGTTTAGGTTAAAATTTGCAATTAACGTAAAGTGCGTGATTACTAACAATGAAACTATTTATAAACGTATTTCATTATTAGCTATTCATAGATTAACAACTACTTATTGAAATAATTAATATTATCTATCAAAAATTTAAAACATAAATTGACAATCAAATTTCAAATACTGCACTCCAATTTAAATTACGCGCGCATTCCATCTCTCGACCAATAAGGAGCGCTATCTTCGCGTCTAAGCGTCATAAAATGGACTAAAATCAATAAAACAGTACGACACTAGCGCTACAGTTTCATGCAGACACCACAACGACGCCATAGCTCTTTCCGTTCCAACTCGCGTTGGGAACGCACGCGTCAACACAAAGTTGTTAAAATAATTATAATGTATAGCAAGCAATGGTCATTCTGCTTTTTATTACCTCGATATACGCGTAAACAGTAACAATGATTCGATTATGGCGCCTTTTTGTTCAAATTACTCCACACAACAAAGAAAATGCAATTATCCAACGTAATAAGGTATATATATTAAATTTATTAATATTTGAAATAAATCGTGAATAATTTAACATTCAATGATATTAGAGAGTGGGGTTGATTGATAAAAAGTTATTTTCAGTGTGTGTTCTAGTAACTTCTACGTAGACTACGTAGACTGTGCCTAGCTGGATACATTTATCGTTACCGGCCTTTTTGCCAGTCCTTTACTTCCCTTCTTCAAAATAATTAAATATCATGGATACCCACGCAGGTTGAGGTCAATTTACGCCATTATTTCGCCAACTGTTTCCCTTCCAACGTACTAGGGGTCGAACATATTGCCGGCATCCGGGCTTTTTATCCTCAGATTGCGACAATATTGTTGAACAACACCGACAAAGTATCACGGATGATAACAATTGTTGCAGATTGGTGGTGCGACTCGGCAGTAATATGCCGTTTTCGGCAGAACTCAAGCGTTTGCGTGAAGAGGTACGACCTCTCTCTCGTCTGGTCAGCTGCCCGCGTGAATATAAACGCACAACTGTTGAGAGACTCTTCAGGGATGCAGGGTTGACCCTCGATTGGTGCAGCTTTGAGTTGGTGAGTATTTGTTATGTTGGTATAGCGATCAATATGAGTTCGTCTAGTCTAAGGCTGAGCGCTCATTCGAGACAAAACAATCTTAAGACAGACTATAATATTGCTCTACAGAAACATAATGAAAGTGCGCACACTTAGAACAAAACAAAGCCGTCTAGTAACCTAGAAGTGAAACCACGACAAGTCTGTCTTAAAACTGTCTTGCCTCTAATGTGCGCTCAGCCTTAATTAAGAAGGATGAAGGCCGCCATTATACATATATGTCAATAACAGTAAAATGGCGGTCGCCAGTTTGACGGCTTTGCTATTGTTATTGGTCGAGCAGTGAAAATATATGGCTATTCATAACGACAACTGTTGCTGAGTTTTTTTTTTACTTTTGAAGAAGCAAACTTGCACGCAGTCTGAACAGTAAGCGGTTACCGTTACCTATGAACGCGTGTAACATTCGAGGTGTCACTTCTTCACATATGCTGATGGACAGGTTAGGCAGAGAAGGATTTATTTATTTATTTATTTATGGAGGTCCAACAGCTTATTCAACTAGATTACATATTATTAAGCCAATTATAGGTCCTCGCGTATAGGATTAATACCCACATTTTGCCAACTATATTTTACGGTTCCACGTAACAGAGGCCGTGCCTTTTACCATCAACAATGTCGGATGTAGAGCAGCCTTATAGCTTAATTCTTGGATTCAGTGGATGCGGGTGGGAAGAGATGTAGTGTAGTGGCTCATGTATTTGGCTTTGTCAGGACTATTTTGTGTTATATATTAATAAGAAAAAGTAAAGGATTAAAAAAAATAAACGAAAAATTCCAATTTCCAGTACAACACAATTTACAAAGAACGTTCTACCCTCCATCTGGAATACCTGACCGAAGTACCAAACACCAGTAAAAGTGCCAAGTCGTTTAAAGCCCTCGATACACGAGACACCTGGTCAGCGCCGAACAAGCAGGCATTACCTTCGCGTAGCTATGGGAAATTACTGACAGCTGCCGTCTTAGTCCCTTTGACTCTGATGTTCCTGTCTTTCACTGCGTTGACAGCCGTCGTCTGTGCACTGCACGCAACTGTGTAAGTAATACATTCAAATTATATTTTAGGTGTGAAAGTTTTTTTAGTCTCAATCACGCAAAAACGGCTGGAGAGATCTGGTTAAAATTTGGCAAGAAACCATAACATGATCAAGATCGCAGTTATAATCCCACGTAATTGATTAATTTATGAGGCGGTGGATAGGTTTAGAGCACACTGATGAGCACTGATGGCCACTGATTTTCAGATTTCGTTTTGCTACTAAGAATTTTTCTAACGGAAAGCTTCAGCAACACTTTGCTTGTCTTGAGAATTTGATCCTTTACGTTTATCGCAGGACCAACGAGTAAATACTCTTTTAATTAGCTCGCTTATTATTTCCTTCATGTGACTGCGTTAATAAAATCCTATGGTTTTGTATACTCAAAAACTATACAATGGCTTGAAGACCTTTGAGGAGTTTTGTTTTTGTAAATTTCAATTGGAAATTGATATTATTCAGGATGGGACTTGAATCCGTGACAATTTTTTATTAAGAGACTACTTTGCCAACTGTATTGCCTGGATCCTTCCTGGTTTTCATTTTGATGAAGTTCTCATCCAAGTTCTCATCCTTGGTGTGAGACTGTCGTGGGTTTTCAAGAATAGTTAGTGGTGTGAGACTGTCGTGGGTTTTCAAGAATAGTTAGCATACTAACTGATTTAAAGGCATAAGTAGTTCAATCTCTTTGTTGGTTGCCTCGTCAACATTTCAAAATTCCTTCACCTTAAAACACATCAAGATAATAATGACTTAAGTGATTTTAATTTCAGAAGGGATCCCGAATCTGAAAACTTCCTGGACAACATATTTCACATTTGTATAGATTATAGAAATAGGAGGTTCGATACGTTTTTGTTTGATAGCTTAGTGTGCAATAAAAAACGTATATTATGTCAAATTGCACTTTTTGACATTTAAAAAAGCTGTTAAAACTCTTATTAATGTAATGGCATAAAAATCTGTCACTCGAACGAACTAATAAATTTCAATTGGTCATGAAGACCTGAGCCTGAAGTGCCTTAGCAGTAGCAATATGATGTCCCAAACCTAATTAACAGTAACAAAACACACTAACGAATTTAATCCAAGTTCTATCCACTATTCTATTCAATGATGTTGTATTGTTAATCGATCTACTAATACATCTCACAATAATAGTTAACGCTAACCTAAGTGATTATCTTTAATGACAAAACTTTTATGTACATTTCAGAGCACACAAGTCAAGGGTCGAAATGTGTCGGTACGGCACTGGCAACACTGAGCAGACTCACGTTGCAGACAACACTAGCAACAGAAGCGTTGGCATCAGGTTAGTACACAATTTCATTTGGGCTTTTCATTGCTGTATGAGATGGCTATTTGCTATCTTAATGATTTCATGTAAATAATTAATTAAATATTTTAATAAGTACTATTTTATAGCTAAAAAATCTTTTTTCAGTCCCAACAATAGCCTCGCTAGACCAAACAGTCCAAAATCAACCTCCAACTTGGCGAGCAACTATAACAGACCGCAACCACCTCCGTACATAGGTTCTACGACAAACTCCCTCCATCATCGCAAATCTGCTGACACACCCTCTACAAGCGGCCATACTCCAGAGCATCGCACACATCTACTTGAAGAATCCTTAAAGATGCTCAACGAAGCCAAACTTTCAAGTGAATTCGATAATCTACTCTTAAAAGATCCCATCGTCGATCTTACCGACGGGGCTGAAGACTACGTGCCTATAAAACCAGATCAAAGCGGCTATATCTCAATGAAACCGGAACAAACAGGGTATGTTTCAATGAAACCAGGTTTAGATGATATTGACGTTTCGGATTTGGCTAAGTTTGGAATTACTGCGCCTATATGACAGGAGTTATTGGTTGGAGAACCGCCTGTCAAGACTTGGTTTTGTTAACTGAGTTGCATAAAAATACCGCATTTATTACTGAACAGGATTAGAATTACCTATTTAAATTTCAAGTTCAGGTCGATGTCTGTATTATTATGATATTCATTCATTTATTGAACCATAACTATCCTATTAATCTTTTCGGTTTTCTAGTATATCAATAACATGAATATAGAAAGCAAGGCCCAACACTAGAACCTTGTGGCATGCCTATCTCAATTTGTGTACAATATAAACGAATTTATAGTAGACAGCCTAAAAATATGCCTTTTGTACTCTATCAATAACATTTGATAAAGATTATATTTGGTACTATTGTCTTGATTTCACAATACCTTCGTTTTTTAAAGCCATAATGTGTAAAATACAATCAAAAGCTGTGGTTCGGTCACAGAACACGCTGCTTACTTTAAAAAAATGTTTTTTCAAACTTAACTTTATTTTCAATTATCATAATACTAGTTTTAATATTAATTTCAGTTTATTGGCAGTTTTTTTTACAATTGAGTAGTATTAGATATCTCATGATAAAATCGATTCGTTCTGTTTTTATTATACGTGATATAATTTGAACATTTAAGTGTTAGAAATGTTAGAATTAAATTCTCAATATAGATATGTCTGTATGCGCTAACTATAAGTTTCCTAATAAATATCTTGGTTATCGAAATTCCAAAGAAAAGTAGTTATGATAAAATTGTAACTCTCACAATAATTAGTCGATATTCTAAATATATTTTTAATATACGTGTACATAGATACTCTTAATTTTTTTTATTTAGTTTGGAAACTGGCGTTGTTGTTAGTTAATATTACTCGATTTTTTTAAGACTCACTACCCGTAATACTTGTTATGTTCATATCAGTGGCTTACTTACTAACTAGCTACTTGACTAACTTCAAACCGGACAAGCTTTTTTACTGCATCATTATCATTCTCATTAACATAACGAAATACGCATATCATATTCAGAGAAAAATCAATCTTTGAGCAGTGATAATAATTATCTGCTTACATTTACAATTCAAGTTCGGTCATTGTTCACGCAAATCACTTCGTTAAAGACAGACCGAAGGAAAACATTGCTAGGAAATCTGCATACCTAATAGTTCTTTATTAACATTCTAGAAAGTCGGCGAACTCTACTAAACCGTACTATTGACGTGGACTATTGACTACCTCTTCTCATAGTTTCGAATAAAGGGGCTATATTGTATTTATGCACTTTCATTTGGACATTGTAGGTACATTGGGCATAATTATTATAAAAAAACGCATTTTCTAAATTCAGTGAAGCGATATTCCTTGGCATTTCAAGCGGGCTTGGTATGTGGTTAATTTAATTAGTAGGAAATAAGACATTCAAGCTACATGCCTGTATAAATGGTTAGTGAGTGCTTTGTTTTTCTTTCTTCTTTGATTGTGATGAAAGCATAGGTACTACAGAAAAAGCGTAAAGGTTGAATCAATACAGTTGAGTTAAAATTAGTGGACAAAATTAGGAATGCGATTGGTGTGGCTTGGAAAGAATTGAGATGAGAGATGACAAAAATACTTAAAGAATGACTAATCACATACTTATATAAGGCAAAAAACAGCTACCTACACCGACCAAAAATTCCAAATTGGTTATATTTTGCAAAAAGGCCAGGGTCAAAAGCATTTAAATCCGATGGCCAATATGAAAGTAGAAATGGTAGATACAGCTCGTGAAGTGTAAAGAACAGATGCAAATGGAAGGAAATAGCAAAGGAAATAGCATGGAAAGAAAGGAATTTCATTCTCATTTGTAATCAAATCAAACACAACAATGAACTATAGGTATATAAATAAACAATAAACGCACATTAATTTTGACAAAATTAGTAGTCGGATTTTAGGTAGAGGTCGCGCCAAGTTTGATGTACGCTGAACTTCATGATTTGATTTTATGCAATTTTTGCAATGGTGGTAGAAATTTGATGACACAAATTTGTCACAAAATTCGACCGGGTGGGTACCACCGTGCACGATTGCGAAAAACCCTCCATAGTAATCCAATTTCGGTTTGATTGCGTTCAGGGGTCAGCAAGTGCATAGCCGGGCAGGGGGATTGTGGTCGCAACACTAGTGGGACCGGTGGGTGTCACGCGGTGCTGCGACGACAAACCTCTTCTGATGAGGCCGTCAAGCTGAGTGCCACCATTGTTAACATAGTACGTGTATGTAATGGTGACCTTCTTTCCTGAGACTTTAACTTCAGCTTACCATCTGGCGAAGTGAAGTCAAATTGACGTGTCCTAAACATAAAAAAAAAAAGAACTGAGAACTTTCATTTTTTAAACAACTTTATAATGATATAAAGTTGTTTAAAAAATGAAAGTTCAAAATATAGTTCGTAAACAATTACAAAATTAAAAAATGAAATTGTCTGTTACATAAAAATATTATATCATGACTAATCATGAGCAAGTTTCGACTTGCCGAGTGTTCAGAACGTTCATCAACTTTAGCTAGGAGTACAGCTTTGACTTCG
Source organism: Cybosia mesomella (assembly GCA_946251805.1). Classification (NCBI taxonomy): domain Eukaryota; kingdom Metazoa; phylum Arthropoda; class Insecta; order Lepidoptera; family Erebidae; genus Cybosia; species Cybosia mesomella. Next base: position 3,516,398 of record OX276413.1, read on the forward strand.
AGCGAATACTTATAGGATGAGAACATCGTGCAGGATACGCATAATTATTATGTAAGTTATAGTAGGTAGATATAGAAATCTAACTGTAAATGTTAAGGAGAATACCCATGTCCCTAATGAGAAACGTTGTAATTAGTTAAGGCACTGGAAGTTATTTGTACATTTGAAACTTCCATAGTATTAAGTAAACCTACAAGTTCTTATATTTTTGTATATAATAATTATAATACTACTGAATTAGGTATTGTAAAATAAAAAATATCTATAAGATAGCTTTTTAAATCTGTCTAAGTTTCAGATTCTTCTAAGGGCTTCAAAAATTACCTGGATTAAAAAACCTATTACGTTGAGCACATAACCTACCAAAATTAACATGTTTTGTTTAGCAGAATTGCAATTCATACAGAATGCACTCCGTAGTTAAGTAAAATTCCTAGAAAACTGCAGAAATTTCTTTTGTGCTCTTAGAGTTACTATGTTCAGTAGAAGTATTACCTACAACAATAATTGTTAAGCCATTTAAAAGTTCATAAATATCATTATCCTTGCGTTAATTCCCAGTTGCCTTCAGGGTTTACATATAAATTTTAAAGTAATAATAATAATAATAATATCACTTTATTGTACACCAAGGACATTAAAAACACGAATCTGAAATATAATTTGTTGTACATACAATTGGCGGTCTTATCGCTCTGTGGCAATCTCTTACAGGCAACCATAGGATGGAGAGTATTATAGAGAGGAAAAAGGTTGATAGTGAATTAACAAACTTCAGAAATATTACACCTTTTTACCATTCATGTAACAAAGGAACCGCGCATCTGCAGACACGGCAGTAGCCCCGCCAAGTTGAGTAAAATCAACCAAACATCGTACCATCATTATCTCAAAGCCATTCAGAACACTTAAGACCACCTGTTTGTATCTTCAACTTAGTACTTTTTAAAATTTACATAGCCTTCAATTTATTTACATAATATGCCACGTCATCCCGTTTCTATCAATTTCTCAATAAAAAAAAATAGATATTTTTTTCTTGATCGTATGCTCGATATAGTTAATAATTTGTAAATAATAATAATGATACGAATCAGTAAGATATAGGTACTTAAAAAAAGTTATAGTTAAGGCAAGAGGAAGTTTTTTGTACATTTTTGAAACTTCCATAGACTTAGTGATTTACATTTAAAATTTACATTAGGAGACACGATAGCGATACGACAATATGTAGTAAGCTGCGTCTTGAATATACGACATTATTTGAATCAACCGCAAACTATAACTAAATTTAGCTTTTTAATAATATTAAAATGTTAAAAATCAAAATACACTTTTTTCGGCTCTGTGTTTTCAAATTATAACAAAATATATCGTCAGGTACTCTAGTTTCGTATCGGTTTCGTGTCGTTAAATATTAATATTTATTTTTTAATTGACTGTAGTCAAATTAATGCGTATGAGGATTCTTCTTTATTGAAAACTATCTGTTCGTAGCCGGCGTAACTCAGTTGCTGAGGTTTCCGTTCATATTTTATGTCCTAACAATAACGAACAAAATCAAAACGACATCATTCAAATCGGTCGAGCCGTTCTGAAGTTTGCGTTTAACAACAAATTTTGGGGTACATTTTTATTTATATCAAAGATATAACCACCATAGCATATATACACAAACATTGAAATTTTAATCATTTCTTTCATGACTTTGGTTAAATTCTTACATTAAACTGTAATTTTGCAATAAGACTCGCATAAGAACTTTAAGCTTCGCATTGGTTAGAACTATTATATTAGTCTCGGCTCTGATTGACATGATTTTCTTATAATTAGTATAAATTTGAACACGTTTTATTAAAAATAAGTACTATAAATAATATTATTACATAATACTATAAATATAAAAGATGATACCGTACGTAACCAGAGGTATAAAGTAGGACTTGCAGTATATAATATGATAAGGATATATATATAATTAGAATTAAAAGAGTATTTTGACTAACAAAATAAATAGATATAAATAGTTAGTAATAAAATAGTCTATAAAAGTTGTACAGTAGTCGTTAATTAAACGACTAATAATTAAGTGAACACATGACTAAATCTTGAACCAACATAATTAAGGAAAAGGACGTTTTTTTTGTACATTTCAAAACGTCCACATATTCTAAGATAGGTAAGATAGATAGGATAGTTAAGTATAGTAGATAAGATAAAGATTTCAACCGAGTTCAGACTACGATCAATCTTGATTTGGATATATATAAAAAATCGAGTTTCCCGGGACGAGGAAACTATCTGGCAGTTGAAAAAGACAGTATCAAAATAAAACGGAACCCTGGGTCTCGCCAGCATATACCTGCTAGAACTCCGAAGCTTGACTATCGCAAAGAACATTGTATAAATGCAGTACTTTTAAAGCAGAACTCCTAAACCTATATCGTTATTTAATACATATAAATATGCGCGTTGTAATACTTTATTTAGTGCAACTTCTAAATCTATGGCATCACTTGCCACTTAAATGTTTGCATTTTGGTATCTAAAATGGTGTAATCCTCTAGAAACAATGTATAAATATGTATGTGCGTTGCGATGCTTTGGTTGGCGTAAATATTCAACAGGGATTATTCAAATATTTAGGCGTACACGCGAGGTATTTAATGTACACATTTACACATGTCCCTTAAGAATGTGTGTAAATCACCGCTATATTTTTATAGAGGTGTCGATACGCACATTAAAAAATTTAGTTTGTGGAAATCGACCACGAAGCCGTAAAATACGTAACCATTCTGATTCAAAAGTATCCTATGCCTTGAAATTCTCTCAAAAATCATCCGAAACATATTTGTGGGCTCGATCGAAATCTTATTTTATTATTAAAATAACGTGTACATTAAAAGGCAGTGATTCAAGCAGATCGTGTATTAGTTCATAACTTAAATATAAGAATAATGGAAGTGTATTTGTACATAATTGAAACTTCCATAGGTTTAAGTCATTATCAACCTCATCATAGCGTTGAGTCTCAGTTACATAAGAGACTTTCACTTCGTAGTCCCCTGTCCGCGTTTCATAGAATTTAAGTAATTTAAATTAAACAACAATTCTTGAGCTTCGCACAGTATTATGTAATAAACCTATGTTTGTTTGTTGCCCTTCCGCCTCAAGCATTTATGTATAAAGTGAACAATAGAGACCGTCATCGTCACTTCTTACATCTAAGCACATTTCGTTGGTGTGAGTGTGAGTAGCAGTGATGTGTTATGGACGATGTGGTTTACTAATTTGGGGTTGATTAGATGTTTAATTGGAGAATAGAGGTTGATTGATTAATTTTTCGGCAATTTCGTTACAGTTAAAGTAAATTAAAGTACTGTTGCATATTCAGAAGTAGCTATGTAAAGTAACATTGTCGTATCGGCACCGTGTCGTTATGAGTAAATTACGGTTTATTGTATAATGTAATGTTTGACGGCAAATTGACTAATAAGATGGCGAATAAATGAATATAATAATCACATTAGTAACATTTAATGTTTAGTTATAATTATTATATTAATAATGTATAAAGCTGACAAATAAGTATATTATAAGGTAAGTAATATTCATCTAAGTACGTAGCTTGTAGCACCTATACTATTTATAAAATAATACACAGTGTGTATTAAGTTAATTTTAAATAATTGTAATTATGTGAACAAAGAAATACAGAACGAAAATAATTAAGGCAAGGGACGTTTTTGTACATTTTAAAACGTCCATCTAATTTAAGATAGTTTTCATAAGAATAAAATTTAGGGTCTTTTCAAGTATAACGTAAGTTGATTTTTTTGTTAAAAACTCCCCCCCCCCTCTCCTCCTTTTTTTTCAACAAAAGTAAGCAAAGCCTTAACCTCCCAGCGTTTGGTATTATTTTTTTATTATTTGTTCAAAAATCGAATGAAATGCCCACCCTCACGCAAAAACCGCGCCTTGTCGTGGAGTTGCGGATACCAGCTCGCGAAACCATACCATACCATATCTGTTCAGTTTTCTTTATTCTTCTACTTATGAGCAGCACTTATTTTCACTGAAGGCTTACCATGACGTGTTGAAGCGGTCGTGTTCCGGGCGAGAAAGAAAGTTATAACTATATAGGGTGTATTGCTCCATCCCTCTTTCTCGCCCGGACACAAACGGTTTAACATGGTAGAACTTGTTACTGGTAGAAATTTGTAGTATATTAATCTAAACGAGAGGTGGCGAGGTGGTTCCCGAAGGTGTCCACAGAGGCCCAGAAGCGTCAAGCAATCTCAATTATTTTAGGGAATCCTTAAACATGTATTTCACTATCGAATCAGATTGCCATAATTATAATAATAATACTTCATTTAGTAGAAAAGTCTCAAAAACTAAATAAATAGATATCCCCTATCTTAATCAAAAATTTTAATGAAACAAATGAATCTTTGTAACGCGAAAATTAATAATCGAACAAACGGAATCATCAAAAATTAACAACAACCCCCCCCCCCCCTCCCACCCTTCCTTGGAGCTTGTGTAATACATGAAAGGCCCTTAGATGGAATTAAGTTATTATAAGCACAATGACTTCTGTGTAGACTACTGAACTAGCTGTTTAGAACAAAAATTGTGTCGCGGTTTCTGAGTAAGGCGGAAATGGCGGGGGGAAACGGCACGCAGAGACTAGAAAAATGGTTTAAGGAATTTTTAAACCTATCAGTATAAGCATAGCGTGCCTTTTTGTAGTATTATATGTATGACAGCGACAAATCGTTTTATTTTTAGGCTTGCGCGTTTTTTTTTTGTTCTGTACAGCCAGTGATAATAAAAAAATCTCAATAAAGCAAAAACATACATGTTATCCAGTTCCTCTTGAGCCAGTCAGTATATATACCCGAGGGAAAAAAAGATTCCAGACGATTACTTCGCCAATTTTAAAGATATTGCAAAACTTTAAACTGATACGAAATCTGCATCTCCTGATCCTTAAAATAAAAAAAATAATAGTAAAAAAAATATTTTTTTCATGAGTTCATAATTTGTACTTTTGCGGTTGCATTGCATTAACTATGACAAGACTTATTCACTAATCTGATCAGTAGAAACGTAAAAAAATCTAAAAATCTAAAATTCAATTTAAAACTAAAAAGTAAAAAAAAAATTGTGTTAAAAATGTGTTACACTTTTGTGGCTCCCATACATTTACTATGGCAATAGTGCCAATTTTTTATTTTTATTATGTAATTTTGTAGATTATGAGATGCAGAATTTATATCAACGAAAAGTTTTACAATATTCTTAAAATTAATGAAATAATCGTCAGGTAACACTTATCGTTTCCACACTGTACAGAAGTCATAGGATAAGCATTATTTTAAGATTATGTACATTATATTAAACGTTAGAGCTTCCAAGATCACAGGCATCAGTAGCAAGATATAGGTAGTATAAGAACCGTTACGGGTTCAGTAGCAATTAATATTTCAAACTATGATGATTTTTGATGATGCTGTTCACCAATCTAAGACAGTCACACACGGTAGAACGGTACACACACTATAAAAGGGTAAAAAGGGGAATTGTGTAAAGGGTAAAAAGGGGAAATGTGGCAAGGATAAAAACGGGAAACGTGAAAAAGGGTAGAAAGGGGAAATGTGGAAAGCGTAAAAACGGGAAATATAGAAAGGGTAAAAAGGGGAAAGTGGCAAGGGTAAAAAAGGAAAATGTGACAAGGGTAAAAAGAAGAAATGAGGTAGGGTCAAAAAACGGGAAATGTGAAAAAGGGGGAAGGTGGAAAGGGTAAATGTGGCAAGGGTAAAAAGGGGAAAAGAGGCAAGGTAAATTTTTTCGACTTATTTTGCAAAATAAATTACATTTAAATATAACACGATATAAACCTAAAATTTATCAATCAACCAAACCTTTTTTAAACAGCTTTATTTCATTGATTCAAAGTCATAGCAACTATGACTTCTAGGTTGGTAAGAATTTAGTGCAGTTCCAAAAAAATACATAATTAGGGCACGTGGAGACTGTCAATATTACAATGGCGTAATTGTTAATGACATTGATGTGCAAACGCGGTATTATTGATGTGCAAACAAAGGCGATTGGTTTCGCACAATGTGCGATCAAATTAGTGCGAATTGACCACTAAGCTAATCTAACGATACTTTATACGTACAAATCTGTTCAGACATTTCAAATTTATGATGGCATGGAATAAATGGAACATAGAAGTTAGGATCCAACTTACATTACTTTCATGAATTACTTTTATAAATACACTCCTGTCAGAAAAGGAGTCATCTGGAGCACTGCTATTGAAGGCCTGAGAGTCGAAGTAAGCCTCATCTGTATATATGTACATAAACAAAAAAAATATAGGAAAAATGTTGATGTAAGTTTGTAAAATCATTTCAGGTACATGGATACACTAGTATGTAGGTAGTTCAGTAATGGTTAATAAGTATTGACTTAGTAACGAGTGATGATTACTAAGCCCAAAGATTTTTGGTAATTACATCTAGATTATAACAGTTTTGAAAACTAACGTTTTGACCTCAAAAGCCCGCTATTTTGATTAAAAGAAAATAGTAGATGCAGACAAACATCGAACTTCCTCCTTTTTGAACTCATTTAAAGTTTTCTGTGTAGTTGATGGCTATTGCGATACCAATTTTTTTGTTCTGTACAACCAGTCAAAGTCAATAGTCTAGTAGTATCATGGAGTCCTACGGTAAAATAGTATAGGTACAAGAGGTCATTGGATATCATAATGAATATTTTGGAGGTTAAATCTTTGGGCTTCGCGTGTTTTACTGTAACTTAATAAATTATAGTGTCGGCTGTAAGGAATCATATATCGCTGTATTGCTGTGTCAGTATTACTTGTAACTATCGAAGAAAATATCTCCTTAGTGTACATAGCTGGTCATAATAAGATCTACAATATATAAGTAATATATTTATATCACGTTACGGGTATTACATTTTAATATAGCCACTTAATTTTAAAACTATATGTACATACATAATATTTTAAGTAAAAAAAGGAAATACTGAGCAAACATAATTAAGGAAAGGGACGTTTTTCTGTACATTTCAAAACGTCCACGTAAGTTAAGATAGGTTTAAGAAGATAGCGATTTCGATCAAATTAAGTTGTATGATAAATGGGGGGACTATTGAGGGACTACCATGAAACGAGCAATCTAAAACTTTGGACCTGCATGAAACACGAACGAAAGACGTAGCATTTACGTGCCATGAAGTTACTTCAGATTCCTTTCGGTAGGCCTAAGCCCAACATAGCATCACGTACCGTGTTCGGCCCCAATTGCGTGATAAAAGCTTCGGTTTGCAACTTCGGATATATGTTTCATGGTACCTAGGCCTTCTTGGTGTCAGATTATGTACGAGGTTCCTGGGTCGGGACAGAGGCGACTGTTAGTTCAGTTTATTTAATAAATTTCAAACTTCATTAACTGGCCATTCTTCCTCATGACGTATTCTCATTTAGAACAGTTGGCGAAGATGATTGAATACCCTTAATTAGATTTTTTAAGTCGCATATTTTAAATCTATGTCGCTCTAGATTCAGATGTCATATTATGCCATGTCCGTTGCGATAACCACATTGGATTGCCAAAATAGCGACCATACTAGACATTGTCGTTTCGCAAATAATAATTTTATAAAAATGAAAATATTCATACTTGACATGGTTAAATTGCGGTGATTCTACAGCAGACACCTTTCTAAAGACAAAAAGATCACTAAGTTGACGTATCTTCTTGCTACCATACAGAGAAATTACCTTTCTGTAGAGTTTAACTCTAGCTGTACAGAATTCATTTTGATAGTGCATGCCTCTAGTTTTCAAAATTGCTTAGAGCCTCTAAAGGTTAAAGACCCTTACCGAGATAAATTTGAGAGATGCAGTCTCTGCCCTATCCCTGGAAACAGTAAGCTGTAGTATTATATAGCTATAAAAAGTCTATGGATAGTCGACATAAATGAAAACTTCATACATAAGTACACATTTATAAATAGCAAGTTTGAGTACCTTTTTTTTTTTTTTTTTTTTTTATCGTGCGGAAATCCTTTCGGATACCCCCCCGCCGGCCAGCGGGGGCGGTTATGTCGGGCTTGCACCGACTAAAACCGCACGCCGTCTCGGGTCTTCAGACGCCGGGGTGTAAGGTTACCCATAGAGCATATCCCTCGCACCCCGGCTGACCCTGGGCCATCTCACCACTAACAGCATCGCTCATCCTGTCTCCTCTGAAAGCAGAGGAGTACGGAGAGCGATGTGTTTCCGCCACGTTGGGTATTGGCCGCACACACACCCCAGCAAGTTTGAGTACCTAAGTTTAACGTGTGTAAATCAATGAAAATTGTTATTAATAAGTAAATATTGAATAATATAAAATGCTTAGCTAGTATAAAGCACCTACTTATTGAATAAGGTTAGTAATTTAGTACCGAAGTTCTTTTAACATGCCGAGTGTTACATAATGCCTCAGTTATGTCTAGTTAAAACATGTAAATATAATTACTGTGTGTAACTTCTATATCCCTGGTATTAACTTAAGGAAATGTATATTAATATAACATATTTAGCTACTAATATTATGTACCTATATGTTTTTAATTTAAATCGGTTTCTTTTTGGTACCCGTTAAAATCTTTTATCTTTTTCTTTTTTTTTCACTATCTGACGTAAAATAATTTCACTGAGTATAACATGCAACTCGTTTAATTTGACTTGATTGCGATTATTTTCATCGGTGAAATCAGAACTTAGAGTGTGGGCAATAATCTAAAAAAATTAAACCTGACGCAACGGTAAAAACATTATTTAGGAATTTAGGTAGGCCCTTTTTGAACTTAACTCTATCGGGTAACATGGCAATAAAGTCCTTTTTTAAATTAAACACTCCTAATGTTTGGTTATTAGTTGAAGTTACTTGGAAAAACCATAGGCATGAAGGTCATTCCATTATTTGAACATCGACGCAACGGAACTGGAAAAAAGATACTAGGATTTTTTTATTATTAAAAAAAAGGTGTTTACTCAAAGGCAGATCGCAGTGTACGTGTCACATCTGTAGTTTCTGAATATATATCTAAAAATAAACTCTTTCGAGTGTAGACTTTAAGTAGAATTTATAGTATAAATATTAAAGATGACATCACAGATGAATGGAAAACCTAATAGAAATAGTTAAGGACAAAGGAAGTTTATTGTACATTATTAAAACTTCCATAGGCTTAAGTGATTTAGATAAGAAAACACGACATGGGATTAATACGACAATGTATGATACTCGTATCCCTCTACCGCCTTCTTCTATCTTTATATTAGAGGTATAACAGAATTATAACTGGGTATAGTTTTCTAAACGAATTGAGAACATCCTTATCCTAATGTCAGTAAAACAGAAACAAATACAAAAAAAATAAATTAGAGGTTTGTTTCGCACAAATTGTCCAACCATTAGTGCCAATAGACCATTAAGGCCTACATTTGTTTAAAAACATTTCAATTTAATTTCTTGGCTCTTATCTTAAATTATGATATATCCATATTGTAAATATATAATGTACTACAGTGTCGTATCGGATTCGTGTCGTTAAATATAAAGGATTATTCCAAGTGTGGTTGGAGTCAAACTAATGTGAAAAATTCAGGTATTATTTTAAAACTATAAAAGTGCCGACATTTTGAATATTTCATTTTTTTTTAAATAAACCTTTCCCTGACAATTTAAGAAAACAATGAAAAAATAATCAAGGGAATTGGTTGAGACATCAAGTTTTGTGCTTAACAATAAAAGCGATCCATTTTTGTTTAATACGAGTATATAATATATCAATTTAATTGAAACAAACAAATTTACTTTTCTTAACTATGTTTTAAATTCTTTCATAAAACAAGATTTTTACAATATGGCTGCACTTGTACACTCGCCCTCATGAGGAGTTTAACACCTTCCGAAATAGTCGATCACCTTACCTTTAAAACCTTTTATAAAATAATAAAAAAAAACATGAAACATATTAAACTTGGTCTCTGAAGATAACAAAAATACTTATACTTGAATAATTTATCGATTTATTTCAATGTTCAGATAGAAACACAAAAAATTATACAATGTTCGGATACTTTGAAATACCCTCCACTTCGAACTATGAGACAACCATCATCTTTAGTCCCTTACCATAGCCATTGCAGCAGTCGCTGAAAAGCAACCAAAACCTCGGGGTCATTGTAAATAAAAAACAACACCAAATAAATCGCGATAGAATCCGTTAAAAATATAGATTTAGATCTGAAAGGAGAACATCTAGGACGGGACTTGAACCCGCGACCAGTCCCTTACTCCCCCTTAGGGAGAATGCTCTGGCCAACTGAGCTGCCAGACACGTCCTAGATATTCAATATATATATATATATATATATATATATTATATACATCTCGGGGAGACGCTAGAGCCATCTATTGTAATTATTGCGAACTACGGAAAACGGTAAAAATAGTTTTATTTCAATGAAGATAGTTTATAAATTTGTAAGTGTTCAGCAACTTCTGATGGCGACTGTACTGCGCATTTGTTAGACCCCAACTTCTTGATTTAAGTGTCTAATGTAACCTACGAGGCCTATACCAGTAGTTTTGATGTATATTGACGTTAACAATCAATTTAAGTTCGGACGCTTTTTTTTTTACGTGCGGAAATCCCTTCGGACATCCCCCCCCCCCCCACCGACCAGCGGGGGCAGTTATATCGTGCATGAACCGACTAAAGCCGCACGGTGTCTTGCCCAAGTGTCCATTGCCAGGCACCCCGGGTAAGCCCTCGAAAGGATAACCTCAAGGTTACCGGCGGACCTTGGCCGCCAGCGCGGCGTCGCCTGGAAGTTCGGACGCTAATAAAAATCTAATCATTAGTAGGTCTTTGATGAATACTATTATAATGTAATGTAATGTATCATAATTTGGTGGTGAGGTGTGAGGGGACGGGACACAGAGACTAGATAAAATACGATACAGTGAAAGTCATCCACTATCTAGCGATCCAGTGTGGGGTGGTAAGAGTCGCCGATGATCTAAGGATCAAGTTTTTAGGGGGCAGGTGATAGATGATCTAGGGAGACAGATGATCGAGTTTGAGGAGGAGGAGCTCATAGGTATTCAAGGGGTTAAATTTGGCAGGGGGGGAAGGGTAATAGATGATCTAAGGATCAAGTAATACATGATCATACATACATATACTATGAAAAATAGAAATTGCGACGATAATTAAAAAGTTATTATGGTGTTCACTCACGCTATTATTTCATGGTACCATCAGAATAAAAATTATATATAAAATAGGAATGGGGGGGGGGGCGACAAAGGGGAGGACAAAGAGGAGGTTGGTGAAGGGGAATCCCGCGTCTCAATTGTAAATACGTACACATGTATAAGTTTAGGAAAAAAAAACAGTATTTAATTTAATAAATTATTAATATTTTGATTAGATATAACAAATGTTGTAGCGATAAATGTATATAAAATAATCTCTTACCGTGGTATATCAGGTTTCAAATATAATAATATACATCAATGTATAATAATATACGTATAATAATAAGAAATTAGTGATATTTTGATTATATTTAACTAAACTAACTACTATTCGTTATTATTGCGAGCGATTAATATAATTGTAAATACTTATGCTCTCATGAACCTTGGGGAATCAGGTGTGAAATAAGTACGTATTAAATGTATAAACGTATAGTTATAAGTATGTAATACAACGTCTATGTAGAATCTTCAGAGTAAGTAAGTATTTAGACAGTTTTAGGTACGTAATTAGGTAATAAAGCCTACACAGATACTGAAATCGTTAGCTGTAAATAATATATTTAGCAATATTAACTTTAATGTATTTATTCTTATAGATCATAAGCGAAATCACTACGAAGCCTAAACTCAATTATTAGTATTAATGAATCTTATATAATAATAAATAATAATTAAAATTATATATAAGACAACTAAATTTAATAAGAAGATAACAAATTACACAAAAATACAATGATGGACAGAAATTTCAGCTGGTATAGAGATCTCTACGAATATTGTCAAGAACCAAGATGCCCTACCAAACGCTCTTGCTACGACCAACGCATACGTTCCACATTTGCTATATTCAATTCGTCGCTGACAATATTTTGACATATTTTTACATACATAGCATACAAAAAAGTAAGTTCAAAAACTGACTACAGAAAAATCTTGCTCTAAAAGTAAAAAAAAGTAAATATTTCCATTTAAAATTGTTATGCAACGCTTCAAAGAAAATAATAAGTGTTTCTATGTATCTCCACGTAATATGCACATAATTATAATTTGCAACTAACAGTAATAAATTGACAATTTGATAATTAACATAATGACCATTTAAATTCAGCTACAAAAAGATGCGTGTTAGTTGATCGCAATTGCCATCAATTGTTTCGTACTGTTAGTTTATTAGTATACATAAAAGTAATTGTAGTTTTTAGGTAATTTGTATGATTCGGATGGGAGAGTTAGAAAATCAAAGATGTAAGGTGACGTATTGAAAGCTAATACCAATATATTAGAATGGATGTTTGTTTAATGCGACAGGCAATCAGAAAGTTTAACATTTATAATTAAGTACCAGCAACCCAGCCTCGCTTCGCTTCGATTTACATCAGTTTTTTTTAATCTCAAGCCACATAATATTAGCCTGTATCCATCGGGGATATGTACATTTCAAATGGTGAAAGAAAAAAAAGGTTGCACTTTGGAAAAAAATATTTTTCCATTAAGTGCAAGATTACCCCAATCAAATAAAAAAAGTCGGCAAAATTCGGCCTCTCTTTCTAATATTAGTACAGATATGAATTTAAAAGATATCAGCGTTACGTTACCTACCTATCTATAAAGTGATATATTATAAGAAAATAATGTGCCCAATGTATCAGTGTTCTTTGAGCGCCATAGTGCAATGTCCAGCCTCCAAATTCTTTGTGACAGTAGCGTGTAGTAGCAGTATCAATTTTCATAAATGACTCGAAAGAATCGATCCAAATTTCGCCAATCTCTAATAAAATATTGTATATAGAATTATTAATGGCGTACACGCCAATGTTAAGTTTTTCAACAAATTCTACCACAGCCACATTAACCACGATAGTAGTTGGTCGGTCAGGACGTATGGTTGGATTTCAAGGAGTTAGAAGTGTATTATTGTGGTGAAGGTATTGCAGTCGTAACTGCCTAGTTCGGCATCGAATTGTTTAAAACCAATCTTGTCTTCAATAGACCTATTGTATGGAGAGGTCAAAATCAAATTCTGTAGGTATAGACCATTAAGACGGCACTTCAGAATTACACAAAGTAATTCTTACGAAAGCAACGTCCTGAAACGACTCCAGCAAAAAACTTAGCGCGCATTTGTGTGGTCTATTTACAAACATGTTTATAATGTTCAGGTCAAAATATATGACGAGTAGATTTGCCCATTTTTTTGTTTTTACTGGTATTAACTGCTTTTTGCTTCCTTTGGTCTGAAACGGTAGGTTTTGCGAATCACTTGTAATTTATTTTTCAGTGGAACAATATTTCTAAGTAGTCAAGTTTGTATGCAAACTATTCGTATGTTTCCTTTAAATAATGTAATCTAAAGTTTAATTGTAACAAGCCAGTGTATCTAATAAAAATCGTATTCACAAACTTTCGAGTAACATATTATCTACTTTCAAGAATTGCATACTCTCACTGTTAGTCTGTAGTGAGAACTTGGATTATAATATATGTTTAAATGTTTTTGTAATAAACCTAAATAAAATGCTAACCAGTCGTTTTTTTTACACCTTCAACTGCCTCCTTGTTACAAATTATCCACAGCAATAGGTAGGTATGGTCACACTCCCCTACTCTACCCAAAGCTGCTACCATCTGATGTGTGATGATTTTTTGACCGCTTGCCGTGAGACGTTTTCCTGCTCTTGCTATTCTTTCTGATCTGATTAGCTCCTATTTCAAGATATCATAATCGTCTGTATCAACTTACTGGTGGTGTAGTTTTCATTCGTTTTGCATCAACCAACCAAATTCCTAGTCAAGCTCTGGATTGGACTACACAAGGTAACTAGCCAAATCACACCTGGAGGCTCAACGACGTGGCTGTGGACGTGAAGAATATCGGACTAGCATGGTCCGAGACGAAGCACGTTGTCCAACATATAACGCGATGGCGGAGTATAGCCTGTGGACACTCTCTGCTTCACATAGGTGCAATAGGACATTAACTCAATCAATCAATCAATTAGCCTTTTGCAGTCCATTGCTGGACATAGGCCTCTCCTATTTTACGCCATAGCACCCGATCCTCCACCTTGCGCATCCAGTATATCCCAGCTACCTTTTTCAGGTCGTCCGTCCATCTTGGTGGGGGACGTGCTACCTTCCGTTTACCGATTCGTGGTCTCCACTCTAGGACTCGTTTGCTCCATCGGCCATAGGTCCTTCGGCAGATGTGGCCAGCCCATTGCCACTTCAGCTTGCTTATTCTGCGAGCTATGTCGGTGACTTTAGTTCTTTGCCGGATGGCCTCATTTCGAATAAACCCTTCAAAGAAACCCCAAGCATAGCTCGCTCCATAGCCCGCTGCGCAACTTTTAAGTCGTGGACTAGCTTCACGACATTAACTGACTGATTATTTTATGATCCAGATTTTTCCTATTATTGTCATGTTTTAGTTGGCCTTTAAGACTTTTGTAGGTATATAGTCAAAGGTTATTTTTTTACCATCAAAGTTAACCTTTTTAGTGTTTCCATCAATTTGCTTCATTTTTCTACTATCCCCATATTTAGCCAAGAGCTCTTCTATTACTATTATTTAACTTTTCCGGCTACTGATATTCTCCAATCAGGTTTCCTTTTCAAAATAGGTACCGTTTTGTGACTTTCAAAAGCCCTGGATCACAATGACCCAAGAATAAAATATATTTGCCGTAAATATCTATTGCCGTAATTAGCTATTGCCGTAAAATAATCGTTAATTTTTGCACCCGAGGTATTAATTTAGCGTCTGAGAAAAAATGTTAACAAATTTTAGTTTTCAAAGAAAATGGTGAATTTTCTATTTGTTTTGCGAGATTGTCCTTTGTCGGAAAATAAGGCAAAAATAATATTTTATACTGGTATCAAAAATTTCTACCATCTCAGTATACGATTGGCTGAATGTGTGGGCAGAAAAATAAGCAGTTATAGCAACACTTATCGTACCTGAGAACGGCAGTCGGCTCAGTTGCGCTGAGGGCGCGATAGGTAACTGTCGTCGCTCTGGTTGCCACTGATACTGTCATTTCTTTGTTGTCTATTTATAGTCTGTACCGTATCTAAAGTATATCTACAAGAAGACTATCAGACAATGCCTAACCAGTCCAAGCCTGCTCGCAGGAGAAGGAGAAGGTTGCCTGCCGGGATGACTACGGACTGGGTTGAACCTGATATTGAAAACTTACGAACTTCTGTACGTGCCGTCAACCTTAACTCGGGAGAGCCAAATAATAAACCACGGAAACGTACCCTCAAGAAGAAGGCTGATAAACCAAAAAAAGATATTGTGACTAATTATCTCGAACAATGCAACAATGACATCGCCGAAGAGTGCAACAAGGCCTATGCTTTCCTTGAACGCAGTCTTCAAGCCGGCAACAGCTTCGAAGAATATGATTTCGACTTATTTTTCGGCGGAGTCCTGAGCAAGATGGTCCTGTATGTGCTTAAAAGAGGGGGCTTGGTGAATTGGAAACTTATCACCCAGCTTTTGGAGCGTAATTCTTCGAAGCGGAACATCTGTCCTTATCCGCCGGCGAATGATCCTGTCGTTATGAAGATGGAGTCTTCCATTGTTCGCATGTATTACATGATCGTGTCGGACCCCGACCGCCGCCACAGTTACCACTGGTACATTAAATAAAAGGATTGAAGATATGTAATTTCAACGAATCGGCATCCATCTGAGCGAATCTAAGCGAATTTTTTGTCAGTGTTGTGATTGATGTACTTTATGTTAATACAATGTAATCATTATTGATGTAATATGTATTTTAACTGCATTTGATTTGCTGAGTTCAAAACTGAATCATTAGTTTCAAAGCTATCTGTAATAGGCAGGTGCACTTGTCTGTCATGAATATGTATTCAATTACGTACATGCTTGAATTGCAGTTATATTTTAATATATAATCTTATAATGTAAGCAGTAGTTGACATTAAAATTAAAGGGTTGGGACTCATTTGAAAATGTAAACTGAAAAGAATTGTATTCATCTGAACGAAACCTGTGCGAAATATTTTTGTCAGTGTTGTATTAGACGTAGTTCATTTTAAAATTATATAATAAACATTGATGTCATATGTATTTGCGTTTTATTTGATGCCTGTTTTTAAACCATTGTTTCCTAAAAAAGCTGGCCTAAAATTTGGTGGGTATGTACTCATAATCTGCTCTGGGTAGGTTGGAAACTTTTTTTTTTATATTTAGGACACGTCAATTTGACTTCACCTCGCCTGATGGTAAGCTCAAGGTAAAGTCTCAGGAAAGAGGGTCACCATTACATACACGTACCATGTTAACAATGGTGGCACTCAGCATGTTGGCACTCAGCTTTACGGCCTCATCAGAAGAGGATTGTCGTCGCAGCACCGCGTGACACCCAATAGTGCTGCGACACAATCCCCCTGCCCGGCTATGTACTTGCTGACCCCTGAACGCAATCAAACTGAAATTGGATTACTATGGAGGGTTTTTCGCAATCGTGCACAGTGGTACCCACCCGGCCGAATTTTGTGACAAATTTGTGTCACCAAATTTCTACCACCACCAGTGAAACTAAGTAGGTATATTACTAAATATACACTATACCAATTAGGGTATACAGGACCCGACCAACACCATTGGAGCCCAAGCCACCCTTACCTACTAGTATGTGCACTTGCTAAATTTACGGTCTAAGCTCTGGCGCAGGCATTCTTCTTGGGGGTACAACATACGAATCAAAAATTATAAACGGACCACGGGCTTCAAACTTTAAAATATTGGATGCAACTAGGAAATCGCTATGATGGTTATGATAAGATATGCAAATATCTTTTTTGCATTTGCGTCCCAGACAAAGATAATGCCGCACGAACTGAACGTTTTATTCACTTAGCTCGAAGCGTGACAATCATTCTGGCTCAATGTTTGAATTGTTCCACCTAGCAAATAGTCAACTCGACACGGGCATAGCCAGGTTATGTTGTTGGAGTTAATGTTCGGGGTGGTTTAACATAACATAACATAAACTCACGCCTATATCCCCGAAGGGGTAGGCAGAGGTGCTAGCACCCACATTTCGCCAGTTCATGTTTAGGTCCCAATGTAATAGGTGGCGAGCCTATTGCCATTAACCGGGCACTTGTAAACCTGCGATAAATACACACATAACTTCGAAAAGCATCGAAAAGTCATTGGTGTGTGCCATGGTAAAACCTGGGATCGAACCCGAGACCTCGTCTCAGCAGTCCATTACCCATAACACTAGGCTACCGCGGCTATAAAAATAACTTATCAGAAGGTGCATTTGTAGACAATATTTATAATTTTTTGGGGGATGAACACCCTAAGTCTTCAGCTCCCATGGCTACGCCCATGAAACTCACACTCATTATATTTCTTTCGTACGTCCTCTATATAAGATCAACAGCAGTTTATATAATACATTTCCCCAGTCACAACTCAGAATAATATTAAATTACAATAAATTATGCAAATTTGTATTTCTACGAGGCTTAGAAAATGTAAACTTATTGCTCAATATTATTCAAGCCTTATTGAACGGGCGACTACCTTTTTTTTTTTTTTTTTTCGTGCGGAAATCCCTTCGGATACCCCCCCGCCGGCCAGCGGGGGCGATTATGTCGGGCTTGCACCGACTAAAACCGCACGCCGTTTCGGGTCTTAAGACGCCGGGGTGTAAGGTTACCCATAGAGCATATCCCTCGCACCCCGACTGACCCTGGGCCATCTCCGGTTTCGAGATAGCCCCCTTACTTGCTCTCCACTGTGCCATCTGCTAATCAGAGGGACACGTGGAAAGCTTCCGAACAGCCCTCAACAGGGCCGTCCTCGCCTCGGTAGGTGTTGGTCGTAGGCGGCAGCGTCTCTCCCGCCCTAGGAGAGAGGCGCTGCGAACGGGCGACTACCTATTTGTTTTCCTACGAAACTTGGCAGGCACATGCGTCATTTTGGAAGTCGGTTGATGCTTAGAATCCACAGGTGATTTCTCCTTCCCTATCGAAAGGCATACTGAATATATTACTAGACTAAAAAAAAACTGTTTCACAGTTGAATAGAATGTGATAGTAAAATAAAGTGTCAAGAAGTCTAATGAATTTTAAAATATACCTACTTATCATTCGCTGTACACAAATCTGGAAAAATTTGGTATAAAATACATAGATAAGAATGATCACGGTTCTACAGATGGTAGCTATGATAAATAAAGACTAAAACTATAGACTCAATTTGTTTATGTGGCGATCGAACAGTAAGTAGTTTAAACGATCGCTGTACATAAGCAATTCAAATTTAATATATTTGATGCTAGCAGGCAACCCTAGGGTTATCCTTTCGAGGGCTTACCCGGGGTGCCCGGCAACGGACACTTGGGGAGGACATCGTGCGGTTTTAGTCGAGACACGACATAACCACCCCCGCTGGCCAGCGGGGGGGGGGGTATCCGAAGGGATTTCCGCACGTAAAAAAAAAAATGCTAGCATAAAACCTGTAAGACGGTTATTTTTAAATTAAGATTTGTTTCTTGTACATATCTATTTTTATCTTTCTTCACATTTTAGATGATAGGTGTACCATTGTTAACTTATTCTACATTCATATGTTTTGTTCAATTCTGTTCTGTATCTATTCATGGAGATCTCATAATTTATTGGCTCTCTGTCATTAATTTTTTATATGTTTTTCGTTGTAACTTGGCTGTTGGTTTCCCAAAAAAAAATTAATAATAACTGTAGGACATTTTACACAGCACAATCTAGATCTAAGGCTAAGCATATATCCAAAGTAAGGGACTGGTGGCGGGTTCAAGTCCCGTCCTGGATGTTCTCTTTTTCCAATGTAAATGTATATTATTATTATTATTATTATATGATATTCTAGCAGCTCTACGAGCTGATACGTGTATATCACTGCACTTGTGTTCTTAATTATTTAAATGTTTGTCAAGTCTATTTTTGAAACAGTTCACTGTTGGAGCACTTATTACAGTTTCCGGGAGAGAGTTCCACAATTTCATCACTCGATATGGTAAGAAGTGTGTTCTGGGGTTGCTAGCACATGGGGGTATGGTTAACTTCAAGGAATGGCCTCTAAGACGTGTGTTCTGGTTCATCATGTACAAATCTTTTATGTTTCTGACGTTGTAGTGATCGCTTAGTATTTTGTACGTTTCTATGAGGTCTCCTCTATTCCGCCTTTGCTCCAGTGTTGTCAAGTTGAGTTCTAGGAGGCGTTCTTCGTAGGACTTCTTTTTAAGGGATGCTACCATTTTTGTTGCTCTCCTTTGGACCTTCTCCAACATTTCGATGTCTTTTTTAAAATAAGGAGACCAAATTTGAAATGCATATTTCAGCAATGGACGAATGTATGTTTTGTACATTTTGATGAATAATTCTTTGGTGATAGTATAGAATGCCTTTCTGATCATGTACAGCATGGAATTTGCCCGTTTCGTAATATTTGTGATGTGTATGTCCCATTTTAAATTTTGTGTTATCGTGACTCCCAGATCTCTTTGTGTATTCACAGCCTGCAGGGGCACATTGTCCACGTGATATTTAAGTTTAGGATTGGTGTTTATTATGTGCAACACAGTACATTTTGTAGCATTGAGTGAGATCAGCCAATCTTTTGTCCATTGCACGATACTGTCCAAGTCTTGTTGAATGATATTGTGGGTAACGAGTGGATTACCTATAATTTTTGTGTCACCTGCAAAAATCGACAGGTCAGACTGGATAGCACTCTTGAGGTCGGTGATGAAGATTCCAAACAGTATTGGCCCAAGGACAGACCCCTGCGGCACGCCACTGTGAACGTCGTAAGCCTCTGACAGGGTTTCTCCTACCCTCACTCGAAACTTTCTGTCGGTTAAGAAGTCTTCTATCCATTGGAGAAGCTGCCCGCGAATACCAAAATGTTCTAGTTTGACTATTAGTCTTTGAATAGGAACTCTATCAAATGCCTTCTCATAGTCCAGGTATATGACATCAGTTGGTTGCCGTCTATCCCAGTTATCTGTCCATTTATCTAAACACATGAGAAGATTTGTGACCGTGGATCTCTTTGGTACAAAGCCATGCTGTTCGTCGATAATTATGTTTTCTTTATCCATAAAGGTTCTTAGTTCGGCCGCAATTATTTTCTCCATAGTTTTGCAGACTATGCTTGTGAGACTGATCGGTCGATAATTCCCAGCAGCATATTTATCACCTTTTTTATATATAGGTGTGACATGGGCTTCTTTCCAATCCTGTGGTAATTTCCCATTTTCAAGCGAAAAGTTCATGATGTGAGCCAACTGTGTGCTGAGGACCTTACCGCATTGTTTTAACAATATTGACGGCAAGGCATCTGGCCCCATCGAAGTAGAGTCGCTACAAGTATTTAAGGCCTTGGAAACTTTATCTGGTGTAATTATCAGTGATTCGATAGAATTTGCTGCTCTCGGCATTTGCACTTGAGGGATAGTCATATTTTTTGGTTCCACTACAAAGGATTTCTCAAATTGTTGGGCGAACAGGTTGGCAACTTTCATTTGATCATTTGTAATGTTCCCACTGTTGTCTTTTAATGATGGTTGTACGGATACCGTTGAGGAAAGTTGTTGGCGTACGTAGGAATAAAATGACTTAGGTCCACTTCTTACAATTCCTCTCTCAAATTCCATTCTGAGATTTCTAACCATGGTTACAAGTTTATTGTTAGCTTGCCTGTATTTCTTATATGCTGTTTTAGAACCATTTAATGTATACTGTTTCCACAAACTCATTTTGCATTCAACTTTGTCCAAAACTTGTTGGTTTATCCAGGGCTTGTTGAGGTTAGGTTTTTTATAATTGGATTTAAGTGGTATATGTTTTTCAATAGCATTGTGTGTTCTCTGTGCGAAATTCTTCCAAGCTTCATTTACGTCAGTTATATCTCTATCAAGTATAATTTCTTCGTTTAGTGTGTGGGTCATCATTTCAGAGTAATTCACATTAAAGAAGTTCCTTCTAGGTGTTTGGGTAAGCGATTTTCCAGTTAGTTTACGTCTGAATTGTAGTGTAACCAACAACACCGGATGGTCGCTCTTGCCTATATTCGGAAAGTGTTCGACGTTGGTACAGAGATTGTCCTCATTACAGAGAATGAGGTCAAGTAGCGATTCCTCGTAATTTCACTGTCTCGTAACTTTATTCACAAGTTGATTGAGGTTACTGTTTTCGTACATATCAATAAATCGTTCATGGAGCGTATTGTATTTATCTGTGTCAACATTGTTTAACGGCCATTTTAGTTCTGGGAGATTAAAATCGCCCATTATTAGCAAGGGGTCATTTCCATCAGAAGCTTGTTTAATAGTTTCAAATAACAATTTGTCAGTCTCTTCAAACGTGTAATGGGTGGGACGATAGACACCAGCAAGTACCATTTTGAAATCATCATACTTTATGTTCAGCCATAAAGCTTCCACTTGTGTGTTATTGTTGTATGTGGGGTGTGGGGTAGCCTGAATAGGCCTGCCTTGAAATTCTGTTGACACGTAAATAACAACTCCACCCCACCCAGTACCTTTGATTCTATCGTGACGAAAAAGTATATAGCACTTGATGTCAACCAGAATTTTAGGTATAGATGGTTTTAAATGTGTCTCAGTTATTACAATAAATGTAGGTTTTAGCCTCAACAATAAGCAAATCTCGTTTAGCCATAATGGATGCCAGGTTCGTATAGAAAAATGTAATTTGCATAATACTATTGTATGTGTATAAATCTTTTTTGTACCAACAATCTTGGGAGTGTTATTGACATATTTTATGGTCAAGTCAGTTTCACCATTGTCAGTCCGCTGCTTTAGCTCCTCTCTCAGGTTCTTAAGGTATTCGCGTTGATAGGGCGTAAGATCGTTCTTAGCGGATATCCCAGACGGTAGGTTCTTGTTATTTTTTAGCACGTTAATGGCAGATTTTTTGCTGGCAAATATTACCTTCAGGGGACGAGGGGAAGAGCCTTGGTTAGGTTTGCCAAGACGAATCACAGCCACCGGTGAATCTGAGACCGATACATCAGTCAGGGCTTGCTGTACGTGCTTTTTATCGTGTTCAACACGTACCTCTTTGTCCCGATCAGCATCGCCGCTCTGCCGCTTACACTCATCAATGCCAAATATGATGACATTCGCGCTGCGTTTCTTTCTCTCCGCCAACTCACCGAGAATGCATTCCATACTTGTACCTTGATTTTGTTTCGCTTTTAAGGCCTCGATTTCTATTTTCAGCTGAGAATGCCATATAAGACTTTGTTCCTATTAAAGACTTTAAGAGTAGGAGCCTTTATCGCCAGCCAGGGTGCGAGGGAATTGCCTCATGGGCCACCTTACTCCTATCTACTAAAACCAAAACAAACAGACAGACGGCAGGATTAAAACCTTAAAAACTGTTTATACCTATTTGGTTTTTCTTATTTAAGTATATCTATCTGCAATTTGTATAAGTATAACTACATAACATAACATAACTTCACGCCTGTATCCCCGAAGGGGTAGGCAGAGATGTGTATTAACTACACACCCACGTTTCGCCAGTTATGTTAAGGTCCCAATGTTATAGGGGGCGAGCCTATTGCCATCTACCGGGCACATTATTAAGCCAGCAATAATTAACATTTATTAATGCACACATAACTACGAAAAGTCAGAGGTGTGTGCCCGGGGCGACTGGGGATCGAACTCGAGACCTCGTCTCAGCAGTCCGTTACGTACGCCACTGGGCTATCGCAGCTAATAACTACACATCTATATTAATATGTATTCGTAAAAAAAAACTGTTATTTTAATGTTACGGACAGACACTTCAATTTGATTTATCTGTAAGAATTATTATTATTATCATCATTGTGTAAAGCCAATAATAATTTCCTATATTGTTATTTTTGTTCAATGAAGTCACGACTGCTAAATGATTAATCTGTGGAAAACGGTGTTGGTGGTAAATTTAATTCTACCTATATCTGAGTGTGGTGTGGTGTTCTTGACTAATTTCTAAGCATTATTTCATTTTAGTCCATAAGTCCAAGCGACCCTTGGACTTATGGGTGTGGCCGAGAGGAAAGTAGATTTGGATGATTTAAGACTCTCTCAGAAAGTATGATCCACAAATCAACCTTCTGTTATTTTTCACATGAATTATGATTTTAATTTAGGCACATACTTGTTGCTTTTTTGTTAAACTTAGACCACCCCTCTCCCCTTCCTCCGAAACTACAACGTAGCTACGCCCATGTCTGGATATAATAAAAAACTCAAATACTAAAGGCGCAAATATTATTTTCAGTGCCTTGGTGACGCAGTTGTGTATGAAGTTGTTCAATTGCCGGGTCGGTTAGTAACAGCGTAGGTTCTGGAAATTTTCTGAAGGACGACAATGTAAGGTCGTCCCCTTAAACGTGTCCAAAAAATATCGACGAGGTAAATATTGAGAGGAAAATAAGCCTACGCAAGTTATATTTTCGTCACAAAACGAATTCGGGAGACACGTGTACGACTGGCTCTTTCCCCCTGGTGCCCCTTCTTCAACGTGACTTGGGAGGTATCAAGTATCAACGTGATTTCTAAGTAGGTAGATGCTTTGTGTTTACCCTAATTTGTATTTATTTCGGTCCCCATTTTGATGTCATTTTCGATCTTTACCGCTTTGTCTGGGTGCCTGGTATTCTGTTATTGCTTTATTCTTATTTTTGCTAATTGCTTATCTCCTGGTAGTTACTTATTATATTGGATACCTATCCAATAAGCTCTTAAGAACATTATAGTTTCCATTCAAATTGTATCATGTTGTTTAAAAACTATTTTAAATTTTGATCAGTGTAGACTATGCTTGTTGAGGCGTGTCCCCCTGCATCTCCGTCGCTGCGTATTGATTGATCTGTGTGCAGTTAAGATAAATATGTCCATATGTTGCTACCTGCACATTTAAACAGCGCATGTCTGGGCTAGAAAGCAATCAATAAAGCTTCAGGAGTACCTGTGTCTACGTACCTAGTTCAACTTTAGTATTCTATAGTGCCCCTATTATATACATATTTAATGTCTGGCTTGAGATTTGATTGCGCTGTGATGTAAATTGATTTATATATTCCTGAGAGTTGTTTGCGAAACGTTGTAAATTTTGATTGGATAGAATTTAATTAGGTTCAACGCTATTAGCCGCCATTTTTGTTTTGTATGTTGTGTTTATGCCGACGCGACGTATATGGAGACCTTTTGCTTTTACAAAATTTCGCTTGATTTGAAAGCGCTTACGATTTCTTTTAATTTTGTGTTTTTTTGTTTTTGTTTTAAAGCGTTGGTAGTTCTTATGTAGGGGATAATTAAATGGGTTTGTGTGCGACATACTGGATGCAAGTATGGGGCCCCACAAAGATCCTTGGAGCTAACTCTACCTTACTGCAAGATGGTGTACCTTTTTTTTTTCGTGCGGACATTCCCTTTGGATACCCCCCCGCCAGCCAGCGGGGGCGGTTATGTCGGGCTTGAACCGACTAAAACCGCATGCCGTCACGAGTCTACAGACGCCAGGGTGTAAGGTTGCCCATAAAGCAAATCTCTCGCTCCCCGACTGGCCCTGGGTCATCTCCGGTTTCGAGATGGCCCCCTCGGGTTTGGGAACCACGGTGTCCCCGTCTTGCCCCGGTTTGGGGGAGGGGCGCTAGTCGCCCCACCGTCCCGGTCTGCTTCTGCTGGGGTGACAGGCGGCCTCATCTGTCACCCCCAGGCCTGCGCTCATGGAGGACGGAGGTCCTTAAGCGACCTCCGACGCCTGAGTTGCCTGCGACGTGCGGCGAGCATGTTGCGGGTTCGGCAGGCCGGGAGAGTTCTAAATCTCTCCCGGGCGCGCTCCGCCATCTCCTTCACGAGCATTACATGCTCGCAGAAGGGGGCGGCGGCGGCCCACGCGCTCGCGCTGCGCACCATTGCCGCAATCATGGTGCCGAGCGAGAGGACTCCCACCCCGATGGCTGCCACGAGGTCACGCCACGGTGCCTCCCACGCCGGGCAGTCTACCAACGTGTGCAGCCCCGAGTCCTCGCTCATGTCGCAGTGATGGCACTCAGGCGTTGGCTCCTTGCAGCTCCGATGCAGGTGGTCCCCGAAGCTCCCCTTACCGGAGACCACCTGCGTCAGTCGGTGCGAGAGGCTTCCGTGTCGGCGCTCTAGTCAATCAATCAATCATCAATCAATGGGTCTTACCTGCTATTGCAGCGTGCCCTGCGCTTCGTAGCCCAAGTCGTTCCTTCCACTCCACCACGATGGCCTGGCGGAGCTGGGTCTGCACGGCCTTGATTTCTTGAGGCTCGGGGTTCCGTATCTGCTTCCGCACCTCCTTTCGTCACTGGTACAGTTGCGAAAGGGCTCTCGGCTCCAGATACCATGGCGGAGTTCCGGCAAGGAGACTCGCCGCCTCGAAGGAGATCGTGCGATACCCGTGAATGAACCTGTTGGCCATCACCCGCTGCGGAGCGCGCAGCATCCTCACACTTCTGGCCTTCAGGGCCTCCGCCCATATTGGGCACCCATACAGGGCCATGGACCGTACGATCTCCGCGTAATGTCTGCTGCAGGAGTCACCGGGCGATGTCCAGGGACACCGCCAACATCACCTCACCCCGGGCGACTGCATCCTCCGCCAGAGCCCTCATGCGCATGATGGCATCCACGGTGAAGCGCCTCTGGTGGAAGCCATATTGGCCATCCACCAGGTCCAGCCCCACTCTTGAGAGGTGCTCGACGAGGCGCTTCGCAATGAATCTTTCAAAGAGTTTGCACACCTCGTCGATTAACACTATGGGCCGGTAGGTGGACGGCGAGTCCGCCGGGCGACCAGTTTGCAAGATGGTGTACCTGCCATTTGACGGACAAGTCTGTAGCGCAAGCTACAGCACCGACCAGCGGGGGTGGTTATGTCGGGCTTGAAGCGACTAAAACCCCACGCCGTCTCGGGTCTTCAGAAGCCGTACAATTCAGTACCTAGGTATGCTCAACACATTATGAATGAATACTATTTTGAAGCAATTAGCACAAAAGATTTATGTATCTCAGTTGCCGGAGTATTCTCTTTAGAAATGGACGGTCGCAGGTTCAGGGACGTTGACTATTTCGGTTTTAAATATATAGGTTTGTCTTATGTATAAACATTTTCAAATTTACTTTTACCAATACCAAACCTGTTCAAGTAAAATTTGGCGGCAAGCGGGTTGCATTGCAGGAAATCGTTGTAATGGTTTTCCAAGTGAAAAATTGTCAACCAATTCACTTGATTGAGAATTTTTCAATTTCAAATATTTCATGTTTTTTCAAAAACTGTAGTTAGAAATGAATAAAACTTTTCTGAACCAATATAAACATCTGCAGTTTAGTGGTTAAGAGGTCGCCGTCGATCTCGGGTTTGATTCCTGGCTATTAGACTACTGACGTGACTCCACTAGTCTAGGCTAGGCGCCCCGGGCACACATCTCTGACTTATTGTAGTTATGTATGTATTAAAAGTTACAACAAGTTAGTACAAGTTAGTAACTTATTTACAATACAGATTATTTTGAATTACAATTACTACAAGTACTTATTGCAAAATATTATTTAAATTCATTATTTAAATACTAGCTAACTAAACTAAACTAAATACTAGGTCTGCAAGGCGAATCGCTGCTTGCAATGTTGAGCTGAGTGAGACATCGTGATTTGAATTTTGAAAATTTTGAACAGTGATCATTCCTCCGTGGCAAGTCCGATTTTGAAAATTCTTTTTGAAAGTCACAACTCTGGACACGCTTTCTGAGCGTGTAAAGTTTGGTCACAGTGTGTCGAGCGGTTATTATGTAATTCCATCTGGAATTTTTTTAACGGTGATCATTCCTCTGTGGTAGCATTAATTTTTTCAAAATATATCCATAAACCTTCCTCTGATTGACCTCTTTATTCATGCCAAATTTGGTTCTGATTGGATTAGTAGTTTAGGAGGAGACCTGTGACAAAAAAAATCCTGAAGTCTGGTATGAGGAGCTTTCGCTTGACTTCGTCTCACTCAGCTCAAAAACTAAAATAATTAAAAGGAACTTAAAACTAAAATGCATCGTGGAATTCCTCCGCATCTCATGCCTCCTGTGGTAACGTGCCCAGAAGACTGGCAGCATTGCCACGTTGTATGGCTGCTAAAAAGAAGCCAACCTTCTAGTCACGAGAAGCGTCAATCATACGTTTTGCAATCTCTCTGAAGAGACTGCGAGCACTCGGACCCCATGCCCCTAACGTTTCGACTCCAAACGGCACAAATTCATACTCTCCAATTAAATTTGAGTATTTGCGCCGTTTGAGAGTCTAAAAAAACAATTAAAAATGTTGATTATCACTCGCTAAGTAATGTAGGTACCCGGTAGATGGCAATAGGCTCGCGCCCTATTTCTTCCACCAGACAAGAACAAGGGCAAATTTTACGATTTAATTTTAAGCATAGCTTGTGATATCGTTTCTAAAACACGGATAAACACACGTAGACACATTTTATGTAAATGCATACACATTACAGGTACAATAGTAAAATCCAGACTGATGCAAGCAGACATATTGCCACATACAAATAGCTATATGCCATGCACTGAGCGGCAACATCGGACGGGGAGCGTCGAGGGTCGTCAATTTGCAAGCCAATTTAAAATCTGATAGCTATTATGAACCTATATGCTTATGTTTATCCGCAATCTACACAACACAATCTAGTTAAACTATGCTTAGGGTCTAGAAAGCGCTGTGTACAATGTCGTAGAATATTTATTATTATTACGTCTCTTTGTTAGGTAGATATCTGTTTACGCAACATTCACTCCTGTAAGAATCTATACTTAGGTGTGCAGAGCCCTATCAACAGACAAACCCAAGCTATCATCACTTGCAAGTCAGTGCTCCTGTTAAACAGCAGACGAGGCTCTGGCGCAGGCTTGCCTCTCAGGGTTGGCAGGCCAGACGGTAATCGCTCCTGGAAAAGCTGATATACCAAAATTATCCAAATTGCAGCTTTGGACGCTACTGAAAAATAACTGTGAATGGTCATGATAACGTCTGTAGGTAGGTGAGTATATTATCGAAGAAGTAAATAGATGTTACAGGTCACAGAGCATTAAATCATGTGCGTAGCGAGCGAGGGGTTTTGTGGGTTCGAATCTCCCCTACCCCACCATTCCCCCCTACCATACCATACAATATTATCTTTTCACTTGAATAATAATGTTCATCATCCTCCTGCCCTCATCCCAAATTTATTTGGGGTCGGCGCAACATGTGTACTTTTTCCATTCATCTCTGCTTGCGGTCATCTCAACATTCACTTCCTTCCTAACCATATCCTCTTTCTCACAGTCCATCCATCTCCTCTTAGGTCTTCCTCTCCCCTTGTAATCGTCCACTTCCATACTTAATTCCTTCCTTACGATATTACTTTCATCCCTACGCATTACATTCCGAACGAGGACAAGCGAGTTCCTCGTAACTTTTCTGTTATTGGCGCTACTTTTAAACTTGCTCGAATGTACTCATTCCTAATCTTATCCATTCTTGTCACACCACACATCCATCTCAGCATTCGCATCTCGGCTGCATGCAGCCGTCTTTCATCCGTCGCCTTTACGGGTCAGCTTTCTGATCCATGCAGGACAGTAGGCCAGATAATGGTCTCGTAGATTTTCCCCTTTACTTTAAGGGGGATTCGCGAGTCACACGTTGTTACCGTAATCTGCCGCCATTTCATCCAATCTACGCGATGCCAAGCTCAAGTGCTATGGTTATGGCTAAATCGCAGAATATGCTGTTTTGGTTCTGCTGATTTTAGGCCAACACTTTTGTTGCCATGTTACTAATCTGATCTGGACCTCAGTTCCATCCACACTAACAAGGACAATGTCGTCGGCAAATAGCATACATCAGCGTGCCTCTTCGTGTATATATATTGATATTCACAAATAGTAGATTATTTAGTATGTAAGTATATTGTAATATTTTAAAATGAGAACTATTTATCCTACACAAACCTAATATAGGTTTACAGGATAAATTTACATTTAAATATATGTATTATGTATAACAAATTATGAATAAATAAATAAAAAAAAAAAAAAATATGGCGGGAATGGAGTAGAGGTACAGAATGCTGAGGGCCAATTCTAGTAATAAAAGGAGGTCTAATTAAATATAAGGAAAATTCAGTCTCAATCTAGTCTCGATCTCACAAATGTGTTTTTATTACGAGAATTGGCTCTCAGATCTGTGGCCACCACATATACCCAGCGCCATCTAGCGACAACAAATTGAACTACTTCGATACGACTACGTCACTATCAATCCTGAATCGCGAAAGTGAAGATCGCGCGCTGGTATAACATATATACAACATCCCAACGACAGCCGTTGGGGCCGCGGCCCGCCAGGCGTGATCACCTTTCCTGGTCGGAGGATCCTCCCTTTGTGTTGGAGGAACATCACACCCCGTTCCTCCACAGATCTATGCTAATATTACGGATATTTGTGACAGAACGCATTTTGTGAGTTTGTTTATATGTTGGGGGTAACCTTCGGAACCACTGCACTTATTGGAATAGTACATTGTTACCCTAGGGGTGAAAGTAACTTATTTGGTCCCGAGACAAGGTTTGGCGCCCGAACGAAGTGAGGGCGCCAATAGTTCGAGGGACTAAATAAGTCTTTGACCCGAGGTAAACACTGCTTTTCTTTATGAATACAAGGAAAGTAAGAATAAAAACAAATTAGCTAAAGAAAAATTTAGTAAAAATGAGTAAAACCTTCAAATCGAAAAACAAATGAAGATCGAATTGCCGCTTTTTCGCCTATTTTGTTCGTTTTTTTTTCTGTAGCCGACCAGCTATTCAGCCATTATTTTTCATTTTCATCATTGAAAAAATGGTAAATATTTTGCCCAAATCTAAGTTATTTTAAGGAAATTGTTGAAACTAAACTAAAGTTATTTAAAAATATATATTCTTTAATCAATATGTACTTAACTTTATTTTATTTCAATTTTACATCGCGCTGTAATTGAGTGGCTGTTTAGAAAGTTGGTACAATAAAAATGTGAAAATACAATGTTTTTTTTAATAATTTGACAGCTGTCAGTTGAAAGCGATTCTCCCTAGGGATGAAAAGTATTACTTACATCCCGCTCCTCAGGCAACTTCAGACCTACTTTCAGAGTATGAGTAATGAAATAGTACATTGTTACCCTAGGCGTGAAAGTAACTTATTTAGTCCCGAGACGAGGTTTGGCGCCCGAACGAAGTGAGGGCGCCAATAGTTCGAGGAACTAAATAAGTCTTTAACCCGAGGTAAACACTGTGCTTTTCATTACGAATACAAGGAAAGTAAAAATAAAAACATGAATTAGCTAAAGAAAAAATAGGTACAAATCTCTGCTATATGGAAGTATAAACAAAACCTTCAAATCGAAAAACAAATGAAGATCGAATTGCCGCTTTTCCGCCTATTTTGTTTTTAAGGGTTCCGTTGCCGGGGGTGTGTGTTGGGTAACCTCCTCGAGTGTCGCTCCGATTCCGATCCCGCTGCAGTCCGGGGGGAACGGAATCGGAGCGGCCGGTACACCCTGGGCGGCGGTCAATGGCTTCCCCTTCACCCCTTCATAGGGTTGGCATTGATCGTCGGCCAATACCCAACGTGGCGGGAACACATCGCTCTCCGTACTCCTCTGCTTTCAGAGGAGACAGGATGAGCGATGCTGTTAGTGGTGAGATGGCCCAGGGTCAGCCGGGGTGCGAGGGATATGCTCTATGGGTAACCTTACACCCCGGCGTCTGAAGACCCGAGACGGCGTGCGGTTTTAGTCGGTGTAAGCCCGACATAACCGCCCCCGCTGGCCGGCGGGGGGGTATCCGAAGGGATTTCCGCACGATAAAAAAAAAAAAAAAAAGTGTTCCGTTGCCGAATGGGAAAAACGGAACCCTTATAGATTCGTCATGTCTGTTTGTCTGTCCGTCCGTATATCACAGCTACTTTTTTCCGAAACTATAAGATCTATGCAGTTGAAACTTGGTAGGTAGATGTATTTCTGTGAACCGCATTAAGATTTTCACACAAAAATAGAAAAAAGACAGTAAATTTTGGGGGTTCCCCATACTTAGAATTGAAACTCAAAATTTTTTTTTACATTAAACCCATAGGTACGCGTGTAGTATCTACGGATAGGTCTTCAAAAATGATATTCAGGTTTCTAATTTCATTTTTTTCTAAACTGAATAGTTTGCGCGAGAGACACTTCCAAAGTGGTAAAATGTGCCCCTCCCCCCCCCCCCATGTAACTTCTAAAATAAGAGAATGATAAAACCTAAAAAAATATATGATATACATTTCCATGTAAACTTCCAACGAAAATTGGTTTTAACGAGATCTACTAAGTAGTTTTTTTTAATACGTCATAAATCGTAAACCGCAATTTACCTATCATTCAATCAACTCAAAAATTAAAATTTAAAAAAAAACATTATTATGTTACTTGCTGCTACGGAACCCTTAATGGGCGAGTCTGACTCGCACTTGGCCGCTTTTTTTTTCTGTGGCCGGCCAGCTATTCAGCTATTATTTTTCATTTTCATCATTGAAAAAGTGGTAAATATTATGCCCAAATCTATGTTATTTTAAGGAAATTGTTGAAACTATACTAAAGTAAAGTTATTTAAAAATATATATTCTTTAATCAATACTTAACTTTATTTTATTTCAATTTTACATCGCGGTGTAATTGAGTGGCTGTATGGAAAATTGGTACATGGTTGGTACATTGAAAATAGAATTATATAGTTTTTTTTAATAATTTGACAGCTGTCAGTTGAAAGCGATTCTCCCTAGGGATGAGAAGTATTACTTTCATCCCGCTCCTCAGGCAACTTCAGACCTACTTTCAGAGTATGAGTAATGAAAAGAATATTTCACCATTTGCAATGGAAGGTACATTATCCCCGATGAACAAAGACTATATGTGTAAATTACGATGGCTTTAGTGAAAAGAAAAACTCATATAAATCGAAGCGAAGCGAGAGCGGGTTGCTTGTTATAGATAGACAAATATTAATTTTTCAAAAATCCAACGATGCAGTTTTAGTTTTCATTAAAATCGGGCCAGCTTACCGGCTTTTCTTCCTCCAATTTACACAATTTTGGGTGAATTTGAAAAGAGACAGATTGTAATTACCTGAACTGAATTATTTGTTACTCACTTTGAAGCGTCTAGCGGAAATTCCCCAGACCCCCGACGGAAAATGTCTGGCAATATTGATTACGTACTAGCTGTTATCCGCGGCTACGCCCTCGTCAAATACTTATCCCGTTCCCGTGGACCGCTGGAAGTGAGGTTACAGATCTCACGGCGGTAAGGCCCATCATGGAGGATTGGCTGGAGAGGCGACACGGAAGCCTCTCGTACCGACTGACGCAAGTGATCTCCGGGTAGGGGTGCTTCGGGGACCACCTGCATCGGATCAGGAAGGAGCCAACGCCTGAGTGTCATCACTGCGAAGCGAGCGAGGACTCAGGGCTGCACACGCTGGCGGACTGCCCGGCGTGGGAGGCGCCGAGGCGTGACCTCGTGGCAGCCATCGGGGTGGGAGTCCTCTCGCTCGGCCGCATGATTGCGGCAATGGTGCGGAGCGCGAGCGCATGGGCCGCCGCCATCTCCTTCTTATCCGAAGGGATTTCCGCACGATAAAAAAAAAGAAAAAAAAAAAGGTTACAGATCTCAATGCTTTTAACTTGCCGCAGACCTTCTTCAATGGTGCCAGACTCGCCGGGGTGGATACAAGTGTGGCCACTCCAAATAGAATAAGCTATTCAGTGAGGTATCTGTCCAAAGCTTCAGTTTTCATATATCACACATACTAATAAGATAAGTTAAATAATAAACTTGAAATATCGACGGCCTCTCTGGCGTAGCGGTAGTGCTTTCGACTGCTACGACAGGGGGTTCGGGTTCTCAGCTCCGCCAGGAACTCATGGAGACATGGAGGGTGCGACTTGAGCACCCAAGGTGGGGGGAATCCACCATTGCGGCGGTGAGGCCGATCATGAAGGAGTGGTTGAAGAGGGACCATGGGGACCTCTCCTACCGGATGTGCCAGATGGTTACCGGACACGGGTGTTTCGGTAAGTATCTGTGGCGTATTTGTATGCATGAATATGTCTATTTGCATTTTTCTATGTATAATATGTATGTATTTACAAAAAAAAATTATATAAGTATGTTTGTCAGCATTCTGGAACTCATAACACAAGCTAGTTAAACTATGCTTACTTTTAGGTCTAGAAAGCGCTGTGTAGAATGGCGTAGAATATTTATTTCTTATTAATCGAGGGGGAAACAAAAAATGCGTTTGGCGGCTGGCTAATAACTTATGCTGGATGGCGATGCGACGTTCAGCTCCAAGCTGATAAATATTTCAACAGATTGGCTTACGTGATTGAAGCGAGGCAGGTATTTCTAATATTGGGGTGCGACTGGTTGGATCACCTCCAAGTTTGGTGCACCCTGGGCAACGTGGGCGATGACGCATCATTGATTGCTCCTCTGGAGTAGCTGGCGTCAACGTCAACGGCCAAGAGTCTGACCAACCGGCCCTTTTCAGGGCCAGCTGACCCCATTGCACGAGGGGGTCGGGGTATGGCGGGCCTGCAAGGTTCGCGGGGGGGGGGGTGGTCGCTCCAGGTACCCCTCTGCTCTTATCACTGCGAATGGCCCAGGGTCAGTCGGAGTGCGAGGGATATGCTCTATGAGTAACCTTACACCCCGGCGTCTGTAGACTCGAGACGGCGTGCGGTTTTAGTTGGTTCAAGCCCGACATAACCGCCCCCGCTGGCCGGCGGGGGGGGGGGGGGGTATCCGAAGGGATTTCCGCACAATAAAAAAAAAAAAGGTATTCTAATATTCAAAATCCATTTTACAAACTCATTTTAACCCTCGACACAAAAACGATGAGGTGTAATAAGTTTGACGTTTCTGTGTGTGTGTTTGTCAGTGCCATCGTAGCTCCCGAACGGTTGAACCGATTTTGATTTTGTTTTTTTTTCTGAATGGTCAATTATTCGTGTTCTATAGCTTATAATACGCCAGGAGCGTTTTAAATTTTAACTTATATAGACGAGATAGAAAGTAGGCCTCCGCAAGGTTTTTAGTAGGAGGAGTAGACTATAAAAGTGCTGGCTTGCCGTCGTTGAAGATGACATGCTGGCCAATGGTGGCACTCACTACCATAGATGTCCAAGAGCGTGCGAAGTGGAGAAATAAAATTCGGCAGGTGGAGCTCAGTCTTTAAGGTGAGAGCTGTGATGATGAGGAAATACAACGTAAAAGAGTGCTGACTTAGTATTTCTTAACAAGCTAGATTTTTAGCTATTGCTCCGCCCGCATGAAATTATGATCCCGTTTCCGCAAACCTTGGGAACTTATTCCCGGGATAAAAAGCCTATGTGTTATTCCGGACTATAATATATCCCTGTGCCAAAGTTCAGCCAGATCTGTTCAGCCGTTTTTGCGTGAAAGAGTAACAATTAAACATAGTCCGTAATGACACATAGGCTACTTTTCATCCCGGGAATAGGTTCCCATGGGTAGCGGGAACGGGATCAGAATTCCACGCGAGCGGAGCCGCGGG
Organism: Cybosia mesomella; assembly: GCA_946251805.1. NCBI lineage: Eukaryota > Metazoa > Arthropoda > Insecta > Lepidoptera > Erebidae > Cybosia > Cybosia mesomella. Next base: position 3,551,483 of record OX276413.1, read on the forward strand.
CAATAGCTAGTGTCTATATATACGTATGTACGCATGTTAATCTGATCCAGGACGTTTTGAAGAAAGGCCAAGTCAGGAGTACCCGCAACCAGTGTGCATGTGACGGCCTCTGTGGCGTAGTGGTAGTGCATTCGACTGCTACGACAGGGGGTGCGGGTTCGATTCCCGCTCAGTGCAAATATTTGTATGCATGAACATGTCTATTTGCATTGGTCTGGGTGTTTCAATGTATAATATGTATGTATTTACAAAAAAAAAATGAATATTTGTATGTTTATCCGCATTCTGGAACGTATAACACAAGCTAGTTAAACTATACTTACTTTGGGTCTTGAAAGCGCTGTGTAGAATGTCGTAGAATATTTATTATTATTATGTATGAAAACATTTATGAAAGTAGAAAACGCGAAAGGCGTATGCCAGGATTGCAGCAAGTGGAAAGATGTTGTCTCTGCCTACCCCAATAGGAAAGAGGCGTGACTTTATGAATATATGTATGGAGCCTCAGTAAGACCTTTGGGGGCCGAACAACCTCCCCTGTAACTGGACAACTGCTGGTTGACGAACGAGACTCTGATGCAGGATTTTCTCTCGGGGTAGAGGGTTCAGATTGGGTCAGATGCCAGTCACTTCGAGGAGCTCGTGGCTAAATGGTAACCGAGTAGGTTAGCATATTGTAAGGTAGGTCAGTCTTAGGATGGGTGACCATTCTAAACACATTGAGACCCCTCCGTGCCTTGGAGAGCACGATAACAAACACACTTTTTACTACTTTGGAAGTGTCTCTCGCCCAAACTATTCAGTTTAGAATTTGTTTTTTATTAGAAACCTCAATATCATTTTTGAAGACCTCTCCATATATATCCTACACGTATGGGTTTGATGAAAATTTTTTTTGAGTTTCAGTTCTAAGTATGGGGAGAACCCCCAAAAAAAATTTTTTTTCTATTTTTGTGTGAAAATCTTAATGCGGTTCACAGAATACATCTACTTACCAAGTTTCAACAGCATAGTTCCTATAGTTTCGGAAAAAAGTGGCTGTGACATACGGACGGACAGTCAAACAGACATGACCAATCTATAAGGGTTTCGTTTTTTGCCATTTGGCAACGGAACCCTATAAAGACTTGAAGTCACACAAAGGAGTGGCTTATTGTTTTTTAAACAGATTGCCGTGGAGCAATACACAGTCAAAAAGATAATTATCCGCAACAAATGATTTAATAATAATTTATTATTAAAATTTATTTATTAAAATTATTGTTAAATCATTTATTTCGGATATATGTTTGTAGTAACAGTTGCCAGCGGCTCGCACGCGTGGAATCCTGATCCCGTTCCCGCTACCCATGAGAACCTATTCACGGGATGAAATGTACCCTACGTGTTATTCCAGACTATAATATATCCCTGTACCAAATTTCAGCCAGATCTGTTCAGCCGTTTTTGTGTGAAAGAGCAACAAAGATACATACATACATACATACTCACAAACTTTCGCGTTTATAATATTAGTAGGATATATTATGGATATATGTTACAAAATACTTATTATAACTAGGACGGTTACCAGCTTCGCAATCAACCCAAACTTAAGCGTAGCGAGATTTGCCTATTCAACAATAGGTCAACGTGACCGGTCGACTTTTTCCATTGATTTGGTTTTTCCGTGATTATTCCTCGATGGTACGTCGGACATCAACTTTCGACCCATAGAGACACTCAGCAAACTGAGCTTGATAACCGTGCCAAGTTTGGTCAAGATCGGTCGAGCCGTCTAGGAGGAGTATGGTTTCACGCGAAAACCCGATTTGTGGAGAAAGACGCTTCGCTCGCCTTCGGCTCGCTACGCTTAATAAGTAATAAACAAATAGTAATATGATGAAAAGCCGAACATGATATCCATCTAACAACCCGTAGTCCTTTGTTTTGTGTTTCAATACCGGGAAGCCGGGAAGCGAAGCTGTGGGTGGCGGTAGCCATGGCACCGGGCGAGATTCACGCATGCGCTCTACTGACAGCGTTCAGCCGGGACACACTCGATGTAGCGCAGATATGAATTTTGATTTCAATTACGTACTTGCTATTTAATCTATATATTAATACGTAGAGGGAAAACTTTGAATCCCTTTTAACGAAAATTGCGCGGACGGAGGAGTTTGAGATTTGACATATTTATAGCTTTTAGGAAGGAGAAGTGCAGAAGCTCATATTTTTTTCAAATAATGCATAAAATGTACATTAAATCAAAATATAAAACATTACACACACTACCATGTGTCGGTGGTTGTATCCCAACGGACCCCTGGTTGTCACCCCACCGATGCCAGCGATGAGGTGGGTATGTCGAAATTGAACCGACTAAAACCATTCGGTGTCCTTCCCAAGCGCCCATTGCCAGGTACCTCGGGTACGCCCTCGAAAGGATAACCCCAGGAGCCCCGACGGACTTCGGCCGCCGCCACGGCCTCGCCTTTGGGGTCGGGTTTGATCCCGCGTCGGTGAGTTGCAGGCGTGTGTAGGACACACACGACACGTCTCCGTCTTAGCCTGCTTCTGTAAGGAGGGTGAGCCGGCCGTCTGCCATCCTCAGGCCCCGATCATGGAGGTCGGTAGTCCCGGGCGTAGATAAGTCTGCCGCGTCTTGGCCGCAGACTGCGGAACTCGGGGGGCAAGGTTCTCACCCACGCCCTCTCTGCCGCCTTACCTGCATAGTAGTGTCCCTAAATAGATAAAAGTTAATAAGAAAACATTGAAAATTGCTGCAGTCGCCTCGGTAGCAATGCTATTTCACATGACCATCAATCATTTAGTTTAAGGAGGATCTCCAGGGCTAACCCAATCTCTCAGCTAGCCGGTAAATCTGTTGTTTAACGGACAAGTATCTGGCGCAGGATTTCCTTCTGGGGGTTAGAAAGTCATATGGCAGTCGCTCCCATAAAAGCCGTATAAGCCTATCCAAAAGGAGAAGAAGGACTAAGAGGATCCCTAGATCCTAGCATCGGCAGATCTCGGATGCCCCGAGGGGGCCTTCTCGAAACCGGAGATGGCCTTCTCGAAACCGGAGATGGCCCAGGGTCAGTCGGGGTGCGAGGGATATGCTCTATTTGCAACCTTACACCCCGGGGGGTTATGTCGGGCATGAACCGGTGTGTAAAATTTCTGCAAAAAGTCTTATTGTTCTTTTGTTTCATGGTAATTTTACATAGTTCATTTATTTTTTTGGAATCTGAAAAGAGATGTACGGTCGAAGTGACTAGATGGCCTGGAACATACAGTAAAACCAGGTAGACCAAAAAAAAGGCTGGGCTGGTGACAATTTGGAGCCAGAGCACAAAACAGAGCTGAATGGCAAATGCTGGAGGAGACCTATACCCAAGTCGGTGTCCAACTCAAGAAACAAGTTCTTAACTATAAACCTATAGTCAATTTTATTTCAATACTTAACTGTACTTTTTTATGGTTGCAAATAAATCAGGCTTATTATTATTATTACCTTTTTTTAAGAGTTACGCCTAATTACTTGTGTTAGGAGTGCTTTCACGTTCACTTAATCACTAAGTTGTGAGAACCAAGGTCAAATTCTCCTTTTGAAGTATTGCGAAGTACAGTTAACAGCCCATTGGGTTAAGCAGAGATCATAAATATGTCACCATTTGCTATGACCTTTCCCTTGCTCTACATTCATAATTTGTTTTATACATGCTCGCCTAGGTCGACCCTTACCGGGTTACTACCACTTAAATAACATAACATATCTTCACACCTGTGTCCCCGAAGGGGTAGGCAGAGGTGTATTACACATCCACGATTCGCAAGTTAATGCACACATAACTACGAAAAGTCAGAGGTGTGTGCCCGGGGCGACTGGGGATCGAACTCGAGACCTCGTCTCAGCAGTCCGTCACGTACGCCACTGGGCGTAATAATATCATAATCTATATTTAAATCCCAGAGAGCCCCGCTAACGGCGATGAGTCCGCCATCTATTACGCTAGACAGGTACCATGGTCTGCTATAGGTACGCATAATGCTGTTACTATGCAAGTTGCACCGAGGGTCGCCCGGCCCGGGCTGAAGGGCGGGATCGATATCTCGTGAATGACGCAGGTACATTGATGTTGCATGCGTTATGATGTACTAGCTGTACACGGGCGTGGCCAGGTTATAAGTTTAGGGAGGTGTGAGAAAAAAACACAACAAAAATGTGCATGAAATGTCATTTTTAGGGATTTTCTTTAGAAAAGCCCTATTCCTAAGGAGTTGTCGTCGACGTCGTCGTCGTCGTTGCCAATTTTCTGTCACAGTTTTGGGTATGAAGGAGATGAGCTATCGAGTTGCTGTTTTCGGTAATAGATTCGTGCTGGATAATAAAATTAAAAACAAGTATAAAGATGATTACTCCAAGCTATTTAAATTATGTAAAATATTACCAGTCAGTGTAAGACACAAATATCTACTTGCTACCAACAACCATGGCAGTCTAGAGCATGATCCAGCGCGGACCTGTTATTTATATAACAGATACAACACACGAGCAATGTCAGCAGGCAAATTTGTAGTACCTAGGGTCAATAATATGTACGGAGATAGGACGCTAAATAAAAGAATACCTTACATATTAAATAGTTTACCTGTAGAAATAAGGACAGAAAGTAGAAAAATGTTGTTTAAAATTAAATTAAAGAAACACCTAATAGATTCGCTACCATAATGTAACACTATAATGTATACTCCATAAAATAATTAGGTAAATATTGTCATTAGATTATACTTAGATATTTTCCCTGATCTCACAGTCAAACTGTTTGTACGGTTTTTTTGACTATGTGTTAGTTCGTAAGATATACATGTACTTGCTATAAATAAATAAATAAAATTAAAATAAGGAAAAAATCGCAAAAAAATTAAAACGCCAAATCGAAAATCCCTTGTATTCGGCTGAGCTCGTCTCAGGAATTCAACTTGTTTAAGATTCTGTAACCAAAGGGTAAAACGGGACCCTGTTACTAAGACTCTGCTGGCCGTCCGTTTGTCATCAGGCTGTAATATCATGAACCGTGATAGCTAGACAGTTGAAATTTTCACAGATGATGTATTTCTGTTGCCGCTATTACAACAAATACTACTTGTACAAACAGAATAAAATATTTTTTTTCGATAATAATAACGGCAACGGGTAGACACATGAAATATTCACAAAATACATAGTGGTTTCATCACTTAAAAAATAAGTGAGGTGGGCTCCCATAGTATGGATAATGGTACGGACCCCTTGTGTGCGTAGTGTAATGGCCAGGATTCGAACCCGGAATCCTTCTATCGTAAAGCCGCCTCCTTGAATGACCTGTGACTTGAACCTGCCACCAGTGGCCGGCGGGGGGTATCCGAAGGGATTTCAGCACGAAAAAAAAAAAGAGGTACCTTTCTTCAGCATTTAAACCGGATTTATCCAAAGCGTGTACTTTGGAGCCCGGTGTCCGTTCTCCAACTAATTCCCTTAATTTGGCATATCTTGCCGACTGCCTGACTCCGCAGCATGCCTGCCTGTATCAGAGCCTTATTCCTTTATCAGGTTAGTTTGGGCCCTGAAGATCTACATCCCCAGCAAGCGTTTTTTAGGGATTTTCTTTAGAAAAGCCCTATTGCTATCGAGTTGTCGTCGACGTCGTCGTTGCCAATTTTCTGTCACGGTTTTGGGTATGAAGGAGATGAGCTATCGAGTTGCTGTTTTCGGTAATAGATTCGTGCTGAGGTGAACCATTGCAAGATAAAGAAAAAATCGCAAAAAATCGCAAAAAAAATAATCGCAAAATCGAAAATCCCTTGTATTCGGCTGAGCTCGTCTCAGGAATTCAACTTGTTTTTATTTTGTCTGTGGAAACCCCCACGGGCTCCACCCCATCGGTGCCAACGATGAGATGGGCGTGTCAGAACCAGACCGACTAAAACCACACTGTAGGGAGGACTCCCTACAGTGTCCACTGCCGGGCGCCCCGGATAAGCCCTCGAAAGGATAACCAGGGTTACTGGAGTTACCGGCGGACATTGCCCCCAGTAAGCGTTAAGTAATTGTGTGCCATCAGGCCATCTTGGCATATTTGACGACTTAGGCTACATTTTAACATTGATAGGAACCAAAATCAATTCAAAATTAACATCCATCAATCTCCAGTTTTATTTAATGAGTTTGATTGAATGATACATAAAGAAAAATAACTTGTACAATGGAACAATTGTATCACTTGTACTTTTTCCACAATTATATTTATTAATTACACCTGACCGGTTTCGCCTCACGGCATTCTCAAAGGTCCAAAGGCAAATGTAATTAATAAATATAATTGTGGAAAAAGTACAAGTGATACATTTGTTTCAATATAACATAACGTAACATAAACTCACGCCTATATCCCCGAAGGGGTAGGCAGAGGTGCAAGCACCCACATTTCGCCAGTTTATGTTTAGGTCCCAATGTAATAGGTGGCGAGCCTATTGCCATTAACCGGGCACTTATAAGCCTGCGAAAAATACACACATAACTTCAAAAAGCATCGAAAAGTCATTGGTGTGTGCCATGGTAAAACCTGGGATCGAACCCGAGACCTCGTCTCAGCAGTCCATTACCCATACCACTAGGCTACCGCGGCTGTTTCAATATGTATAGCAAGTTCCACAAAGTGCCGTCAATCAACAGTATAAATAGTTGTACAATGGCTTCTAGAATTCGGATTATCATCGTCATCTAAGTGTTATTCCCTGTTGCATGTGTAACTTTCACCTCCGAGCCCAGGTTTATATACTTTTATGAGAGCGACTGTTATCTAGCCACTCAACTTCTAGAGGAAAACCTGCGCCAGAGCTACGTCCGTCAATAGTAAGTAGAGGTGCAGGTGAGGCTTAATTGGTCCCCAAAGGTACCTCTTGCTTGTTCTAGAATATGGATAATGGACACTCACGGCACAGCCTGACTTCAAATAAAAAAAAAATAAAAAAATTCAAACACAATCGTGTCCCCGACCTTTTTCTTTTACGTGGGATGCAAAATATAGCTGGCGAAATTTGGGTGTGTCACGCACACGGTCACGCCATGACAGCAGTAAGTACCTTTTTTTTTTTTTTTTTTTTTTTCGTGCGGAAATCCCCTCGGATACCCCCCCGCCGGCCAGCGGGGGCGGTTATGTCGGGCTCGAACCGACTAAAACCGCACGCCGTCTTGGGTCTGCAGACGCCGGGGTGTAAGGTTGCCCATAGAGCATATCCCTCGCACCCCGACTGACCCTGGGCCATCTCCGGTTTCGAGATGGCCCCCTCGGGTAGCAGTAAGTACCTATGTATAAATGCCAATAAGAAAGTTGTATGGACTGCACAGTGATGTTTATTATTTATATAAAATGGATCAATACTGCTGCACAACGTTTCCCAGAATACAAGCACTGACCTAGTTCGGGAATCAGTTTGCTCTTTACAGACCAAATAGGTATATGGCCGCCATTTTGATGAATCTTGCGTAACAATATGCGGCAATAAATATTGTTACAATGCTAATTAGTCCATTGAAATGTTACATTTTTTAGGCCTAACCTTGCGTTTTTAGAGGACGCAATTTTATTCTTTTGATGTGTAGGGGGGGTCAGTGTAAAGCTAAAACCAAGTTTGTTTGGAAAATAGGGGTTGAAATGGTTTTTACGATATATCTCTTAAACTATTTATCTGATAAAAAAAGTTGTTAATATTTTTGTTGCTAATTAAATTCTCTACAACTTTGGTCCAGTAACTTTTGTTTATTTTTTTATTATAATTTTTTAAATTATTATTTTTGCAATATTATTAATAATTAATTATTGACTCTTTTCCCCACCACACACGAGGAAGAGTCTGGAGGCGCGTTTTTTTTTTACGTGGTATCTCCAATAGGCATAATCCACGGTGATTTTCTAAATTTGAACTACTCCGTCCTCGGTCTTTTCGATGGACCAGGCTGCAGCATCTGATCGGCTTTCTGAATTAAATATCAGTGGGAGAACTGGAGAAGGAAGGGGTGTTAATGTCGGCGGTTCATCATCAAAGTCATTTTCATTTGTTAATTCTTAGAGCCCCATTACGTTGCTGCAAGTCTCTCCAGAACAATGGAAGCACACTGCAGAACATTTCAGCCCTGCTTTTCGACATCCACACATTGATCCACAGTTTCCTTTGCATTTGCAAAAGATCAATTTTGGAAGCTCAGGGGGTGCTGGAGGTTTAGAGCTGTGCACCGGCATCAATAATTTTCCACATGTTTTTCCAGCCCCAGTCTTCGAGATCATTATTATTACCAAGCCACGACTGGACCTGATGGTAGACTCGGAAAGTATGAAAGCGACCTGTGTAATGTATTGGAGAAAGTGAAGATAAGTTAAATGTGCTTTTTGTCACTACCTTGGCAAATTGTTTGTATCTTAGGCTGTCAAGAGAATTATCATCTTTATTACCACCGTATAAAAAGATAAAAAAAGTTTCTGAACATTTTCGCTTATAAATTTTTTATTTATAGTTCTACGACAAAAAGTTACTGTACCAAAGTTGTAGAGAATTTAATTTTTTTTTATCAGATAAATAGTTTAAGAGATATATCGTAAAAACCATTTCAACCCCTATTTTCAAGATGGCGGCCTTTCGACAAGGGTGGCGACCCCACAAACTTGGTTTTAGCTTTACACTGACCCCCCCTACACATCAAAAAAATAAAATTGCGTCCTCTAAAAAACGCAACCCCAAATGTAACTTTTCAATGGACTAAATGTATTCTATATAACGGGAACAAATCAAGCTGAAAGGGTTTGGGTCTGGGGCCCTACAAGATAGGCTCAAGGGCATAAACTTAGCTGAAAGGGTGTTCGAGGCCTAAATCAACCTCATCTGCTAGAAAGTGCACCTGCTGTTTAACGGAAGAGGCACTGACTCTTTCTTTTTATTATGAATGATAGGCTCACTTTTGACTTCTATCTCACCTGGTCGTAAGTGACGATGAGGTCTACGATGGATCACGTTTGCCTAGAAGGAACCTGTTCACTTGAGACTTGAAGATTCCGAGGTTATAGCTTTCCGGAAACACAGACTCAGGCAGGCAATTCTACTCCTTAGCTGTACGCATAATAAATGTGTCGCCGAAACGTTTCGTGCGCATGAGTGGAATATCCACTATGTAGCGGTGGCGTGTCGCTGTGCGCCTGTTCGTCGCTTTATTATTATTAATTATATCAATACTAGCTGTTGTTGTTCAGTTCCCGTTACCGCTTCCTATGGGAACCTATTCCAGGGCCAAAAAGTAGTTTGTTATATCTCAAAGGGTTTTTCAGCGTTTGCGTTCAAAGCTCCCAGACGGCTTATTTTTCGAGACCTCCAACAAATATTATTACATTTTAGCCAATGTAAACAAAAAGTTAAGAAATTATATACTGAATCCTTCCTCGACTCTATCCATTGGTCAAAACAGCATGAAAATTTATTTATTTATTAGTTTTTGAGTTTATCGCGGACAGACAGACAGACCCGGTGGAGGACTTTGTTTAATAATATGTAGTGATTAGTCAAGTAACTACCGTAAAATACAAATAAACCCTTTTTTCTTTTTTTTTTATCGTGCGGAAATCCCTTCGGATACCCCCCCGCGTGCCAGCGGGGGCGGTTATGTCGGGCTTGAACCGACTAAAACCGCACGCCGTCTCGGGTCTACAGACGCCGGGGTGTAAGGTTGCCCATAGAGCATATCCCTCGCACCCCGACTGACCCTGGGCCATCTCCGGTTTCGAGATGGCCCCCTCGGGTTTGGGAACCACGGTGTCCCCGCCTTGCCCCGGTTTGGGGGAGGGGCGCTAGTCGCCCCACCGTCCCGGCCTGCTTCTGCTGGGGTGACAGGTGGCCTCACCCGCCACCCCCAGGACTGCGCTCATGGAGGACGGAGGTCGTTAAGCGACCTCCGGCGCCTGAGTTGCCTGCGACGCGCGGCGAGCAAGTTGCGGGCTCGGCGGACCGGGAGAGTTCTAAGTCTCTCCCGGGCGCGCTCCGCCACCTCCTTCGCGAGCATTACATGCTCGCAGAAGGAGGCGGCGGCGGCCCACGCGCTCGCGCTCCGCACCATTGCCGCAATCATGCTGTCGAGCGGGAGGACTCCCACCCCGATGGCTGCCACGAGGTCACGCCTCGGCGCCTCCCACGCCGGGCATTCCGCCAGCGTTTGCAGCCCTGAGTCCTCGCTCGCAGTGATGACACTCAGGCGGTGGCTCCTTCCTGATCCGATGCAGGTGGTCCCCGAAGCACCCCTTCCCGGAGATCACCTGCGTCAGTCGGTACGAGAGGCTTCCGTGTCGCCTCTCCAGCCAATCCTCCATGATGGGCCTTACCGCCGCTATTGCGGCGTGCCCTGCTATTGCGGCGTGCCCTAATACAAATAAACCCTAAGATATTTCAGTAAAGCCTAAAATATCCCAAGTTGCTGTCAAAAATAAATGACATGACAATACTCCACCCCCCTCCACCTGCGTGGAGGGAAATGTATAGAAATTCGCTATCGTCCACGTAAAGCAAATTCATTGTTGTTACCAACATTACAGCCCCAAAATGTATAGCGAAAACCATAGAGTACATACCGAAACCGTGTTTTGTGTAGATTTTTTTGTGTAGTGTGCAGAGTAAAACACGCCCAAGAGACGGGCCTTTAGGTTTCATCTTTTATTTAGAAATTTAGGACATCCAGGGCCTATATTTCGCCAGATGGTAAAAAGCTGTAAGTGGTGTCTAAGAAATGAAGCCCATCATTATAGATATCAAAAATGATCAATGCTTAAATAATGGTCTTCAGTTTGACAGCCTTGATAGCTGCGAGATGCTGAGATTGGAGGCAAGCGGAAAGGAAACACGTGACGCGTTAAATGTTGAAAAATATTTCCCGGAACTCCTGTTTCTATATTGATTGTTATACATCATATGACACATACCATACTAAAGAAAGAAAAGAAAGAAAGAAAGAAACGTTTAGTTGATGCTTGTAGTTCACATTAACTATGTAATAGGTTAAGTGGAATGTTTAATTAATGTATTATGTGCCTCGCGTTTGCATCGAAGGTATGTCCAGTTCAGCATATGCCAGGCGGACGGACCTTGGCGCTGGTTTTCAACTGGAACCCATGTATCTATTTATGTGTAGTTATGTGTGTAAATGTGAGAGTATGGTATGTGTCATGTTGTGTAAAAATCAATATATATAGGTTTTTACCCGACTGCGCCAGAAGGAGGGTTATGTTTTTCGACAGTATGTATGTATGTATGTATAATTGTTTGGCACGCTCTGCAGCCTGAGCGGCTCGATGTATTTTAGCTTGAGAGGTGTCGTTAGATTCGTATTTACTGTGAGAGTGACACTGGGTATATCAAAATAATAAAAAAACGAAATGGTGGATTTTTGGCGCTAAAATGTATGTTATTCAAAAAATATTTTCACTCAAACTTATCGAGTAGGGTATCAAAATGAAGAACTTTAAAAGGGGATTTCAAAAATATATATATCGTAACTAAGAAGTATACAATAAAATTATTAATTAAAAAATCACATAACCCGACTGCCCTAAAAAGACCGAAACAAGTTTGATAGCAGGCGGGACCCATTCATTTTCTTTTGGTTTATGATTTGCATCTGGGTCCCGCCTGCTATCAAACTTATTTCGGTCTTTTTAGGGCAGTCGGGTTATTTGATTTTTTAATTAATAATTTTATTACATGATTATTCTTTGCTAATTACATCATTTTTTATTTAGACAAGTTATAATTATACATTCAAATTATAAATCACACTTAGGATGAACCCTTTAAATATTAATTTTTCTATAAATATTATCTACTAATACTCTCACACTTACACACATAACTACACACAAATAGATACATACATGGGTTCCAGTTGAAAGCCAGTGCCAAGGTCTGTCCGTGCAAATATGGTGAAATAGACAAATCAATGAAACGCGAGGGAGACCGATATTCTTAGCAATCCATGGATTCTCCGTGCGGGTGCCGGGTCCATCGCGTTGCTGAGTTGGGAACTCGGGACAGTGCCTGGGACTTGCGACCCAAGTGTAGGTTTAGAAGGGGCCCCTTTTGTTGATGTACATCAACACTCACCTTCACTACCCAAGTTCCCCTCCCTGCCTAACCAAATTTGATACGAACCTACTAGTGCCGCTTTAGACATTCGTCGTAGTAATGAGCTCATTGTAGCTCTCGATAGGCCTAGATCTTTAAGTAGGTTATAGAGAGATTTTGCTGGTATACCTCTCGCTCCCACTTCCACTGCATACAAATTAACCACGTAACCGTTTTTGATTAATTCGTTTGTGAGATCACAGTATTTATTTTTCTTTATTGTGTGGTCCTTCGGTATATTTGTTTCCCACGGTACAGTAAGTTACACAAGAAACACATGTTTTAACCTCTTAGAGTAAAGGAATATGTCAGGTCTAGATGATGAAACCCCAACATCCTCCGGAATTTTATAGTGCTTTTCATACGTGTCGATTAGCAGAGTCCAATCTGGGGCAGTATTTAAGATTGAATAAGGTTTGTTCCTGGATGTTATGGATGAACCTTCAGACACAAAGTTGATATGACGTCTGTTAGTAGTCGATCCTTTTTGGGCTCTAGCTACTGCCAGACTCATTGCTTCAAGTATGCTGATAAGCACCTTATCGTGGCGGCGTGAGTATTGGCCTCTATCGAGCAGCACCCTACATCCTATTAATATGTGTCTAGCCGTCCCTATTGCTTCACCACAAGTATAACATTGTTTTTCTGTGGCCTTCCCCCACCTTACCAGATTGGTCTGGTAGGGTCATCTGAAAGGCGTTAAGATAGAATTTTAACAGGGCCGGCGACCAGCATTAGATCCAAGCTTTTTTGATATTGTTCAGTGGTAGCTGATCTATTTTATTTAGGTCATTTATAAACGTATCGACAACTTCATCTAAGGATGGTGTGCGTCCTTTGTAGTCTATCTTTCTACCAAGAAATTTAAATGGCACCGATTCAGCGACTATGGAAACTGGTTTACCCCAAATGAAGAGTCCCGGGTCGTAGGAGGTAAATTTGGTGTCCCGTCTACCCAGACACAGACAGTGACACTTACTGGGCTTCGTCCTCAGTCCATTTGTCCACGAACAGAACTCATCGACTTCCTAGTTCCTGACATTGTTTTGGATTACGCGTCAGTATTGCGAGATCGTCAGCAAAAGCTAAGATGGACTCTGAGTATATGTTATTTACTTTAAACCGATAACCTCATTTCTTTTCGTGACGTATTAACTTGGTAATTAAGATATTAATTACTATGTTAAATGCTATTGGCGACAAGCAGCATCCCTGAAACAGTCCCACATTATACCGTAATGGTTCTGTGTGTACTTTTTGGAAGCGTATATCAAATTTTAGCTGCGAGTAATACGACTCGATTATCTCTATGACCACGGGTGGAAAGTTATACCATTGCAACGCGTATACCATAAGGTAATGTGGAATTGAGCCAAATGCATTTTCTAGGTCTATCCAACATACCGTTATCTGTCTTTCGTATTTTCTGGCATCATTTAAGCTTTCCGCTAACAGACTATTGTGTTCCAGACAACCAGAAATACCGGGTAAAAACCCTTTCTGGTGGTTAGGTCCGAAATATATATTGTTAATCATAAAATGACACATTTTTGTTTGTAGAATTGAGAAAAATATTTTTGAAATTGTGTTAGTTAGTGCTATCGGTCTAGTATCTTTAGGATGGGTCACTTCATGTTTTTTTGGAATGAGAACGAAAACCGCTTCGCCAAATGCAACTGGTATACTCTTTTCTGACCAGATTTTACTGAATATATTTGTGAGATGTTTACGAACTGTTGGACATTTTTAATACACTATATATGGAACCCCATCAGGGCCCGGAGCCGATTTAGATGATTTCTTTTTATTTGTATCTCTATTTCCTCTATGGTAGGTGCATTCCCTTGGAATTGTACGAGAGGGTCGTGGGGTCTTTGGCATTCCGGTTGATTGTATGGTGTTCTGCATTTATGTATACACATTATAAATTAATAAACTATGTATATTAAGACACCTATGGCCAGCAATAGACTGCGATAGGTTAATTGATCGAATGATATTATAAATAGTACATGTTTTTACGCCGCAACGCACCGGTTGAACCAGTGGCGAAGATGTCGTCAGCCTGGTTCTCTCTTCGATAGCTTCGGGTTGTGACGACTAGGAGTTTTTCAATAGTATAACAATGGAGGGATTCATGGAGGTCGGTAGTCCCGGGCGTAAGCAGACTCGTCTACACCCGGGACTACCGACCTTCATGATCGGGGCCTGAGGACGGCAGTTGGCCGACTCGCCGTCCTTACAGAAGCAGGCCGTGGCGGAGGTGTGTCGCGTGTGTCCTACACACGCCTGCCAACTCACCGACGCGGGATAAAACCCGACCCCACCAGGCGAGGCGGCGGTGGCGGCCAAAGTCCGCCGGTAACCCTGGGGTTATCCTTTCGAGGGCTTACCCGGGGTGCCCGGCAATGGACACTTGGGGAGGACACCGTGTGGTTTTAGTCGGTTCTGACACGCCCACCCCATCGTCGGCACAGATGGGGTGAAGCCCAAGGGGATTCCACAAGTATAAAAAAAATAGTGAAACAACTAACGCCTGATTTTACTAATGTACTTTATTTGGACTGTAATATGGTATAAAGACAGACCGATAAAATGGACCTTTATAGGTTTTCGTAAACAAAACACAATCGCGATTAAGAATGAAACAGCGACATCTAGCGAGTAACTACAAGTTAATATCGTCTTGAACAAAATGCTTCAAGTCGATAATTACACTGTCACGTCTGTCACAGAAATACTCAGAGACTCTGAGTCACAGAGTCCAAATACAATCTAAATAATAGTCCACAACGTTTAGATAGTGCAGTATTTAATAGGTAGAAACAGAACTGTCGTAGAACTTCTAACACGTAATCTACTTTCTTCGCTCAATCGTGATGAGATGACCAGACTCTGGACGCAGCAAGGAATCCATCTTCAATGTCAATTTTCTGATATCCGCAGTGACCTTATACCTCCTCAGTAGACACACCAGGGTTATTTTCATAGACATCGTGGCATACACTTTTCCTGCCAAATAGAGTAACATGAATAACAAATTATGATCATTATCTCGAGGCTTTCAATTTTGAGCCCGGGTCCGCTCTCCCGCTTACATTTTTATTTGGCTCATTTTGTTTTTAACGGGAGCGACTGGCGTCTAACGTCCCAACCACTTGATGGTAACCTGCGCCTAATCCTCGTCCCTGGCACCCCATACACTTGCTCATTGACAAACGAAGCTCTGGCGCAGTATTTATCTCAGTGTTTGGGAGGGGCGGTGGGGGGGGGGATTTCAGACCCCGGGCTGCAAATTACAAGCTTTGGATGTAATTGCACTGTACTCTTTTTTAAACCTACCAATGCAAGTACGTTTCCCGACACCAAAACCAGTGAAGGCTTTTTGGAACTCTGGCAACTTGACTGGGTCCTGCCATCGTTCGGGCCGGAACTCGTCAGCATCAGGTCCCCATAGCGAATGTCTGTGAACACTCCATGCATCGATCAAACACGAGCTGCCTTCTCGGAGTGTGTAGTTTTCTGAAAACAAATATCTGTGCTATTTATCATCTTCTTTGTCCAATAATCCCAAGAAGAGATCGAGAGGTCCAGGGTTCGAATCCTGGCCACTACCGACCTGAACCCACTCCTAAAACAACCATTGCAGCTTAACTGGAGGGGTTAGCGGGAATACTAAAAAGAAATTTATGTAGGGTCGGCGCAACATGTTATTCTCTTTTATATTTTCCGGTCAGACGTCATATATTTTATGTCATCCATTTTTTCTCGGGTCTAACTCTGCTCCTAAAGATCTCTGCATATTTTGGGCGACGATATTGCGTCTTAATTTTTTTCGCTCAATCGTGAAAAAGAACCACACCGAGGCTGTAGTCGAGTCAATTTACTTATCGTGCTGGGACAAGCGTGATTGTACATCGCTTGTCTTGGTTCAGATGACTGTGTAAGTTAACACATTGCAAAGTTAAGCAACAATAGCCAAGGCAGTGTTAGGTAATTCTTCTGAGGGGTGTGTGTTGGGTAACCTCCTCGAGTGTCGCTCCGATTCCGATCCCGCTGCAGTCCGGGGGGAACGGAATCGGAGCGGCCGGTACACCCTGGGCGGCGGTCAATGGCTTCCCCTTCACCCCTTCATAGGGTTGGCATTGATCGTCGGCCAATACCCAACGTGGCGGGAACACATCGCTCTCCGTACTCCTCTGCTTTCAGAGGAGACAGGATGAGCGATGCTGTTAGTGGTGAGATGGCCCAGGGTCAGCCGGGGTGCGAGGGATATGCTCTATGGGCAACCTTACACCCCGGCGTCTGTAGACCCGAGACGGCGTGCGGTTTTAGTCGGTTCAAGCCCGACATAACCGCCCCCGCTAGCACGCGGGGGGGTATCCGATGGGATTTCCGCACGATAAAAAAAAAAAAAAAGGTATAGAAGACTTCAGACGGGGTGCGAGGGATATGCTCTATGGGCCACCTTACACACCGTAAGAAGATCCGAGACGGCGTGCGGTTTCGGTTCAAGAAACCTTAGGTTCCGTAGTTGGTATTTAAGGTTGTAATTTAATACAACGTTACACCCTACTAAATATGGAATAAGGACAGGGAGGTGATGATGAGGATGATGACCAGCATGACTGTAATACTTTTTTTTTTCTTTTTTTTTATAGAGGCTTTTGCTACATAGTAGTATGTTAGCCTCATCGTACCTTTTTTTTTTTCCGTGCGGAAATCCCCTTGGATACCCCCCCGCCGGCCAGCGGGGGCGGTTATATCGGGCTTGAACCGACTAAAACCGCACGCCGTCTCGGGTCTGCAGACGCCGGGGTGTAAGGTTGCCCATAGAACATATCCCTCGCACCCCGACTAACCCTGGGCCATCTCCGGTTTCGAGATGGCCCCCTCGGGTAGCCTCATCGTACCTTATTTACAATCACTATTGCACTTACGCTAGAGGAGTAGGACAGAGTCGTTGGTGTGACAACAACTAAAACAGATCTCGAGCAACATCAGAGGTGGGGTTCCCCAAAATACTTGAAAATACACCCACATCACGCACGTTTATGTTGTGTTTTCGCACCAACGCCTCCCTCTGGCTCCGAAAATGTAATACTTTATGAAAAGCACTTTAAAACAACTGGTATACATGAATAAGAAGCTATCAACTAGTTTACATAGTAGGATGAAAGATCAATATCACTATCATATATATATATTTGTATGTATTTGATATTTACAGGTCTCTGTATATATGTATATATATTTTATATAATAAATATGTATTATAATAATATTATATTGTATTCATAAACTACATAGATATAACATTATAGGCATAATATTCTTTTTTTGTATTCAATTTGTTTAATTTTTTTGTACCATTCTTTCGTTTATTGAAATCCTTCGAGCACCCATTGGGATTTATCTCTGCATCACCCAAAGGTTGACTGGTAGATAATGCCTCTGGCATTAAGTCCGCCTTTGTACAATTTTATTGTTGTGCATAAAGTTTAAATAAATAAATATCACGGTACTTAGTTTCACATCCTTCGTGGCAACTCTTGGAAACGCGGGTCCTATGGGGTACAATCGAAGACTTTCTTTTATGACGCACTCGATGTAGGAAAACTTTGGCAGGTCATCTTTTTCCACGTCCCTTTCAACATTGCCCATGACATCGAGTATTCTGGAAAACAATGTGTGAGATGTCAGGCTTTTGGTCTCACCTCATGAGAACTCGTTGAAGGGGTTTTTTTACGTGTGGGAACCCCCACATGCTTCACCCCATAAGTACCAACGATGAGATGTGTGTCCTACCAAGTGTCCATTACCGGGCACCCTGGGTGCGCCCTCGAAAGGATAGCCCGTAAGATTAAGGATAAGGTTACGGGCGGACTTCGGCCTCTCCTTTGGGATCGCGTATAATCCCGCGTCGGTGAGTTCAACGCTTCTGTCGTGGTCTGCGTCCTCAGGCCCCGATCATCGAGGTCGGCAGACGTGGGCGTAGACAAGAGGTAGCATAGGATGGTATTTTCATTTTTTCGAATAGTTAAAATATATTATTTTCAAATATATTTTTTTTAATTTATCAGCATTTTTCACACTCCGTCGTATTAGTGCAGCTAAATGAAATGATAATTTCATTAAAGAAATGCATTACTTTACCTGAAAAACATGAATGCCGCAATGAATAACGGTATAACGTCGCCTGTCGTTACCCCGCGCGCCGCCGGGTCAACGATCGGTTTCAATCAGCTGCAATAACACGATGGAACGTAAAAAATGCTTATGAAAAATTCAGAAGAAATATATTTAAAGAAAAAATTAATCCGATCGAAAACAAATATCACACAAAACTTTTTATCTTCAGTACTATCGCCTGTCTTCGGTTTTAGGGAGCGTTTCCTTAACACCCGGTATAAAGTGAGTTAATAATTTTTTGAAGTCACAACTAGTTTATAATTACACTTACTCTTGATAGACTTTCTCTTGCCTTGCCTGGTCAGAGCCAAGCAACATTAAAGTATAGGTCAAGGTCGTTCCTGAAGTGTCATGGCCACCAAAGATTATGGTATCAAGTTCTTCTCGCATTTCCTTATCAGTCAATAAGCCTTTCTCCATTGATAATTCTAAAACTGTGTCCAATAAGGGTCTGAATTCATCTGTAATGAATAGATTTAAATTTACAACTTTTTGGTACAGCTGTGCTCTTTCCAGCGTTAATTTAAGTGGCGATAGCCCAATCACTAGGTGCTGGACTTAGGATCGAAGGTCGCGGATTCAAACCCCGGAAATGTGTAATGACACACTACTGGTGTGAACCTATTTCTCATCATCATCATTGTCAAAGCATTAGTCCTGGTTGCTCCAAAGCTTGCACTTTGAAGCCGCATTGTCTCAAAGGTCTGGGAAAATGTGTTAAATTAAATCGGGGCCTTTTTATTTTGCGTGTGGAAACCCTCACGGGTTCCATCCCGTCGGTGCCAACGATGAGATGGGTGCGTCGAAATCGAATCGCCTAAAACCACACGGTGTCCTCCCCAAGTGTAAATTGCCGGGCACTCGAGAGGATAACCCCAGAGTTACCGACGGACTTTGGTCGTCATCGCGGTCTCGCCTACGGGATCGGGTTTGATCCCGCTTCGGCGAGTTAACAGGTGTGTAGGACACACACGACACGCCTCCGTCTTGGTCTGCTTCTGTAAGGATGGCGAGTCGGCTGACTGTATATAATTATTTTTGTACGATTCTGAGAATGAGAAAGGTCATAGAATTAATCGCGCTAACAAGAATGGCGTCAGGCCAGTGTCTGCTGGCCACTTAACTCAGTGTATGCTACATGTCACGGCAATAGGTTTCAATCAAAGGCCCCATGCTGTTTTAATCGGTTCGTATCTAATATAACCGATTCATTATGGTTGGCAAGATGGTATCCGAAGGCTTCCACAAGAAAAAAAGATTTCCGTGTATTCAAAGTTCAATTTCCTTAATTCTTTCAAATGTGGCTGTAATTTTCTACACGAGATTCTTGAAATAATTATATAATAATATGGTGTTATGTGCACTTATATTATTATGTCAAACGATTACATATCTAATTATGGGTAGAGAATATACCGATAACCATAATTAAAATATAGGTATTACTCTCTAGGATTTTCGCACGAAAAAAAAAAAAGGTATTACTCTAGCTGATGCCCGCGGCTTATCGTTTTTGGTCATATCTCCGGTTCTACTTAACCAATTGCAATCGAACATACAGCAGATTTTAAGTCTGAGCAAGACCTTTTGAATAGAAAAATACGCATCAAAATCCGTTTATTAGTGTTTCGTCCATCGCGAACAAACAGAAAAACAGACAGATAAGAAATAAAAAAAAAATTGTTTAGGTTCGTTCACTTAACAAAATCTAACTTATTATTTTTAAATATCTCAGACACAACTTATTTACAATGTTATAATAGTATAGATAGATAAGTATTATAATGACCTTTAAGAACCAATATGCGTGATGTTAAGTGGGTTTAATTTCGTTCCTTACAAAGAGGAAAGTAGAGAAAAGAAAGGAAGACTAACGGAGTAACTAAAGGAAGATAAAAAAGTACACAGAATTACAATTAATAAAATCAATTCAATTAAGTTTCCATTTATAATAGGTGTTTACCTATGAGCGCGGTAGCCTAGTGGTTTGGGTAATGGACTGCTGAGACGAGGTCTCGGGTTCGGTCCCACGTTTTACCATGGCACACACCAATGAGTTTTTCGATGCTTTTCGAAGTTATGTGTGTATTTATCGCAGGTTTATAAGTGCCCGGTTAATGGCAATAGGCTCGCCACCTATTACATTGGGACCTAAACATAAACTGGCGAAATGTGGGTGCTAGCACCTCTGCCTACCCCTTCGGGGATATAGGCGTGAGTTTATGTTATGTTATGTTATGCTTTACCTATGAAATGGCCGAAATTTTCTTACAAATTCATGAGTTCGTTCTCGTTCTCGTTCTCGAGTTTTAGCGAGACTAACGAACAGCAATTCATTTTTATATATAGAGATTACGTAGAATCAAATATTTGTATTGTTTTAATAGCTTCCTTTTTAATGGCAAGTGTTGTGTATATCTGTAATAGGAATGCATATAAGAATTGTAAAAAGGATGCATGTCAGAAGATGTGTACTGTTGATGTACCAAAATCTTCTTCTTCTTCTTCTTCTTATATATAAAAATGAATTGCTGTTCGTTAGTCTCGCTAAAACTCGAGAACGGCTGGACCGATTTGGCTAATTTTGGTCTTGAATTATTTGTGGAGGTCCAGAGAAGGTTTAAAAGGTGCTATCGATTGAGGCAGTACGAAGTCTGCCGGGTCAGCTAGTAAATAAATAAAGACTATGATTATGTAGGCTGTATTTGATTCCACCAAGGTCTTTGGGGCTCAAACCAACCTCACCTGCAAGCCGGTACAGCTGCTGATCGACGGATGAGGCTCTGGCACAGGCTTTTCGTTTCGGGGTTGGCAGGTCAGATGGTCGTCGCTCCCCTAAATGCCAAGATAAACCAACCAGGAGGAATAGGAGATCCGAACCCTGGCTTCAAAATATAAGCTTCGGATGCAACCGGTATTGGCGGTGAAACTTGGATGATGATGAAAGGCGGAGGCTCTATAGGTAGTAAACTCTAGTTCTACTACCTATAGAAATGAAGATAAAATCAAGTACCTACTGCCGATGGATCCTGTTTGACCTTGATTATTTCAGCTTTTCTCTTTTCCAGAATCTGAAAATGAATAAAAAGCAGGAATCTTTAATAAGCATCTAAAGGCGATGCCATATTTACAGGTTCATAGCTACTGAAATACAATTTCAAGAAATAGTTATATTGCGTTCGGTATCCAATCCTGTCCCCAGATATTATAGGATTCTGGAATGAAAAATGCTATTTTTGTTTTCTGGGAGCATTACATCATCGAATGGAACGCTAATTCTTTGTGCACAGTCTAGTGACCTCTGTCCTCCAAGAGCGCAGACCTGGGGGTGACAGGTGAACCGCCTGTCACCCTAGCAGAAACAGGCCGGGGCGGTGGCGCGTTCAAGACGTGGGCACCGCGCTTTCCAAACCCGAGGGGACCATCTCGAAACCGGAAATGGACCTGGGTCAGTAGGGGTGCGAGGTAAATTCCTTATGGAACTTCTTACACCTGAAGACTTCTTTACTTTTGAAGATATGCCCGATATAACCGCCCCCGCTGTCCGGCGGGAGGGTATCCGAGGGGATTTCTACACGAAAAAAGGGTCGATCAGCTTGACGACACTTTGACAAGCCTTTGTCTTGACTTTGACAAAACGGCCACTTAGACCTCAAGACTTTGGCGATCCATGACTCCAACGTACGTCTCAACTCCATTGCGTCAACCACATATAAGTAACTTTTTGTATCGTCGCTGCACTTATTGTTACTTAACACATCGTCATGCTAGCGTTCTCCTGTTTGCATCCAAGCTTATCATCTCAAATCTCAGGGACGACTTACTCCTTCTCAATAATGCTGCTATTATGGGAGCGACTGCCGTTTGACCCCTCAACCGTGGAGGAAAGCCTGCAACAGAGCCTCGTCCGTTAATCAGTAGGTGAACTTGGTAAACGGAGGGTGGGACGCCCCGAACCAGATGGACTGACGACCTGAAAAGGGTAGCTGTGATAATGGAAAGAACATTGGGAGAGGCCTATGTCCAGCAGTGGAGTACGATAGGCTGTTGAATGTACCGGCAATGTACCCCATACACCATTTTATATTGTTACTTACCACAGTAGAAAGATTATGTAAGCCTTTGATAATCGCGTCCTGTTTCTTCTTCACACTCGACAAACAGAAAATGATATCACTGAGGAGCCAAATTTTCACGAAACGTTCGAACATTAATCCAAACATTGCCTTCAATGACTGTCTGTATTCTTTGAATAGATCCTGTCTTTCATCAGCGTCGAGTCCTAAAGAAGTTTCTGTGAATTATGAAACAGAGTAAATTCCAAATACTTCGTATTTGACAGAGGTGGTTAATCCTGATCGGATTTTTTTATTCACTTCGTGGTCAACTCTGCCCACAACCCGTTCATCCTGCGGACTTAGTTCACTATTGACAGTTTTTTCAGTGGTTGGCTCGAACCAAATGGCACTGTAAGTTCGGCGGAAATTTATATGAAATAACAAGGAATGATGTCATATGTTGCTATTATCAAATAATTTACTATTAGGTAAGTAGTAATTTTGTTTAATAATTTTATTTTTTGTTTTATCTTGTGAATGTAATGTAATGTACGTTTATTTTATCTTCAAACACCTTCGTATAAAGTTTAAAATCGAACGACAGTAAGAACTTGGTATAAGCCAACTCCCTACTATTTTCATTTCCTTTCTACTATTATGCATATATACAGATGAAACTAATAATTTTTTTTTTGTCAGCTACACTTGTATATTCAAAATTTAATTGGACACAGATTTCTCTCATGCTGTTCATACGGTTTGCTTTGATTCCATAGGATTTGAAGAAAAAAAAATTGAGTTTCAGTTCCAAGTATAGGATAGAGGATAGGATAGAGAATATTGTTTTTTTTTTCTATTTTTGTGTGCAAATCTTAATGCGGTTCCTAGAATATATCTATTTACCAAGTTTCAACAGCATAGTTCTTATAGTTTCAGAAAAAAGTGGCTGTGACATACGGACGGACATACCGACAGACATGACGAATCTGTAAGGGTTCCGTTTTTTTGCTATTTGGCTACGGAACCCTAAAAAGAGGGCGTTTTTATAAATTAAGAAGTTTTCATTTCATATTTTTGAATATGGAACGCGTTCGGTGATGATGACGCGAGTTCCATGATTTTTGTTCACCCAAAAATTGCTCAACGCGCCTAAAGAAGTTTTAACTTCAATAATTTCGTGAAACTTACTACAGATGGTCTCCAAATTGTTGATCAAAAGCAAAGGTTCCGGGTTGAAGGTTTTCTCTTGGGAGTCAAAATCGTCCACAAGACGTTGCGCTTGCTTGTTGAACACAGGAACAAGACCGTTCAATATCTGCTGTGTAAAGGCCAATTGCATGATCTTACGGTGTGCTCTCCATTTCATTCCTGAAAGGCATTTTTATATAGGTTCAAATCCAGTGAATCAAACCTAAACTTAAAATGCGCACGCTCCACACGCGGATTTCGTTCAGTTGACTTATATTTTGATTATTTTGGGCAGACAATTTAGCCTTATGGCTTGTCCGTTTGCTGGTTAATATTACATAGAAATGTATTTTACATAGAAAAGGTATTTTTACCAGGGTGCACCAGAAGGAGGGTTATGTTTTTCGAGAGTATGTTTATATGTTTGGTACGCTCAGCGTGTGTTGAGAGGTGTCGTTAGATTCGTATCTACTATGAGAGTGATACTGGGTATATCAAAAAATATGGCGGATTTTTGAAGCTATAATGTATGTTGTCAAAAAATATCTTCATTGAAACTTATCTTACCAAAATGAAGCAATGAACAAAAAATAAAAAAATCAAAAATACCGACTGCCCTAAAAAGACCGAAACAGGTATAATAGCAAACGGGACCCATTTACAAATCATAAACCGAAAGAAAATAAATGGGTCCCGCCTGCTATCAAAACGTGTTTCGGTCTTTCTAGGGCAGTCGGTTTTCGATTTTTTAATATTTACTGGTGGTAGAAATTTGATGACACAAATTTGTCACAAAATTCGCCGGGTAGGCACCACCGTGCACGATTGCGAAAAACCCTCCATAGTAATCCAATTTCAGTTTGATTGCGTTCAGGGGTCAGCAAGTGCATAGCGGGGCAGGGGGATTGTGGTCGCAGCACTAGTGGGACCGGTGGGTGTCACGCGGTGCTGCGACGACAATCCTCTTCTGATGAGGCCGTCAAGCTGAGTGCCACCATTGTTACATTTTACGTGTATGTAATGGTGACCCTCTTTCCTCAGACTTTACCTTCAGCTTACCATCAAGCCGAGGTGAAGTCAAATTGACTTGTCCTAAATATAAAAAATAAAAAATAAATCCTTCGAAATTATTATTTTTATTATATTATATAAGCCTTGACAGCCTTCCTAACGACTTATAACAATTCATATCCAGAGTGCTATAAAAAGATGAATTATTTAATGTTCTAGTTCGTAATAACTACATCAGGCTGCTCATAACCTAAAATTCAACCCTTGAGAACACTTGCTCTTACAGCATCCTACGCTTAAGTAGACCATGGAAAATTAATGTCAAATAAATAACAACGCTCGAGTCTAAAGCTCTAAAGGTTGCAGCAACAACAACAGTTCATACAACAATAACTGTGTTGTAAAGCGTTTCTATCATCATTAAGGATCGTTTCTCTTTGAAAACGCGATGACACTTGCATCCTTTTATCGCGTTAGCCGTTGAATTAATCTTATGTGAAACGTTACGTCACAGCGATGTTTTCATGCGGTGTTTGGAACCCCACCAAAATCTTCTGGCCAAACCAACCTCTCCTGAAAGCCGGTACACCTGCTGATTGAAGGACGAGGCTCTAGTGCAGGCTACAGGTGCCTTCCTGGGACAGTCGCTTTCATAAAACCCATATAAGCCAAATAAAGAAGGAGTAAGCAGTTTTGGATGTAACCAGGAACAGCGCTGAGATAGCGATGTTTTAAGTCCAAACATACCTGTCGATGTGAGCAGGTGATAGCGATGTTTTAAGTCCAAACATACCTGTCGATGTAAGTAGGTGATACCGATGTTTTAAGTCTAAACATACCTGTCGATGTGAGCAGGTGATAGCGATGTTTTAAGTCCAAACATACCTGTCGATGTGAGCAGGTGATAGCGATGTTTTAAGTCCAAACATACCTGTCGATGTAAGTAGGTGATAGTGATGTTTTAAGTCCAAACATACCTGTCGATGTGAGCAGGCCATTGCCTAACCAAGGCTTCGCAATGTCATACATAAAATTCTTCTCAACTGAAGAACTTAGTATTGTGTATGCGTCTTCAGGATCTGTCACAACTGAAAATGTGGAACTGCGATTAGTCGTTCTAGAAGAGAGCTTACAGGTTGTGTGAACAGAAGCGTCGGTAGCTTAGTGGTTAAGGTGTCGACCCTACGATCGAGAGGTCCCGTGTTCGAATCTTGGCCATTATACTACTGACGCGAACCCACTCCTAACAAGCAATTTAGCTTAGCTGGAGGGGTTAGGGGGAATATTAGTAATTTCGGTTACTAATATTCTTATATAACAAAAAAGTACCACAATGGAAAAATAACTGGTTTACAGATTTGGGTTCAGTAGTGCTTTAGTTTTTAGCGTTGCGTATCCAAATATTTTTTGGATAAATGTCTAAAACTTTTTCCGCGAGTGTCACAGGGAATATCTTAATTCCCCGTAATAGCACTTAAGGGGGATACCGATCCCCAGGCAGGAGTCGTCCTCATCCCAATAGCAATGGGGATGAGGACTTTTGACACCACGGAAATACAGGGTATCATTTGGTGGTGTCACGGGGAAAGAAGGAGTATTCCTAAATAAACTCAACTCGACTTTCATTAGTCAAATAATTGCGATTTGATATTTATTTTTCGATCGAACCCACACATTTGAGCAGTGAATATCATATTTGAGAATAGGTAACCTATCCTTAAACAGTTTTCTTAAATATTTATATTACTTACAATACACATTGATTGGGCCCAACGAAAATATGGTAACTCCACCAATTGCTGCACACTTCTGAGAAATTTTCTTGT
The DNA here is from genome assembly GCA_946251805.1 of Cybosia mesomella. Classification (NCBI taxonomy): domain Eukaryota; kingdom Metazoa; phylum Arthropoda; class Insecta; order Lepidoptera; family Erebidae; genus Cybosia; species Cybosia mesomella. Next base: position 3,577,935 of record OX276413.1, read on the forward strand.
AAAAATCCCACATATCTAAAAATTAACAGAGTTATAAATAACTTATTACTTTTCTGAGGATATGAAATCCTACTATCTATAAAACGCACGAAAAAAAAACTAAGGGTAAATGTGACAGTTTGGATGTATATTTGTTGAGCTGAGTGAGATGAAGTCGAGCGAAAGCTCCTCATACCAGACTTCAGGATTTTCTTTGTCACAGGTCTCCTCCTAAACAACTAATCCAATCAGAACCAAATTTGGCATGACTAAAGAGGTCAATCAGAGGAAGGTTTATGGATATATTTTGAAAAAATTAATGCTACCACAAAGGAATGATCACCGTTAATAAAATTCCAGATGGAATTACATAATAACCGCTCGAGACTTCCTTACTCTTTGGAACGGTTGAGGATAGGTCACGTTTCAAGTCATCGGTCTTCAATCGCATTTTAAAATATAATTTCGATGATAAGATGTATAATTGACTATACGTGGAGTTGGAGACGAGCTATGAGTGAAGTTAAATATATTTGATTGTCAAAAGAACTTAAATACGAGTGCGTAAATCTAACAGTGTAATAGAAGAAAGTCGAATATTTGAGTCTCGGCTGATCGGAGGGTGAGTGGAAATAAATATATTTCATACCCAGCGCACACGACTGGCACGGTTACGCTGAGCACATAAGAGCTACTACGGCGTGCGCTTTCGTACAGTGACGTGCGCATCTGTTTGTGTCTAGTGAATGAACGTCGCAGGCGGTGCACAGTATTCTGCCTAAGTTGAATTTTCCCCAGAGAGGACAAAAAGTTTTTGTTTTTTTTTCCTTGGAAATAATTATGGCATCTGTATCATTGGTTTGGGGATGTTGTTCCAATAAAGGAGTGGCTGCGCATGAACAGTTCATAAATTGCATTATATGCAACAATTCATTCCACTTTCTTTGCCTAACGATTCCGGTGATTCCAAGTGATTCTGATGAGTTTTATCAATGGAAGTGCCCAGATTGTTTGAATAAATGTCGAAAGGGTGCTAAAAATGATGGTACCCCTGTACGGAACGTGTTCACAACCCGAGGAAGTAAACGGCCTGCCCTAAACTCTCCCCCATCATCGCAACCCATTACTGCGGGTGATGTGCGCTCCATTATACAAGAAGCTATTAAGATCGAGTTCTCGGTATTGCTTCAACAAATGAATGATATGATTGTTAACTCAATCAACAAGGAATTAGCACCTATAAAAAAGGACATCGAAGAGCTTAAAGACTCACTAAATTTTCATACTCTGGAATTCGATAAATTAAAATCTGAACATGAGTTATCCAGAAATAATATTGGGAATGTGAAGGAAGAGAATGCACGCCTGAAGAATACAGTTAATGATATGGTTACCAGAATCAATTATCTCGAACAAAATGCGCGCTCAAATAATTTGGAACTGCAATGCTTACCAGAGAATATAAATGAAAATCTGTATAGTATTATTAAACAGCTTGGCTCGGTAGTGGGTTGTGAGGTTAAGGATAATGATGTCTCACACTCAACTCGTATTGCGAAAATCAATAATGACAACTCACGCCCTCGATCCGTAGTCATTCAGTTTGCTACTCCTAGGATACGAGACCATCTTCTTGCTTCTGTGATCACTTACAATAAAAAGAATGCTAACAACAAGCTCAACACTGCCGATTTCGGTTTGGCTTGTGCTAAAGGTCCTGTGTACGTCGTTGAGCACCTATCGCCAGCCAATAAAAGCCTTCATGCAGCTGCTCGTCTTAAGGCAAAGGGAAAAGGCTACAGGTATGTTTGGGTGAGAAACGGCAAAATCTTTGTTAGGAAAAACGATACTACTGAGCATATACTTATTAAGAATATAGATTGTTTAAATAAAATAGTGTAAATATAATTATGTTCTTCTAAATTAATACTTACGCATTGAATTGTACATAATCCTTATAGTAAATTCAATAGTTTACATATTTATTATCAAAATGCAGGTGGCTTAAAAACAAAAACAATTGATTTTTATCGTAATATTTGTTGCAATGATAATGATATTGTTATAATATGTGAAACTTGGCTTGATGGCTCCATAATGAGCAGTGAGTTATTTGTCAGTAGGTATGTAGTGTACCGAAGGGACAGGGACTCCTCTAACTCTAGCAAGGAGAAGGGGGGTGGGGTGTTAATTGCCGTAAAAAATAATATTAATTCAAAACGTATTAGAGCGTGGGAAAGTGATTGTGAGGATCTCTGGGTAGTACTGAATGCATCTAGTTCCCGTGACTTATCTCAAATAGCTCTTTGTGCAGTATATTTACCACCACCTGTACTGCGTTCATCTCTAGAACACTTTATTGATAGCTGTAACTCTGCAATGGAACAAATGAGAGACTCAGAACTGTGTATTATGGGTGATTTTAATCTATGGGATCTCGACTGGAAGCAAGGGGCAAGCATGTCGGACGTTGATGAGCTAAGTAATAAAAACCAACTGATGCTAGAATTTTTAATGATTAGTAGACTCACTCAATATAATTTCATTACCAATCATATGGGCCGAACACTAGACCTAATTCTCTCTACAACACCTGAATGCACTCTAAGCGAATGTTTCACTCCCATCAGTAAAGTTCACAAGCCGCACCCCCCTTTGGAAGTCACTATTTCACTTGCAAAGGAAGTTAGGCTTCCTTATAATGTCTCTAATAAAAGACCCAACTTCTTCAAAGGTGACTATCAGGCTATATGCACGTTTTTGGTTAAATTAAACTGGAATGAATTGCTTGACGATCTTGGTGACGATAATGAGATGGTGAAGGTTTTCTATAACAATCTAGACATTGTGGTGGGAAAGTTTGTACCGTCTTGTATACCAAAAGGTAATAAATTTCCACCATGGTTTAACAAGAATTTATTAAAATCATTAAATGAAAAAAATAGGCTTAGAAAGCGATATAAAAAGTATAAAAACCCAATGGATAGAGTAGAATTAAAATATGTAGGTAAACGTTGTGATATTTTGGCTACTGAGTGCTACAATAACTATACTAGGCGACTTGAAGATGATCTTAAGCGAAATCCTAAACTGTTTTGGTCACACGTTAAAGTTAAACGAGGAGGATCTAGCCCATACCCTAAGTCTATGTCTAACGGGTCAGTTACAGCATCTGACGGCATTGAAATATGCGAAATGTTCGCTGATTATTTCTCCTCGGTATACAGCACCAATAATGCTATTCCGAATACAGCTTACATGTCAGAAAACCTACGGATTTTAAACCAGTACAGTTTATGCCTCAGTTTACCATCTATAAACCAAGACATCCTGCAGAACACACTAAAGAATATTGATACTAAAAAGGGGGCGGGTCCTGATGGTATCCACCCAATATTCATAGCAAAATGTTGCTCTGAGTTAACCAGGCCGCTGATGTTAATTTTCAATAAGTCTTTAGAGACCGGTGTATTCCCCGATAAATGGAAAACAGCTAAAGTCATACCTATACACAAATCAGATGACGCTACAGCTATTTGCAACTATCGGCCCATATCCATTTTGTCATCCTTCGCAAAAATTTTTGAAAGCATTATCTGTCCAATTATGCGAAACCATTTAAAGCTCTACTTGAGCGATCATCAGCATGGATTTGTAGCACACAGATCTACAACTTCAAACCTAGTCCCTTTCACAGAGCTACTGATTAATGCTGTAGATTCGGGCTGTCAAGCCGATGCCATTTATACCGATTTTTCAAAGGCATTCGATAAAGTGTCTCACAGTATTCTAATTGCAAAGTTACAGGCCTATGGCATCTCGGGATCCTTACTTGGTTGGTTAGCATCGTATTTAAGTGAAAGAGTTTTCTCAGTTGTAGTTAATGGATACGAGTCAAATGTTAAGCATATTTCCTCCGGTGTTCCTCAAGGCTCGCATCTCGGTCCAGTCCTGTTCAATTATTTTATAAACGACGTTCCCGAATGCTTCCATTTCTCTGAGGTCTTTATGTACGCAGATGATCTCAAGTTTGTAAAAATAATGAAATCAGATCTAGATGTGGCTCACCTGCAAAGTGATTTGGACAGACTTGTTTCATGGTGCAAAAATAATGGGATGCTTTTAAATGCAAAAAAATGTAATCATATAACTTTTACGAGAAAACTTAAAATTCAAAATAACAGTTATTATATCGATGGTGACAAAATAACTGAGGTGGAGACTATCAAGGACCTTGCAGTACTGTTTGATAAGAAATTAACATTCACGCCACATTTAGACAAGGTCATTGCGAGAGCTTCTAAGTTTTTAGGTTTTGTGCTCAGAAATTGTAAAAGTTTTCGCAATACGTATACGAAAATTTTGCTATACAACAGTTTAATTCGTAGCACCGTAGAATACTGTAGTGTTGTATGGCGACCACATTTTGCGACACAGGCATTGCGCATCGAACGTATTCAGAAGCGTTTCGTTTGGCATCTGGCATTCTCGGTCGGTGTTGCAAAAAAAATACGCTCTTATAGGGGTAGGTTGGAACGGTTCCGCATTCAAACCCTAGAGTACCGTGCAAGGCTAAATGATGCATTATTTGCCTATAAGATTCTTAAACACCAAATTGATAGTCCTGGGTTGTTGGCACTGTTCAGATTTAATGCTCCAACGAGATTACCTCGACGCTCAATTACTCCTCTTTGCCCACCGTTAAGGAGAACAGTTCTAGGTTCTAGTTCTCCTTATGCTAGACTTAGCAAAATTGTGAACAGTGTCAGCGACCTGGTGGACTTCAATTTTGACCCCATTCGCAAGCTGATAATGAGCCTATCCGACGACGTCAATTAAATTAATTTTGGCGCATTTATCATTTTCTTTTTCTTGTGTTTTTTTTTAGTTAATAATTTTGTTTCTTTTTAACTTTTTAATTTTATCATTACTTTTCTCTAATTTGTAATTTGCATGTGGTGTTTATCTATAAGTAATTATTGCACTGTCCGTTGTTTGTTTTTATTGTAATTTGTAATTGTTTTAGTGTAAATAATTGTTGATAAACCAAATAAATAAAATAAAATAAAAAATAAAGAGACACTGTGACCAAACTTTACACGCTCAGAAAGCATGTCCAGAGTTGTGACTTTCAAAAAGAATTTTCAAAATCGGACTTGCCACGGAGGAATGATCACTGTTCAAAATTTTCAAAATCTGATTCACGATGTCTCACTCAGCTCAACATTGCAAGCAGCGATTCGCCTTGCAGACCTAGTTATTTATTTATTTACTTCAGTATTACTTAAGATAAACATGGAGGCTAAAATTATCAAGTCAACAAGCAAGATAGCATCTGTAGCCGAAATAGGACAAGATATAATGTTTATGTATGAATGTTTGTTACTCTTTCAAGCTAAAATGTTAAACGGATCCGAACGAAATTTGGCACAGGGATACATTATAGTCTGGAATAAAACATAGGTTACTTTTTATCTCGAGAATAGGTTCCCATGGGAGGGGAACGCGAACATAATTGCATGCGGTCGCAGTCGCAGGCAACAGCTCGTTACTCATAAAATACCTAGAAACTTCTTGCAAATACCATTTGTAAATATTTTTATACTTTTCATGGAACCCGCCGCGCGCCGCCTCCGACGACGTGACCTCGTCGTAGTATTCACACCAAAACATATCGGTAACTTTAGAAATAATAAGATTTAGGTACTATAAGCCGGGGTGTGTGTTGGGTAACCTCCTCGAGTGTCGCTCCGATTCCGATCCCGCTGCAGTCCGGGGGGAACGGAATCGGAGCGGCCGGTACACCCAGGGCGGCGGTCAATGGCTTCCCCTTCACCCCTTCATAGGGTTGGCATTGATCGTCGGCCAATACCCAAGGGCAGACGAGGTCTCGGGTTCGATCCCAGGTTTTACCATGGCACATACCAATGATTTTTCGATGCTTTTCGAAGTTATGTGTGTATTTATCGCAGGTTTATAAGTGCCTAGTTAATGGCAATAGGCTCGCCACCTATTACATTGGGACCTTAACATAAACTGGCGAAATGTGGGTACTAGCACCTCTGCCTACCCCTTCGGGGATATAGGCGTGAGTTTATGTTATGTTATGTTATGAACTCCTCCGTAATCACTAGCGCGATCTTGACCAAATTTACCACGGTGATAGTGTGGAGACAGAGGAGTGTTTTGAAGCGAGATGGTTCATGTCCGATGTACCATTGAGGAATAATCACCGAAAAACAGTTTCACGAGCGCGCGGCCTAAGCTAAGCGCGCGACCGTAGTAAGATGTCTTATTTTCAAGTAAGCTCGCTCAGCTCAATTTATTTCAGTCGCACCCTGTACTGAATTCCTAGTTATATGGGTTACACTATGAAAAGGTTACAGAATGAAAGTGTTACACTTATAAATGTGATATTTAATTTGTTAATCATTACCCCTTTCAATTGTGTAACCGTTATATATATGTAACAGATATTAATCTGTTAACAGTGTTAACCGAAATGCTACGATGCCAAATTTACTATCCTATTATATTTATAATCTATATTTTTAAATAAAGGTATTTTATAAACCCCCAAGTACTTTAGGACGTTATTTCTGTTACACTTATTAACACATATAAAACGTACCACTTTGAATATACAAGGTACACTTTGGTATCTGTTACATTTATAAATGGGTTTCTTCTAAAACAGTTTCAAAAAAGCGGCCAAGTGCGAGTCGGACTCGCCCATGAAGGGTTCCGTAGCAGTAAGTAACATAATAATGCATTCTTTTAAGTTTTATATTTGAGTTGATTGAATGAAATGTAAATTGCGTTTTACGATTTATGACGTATTGAAAAAAACTACTTACTAGATCTTGTTCAAACCAATCTTCGGTGGAAGTTTACATTAATGTACTTCATATATTTTTTTAAGTTTTATCACTCTGTTAATTTAGAAGTTACAGGGGGGGGGAAGGACACATTTTACCACTTTGGAAGTATCTCTCGCGCAAACTATTCAGTTTAGAGAAAAATTATACTAGAAACCTCAATATCATTTTTGAAGACCTATCCATAGATACCTCACACGTACGGGTTAGATGAAAAAAAAAATGAGCCCCAAAATTTATTGTTTATTTCTATTTTTGTGTGAAAATCTTAATGCGGTTCACAGAATACATCTACTTACCAAGTTTCAACAGCATAGTTCTTATAGATTCGGAAAAAAGTGGCTGTGACATACGCACGGACAGACAGACAGACATGACGAATCTATAAGGGTTCCGTATTTTGCCATTTGGCAACGGAGGTTACCAATAGATCACTGCGGTCGACATCTTCAGTGGTACACGTCGGGACGCCGTCGAGTGCGGAGAACCTTCCTCGGCGGCGAACTCGGTGCGACTGAAGATGTCGACCGCAGTGATCGACGAAACGTCTGGAACACAAGTTTCCGATGGACCACGGCCAAACAGCCCGGAAGCAGTATATTCTACATGCAACGCCGGCCGTGAAAGCCTTAAGATATAAACGTACGTATAGACATGTACGGCATATATCTATACATACAAATAAATAACATTACAGTGTCTGTTTGTAATATTAAAGTAACAGATTTTTAATGATTGCACATGACAAAAACACTATTTTTATGTTTTGACTGTAGTCTGTTTGAAAGAGGTAATCTCTGCTACGGCTGGGCCGATTTTGACGAGAGTTTTATAGGTAGATAGGTAATGTTACAATATCATAAGCTATTTAAATTTTAGAAAAATAATTAAGCTTCTGCGCAAAAAATAATTAAACCCACAAAATTGTGACTAAATTCTGATTTACTCTGGAAAGGCTGGGCCGGGCCGATTTTGCTGGGACTTTCACTGGTAGATAGGTAATGTTAGAAGACGTAACTTTGCTTTCGATGATACTTTGGATGTTATTTTGGAAAAATAATTAGGGTTTCGCGCAAAAAAATTAATATCCCAAAAATCGACATCCACGCGATCCATATTGGTATAAATGTGTATTGGTATATGATTTCTAATAGTTAAGTAGAATGGAAATAATGTAGAAAAATAATACAAATTTACAGAAAAACAAAAATGTATCTTCTTTCTATTGATAAGAACTTAACCAAGGTAACCTTTCCGAAAGTATTCAGATACCCTTCATTTTTTCACATTTATATTGTGCCTTATGAATTATCATAAGGCACAATAAAACAATAATACAATTGAAAAATATCAAAATTGCAGTATTATTTCATATAACATAACTTCACGCTTCAATCCCCGAAAGGATAGGCAAAGGTGTATTACACACCCACGATTCGCCAGTTATGTTTGGGTCCCAATGTAATACCGGGCACATTACTAAGCAATAATAAACATTTTTAATACAAACATAACTACGAAAAGTCAGAGGTGTGTGCCCGGGGCGACTGACGATTGAACTCGAGACATCGTCTCGGCAGTCCGATACGTGCATCACTGGGCTATCGCCGTTTTTTTTCCTGCGTCACTTACTTGTAGGATTGGATTTGCAGAATAAATACACATGTCCAATTATTGGCAGCCAACCAGGGTACACAGGCGGCCATTTAAACGATCGATTGAATCTTATTCGATGGAATATCCACACAACAGCACATATCGTCAGAAATAATATGAAAATGTACATTATTTATGTACATAAGTACTCTTCACCGTTTAAGTGGAACTCAGACGGCATAATGAGAAAACTTTGGAGTCCATACTCGTTTCAGAAAAATTATAAAGAAAAATTTTTCTGCGCAATCACGACGAAGATTATTTTTTTTGTCACAACATGCCCTTCATGAAAATAATGTCATTATTTTAAATACTTGATACAGGAAACTGGTACTTACGTAATTTTTATACATTAAAGCTCATTAATTATAGTGTAAAAATGTAATTTTATATTTGTAATGCGTATGTCATGTAGAAGCAATGACGTAATTATTAAAAAGAGATAGATGTTCAGGGGTCAGCAAGTGCATAACCGGGCAGGGGGATTGTGGTCGCAGCACTAGTGGGACCGGTGGGTGTCACGCGTGTCTCTTTTGATAAGGCCGTCAAGCTGAGTGCCACCATTGTTAACATGGTACGTGTATGTAATGGTGACCCTCTTTCATGAGACTTTACCTTCAGCTTACCATCAGGCGAGGTGAAGTCAAATTGACATTTCCTAAATATAAAAAAAGATGTTCTTGCAGTTGCCTGCAGGACATTCACTTAGAGATACGGTACGGATACGGTAGTTGCTCTCCCAAGATAAACCAATCCATAAGGAAAGGACAAATAGGAGAGTGAACGCTCCCCTCTCTCTCCAGGGGGACAAAGTGCAAGCTCTGGTACAACCGGGATGGGCGCGCGCATGATGATAGGTATTTTGACTATATTTAAAATATTGTACGAATTGTTGTCATCCTAATAAAATGTACCGTAAAAACATATTTTATTAATTTTCAATATAAAATAAGTTTCTTTTTTGTTAAAAAATCAAGATTAAAATCTCACTTTTTTTGAGATTTGATCACGTGCTTATAAACGCTCTGTGACGTCACACATAAGTAAACAGTTTTTCAATACAGGCTGTCTACATTTCCTAGTGTTAATCGACTGGTTCAATTATTAATTACTAATAATGTTTCACTTTTATCTTATATATCTCAAAATAAATCATTATTTTTGCAACTAATTTCAATAATTATATAAACGTGCTTTAAGTCGCTTACTGTTTACTTTGGTGTGACGTCACATGTCACAGGATCAATTATGGCGCGTAATTTTTTTAAATCAAACTTTAATATCGATTTTTATCGTAAATAAAACAGTTCTCAAAAAAATATTGATGCCATCTGCATTTTTGTTGTAATATATGATACAGAACTATTTTTTTGCAGTAGTGAAATACCCTATTGTTTGTTTTTACCATTACCACTGCTAATACCACTGCTATCACGGAGCAGTTAAACACAAAGCATACATTACAAAAATATTACTTCGTCAGACTCAAGCGCCTAGGGTCAGCGCAGACAGAGAGGAATAATCCCCGCGCGGTCTCGGGCATTTCTTTACGGATCGCGTATGCCTCGAGCTTGCGCGCGACCTCGCGAGCCTGCGCGAATAAACCGTTCTGGGTTACCACTCTACAGTAAACATTTTTTTTATACCACTCAAGTGGCAGACAAGCTCACGGCCCACCTGATGGGAAGCGGTTACCGCGGTCTATGGACGTGTGCAACACCAGGGGCGCCACACTCGCGCTGCCGACCCTGTAAAAACCTTCTAATTCTTGAAGAACCCCATATTGTAGTCGCTTTTTTTTTTTTTTTTTTACGTGCGGAAATCCCTTTGGATACCCCCGGGGGTGGTTATGTCGTGTCTCGACTAAAACCGCACGGTGTCCTCCCCAAATGTCCGTTGCCGGGCACCCCGGGTAAGCCCTCGAAAGAATAACCCCAGGGTTTTGCGCAGAGGCAATATCGTAACCAATGAGGTTTATCCGAGGTGCGATTATTGCTAGTTGAAAACTATCGTAGTCGCTTGGGAAAACCACAGCAGGGAGATCATTCCACAGCCTGAGGGTGCGCGGAATAAAGTGCCTTTCATATCTAACAACATGCCAGTTTGTCGCGAAAGTTCGTCCACGATGGTGGACTGGTATATGATGATATGATGGGTCTGTAGACTCGAGACGGCGTGCGGTTTTAGTCGGTTCAAGCCCAACATAACCGCCCCCGCTGACCGTAGGAGGGTATCCGAGGGGATTTCCGCACAAAAAAAAACGTTGATTTCCGATTTCTTCGGAACTTCTTTCCCACGCATTCATCTTTACTAATTTCTCACTATATGTTCTGCTCGACACATTAAATAAACATTCATGAGATGATACTAAACATATTCATTTTTAATTTGTCTTCGTCCATTTTACTGTTCATTATGTAGGTACTTCGGATTAAAAATCTAAAAAAAGAGGTCCACCCTCTTTAAACTCAGTGACAACACTGAAAGTACGCGTACCGCGTACGACTAGTAACTATTTATTAGTCTGTGGTACGACGCGGGCGCTGACTCGACGGCGCGCGGGGATTCCCGCGTATCTTAGAGGACGCGCGAGCATCTTTTTGGGGCTCAAGGATGGGTGATGCGCAATACATGACATTCAGCCAAATGTCACATAGCCTAGCCCCATCAACTCCACTCCCACCTGCACGCTGGTGAGCCCTGCACCAAACAGACGGGAGATCGGGGGTCCGGAACTTTCATCTTCGGATTACCACCAGGAAGTGAGTCAACCTGGCGGTGTGGTGGCTGAAGGGTGCAGTTACACAACAACATAAATACTAACCAATAAATACTAGAATCACACAGATCACTACTAAACACATAAGCTGACCAGCAGCCCACAACAATCAAGTGTAGGACCACACACAACACGACAAGCCCAACAGCCGACTCCTACGCGAGGCCGTGCCCCCGCTGCGCCATCCGCGCAGCGAGGGCACGGCCTCTAAAATTCCGTGCGTAGTCGAACGCCGTAGGTATTACTAAGGAGTCCTGGGGGGTTGAGCCAAATGCACCCGGGTCAGATGGTCGCAGGAGGCAACACGACCTCTTTGGCCCGGTGTTGTACCACAAACGGTGCCCGCGGCCTAGCCAGCTTCGGGTAATACGGAAAACGCATCGGCCGTCATAGGCTGATAGCGGGCGAGGGCTCTGGGCAGACGGGTAAGCAGAGGGCGGTGCATGGAGGACGGGAAAGCGACCTGGTTTTCCCGAACCGGGGATGGCACCCGCCTCTCTTTGCGCCTCACCGTCGCGTCTTGCTCCCTGCTTGCGTAGCAGCTGGCACCTGTAGGTCCCCGGACAGTTCATCCGGACAGGAGCCAGTCGGAGCCCTACACCCTGGCGGTAGGCCCTGGCGTTCCTCGGCCTTTTGTCTATCACCGAGGACGTCCCCACCGTTGCGGGCTCCCTGGAGGGTGGGGCGCCGCTGGGGTTGAGTACACATATCCAAACAAAACATGGAACATAGGGACAAACAGACACTACAAACACAACACACACCAAACCCACACTCACCACACACCACACACACTAACACACAGACAGCACACAGGTCAGGATCAAGCAACAACATAATCCCACTAGTACCTAGTGGCCTGACACCCGCGACACCGGCACCCGGTAGGCTGCTTACAACCTCCTGGCAGCTGGTGACTCGCAAGCGACACCAAAACAACAGCGCTCTACAGGAAGCGAGCAGCCTCACTCCTGAAGAGCGTAAGAGGGCGAAGATCGAGCGGAAGAGGCAGGCTCGAAAACTTCGCCAAAAAGAAAAACGGGCCAGCGCAAGGAGTGACGGTGCTGCCCCCCCACCCAAGGCGAAACTGGACGTGACAAGCGGTGAGGTTCTGGCTCCCAACACGGGGGTGGGACCAACATCCGTGAGTGCGGAAAGCGTAGCCAAGGGGGGGGGAGTTGTCGCCGCCACGACGGAAGCTGAGCCCAAAGCAGGTACCTCGCGGCAAACCGAACCCGGCGGACTGACATCCAAGGCGAAAGCTGAGGAAAGACGTCAACCGGCGGAGGCAGCCAAGAGGGAAGGCAAAATAACCAGGGCAGAGCGTGCGGTACATGCCGCTGGCGCCACCGCCCCCAGGACACATGAGGCGCCTGGGGGCGGGGACGGCAGGGGTGGGGGTCCCGCAGGCCCAGCCCTACCTAACAAGAGGGGACTAGACGCGGGCCATTCCACAAGGCCGCAGGGGAGGTCCAGAAAGACGAAACGGAATCGTCTAGACGACACCATATCCCCGAGAGGTGACACCAAGCGCGTCAAGGTCGTAACCTCGCAAGTTAGCGGACCAGGAACGTCGTACGCAGATGCAACCAAAGCGGAGCTGCGTATGGCGATCCGACTGACACCTGCGGGGTTTTTAACCCCGGATCAGGCCAGACTGGTCGAGAGGCAAATCCTTACCCGTATGGACAACATACTGGTACAGGCTCTCGACCAGAAGACAGTGATCCCCTTCCTCCCTGCCTTCAAAGGCAGGCCACTCTACGGGGACGGAGTCCTCAAACTCTGGTGCGAGGACAAGGAATCCGTGGCGTGGCTAAGGGAAGCAGCGGGATTACTAGAATCCCCTTTACCAGGCACCACACTGGAAGCAGTTCGGCATGCGACCTGGTAACAAGGACGAAATGCGGGATTCTTCTCGAAAACGAGTTCCCGACCGACGTCCGACTGGTCCAGGCCAGACTCATGGCGCAGAATCGTGGCCTTAGCACTGAGGACTGGATCCTATATGATCTGGATCGTCAGGCTAGGGGCACGTTTCTAACGTTGGGGGTCCCAAAGCCGCAACTCGACCAGCTCAAGGAGAAAGGTCGGGCACTGCATTACGGGACGGGGCAATGCTACCTCCTCGTCCTGGAAAAAGAAAATCCACGGCCACCAACGGAGGAGCGAACGCACATTGACCAGGTAGCTACTCCAGGAGGTGGTATGGACACGGGTGAAACCGAGGCAGACCCCACTGTAACCGCCTCGACAAAAACACCGAGCTCCAATATGGACCAGGGCTACCACATGAGGGACCCTGACCCAGAAATAGTTAGCTCGGACGATGACTTGGTGAGTAGTATACAACATCTTCTCTCACCAAAGTCCGATAGCCTATAGGGCTATACAAACTAACCTCCAGCACAAACAAATGGCAAACGGCTACCCTCCGAAGAGTGCTGGAGGTTAACCAGGAGACCATCGCCCTAATCCAGGAGCCGTGGATTAGGGGACACACTATATGTGGTCTCAACAACATCGGAGGTAATATATTTTTCAATAACACTGTCCGTAACCCTCGCACATGCATATACTTACCATGTAATTTAAATGCTACTTTACTCGATCAGTTTAGCACAAGAGACCTGACAGCTATAAGACTGGATCCACAAACCACCAGGAACTCTGGGACGACCGTAACCACAGTACTAGCCTCGGCGTATTTCCCGGGCGAGGAATCCATTCCTCCGAAAGAGCTGGCCGACCTGGTACAACACTGCGAGACAGCTGCCTTAGAACTCATCGTGTCAGCAGATGTAAACGCACACCACACCCTGTGGGGCAGCGAATCATGTAACAATAGAGGTAAGGATCTTATATCATATCTTTTTACCACTAATTTAAATATTCTAAACAGGGGAACGCAGCCAACCTTTGTGACCTCACGTAGTCAAACCTTAATAGACATAACTCTAGCAACGACGGGGGCAATGGAGATGATCACCGACTGGCGAGTCTCCGATGAACCATCCTTCGCTGACCATAGGCGAATATGCTACAATATAACAGCAACTGCGAAACAGATAATTCCGTATAGAAACCCAAGGAAAACCAACATAGACAAATACACGACCGAGCTGGAAGTACTTTTGTCTAACGTAACTACAAAAGATATGCGTAGACACAGGGTAAACATTGACGACAATGTGGACCTACTAACAAAAAGCATAATCACAAGCTACGAGGCCGCAAGGGGTCCTGGTGGGGCCCGGAGCTAGACAGGCTGAAACATAGGATGAGGAAACTCTTCAACAGGGCCATGAACACTAGGTGCGAACTAGACTGGGCAGAATACAAGCAAGCCCAGAAAATATACAAAAAACGAATAAGATTCCGCAAGAGCGAGTCCTGGCAAAGATTCTGCTCAAGCATGGAAACCTGTAGTGCAGCAAACAGAGTGCGGAAAATTATAACGAACAGCGTAACTAGAACAATAGGATCACTGAAAAGGAGTGACAACACCTATACCAACACAGATAAAGAAACCTGTGAAGTACTACTGGAAGCACACTTTCCAGAGTGCACCCTGACGGACGACACCGCCTGGGAAGACAACACAGAAGAGACCACAACAGAACAAGACTGGAACACAGCCCACAAAATCATATCAAATGATAAGACTAGATGGGCCATAGCCAGTTTCTTACCCTATAAAGCAGCTGGCCTAGATGGAATATTCCCCGCACTGTTACAATGGGGGGGGAAGCTAATAAACTCCCAACTAACGGAAGTATTTACCGCATGTATAGCACACAGATACATGCCCAAACAATGGAGAGAGGTAAAAGTGATCTTCCTGCCGAAACCGGGGAGAACAGACTACACAGATCCAAAAGCGTACAGACCCATCAGTCTGACATCCTTCATGCAGAAAACACTGGAGAGGATGTGCGATAGACATATAAGAGACACCCACTGGCGAAGCAAACCATTACATCGGAATCAACATGCCTATAGTACGGGTAAGTCTACAGATTCCGCACTACACAGCGTAGTCACCGTAATCGAAAGATCCTTATCCACGAAGGAATGCTTTGACCAAATATGGGGTGGAACCAACGCTATGCGAATGGATACACAACATGCTCAAACAAAGGGCCATACGATTCACAGTGAACACTACGACACGTGCTAGAGTAGCCAAAGGCTGTCCACAAGGAGGGGTGCTGTCACCTCTCCTTTGGAACGTGGTGGTGGATGACCTGATAAGACGGCTGAACAACAGATACTTCCCAACGATAGGGTATGCGGACGACCTAACCATTCTAGTTAGTGGGAAGTTTGAGAACACCCTATACCTTCTAATGCAAAACGCCCTAAAAATAGTGGAAGGGTGGTGCACAGAACACCAACTGTCTGTGAACCCTAAGAAAACCGAAATGGTACTTCTTCACGAACAAAAGGAAACTAATAAACCTGAGACCACCAAAATTATTTGGCACAACACTACAGTTCGCAACTGAGGTCAAGTATCTAGGACTGACACTAGACAGCAAACTAAACTGGGACAGACACATGGAACAAAAGACAAACAAAGCCTGTATTACCATGTGGCAATGTAAACGCATGCTGGGGAAGAGATGGGGCATACAACCTAGAATTATGCTCTGGCTTTATAAAACGGTAATCAGACCAACAATAACATACGGTTGCATAGCATGGTGGCAAAGAACAAAGTTGATTACCGCACAAAACCAGCTACAATGTCTACAAAGAATGGCATGCTTGGCCACCACAGGCTGCATGTCCACAACGCCTACAGCCGCCCTTGAAGTGATGCTGGACCTCCCACCACTCCACCTATTCATACAGCAAGAGGCAGCCATTACAGCCATTAGATTGAATAAACTCTCCCTATGGACACACGACACGAGGGTGCCGCACACCAACGCGGTGGAAGAGGCCAAAAACGACCAACCACTCCTAATGGCCCCCTGCGACACTATACCAAAACAATTCGTCTTTGACAAACGGTACAGAATAGAACTTAAGGAAAAAAGAACAGATTCATCTGGCACAAAGGAGGTGAGGACATACACTGACGGATCTAAAATGAAAACAGGGACAGGTGCGGGCACCTATTCCGCTGACTTAAATATTAATATATCAACAGCACTGGGCATGCACAACACAATTTTCCAAGCGGAATGCGTTGGTATAATCCAGGCCGCAGACGCGGTGTCTGCAAGAAAGATAGAGAATCAAGGCATTCGAATCCTAACGGACAGCACTGCAGTACTACACGCTCTACGCAGCAACACAATAAAATCAGGACTAGTCCTGGAGTGCCACAAGAAAATGGAGGGTATATGTGAGTCAAACGAGATTACACTCCAATGGATCAAAGGACACAGCGGTTCCCTAGGCAACGACGCGGCCGATGAACTGGCCAGAAGGGGAGCCGAAATAGAGACCTACAGGGTGGAACCCGTAATACCAATATCGGCAAACCAGCAAAGATGCTGGTTGAGACACAGAACAAGGAAACTACACGCCGAAATGTGGGCGAAGACGAAGGAATGTCGCCAATCGAGAGAGGCAATGCCATCTCTAGACAGACGACTCTCTAAAAAACTGCTGCGCTTAAATAGGGCGGACCTACGGTTTGTAGTAGGGACCATAACAGGGCACAGTAATCTTAACAAACATTTGTATGTTATAGGTCTAACGGACAGTCCATTGTGCCGGGCGTGCATGAGGACTGACGAAACACGGGCCCATGTTGTTATGAACTGCAGCGAGGTCGCGGAACAACGGGCGCAACACCTGGGAACACCAAGCACACTGCGAGAGGCCTGCAGCAGACCCGGCAGCCTGGCCGCTTTTTGGAAGGAGCTTGGATGGTTGGAGTAGGGCAGTGGATACACTAACCACATCACGCAAAAAGGCCCAACTATAAGGGACCACATGCGGAAAATGAGCCCGCGTAAAGAAGAAGAAGAAGAAGAGCATCTTTTTTCAGGTTCAAGCATTTAAGCACTTTATTGTAATAATTTTAAAGTTAATTTTCAAGTGCGTTAATAAAGTCCTCTCCGCTGCGCTCCGTTCTGTCTGCGCTGAGCCAAGTTTGCTCAATAACAACACTTATCCATTAAACCACACACTAACAACATAATCTTCCTACGCTGTGAAAAAGATTAGGACTTTAACAGACATAGATACCGCTAGAATAGTTTATTTCAGTTATTTCCATAGTATTATGAGCTACGGCATTCTCCTTTGGGGTAATGCCGCAGATTTAAATACAATCTTTGTACTGCAAAAGCGGGCGGTGCGGGCAATTTATAAGTTGGGCCCAAGAGTCTCCCTTCGAGAAAAGTTCAAAGAAATAAACATTCTAACTGTAGTTTCCCAATATATTTTTGAAAATCTTTTCTATGTTAGAAGAAACATTTCCAATTTTTTAAGGCTTTGTGATATACATAACGTAAATACTAGACATAAAAACAATCTTGTGGTTTGTAATAGTCGACTCCACAAGATTAGTAATTCCTTTCAGGGTAACTGTATACGCTTCTACAACAAGCTTCCTAGTGAAATGATAATCTACCTCTTCATAAATTTAAAAGCCAAATTAAAAGTAAACTCTGCCAAAAAGGCTACTATAAA
The DNA here is from genome assembly GCA_946251805.1 of Cybosia mesomella. Taxonomy (NCBI): domain Eukaryota; kingdom Metazoa; phylum Arthropoda; class Insecta; order Lepidoptera; family Erebidae; genus Cybosia; species Cybosia mesomella. Next base: position 3,595,881 of record OX276413.1, read on the forward strand.
ATTCAAGACTATTTAGACGACAAACAAGCTTGGATATGAACTGTTTGCTCTCTCTCTATGCTACTCAAATGAAATATTGTACTTAGGTTAAGTAAATATGTTTGTAAATAGACCAAAAAAAAACAGCCCGCTGAGTTTCTTGCCGGAGTCTTCTCAGGGCAGGGCCGCGTTTCGAACCGGTGGTCCATTTGCCAAACATTAGATTTTTTTTTATGACGTTTTGTAAGTTCCGTATTAATGGTCTATACAGAATAAATGGTTTTTGAATTTGACTTTGACTTTGACTTTAATTTAATGATTTATTATAACTGTTGTTGCTGTTATGAATTTAGTACTAATAAATTAATTTATTGGATGCATTAACTATTAAACATTTCTATTTTAACATAACATAACATAACATAACGTCACGCCTGTATCCCCGAAGGGGTAGGCAGAGGTGTCTTACACACCCACGATTCGCCAGTTATGTTAAGGTCCCAATGTAATAGGGGGCGAGCCTATTGCAATCTACCGGGCACATTATTAAGCGAGCGATAATTAACATTTATTAATGCACACATAACTACGAAAAGTCAGAGGTGTGTGCCCGGGGCGACTGGGGATCGAACTCGAGACCTCGTCTCAGCAGTCCGTTACGTACGCCACTGGGCTATCGCCGCTATCTTCTATTTTAAGAAAGAGTAAAAAGTACAAAAGTCAATACAGAAACTACTATTCTAGGTAAGCGATAAAAAATGGCGCATGGCCCGGAATTGATGAATATTTATATATTATTTATTAATACCATTTAAGTAGCAAAAGCTCAAAACTCACCTCAACCTCAACAGTAGATATCGTGGCCGAAGAACGCTTACAGCATCAGTGGCCAGTGGTGGGAATAGAGAGGAAAAGAGGAGAGTGGGCAAATTGAAAGTAAGGCTTCTTTTTAAACGACGAATGAAGAAAAAAAGGCTTTTTGTATTTAACCTGTATGTATGTCCGACCCAAAGACTATTATCTAATTTTCACTGAGTATATCTATACAAATATATAAAATTGAAGTTTCAGTTTTTCAATTAATGCTGAGTGAATACACGATATTTACAACAAAAAACATTTTGTTTTTCATTTTTATCTGTACGTCTGTCTTTCTGTCTATTTGAATTATGTAATCTCTGGAACGGCTGGGCCGATTTTGACGGGACTTTCTTTGGTAGATAGCTAATATTACAAGGCGTAAATTAGGCTACTTTAATTTTAGGAAAAACATTAGGGTACCGCATAAAAAAATAAAAACCCAGATCTAAGTCCTCTCGAGTGAAATCGCGGGCATAGCTAGTTAGTTATAAACAATCAACATGTCAGATTTTCAAACATATTGCTTTTAAAATGTAGGTAACATTGTCGGCCCAGGGTCAGTCGGGGTGCGAGGGATATGCTCTATGGGCAACCTTACACCCTGGCGTCTGAAGAACCGAGACGGCGTGCAGTTTTAGTCGGTTCAAGCCCGACATAACCGCTTTGTATGATTTACTCGTTTCAATATTAGAAATGGAACTGTGCAAAAGCAAATAGTAAATACCGTTACTAATGAAACTATAGTGAAGAAATAAAGAAAAATAAAAAAGATAGTTATTATGCATCATTTTATTGTCAAATAAATTATAATTTGCTTAGATGAGGTACATAATTGTAAATATAATTATAGGTAAACACTGGTAAATTATAATTACTATCACTTAACTTATAATTAATAGAGATCTAGCCGATTTCACTAGAAACTATCTTAAATTAAAAATGTCGTATTTGGAATATAGTGTTTCAATAAATATTATTGTCATTTTTTCTTATTTCCGCTAAATATATCTTAGCATTCGGAATTCGGGAATATTTGAACATGTATCCCCCCTAGAATAAATTTTAACCAAATTAGTTAAACAAATGTTTTTTAATACTAATTAGGTGGTAAACAACCTGGCAGCCAAATGGTGTTGTTTGATTTAAAGAAAATTAACATCTTTTCTTATACGTTTACTTAAATATTCCCATAATTATATCAATGAAGTGTGCCCATTGGTCGAAATTCAGCCATCAGCATTATAAAAAAACTGATTACCTACAATGAAAATGTCATGTTGATATTTAATCATTAAATTTACAATATCAATTTATTTATTTATTAATTTTAAATTCATACATTAATATCACTAATAATATAACATTTCAATAAAATAGACAGTAAAATGGCAAGAAAAGAAATAAAATAACATTAAGTATGATTAAGCTGATGAAATACATTTGATACATTATATTAATAATTATTGATTACATAATAACTTTCCTGTAAAAAGTGTTTTAATTGCGTTTAAAAATCCAATTATGGCATTTACCAATGCCATACTTTACTAGGTATATTAAGATGTAGGAAATTTTCGGTCTAGGACAATTTTCCCTCTTGCACTCTTTCTAGGAGGATTCTTTATTGTTTTATAAATATGGGAATAAGAATAAAAAAATTAAAATAAGTAAATTATAACTAATTTATTTTTGGATAAATAACTTAATTAACAGGCAATTTGTGACCCTGTGTGATATTCTAAACATACTAATGTGCTATAATTAATGCGAGCTTATTTTACGTATTTGTTGAGCCATCTAGCGAAGGCAAACTGAATTAATTCAGAAGATCCTGTATCGCGCTATTAAAGTTTCACAAATTTGGCGATTATGCATTTAATTTTGTTGGAACGGCATAGTATCACATATTTACGATCTATTAGGGCTTCCAAGCAAATATACAATTTTTCCTGAGATTCTCAATTTTCTGAATTCTCAGCGAAATTCAATAATATAAGATGTAACAAAATTAAGTTTTAGAGATTTGTGAGGTTAGTCGGTATCAGCAGGAACTATATTCGAAAAACGATTTTTTGTAAAATTTGGTAAATCCTGATATTTTCTTTTATCCATAAATATATTTTCCAACACCTAGTATCCAAAGTTCAGAGTTAATTTTGTTACACCTTATATGAAAAGTCACTAAGATTTAATCAAATACCAGTGATGTACGATTCTAATGGCTAAGTTATCGGACTTATAGTATAGAGTGTATTCATTCGGAACCTGCTCAGTATAATAATATGTTAGCATTATAATAATACTGCTAACCCACTTTTAGCGCAGGCATTTATCTAAACTGGTACCTTCCAGATTCTTTCAGAGATTCGTCAAATTTAAAATCAATTCTTTCGGCACGGTAGCTTTCTTCGGCTCGGATTAATTAATTGATTTGTCTTCAATATAACTTCACCTTTTTTGATCACTTTTTTATCGTAGAAGCTAGAGATTATTTTGATCTTGCATATGATTTGAAAATTGTAGAGACGTTTACAGGAAATTTACCACTGGTGGTAAAAAGTTTACGCGAGCCGGTAGGGTTAATAATTAATAATAATTATTGATTGTAAATTATTCTTTGTGTCTTTGTCATCATTTTTGGCTGTGTGAATACTTCCGAACTGATTGTGTGATTTGATACATACATATCTACTAGTTTACCTTCTGCAGACTTGAGTTCTTCACTTTCTGCTTCTGCAGACTTTGCTTCTACTGCTCCTCCAGACTTCGCTTCTACAGCTTCTGAAGTATTTTCTTGTACAGGTTTCCAGCAGACGACGGCTCGCATGTTATCAGGTGCTTTACCGAAGATTCTCTTGCCAGATGAGTCGATGTACTGGTTAATTTGGTAGTCTAGAAGAGTCTTGTAGCCAAGGACGTCGGTACCAAGTTGCTGTAAGATAATGAAGACTTAGTAAAGGTTATATTATTAGGGTATAACAGAATGTATATTATTTTACAGCAGGGATCACTTACATCATATTGTTACATGTGAGTTTGTATAGGTACATGTAGTTTTAAGTACGTTTTTTTTTCTTGCGGATATCCCTTCGGATATATATATAGGGCTTGAACCGACTAAAACCTCAAGCCGTCTTGGGTCTTAAAACGCCGGGGTGTAAGGTTGCCCATAGAGCATATCTCTCGCATCCTGACTGACCCTGGGCCATCTTCGGTATCGAGATTCCCCTCGGGTTTGGGAACCACGGTGTCCCCGTCTTGCCCCGGTTTGGGGGAGGGGCGCTAGTCACCCCGCCGTCCGGCCTGCTTCTGCTGGAGTGACAGGCGGCTTGACCTGCCACCCCCAGGCCTGCGCTCATGGAGGACGGAGGTCGTTAAGCGACCTCCGGCGCCTGAGTCGCCTGCGACGCGCGGCGAGCATGTTGCGGGCTCGGCGGGCCGGGAGAGTTCTGAACCTCTCCCGGGCGCTCCGCCATCTCCTTCTGCGAGCATTACATGCTCGCAGAAGGAGGTGGTGGCGGCCTACGCGCTCGGGCTCCGCACCATTGCCGCAATTAGTTTTAATTACCTATTAAATACTTTCCATATTACAACTTATACGTTTTTATACATACTCTAGGTATTTTTTCAATAAGGGTTTGTGATTTAATGTTAAAAATTGTATAGATTTAGATCGGAAGGGGAGAGCGTCCGGGACGGGGCTTGAACCCGCGACCAATCCCTTAGAGTCATCAGATTCAAGTCCCGTCCTAGACGTTCTCTTTTTTCGTTCTAAATTTATAGGAACAATAAGCTTACTAATAGGCATTTTGACTATATTTAAAATATTGTACGAATTGTTGTCATCCTAATAAAATGTACCGTAAAAAACATATTTTATTAATTTTCAATATAAAATAAGTTTCATTTTTGTTAAAAAATCAAGATTAAAATCTCACTTTTTTGAGATTTGATCACGTGCTTATAAACGCTCTGTGACGTCACACATAAGTAAACAGAGTTTTTCAATACAGGCTGTCTGCATTTCCTAGTGTTAATCGACTGGTTCAATTATTAATTACTAATAATGTTTCACTTTTATCTTATATATCTCAAAATAAACCATTATTTTTGCAACTAATTTCAATAATTATATAAACGTGCTTTAAGTCGCTTACTGTTTACTTTGGTGTGACGTCACATGTCACGGGATCCGTTATGGCGCGTACTTTTTTAAATCAAACTTTAATATCGATTTTTATCGTAAATAAAACAGTTCTCAAAAAAATATTGATGCAATCTGCATTTTTATGTTGTAATACATAGTACAGAACTATTTTTTAGCAGTAGTCAATTACCCTATAAAAATTAATTGACTTAAAAAAGTATATTGTACGATTTCGTTTTTGCTACTAAGTAACCACGCATGTGCCTACTAACACATTTTGAACTTTTACTGACGTAATAATAATAATAAAAAAAAATGAATGACTATTTATTCGCAAGAAAGAAACATCTCGATCGCAGTTGGATCATTGGTTGTTAATCTGGCAATAAAAACGCACAGCACTATTATCAAATCGCCAATAATAACAATGGTTTTGTTAACAAACTGTATCGACAAGTAAGATACTTCAACTAATACACCACACGGGAAGGAATGAGAATGTATTTTAAAGTGTTTTATAAATAGTAAGGCTAGTAATAGTTTTAAAAATGAGTCTCCTAATCATGCTTTAACTAAACATATTTGTAAATCGCCACAACATAATCTTTTAAGGAATGGGCCACGTTGTGTACCGGTGGTCCATTTCGAGAATATTAGATGGTCTACTTATTCTTTTTTTCTCTCCTTGATGTTTTGTTAGTGCTGTTTTAATAGTCTATACAGAATAAATGACTTTTAACTTTAGTCATACCTGGGTCAGTGGACTTGTGTTGGTGGTGAACACTCCCTGGTACCCCTTCTTGATGGCGCGTGTCATGGTAGCGTTCTCGAGCGCTCTGATGGCCGCCACGTTCTCCCGAGCTGATAGGTGTTCCGCTGTAGCCATCATGAAGGAATGGAGGATGGTGCCTGGGGGAAGAGACACAAATAATATCAAGTATAAATGAGAGTATTCGTAATTAGTGAGCATATCACAATATCATAGCCAACGTCATAGTAACATCATAGTAACGTTGTGAATTCTTTATAAATCTAATTAAAACAATATCCGTAAATTAATCGATATTTTAGTATGTTTCGATAGTTATTACTAAATATCTATGGTTGTGCGAGCGAGATTGGACAGCACTAGCCCAGTCATCAACTGACGGCTCTTATATCGTTCCTTTCCTTGGTAACCTTCGCCGGGGAAAGTCACTTTGACCCCGTGGCCAACTGCTGTCGGCTCCGGGTAAGTTTTGAGATCAACATTTCCTACTTCTTCTACAGGTGAAGACTTCCCAGTGGTGCAGCTTATTGCCTGCTAAAATGCATGGCTTACTATATTTTGTTTTATTATGTGTGCTATTTCAGCCTACCTAATTAGTGCCACGAGGCCGATGACCCCTAAGGTCAGAGGTCGCGGCACCAGCTGGTGCTGCCTATTTATATTCTTTTTCTTATAGCTTCTAGCTACGCTGCATTGCCGCTGGGAGATTCTCTTCACCTGCTATTTTAGCGGGTCACTTGGACGTAATTACCTAGTGACAAACTGACCCGCACTTTTTCTATTTCCAGGGTCTTCGCACCGGGCTTCGCACCATAATGGCGGTAGCGAGGCACACCAGCGGAGACCCTGGCACGCCGGCATCACCACCAGCCACGTGTCCACTAGCTAAGTGCATACTACCATCCTTGCACAACGGACCGAACAACGCCACGGCAGAATATTTATTATGAATCCATCCCCTGAGGTTCATTTACTCAATTACCTTATATAAATTTATGTAACTTTCTCTTACCGATTATAATCCTAATATATTGTAATCAAACTTTTATTTATCTCTGCTCGCCCTAGCCGGAAGTTAGCAATATATTACTTTATTAAATTTCACAGTGTATAAGACACACCTTAAACTTTCGTATATTCATTTACAAACTTCGATAAAAACTTATTAATCGTTACACTGGACTACTAGAGAACTACCAATCCTACATCGCGCAATTGAAGTTCACGCGCTAAATATCAAAGTCTACCATTGGTTGTCGAACCAGACGTGTTAACATTGCCTGGTCGATGGATCCTCCCTTTGTATCCGAGGAACATTTCACCCTGTCACTCCATACTAGCATTTATGAAAGGAGAGTAAGCGAATGGTGTGTCAGGATCATAGCAAATGAAAATATTATTTATTTATTTATTTACTATTCTTCCACTATCTTAACAGGATATCCCCAAAACAATAATGAACTTACAACTAACATAAGTAATTAAGTAATAAAATAAAAAGTACAAGAACCTACAACTAAACACACCAAGAAATAACAAAAAATCAACAATACTTACATACTATGAACCAATGTAACATATAATGACACCCTAGCGAGCTCACTCCATTCGCCAGAGAAAATGTGAATTCTGTTGCATCATTTTATTATGGACCGGCTAAGAGGCGTTCTCTGAAGCAAGTTGGTCCTGGTTACAGGCACAAACAGCAATGGTGGACGTCTCCGTCTCCTTACGTAACGATCCAGAACGCAGAGATTTAAATGCTTAAGTACTCCTGATGCACACCTTACCTCTCAAGAGATTAATTACTTAAGCCGTCAGAAAAAATTGAACTTAAGGAAGTGGTTCTAAGTGAGTTTACAAGATTTGACACATTCTAAAAAACTAACAGACCATGTTAAATAAATGCTTGTAAAAATCAACTGTCACATTTGACACGTCCCTTTTCGTTTGCAAACGGTGGCACAGCATCCCTGGTAACATCGGGCTGTCTGCCTACAAGGGTGAGATTTGTAATAAGCGCATTTTTCAATATAGGTACCGATTATATTTGAAACCGGAGATGGCCCAGGGTCAGTCGGGGTGCGAGGGATATGCTCTATGGGCAACCTTACACCCCGGCGTCTGAAGACCCGAGACGGCGTGCGGTTTTAGTCGGTTCAAGCCCGACATAACCGCCCCCGCTGGCCGGCGGGGGGGGGGCATCCGAAGGGATTTCCGCACGAAAAAAAAAAGAGGTACCGATTATATTCATGAAACCATTCCTTTTATTAACAATCCCATGCCTCTAGCTAGATCATGTAATTTTATTGAATCTTTGCGAACCTCGTAGTCACATATATCACATTAACATTTTTATAAGTTAAAAAATGTAACACAGTAACAATTTTTTATCTGTTACAGTGGCGCCCAACGTGGGATTTGGTCCTTTAGGTAGGTACTAGCTGACCCAGCAAACTTCATTCTGCCCTAGAATCAAGTTATGTAGTTATGTATGTTGTTATTTTTTTTTATATTTAGGACACGTCAATTTGACTCGCCTGATGGTCTGATCGCCTGATGGTAAGCTGAAGGTAAAGTCTCAGGAAAGAGGGTCACCATTACATACACGTACTATGTTAACAATGGTGGCACTCTGCTTGACGGCCTCATCAGAAGAGGATTGTCGCCGCAGCACCGCATGACACTCACCGGTGCGACCGGTGCTGCAACCACAATCCCCCTGCCCGGCTATGCACTTGCTGACCCCTGGACGCAATCAAACCGAAATTTGATTACTATGGAGGGTTATTCGCAATCGTGCACGGTGGTACCCACCCGGCCGAATTTTATGACAAATTTGCTGATATTCGTGAGTGTCATATATTTTTAATTATCCTCATTGCTAGTATAGGCACATTATTCCGAGGGGGCTATCTCAAAACCGTAGATGGCCCAGGTTCAGCCGGGGTGCAAGGGAATTACCTTATTTGGCCACCTTACACTCCGGGATGCAGATTTGGCCGATTCAAGTCCGATATAACTACTCTCACCTTGTTCGGAGGTGGGGTAACCGTGGGGATTACAGGAACAAAAATCATAAAAAGGCACAGTGTAGGCGGGAAAAATCTAAAAAATTAAAGATCAGTCCGAGTTCTAGAGTTCATCGCGGTCATCACTAACACGACTTTGTTTTATATACTCGTGTGACCACACGACTACTCGCGTGACAACTCTTTTCCAAGCAGAATAATGCTCGTTTAAAAGTTCCTCAATAGACTTTAGAAGACTCACCATCTTTCAGCACAACACTGAGGTCAGCCTTCAGCAGAGCTTCCCAGGTCTCGCTCCTTCCAAAGATTGGCAATAACTCACCCTTGCCGGCAGGCAGCTGGTCATCCCGGACGGCGCTTTCCACGTGCTCGAGGAACTCCATGATGTTGGTGAGCCCACCCATCTGCGACAGGTCCACGTCAGGCTCGTCACGCGCGTCGAAGTTCAGGGCTACTGCCACTGGCGAGCCTGACGCTGTGGGCAGAGAGAACATGACGTTTGGAGACTGATGGAAGAGTTTTAGAGAGGTTGTGTGCTAAGCTTTTCCCAGCTCGAAAGTCCAGCTTCGAATAAATAACATTCCCTTATTTAGGTCATAGGGTAATGGTGATGTATTTGAGGGGCTCATGAATAAATGTTAACCGAGTATGTTAGCACATAACAAGGTTAAGTAACACTAGCCAGATCAGTCTTCTGAAGACTAGGATCCTGCTGAAGTGATATATATTGGTTTTTACAGGACATACTTTCGCCTGACCCCCCAACCTCAAGAGCCTACACCACGTTCACCTCGTTTATTAACCAGCAGATATACCAGCTGGCAGGAGAGGCTAGCGCGACCCCGAAGGTCTTAATATGGCCACACACACCCACCTGACTATTCACGTTACGACTCCTTTCCAAGCAGAATAATGCCATTTAAAAAAACCAATCAAGAGAAGAGACTTCCGAAGACTCACCATCTTTGAGTACGACACTGAGGTCAGCCTTCAGGAGCGCCTCCCAGGTCTCGCTGATAAGTCCGGCGTAGTCCGTAACCTTGATGTCATGCTTCAAGAACTGTTCCAGTTCCGCCTTGTTGTAAAACGATGATACTATCATCCTGGGGACAATTGTTAGAATATATTAGTTTTTGTCAATGACTTCTATAAATGTAGACTGGCAGTTCAGAACAATAATTGGTAAAAATAGATTTTTGGACGCTTTCTGTACACAACTTTGGCACCACTTTTTGTTGCTGTCATGGCCACAGAGTATATTAAATTAATTTAATATGAGATCATCACCTGACATCTGTTAAGTAGAGTCAGGGCGCCAGAATTATGTATATATAGTGAGGCGTCCCGTACCCCCCACACCATTCCCGCCAAGCCACCCCCCCCCCCCCCGAAGTGTGATACACTTGTTTTGAACTGCTTGTCTAGTATACATAGAATTCATTGGTTGTGGGCTATTCCAGCTGTAAATTTGGGGCCCAATTCAAACTCACCTGCATGCCAGTACACCTACTGATTGACGGACAATGCGCAGGCTGGCTCTTGGGGTAGGAAGCTCTGGCGGCAGTTGCTCATATAAATACCGTATAAGCCAAACCAAAACACGGAGGAGTAACTGATTCCTAGGCTACTCGGATGCGACAGGAACTAACGCTAAGTTAGAGATGATTACAGTTTGATACAGATATATATGTCGGTCTGCGTTAAATTCAATGTTTGAGACTCAATTGGAAATACGACCAGATGGAATAATCACTTACTCAATAACATTTTGTTTGAGCTCATATTGTAGTGGCTCAGCGGTGAACTGCGGCTCGTTGTCACTGGGTTTGTTGTCCGGGTCGGTGCTCATGTGGGACAGCACTTCACCCAGGTTTGTGGCTCCGAGGAAGTCACTGATTTCTGTATAAAATTTATTATTGTATCTTATTATTGTGTTATAATTTTTTTAAGTAACTGTTTTTTTTAAGTAGCCGAAATTACTCACCAGCTAAACTAAATTACTTTTATTAGGAGTGAATTCACGTTGGTAGTAGTAGTAAAATGGCCAGGATTTGATCCTGGTAACTCTCGGTCATAAGGCCGTCTCCTTAACCACTAAACTACCAACGCCGACACAAATCAATTAATTAGCCTATTGCGGTCTACTACATGGGAACCGGTAAACCAACACCACACGAGTGGAGCGGCAAGCGACATAGCTGTTAATAAGCTTACCAATATAATAGCCCTTATCCCTCAATCTGGTGATGGTGTAGATAGAGTTGAGAGAATTCCCTCCAAGTTCGTAGAAGCCAGCTCTCAGAGAGATAGCCCCTCGCGCCGACCTCCCTAACACCTCACCAACAGTCTCGAAGAGTACGGTGGCAGCTTTCATATCTTCAGGCTTCACAGAGGAGTAATCCAGGTCAAGAGGAATTTCGGAGTCATCTATATTAGAAATAAACTAGTCAATATTATCATATAAAAAGTTTGAATTAAGGGCTAGACTATAGATTATAATGGTTGTTTATTGTGTAAGTTCGTTTTACGAGAGCGTCATGGTCGCTTTCATTTGTGTACCTATATAAAAAACCCTATATTAAAAAAAACAGATAAAAAACTAGATATAAAAAGAATTGTGTTAAAATTGCGAGATATGTAAGTTGTTTTTTGTCGACTCCAGATATCTGGTTCTTATTGTGAGTTATTCATAATAGTTATTCATAAATGTGAGTACGAATATACTACATTTCCAGCTTGTATTGGCTCGATCGGAGAAGTACCTTACCTAACGTATTTAACTCAACTTATTATGTTTTAACCGACTTCAAATAAAGAGGGGGTGTATTTCAATTTGTTCCAGTTCTGACAATGGCATCAACGACAAAACCATATAAGTCTTAAATAACTTTTTAGTGCAAATTAATTTGTTTTGGAATAGTTTATACACGGCGTTTTTTTTGTAAAATAATAATAATAATTGTTTATTCTAATAAAACAAGTGGTCAGTACCCACCAACATTTCAACGCCACTGCCCCGGAAGGGGTACGGCTTGGTAGTGACACTGCGTACTGTGAATCAATGTTAATTTGAACAAAATTTGGCGCCCAACATGGGACTCGAAACTATACCTTGGCCTGAGTAGCTGTCACTTTCACCTAAAATGTAGTTACATTTCAGTTTTATGCTCACCATTGTTGTTTGTATTTTCATACATTTTAAGGAGCGCTTGTCTATCCACTTTGCCGTTCACCAATAACGGTACACTTTCTACCTCGATGACCTGAAAATTAACACCAACAATTCTACATAGGTCGGGTACATTGAGAACCGCGATAGAATTCGTTAATAGTTTCATTTCAAAGTGTGATATTCGCGTAAACTTCCGACATTATCAAGTATTTAATAGGCACATATACTCAAGCATTTTCTGTGCCTCGGGAAGCACGTTAAGCCGTCGGTCCTGGTTACCAAACGAACATCTGTGGCAGTTGTTAAGGGGAGTTGGAGCCCTAAAAAGTCCGACAATTGGTCTAACCACAAAACTTCGATTTCGCCAGTGGGTTGTGGAGGTCAGATGGCAGTCGCTTTATGGAAGATATCCGAAGTTCGAACGTTACTGTGACAAGGCTCGGAAGATAATGACTTTTTGGTCCTGCAGCGATCCAACTCAGAGTTAAGAAATATTGTTTATACCATACCTACTCTAAAAAGCTTATTTTATTCACGCAAAACAGTGAATAAAAAGGCCTTTTATTCACTGTTTTGTTTTTATTCACTATTTTGGTGTTTGAATTTGGAGCACAAAAATATATCCGGTCTCTATTTCAATGCTTACACAAAGTCCTTGCGCTAAGATTCGAAATTCAAAACTCTTTGGTGCAAATAAATTCTCGAGTTTTGTTGGGTCGATATTTGCGACAAGGAGTTTGGCAAGATTAATAAATATTGTTTCACAAGTTGACCACTCTAATGATAATAATAAGAAAATTACGCTTAATTTCAGTCATTGCTCTAATTTTAATGTCCATTTCAATTAATGTAACAATTCTTATTTCTTGATTAAATTTCTATTTTCGCTTAAATTATGTCTTTTCTCGTAGTCATGGTATAAAGTATAGTATGCAACTCTTGAATAAAGTACGAATTTATATCGAGGGCCATGAATCCCTCGCGTCGTTCAGGATTTTAACAGTTGAATCACTCGCTGCGCTCGTGATTCAATCATTAGAATCCTTCACTTGCTCGTGACTCATCTACGGCCCTCGCTTTAAATCCGTCCTTTATTCACTAGTTGCATAATATACTATTATACCATACCTACTCTAAAAAGCTTATTTTATTCACGCAAAACAGTGAATAAAAGGGCCTTTTATTCACTGTTTTGTTTTTATTCACTATTTTGGTGTTTGAATTTGGAACACAAAAATATATCCGGTCTCTATTTCAATGCTTACACAAACTCCTTGCGCTAAGATTCGAAATTCAAAACTCTTTGGTGCAAATAAATTCTCGAGATTTGATTGGTCGATATTTGCGACAAGGAGTTTGGCATTAGATTAATAAATATTGTTTCACAAGTTGACCACTCTAATGATAATAATAAGAAAATTACGCTTAATTTCAGTCATTGCTCTAATTTTAATGTCCATTTCAATTAATGTAACAATTCTTATTTCTTGATTAAATTTCTATTTTCGCTTAAATTATGTCTTTTCTCGTAGTCATGGTATAAAGTATAGTATGCAACTCCTGAATAAAGTACGAATTTATATCGAGGGCCATGAATCACTCGCGTCGTTCAGGATTCTAACAGTTGAATCACTCGCTGCGCTTGTGATTCAATCATTAGAATCCTTCACTTGCTCGTGACTCATCTACGGCCCTCGCTTTAAATCCGTCCTTTATTCACTAGTTGCATAATATACTATTATACCATACCTACTCTAAAAAGCTTATTTTATTCACGCAAAACAGTGAATAAAAAGGCCTTTTATTCACTGTTTTGTTTTTATTCACTATTTTGGTGTTTGAATTTGGAACACAAATATATATCCGGTCTCTATTTCAATGCTTACACAAACTCCTTGCGCTAAGATTCGAAATTCAAAACTCGTTGGTGCAAATAAATTCTCGAGATTTGATTGGTCGATATTTGCGACAAGGAGTTTGGCATTAGATTAATAAATATTGTTTCACAAGTTGACCAATCTAATGATAATAATAAGAAAATTACGCTTAATTTCAGTCATTGCTCTAATTTTAATGTCCATTTCAATTAATGTAACAATTCTTATTTCTTGATTAATTTTTATTTTCTTAAATTATGTCTTTTCTCGTTGTCATGGTATAAAGTATAGTATGCAACTCCTGAATAAAGTACGAATTTATATCGAGGGCCATGAATCACTTGCTCGTGACTCATCTACGGCCCTCGCTTTAAATCCGTCCTTTATTCACTAGTTGCATAATATACTATGTATTCATATAACCAGAATGAACGATTTTCTTTAAGGCGTCTTCCCACCAGGCGAGGCCGCGCCGGCAGTCAAAGTCCGCCGGTAGCCCTGGTTATCCTTTCGAGGGCTTACCTGGGGTGCCCGGCAATGGACACTTGGGCAGGACACCGTGCGGTTTTAGTCGGTACATGCACGACATAACCACCCCCGCTGGCCGGCGGGGGGGTATCCGAAGGGATTTCCGCAAGTAAAAAAAAAGGCCCATATAAATATCCTCATCTCATTGGGAGTACAAAAGAGAAAAATGCGTCACCTTGGCATTTATTACCTGCGGTATCATATAATGCGTGAGCATATTCTTCAGCTTAGCCTCGATATGGTGCGCGGCCATCCTGGCCTTGGGGTCGATGGTGACGAAGGCGAGGATCTCCGGGTTGCCGCTGCTCTGGCCGTAGGGGAGTACCACACCTGAAAGGTTAGGAATTCCATTCTTGTTTAACAATTCCAGATCTTCACTTTTTATCATTATCATCATTCCAGCTGCTCCTGCTGCTATTCCTTTATGCTCTCTATTTTTTATTGCGCGTGGAGACCCCGATTACCCCAAACATAAACAAACTCACATAATTCGGCGTCTCTGTTTATAATACTAGTATAGACTATACGTAAAGATAAAGATCGCTTCACACTCACACTTATCGACACCTTCGATGGCACTAACAGCCTTGTCCACTTCCTGCAGGTCGACCCGGTGTCCTCGGATCTTTATCTGCGAGTCTGTCCGTCCGGCGAACAAGATCATTCCCTTCTGAAGTACTCCGAAGTCTCCGGTGCGGTATAGGCGGGCGAAGTCTACAAATTAAATGAAAACACACCCAATATTATAAAACTGAAGAGTTTTGTTGAACGCGATAATTACAGGAATTACTGATAGATAATTGAACTGAGCGAGCGAAGCTCTTATGCCCGGTATAGCCGTTTGCTGGTGGCTGAGCTCCTCCGTAACCACTCGCGCAATCTTGACCAAATTTACCACGGTGATAGTGTGGACACTGAGGAGTGTTTTGAAGCGAGATGGTTCATGTCCGATGTACCATTGAGGAATAATCACCGAAAAACAGTTTCACGAGCGCGCGGCCTTAGCTAAGCGCGCGACCGTAGTAAGATGTCTTATTTTCAAGTAAGAGTCCTGCTCGCTCAGCTTTAATTTATTTCAGTCGCACCCTGCACTGAATTACTAGTTTATGGAGGAAGGTTATATATCATCACGCTACTACCTAGGAGAGAGGAGCAGCAATCATAAGTGTCAAATTCATTTTATTACGGTAGATTACCGTATGTATGGGTTAAATATGTGCCAAAGGGGATTGAAATAAGTAAGTAATATTTTGAAACAGTTGACTTTTTTTATACCACTTAGGTGGCAGACAAGCACACGGCCCACCTGATGGGAATTGGTTACCGCGGCCTATGGACGTGTGCAACACCAGAGGCGTCACACTCGCGCTGCCGACCCTAAACTGTGCTAACATTTCCAGTAGATTTAAATTATGAATAAACGATAGTGGTTTGCTAGGGTAAATAATCTCTCTCCAGCCTCCATGAGCTCAGGCCTGAGAGCGTGGGGTGCAGTGGCCTATTGCCCTAGCAGAACCAGGCCTGACATCTTCGATGGTATCACCAAAGATTAGCATATACCGTGCGAGTCTCACTTAACGGAAGGACACCCATGAAACTTCCGAAACTTCAGGCCCGCACGAAGGATTAGCAATGTAGCTACCATGAAATTACTTCGGGTTTCTTCCTGTAGGCTTCGGAATGAAGAGTCTCGTGCCGTCTTCGAGTTTGATTGCAGGATAAATGTATTCCATAGAACCAAAGCGTTGGTAGCTTAGTGGTTGAGAAGTCGGCCTTACGCTCAAGAGGTCGCTGGTTCGAATCCTAACCATTGCACTACCGACGTGAGCCCACTCCTAACACAAGCAATTTAGCTTAGCTGGAGGGGTTAGGGGGATATTAGTAACTACCGCGGCTTTGCCCGTGGCATACTTTGCCCCCGTGGCAATTAATTGTCCCATATATAAATAAATATTCTAGGCCGTATTACACAGCGCCATCTAGACCCAAACTAAGCAGAGCTTGTCATATGGGTTCTAGAATGCGGATAAATATACTTAGATACTATTTTTTTTGAAAATAAATACATATTATACATAGAAACACCCAGACCAATGCAAATATACATATTTGCAATGAGCGTGGGAATCGAATCCGCGACCTCTGACTTAGCAGTCGAAAGCTCTACCGCTACGCTACAGAGGTCGTCATGTCATATATGTCCGTAATTCGTTAGTTGTACAATAATGTTTGACTGTTGACATTTATGATTACTGCTCCGTTCTCATAGGTAGTAGCGTGATGATATATAACCTATAACCTTGCCCGATAGATGGGCTATCCAACACAAAAAGAATGTTTCAATTCGAACCAGTAGAGATTAGCGATTTCAACCAAACAAACAACAAACCCATTAGCTTCATAATTTTTTTTTTTAACGTGCGGTAATCCCTTCGGATACCCCCCCCCCCTCGCCGGCCAGTGGGGGTGGTTATGTCGTGCATCGACTAAAACCGCACGGTGTCCTGCCCAAGTATCCAATAGCCGGGCACCTGGGCTTACCCTCGAAAGGATAACCCCAGAGTTACCGGCGGACATATAATTTCGGCTACTAATATACTTAAAAAAAAAATTGCCCGAATCTTCGATCCTCAACTTCAGATGTTTTTTGGAAGGCGTACTGTTTCGTCAATCTTCTTCCGTTCAACCTGTCTACGTGAAAATATACATATTAGTTTAAATACTCTACAGCAGCTTCCTACATACCTGGATGTGCAGCATGAGGGTTATCAAGGAACTTATCAGCGCCCTGCCCTCCGACATAACCATCGGCCAGGTTGCACCCTGCCACCCACACTTCGCCAGGGTCGCCTTCCCTGACTGGGCTCATCTCTTCATCGAGCAGGTATACGGCGCAGTTGTCCAGTGGCGCACCTGCGGAACAGCGAATACTTTATATCCTGAACGGGAATAATGAATTTGTATTCAAAAACTGCACTATTTTTAGTTAGAACCGTTTTTGAATTTTAGATAATAATAATAATAAATAAATAATAAATATTGTATGACAAAGTACACAACGCCATCTAGACCCAAACTAAGCAGAGCTTGTCATATGGGTTCTAGAATGCGGATAAACATACTTAAATACTTTTTATTTTGTAAATAAATACATATTATACATAGAAACACCCAGACCAATGCAAATATACATATTTGCACTGAGCGAGAATCGAACCCGCGACCAACCCGAGCTTACCAACAGGCGAGGTAAAGCCATATTGACGTGTCAAAGATAAAAAGAAAAAAGAATTAAGGATATTAAATACATCTTCACGTACCAAGGGTATCTGGGGCCCCCTTAAGATCTCCAACCCAGCCTACTTCACGTGCAAGCCAGAACACCTGCAGATTGACGGACGAGGCTCTGCTGCAGGGTTTCCTCTTGGGGTTGGGGGTCAGACACCAGTCGCTACAGCAAAATCCAAGATAAGCCAAATCAAGTGAGAGTGTCCCGGTTGCATCCACAGCTTGCACTCTGGAGTGCGGTGTCCGCTCTTCTAGTACTTCCATGAAAATTGGTTCATCTTGACTTTTATGGGAATGACTGCCTTTTGACCTCCCAACCCCAAAAGCACCATCCATTGTTGAACAGTTGCACTAAATTGCAGGTGAGGTAGACTTGGGCCCCAAAATGTTAAGGGGGCCCCACATGGGCTCCCACTATTCATATTAGGTCGTTAAATATGAAATTGCCGTTTTTCTTGAAGACACTGGAGGAAACCCAATTTTCAGTACTAACACTTTTGCAGTTTGACAAATCCAAATTTTATGTTTTTTTTTGTGTATGAATGAGACAACATTAAGCTAACAAACAGCAACTTTTATTACATTTTTGAAAAGTGACAGCTGTTAAGTAATACGAAATTTGTCATCAAAATGGATAGGAAGTATTTAGGAAGTACTGTTTTTGAAGATCGAATTAATTTATCAAGCAGCCAATAAAAACGAAATTTAATACAGAGTTGTCAAATCTTGAAATCTACTTTCAATCCAAATATAAATAATGGAAATAGCTATTAAATTACAGGAACAACGAACTCATGAATTTGTAAGAAAATTTCGGCCATTTCATAGGTAAAGACCTCTATTAACAAAACTTACCGATAGGCACAGAAGGATGTCTATTAATCTGGCTTTTCTTCTCCAACACATGGAAAGTCACATCTCCCATGACTTCCGTGCTCCCGTAGAAATTGGCCAACATAAAACCATTGTTTTCTCCGAAATATTCGAAGAATTGTACTGCCAACTCCTTACTGAGTGTCTCTCCGGAACAGACCCACAGGTTCAGGTCATGGAGGGGCTTCTCGGAAGGTTTCAGGGAAAGGTACATGAGGATTGAGCGGAGAAGTGTTGGAACTAAGACTAGACGTTGGATCTGGAATGAATGGAGTTAATAAATGAGTAAATATTCAGTGGTGTACGTAACGGACTGCCGAGACGAGGTCTCGAGTTCGATCCCCAGTCGCCCCGGGCACACACCTCTGACTTTTCGTATTTATGTATGTGTATAAAAAATGACAATTATCGCTCGCTTAGTAATGTGCCCGGTAGGTGGCAATAGGCTCGTCCCCTATTACATTGGGACCTAAACATAATTGGCGAATCGTAGGTGTGTAATACACCTTTGCCTACCCCTTCGGGGATACAGGCGTGAATCACTATTCATGGAACATTAAAGTTAGTAAAAAGTATTTAAAAAAACCCACCTTGTTTTCGCTTAAAACCTTGACCAACTTCTGCGGGTCTCTGGTGGTTTCTCTCGACAGGACCAGTAGGGTCCTCCCATGGAGCAAAGGGCCCCAGACCTCGCACACGGAGTCTACGAAGGTGAGCGCCGTCTTCCAAACGCATCTGGACTCAGTCTCCGTGTAGGGGAAGGTATGGAACTGCCACCAGAGGCGGTTGCATATGGCTGAGTATGATAGGCGTACCCCTGGGATGAAAGAAGTAGCAATAGTTTAGAAAATAAAGAAAGAACATCTAGGACGGGACTTGAACCCGCGACCAATCCCTTACAGGGGGAATGCTCTGACTAGCTGAGCTACCTAGACACGTCCCAGATATTCGAAATTCTCCGATATATTATATACGTCTCAAGGCGAGGTGTGCGGGTCCCGTCCTAGATGTTCTCTTTTTCCAATCTAAATCTAGAGTCAAAGTAAGCATACCTACTAATTTCTTAATAATTTAATTGAATACATATATATATATATATATACCTATATGAATTAAGTATTTCATCATCATCATCATCAACCTCTATTAGTCCACTGCTGGACATAGGTCTCCCCTAATGAGCGCCATAGCGCCCCGTCTTCAGCTTGCCGCATCCAGCATCTGCCCGCAGTCTTTCGCAGATCGTCATCTCACCTGGCCGGAGGGCGTCCTACACTACGTTTGCCGAGTCGCGGTATCCACTCAAGAACACGTTTACCCCAGCGGTTGTCGGTTCTTCGCGAGATATGGCCGGTCCACTGCCACTTCAGCTTGCTAATTCTTTGAGCTATGTCGATAACCTTGGTTCTCTGTAGGATGTATTCGTTACGAATCCTATCCTTCAGAGAAACTCCGAGCATAGCTCTTTCCATCTCTTTCCATTTCCATCGCTGAGCGACTTTGAACTGGTGGACCAGCCCTACCGTGAGTGTCGTCTCAGCTCCGTAGGTCATTACGGGTAGGACGCACTAATTGAAAACTTTCGTTTTCAAACACTATTTATCTATACTTAATATAGAGAGAGGCTGAATTTAGGAGTTTATTTATTTTTGTGGTTACCCCAAATTACACCAGTCTTCAGAACCACTGCACTTATTGGAAAAAATATTTAACCATTTAAAAGATACATAATCTCCTATGGTCATAGGTTATATTATGTGGCTTGAGTTAAAAAAGACGAGATGTCCCGGGTTCAAACCCCGTTCATTACACTACCGACGTGAACCTACTCCTAACAAAAGCCATTTAGCTTAGCTGGAGGGGTTATCGGGAATACTAGTCATTTCGGTTATTAATATGAAAAAAAAGAATCTTTTAAATACCTTTCGGCACCCCAGTGCTGCCAGACGTATAAAGTACGAGCGCATTGCTGTTAGAGTTGCTGATAGATAAAACTTCGTCGTGTAAAGGTTCAGTCGACAAATCGTTCGCTTCCTCGGCCAGTTCGTTGAAAGATACCGCGGGCACACCGCACTCGCTAAATATAGCAGGGGTTGCTGAAACACAAAAATCATTATTAAAATCGGTTCATAAACGACGAACATATCGGCGGGAATATATTAAAAAAAAGGTTTTTTTTTATATTAGGACACGTCAGTTTGACTTCACCTCGCCTGATGGTAAGCTGAAGGTAAAGTCTCAGGAAAGAGGGTCACCATTACATACACGTACCATGTTAACAATGGTGGCACTCAGCTTGACGGCCTCATCAGAAGAGGATTGTCGTCGCAGCACCGCGTGACACCCACCGGTCCCACTAGTGCTGCGACCACAATCCCCCTGCCCGGTTATACACTTGCTGACCCCTGAACGCAATCAAACAGAAATTGGATTACTATGGAGGGTTTTTCGCAATCCTGCACGGTGGTACCCACCCGGCCGAATTTTGTGACAAATTTGTTTCATCAAATTTCTACCACCAGTGAAACTTGTTGGAAATGGCGAAAAGAACACTCACACATGACCTGCTTTCTAACTTCCTATGGTATGGTATTGTTAGGTTAGGTACTCCAATGAGCTCTTCCAATAAGTTCCAACCTCTTCTTGCCTATACAGGATAATACGTGTAAGGCTGAGGTGTCACCCTCACACGGTGCAAACAATTCCATCAAAAACGAAGCGGTTCAGCACCTCTTTCCTTTACCGCAATATCAAATCTTGGAATTTTTTACCAGCACACGTGTTTCCTTCTTCCTACAGTTACGAGTTCTTTCAGCGGAGCTTCAAAAAGAATCTGATGAGGCCTTCAAGCTGAGGGCCAACATTGTAACATTAAATGCCGCAGTGGAGTTTGTTGCGCCGGCGCCGTTTCTTCTCCACTAGGGCCTAGGAAGCGGTGGTAAACTTAGTTTTAAGCAGATTTTGACGTCAAAAAGATGTAATTACGTTGCACTATTTTGAAAAATAAAGACTTTGACTTTGACTTTGACTTTGACTTTGACTTTGACTTTGACTTTGACTTTGACTTTGACTTTGACTTTGACTCATCAGTTTCTGTAACGATGACCCTCATTCCGGAGACTTTCCCTTTAGCTTACTATCAGGCGAGGGAAAGCCATATTGACGTGTCAATTATAAAACAATATTAGGAACATAAACATAACATAAACTCACGCCTATATCCCCGAAGGGGTAAGCAGAGGTGCTAGCACCCACATTTCGCCAGTTTATGTTTAGGTCCCAATGTAATAGGTGGCGAGCCTATTGCCATTAACCGGGCACTTATCAGCCTGCGGAATTGTTAAGATTATAGAAAATCGGCCCAGAGCCTTCTCTATCAACCAGCAGATATACCGATTTGTAGGTGTGTTTGACTTAGGATCGGAGATCTTGTTCATATACCTCTGATACTCATTTATATACAATATGTATAAAAACTAGTGTACGATCCGTGAAAATGTATATAGGTATTAGGCTCTGTTTATGTATCCGTTTTAGAAATGAATTTTTAAAATAATCATCCCACCAAAAACTGCAATTAAATTTTGGTCAATAAGAAAACTTACATGGCAATACAGGAGGGTCACTTTGTGTACAAACCCTCTCTAAAGATGAAGATAACAAATAAAAAACCTAGGAGAGCGTTGACACCATCGCGCCGGTGGCGTAGCCAGCGGGGTGTGAGGGGGCCGCCGCTAAATATTATTCGATATCTACTATGTGGTGTTGTCACATTCTTAGATTTTGGGGAGGTATCGGGTATATTATGAGGCAATGGCATTTAAAATTCCAATTGCACATTTATTTGAATTGATATTAATTTTAATTTCATATATGGTTATGTATTTAGGATACCTATGTGCCCCTTATCGATCGGATACTAGTTTTGCTACATTCTGTATGTACTTTATTATTATTTTAACTTTTTTTAATATTAGTTCGAAGCTTTTCTCCCTTACCTGTATCATCGTAAATAACAAGCGCTGGCTCCGCATCGCTCAGAATATGGCATATCCTGGCGTGAGGGAAGCTGGGCTCCATAGGCACATATGCTGCGCCTGCCTTCCATGTTGCCAGAAGTGACATAATTGTACTTAAAATAAAAAAAAGAAAGACTAAGTACTTATTGAAAACTTAAACTATATTAACTCTGTGGCGTAGCGGTAGTGCATGCGGCTGAGGGGCTGATACAAGACATGGGGGGCGGGTTCGATTCCCGCTCAGTGCAAATATTTGTATGCATGAATATGTCTATTTGCATTGGTCATTGTGTTTCTATGTATAATATGTATGTATTTACAAAAAAAAAGTATATAAGTATGTTTAACCGCATTCTGGAACCCATTACACAAGCTAGTTAAACTATGCTTACTTTGGGTCTAGAAAGCTGTGTAGAATGTCGTAGAATATTTATTTATTATTATTATAATATTCTACGACATACTTCATAGCGCTATCTAGACCGCAACCAATCACAATAATATTACTCTATGACCGCAAGTGAGCGTAACTTAACTAGCTTGTGATATGGGTTCTAGAATGCGGATAAAGATACTTAGATACATTTTCTTTAGCACACAACAAAAAAAAAACAGGCTAATGCAAATAGACATTAATTCATACATACAAACCCGTCCCGAGACTATATAAGGTATGTCTAGGTGGCTCAGTTGGTCAGAGCATTCCCCCTGTAAGGGACTGGTCGCGGGTTCAAGTCCCGTCCTAGATGTTCTCTTTTTCCGATCTTAATCCATGCATACAAATATCGAACAACAGCAACAAATACTCAACGGGAATCGAACCCGTGACCTTTGACAAACAGTCGAACTGTCAACCGCCACGTCACAGAGGCTGTTTATGACCTCATATGTACCAAGCAAATTTGCTCACCGTTGGAGATCCTGATAATCACGATTCGATTTAACTGAGATTCTATTTAATCGAGTATCTACTGTTGCTTCATTTAAACCCTATTTCTTCTCATTTCGTGATCAATACAAATACCTAAAAATCAATATAATAGACCTGCTGCATGGAACTAATAAAATCTGTCCACTTAGGTAAGTGTGTGTACAATAAAGAATTAAGAATTAAGAATAACTCTAATACGAGAAATATAAATTACTACCTTTTTTTTTATTCGAAAATCCCTTCTGATACCCCCCCGCCGGCCAGCGGGTTCGGTTATGTCGGGCTCAGCTGCCACCCCCAGGCCTGCGCTCATGGAGGACGGAGGTCGTTAAGCGACCTCCGGCGCCTGAGTCGCCTGCGACGCGCGGCGAGCATGTTGCGGGCTCGGCGGGCCGGGAGAGTTCTAAACCTCTCCCGGGCGCGCTCCGCCATCTCCTTCGCGAGCATTACATGCTCGCAGAAGGAGGTGGCGGCGGCCCACTATATAAATTACTACCTTTTTTTTTTTTTTTTTTTTTTATCGTGCGGAAATCCCTTCGGATACCCCCCCGCGTGCCAGCGGGGGCGGTTATGTCGGGTTTGAACCGACTAAAACCGCACGCCGTCTCGGGTCTACAGACGCCGGGGTGTAAGGTTGCCCATAGTGCATATCCCTCGCACCCCGACTGACCCTGGGCCATCTCCGGTTTCGAGATGGCCCCCTCGGGTTTGGGAACCACGGTGTCCCCGTCTTGCCCCGGTTTGGGGGAGGGGCGCTAGTCGCCCCACCGTCCCGGCTTGCTTCTGCTGGGGTGACAGGTGGCCTCACCCGCCACCCCCAGGCCTGCGCTCATGGAGGACGGAGGTCGTTAAGCGACCTCCGGCGCCTGAGTTGCCTGCGACGCGCGGCGAGCAAGTTGCGGGCTCGGCGGACCGGGAGAGTTCTAAGTCTCTCCCGGGCGCGCTCCGCCACCTCCTTCGCGAGCATTACATGCTCGCAGAAGGAGGCGGTGGCGGCCCACGCGCTCGCGCTCCGCACCATTGCCGCGATCATGCTGCCGAGCGAGAGGACTCCCACCCCGATGGCTGCCACGAGGTCACGCCGGGCAGTCCGCCAGCGTGTGCAGCCCTGAGTCCTCGCTCGCGTCGCAGTGATGACACTCAGGCGTTGGCTCCTTCCTGATCCGATGCAGGTGGTCCCCGAAGCACCCCTTCCCTGAGATCACCTGCGTCAGTCGGTAGGAGAGGCTTCCGTGTCGCCTCTCCAGCCAATCCTCCATGATGGGCCTTACCGCCCTACGTAAAAAATATTTCGCATTCCGTTAAACAAACTGCGGCGGACGTAACAAAACTGGACAAAACTACTATTGAGCCACAGAGTAATTATAGTACATTATTGCATCGAGCACAAAGTAATTTATTGTTGCACCGAGTGCCTGATTTAGAGCCCGAGCGTTAGCGAGGGCTCTAATCTAACAGGCACGAGGGTAATATAAATTACTTAAGGCGAGGTGCATAATCTGCTTTTCTTTCAACTATTACCTATAGGAATAGTAGATAAAAGAAACTCATGTCAAACAGTTAAAATAGAAGTTTAATTATTGAAATAAAAAGTTATGCTTGAGCAATTATTAAACATAAGACATTAAGAGTTTTGTTTTTTTTTTGTTTTTTTTTGTTTTTTTTTCCTTTTTTTTTAATTTCTTTCATTTTTAAATCAGAGTTAGCAGCAATCATTTTTTAAATTTGTAACAAGTAGGATAGAAACGAATAATACGTACGTAAAAAAAGTATTGATTTCGGCTGTCTGAATAGAGCTAATCCATTGAGATTGGCACCTTTTGGTGCGATTAAAAAAAACTGTGCAATAATGAAATTTCATACATTTTTATTGCTCTAGAGCATTAAAGACTCGCTTTGTACTGAGTTTTTAGTGTGATTGTGATGAAATTAAAGCATAGTTGGAAGAAAAAATATTTATGCATTGTGCGCAACCTGGCGCACCCAATTTGAAAACTACATTGATTTGAATTGGCAAATGGTATGAAAATCATCCCAAAGCTGTATGGAATAATTTCGGTGGAATTTAGTGCTAGTGGAGCTTAGTGGTTAAGGAGTCGACCCTACGATCGAGAGGTCCCGGGTTCGAATCCTGGCCATTACACTACTGACGTGAACCCACTCCTTACAAATTCCGGTTACTAATATTCTTTTAAAAAAAATAATTGGTGCTCTAAATGGTATGCATGAGAAAACTACCCACTAGAAGCTATCAAGCGCTTTATGTATGAATCTTTGGGTTAGAAAATGTTCATCAGTGAATTTGCGATCCGATCAAAATAAACTGGATTTTCAAATTTTTACATAATTTTTAGGGTTCCGTTGCCAAATGGCAGAACCGGAACAATTATAGATTCGTCATGTCTGTCTGTCTGTCCGTCCGTATGTCACAGCCACTTTTTTCCGAAACTATAAGAACTATGCTGTTGAAACTTGGTAAGTAGATGTATTCTGTGAACCGCATTAAGATTTTCGCACAGAAATAGAAAAAAAACAATAAATTTTGAGGGTCGCCATACTTAGAACTGAAACTCAAATATATTTTTTTCATCGAAGCCATATGTGTGACGTATCTATGGATAGCTCTTCAAAAATGATATTGAGGTTTCTAATATCATTTTTTTCTAAACTGAATAGTTTGCACGGGAGACACTCCCAAAGTGGTAAAATGGGTGTCGTCCCCCCCCCCCCCCTGTAACTTCTAAAATAAGAGAATGATAAAACTAAAAAAAATATATGATGTACATTACCTTGTAAACTTCCAACGATAATTGGTTTGAACGAGATCTAGTAAGTAGTTTTTTTTTAACACGTCATAATCAAACTCGAATACTGAGAGTTTCACTAGTTGTCTTAGTACCCATTTGGACACTATAAATTCGCAGAAAAATATTATTATAGCAGGGGATATAAACATAAATATTAAACCTGGGGAAAAAGAAAAGTCTCAGGAGTACAAGAATAGAGTTAATTACCTTAATATGCTCTCGTTACATGGAATTCTACCGGGTCACACTTTGATTACTAGAGATAAAAAGTGTCTGGACCACTTTATGATAAAAATAAATAAGCAACGGGTATCGGCATCTATCGCTATATTACATACCAGTATAACCGACCACTATACGACTCTTTTATCCCTTTCAAAAACAAAAAACACTCCAATTATCAATAAATCTAGATCCACTATAGATTTTCAACGGGCACTTAGTTATCTGCATGAAAGTCAATTCCAAAACTTGCTTTTTTACAGCGATCCTGAAGCTCTATGTAACCTATTTGTGCAGCAGCTAAGTGAAGCGATTAATAAAAGTACTACTGTCACCAAGATACCAAACAGTAAGCGTATTATAAAACCTTGGATAACTGCAGGCATATTACGTTGCATTCAGAACCGTAATAAATTACAACTGGACGCTAAAAAAGATCCACACAATAATATCTTAAAGATAACTTATGTTCGCTACAGAAATTACTGTAATAATCTTATTAAAAAACTAAAAAGGAAGTATGACAGGGAATTAATTAGGAAATCTATTAACAACAATAAATTACTTTGGAAGAATATAAAATCTATTACCTACTCTACAACTTCCAAAAATCATAACATGGAATTATTGAATATCAAATCCTCTCCCGTGGAGTCAGTTAGCTACATTAACGAGTACTTCGCGAACATTGGCAAAAATCTCGCAGAACAAATCCAGTCTAGGGTAATTAATGAGGATAACCTTGATGAGGGCCTACTACCAGAAATAGCCAAATCTTTTGTACTGTTTGATACTGATGTAATTGAAGTAGATACCATCCTTATGAGTCTCAAATCTGATAGTGCGCCGGGTTGGGACAATATACCAACGAGCTTTTTAAAGCACATAAGTGCTGTCCCTATTTTAACTCAACTTGCGAATCTCTGTTTTAGCAAAGGTATATTCCCGGATGCGCTGAAGCAAGCCATCATTACGCCTGTTCATAAGAGTGGGGATAGGGACGAGGTGGGCAACTACAGGCCCATATCTGTTTTGCCGTCCATTTCAAAAATAATAGAGAAACTGATGAACGTACGGTTAATTAAATACTTACAACAATTTAATATAATATCCGCATCACAATTTGGTTTTCGTCAGGGTATTTCTACTGAGGACGCAGTTACGGCCTTAACTACGCTTGTTACCGATCAACTTGACAGTGGTAAAAAGTGCTTAACTGCATTCATAGATTTAAAAAAGGCTTTTGATACCGTTTCTGTCCCTATTCTTGTGAGCAAGCTGAAATCTATTGGAATACGCGGAATGCCACTAAAATTATTCGAAAATTATCTGACAAACAGGAAGCAAAGAGTTAGGGTGGGACACTATACAAGTGGTGACATAGAAGTGTCCTTCGGAGTTCCTCAGGGAAGTGTATTGGGTCCTACATTGTTCCTTGTCTACGTCAATGAACTTTGTAATTTGCGGTTGGCGGAGGCTAAAGTCTTTTCTTATGCCGATGATACGGCTGTTGTTTTCGCTGGGGATACCTGGCAGGATGTACGGCTTAAAACTGAAAAAGGGTTGGCTCAAATAGCAGGATGGTTGGAGAAAAACCAGCTCACTTTAAACATATTAAAGACAAGTTACGTTTGTTTTTCTCTACAAAATCGTACACAACCAAACGAGGAATTTGATATAAAAATTCATGTATGTGGAGATGGTACAAACGCAAACTGCAGCTGCTCGAGCATTATGAAAGTACCGCATACTAAATACTTAGGTGTGGTTGTTGACCAAAAACTATCTTGGTATCCTCACCTTGAGCAAGTTGCAAAAAGAGTGCGAAAGCTAAGCTGGATGTTTAGGACGCTCAGGTGTGTCGTTCCCAAAAATGGTGAGAGTAGCTCAGACTGCCATACTAAAAATCTCTTGAACGAGATATATGTTGCGGTGGTACAGTCCGTACTATCCTACTGCATCCCCATTTGGGGTGGTGCAGCTAAAACAAGGTTCATAGAAGTGGAACGAGCACAGCGATCTCTGATCAAGTGTATGTATTTTAAACCAATAAGATATGCAACTGAAGACTTGTATCGAATCAGTAACTTGCTCTCGGTTAGAAAATTATACATTACACAAATAATTTTAAAAAAGCATAAGTCCCTTCCCTATGACCCTAAAATAGAAGCCAAAAGAAGAAAAGACATTATTGCGAGAATTCCCCAAACGAGAACCATGTTTGCCTGTAGACAATACAACAAACGATCTGCACAGCTATACAACAAAATTAATAAACAGATCTGTATTTATCCCAAAAATTATTACGACTGTAAAAAAAAGCTCACTTGTTGGATAAAACAACAAACTTATCACGATACTGAGACACTTCTTCAACACATTCATTAAGCTCACACACACATACGCACACACATACACACAACCACATACACACACACATGCACACACACACACACACACACCACATGCCCAAACGCCATACGTAAAATACATTCATATGTAGTATTTAGATGTATTTAGGAGCTGGATATATTTTTGTCAATAGTGTGTACTGTTCTCACCTACTTGCATTAATGCACATAATTGTACATTTAGTTAAGGAAGAGCGGAGTCTCCTAATACAGGCATTACTTGCTTAAAAGGAGGCTTCAATAACAAAAATTGTAACACCAAACTATATAATGCAAATAAACTATTATTATTATTATTATTATAAATCGTAAACCGCAATTTACCTTTAATTCAAACAACTCAAATAGAAAAATTAAAAGAAAACATTATATTGTTACTTGCTGCTACGGAACCCTTAATGGGCGAGTCCGACTCGCACTTGGCCCCTTTTTTTTATTCAAACGTCTTAAGTAATCTAATTTTATTCTATTTGATTTCATCGTTGCCTGTCATTTGTGAAATCTGCTCTAATATGTTGCAGCTCTGAGACGTACTTGATTTTTAATTCTTACCAGAATTGGACACGAATTGGTTCTGAATATCTTCTTTAGTGCGTAGTTCATGGGACGAACATAATTTTTTTGACATAACTTTACACCTGTATCCCCGTAGGGATAGGCAGAGGTGTATTACACACCCACGATTCGCCAGTTATGTTCAGATCCCAATTTAATAGGGGGCAAGCCCATTGCCATCTACCGGGCACATTGCTAAGGGCGCGATAATTAACATTTTTAAAACATACATAACTACGAAAAGTCAGAGGTTTGTGTGCTCGGGGCGACTGGGGATCGAACTCGAGACCTCATCTCTTCGTCGCGTCCGTTACGTACGCCACTGGGCTACTGCCGCTTCTTTGACAGGCTAAGAAGTAAGTTCAATAAGAAGATGAAAATATGCATGGTACAATCATTGGACCCGCTGGCATAGTGATCAGGTTGTATGATAATATTTTGAGAAATTATCCCATACGACACCTCGCCGGATAACGAGTACTTAATATATATAAACCACTTACTTGTGTGTTGGTTGCATACACACAGCGATCACGAAATCTCCATCTCTGTTCATGCCACTGGCTGCAGCTCGCGTCGCGATGACTCTAGCCAGGGCATTGGTACGTTCTGCCATTTGTTTGTACGAGACGCTGACGTCGCCTTTTTCACCTGGAATTTTACATAAGAAAACACGTTTATTTTTAACCGCATTTACTACATTTAAAGGTATATTCACAGCCCTTGAACTTTACAATGCCAATGATTCCCAAAGAATTAGAATACATCAGCCGCCGCATTTCTATAATACAAAATGTCGTAAAAGCGACCTAGGGCGTTTTAATCGCGTTACAGCAGTGCTGCAAGCGGAACCCTTCACAATACAGCGGCTAGGACGTGGTGCGACAAGGTTCATTTCATTCATATGGATCAACCATGCTTCTGGCGTAGATAGTTTGCGAAATACTACACATGCGCTCGCAGTACTGGTCGAACACCGATCCGACTACCCGATTACTTTTTTTTTTTTTTTTTTTGATCCGTCAGTACCTACTAGTCACAGACGTCACAGTGCTGCCTTCACGCATCTACAGGAGCGCTGCAGTCGCGCTATTAAAACGCCTATTATGTAAAAGCACTCTAAAGGATAGGGCTCTTCTTTATTTGACAGTAAACATGATATTCCTTTTCGGTGGACATCAATGAGCTCGTTCCCTATTTATTACGTTGGACTTACGGGGCAAAGGTGTATACCTATCATTTGTATGTGGACATATTGTTGCTAATTATATTAATTTAGGCGCATTTTCGTAGGTACAAGATGATCTTACACCGTATTATTTATTTCACTTCGATTTTTTTAAATATTCCGTTATTATTTTTCTATTAAGAAAAAATCGCAGTTTTTGTGTAAACTGTGTTAAACATAACTAGGTACTGTATGAACATAAACCTACACTCTTTTTTGTTATGTTAATGAAGACACATGTATAATCCATATAAACTTGTACTGTACTGTATGGTAGCGCCATCTGTTATGGCTACGAGGAGCATAATATACTGTAAACAGTTAAAAATAGCGATAACTGTAAGACTACCGTTTGTACAATGTTATATAGAAGCATTTTGGTACTTTTAGTGTACTTTATTGTTATCTAGTATTCTCATGTACCTAGTAAGAATACATTCAAGGTACTTTCGAGCCTCTAGCCACTGTTTTAGAAACTTTCTTTGTTAATGTGTATAGGTTCTACAATTAGCTTTAGATGTACTTCTTTTTTTTTGTGGGTTTCGTGGGATACCCCTCGCCGGCCTGCGAAGGATGTTATGTCGGGTTTGAACCGACTAAAACCGCACGCCGTCTCGAGTCTTCAGACGCCGGGGTGTATATATTTAAGTCGCTAAGAAAATGGACATAACATTCACGTATACTTTCAGAGAAACCGCTGATGTTTTGGTTTATATACGGTTCTAAATAGTTCAGCTCATTACTGCAAGATGGCGCTGTACGCCATTTTCACTATATGCACGATAGTGACGGTGTTTAGAGCACGACGTAGCTATTCTGGAGAACATTATAACGAACTTCGTAGAATCTTTGCTTCATCATCATCATCATAACAACATCAGCCGGTTGCCTTCAAAGCTTGTACTTTGGAGCCCGGAGTTCGCTCTCCTTCTCTTGCACTTAATTTAGCTTATCCTGACTTTTATTTTTAGGGTTTTTCTTTAGAAAAGCCCTATTGCTAAGGAGTCGTCGTTGCCAATTTTCTGTCACGGTTTTGGGTATGAAGGAGATGAGCTATCGAGTTGCTGTTTTCGGTAATAGATTCGTGCTGGGGTGAACCATTGCAAGATAAAGAAAGAATCGCATAAAATCGCAAAAAAAAATAATCGCAAAATCGAAAATCCCTTGTATTCGGCTGAGCTCGTCTCAGGAATTCAACTTGTTTTATCATATTCACCATAATATATTTAATAAAAAAAAGGTACTCACTGCGTATTCAGATATCGAGGTTCATAAAATTGACGGACGAGACTCTGGCTCAGGGTCACGGTTGGGAGCTCAGACGGCAGTAGCTCTCATAAAAGCCGTAAAAGTCAAACCAAAAGCAGGAAAAGAGGGAATTGAATTCCGAGTTCCGAATTGAAATATTCGGATAAAACCGGGAACAACTCTAAGATTATGATCACTACATATTATAAAACCAAGTCCTACGCCGCGTCTGTCTATCTGTCTATCGCGAAAAACTCCAAAACTACTGCACTGATTTTCATGTAGTTTTAACCAATGGATAGTGGTCCTCGTGGAAGGTTTCAGAATATAATTTGTCACGTTTTTGTATACAATTGCTATAATATAATGATATTTGTTGGAGGTATCGGAAAAAAATAAGCCGTCTGGGAGCTTTCAACGAAAACGCTGTCTGAACCTGTATGGTGGAATTAGGTATTTTAAATAGGTTGTGGTGGTGGAATAGGGTCCCATGGATAGCCGGATATGGGTATCCCATGGGTAGAATTCCACGTGGGTGAAGCTATTGGCAATAAGTAGCGATACTTACCAGCATATATCAATGCCAGGTTATCGGAGCCATCGTACCGCTCCAGGTGTCTAGTCAGGGGCGCCGACGGCACCAACCGCCGAGGTCCGTTCAAGACGGATTGGCGTGGCAATGATCCCATTTTTACTGGAAAGAGGAGAAGGATATGAAAATATGCATCTTTACTATACATTGGAGACATTTAAAAAATACCAGTGTTATTTTAAATGAAAGATTTTTTTTAAATATATTTAGGACACGTCAATTTGACTTCACCACGCCTGATGGTAATATAAAAACATAAAAATAAACTAAAAATATACAAAAAAAAAATATGAACACAATTTTTTTTAAATTATTTTCTGTTTGGTGGCGGTGGACGCAAAAATGACTGAACGGATTTTAATGCATTATTTTCTATTAGAAAGGTGCTGATCAGACTTAACGTCTGGCGTATGTTTGATTATAATTGGTTAGGTACAATGACAATGGGGGCCATCTCAAAACCAGAGATGTCTTAGGGTCAGTCGGGGTGCGTGGGATATGCTCTATGGGCAACCTTACACCCCGGCGTCTGAAGACCCGAGACGGCCTGCGGTTTTAGTCGGTTCAAGCCCGACATAACCGCCCCCGCTGGCTGGCGGGGTTGTATCCGAGGGTATTTCCGCACGAATAAAAAGAAAAAGGTACAATGACAATAAATTGGTTATATTGCTCCATGGTTAAGAAGAGCCCATTGTTGTCTATATTAGTACATATTGTCATTTATAGTCAAAGTCAAAAACCATTTATTCAGTATGGAGCATAATACGGCACTTCTAAAAGGTAAAAAAAAAATTAAACTAATGTTTGGCAAATGGACCACCGGTTCGAAACGCGGCCCTGTCCTGAGAAGACTTCGGCAAGAAACTCAGCGGGCTGTTTTTTTGGTCTATTTACAAACATGTTTACTTAATCTATTAAATATGATATTACTAGTGGTAGAACCGGAGATATCACAAAAAAACGAACACCGACCTCCGCGCGGGCGGAGCCGCGGGCATCAGCTAATATTGATATAAAATCATTAGTTCCCCTTGTAATACAGTGCCTGATTAGTTTCATTTGGTTTATTGACTTATACAATGTGTTGATTTGCTTTTGTGCATCATTCACAGAGATTAAACTACATTAAGTCGTCAAAAAGTAAAAAAAAACATAACATAACATAATTTCACGCCTGTATCCCCGAAGGGGTAGGCATAGGTAGGTGTATTACACACCCACGATTAAAAAAAAATGATTTAAAAAAAGCAATATACTCTTTTTATCTTTTTGTATTTGCGTCTTGTTTATGGAGCCTTACTCTACCGATTCGTTCTTCATTTTTCATGTGCTGATTAATTGACATTAATCAGCACATGAAAAATTTATTTATATTAAAATTACAAAATATGCAATTCTGTTCTTTAACATGAATTTTTGACCATTATAAGGAGCTCAACGCGTCAGCGTCTTTTTGTAATGTCAATATGACAGTTGAAATCAGGTTGCATATTTTTCGTGGTCTTTCGCGATATCAATTTTTTATTCCGTACAGCCAGTCTAGCAGTACATATACGAAGAAGTTATTGATTTGGGAGTGCTACGTTGATGACTTGCGTCACGTGGTGTTGGAGAATCAATTCTCGCTCGGTGGAAATGTTTATATGCAAAAAATACAAATTTGCTTGAAAATATTTCAGGTACTGAGAAAGATAATGTGACGGCCTCTGTGGCGTAGCGGTAGTGCATTTGACTGCTACGATAGGGGGCGCGGGTTTGATTCCCGCTCATTGCAAATATTTGTATGAATGAATATGTCTATTTGCATTGGTCTGGGTGTTTATATGTATAATATGTATGTATTTATAAAAAAAAAAGTATGTTTATCCGCATTCTGGAACCCATAACACAAGCTAGTTAAAATATGCTTACTTTGGGTCTAGAAAGCGCTATGTATATTATATTTATTTAGATAACGTTGCTACTCGAAATCATGTTTCTAAATTTGTATGTCACGGTATCTTTGAACTTGATTTTGGAGCACAAAACGTCGGGATGATTTAAAGTGGCGTCTCCACTTATTAAATCATTATTGATGAGTTTGTTCAGCGCTAATTTTACAGGAAAATATCGTTTTTACCAGGTCATAATAACGAGAAAATGCTTGCGTGATCAATTCATAAAGTTTGCTCACCTTGGGCTCCTTCGCTTTCAGTCCAAGACGTATTTAATTAAGCCGAAGTATATTAGTACCTCGATACTGAGATCATTAGCAATAAATTAAGCATCATCAATAATGATTGTGCAAGTCTTGCTTATGTAAACAATAATTTAGACGTAAAGTAGAATGCCTAGCCTGAGTCTATGTTTCCAGAAAGCTATAACCTGTGAGTCTTTATGTCTAAGGTGAAAAGGTTGCTTTTAGGGCAGCGTGTTCCTTTATCGACAATATTTTATCATCATTAGGCAAAAGGTGCGATAGTACTCAATAGCGGGTCTATTAATTATAAATGTAGTGGGGCGGAAATCACACAGTGATTGTCAAACTTCGGGCCAAACTTATTTTTAGGGACAATTTGTATGGTAGGTACCCGAAACCTTGAACGTACAAACCCCAAAATCTAATCAGTTCTTCCCATTAACCAAACAAGATGATTGGCGAAAGAATTTTTTAAATCGGATAAGTGAATCTTGATTTATTGCGTAAACAGACATCCAGACATCCAGACCAACAGACAGACCGACACAAAAATCTTTTTGCTTAATTAGACTTAGAATCATGTGAAACGTCGAGAAAAGTGATAAAAAGTGGGTGTAAGATTTTGATTTTTTTTGCGTGATTTTAAGACTTCGGTGTCCACCTGGTTGGTGGCCCGAAGTAAAAAGCCGGACTCGGCCATGAAGAGTTCTGTAGCAGCAAGTAACATAATAATGCTTTTTTTTTAATTTTATATATGAATTGATTGAATGAAAGGGAAATTGCGGTTTACGATTTATGACGTATCGTATTAAAACAAAACTACTTACTAGATCTCGTTGAAACCAATTTTCGGTGGAAGTTTATATGGTAATGTATACCACACATTTTTTTTAGTTTTATTATTCTCTTATTTTAGAAGTTACATGGGGGGGGGGGGGGGGGACACATTTTACCACTTTGGAAGTGTCTCTCGCGCAAACTATTCAGTTTAGAAAAAAAATATTTTAGAAACTTCTATATCATTTTTAAGACCTATCCATAGATAAGCCACAAGTATGGGTTTGATGTAAAAAAAAATTTTGAGTCTCAGTTCTAAGTACGGGGAACCCCCAAAATTTATAGTTTTTTTATTATTTTTGTGTGATAATCTTAATCCGGTTTACAGAATACATCTACTTACCAAGTTTCAACAGCATAGTTCTTATAGGTAGTTTCGGAGAAAAGTGGCTGTGACATACGGACGGACGGACAGACAGACATGACGAATCTATAAGGGTTCCATTTTTTGCCATTTGGCAACTGAGCCCTAAAAACCGGCCAAGTGCGAGTCGGACTCGCCCATGAAGGGTTCCGTAGCAGCAAGTAAAATTTTTATATGTGAGTTGATTGAATGAAAGGTATAAAAATGGGTATAAAAAGTACGATTTATGACGTTTTAAAAAAAAACAATTTTAGGTAGAAGTTTACATGATAATGTACATCATATATTCTTTTTAGTTTTATAATTCTCTTATTTTAGAAGTTACAGGGGGGGGGGGGCACATTTTACCACTTGGGAAATGTCTCTCTCGCAAACTATTCTGTTTAGAAAAAAATGAACTTAGAAACCTCCATATCATTTTTTAACACCAAATTTTTTGAGTTTCAGTGCTAACTATGGGGAACCCTCAAAATTTATTGTTTTTTTTTCTAATTTTGTGTTAAAATCTTAATGCAGTTCACATAATACATCTACTTACCAAGTTTCAACAGCATAGTTCTTATAGTTTCGGAAAGAAGTGGCTGTGACATACGGACGGACAGACAGAGAGACATGACGAATCTATAAGGGTTCCGTTTTTTGCCATTTGGCAACGGAACCCTAAAAATCACATTTTTGGCATATGCATCGATTCTAGACTATACATAGCAATATTTTTTTTGGAAAAATATTTACTGTACAGTTTTTACAGTTTTATGATTTTATTATATGGATAGATTTCCCGTTCGTCTTCCAGCATCATACGAATGAAATCAACCTCCGTAGTCCGGGGTCCGCTACCAGTGACATGTTCGGTGTGACAAACGTTCATACCTATGCCACGGTTAACGTTTACCAGCAGTAGGGTCGTGTGTCATTAAATATTAATGGTCAGGACATATCGTAAATATTTTAACGAGGTAGTAAAATTCCAGTGCCGTATCTGTCGAAAGTGATTGCGAGGTCGGTGTGGCTCCCGCACCACAGTTGAGTGGACCATAACGGTGATGCCTCACAGAGATTCGAGAGCCTCTGTGGTGTAGCGGTAGCGCGTTTGACTGCTAAGTCAGAGGTTGCGGGTTCGACTCTCGCTAAGTGCAAATTCTTGTACGTGTGAATTTGTTTATTTGCATTGGTCCGAATGTTTTATGTATAATTATGTATGTATTTACAAAGAAAAAGTATCTGTAGTCCATTCAATATAGCTTGTGGTTTGCCGGCCAGCGGGGGCGGTTATGTCGGGCTTGAACCTGTAGACCCGAAACGGCGTGCGGTTTTAGTCGGTTGAAGCCTGACATAACCGCCCCCGCTAGCCAGGGGGGGGGGGTAGGGGGTATCTGAAGGGATTTCCGCATGAAAAAAAAAGAAACGGTAGCACTGTGTAGAACGTCATAGTTCGTTATCATCTTAGCCTTAGCCCTTTGCATCCGAGGCTTTCACCTCGTAGCTCGAAGTCCACTTACTCCTTCTCTTTTCAGGTTGGCTTATATGGCTTAAATGCCAGTGACTGCCGTCTGACCGGTTTTCAGGGATTCTTTTTAGAAAAGCCCTATTGCTATCGAGTTATCGTCGACGTCGTCGTCGTTGCCAATTTTCT
The DNA here is from genome assembly GCA_946251805.1 of Cybosia mesomella. Taxonomy (NCBI): domain Eukaryota; kingdom Metazoa; phylum Arthropoda; class Insecta; order Lepidoptera; family Erebidae; genus Cybosia; species Cybosia mesomella. Next base: position 3,633,436 of record OX276413.1, read on the forward strand.
GTCACGGTTTTGGGTATGAAGGAGATGAGCTATCGAGTTGCTGTTTTCGGTAATAGATTCGTGCTGGGGTGAACTATTGCAAGATAAAAAATAAATCGCAAAAAATCGCAAAAAAATAAAAAATAAATCGCAAAATCGAAAATCCCTTGTATTCGGCTGAGCTCGTCTCAGGAATTCAACTTGTTGTTGTTTGAACCGTTTTATATTCGCACCGACTTCCTGTGTTTGATTAATGATTTTGTACCGTTTGTTGCCTGCACATTGGTGTAGATCCGGATCATTAGACACTTTATTTTAGTTAGATATTAAGTTTTAGTTTTATTTTCGTTACATTGTCGCGCTTTAGATCACGCTTCGGAACGAAGTAGTGATTGCGTGAAAGTTAGTGGTGGGGCTACGGCTTGAATACTACCTGCTCGTGGTCTCACTCCTCACTCTTGTCTCCGGGTTAAAGGAGACTGGTAGCAGAGCTGTTAATTGACTTTTTTAGGGATTTTCTTTAGAAAAGCCCTATTGTTAAGGAGTCGTCGTCGACGTCGTCGTCGTTGCCAATTTTCTGTCACGGTTTTGGGTATGAAGGAGATGAGCTATCGAGTTGCTGTTTTCGGTAATAGATTCGTGCTGGGGTGAACCATTGCAAGATAAAAAAAAATCGCAAACAATCGCAAAACAAATAATCGCAAAATCGAAAATCCCTTGTATTCGGCTGAGCTCGTCTCAGGAATTCAACTTGTTGTTGTTTGAACCGTTTTATATTCGCACCGACTTCCTGTGTTTGATTAATGATTTTGTACCGTTTGTTGCCTGCACATTGGTGTAGATCCGGATCATTAGACACTTTATTTTAGTTAGATATTAAGTTTTAGTTTTATTTTCGTTACACTGTCGCGCTTTAGATCACGCTTCGGAACGAAGTATTGATTGCGTGAAAGTTAGTGGTGGGGCTAAGGCTTGAATACTACCTGCTCGTGGTCGCACTCCCCACCCTTGTCTCCGGGTTAAAGGAGACTGGTAGCAGAGCTGTTAATTGACTTTTTTAGGGATTTTCTTTAGAAAAGCCCTATTGCTAAGGAGTCGTCGTCGTTGCCAATTTTCTGTCACGGTTTTGGGTATGAAGGAGATGAGCTATCGAGTTGCTGTTTTCGGTAATAGATTCGTGCTGGGGTGAACCATTGCAAGATAAAAAAAAAATCGTGAAAAAAAAAATGCAAAATCGAAAATCCCTTGTATTCGGCTGAGCTCGTCTCAGGAATTCAACTTGTTGTTGTTTGAACCGTTTTATATTCGCACCGACTTCCTGTGTTTGATTAATGATTTTGTACCGTTTGTTGCCTGCACATTGGTGTAGATCCGGATCATTAGACACTTTATTTTAGTTAGATATTAAGTTTTAGTTTTATTTGCGTTTCCACTGTCGCGCTTTAGATCACGCTTCGGAACGAAGTAGTGATTGCGTGAAAGTTAGTGGTGGGGCTACGGCTTGAATACTACCTGCTCGTGGTCGCACTCCTCACCCTTGTCTCCGGGTTAAAGGAGACTGTTAGCAGAGCTGTTAATTGACTTTTTTAGGGATTTTCTTTAGAAAAGCCCTATTGCTAAGGAGTCGTCGTCGACGTCGTCGTCGTTGCCAATTTCCTGTCACGGTTTTGGGTATGAAGGAGATGAGCTATCGAGTTGCTGTTTTCGGTATTAGATTCGTGCTGGGGTGAACCATTGCAAGATAAAAAAAAATCGCAAAAAATCACAAAAAAAATATCGCAAAATCGAAAATCCCTTGTATTCGGCTGAACTCGTCTCAGCAATTCAACTTGTTTATTACTGTGCTCGCTCGGTTCACGCACTGAACACCAGGCACCAGAGCCTCGTTCTTTGTTCAACAGGTGCACTGATTTGCAGGTGAGGTTAACTTGGGCCTTAAGGATGTAAGTACGGCCCTGGACAGTGTACACTCAAGGGCTCTGTAAAGGCCTTGTTGTTTTCAAACCGACAAATGAATGAATGAATATAAACATCGTTATTTATTGTAATGTACGTCACTAATATTCCACATTTTTAGGGTTCCGTTGCCAAATGGCAAAAAACGGAACCCTTATAGATTTGTCATGTCTGTCTGTCTGTCTGTATGTCACAGCCACTTTTTTCCGAAACTATAAGAACTATGCTGTTTAAACTTACTAAATAGATGTATTCTGTGAACCGCATTAAGATTTTCCCACAAAAATAGAAAAAAAAAGAATAAATTTTGGGGGTTCATTTTTTGTATATTAAAGACGTTTTATTGAAGAACTATCCATAGATACCACATCCGTATGGTGTGGTATCTATGGATAGGTCTTCAAAAATCATATAGAGGTTTCTAATATCATTTTTTTCTAAACTGAATAGTTTGCGCGAGAGACACCTCCAAAGTGGTAAAATTTGTCGTCGTCGTCCCCCCCCCCTGTAACTCCTAAAATAAGAGAATGATAAAACTAAAAAAAATATATGATGTAGGTACATTACCATGTAAACTTCCACCAAAAATTCGTTTGAACGAGATCAAGTAAGTAGTTTTTTTAATAGATCATCCAATCGACTCAAATCAAATATAAAAATGAAAAGAAAAAAATTATTATGTTACTTGCTGCTACGGAACCCTTAATGGGCGAGTCCGACTCGCACTTGGCCGCTTTTTTTATTACTAACCAAATACTTAGTCGTAAATTATGAGGAAGTAACAATTAATTAATTATGCAACAATTTTCGAACCGTTGGTGATGTTACGGTACAGGAGTATTGCATCAGAGAATAAAATGTCAACTGTAAATGAAATGATTCTTTGTCAACTCAGACCACTGTCATTATAGGAAGAAGGAAAATATATTTTATTGTAAAACGTACCGAATCAAAAAATCATCAAAAATACCGCGGTAGCCTAGTGGTATGGGTAAAGGACTGCTGAGACGAGGTCTCGAGTTCGATCCCAGGTATTACCATGGCACACACCAATGACTTTTCGATGCTTTTCGAAGTTATGTGTGTATTTATCGCAGGTTTATAAGTGCCCGGTTAATGGCAATAGGATCGCCACCTATTACATTGGGACCTAAAACATAAACTTTCGAAATGTGGGTGCTAGCACCTCTGCCTACCCCTTCGGGGATATAGGCGTGAGTTTATGTTATGTTATGTTTATGTTATCAAAAAAATAAAAATTGATCTTTCAAATGTATGTACGCCCAAAACTTCCGTACGATTGCATCAAATTGGACAATTCTTTTCTTGTGTTTGTTATTGTCAGGACAAGGTTTGTATAAAAGAATATTTAAAAAATCACCTGATTTGAATTTCACGCCGACAGAGCCGCGGGCTAGCTAGCTAGTTAAAAATTATAACGGTAAAATCAAAATAATCAAAAACCCGAATGCAAAAAGTCAACTTGTTAAACAATTGAAATTAAATTATTTTTATCTACACTCAAATCGAAAAATTCGAATTACGAATTCAAAGACGATTCTATACATACGCACTTTATAAACACATGCACATCAAATTAAAAATAAAACTTATAGCACCGCTATCTTTTTTTATTCATTAAACTAGTCTAAGGTGATAAATCAAATACCCTCCTAATCAAATATTATAATAATATAAGTACCTAAATGCTGATTCTATTCACTGTGACATTATATTATTGATTTTTTTTTTGTTGACATAAAATAGATGATTTTAATTTTGTTCATTAAAATATTTGTGACTTTGTTTAATGACTTTATTGATATATAACTGAAATAATTGTGAATCTGTCGACATAATTAAATCTATATAATTAATTACCTAAACAAATTTGCACGCCTTGAGGCGGAAAATGGCTGTTCAATTATAATATGTTAACATCTACTGTATGTACCCATGTTCGCAAAATAAATAATTTGAATTTGAATTTGAATTTGAAGGTTTTAGGCTGAATATGGAAAAAAGACGCACGCATGCGCAGTTCGAACTGTGAAAAAAATACTTCCTAAAATTATAAATAGTAAATTACTTCCTTGTAACCTACCTACTTTGTTTAATTTACGTTTTTCTTATGAGTGAAGATAAAGTCGTCGGATTATTGCAAGAATTCATTAACTGCAAAAAATCACTAAATACGTTTTTATTTATAGTGGATTTCATTTGACACAATCTTCAAAAGGCAAAAACTCACTTATTTCTATCTATTCAATTTTAGGCGTTATGACTTTGCCATTAAGTCCATAACTGCAACTTTGGAAATCAGGCATTTACGAAACATCACTAAGCTGCACAAGTTATTTTTATTAAATAGATAATTATTAAAATAACAACATACATATTATACAAAACTCATTTTTACCATGTAATTAACTTTATCTAAACAAGAGTAGCATAATATCTTAGAATTTGGATCGATAAAGTTCATTATTTGCATTTAATTACTTTCTGTTATGAATAATTGATCATAAGTACACAATAAGTAATCTTAATGAATTTTATCGAAATGAATTTTATATAAAATATCATGATTTAACTTATTTACGATATTCTTAAAATCATTTATTGTTTTTAATTACTTTTTATTTTCTCTTTTTGTTGCTTATTAAATTTTCCTGAAGAAGATCGAAAGGAAATCTGTAAGTCTTACTGGGCACTATCGGATTACTGTCGACAGAAAGATTTTATACTAATGAATATCATGGTACAGGCGCCACAGAGACGTTTCGTAAATGCAACCAGAAAGAGGACTGTATCTCGTTATTATTATTTTAATAAGGACGACCGAAAGATCAGGGTTTGTGAATTGTTTTTTAAAAACACTCTTTGTATATCCAATGGTCCCATTAATAAGGCATTTTCAGAAGTAGGAACATCAGGCTCTTTTATAGGTCAGGATAGACGTGGCAAGCATGAACCAGTCAATAAAACAAAAGAAATAGATGTGGAATTCGTCAAAGAACACATCGAGGCTTTCCCTAAGATGGAATCGCATTACTGCAGGAAAACATCATCAAAAAAGTATTTAGATAGTAATCTTTCCATATCAAAAATGTATGAACTATACCAAGAAAGATGTAAAAACGCATCTAGAACGCCTGTTTCCATCAATGTGTATCGCAACATTTTTTGTACTCAGTACAATTTAGATTTTCATAAACCCAAGAAGGACCAATGTTTAATGTGCCATAAATATGACCGAGCCAAAGCTGAAAACGCCTCCGACCTTGCTGTTTTGCAGCAAAAGTATGATGAGCACATGTCTTTAAAAGAGCAAAGTCGAAAAGCTAAGGAGCTGGATAAAGTTCGGGCAAATGAAGATAACAGCTTTAACTCTATTACGATCGACTTGCAAAAAGTTTTACACTTGCCAAATAGTAACGTTTCTCTACTTTACTACCTGCGTAAATTAAACGTTTACAATGCTAACATTTATGAAGCCAGTTCTCCAAATGATGGTTTTTGTTACGTATGGTCTGAAGTAGATGGAAAAAAAGGAAGTGATGAAGTGGGAACCGCTCTATATCTTTGGATCCAACGTCTACCTCCTACAGTTACCGAAATATCTATATTTTCTGATACTTGTGGAGGTCAAAATCGTAACCAGTTTCTGTTATGCGTAATGCTGTACGTAGTTCAAGTTACCCACCTCGAGGTGATTGAAACTAAGTATTTAGAATCGGGTCACACGCATATGGAGGTCGATAGTATGCATAGCGCTATCGAAAATCAGATGCGTCTTATGCCAATTTTTTCTATGATAGACCTCTGTCATGTTATAAGATTAGCTAGATCGAACAGAAAACTAAACAAGAAAAAGACAGGAAGGAAGCCTTATGAACCTATTGTAATGAGCAATTCTGATATCTTGGACCTAAAAGAGCTAAGAAACAACTTAATGGTCAATAGGTCAATTGACTCTCAAGGACAAAAGTTACAGTGGCTGAAGGTTAAATGCTTTAAGTTTGAAAAAAAGCGGCCTAACATTGTCCAATATAGGTATGATTACGTTTCCGATTATAAATAAATGGATGTATCGAAAAAAGAAACTTCGATTGCGCCTAATACTAAAAACCTGCGAAAGCGCAAGCATGATGATACTGAAACTGTATTTGACTACAATAGCTATTCCCTTAAAAAGCATATACCAGGAAACTTCCAATTACAAAATCAAAGAAAAAAGATTTATTAAAAATGTGCAACGAAAGAATTATACCTGCAGAACTACACCATTGGTATAATAATTTACCTGACAATGAAGGTCCAGATTATCTTCCTGAAGAAGAATTTTCTGATACAGAAAATTAAGTTTAGTATGTACTTATCTAACGTTTTTATATTTTTGTACAGTTTTTACCCCAGTTCCTACTTCTTATTAACAAATTATGACTGATAGCAATAAGGCGAAGAAAAATATTTTAATTTTAATATTATTATGGATAATTTTTGAGAGTATGTAAGTTGCCGCTAGTGTCTAGGTATTTGCAATATTTATAATTTGCTATTGTACGAGTAAGAAGTACTTACGACAACTGTTAAGACAGAATTGTTTTTGATTATTTGAATTTATTTCGTTTTGTTTATTAAACTTCCAATTGCCTATTGATTTGAATTAGCTCTGTTAATTACGTGTTTATTCAAAGACTCAGAGTTTTGGAAGTTTTTTGTAATAAAAAATTGTAATTTTGTTAGTTTGGAAGAATTTAATTAGTTTTTCATCGGACTAGCACTGTTCTGTTTATGATAATACTGTATATCCCTTTTATAAAATAAACATTTTATTAGATTTTCGTTGTTTTATTACAAATTAAGAAATAATTAATTCACATACCGAACCGACTTACAGTAGCCAGAAGTTATTAACTTTTATTTTGTGTTTTTAAAAAATAAATTACTTTATAGAATTAGTGACTCTCGCTTGTTTTTATTAATATACATATTAAGCTAATCAAAAACATTAAATTTTTCATCCCCGTCATTATAATAGGATACTATGGGCGAATCAACATAACCACTAACTAAATCGAACTAAAATACCGTTTATCTCAGAATAGTGAATATGTCACATAATGACTTCTTGCAATAAGCCGACGAAGTAGTGTATGAAACTGCATATAACTTAGGTATTAAAACACTGGGGTGTGTGTTGGGTAACCTCCTCGAGTGTCGCTCCGATTCCGATCCCGCTGCAGTCCGGGGGGAACGGAATCGGAGCGGCCGGTACACCCTGGGCGGCGGTCAATGGCTTCCCCTTCACCCCTTCATAGGGTTGGCATTGATCGTCGGCCAATACCCAACGTGGCGGGAACACATCGCTCTCCGTACTCCTCTGCTTTCAGAGGAGACAGGATGAGCGATGCTGTTAGTGGTGAGATGGCCCAGGGTCAGCCGGGGTGCGAGGGATATGCTCTATGGGTAACCTTACACCCCGGCGTCTGAAGACCCGAGACGGCGTGCGGTTTTAGTCGGTGCAAGCCCGACATAACCGCCCCCGCTGGCCGGCGGGGGGGTATCCGAAGGGATTTCCACACGATAAAAAAAAAAAAAAAAAAAAACACTCGAGTCAACCTATATAAACAGACTCTCGTGTTTTAATACCCCTTCTTATATGACAGTTGCATAAACCACTATTAACGGATTCTATCGCGATTTATTTGATGTTATGTTATTATTTACAGTCTCCCCGTGACCATGGATGTTGAAAAGCAGTATACGTAGTGTTTTTATTGTGCGTGCATAAATTTCAAATGAAAAAATGAATTAAATAAATATTAAATAAAAGCAACCGAAACGTCGTCGGGTTCAATGTAAATAATAAATTAACATCAAATAAATCGCAATAGAATCCGTTAAAAATAGTTTTATTTCAATGTGAGACATTCGCGTAAACTTCCGACAATATATTGGTAACATTGCTTTCATCATCATCATCATCAACCTATTCTAGTCCACTGCTGGACATAGATCTCCCCTAATGAGCGCCATAGCGCCCTGTCTTCAGCTTGCCGCATCCATTGCTTTAAAATACCGAAATAAGTTTGAAAGCGGCTGGGGTCGGTGCAACATGTGTGTTTTTTCATATATCTCAATTTTATATTTTTATCTTTATTTTTTTTATAAAAAGAATATTAGTAACCGAAATTACTAATATTCCCCCTAACCCCTCTAGCTAAGCTAAATTGCTTGTGTTAGGAGTGGGTTCACGTCGCTAGTCTAATGGCCAGGAATCGAACTCGGGACCTCTCGATCGTAGGGTCGACTCCTTAAGCACTAAGCTACCGACGCTTCGATCTCATCATTTGCAATCAACTCAACATTCACTCTCTTCCTGGTCATATCTGGCCCTTTCACACAGTCCATCCATCACCTCTTAATTTTTCCTATCCCGTTGTTACCGTTCACTTTACAAGGACTACCATTTTATCATAAAAATAAAGGCGTGGTTATCCGTGGTCTCCTCCGCTGAAAGTAGCATACTAATCTATTCCTGCTCCAAGTGAAACCAATTCGTTTCGTTAAGTGAGAACGTAACGATTTCGTTTCGATCGTATGCTACTTTTTACTAGGAATACCTTTCTTTTTATTTTTATTTTTTCGTGCGGAAATCCCTTCGGATACCGCCCCCGCTGGAGAGCGGGGGGTCTCCAGCGGGGGCGGTTATGTCGGGCTTGAACCGACTAAAACCGCACGCCGTCTCGGGTCTTAGGTCTTACTAGGAATACCTTTTTTTTTTTTTTATCGTGCGGAAATCCCTTCGGATACCCCCCCGCCGGCCAGCGGGGGCGGTTATGTCGGGCTTGCACCGACTAAAACCGCACGCCGTCTCGGGTCTTCAGACGCCGGGGTGTAAGGTTACCCATAGAGCATATCCCTCGCACCCCGACTGACCCTGGGCCATCTCATAGGAATACCTAGGTTTCAATGGGTCGCGGGAGCGGGATCGGTACTTCCCGCAAACGACGCAGCAGATAAAAGCTAGTGCCAGAAAGCAATGACATTAAAGGTTACAATATGGAAAGAGCATTGCTCGGCCAACCAATAGCCACGATATATCGAGGACGGTGGAAACCGTTGGAAGCTTTGCCTCCGGCGATAGCCCGGTGACAGGTGTTACTCCGTTCAATTCCGTCCTTACGCCACAGATAAGAGGACTGCTAGCAACCTTCGGACGCGATAGTGCATTTTCATCTTGATGTGAAACTTTTGCGAGTTTTGGTACTATAACTAACTCATATACCGCTATCGTCATGCAGGCCCCAGATGTTTTTTTTTTATATTTAGGACACGTCAATTTGACTTCACCTCGCCTGATGGTAAGCTGAAGGTAATCTCAGGAAAGAAGGTCACCATTACATACACGTACCATGTTAACAATGGTGGCACTCAGCTTGACAGCCTCATCAGAAGAGGATTGTCGTCGCAGCACCGCGTGACACCCACCGGTCCCACTAGTGCTGCGACCACAATCCCCCTGTCGGGCTATGCACTTGCTGACCCCTGAACGCAATCAAACCGAAATTTGATTACTATGGAGGCTTTTTCGCAATCGTGCACGGTATTACCTACCCGGCCGAATTTTGTGACAAATTTGTGTCATCAAATTTCTACCACCAGTAAAAACTGGCAAACAGATATTGGCAAACATCTTGAATAAAAGTCGGCGTAATAGGGGAATTTGGCACATGTGCACTATACAGACCAATAACGTGAGCTCGAATTAGTTATTTGACGACACGCACAACCATCGAAGAGACCTAATAACGCTTTCTGCACATCTAGGTACATTGTTAAGATGTTTAGCGGTCACTTTTATCCGCTGTAAGTATTTTGATCGACCTAAAACAGTAGAAGGTTTTACAATAATGTTCTTCATAATTCCAGCGTCCATAGTTTTCACTTTGGAGGCCTTGTCGTGATTGCTTACTTTTCTACTCCACTTCACCCAGTCTTCGGCATCCCTTGTTGATATACCTGCTATATATATATCTGCTAAGTAGCTGTTCCTACCATTCTTCTTCAACCGGGTTTCAACTTTCCTCGTGGACTGTTCGAAGTTTTCTTGGATATAAGTTCCTGATTTTAAAATATTCAAATTTTTCAAATTTTCAAATGTTATTATACAAAAAGAATATTTCAAACACTTACATATTCCCTTGCGACCAAAATTTAGACAGCACATTATTATTTTTCAAACAAATGTTTTAAATTTCATAACATTATATCAAATTATGATACATAACTCCTAAGTTATATATATCAAATGTCAAGAAGTCCAAACAAATTAAAATTATAAAAAAATGATATTATTAAAGTGTTAATTACCACTTATATATCAAAATATTATTAAGTAACAGTTGAACACAGTATATTTAAAACACTGCACAACATTTGTTTTTACAAACGTAAAACTCAAGACATCCATATTATCTCAAAAATTAAAATTACTTTGTACTTTATGGTGGTATGATACCTACCTTTGTTTTATTTCTTTTTTTTCGTGCGGAAATCCCTTGGGATACCCCCCTGCCGGCCTGCGGGCTTGAACCGACTAAAACCGCACGCCGACTCGGATCTTAACACGCCGGGGTGTAAGGTTGCCCATAGAGCATATCCCTTGCACCACGACTGACCCTGGGCCCTCTCCGATTTCGAGATGGCCCCCTCGGGTTTGGGTACCACGGTCTCCCCGTCTTGCCCCGGTTTGGGGGAGGGGCGCTAGTCACCCCACCGTCCCGGCCTGCTTCTGTTCTGCTGGGGTGGCAGGCGGCCTCATCTGCCACCCCCAGGCCTGCGCTCATGTATGATGATGATATATGATTATTGGTTTATAGTTTATACCTGCGCCTTCAAAGTACATGCATAAATTATACATCACCATTTTATCCCGTTTGGTTGAATCTGAGGGCATCACTCGGATCCCAGGGCCAGCATGTTTTAAGATTTGGCTAATTTGGTCAATGATAAAAGCGATTGCTGCCTGCCCTCCCAACCAGACCAGTGTATAATCTTATTTCATCAGTATCATCGTCACCTGCCTACCCTTGTCAACAGTATTTGGGTTTCGCAGCATGTAATTGTCTGACATACTTTGCTATCAGCCGTCAGCTCCTTAGTCACTCCTTTCCGTACCATATCTTCATTGCCGCAACGCATCTGTCTTTTCTTGGCTTACCTCTACCTACTTTGAACCTGGATGTTGTGCAGTCGGCCTGCTAAGATCACCTGCTGTCTGGTCAACTGCTAATTAACGGATTAGGCTTTGGCGCGGTCTTTTATTCGGTAATCGCTTCCCTAAAAGGTATTTATAAGAAGAAGACTCTTTCTCTTCCCTTTAATTGCCTTTTACGCTAGGACCTCGGGCTCCAAGGTAAAAGGCCCGGGGGCACCCAGGAACAACGCTAAGATGATGACGTAACAAATAGGGAATGTCGATACCTCGGGACTCAAATGGTGTAAGCACCATTATGCTGAAAATGACTTTTTAATGTAGCCCTACTTATTTTTTTGATCTGTATATTTAAAGTCTTCCAAAAATGACACCATTGTGTGTAGAAAATTAATCACATTTTTAGTTTATTAAAGTTTTTTTCAATGTTTTTTTTATACCACTCACTTAATGCCCTTCTTGAAGAACCCCATGTTGTAGTCGCTTGGGAAAACCACAGCAAGGAGATCATTCCACAGCCTGAGGGTGCGCGGAATAAAGTGCCTTTCATACCTAACTGTACGCACCGTTTCCAGTCGCAACGTGTGAGGATGAATTCCCTGTCTGTGGCGAGGCTGTGGCTTTCTTGAAAAGTTTTAGTGCTTACGCCCTTTGAGCCCCGAGATATCCATGTGTGCTCGAAAACGGAAAAACGCCTTATGGAGCTATGATAACATCTATGAAGCTTCAACAATAATTCATTATTCAAGTAATATAATATATACAAAGATAACATCATACAGTTACTTATCGTCTGAACATCAAGAGTGCGATGCACTTGCACAAGGTTGACACGAAGTAGTTCAATCTATATCGCATAGATGGCGGTAGATAAACTTAAAGTTTATTGTCTTGTTACCACTGTCATTATTATCTCATAGCCATTTATTTACTTAGATCAACAACAATCATCCAACGCGCCCATGACCGGTAACGTATTAAAACACACAATACATTCAATTACTGTATTAAATAGCACCTGAGCTTGAAGGTTGGAAGTTAATTACATATTATTTGATAACAGATACACAGTCCTTAGCCTAAAAGCCTTCATGAACCTGACCTAGTTGGGTAATACCAACCAATGTGGAGGTTGATTCTGGCTACTGACGTGACGTGAGTAGAATATCTCAGACGTTTACTTTTTGTTAAGTCTAGTTTGCTTTTAAAGATCGTAGTTCACTTTGCGAAATAAGTTTTGTGTGCTTTGTTCCACAGTTTCTCCCAAACCTAAATTCAAATTATTATGATCTTTAAAGTCTATCCCTAGATGAAAAAAGTAATAGTCAATTCCTGCTGGTAATTCCAGAGATAAGCGCGTTAAGCCAACTCGGAAGATCCGAAACAGAATATCCGTGAAGTGAAGCGTACGCCATAGGGCGCATATAGACAGTCAATATACTTGCCAACTTTTTGCAACATATCGCTGCCGGACTAACGCAGGAGCACGTTCCCCGATGCATCGCTTAGTCAACTTATATAACGGTAATTTTAACGATATAGATATTGCGGCAACGCGTCCTAGTACCTTTAGAGTTAAGATAATTGAAACTTTCAAATAGCCCTACCATTCTCTTATATTTATTTAGTGTTTGTTATGTATTCGCTTTCTTTTTTACCACTATCTTACCAAGCTGTGGTAAATGTCGTTGTTAACACGATTATAACACATGTAAAAAACTCTTCCTCAGGCAAATATTGTATTGTGTTGCTGTTTGTTTACCAAAAAAAAAAAAAAAAATATATATTGCGATCCAAGATCGCGATCCTATATCGTGATCCAATAATATGGGCATGAATCGCGTTTACACATCAATCATCATCATCCTCTAAGCGGTGTCCCAGTTGCGTACAAAGGTTGCACTATTTAGTTATGGTTGGTATATGCTCGCCGCGCCTCGCAGGCGACTCAGGCGCCGGAGGTCGCTTAACGAGCTCCGTCCTCCAAGAGCGCAGGTCTGGGGGTGGCAGGTGAGGCCGCCTGTCACCCCAGCAGAAGCAGGCCGGGACGGTGGGGCGACTGGCGCCCCTCCCACAAACCGGGGCAAGACGAGGTCACCGTGGTTCCCAAAACCGAGGGGGCCATCTCGAAACCGGAGATCGCCCAGGGTCAGTCGAGGTGCGAGGGATATGCTCTATGGGCAACCTTACACCCCGGCGTCTTAAGACTCGAGCCGGCGTGCGGTTTTAGTTGGTATGTCGGCTTTTCTGAGAGCGACTACCATCTGACCTCCCAACCCTGAAAGGAAAGCCTGCACCAGAGCCTCGTCCGTCGATTAGTACGTGTACCGACTTGCAGGTGAGGTTGACTTGGGCCTCATAGATGTTGGTAGACGCCTGCACATCAATTTTATGTCAATGTTATTTTATGTCAAAAAGGTAGTTGGGATAGACTGGATGCGCAAGGCGGAGGATCGGGTGCTATGGCGTACAATCGGAGAGGCCTATGTCCAGCAGTGGACTGCAATAGGCTAATTGATTGATTGATTGATTATCAATATCATGAATAATATTGGATTGTGATATCTATTGACTGTTATACACAAACCCGGCGAATGGTGCTTATAACCTGTCCATTTATTAAATACAGTCAACTTAACTTTTTCGAGGTCGACCCCGACCCACTTGTCCTTAGTCCACTAACCGTAGTATGCCATTGAAATTAAAGAACGGAACGTCCTTATAATTCAAGCATAAACCTTAATTAATTATGTAATTCCATCTGGATTTTTTTTAACGGTGATCATTCCTCTGTGGTAGCATTAATTTTTTCAAAATATGATTGACCTCTTTAATCATGCCAAATTTGGTTCTGATTGGATTAGTAGTTAAGGAGGAGGCCTGTGACAAAGAAAATCCTGAAGTCTGGTATGAGGAGCTTTCGCTCGACTTCATCTCACTCAGCTCAATAACTATGAATAATTTTAAAATTATCAATCAATTTAAATAGCATAATAGCAAATAATATAAATAAAATAATGTTTTAGGATTTTTAATCCTAACATGCACACATTAGTTTTACATAAATATGCATAAATTATATAAAAAGAATATTTAATTAAGTACATATCGTCATTTTTTTTATTAAGTTAAAGTAACAGCTAGTCTAATAAAAATTAAAATGAATGGATCCCGAAATAGCCTCCACGGCCGTCACAGCCATTGTGATAGGTCAGTAACTGATTACTTAATTATTGGCCAAGATTTAAATAAACAGTTACAAATGTAAAAGTTTATTTAAATGTACTATTATTAGTTTTAATCTCGAGTTAACTCAAGGTCAACAGACTATTAAATACGGCCTCCGTGGCGTAGCAGTAGTGCACTCGACTGCTACGACAGGGGACGCGGGTTCGATTGTCCCTCAGTGCAAATCATGAATATGTCTATTTGCATTGGTCTGGTTGTCTCTATGTATAGCATAACATAACATAACATAAACTCACGCCTACATCCCCGAAGGGGTAGGCAGAGGTGCTAGCACGCACATTTCGCCAGTTTATGTTTAGATCCCAATGTAATAGGTGGCGAGCCTATTGCCATTAACCGGGCACTTATAAACCTGCGATAAATACACACATAACTTCGAAAAGCATCGAAAAGTCATTGGTGTGTGCCATGGTAAAACCTGGGATCGAACCTGAGACATCGTCTCAGCAGTCCATTACCCATACCACTAGGCTACCGCGGTATATTCTATGTATAATATGTATGTATTTACAAAAAAAAAGTATACAAGTCTGTTTAAATGGGCGTGACTCTTTAAATAAAAAGGAATGACCCCGGCAGGAGGGGAAGATCAAAGAAATTATGACTGGCTGTCGAGAGGGAGGAAGGATGTTGAAGACTGTACGAAGATGAAAAAAAAAGGAAAGCGGTAGATTTTTTTCGTGCAGAAATCCCTCCTGTATCCCCCCCCCCCTCCGGGTACCCTCCCCCCATTGTTATGTCGGGCTTGAACTGACTAAAACCGCACGCCGTCTCGGGTCTTAATACGCCTGTAATGTAATTGTCCCTGGGCTCCAAGGTGGCTTCGGAAGCAACGGGGATAACCGCTCAGATGATATTACAGAAATAAGCACCATGGTCAAAAAAACCGTTATGGGCCTTAAGTGAACTTTATTTGATACTAATAATATAAATATTTAGCAGAAACATTTAAACGATCACAAATCGGATAATAAAATCAATGTTTGTTTGTTTGTACACGTATTTTATGCGCTGCCGTACCGTTCAACGATTGCTCAACTTATTTCATGCAGTTGCGCGAAGGTTTTAGCTTAGTGCAATTTATTGAACCTGGTAAATGGCGCTGCAATCGGGTTATAATGCTAATTGACGGGCAGCTAGTTTATTTATTAAAATGTGAAGTCCTTGTCTGTCACATGATATTTCTCAAGATGGGAAACGAAATGAAAGACGCCTGATGACCAGTTTAACACTAGATCTTTGAATAAACAGTCGATAGCTGAAAAATGTCAATATTTTTTATTTATAAATTACTGGATGATCGTAAACCGAATATCATCAGAGAGTAATTTATATTCATGCAGATTTTTTGTGGTAAATTTTCTGGACTTGAATGGCCCCTTAATTACTTTGCTACGTGTTGCCAGTGTTTTACCTGTTTATCTCCCACTATAGTTAGGAGTGAAATGGGTTTTTTATATTTTAGATAAAACTAAAAAACTGCTAACATCTTCTAGATTCAGCTCAGCCCAGTGGAAGCGAATTGGCCTGCCTAACAATATTATTTTAAAAAAGAGTTGATTCGCACAAAGTGTACGAAGAAATAAACCACTAAGCCAGAAACTTCCCCACAGTCCACTGCCACTGTCCAGTGGCGGTGGACTGTGGGGAAGTTTTAGGACCGAATCAGAAGTCAAGTTAAACAGTAACGAAGCAGTTAAGCTTATTTTATTATAGGAGAATCCTTCCCTTTTTGGTTGGACAGGGACAAAAACTCACCTTTACGAGGGTGAAATAGGCATTGAAAGATTATATGGGAAATCCCCCACTTTAAAAAAGACTTGGTGGCGATACCCGACATTTAAATAATATATTTAAATAGTACCCTGACCTGATGAGCTATGAGGAATCTAACTAAATGCCATTGGGTGTTTTAAGCGAGGAAAACACGAAACGAATTGGTATAGTTGCGCAAGAGTACTGTATATAGTTGAGGACGCTCAGGGTATTACAACATCCAACATCGTGCTGATTAGTGTGTACTCGTTTCACCTAATTTCGTAGATCCCCTAACCTCTGAGAATATGAAAAAGGTTAGGGGATCTAGGGAACACAAGTTAAAATTAAAAAAAGGTTTTTTTTTTAAAACAAGTTTTTATTACTAATTAATTATTATTGCATTGTCACGATATACATAATATTAATAATAAATCAATATTCTACGACATACTGCATAGCGGTATCTAGACCCAAAGTAGCTCGCGAATATTTATTTCTCTAAATGTAGTTCGGAAAAAGTGAACATCCAAGACAGGACTTGAACCCGCGACCAGTCCCTTATAGGGGGAATACTCTAACCAACTGAGCTACCCGAGATCGGCTTATCCTAGATATTCGAAATTCTTCGATACATCTATTATGCGTATCGGAGCGACGGCAAAGTTCGCAAGAATTGCGGTAGATGGCTCCAGCATCGTTGCGAAGTGGTTCTTATTGGGCTTCTAAGATTTGACCCATACTAAGAAACCAATGACAATAATATTGCTTCATGTAACAAACTAACAGAGCAAGTTAAATAAAAGTTTGTAATAAATAGTTTTTGCTCGCGAATAAATATATTAATAATATATGCCTCTGAATACCTTTTTAGGTATGTGGCAGGTGAGGCCGCCTGTCACCCCAGCAGAAGCAGGCCGTTACGGTGGGGCGACTAGCGCCCCTCCCCCAAACCGGGGCAAGACGGGGACACCGTGGTTCCCAAACCCGAGGGGGCCAACTCGAAACCGGAGATGGCCCAGGGTCAGTGGGGGGGCGAGGGACATGCTCTATGGGCAACCTTACACCCCGCCTGTCTGTAAACCCGAGACGGCGTGCGGTTTTAGTCGGTTCAAACCCGACATAACCGCCCCCGCTGGCCGGCGGGGGGGAAATCCGAAGGGATTTCCGCACGGAAAAAAAAAAGGTATGTGGGTGTTTGTAGATTAAATGATAGAGGATAGACGATAAAAATAATTATAGTTTTAAAAATATTTATAGCTTCAAACATATTTTGATCGTTTAATTGTTACAAAACGACATCGTCACGCTTAGCGATAGCCTAGACATGCCTAGCCATTTGCTCAACATTCCATTATTAACCATGCTAAGGTTGTTTGGTAAAAAATTGGAAATCGTTGAAAAATATCGCGTAATATATAATGTGGCGGTTACCCGTGGGAAATACTGAGCTTGTTCCCATGATCCAAATGAACCTATTCCCGGGAAAAAGCCTATGTGCTATTATAGACAAGTTTCTAGGAACAAAAGATCAGTTATTTGTTATTAGGATAATCAAAAATAATTGCTGTTGACCTTACTAGGGCTCGTTGGCCTTAAATTCAGGGCATTTTGAGAAATGCACAGTTAACAAAAATAATATATACAGTAACAAAATTATTAAGTAAACCTTTTTGTTAATTAAGTACCTACGTATTCAATTGTGAAAGACTGAAAAGACTTTATACTGAACATTTTGGCCATGCAAGAAATGGCCCACTAGGGAAGGCAATTTGATGATTTATTATTAGGTAGAAAAGTTATTTAGTGTTTATCTCATCGTTATACATAGGTAATCATCAAATCGGGGGTTGCAGGTGAGGCCGCCTGTCACCCCAGCAGAAGCAGGCCGGCACAGGCCGGCCGAGGGGGCCATCTCGAAACCGGAGATGGCCCAGGGTCAGTCGGGGTGCGAGGGAAATGCTTTACACCCCGGCGTCCGAAGACCCCAGACGGCGTGCGATTTTAGTCGGTTCAAGCCCGACATAACCACCCCCGCTAGCCGACGGGGGTATCCGAAAAAAGGTTCTCATCAAATCGGCTTCCCTTGTGAGGTCATGACACCCTGCAGATTTTGCAGTTGAGTAGAGACGTTACCTTCCTATTTCCTATCGAGAAGTACCTACTCAGCAAAGTAAAGTTATTTGCGCGAAGATATTATCAATAGTGTTTATTATTTTGTTAATAAATAAATAGTTAAGTATAGTTTTATATTAGTTTAGTATCTTCTAGTTTTATGTAAAATGGCTAAATTACTGTAACGGCCGTGTAAGCTAATAAAATTTAAATCGAGTCCAGATTAATATCTTCATTACACACTATTAAATTTGTATGCTAATTATTACTAAAAAAGCGTTACTTAATACTTTATTTTTAAAGACATAGTACTAATCAGTCATTGCGGTACTTATCCCTCGTTAATTTTTCCACACTTTTGAAAACATTACGCAACCAGACTGGGTCTGGTTGTGTTAATTACCCTCTTGCCCAACCTAAGTAAAACAAGATTAACTACTTAGTATAGTATTATGATGCTGCTGCTGACCTCCTTGCTGAGGGGATTAAAACCAGTAACGCAAGAGGGTAACAATACTGAAATGGAGGACTCTATTTTACGACCTCGATACAGCCTTTTTCACGACCCGGGTTTATTGTAGAATAGAAATACGTGTGTTGGTAAAGAATAACATATAATAACATAAACTCACGCCTATGCCCCGAAGGGATGGGCAGATGTGCTAGCACCCACATTTCGCCACTTTATGTTTAGGTCCCAATGTAATAGGTGGCGAGCCTATTGCCATTAACCGGGCACTTATAAACCTGCGATAAATACACACATAACTTTGAAAAGCATCGAAAGGTCATTGGTGTGTGCCATGGTAAAACCTGGGATCGAACCCGAGACCTCGTCTCAGCAGTCTATCTACCTATCTAGCTACCGCGGCTATATGGTATATGGGAAAGAATTCTAAGTTTAAATGGTGCTGCCTTCATATAAAAAATGATAAAATGAGTCGTTTTTGTTGCTAAGAACGGCTCCACCAATTTGGATGATTTCTTTGTGCGTTCTTAAATAATTGGCCTGGGGTGCCGCCTGTCACCATAGGAGAAGAAGACCCCGTCGGCGCGTTTTGCAGGAGCAAGACGGAGACACCGCGGTTCCAGAAACACGAGAGGACCATCTCGAAAATGGAGATGGCATGGAAATGCCTTATGGGCCGGGCCACCTTACACCTCGGTGTCTGAATCAGACACAACCTCCCCCGCTGGCCGACGCGGGGGAGGGGGATCTGAGGGGAGTTTCGCACTGGGATATGAATAGTTAGCTGTGGAGGAAATGAGCTAGTTCGTGTATCCGTGCTACTTGAGTATGTATTAGCTGTGACCGCCACTTCGTCCGCGTGGATTTAGATTTTAAGCTTTTAATTTTTTTGCGCAACCCTTAATTCTTTTTATGAAACAAAAGTAGCCTATATTACGCCTTATAATATTACCTAACCTAATTAACCTAACTGCCAGTGAATGTCCCGTCAAAATCGACCCTGCCGTTCCAGAGAATACCTAATTCAAACAGGCAGATAAAAAATTCAAAACTTGTTTTTTGTTATATACACTCATATGCATTTATTTTAAACCTGTTTTTTATACCACTTAGGTGGCAGAAAAGCACACGGCCCACCTGGTGGGAAGCAGTTACCGTGGCCTATGGAGGTGTGCAACACCAAGGGCTTCACTCGCGCTGCCGACCCTGTAATAACCTTCTAATGCCCTTCTTGAAGAACCCCATATTGTAGTCGCTTATTATTTTAATGAACAAACATACACTTGTATAGATGAAGGTATCTATCTAAAATTTGTATGCGCTACAGAATGACAATGACCTCAGTTGACACTGGCGAGCCTACTCATCTAAGATTGTACTCGTTACTACTTGGAACCGGTGTCCGTGCAGTTTCTAAACTGGTTTTTCTTGCTCTTGAGCTGGGTTTCGATTTCGTTTCAAGGTCTTGAGTGGTAATTTAAGATTGTTGAACCTTGGAGGTAGCAGGATACCTACCTAGTGCATTTCCGATATTGTACAGAATTTCTTTGTGAGGGGTATATGTTATGTTATGTGTTGAATCTGTTGCAGTCCTGGGCGTGGACGTTCTCTCGCTGGAGACTATGGTGAGAGCCTAGGTATCCGACGGGAGCAAGCGGCACGCCGCTGCCTCTTTCTGCGTGCAGGTAATGCGCGCGAAAGAGACGGCGGAGAGGGAGCGGGTGAGAACCCTGCCCCCCGAGTTTCGCAGTCTGCGGCGAGGACACCGCAGACTTGTCTACGCCCGGGACTACCGACCTCCATGATCAGGGCCTGAGGACGGCAGTCAGCCGACTCGCTGTCCTCACAGAAGCAGGCCAAGACGGAGGCGTGTCGTGTGTGTCCTGTCCTACACACGCCTGCCAACTCACCGTCGCGGGATAAAACCTGAACCCACCAGGCGAGGCCGCGGTGGCTTTCGAGGGCTTACCCGGGGTGCCCGGCAATGGACACTTGGGGAGGACACCGTGTGGTTTTAGTCGGTACGATTCCAACACTCCCACCCCATCATTGGCACCGATGGGGTGAAGCTCATATTTTCGAATTTTCTCTTGATTTGGCTTATCTTGGCTTTTGCGGGATCAATCAGCCTCGGGAGGAAAGTCAGTGCCAAAGGCTCGTCCGTTAATCAGTAGATGTACCGGCTACCAGATGAGGCTGCCTTAGGCCCTGAAGATGTTGGTGAAGTGCCCATACACCCATACGAACCAACATTGATTTCTATATATTGGACGAGCTGACGCGTCCCGAGCAAATACGAGCAATAAGTTGGTAAAATTTTGTAACAATCAGATTAACGGTAGGGGAGGGGCTGGAGCTGTTACAGTGGCAATGGTCGCGAAACAGAACGTTATAAATTAGAGTAATTAACGTTAGAAAGAGACAAATACTCTCGCCGCCGCCGGCTAGCGTGCCGCGAGCGCTAGTGGCGCCAGCATTTTTGTGAGAGGAGCCCGCGCATGCCGCCATTAAAATTGCAGGTCAGTAAAATTTTACACTTTTACTAATATTGGTTTATAAGCTATATTCCATAATGTCAGAGATGTCCTTCTTATGCTATTTACTCCCTAATGCTTCCGTTTTGCAATGAATCTCCGTTTTTACAGCTATATTGACGTTTTCACTGCATAATCTTAAATGGTCAGATTTGGCGTTGGGGCTAAAAGTTACATTTGCTAGGGGCAGGTTGCGATTTTTCACTACCTGCCCCGTGGTGCTTGTTGCTGACCAACATAATTTGTGTTACATAGTTCTTGTCTATTTTTATAGGATGAGGACGTATGTACGAAAAACTGAGCGGGGAAAAATATCCAAAGACATTTACGAACAAGCAAGCTCTGGGCCTGTAGACAAAGTTACATTCTACTAGTGGAATCCCAACGAAGCGAACCTTCAAAAGACCGAAATGTATGGGAGAGACAACATTTGTCGACATGTCACGTGTAACAAATAATGTCACTCCCATACATATTGAACATTTGAAGGTTCGCTTCGAAGCGATTCCACTAGTAGAATGTGACTTTGTCTACAGGCCCAGTTCTCTTATTATTGGACAATCATTCATCACACTTGGACATTGAGGTCATCGAAACAGCTAAAGAAAACAATGTGATATTGCTATCCTTCCCACCTCACTGTTCCCATAAGCTCCAACCTTTGGATGTGGGGGTCTACGGACCTTTTCAAAATTACTGTGCCAGTCAACAAGATGGTTGGCTTAGAAACAATCCAGGCAAGACTATGACTGTACACGGCATTCCATCAATAGTGAAAAATGCTTTACAATTGGCGTTAAATCCAACGAACATCATCAACGAATTTAAGAAGACTGGTATTGCACCATTTAATAAAGATATTTTTCAAGATGATGACTTCTTGTCTGCTTTCGTTACTGATAGACCAATAAATGAAACAATTAGTTCGAACATCGAAAATATCCCTGTTACAATACAGAACACGGAGGCAGAAAATTCTCGTCCTCCGCATTCTCTTATAGAGAGTATCATGGCAGTCCCTGAAAGCTCCATTTATACTAACCCAGTTGCTGGTTGTAGTAAGTCTAATGAAAACAATTTTTCTGTCGAGATTATTCAGCCTTATCCAAAAGCCGCTGCGAGAACCACGAAGATAACACGAAAAACTCGCAAATCAACAGTTTTAACAGATTTAGAAAAATGCTTTAGCACTGGAACACAGTAAGAAAAAGGTAAATAAATCCAAGAAAGGAAAGTCAGCCAATGGGGGAGAATCTACAGGAAAGAAGACAGAACAGGAAAATGCCAATAAGGGAAAGAATACACATAAAATAAAAAAAAGCCTTGCTGTAAATCCCTTTGATCCGAAGAAATCTGGTGAGGAATGGGTAGAGCGTAGAGCTTGTAAACAGTGGTCACATGTGAAATGTGTTAGAGGAAATGTTGCACATTATATTTTTGAATTGCGAAAATGATTTTTCAGACTACAGTGACTAAACTGCTTAGCTTTCCTTATAGGTCTGATTGTCTTTATTAAAAGTATAGTTTATCTTAAATTTTAAAATACATATTGTTGATTAGTATGTACAAGAGTTTTGTTTAATGCAGAGCTATATAATCTAACTATAAGTTGAGAAATTATCTTTATTTTGTTTTTACGCAGTAGAAGACCAAATATAAAATTTGTATTTTCGTTTCATTTTAGATTATTATGTTTTCGTTGTAATGAGGCAAGATGCTTTCTAGACATATGTTATGTTATTTAAATTAAGAAAAGTAACTAATTGTGATGATTGTTCCTAATAAAAACTCATATAATACGTTTGTTGTTTATTGTAACAACTTGCCCCATGTAGTGTAACATTCAACCCCACGTAACATTAAGCACGGGGTTGAATGTTACACGGTTTTTTTTCCACAATTCACACATTTTTGTCATTACTATTAGTCTACAACATAACATTTATTTTAAATAAAGACCAAGAAAGTAAATAGTTACTTTATCAAACAAGCCTATACTCAGGTAAAACAATCAAACAAATTAAAAATATGACAGTTATTGGCACTGTAATATATATATATATATACGACAGGGTTCTATTCCCGCTGAGTGCAAATATTTGTTTGCATGAATATGTCTATTTGCATTGGTCTGGGTGTTTCTATGTATAATATGTATGTATTTACAAAACAAAAAGTATATAAGTATGTTTATCCGCATTCTGGAACCCATAACACAAGCTAGATAAACTATGCTTACTTTGGGTCTAGAAAGCGCTGTGTAGAATGTCGTAGAATATTAATTTTTTATTTATTATTTATTATATATGTGGATGGTTTCACTTTACCAATATTCTTTCTTTTTCCTATAATTAAACTGGATGAATTTCCAAATGGAAAAATTTAGGACCGGTATTCGAAGCGAACTCGTGATAAGGAACTAACCAGGGAGTTATTATTAAAAATTGAAAATTAAGGTATTATTCGAATTTAATATCAAAATTCATTTATTCATTTGCGTGTAATATGGTGCAAGAGATGGTAATATCAAATAGAGTAACTAGTCCAAGCATATCTCGCCATGAAGTTGACATGCAAACTAAAAGAAAATCATATAATTAAACAAAGCAACAATAACACAAAAAATATTACAGTGACAATAAGTATTACATTATAAGTATTATATTATAAGTATTGTATTACATATATTCATTAAAGAATGTCACGGGAACTTCAGACCATTCTTTCTGCTAATGGTGCCATGTCTTTGAAGTAAAATAACAAATGATTGGCTTATTGTGTCAACACAGAAGTGCTAAGTCGTAGAAGGAACACGAAAAAAGCGACAACTACAACATAACTAGGGTTATCCTTTCGAGGGCTTACCCGGGGTGCAATGGCACTTGGAGAGGACACCGTGTAGTTTTAGTCGGTCCGAAACCGACACGCCGATCCCATCGTTGGCACCGATGTGGTGAAGGCGTTTACACACGTAAAAAAAAACAGTCTACCTACAATGGATTTCTACAGTCGTAAGAACGACTTAAAAAGATGTCAAGTGTATAAAAGCTCTTGTCCACCAACCATTTATGTATTGCAGCACACAACTTTTTTTAAGCAGGTCTACAATCGACCTTGGCAATCAGTCATCGATTAGTAGATCCATATGAACACAACTACGTCTAAACATTTCTAACCTAGAAACATGCATTTCAAGAGGCATATGTACAAATTTCCTTTTGTTAGTGACAACCCTAATAATAAGCCGCAATATTTTCAATTCAGTTTGCATTTAATACTGTTATCAAACATTTCGAGCATGAACTGCGGTTAGTTGAATCCATTTTTTTTTTTTTGCCTCAAAGTTTTTTATATGCTGGGCACAGTTGATAGTACTGACGCTAGGTAATAACTCGGCAAACTAGAGCGCCCTCCATCTTCAATAAACTCCAATGAAATGACGACGTAGATGAAGCTCTTGAAGTCAATTTTAGGATGGGTGATAATAATTGGATGAAATTTGCCACCTAGTTAGATTCTCGTCTGAAATAGCACATAGGTTTCTTGTTATCCCCGGAACAGGATCCCGTGGACCTCGGGAACGAGTTCAGAATTCCTCACAGGTGGAGCCGCGACAGTCAGTAGGTACATAAAATAAAATAAAACAACGGATAAACTAACACAGAGAACAATGCAAATACATTGTGCAAAAATATTTGAATCGTATAGAAAAAGGTATTTAATTTATATGGTAGTTTATTTTAGATGATTTAGTTATTTTATTAGTACTTATTTTGGCAACACTGGTCACCTCTAATTGGGTAGGTACTCTGCTATCGGAGTGCGACTGGTTGGATCACCTCCAAGTTTGGTGCACCCTGGGCAACGTGGGCGATGACGCATCATTGATTGCTCCTCTGGAGTAGCTGGCGTCAACGTCAACGGCCAAGAGTCTGACCAACCGGCCATTTCAGGGCCAGCTGACCCCATTGCACGAGGGGGTCGGGGCATGGTGGGCCTGCAAGGCCCGCGGGGGGGGTGGTCGCTCCAGGTACCCCTCTGCTGTTATCAGAGGGGACACTGCGAATGGCCCAGGGTCAGTCGGAGTGCGAGGGATATGCTCTATGGGTAACCTTACACCCCGGCGTCTGTAGACCCGAGATGGAGTGCGGTTTTAGTCAGTTCACGCCCGACATAACCACCCCCGCTGGCCGGCGGAGGGGGTATCCGAAGGGATTTCCGCACAATAAAAAAAAAAGGTACTCTGCTATCCCCAAGGGGGCCATCTCCTAACCGGAGATGGCCTAGGGTCAGTCGGGGTGCGAGGGATATGCTCTATGGGCAACCTTACACCCCGGCGTCTGTAGACCCGAGACGGCGTGCGGTTTTAGTCGGTTCAAGCCCGACATAACCGCTCCCGCTGGCCGGCGTGGGGGTATCCGAAGGGATTTCCGCACGAAAAAAAAAGGTAGTTAAAGAGCGTACCCGTTGTTAACGTTTTTATTCATTTTTAATAATCGCGTGTACAAATGTAATTATCTGTAGCTAATTCATGAAATATCTGTTAAATATAAAATTTCTACTAAGTAACCTTAGTAACTACTAACTGTAGCCCGCGGCTCCGCCCACGTGATATGTAATCCCGTTCTCGGCACCCATGGGAACCAGTTTCATTGATATAAGTAGCCTGTATAAATCCAGACCCAGCAGCAAATTTCAGTCATATCCGTTCAGATATTTGAGCGTGATTGGGTAACAAACATCCAAAAATTTTGAAACTTTGTACAAAAAATGTTATTCTTGGTTGAAATAAATGTATCACTTGTACTTTTCCACTATTATATTTATTAATTTCACCTGACCGGTTTCGCCTCAATATTCAATATGTGTAGCAAGTTCCGCCAAGTGCCATCGATCAACAGTAATATTAGTTATTCTCGGTGTTGCAAACATTCATAGACTTACAGATGACTAACAGTGACCACATATTTCATCAAACGGGCCGTAGGTATTCGAAGCCATGCAATAAAATTTAAATCGAACTCACGCTACCATTCATCCAGAAATTAATTAATTATAATTCCACTTACATCATAAATGCGAAAGTTTGGATGGATGGATGGATGTTTGGATGGATGTTTATTAGTCAATCACGCCAGAACGGGTGAACGGATCTGGCTGAAATTTAATACAGTCATAGATTATAGTCTGGAATAGGACATAGGCTACTTTTATCCCTGGAATGGGTTCCCATGGAAAGCGGGAACGGGATCGAAATTCCACGCGAGGTAGGGTACCTTATTATGCACCTAACTTCTAAATACTAGGACGGTTGCCAGCTTGGCAATCAACCCAAACTTAAGCGTAGCGAGATTTGCATATCCAACAATAGGTCAACGTGACCGCTCGACTTTATCCATTGATTTGGTTTTTCGGTGATTATTCCTCGATGGTAAGACTGATCTGGACATTCGACCCCTTACGACACTCAGTAATGTCTACTTGCTCACCGTGGCAAATTTGGTCGAGATCGGTCAAACGGTCTCGGAGGAGTATCATTTGTTTAAAATGCAACTTTGAAACCAAAGACGCTTCGGCCTTCGGCTCGCTACGCTTAATAAAAGTGGTGCTCTAAAGCTTCATAACATTATACATTTAATTTGGTCTGACAGCTTCAGAATCAATCTACTAGCCCAAGGCTGCAAACAGATGCGACCACGTTGCAGTTTAATAAATTGTAGAATCATATTCGATACTCTGACGTATTCTAACTGATTTTATGCAATATAGTTTGTTATATTATCAAAACACCTCTGCCTACCCCTTCGGGGATACAGGCGTGAAATTATGCTATGTGTTATTATCAATGTGAAAGTTTGTGAAGATGTTTGTAAGTTTGGATGTTTGGTACTCTATCGCGCTTTAACGGCTCAACGGATCTGGCTTAAATTTAGTACAGGGATAGATTAAAGCCTGGAATATCACAAAGGATATTCCAGGCTTAGGATATATATCCCTGGAATAGGTTACGATAGGTTGCGGTAACGGGAACAAGCGGGTGAAGCCGCGCACAAAATAAAGTTGTAGTGTATGCAGAAACGTGTGCGCAGTTATGCAAATCAATTTATTTTTATTCTATATAATCGAGATCGCTTATAGGTATGCATGTAGGTGGGGTGTGTGTTGGGTAACCTCCTCGAGTGTCGCTCCGATTCCGATCCCGCTGCAGTCCGGGGGGAACGGAATCGGAGCGGCCGGTACACCCTGGGCGGCGGTCAATGGCTTCCCCTTCACCCCTTCATAGGGTTGGCATTGATCGTCGGCCAATACCCAACGTGGCGGGAACACATCGCTCTCCGTACTCCTCTGCTTTCAGAGGAGACAGGATGAGCGATGCTGTTAGTGGTGAGATGGCCCAGGGTCAGCCGGGGTGCGAGGGATATGCTCTATGGGTAACCTTACACCCCGGCGTCTGAAGACCCGAGACGGCGTGCGGTTTTAGTCGGTGCAAGCCCGACATAACCGCCCCCGCTGGCCGGCGGGGGGTATCCGAGGGGATTTCCGCACGAAAAAAAAAAAAAAAAAAGGTATGCATGTAGGTATCCCTCCAGAACCATGGCCGTCAAACTGAGGGCCACCAGTGCAGCATTCGCACAACGACCTCCGTCCTCCATGAGCGCAGGTCTTGAGGTGACATATGAGGCCGCCTATCACCCCAGCAGAGGCAGGCCGGGGCGACAGAGCGACTCAACTCCGGGGCATGATAGGGACACTGTGGTTCCAACAACCGACAGGGCCAACTGAAAGCGGTAGATGGCCCAGGGTCAGCTGAGGTGCGAGGGAATTACCTCATTGTGTCACCTTATACCCGGCATAATATGAGACCCAAAACGGTGTGCGCTGACAAGCGGAGTTGGCACTACCGGTATCAGTGATGATTTTCGCACGAAAAAAAAGGTACACAAGCCACAATGGCCCATGATGGACCACGAGACATGGTATTATAAAGTGGCGCAAGATTTGCGCAATATAGATGTTGTCGGTTTTTTGGCACGCTTCAAAGGAATCTTCACGTAGTAATGAGCTATCCACCATTGTGTGATCACCGTGATGATGTGGCGATACCACATATAACCCAGCGCCATCTAGCGGCAGCAAGTTGAACTACTTCGGTACTACTACGTTACTACCAATCCTGAATCGCGAAAGTGAAGTTCGCGCGCTGGTATAATATATATACAACATCCCAACGACAACCGTTGGGCCGCGGTCCGCCAGGCGCGATCACCTTGCCTGGTCGGAGGATTCTCCCTTTGTGTTGGAGGAACATCACGCCCCGTTCCTCCACAATGATGCCCTACAGTTGCCGATTGCAGAGCATGGCCCATCAGTGGCCACTGTGTATACATTACATATAATGGCATTGCTATATCAAATATCTTATGACGGCCAAGTTTTAACATAACATAACTTCACGCCTGTATCCCCGAAGGGGTAGGCAGAGGTATATTACACACCGACGAATCGCCAGTTATGTTAAGGTCCCAATGCAATAGGGGGCGAGCCTATTGCCATCTACCGGGTACGTTATTAAGCGAGCGATAATTAACATTTTAGTAATATTAAAGTTTTAACAAATAATCAGAAACACCTACTTAAAACGCCACCGTTCTATTGTTGAGAAAACTATTCTGTTATTTGCTAATTGCATTTCGGATACTGAAGGTAAAGTAATTAATTTTTATTTAGTTTTGGTTTGCTTTATTATTGCATTTTTGAGTTGTAATGAGATCACTGAGTGGAACTTGGATTATTATTATTAAGTACCTACTTAAGTTTTGTTGATAGCTTGGAAGGTTCTGGTAAATGTACGAGACAAACGAAAAATATTAGAGGTGAAATAAAGACGAGAACGAATTAAATATGAGTTGCTAAGACGTTTCACTATGCGAGTTATTAGTACCACAGTTCGAATCGCTCAAAGGCATAATTATTTATTTTAATTTTATTTTTTATTTATTTCTTACATTACATCCGTCATTACAGGAAATCCCAGGCGACAGTGTAGTAACATGATTAACTATTAAATAACTAACTTACTACAGTGACATATTTTGATTACAATTGCACATAAGTAATCTATAATTTATAAAAATGAATCGCAAAATGTGTTGGTAAGTGCATAACTCAACAACGCCAGGACCAATTTGGCCAATTCTTTTTTTAAAGGTTCGTTGAAGTCCAAGGATGGTTTTTACTTCGAGAAAAAATCGAATAGTTACCGGGAAAACCCTAAAAACAGCCCTTTTCTTTTTCCCATACAAACATTTTCTAACTAAAATGTAGAGTCAATTTGAACTTTATTGCTATTTAATAAAGTTCATATTAAATTACAAGCACTCACTGTTGTCTAGGGATGTAGGTGTGTTCCTAACGTCAAAGAGTCAATTTTCAATTTGCACAAAGTTCAAATTCAGTCATATCTGTCAAAACAGTGTGAGTGTACGCGTCGGAGGATCTAATGTCATTACATCAGTCAAACACAAACCGCGTCACCAAAGTGGTTTATTATTTTTAATTATTAATTTAATATAATGTAAATGAGATGAATACCGAATTAAATAATAAATATAGGAAAATGAAAACTTTACACACATACAACATTGGTATGGCTTAAAGGACTTGACTCCAAGTCATATAAAAAAAAACGTTGAAAATTGAAACAACAACAACCAAACCAACAAACCGATTTGGCGGTGTACACGTGTTGTTTTTCTGGGATTTTCTGTTACCAACTCTACTACGCTTCCGTTTTCTTTTGTCAACTGATAAACGAAAAAAAATCCGCAGCTTACTTCAATTTATTTGTGATTTATGGTTTAAATCGTATTTTGGGCAAAGTGTTTAATTACATATGATCACTTATTATTACATGTTTTTTTATTTTTATTTATTTATTTAATATTTTTTCCACTATCTTAGAGGGTCTCCCCCAAACCACAATATATAATTATAATAGTATGTGACACAATATATATTCGATATGCCTCCTATAAGACGAAGCAATTTAGGTAGAAGAACCCGAAATTGTACAAACATTTCATGTCGTCAACTATCCACCGGAATTTTTAAACTCGCTGGATTTGCCAGGATTACCAACTCACAATCTTCAATTAAAGGTTGCATCGGTAGTTATAATGTTGCGAAATATGAACCAACTGCGTCTTTGCAACGGCACACGGTTAGCGATAAAAAAATACTGAACAACGTGATAGAAGCAACTATACTGAAAGGAAAGTATAAAGGAGATGTTTTGATACCACGCATCCCAATGATTCCAACTAATGTACCATTTGAGTTTAAACGACTATAGTTTCCAGTGCAGCTTGCTTTTGCTATGACCATAAACAAGTCCCAGGGGCAATCATTAAGTGTTTGTGGTATTAATCTAAAAAACCCATGTTTCTCACATGGTCTATTGTATGTTGCCTGTTCCCGTGTTGGAAAACCATCAGATTTGTTTGTCTATGGGCCAGGTAATCAAACAAAAAAACATCGCACTACAACGAAAATAAAACTGATTTTTGTTAATAACTATGATTCACTTGATTAACAATAAAGCGATTACTTACTTTTAAATGCTTATACGTTTTATTTAATTATTTGTTATTATAGATTCATGATTTTGTATAATATAGTATCGCAAACTTATCTGTTCAGGATTGTGCTATTGAAAATGAATAATGTCACTACAGCATGTACCCATTATAAACTATATCATCACAAGAACATAACCAGAATAGATGAGTTTGTCTGTTGTAATAAGTTGTTGATTATTGTAGGTATGTTTATTAAATCCCCATGACTTCCTTTGCAGATCATTATCTCCACTATCCAAGCGAGTCACCCACTTTTTAAATATTTTTCACCTTTAGGTTCCCACTGTCCTTTTAGATTATTTTCCAATCAGGTTTGAACCCTAAGTTCGCCTCTTAGTTTGAAGCCCTCTGGCAGACATCACAGTCGGGGTTTTTTAGTGGGTCACAGAAAGGTGGCAAAAATTCGTGGAAGCGAAGATACTTTGGTGACCCGAGCTGAACCCCTCACCGCCCTATCACCAGGGTGACGGTTCTGTTTAGGAGATTTTTTTGTCCCGACTATAAAATAGGTAGAAACAAAAAACTGCCATTTTCCAAATCTTTTTGACAGAACGAAGTCTGTCGGGTCACCTAGTATTCAATAAAATTAACCTCTTTTTTTTTTGAAGGAATACTAAGCCCTCCAGCTAAGCTAATTGCCTGTGTTAGGCACTCCTAACACAAGCAATTAGCCATTACATTACTGACGTGAACCCACTGGTTCACGTCAGTAATGTAATGGCCAGGATTCAAACACGGGACCTCTCGATCGTAAGACCGACTCCTTAATCACTCAGCTACCGACGCTTTTATAGTGTGGGTGCAAATATACGCTTAACTGAACTCGTTCCTTATCCAATAAACGCGAAATTGCAAATAGCTATTGCACAAGAACTAGAATCTAGATTTAGATTATATGTGATTAAATATTTCGCAAGACTCCAGACGGTGCGGAATCGTGGCTAGAATTTTCTTCAAATTATAGTCTGAGGTCTAGACTGCCTTTGTGTTCTTTTTATGTGGAGCACATTAAAATTACTTCCACTCGCCTGATGGTCAAGGATGAATAAAAATAAATAAATATTCTACGTCATTCTACACAGTGCTTCCTAGACTATGTTCCCAAAGTAAACATAGTTTAACTAGCTTGTGTTATGGGTTCTAGAATGCGGATAAACATACTTATATTCTTAATTTTTATGGTTCCGTACCTCAAAAGGAAAAAACGGAACCCTTATAGGATCACTTCATTGTCCGTCCGTCCGTCCGTCCGTCTGTCAAGACCGTTTTTGTCAGGAACGCGTGGAGGTATCAAACTGAAATTTATATCTAATACTCAAGTCTACTTCTAAGCCAAAGCAATCAAAAGTTACAGCCGTTTATGCCGCAAATTTTCGAAACTCGCACGGGAATCAAAACCTACAGGGTACTTCCCGTGGACTTAGAATGTTGAAATTTGGTACGAAGTAACGTCTTATAGTACATATAAAGGAAAAATTGCGAAAACCGTAAATTTTTAGTTACATAATTTAGATATATAATAAAAAATGTTATAATGTTATAAATTTCATTTTGCAATAAATATACCATAACTATGACTCGATTGTCGTATACACCTACAGGTTTTTATGGAACCCTCGGTGTGCGAGTCCGACTCGCGCTTGGCCGGTTTTTTTGGATATTATTATACATAGGAACACCCCAGACCTATGCAAATAGACAAATTCATGCATACAGTTAATATTTGCACTGAGCGGGAATCGAA
Organism: Cybosia mesomella; assembly: GCA_946251805.1. Taxonomy (NCBI): domain Eukaryota; kingdom Metazoa; phylum Arthropoda; class Insecta; order Lepidoptera; family Erebidae; genus Cybosia; species Cybosia mesomella. The sequence continues at coordinate 3,666,098 of OX276413.1, forward strand.
CCTTCGCCCGAAGCTTTAAGGGAGGCAGGCTATCTCCTAACCAGAAATGGCCCTGGGTTGTTCGTGGTGCGAGGGAATTGCCTTAGGGGCCACCTTGTACCCCGGCATTGAAGACCAGAGATGGCGTGTAGTTTAAGTCAGTTCAAGCCCGTTATAACAATATACTGGTCAAAAAGTTTATTTATATATATATGTATGTATGGTTCCACTTCCCAAAATTTGCGGCACTCTCACGGTCGCATAATTGCCCCGATCGCTTTCAAACTGTGGTCAAAAATTGCTTGGGTGTAAACTTAGATATTATATTTAGATATTATATTGAGACAATAGAGAGACGGGCCAAGAGGCTCATCAAGAACGATGCACTCGTCGAGAAAAGGCTTCAGAGCCTTGAACATCGACGCAAAGTTGCAGGCCTATCGGTTTTTTACCGGATGCATTTCGGAGAGTGTGCGCTGGAATTGCACAACTTGATACCTCCAAGCCCTTTCCACCAACGAACGACCAGACGCACAGCGACGCGCCACCGCTACATGGTGGATATTCCACTCATACGCACGAAACGTTTCGGCGACACATTTATTATGCGTACAGCTAAGGAGTGGAATTGCCTGCCTGAGTCTGTGTTTCCGGAAAGCTATAACCTCGGAATCTTCAAGTCTCGAGTGAACAGGTTCCTTCTAGGCAAACGTGATCCATCGTAGACCACATCGTCACTTACGATCAGGTGAGATAGAGGTCAAACGTGAGCCTATCATCCATAAAAGAAAAGAAAAAAAAACCTCCCCCGCGGATCGGTGGGGGGGGGTCATATCCGAGGGGAATTCCGCAAGAAAAAAAAGAGCGTATTGCAGGCGCCATCAAGATCTTCGAAACGAAGCCAAGCTCACCTGCAAGCCAGTATACATGCTGATTGGCGGACAAGGCTCTGGCGCAGGTTTTCCTCTCGGAGTTTGGGGGGTCAGACGGCAGTCGTTCCCATAAAAGCCCTACAAGCGAAATCACAAGGAGAAGAAGCCAGTTGACCCCGGGCTCCAGGGTGAAAGCCTCGGATGCAACCGGGACAAATGCTCAGAGGATTATAAATTCAAATTCAAACATGTTTATTTGGACGGGTTGGCTTATTCGCTATTTGCCATATCTACCGAAGGACCGATGGCCGGATCGGGGCCTCGGGAGCCTCGGGGTCGTATGCGCCCAAGAAATAGACTTATCGCGAGTTTGAGTCCCGTCCTCGATCTTGACATTTTCCAATGGAATTCATCATCATCTTTCTTTTTCTTTATGTCACAGTTACATCCAAAGTTCACATTCTGGAACCTGGGATCCGCGTATTGTTTTTACCCGACTGCGCCAGAAGGAGGGTTATGTTTTTCGAGAGTATGTATTTATGTATGTATAATTGTTTGGTAAATAATAAAAAAATGAAATGGAGGATTTTTCACGCTAAAATGTATGTTATTCAAAAAATATTTTCACTCAATCTTATCGAGTAGGGTATCAGAATGAAGAACTTTAAAAGGGGATTTCAAAAAAATATATATATCATAACTAAAAAGTATACAATAAAGTTATTAATTAAAAAATTAAATAACCCGACTGCCCTAAAAAGACCGGAACAAGTTTGATATCAGGCGGGACCCATTAATTTTCTTTCCGTTTATGATTTGCATCTGGGTCCCGCCTGCTATCAAACTTGTTTCGGTCTTTTTAGGGCAGTCGGGTTATTTGATTTTTTAATTAATATTTTTTAAATTGATATTTCAGCCTTTTTTTTTTTTTTTTTTTTATATATATTTAGGACACGTCAATTTGACTTCACCTCGCCTGATGGTAAGCTGAAGGTAAAGTCTCTGGAAAGAGGGTCACCATTACATACACGTACCATGTTAACAACTAAACATTAACTCAGCTTGACGGCCTCATCAGAAGAGGATTGTCGTCGCAGCACCGCGTGACACCTACCGGTCCCACTACTGCTGCGACCACAATCCCCCTGCCCGGCTATGCACTTGCTGACCCCTGAACGCAATCAAACCGAAATTGGATTACTATGGAGGGTTTTTCGCAATCGTGCACGGTGGTACCTACCCGGCCGAATTTTGTGACAAATTTGTGTCATCAAATTTCTACCACCAGTAGAAAGCCTGATGACGGGTCGGATGCTATGACGCAGATTAGCAGTGGTCTATGTCATAGATTTCGATAGACTAATTCATTGTAGTATTAAAAGTTTAAGCCATGATGGTTTATTAATGACTGCAGCATTATAACCTTCGTTACACAATGTAAAACAATTTAGTGTAATGTTTTGTCATTAAATAAAATGATTCGATACGATACCTTGAATTGTGATTGTCTGAGGAAGTTGCAAGGCGAGCATAGTCACCCTTTAAGTTGTTCTTTGATCAACAAACCAGATGCATTAAGGTGATTAAAATTTGTACTAGCTAACAGTTTAAATAATAAGCAAATGGTACTTTGTAGTTTCCACAAGATTAGTCACTAATTCCAGGGTAACTGTATATACGCTCCTACAATAAACTACTTAATGAAATTAAAGAATGAACTCTTAATAAATTTAAAAGTCAAATCAATGTTTAATTGTTCAAAAAGGCTATTATAAAACTGATGAATATTTAGAAAAAAAAAAGCTTGGAAATGAACTGTTTGCTCTCTAGTTTTGTTGCAATGTTTTGTTTGAGTAGCATAACTATGCTACGCAAACAAACCATTGTAATTATGTAAATAGACAAAAAAAAATATCCCGCAGAGTTTCTTGTCGGAGTTTTCTTAAGACGGGACCGCGTTTCGAACCGGTGCGGTGGTCCATTTGCTCTAAACCCTAGATTTTTTGTCTGACGTTTTGTAAGTTCTGTTTTAATGGTCTATACAGTATAATATGAAATAAGAATGTATTGCAGAACTAGGTGTGCATACATCCTGCTGTTGCAAAAATTGAGCTAAGCAATTTCACCAAGACTTTTTCTAACAGTGATAGTTCCTCAATGGCTAGTCCGATTTTCGTTTTACTTTTTAGGGATTTTCTTTAGAAAAGTCCTATTGCTATCGAGTTGTCGTCGACGTCGTCGTTGCCAATTTTCTGTCACGGTTTTGGGTATAAAGGAGATGAGCTATCGAGTTGCTGTTTTCGGTAATAGATTCGTGCTGGGGTGAAGCATTACAAGATAAAGAAAAAATCGCAAAAAAAAAAAAACGCAAAATCCCTTGTATTCGGCTGAGCTCGTCTCAGGAATTCAACTTGTTTTGTCTTATGTATATGAACAAATTACTTAATTTAAACTTACACAAATTTTTGTACTGTGAGGCAAAAATATCGATTCGAATGCGGTCGCCTCGTTTTTTTTGCCTCACAATACAAAAATTTAATTACTTGCCTAATTAAGTAGATATAATATATCCTGTTTCGCATTACACTTTCAATTAAATTACATTGTATCCATATTAAAATTAATGTTTACTAAATCTTAACTAGTAAATGTTTTTATAGTGTTAATAAAATAAATGGTAGGTAGCTTAATTTATTTATATCTTGATGGCGGCCCGGGACCCGGTTTCGCCTGGGAAGAAATCGTAACAATATTCTATAACCCGATAGCACCACCATCTACCAGGTCCAATAGTAAAATTAAGCACAAATAAACTTTAATAATATTGAATTTCATGCTTCTTTAAACCTTAAGCACTCTCCATATAACGTGCTTCTTAACAACCGCTCACCCCTTAGGGGTGAAATTTGACATGTAGGTACGTTTATTTCTAACCAGAAGCAGCTATATGCAATGTCATGCTTCTTATTTCGAAAATGACAGACTTTCCATACAACCATTCATCGCCTATTTTACCCTCTTAGTAGTGAAATTTTCAAAAACACTGATACACGTATACTCTCTTTTTTCTGAAAAGACTTACGTGTGTGAAATTGTATGCTTCTATCTTCAAAAGTGACGAACTTCCTCTAATTAACTTTCAAACCCTTTTTCACCCTCTTAGGGTTTATTTCGAACCAGAAGTAAGTGTACGAAATTTCGTGCTGATAACTTTGAAAATGAACGACTTCCATACAAACGTTTATCCCTTATTTTCCCACCGTGAAATTTCGAAAAATCCTTTTTTTCCGTGCCTACAACATCAAAAGTACATTCTGCGAAATTTCAAGTTTGTAGGTCCAGCCAGTCAGTTAGTTAGTCGGGACAAGTAATGATTTATGCATAGATAGATTGATAAGACATTTATGTCATTCCAATAATGACATAACCGGTATATGACTCAGGTATAGGTATAGTAAGGGGGCCATCTCGAAACCGGAGATGGCCCAGGGTCAGTCGGGGAGCGAGGGATATGCTCTATGGGCAACCTTACACTTCTTAAGACCCGAGACGGCGCTCGGTTTTAGTCGGTTCAAGCCCGACATAACCGCCCCCGCTGGCCGGCGGGGGGTTATCCGAAGGGATTTCCGCACGAAAAAAAAAAGAAAAACGTATATGACTCATTAATTTATGTTTCTTAATTTAACTTTTATTTTTATTCTAGCCCTGCGTCCTCGGCTTCGAAGCCCGCGGAATAAATGCTGTGAATTAAAAAAAATTCGGCTAGCTATTTAAGTGGAGTCACATGTAGGGATCGCGTGAGGAACAGATGCATCCGCGGCAGCCATCATGTCCATAAAATGCAGGAGAGTCGACTTCGCTGCGTTTTTTTTAACGAGTGGAAATCCCTACGGGCTTCAACCCATCGGTGCCAACGATGGAGTGGACGTGAATCGGACCGACTAAAACAACACCGTGTCCTCCCCAAGAGTCCTTTGCCGGGCACCGCGGGTAAGCCCTCGAAATGGCGGTCGGCTGTCGCGGGCGTAGACGAGTCTGCGGCGTCCTCGCCTCTCTCTGGGAACTCTGGGGGCAGGGTTCTTTCCCGCTCCCTCACCGCCGCCTATTTCGCACACATTACCTGCTCGCAGAAAGAGGCGGCGGCGTGCCACTTGCTCCCGTCAGAGACCACGGCTCTCACCGTGGTCTTCAGCGAGAGAACGTCCACGCCCAGGACCGTAACGAGATCCCGGCATTGACTCGCCCACGCTGGGCACTCCACCAACGTGTGAAGCGCAGTGTCTTCGCCTGCGACATCCGTTGGGAGAGGTCACCGTGGTGCCTCTCCAACCACTCCTCCACGACCGGCCTCACTGCCGCGACGGTGTATTCTCCCCACCTTGGTTGCTCAAGTCGCACCCTCCATGTCTCCATGAGTTCCTGGCGGAGCTGGGACCGCTGAGCCCTGATTTCTCGGGCACATGCTGAACTGAATGCCTGTTGGTGCAACCGTGGGACGCGTGTCTCTGGATTAATCTGTACCTAACCACGTAATATGCTATTATTATATAAATAATATTTAAGGATGTCTCCTTCTGTTTTACCTGTCACTGTGTCTCGCGGAATTTGCAGTAATGGGTCTTTACTAAAAATGTAGTGACAGTATGCATCATCAATAAAACTTGTTTTTTTTTGCAATGACCGCTAAAAATAGACTTAATTAGGTATATGTAAATGTGTAAATGCATATAATTCGGTCTCTATTGATTACAAGCAGCGTTCAATCAATTTGCAACGGTGTATTTATAAAAACTAGTGACGTATTAAAAGCCCTTGTACTATTCAAGCATCATTAGACAGATAGATGAACGGACCTCGGTCTCAGTTCATTGAAGTTTTGTTATTCATTGTTATTTCTTATCTGTTTACGTAACTGTTCTCTTTTCTAGGGTTCCGTAGCCAAATGGCAAAAAACGGAACCTTTATAGATTCCGTCCGTCTGTCTGTCCGTCCGTATGTCAGAGTCACTTTTTTTCCGAAACTATGCTGTTGAAACTTGGTAAGTAGATGTATTCTGTGAACCGCATTAAGATTTTCACACAAAAATAGAAAAAGAAAATATTTTTTTTCATCAATCCCATATCACTATGGATAGGTCTTCAAAAATGATATTGAGCTTCCTTTATATCTTTTTTTTTCTAAACTGAATAGTTTGCGCGAGAGACACTTCCAAAGAGGCAAAGTGTGTGTGTGTGTGTGTGTGTGTGTGTGTGTGTGTGTTTGTGTGTGTGGGTGTGTGTGTCCTCTAACTTCTAAAATAAGAGAATGATAAAACTAAAAAAATATATGATATACATTACCATGTAAACTTCCATCGAAAATATGGTTTGAACAAGATCTAGTAAGTAGTTTTTTTTTATTTTTTATTTATTCATCTTTCTTAAAACTACCATTACAGGTTACCCCAATGCGATAGCTAGTACTTAATATAACTTATTACATATAATAGTGCCTTTGAGGGCGCGAAGAGCGCGAGTGAAGGGCGCCTAGGCCCGCAGATAAGTGCGCGCGCGCGGTATCTATCGCCAACAGTGGCGCCGGCGGTTTTTTTTAAATACAATAAACGGCAATTTACCTTTCAAAATTTGACAATCAACTCAAAATTGTAATACTTAATAATTAACTTCAAATATATTATACAACAATAACGAACGCCTACGATGAACAAACGCTAGTGTGAACGGGCTCTAAAACCACAAAACATACCTACATAAAGGTACTAAATTATTTAAAACTACATTTATGTCATGTTATAATATTATTAATTGTTTCTGATCGCGTCAACATGGCCCTGCTTCGAAGCATCGTTTTAGAGGTATACAATTCGTAACGGTTGGCCGATGCGTCTATAATTGATAATGATTATGCGTGCCAATGGTTATCCAGTAGCATGACCGAATAATAAAATTATACAATTAATTTGTTAACAACTAAGTCCAATACCATGGCTCTGTGTTAATGGTGTAGTTTGTCCAATTGTTCACTGCTGTTCAAGATTACATCTACCTGCCTTAGGCGTGAATTATACAGTACAGTAAAACGCAAGCTTAAGGCGTATACCGCACGTCGCTTCAGTCTGGTCTGTTGCACAGAAAAGCCTTTCAAGAGGTATTTATGCTGTATGGGCGGAGAATCTGGCGGCCCGCAACGTGGCTGTCCTAAACAGCCCGCTGAAAGCGATGGCCGTCAGAGTCATAAGGGGATATCGCACGATCTCCGTCGAGGTGGCATGTCTCCTAGCCGGGACCCCTCCATGGGAGGAAGCGAGAGCCCTAGCATCGTTGTACTAATGGCACAAGGAGGCGCTGGAGCGGGGCCATAGGCCGGAGCCCCGAGAAATCAGGGCTCAGCGGTCTAAGCTCCACCAGGAACTCATGGAGACATGGAGGGTTCGACTTGAGAAACCAAGGTAGGGAGAATCCTGCGGCGGTAAAGCCGGTCATGAAGGAGTGGTTCGAGAGGCACGGATGTGCCAGATAATTACCGGACACGAGTGCTTCGGTAAGTATCTGTGGCGCATCCACCAGGAGACAACGCCGCAGTGCCAGCACTGCGAGGATCCTGGCGAAGACACGGCGCTCCACACGTTGGTGGAGTACCCAGCGTGGGCAAGTCAACGCCGGGATCTCATTGCGGTCCTGGGCGTGGACATTCTCCCGCTGGAGACTATGGTAAGAGCCGTGGTCTCCGACGGGAGCAAGTGGCACGCCGCCGCCTCTTTCTGCGAGCAGGTAATGCGCGTGAAAGAGACGGCGGAGAGGGAGCGGGAGAGAACCCTGCCCCCCGAGGTCCGCAGTCTGCGGCGAGGATGCCGCAGGCTCGTCTACGCCCGGGACTACCTATCTCCATGATCGGAGCCTGAGAATGGCAGTTGGCCGAATCGCCGTCCTTACAGAAGCACGCCTCCGTGACGTATGTATCCTGTCCTACACACGCCTGCTAATTCACCGTCGCGGGATGAAACCCGAGCCCACCATGCGAAACCGCGGTGGCGGCCAAAGTCCGCCGGTAACCCTGGGGTTATCCTTTCGAGGGCCTACCCGGGGGTGCCTGGCAATGGACACTTGGGGAGGACACCATGTGGTTTTAGTCGGTTCAATTCCGACACGCCCACCCAATCGTTGACACCGATGGGGTGAAGCTCGTGGGAGCTTCACAACGTTAAAAAAAAAAAGTATTTATGCTTCCGCGACGCCGGTGCTTTCGTACATTTTCTATGAAAAAATTTTGATGCGCACACCTTCAGCATGCCTTAAGCCCGCCCTATGCATTTTGTCTCTTCTGTATAATACAGGCCTTATATTAGCTGAAGGTCAGAAAAGCCTAAAATGATGCCATTTCACGCTTTGCTTGAAGAACACGGGATTGAGCACCACGTGTGTTGATTAAGAATTCCAAGAGAAAACTTAACCATTTAGTTCTAGGTGGAATTGATTGCACCTAAACCCTGCAGTTGATGTTTAATAGAAACAGCTCGTCGGAACACTCGCCACGACAAATGCAATAAAATACTACCCAAAAAGAGAAATTCTCTTCGCATCTGTAAATGCCTGAGAATGTTTGTGGCCTCAAGTCTTCCAACAAATCGGATACCACATAACTGATCCGGTCTGACCGTCCGGTCTGGTCCGGACTGATAGGTCACTAAGACTAAGCAGTGTCTTATATAAAAGATTACCTGTGTGAAAAACAGTCCCAAATCATTCAGGACTCTGTCAAACTTACTTGCAGATGATCCCGATATAGATTTTATTATTCCGTTTGCAGCGGACGTCCATACCATAGAGGGTTTTGAGGGCAGGAGTAGAGATAGATTATTTGGTTACGACTTTTATGCACTTCACTGGTTGCTCCGAACCAAAAAAATTGGTACAGAATTTTAGACACTTTTGTATATATTAAATTTATTTTATACAATTTTATATGAGATCATCATATGATATCTGTAAAGTAGTTCTAGTAGTAATAGAATCTATGGTGAGGCGTCCAGTACCCCCCCCCCCCCGTTCGCGCCTCACCCCCGAAGTGTGACACACTTTTGATTCTGAATTGTTTGTCTAGTATAAATGGTCCTGTGTCTTCTTGGTATTTAATTCGATTAGGTTCTCAGAGTCTCGAAGAGAAATACGGTTAACAATCCGGCTAAAGATAACTTTTTTTTACTATACACCAAATCTAGATTCAGATTATTATTTATATGATTCAGATTGTTCAAAACTTTTGGTTTTCAGAAGTTGCTACCACTTGCAGATGAGATGGAACAATAACGGAGGTGAAGGTAATTTTTTTACCTCTATTACAAATCGTATAATATGTGGCGTTGGATTAGGCTCTTCCTGCTGAGATAAGCATAGCTCAAGTAACCATAAAATTACATCATTATAAGATACAAGTAAAATGTAGGTATCTTTTTTATTATAAGTTAAAAACAATATTTAATAATTTTAGGGTTCTGTCATTCAAAGAAAACAAGGAACCTTTATAGGCTCACTTATTTGTCCATTTGTTTGTCTGTCTGCCAAGGTCTATTTACTCAGGAACCTCCTTGGCTGTGAAAAGATTAGATAAATTTCTTAATCAATGTATTCAAAAGACAGGCGATTATGGCATTTATAATTTGATACTCGCAAGGGTATTCCTGTTAATCTAGAGTCATGAAATTTGGCAAGAAGCAATCTCTTATAGCAAAAGTACAAAGACTGTAAAATTGTAGTTACCTCAAAAAAATGCTAATATAAAATCATTTGCAGTTGGTAAACTGACTACGACCTATTTCGATGTATTTAACGACAATAAAGTTCCATAAGCCAGGTCGATACAGCAACCTATTATAATATTACCTTTTTTTTTTTTTTATCGTGCGGAAATCCCTTCGGATACCCCCCCGCCGGCCAGCGGGGGCGGTTATGTCGGGCTTGCACCGACTAAAACCGCACGCCGTCTCGGGTCTTCAGACGCCGGGGTGTAAGGTTACCCATAGAGCATATCCCTCGCACCCCGGCTGACCCTGGGCCATCTCACCACTAACAGCATCGCTCATCCTGTCTCCTCTGAAAGCAGACGAGTACGGAGAGCGATGTGTTCCCGCCACGTTGGGTATTGGCCGACGATCAATGCCAACCCTATGAAGGGGTGAAGGGGAAGCCATTGACCGCCGCCCAGGGTGTACCGGCCGCTCCGATTCCGTTCCCCCTGGACTGCAGCGGGATCGGAATCGGAGCGACACTCGAGGAGGTTACCCAACACACACCCCTATTATAATATTACCTACTAACTGAAACTACTAGTATTCTCCCTAAACCCTCCAGCTAAGCTAAATAGCTTGTGTCAGGAGTGGATTCACGTCGGGAGTGCATTGAGCACTCCCGACGTGAATCCAGGATTCCAACTCGGAACCTCTCTATCCTAAGGCGGACACCTCGACCACTAAGCTACCGATTCTTAGTTTTTCCCTCCTGTTTTTAGGGATTTTCTTTAGAAAAGCCCTATTGCTATCGAGTGGTCGTCGACGTCGTCGTTACAAATTTTCTGTCACGGTTTTGGGTATGAAGGAGATGAGCTATCGAGTTGCTGTTTTCGGTAATAGATTCGTGCTGGGGTGAACCATTGCTAGATAAAGAAAAAAAAAACTCTTGTATTCGGCTGAAGCTCGTCTCAGGAATTCAACTTGTTTTGCTTCATACCTTCAATTTTTTACGGAACCCTCAGTGCGGAAACACGATTAGCGTTTGGACGGTTTTTTATTTTAATTCGCCTCTGTGTAGTATTTCAAGAAGACACAGGTTCCAATTAAGATTAATATTTAAGTTCACCGGTACTGTTAGCTCTTCCGTGTTCGCTTAAACTACGAGTATGTAAATAACACTTCCTACATGTAGTCAACAATAAAAAACGTTTTTTTTTTCATTAAATATACTTTTTATGACGTAAGTAACTGACCCGGCAAACTTTGTTCCGCCTAAGAATCAAGTTATATCGGTTAACTTATCAGCTGAATTTATTTCGTGAATTTTTCAAATTTTTAATTATCCTAACTGCAATTTTTTTTTAAGGATAGTTGGATAAAACTTCCTCATTTCTTATACATACATTCTTAAATGCACAAATATACAGTATGGGACAAAGTGTCCTAAATTTGAAATTAAAAATAATATATAAATGAAAATAAACGTACTATTAAAATTTTAAATGCCATTTCCTAGACCATAATTACCCCAAAATCTAAGTAGACAACACCACATAGTAGATATCCAATAATACTATTATGGGCCACCTTACACCCCGGCGTCTGCAGACCCGAGAAGGCGTGCGGTTTTAGTCGGTTCGAATCCGACATAACCACCCCCGCTAGACGGCGGGGCTTTCCGCACGAAAAAAACAAAATTTACCGATTTTAATGCGGTTTTTATCAAAAACGTAATATTTACATTCTGGAGAAGGTTTTGGTATACTTAACTGATTTAAAACAGGAGGTATGTGCGCGATTACCTCACGTTTGGTTGAACCGATTTTGATGCGGTTCTCAGAAAAGTGTTTGTTACATTCTGGAGAAGGTTTTGGTATACGACAAATGAATACCCCGTGACGTTGTTTACATGAATTCGTTAGTAAGCGATATATTAGTTCAACTCGACCGATTTTTTGTTGTTGATGCGGTTTTTTAATAATTTATCATTCATGGTCTTCTAGTTTTTGGTGTTCAATTAATCAGTTACGTTTACTAAAAAGGGAGAAAAAAAAACAATAGAACTGACTTCAAAAACCAAGAAGCGACTAGAAAGTGATAAATAGCTGAATTACTGACTTAGTTCAAAAGACAAAAATGGACATAAGACTTTTTTGTTGAAGTCGGTGCCAAATCCGAAATAACGTTAACGCAACAAAAAGAATCAATATCTATCGAGACGTATGTCACCACGGTTACACATTTCATTAGATGCCACGGAGAGACTTATGGTGTGGCAGGATTACCACACCTTTCTACTACCCTATATTTCTACCTTATAACTCTCTGGTTTGCCGTCGACTTCAACAGAAGAGTCTTGTATCCATTTTTGTCCTTTGGACATAAACATAAACTCATATAACATAAACTTACGCCTATATCCCCGAAGGGGTAGGCAGAGCTGCTAGCACCCACATTTCGCCAGTTTATGTTTAGGTCCCAATGTAATAGGTGGCGAGCCTATTGCCATTAACCGGGCACTTATAAACCTGCGATAAATACACACATAACTTCGAAAAGCATCGAAAAGTCATTGGTGTGTGTCATGGTAAAACCTTTTTTTTTTTTTTTTTATCGTGCGGAAATCCCTTCTTATAACCGCCAGCCAGCGGGGGCGGTTATGTCGGGCTTGCACCGACTAAAACCGCACGCCGTCTCGGGTCTTCAGACGCCGGGGTGTAAGGTTACCCATAGAGCATATCCCTCGCACCTCGACTGACCCTGGGCCATCTCACCACTAACAGCATCGCTCATCCTGTCTCCTCTGAAAGCAGAGGAGTACGGAGAGCGATGTGTTCCCGCCACGTTGGGTATTGGCCGACGATCAATGCCAACCCTGTGAAGGGGTGAAGGGGAAGCCATTGACCGCCGCCCAGGGTGTACCGGCCGCTCCGATTCCGTTCCCCCCGGACTGCAGCGGGATCGGAATCGGAGCGACACTCGAGGAGGTTACCCAACACACACCCCTGTCATGGTAAAACCTGGGATCGACCCCGAGACCTCGTCACAGCAGTCCATTTCCCATACCACTAGGCTACTGCGGCCTTTGGACTAAATCTGTTATTCAGTTATTTTTCACTTTTCGTCGTAGCAGTCGGTATTTATATTTTTAATTTGAAAATTGCATCATGGCCGACGTTCACATATTAATAGGTACTCGTAGGTATACTACACAAAAACACATTTTTTTAGTAAGACAGCAATATAGTATATTGTACATTAGGATGTCCTTAACAGATTTTATGTTGTAATAAACTACTGAATATAAGAGGAAGATAAACATAATAATAGGCCTATTTGTTTACAAATAAGGTTATTAACATTGCCTTTGTGCGGTAATATGTTTTGTGTCTTATAAATTATTCAAATTTATACAGGATGGAAACAGTGCGTCCAGACCATTAACTGATTTGAAATTAGCATCGCTGCATATTTAATCTATAAAATAACATAATAAAAATATAAATGACCTTCGTGGTTTTTTGTTGCTATTTTTATTTGATAGTGATGTAATAGTTGGTTTTAATAATAATAATTAAAAAAAAAGTTTCAATAAATCGAAACATGTTCACTCGTGCCCTAATAAATGTATTGGAGCCGCAAAAGTAAAACATTTTTAATGCATGTTTTTTTTTACGTCCAAGTACTTATTTTATTTTTGACTTTTATATATTTTTTGCTGCGGGAACCACAGCGTGTGATGGACAACAGTGTCATAAGAGGGTACCGCTCGATCTGCTTCGAAGCTGCGAGTCTCCTTGCCGGAATTCCGCCATGGGATCTGAAGGCGAGAGCCCTTGCAGCCCTTTATCAGTGGCGCTAGAAGGTGCGGGAGCTGGGACGGAATCCTGAGCCTTGAAAAATCGAGACCCAGAAATTGCAGCTCCGCCAAGCCTTCCTGGTGGAGTAAAAGGAACGACTTGGTCAACCAACCGCAGGGCACGCCGTTGTAGAAGTGATAAAACCCGTCATAGAGGATAGGCTCGAGAGGTGACACGTGAGCATCTCGTGCCGACTGACGCAGGTGATCTCCGGCAAGGGGTGCTTCGGGCACCACCTGCTTCGAATCAAGAAGGAGCCAACGTCTGAGAGCTATCACTGCGACGCGAGCGAGGACACGGGGTCCCGGGGGGATGCCGGGCACCCCCTAGCAGAGTGCCCGGCATGGGAGGTGTCGAGGCGTGACCTCGTGACAGTAATCGGGTTGGGAGTCCTCTCGCTCGGCATCATGATTTCGGCAATCCAAAAGAGGCGGCAGAGCGGGTTCGGGGGAGATTTTGCGCTCTCCCGTCGCACTGAGCCTATAACGTGCGTGCTTCGCGGCGCAGGCAACTCAGACGCCGGAGATTGCACAACGATCTCCGTCCTCCACGGGCGCGGATTTCCGCACGAAAAAAAAAAGAAATATCGTACTACTGTGGTTACTAGCAATGAAGTAATTTTGGTTAGAAATGAATAAATTTAGTACAGTGCAATAGTTTTAAGTTTTTTAATAATAGATAAATTTTACTTGATTAATTAATTTTAAATGCAATTAGTATCAGTTAAAAAATATTAATTAATTATATGTTACGCTCATTATTACGGAATGTTGAGGTGCCATATCGGCAGGATAAATTTAAATAAATTAAAAATAACTTTACATTATTTTATGTTTTTTCATTGTGATAACTAAGAATTTTAATTATGTTTAAAATAAAATCAGCATCATCATCATCCTAGCGATGATACCGGTTGCAACCGAGGCTTCACTTTCGGAACTTGGGGTCCGCTAGCCATTCTATATTTGGCTTATTATGGCGGAAGCGACTGGCATCTGATCTTCCAAACCTGGAAGGAAATGTTGCTCCAAAGCCTCATCCGTTAACCGATAGGTATACCAGCTGGCAGCTTGGGCCCTGAAGATGTTAATGCCCCCTAAGGGGGTAAAATAAGACATTTTTCCATGCATATTTTGGACGGGATGCTAGTATTATAATGAATGCATAAAAATATATTTAAATACATTTAAATAGATATTATATTAAAATAGATTTGGTTAGTGATACATTATAAAGATTAGAGCTAAATTTTTTTTGATTATTATCAGATTATAAAGCGATACTAGAATGTTTTAACATAATTACTAATTATGTTGATTATTATTTATATATGGAGTCATTAGAATTCATACATACAATTTATCATTTTGACCATCAGTAAAGGTAATTGACCTCAACGAGAATCGTAAATGACATAATATTTTTATTTTTTAATCTTTTTCTTCGATAAAATAATATTTAAGTGTACTACATCGGAGATATTTACAAAAACACTTCGGTTATGTTAAATAAATGATTCTGAACAACAATTTTTTTAATTTTTCTTATGTTAGCCATCAATTTTTTGTTTTTTTTTTTATTATATTAGTAACCGAAATTACTAATATTCCCCCTAACCCCTACAGCTAAGCTTAACTGCTTGTGTTAGGAGTAGGTTTACCTCGGTAGTATAATGGCCGGGATTCGAACCCGGGACCTCTCGATCGTAGGGTCGACTCCTTAACCACTTAGATACCGACGCTTGCACACCTAATTAAATTAAAAAGCTATTACACCATAACTGATTAAAATTGTTCAAAATGATGGCCATTGTACTCAATACATAGCTGGATTCTGATGAACAGACGAGACTCTGGCTCAGGTTTCCTCTCAGGGTTGGAAGGTCAGATACCAGTCACTTCCATAAAAGCCAAAGTTTTGTATGCGACAGACATTAAAGTTAAGATTATGCTAATGACATGCCCCCTAAAGGAAATATAAACCAAGTAAAAAATGGTGTAATAATACAGGGTGTATTTTTTATGAAAAAAAAAACAGTGGTTTCGATTATTGGGTAGGATTATTGATTTTTCAAATATCCAATGATCCTGTTTTAGTTTTCATCAAAATTGGACTCGAGACTCCTTTGAGTATTTATCGCTATTCCCTCATAGTTTCGAATTTGGCCACCCACGCCCATTTGAAAGTTCACCATGTATAGATACCCTATACCATTTAGATATATCTGCTAATTGAATACCGGTAAAGCCGTACACAGTTTCTAACACGGATATTATAATCGTGGAACGTTCTTTTATTTTCCTGTATGTAGTTTAGTAAAAATGTCATAGAAATGTAGAATTATGCACGTTGGTTTTCCCAAGTATGCAGCTCTGCAATAAGAAGAACAGGCTTTTACGGAGACGGTAATACCCGCATGACATCGATAGCTTTACATTATAAGTATCCAACAGGTGATCCGTGACCCTCGCTGGCCGGTGCGGGAGTTTCCGGCCGAAAAATAAAAGTAACAGACATTTCAATTTTATTTTATTTTTATTTATTACAAACCGGTTTTAGATAAACAACCGCGGGCCGGCGAGGGGTATCCGAAGGGACTTCAGCACGAAAAAAATAAATATATTTGACTTGAACATAACATAAACATAACATAACATAAACTCACGCCTATATCCCCGAAGGGGTAGGCAGAGGTGCTAGTACCCACATTGAAACGTTGACGTTAAACCATGAATTGACCATATTCCACCCGTAACACTAGGAGGTGTTCAATTAAAGAGGGTGGATGTGTTTAAAGATATTGGACACTATATTACCGCAGATTTCAAAGATCATGTAGACATCGTTCGGAAGCACCGTGCGTTGGCGATGAGGTGTAATGTGCAAGAGGTCTGCATAAGTGGATGTAGCAAGGAGGTTAAAATCACCTTATTTAAGACATACTGCCAGGACCTCTACACGGGTAGTCTGTGGGTGAGCTCTACACTGAAGCCGCTAAATGCCTTGCGTGTTCAATATGAGCAGCGCATCAGTGACGTTCGCTGATGCAGGAGTAGATGGTTTCCATGCCGTGTGGCTATAACAGTAACAGTAATCTTTTATAGCAGCGCGGCACGATTCACTTTTACTGAGGCATGTCATCAGCTGCAGAGTGAAACCTTACATGGTCACTCTACTTAATTAATTTATGTATTAATTGTTGACTTATGAACTGACTTTATTTATTATTGCATTTATTATTATTTTAGTACCCTAATTTTATTTCATTAATGCTACTCTATTTCATTTATCAAAATTTAATTTAATTTATCAAAAAGGATTGATATCTTTCTTATATATAAAAATGAATTGCTGTTCGCTAGTCTCGCTAAAACTCGAGAACGGCTGGACCGATTTGGCTAATTTTGGTCTTGAATTATTTGTGGAGCTCCAGAGAAGGTTTAAAAGGTGCTATCGATTGAAGCAGTACGAAGTCTGCCGGGTCAGCTAGTAATATTATATTTTATTTGACATGAATCTAATTTTATAATATAATCATCAGTTTATAATTAAGTAATTCACTTGACATATCATTAATACTAACAGTTTAACAATTGAAAAATAGTTATTTGACAACATTTGGCTTAGAAAAAAAAATTGTTTTAGGTAGTGCCTAAATCGGGGTGCGAGGGATATGCTCTATGGGCAACCTTACACCCCGGCGTCTGTAGACCCGAGACGGCGTGCGGTTTTAGTCGGTTCAAGCCCGACATAACCGCCCCCGCTGGCACGCGGGGGGGTATCCGAAGGGATTTCCGCACGAAAAAAAAAAAAAAAAAAAAAAAAAAAGGTAGTGCCTTTTAAGGTTTCCGTTGCCAAATGGCAAAAAACGGAACCCTTATAGATTCGTCATGTCTGTCTGTTTGTCCGTCCGTATGCCACAGCCACTTTTTTTCGAAAGTATAAGAACTATGCTGTTGAAACTTGATAATCGATGTATTCTGTGAACAGCATTAAGATTTTCACACAAAATTAGAAAAACAAACAATAAATTTTCATCACTTAGAACTGAAACTCATTTTCTTTTTTCAAATCACACCCATACATGTGTTGTATCTATTGATAGGTCTTCAAAAATGATATTGAGGTTTCTAATATCATTTTTTTCTAAATATATATTTAATAGTTTGCGGAGAGACACTTCCAAAGTGGTAAAATGTGTGCCCCCCCCCCCGTAACTTCTAAAATAAGAGAATGATAAAACTAAAAAAAATATATGATGTACAATGTACATTACCATGTAAACTTCCACCGAAAATGGGTTTGAACGAGATCTAGTAACTAGTTTTTTTTTAATACGTCATGTATCTTAAACCGCGATTTACCTTTCATTCAATCAACTCAAATATAACATAAACATACATATAACTTCATAACTTCACGCCTGTATCCCCGAAGGGGTAGGCAGAGGTGTATTACACACCCACGATTCGCCAGTTATGTTAAGGTCCCAATGTAATAGAGAGCGAGCCTATTGCCATCTACCGGGCACATTATTAAGCGAGCGATAATTAACATTTATTAATGCACACATAACTACGAAAAGTCAGAGGTGTGTGTCCGGGGCGACTGGGGATCGAACTCGAGACCTCGTCTCAGCAGTCCGTTACGTACGCCACTGGGCTATCGCCGCTTACTCAAATATAAAAAAAAAATATAACAAAAAAAACAGCATTATTATGTTACTTGCTACTACGGAACCCTTAATGGGCGAGTCCGACTCGCACTTGGCCGCTTTTTTACGTGTGGAAACCCCCACGGGCTTCACCCAATCGGTGCCAACGATGGGATGGGCGTGTCGGAATCAGACCGACTAAAATCACACGGTGTCCTCCCCAAGTGTCGCTGACCGTACCAATAAATTATAATGACTAAATATACATCGATAATTACATTTTTTACTTTTACAAGTACGTGAAACATATGACCTTAATACAAGAGTCGTTTAGAACATAACAAAAGCGTCATCAATTATCATGCCGAACTTACGAGTACTACACGATACAAAAAAAATTAATACAAAGAATTATATCAGACCTCTTAGTTTCAATATTGGGTATGAAATGAAGGGTCAGATTACAGTGGTTAAGTTGAACACTGACCTAAATTAATGGGTAATTGACGAAAACCTTGTATTCCACTCACTTCCGAGGCACTTACACGGACTTCAAGGCGATGCATTGTGAGAGTCTGCAGAACAGACAGTACTATTGTTGCTGTAGCAACTCTTCGTAAAGGGTCATCGCAGTGTCCTTAAGAACATAATACGTATTTAATAGGCGAATTTAATATGTTTTCCGCATATATTCATAAGAGTATACCGGATTGTTATGTGATGCATGTACAAATTGGTAGTGAATTTTTATTTCATAGTTTAGTAGTACTATTTTTTACACGACTGCGGAATAGCCAAAAGGTAAATTGCCAGTCTGACTTGCGCATTGAAGGTTCCGTGCAAAATTTAGTGGTAGAAATTTGATGACACAAATTTGTCACAAAATTCGGCCGGGTGGGTACCACCGTGCACGATTGCGAAAAACCCTCCATAGTCATCCAATTTCGGTTTGATTGCGTTCAGGGGTCAGCAAATGCATAGCCGGGCAGGGGATTGTGGTCGCAGCACTAGTGGGACCGGTGGGTGTCACGCGGTGCTGCGACGACAATCCTCTTCTGATGAGGCCGCCAAGCTGAGTGCCACCATTGTTAACATGGTACGTGTATGTAATGGTGACCCTCTTTCCTGAGACTTTACCTTTAGCTTACCATCAGGCGATGTGAAGTCAAATTGACGTGTCCTAAATATATTAAAAAAAAAATTGGATTGAGGCACAAACTTACCAACTGTAAATAAGTTTCTACCACCAGTGCAGTCTGTTTATGACTTATGGAGCACTCAATGTGGGCTAACCCCACAGTGAGTGTGCACGCGCAAACAAACTAATCCTTGGAATATGTTCTCATGGTTTGTTTTTATTGGCCGCTTGATAAATTAATTCGATCTTTAAAAACAGTACTTCCTAAATGCTATCCATTTTGATGATAAATTTCATATTACTTAACAGCTGTCACTTTTCAAAAATGTAATAAAAGTTGCTGTTTGTTAGCTTGATGTTGTCTCATTCATACACAAAAAAAAACATAAAATTTGGATTTGTCATTCCTAAAAAAAATGCAAAAATGTTAGTACTGAAAATTGGGTTTCCTCCAATTTCTTCAAGAAAAACGGCAATTTCATATGTAACGACCATGTAACGATGTATAGAATAGATATTGTATAAACGTCATCGTTTGTTTGTTTGATAATAAGTAAGTTGGTCAGTCGGTGTCATGATACGATTTAACACAACAAGTTAAGTGCCATATCCGTCTCGTGGGCTGCTCCTGCGGCCCCCAGCTGCCATATACCAATTGTACGCATCAATAAATTTATCTACTATACTTTGTTACGGAGAAATTGTAACACTTATCATTATTTATGTGTGTATTTGTATATTTATACTAGCCACCCACCCTCGGTTCGCTTCATAGCTAACGTAATTTACACATGATATAGGTATATAAGGTAAGTGCACCAGTGATGGACGGTTTAAGGTCGATGAAGTATGTATAAAATTTCCAAAAAAAAATGTTGCAGGCCGATTCTTGCAATGGTTGTAGATAAAGTTGGTTATGGATTTTTAGCATCTAATAAGAGAATACTACATGTATTATAATAATTTCCATAAACATAAAATTACGAAAAGAAATAGGCTTAAAATTTTCTAGTAATGGACAAGTCATACACCAATGATTGACGCCTAGTTATGCACAGTGTTCCGGTATTGGACACCTAGTAATAGACACTTGATAGATATATAAAAATAATGTTTATTTAGAAACAAATTTTATTTGCTATTAAGTCTTCTAAAATAAAAGTTCTTATTAATCATTAAATAAAGTATTAATTATGGTAAATCACTATAAATCACAATGTACTTACACATAGGTTTTATTTGTTAAAAAAATATATATTTTTATAAAATTATGTTACTTTTACTTTGCTTAAAAACTATTTTGGTTTATTATGAGATCTCAATACAATTCTTAAAATATCTAAATTAATTCTTTCACATCAATGATATGCGGAAAAACAAAAATATTATTTTGGCGTTTAGGCTCGGGCAAATAACTTAAGATATCAGTCTCATCAATTATGGACACATCGTTTTCGATTATTTTAAAATTAGTTTTCGATTTACAGCTACGCAGTCCTTGAACTACAACCTTATGTTTAAAAATTTCTTGTATCATACACACGTAACGGTAAGTCTTTGTTGTACTCTTGCCATCGAATTTGACAAGAACATATTTTCCGACTGACAGTCCATTTGGAACATTCAAATTATCTGAACTACATGGATCAGATAATCTACGTTGTTTGGATACTTTGAATTTTCCAGTTTTGTCGTCTAGTACCATTTGCACGTCAACACTGCTCAATATTTGTATTGGACAGGTACGGTTTGGCGTATGAATAGTTTCTGTTAAAACGTTTTGTCTTTCTACTGTTCTCTTCACCTTGCATTCTTTTCCTTCGTCATTGTTCTCCCCTTTCTCTCCATGTGGCCGTTCATTTTCAGTGTTGTTTTCCAAATCTGTTTCAAACTCAATTTCACTTTCGCCTGACTCTGCATATGTTATATCACTGTCTTCAGTATCACTCGATGTTACGGATTGCTTTCTACGTTTTCTATTCTTGGTTTTATTTCCGTTGCGACTTGCACTTTTCGTTTGGTCACGTTTGGTCTTGTTTTCTATTCTTTCCTGTTTTCGTTTTTCCTTTTCTTCTTCCTTATTTTTTTTTCAATTCCTTCTTCCTATGAAATTCTCTCCAAGCTTGACTCGTAATTGTTGATGGTAGCTTTTCTTTTGAGATCCTTCCTTTCTTTTTTATAGTAGGTTCCGGCCAGTAAAGAGCTTTCTTAAATGGTGATGGTACTATGATGTTTTGTTCACATAACATGTGATCTGCAAAACTCGTTGATGGCATATTTTTAATCGGAGTTTTTTGTGTCATATTGAGAAATTCCTGGTTTTGAAGTATGTCTGGCCCGGTACTGTTACATGTGTTGTATGGCATAATCGTAGTTGTATCTTCGTTTACTTCTGCATAGGATGTCGATGGCATATTCTTCAAATAAGAGCTACAGAGAGTGGTAGCGTCTTCTTGGTGAGTTGCAATGATGTCCTCAGAAATCTGCTCTGGACCAGTGTTGCTTTCTTTTTCCATTTGCTCTAACTCTGTTGCCACTTCCTGATTTTCAAATTCGACTCTGCTTGCATGACACAACTGTTTATACTTCGCCCAAATTGTGTATAGAGTTAAATCTTCATCTGGCAAAACGTTATTCAAATCAGTTCTCGGGATATAGAAACATCTTTTATATAAGTCCAGTTTTGATTGTGTGAACGTTTTGACTATTTCCTGTTCCAGTTTCGTTATGAATTCTAAATCCTGCTGTGTGAAATGTTGATTAGCATTTGTCGATCTTCTGTTATGGGCGTGCATTTTAGAAAAATCAACATATTCCGGACCAAACGGAAACAAACCTCCAGCCCGAAAACCATTTTTAATGCTTTCTTGTGAGAGTTCTTCTAGAGCACTCTTTAGTATAATTGCAAATTTGTCTTTTTTGACTTGCTGTCCCAAGTTTTCGGTTTTCCATATGCGAACATGTTTACGCCAGAATGCTTTTAGTGGTCTGAAAACTGCGAGATCCATTGGCTGTAGCAAATGTGTGCTATTAGGATACAGCGTAATAATTTCAATTTGACTCTGAGAACAAAAGTCTGATAGATGTTTTGTGACGTGTGAGGCATGGCCATCTAGGAAGAAAACCACTGGCAGTTTTATTTTGTATTCAATAAGCCAGGGATGAAAGATGTTCGTGATATACTCATAGAATGTGCTGCTACACATCCAACCACTTTCGGATTTACCTATAGCCCATGAGTTTGGAACGCTTTCTGCAATATGCTTTGGAACTCGCTCGTATGCAAAAACGATCATCGGCGGTGCTAATTGTCCTGCTGCATTTGCAGTAATGAGCACAGTAAGATTTTCTTTTTCGTTCCCTGAAACGCTGTATACATTTTTGTCGCCTTTTTTCACCAAGACATGACCAGGGTTTGGATTTAAAAAGAAGGCACTTTCGTCCGTGTTGAATACTCTTGTGGGATCCTTCATTACGTCGCCAAGACCTTGGTCATGTAAATATTCACCAACTTCAGAAAACCAGCTAGTTATTTGTTTTTCGGTCACAGCTTCTCTAGATGTTGTCAAGTTTTGAGAAAGCCTTTCAGACACTTCAGGGTGACGTTTAAGAAACGCTTGGTACCATTTGCGCCCTGGTCTACCATCGGTAAAAGGCGTCTGTTTATTATTTGATTTAACAATCGCTTGGACACTGTCCAGTAGCTGTTCTTTAGCCACTGGACAGTGCCTTTCTGACATAGCGAATAACCATTTTACCAAAATGTTTTCTTCTTCTTTCGTCAATATTGACGATGGGCCCATAGAACATACTGCCGGACTCTTACCAGTGCACTTATTGTGTATGGTTATTCGTGGTACGCCATATTTTTTGGCTGCAGAGCATACGCTCTCTCCTTTTTTTACCGCTTCCAAAGCATGTTGCATTTGAAGTGGTGTATAATTTTTCACCGGCGCCATGACTGTAAGAAAAATCTTGTTTGTAGTAGCTACAGTAATAGAATGAACCAGTGATGGACACCCCACTAATGAACACGTCTGTCTATTACTGGTAAAAAGCTTTATAAAGTCATCGCAAAAAGATATTTCATTGACTTCGAGAAATAAATCTAGAATCGACTAAAATCTTTGAAAAATTGCACTGCACTAGTAATCGACACAATGTCCATAACTAGGAAATGTCATAATAAAAGGTACCAGTTATGGACATAGCAAAAAAAAACAAACCACCTTATTGTTTGCAATACTTTTAAGTAAGATCGTTTGGAAAAGAGGTTAATTAAGCCACAGACTTATTATTTATTCATTATCACCTTAATTGAATTGACAAAAAAACTCATCAGCAACTTACCTCGCTATCAAACTCACTTAAAAAACGATATCACTGGTGATACGCGCTGTTTAGCTTTCCACCATTTTGAAACTGAACCACAGACATACATCAGCTGTCAATATTTTGACACTTTAATCCCTTTTCTCCGTTGTAAAGTATTGCCAGGTAACAAAAGCGTTGTAGAATTCTTATTTTTTAGGACTCAACCAAAAATGTTCATCACTGGTACGCTGTCCATTACCGGTGCACTTACCTTAAGGTGTCACAAAATTAGGTCTCTGAATTTGGTGAGATGACTTGGTATCAACAAAAATGTATTTGAAACAAAAAAAAATATCGGGTAAAATAAAAATAAAATAATAAAAATGAAAAAAAAAACACCACCAGCGACCAGCGTCACGTGACGCGACGAGCCCGTGACGCACGTGGTACCTAGGCGTGCAGTCCTTCTCCTCGCAGTATTCTCCAAGCGGATGTGTGGGAAATACCTAAATCGCGACCAGCGTCACGTGTGCTCGTCGCGTCACGTGACGCTGGTCGCTGGTGGTGCTTTTTTTTTTCATTTTATGTTCTTTTTTTTATTTTTATTTTACCCGATATTTTTTTTGTTTCAAATACATTTTTGTCGATACCAAGCCATCTCACCAAATTCAGAAATCTAATTTTGTGACACCTTATATAGCCTACTAGCTATTACCCGCGTTCTGCCCGCATGAAATTATTTTCCCGTTCCAGCAACCGACGGGAACCTAACCCAGGGATAAAATGCCTACATATTATTCCAGACTATAATCTAAGTATCCCTGTATCAAATTTCAGCTAGATCCGTTCAGCCGTTACAGCGCAGCGTGATTGAGTAACAAACATACAAACACCTTCATAAACTTTCACATTTATGATATTAAGTATACCAACATAAAGCAATGCATGTATTTATTTTATATTATATATATTTATATACATTATATATATATATATATATATATATATATATATATATATATATATATATATATATATATATATATATATATATATATATATATATATATATATCTACATATACTTATATATACCTATACTGTCTCTCGTCTTCCCCACACACTGTTAACTTATTTTCTTCTATTCAAACTCTCCTCTCGCAGGTCTGCTGGAAGAGATTTCTTTGAGAAATAAGCAGAGCCTCTGTACTACTTTTTCCATTTTAGTATTTTTATATCTGATTGTGTGTGTACATAAATAAATAAATAAATAGGAAAGTAGGATGTCCATCTGGGATTATGCACCTTTCAAATGGTGAAAGAATTTTACGAATAAGTGCAGTGGTTCCGAAGATTATCACAGATATTAAACAACAAACTCGCTAAGTAGATTGTATGACAAAGGAGCTATACTCCGCACGCCGAATGATGATCCCTATGACGTTTCAACTGACAGTTGTATTAGTTATGCGAAACAATTTCGATAAAATACTGTTTTTTCAGGCAAATGTCATGTCATTCAGCCAGGTCATTCAACATAATAAGCAATATTTATTTATTTTGAAAAAAAGACTACGCGCATTGATGGACATAAAACACTAGATAAAAAGTAACAGCCTTATTATATTTTATTTTACTATACTTTAATTTTTATTCAAATTGCATAATTTAAAGAATTTAAAATTCTTTTTGAATTGAATTTTAAAGAATTCATAATTAGCTGGCAATTATGGATTACATGGAAAGTATTTAAAAGGAGGCCATAGACCTACCGTATTTTTTCAGTTCAAATTAACAAACCCCCCAGCAGCAATAACAAAAAAGCTGAAATTATAGAGTGGTTACAACGCAATGGTGTGGAAACTGACAGTCAGATGTTAAAAAAAGAGTTGGTTAGACTGTTGAACTTTCACAAACAACAGACGCACCCATCATATTTTTTGGATGAATTGGCCAAATCAAATGGACACACGGTAATTCGGTTACCGCCCTATCACTGCCAATATAATGCAATCGAGTTGATATGGGCGCAGATCAAAGGTATCTATATTTTTTATTTATATAATATTATGTCTTCTTCTATTTCTAAAAATAATTACTAAATGTACAAATATTTTCAGGTCATGCAGCTAGGCATAACACAACTCCGCCATTCACGGCAAATAAAATGATGGTTTTATTGGAAGAAGCTTGCGCTCAAGTGACAGCTGACGATTGGCGAAAAGTGGTCGAAAGAACGAAGAAAATTTGCTTACAAGACTGGGATCGAGATGTACAATACGACAATATCATTGACCAACCGTTAATAATAAACGACACGGATAGCTGCAGTTCAGACTCAGATTTTGAAGATCCGATTGACCCTGTATCAGATTCAGATTGATATAAATAAAATACAAACTCAAAGCATTTGTTTTATTTTTCCAACAAATTATCGATATTTTGTTTATCGATGTGTCCCTTCTTAGTCGATAACAGCTTGACGACGTAACTTTTGCAGCACGTACCATGTACATTTGCATTGAGTTTTTTTCTATTATTTCCGAACATTACGTAATAATTTCTTAATATTCATTTTTATAATTTACAATTGTACACAATTATGATTTTTTCGACTTTTTAATGGACCTCTAAAGGATTTGATGTGATAGGACGTCAGTACAATGTTAAGCGCTAACGAACTGTCATAGGGATCATCATTCAGCGTGCGGATTATAAATAGAATTTTACGGCGAGGGCGCTACTTTGAACTAACTTGAATTCTAACGTAGAATCCTGAGCACAGTGAGGGATTCATAGTACACCGCCTGATTAAAAATAATTTTCTCTCGACTCATATACTTACTCTACTTTTCTATTTTCTCACAGGAAAATGAAATATCAATAGAAGAATGAAATTTCTATGAGAAAATATGTACTGAACAAAGAAACAAAAGCGCGCGAATTACGTCTGTTTTTTTTTAATAGGGCTTTGACCTTCAGCCTAATCCTAAACATAGAAACTTGGGAAATATGTAGTGAATGCCAGTGTCAAGTAATTTGATAAATCAAGTAATTTGCATATGAATTGAATATAATGCAGCGTATTCGTAATTAATTCAAGGTCAAGTAAATACGTCTCTGTTCTTGTAAGCAGAGTCGTAATTCGCGGTTTTTTTTTAGATAGCGCGGTTTCCCGTGCCTTTCAGCCAACACATACCTTTTTTTTTTTTCTTCGGATACCCCCCCGCCGGCCAGCGGGTGTGGTTACGTCGGGCTTGAACCGACTACCAGCCAATAATTCATACAATTCCTTCGCGTTTCGATTTCTATGAATGATATATGTTCCAAATTCAAATATTATTTCCGCCCTAAAATATTTTTCACCGGAAAAGAACTAGTTTGCTCCCACTTATACAGGAACAAAGCGTCACTTTTCGAATAGAAGGGATAAAAAATTCATAATGGGATACACACGTGAGATCGTCGTTCACTAATCATCAACACAGCATTATTCCCGGTTGCATATAAGTCGTAAAACGAATTGATAATATAATTGATTAAACTCCTGACATAGCTATGAACACTCATGACATTTCACAATAAAAAAATCAACATCGGTCCATCCGTTCGGGAGCAACGATACCACAGACAGACACACACACAGACACGTCAAACTTATAACACCCCGTCGTTTTTTAATCGGGTGCTAAAAATCATAAGCGGACACCGATCCACAAGGTTTAGGTACATTTTGGACGCAACCGGGAAATCGCTTGGAGAATGACGATGCTAAAATAATAAAGAATTCCCCTAAAATATTTGCTAAGACTTCAAAATTACTAGTCTAATGTCCACACGACGCCTACGTATTTGTGTATTCAATATAAAAACGATTATATGCAAACCACTTCTTTTTTTCTGACGCACGTAATTATTGGCCACCCAGACCTATACCGGCTCCTATTCTGTGTACGATGATTCATTCGTACACTCACTATGTCTACAAACTCATTCGTTTAAAACGGGAAAACCACTGAATACACAATGAAACTTTCAGTACGGGATAAACGTGCCTAAATTCACTTTAAATTTAGTTTCTTTTTTTAAAGAATATTAGAAACTGAAATGACTAGTATTCCCGTTAACCCCACGTCATCGTAAGGCCGACATCTTAAAACGAGTAAGCTACCGACGCTTCTAAAATAAAACTAAATTAACTTTGTATAATTTAAAATCCTTGAAAATAAAGAGTTCTTCAGAAAATCAAAATGTAGAATTTGAATTTTCAAATTCCCAATTTTAAATTTCAAAATATACGTTCCAAAAAGTCCTAAAACTTTTAAAATAAATGTAACATTTATTTTGAGACGTGATCTTTGAAGATTGATATTTGTAATCTTGATATTATTTTGTAATTAATAAGGATTTTTTCTTTTGACTTGTTCACTATTTATTTTTTACAATCTTTCATTTAACTTGCTCTGTTAGTTTGTTAGTTAGTATGGGCAAATCGTGGAAACCCAATTAGAAGGACTTCCTGACGTTAGACTGGACTCAAATTTGGTCTACTTGCGTATCTTTGGTGACAATGCGAAAATATGGTACTATTGCTAATGCTTGTTTTTTTAAGTGTTGTGATTTTTTTTTATAATTATGAGTCACATTGTTAATAAATTTATAGTTATTAACATGATTTTTATCTTGTTTTGGTATTATTAAACTTAGACTAATCTTGAATAAGAATTGTGGTCTTTCGCGACCCCAATTTTTTTTATTGGTATCGTCTGATTGAATAAATACACGATCAATCGGTTATCGTTTTTGGTATCTTCGGTTCTACTTAATCAATTGCAATCAAACATACGGCATATTTTAAGTCTGACCAATCGTAATTCTTCCTGCATCATAATCCTTTTAGTATTTTTGGCGTCCATCGCGAACAAACATACAAGAATTACAAAAACAATATTTTGGTGACCAGAATCGTTCATTTAACATAACCCAGGTTTTTTTTTCAAGTACCACCAATGTACTGACACAACTAATTTACAATTTACAAAAAGCGTCGGTAGCTTAGTGGTTAAGGAGTCGACCCTACGATCGAGAGGTCCCGGGTTCGAATCCTGGCCATTACACTACCGACGTGAACCCACTCCTAAGACAAGCAATTAAGCTTAGCTGGAGGGGTTAGCGTGAATATTAGTAATTTCGGTTACATATTCTTTTAAAAAAAAATAAAAAAATATTAAGGTAGATAGATAGAAGCCATTGGCAATAGCAGATGTTATTAACTTAAGTAAATGTTATTGAGATCTTTTCACCCTTGCCACGATAGACACCAAATTATGCAGACATTAAGATAAAAATTGATATCCTTCAAATTTAATTTTATTTTTTTTTTAAATTTTTTGTTGTTAATTTTATCATGTAAATTTGCATTTGTATAAAAAATACCAAAAAGTAGATTATTTGAATTTAAATAAGAACTAATTAGTTTATTTTTAAACAAGGAATTAGCCCAAATTAGAAACAGATTACAATCATAGCTATAAGCTTAAACCTAAATTTATCCACAAAGACTGTGAAATGAATGTCATTGCCTTCTATTTTAATCAATTAGAACGTAAATAAATTCTAAAAGCAAGACTATTTATACAATTAGTTAAACCGAAATCAAATTATTCGAACTAATCGTTATCGTAAATTCTTGAATTTCAATTCTAGTTTTCGATTCGATTGTTTCTCTTTTAAACTATAATTTTACGATGACATATAATAAATTGATATGTGTACCGATGTTTATTGAGTTGTCACGACTAACTACTGGAATCATCATGAAATTATCACTCAAATTATCAGGTGTGCACTCGCTGATAACCGACATAACCGCCCCCGCTGGCACGCGGGGGGGTATCCGAAGGGGGTAAAAAAAACAAAAAAAAGGTGTGCACTCGCTGAACACCAACAAATTTGCAAATAATCTTTACATTAATATAAATAAATGAATTACAAAAAAATATTATTTGGCTCTCAACATTTAGGGCTGGCCTCATAGGGTCCAAGTGCCCGCTTTATCTACAACGGTTTGGCAAGAATTAGCATTGCCATTCATCGTGGCAATAAAGACTCAGGTCTCTCCCGATCCGCAAAGCCCGCGAGGCGCAGAGCTGACTCAGACGTTGGAGGTCGCTGAACGACCTACGTCCTCCATGAGCGCAGGCCTGGGGGTTACAGGTGGAGTCACCTGTCACTTACAGGTCGGGGGGGGCACGGCGGCACGCTACTCCCGTCTTGTCCCCGGAAAGAAGGATCTTTCCGGGGACAAGACGGGAGCACCGTGGTTCCCTTACCCGTGAGGGCCATCTCGAAATTGGACCTTACACCCCGGCGTCTAAAGACCCGAGACGGCGTGCGGTTTTAGTCGGTTCCAATCCAACGTAACCACCGACGTTGGCCTTTCCGCACGAAAAAAAAAACAGAGATCGGGTGAAGCGAGCCCTATCACTGTTCCACAAACTATACATTTTTGTTTTACACTTTACTGAGAAATTATCACACTTTCGGGTTTGGGCTTCCACAGAGTAATTTCTATTCATATCTAGATGTGTTACAAATCATAATTGAGCTGAGCAAAGCGAAGCGAAGCGACAATACGGATCTTGACCAAATTTGCCATGGAGATAGTGTAGACACCGCTGTGTTTAGAGGGGTCCACTGTTCAAATACAATGTACCATTGAGGAATAATCACCGAAAAACAGTTTCACGAGCGCGCGGCCTTAGCTAAGCGCGCGACCGTAGTAAGATGTCTTATTTTCAAGTAAGAGTCCTGCTCGCTCAGCTCAATTTATTTCAGTCGCACCCTGCACTGAATTCCTAGTTTAATCCATGCATTAAAATATAATTTTCTCATCAAAAAACTATCTTCAAAATTATTACTAGGCAGAAAAATTCACGAGCCCCCCTAAACCACCGCTTTTAGCTAGTTTTATGATAAGTAAATTAGCAATTTGGTGGGATAAATGAGGATAATCATCGTCACAGTGTCGTATCAAGATTGTACCCGAAACCTTCATCTCGGAACCTGGGGTTTGGTTACCGGCTAACCTACTTCACTTCCCACGGTCCTGGGCATCCCTGGCAGTGAAACGATTGTTGAATAAATGGGATTGTGCTAGCAAAAAATAGATTCGTCCACGTAACCAGCTACATAAATAATCCACTTCTGTTGGCAAGGTCCTCGAGTATTCATTGAATATTTTCTGTTACGACTATTTACGGAAATCTAAATATTAAAATTTATATGATATCACAACAATAACATAACCGTAAGCTTTGCGTTAAGGCAGCTTTCCGTGGTGCGTGATTCTGCAGATTTCATCATGCACGGTAGATTACCACGGACAGCCACCCATCCGCACATCAATTATTGCTTGCGTGTTGGCCTGGGACCCGTTTCAGTACACATGGCGTTAGAGCGAATCGGTATCGACGTAACGGTAGATTTTTGCGATGCGGTGTCAAAACGAACTGTTGTGGCTGCGCCCTTATTGGCCCCGGTCCCTGTTTACGTACCGCTACGAACTTGTCTATGCTTCCATAAACGACACTATTTTAGTGCGTCGTCGGTGCGGGCTGATCAGCATTCATCCTCAGAATCACGCACCGTGCAAAGCCGTCTTTAGTTTTTTTATTTTATTAAAAAAACTTGTTAAAATAATATCCTAGTTGATACAGGAATCGAATCAGAATCTAAGAAACTCGATTCTAACTAGATTTCTGACTGTTTAAAAAGTGATTTTTATCAGAAATCAGAGAGAAATAGAAATAAGTTTATTGACATTTAAAATACTATTTATAATTCACAAAATCAGTAGGCACTTATAATACGGATATTATAGGTTCGTTCATTACTTGATAATACTTGACATAAAAAAGTTTTTGTAGAAGACTTTGTAAGCTCATGTAAGTTTTTTATAGGAAGTTTTTTTTTCTATTGCCCTATTGACATTATACCGGGTGCAGTTCTACAAGCCTAGCTGAAAAATTCTTGACAGAAAAAAATCCTAAACCGGTTTTGAACCTAGGACGTGACGATAAATATAACAAAGCCTTTTTCTAGAGCTACTGTACAGAAAATAATGTTGGTCACTAAAGGTTCACCTCAATCTGAATTATTGATTTATTTAAAAAAAAAATCAGTAACCGAAGTTCTATATTACCCACAGACCCCTTCAACTAGGCTGAATTGCTTGTCATAAGAGTGCGATCACATCGGTAGGATTCGAACCCGGGACCTCTCAATCGTAAGGCCCACTAAACCAGCGACACTATGCACCGCTAGTGTATACCAAATGTTTTTATAAATTTAAAACACTTATTTCTTCACTGGATGTTTTTGGGGTCATTTCAAGATTTTTAAACCAAGTGAACCTCACCAGCAAGCTAATAAGTTTTCTCTAAGGATTGGCGGGTTAAACGGCAGTTACTCCCGTAAAAGTTTATTAAATAAACCAAATAATGGAGTTGTACGAGAGCGGTCCATTGGATTCCAACGTAGCTTTGTTTTGTATGCCACAGGATAAGCACTCAGATGAAAAAAAATATACCACTGCACACTGGGATGGTAGCTAGGTAATTTGGAACAAAAAAATTGATTTAGATTTTTGAACGCTACGGGATACAACTTTGGCGCCACTTTTTGTCGCTATCATAGCCACAGAGTATATTAAATTAATTTTATATACGAACATTATCTGTCATCTGTAAAGTAGTGTAATGGGCGCCAAAATTTAATTTCGTTTATAACTAATTAAGTAAGTATAATATAAACTAAATTTATCTACACCCATGCTATAAATCCTCTATAAAAGATTCTGAAACAGTTAGCTTATTGCCAACATTAATACATCCAATGTCATAATAACCATAATATCATCCGAACGGGTGTTATAATGTTGTATGAAATTTCATAATAACACTTCTTTCGCTTTTTCAATCTCTTCCGCGCAAAGGGTTACTCATCAGACAGCCAAATTCTTACCGCCCGATGCGTGGAATCTGTATGAGTTTCAAAAAAAGAACTGTCATTCACGCGCGTTGCATTGCACTACCACAGCGGCGCGCGGCGCGCCGTAAAAAAAAATTAAAGCTTATTCGTTCGAATTCGAATTCCCGCTATTTTTCTTCGCTATTATTTTTGCAAATTGTTTTGTTTACTTACGAAAATGAGCGATTCAAGTTTTGATAACACACCTCCAGACATTTCGAATGCAGCAAAGGACATTTCTAACAAATTACTACCGGAAAAATCTAGAAAACAGTATGAAAAGGCGTACCAAGATTTCATGAATTGGAAAATATCAAAGGGCAGTACATCATTCTCTGAAGATGTATTATTAGTTTATCATGGGTGTAGATAAAGTCTTGTATGCAACTGTATAATTAGGTATTAAAACACTCATGTGATACTATTATCACACGAAGCGAAGCTGAGTGTGATAATAGTATCCCAATAGTAGTAACCCACATTCATGTTTTAATACCCCTCATTATGCCACAGTTGCATAAATAACTAATTGAATTTAAAAGTACTCATTATTTATTGTATTATTTTTTGAATTATTAAAATTTCAACAACGAAATATTGATGACTATCTCTGTTAAATATAACGCGATATTTGAAAAAGAGTAAAATACAATAAATATAATATAGTACTTACAGCTTAATTGTCACACGATAATAAAAACAAATCGTAAACTGTCACACTATCACTTTCAACGCGTAATGTTCAACTTGATAGAAATACAAGATTCTTGCACACCAAAAACAATACAAAATTCCCGCGCATGCAAACTGACTTGCCTTTTTTTAAATAATGCTTTGACACTTTAGAGAAAAAAAAATATTTCTTTTTAAATTGCTAGTCTATGCATGTAATGCAGCGCGCAAACTGCGTGCGCACTCAGCCAGTACCAATTTATATAGTCCTTGTGTTATCCGCTTGGATGGCAAGTTGTCCTAGAAGCGGCACGCACCGCGGCCCCTTATAGCGGGTATTTATAATCTATACTGTATGGCCTAAATTGGCTTCTGGATTAGAACTACCAATAAGTCTGATCTTGTGGTGATAAGGAGAATTTTAATTAACTTTTAAATATAAAGTAAGCTGTAAGTAGATAGGTACATAATAAAACATTATTTGGCGACAGACCTTCGCTCGAGATTTTTGTTTTTGACACCGTTTTAAAGTCTTGTGGCACCAATAAGCTAACATCAATACCAACCAAGCAATTACGTCAAAGATTTACAAGATAATAGAATGGCATATTTATTAAATATTTCATAAAAACGCGTTTTTTTTTCTTCAGGTGATTCTTAGGTACATAATACCAGGCCACTCAGAAAGTATTGCGAAAAAAAGTTTTTATATATGAGAGACTGGTCAGTTATAATCTATTTCTAAAATATGATTATTTATGAGTAAAAATAAGTACGTTCCAATTTCAAAATTTCTCTCTGCATTTTTTGCAAGATAATTTCAATTATTGTGTCTCATTGAAAAAATGGATCTGCGTCGGGAACATTTTCGCGCTATGATTTTCTACGATTTCAAGTGTCGCCTGAAACCAGACGAATCGTACGATAGACTTCAAATGGCATTCATGGATGAAGGCCCTTCCAAGGCGACCGTGTATCGTTGGTATAACGAATTCAAGCGCGGTCGACTGACTTTGGAGGATGAAGAAAGAAGTGGTCGCCCTTTGACGGCTGTTACGGAAGAAAACGTGCTAGCAGTGAAAAATTTAATCCAAGATAATAGACGAGTCACATATCAAGAGATTCAGCACATTCTTCAGATTGGATTGGGAAGCCTTCACGAGATTCTACACGTGCATCTTCGTGTGAGAAGGATAGTTTCACGCTGGGTGCCGCACAATCTCACCGATGCTCAGAAGCAGGCCCGGGTGGACATCATGTATGACATCATTACAGGTGATGAGTCGTGGATTTATCAGTATGATCCAGAAACAAAACGCCAGTCGACGGTTTGGGTGTTTCAAAACGAATCAACACCTACCAAAGTGAAGCGATCTAGAAGCGGAGGGAAGATTTTAATCGCGAGTTTTTTCAATTGGTCTGGCTACTTGTTATCAATCCCTTTACGAAATCAAAGAAGCATCAACGCTGAATGGTACACTACCAAATGCTTGGCAGAAGTTTTCTCTGTAGTGAGCTACAAGCGACCAAACACAGGGCTCCGCGGGATACTACTCCACGATGACAACGCGCCCGGACACACCGCGCTTAAAACGAGGGACTTCCTGGACAGCACTCCGGTTAAACTCCTAGGTCACCCTCCTTACAGCCCTGACCTTGCACCGTGCGACCTCTTTTTATTCCCGAAAATAAAAAATCAGCTCAAAGGGATACAATTTTCGTCGCTGGAAGATGCGCTGTCAACGTTTGATCAGGCTGTAAACGAGGTAGCTGCGGCGGATTGGAAAAAGTGTTTTGAAAACTGGTTCAAACGCATGAAACTTTGTATAGAGGCTGGTGGAGAGTACTTTGAAAAGATTTAATAAAAAAATATTTACCTATAGAACACTTTTTTTTATTTTCGCAAAACTTTCTGAGTGTCCCACGTATATGTTGCAGCCTGGGACGGTGGGGCGACTAGCCCCTTTCCGGGGCAAGATGGGGACACCGTGGTTCCCAAACCATCCATCTCGAAACCGGATCGATCGATCTGCAATTGCGGATGTACGTTTCGTGGTAGGCCTACTGTCAGTACGATGTACGACAGAGAGAATGCTCTACAAACCGAACTCGATCTTAGCTGGACTCTCTTCTTCCTGACGTGCTAACCTAAGCGCCGGGACCTGAAAGTGCCGGATATATTCTATTAGTATCAGTATCATTTCGGAAGTGACCGTGCCTGGCAATTTTTTTTTTGTGACACTACCAGAATATTTCTAGTCGTTCTTCCGACTTGGCAATGTGAAGGATCGCCTAACGGAGTGCGGCCCAACGGTCGGCGTTGGGCATGGAAATAATTGTTGATAAAAATAATTGCTTCAGTATTGAATTTTAACTGTACCCTGGGGTTATCCTTTCGAGGGCTTACCCGGGGTGCCCGACAACGGACACTTGGGGAGGACACCGTGCGGTTTTAGTCGAGACACGACATAACCACCCCCGCTGGCCGGCGGGGGGGGGGTATCCGAAGGAATTTCCGCACGTAAAAAAAAAAAAAAAAAGGGCTGTCCGCTGTCTCGTGCGTATGCACGCATGCGGGTTCCCCGTTTCGTACAAATTATGCATTTTTGGCACGAATTTCGCTCCATATTATTTGCACGAAAGCGGATGACGATTATTATTTATCTATAATGAATCATGCACCGCCTAATTGCATGATTCTGCAGATAAATAATAATAATAGAACAATAAATACCCTAGGACAAATTACACAACGCCATCTAGACCCAAACTAAGCAGTGCTTGTCATATGGGTTCTAGAATGCGCATACTGTTTTTGTAAATAAATACATATTATACATATTATTAGACCTATGTCTAGCAGTGGACCAGAATAGGTTGATGATGATGATGATGATACATAGAAACACCCAGACCAATGCAAATTTACATATTTGCATTGAGCGGGAACTGAACCCGCGACCTCTAACTCAGTAGTCGAACGCACTACCGCTACGCCACAGAGGTTGTCAAGCACGGCAGTATTGTGTTGTGTTTTATATAATTAATAGTTTTGAACTTGTAGTTCTTATAAATAACTTATTCAGTTCAGTAAGCGGGCGACGACATCGTCAGAGAGAGAGCTGAAGTCTTACACGTGCCATTATTTATATACCTAGTTATAAAACATGATAACAAAGAGTTAAGCATACTACTCGATGACGGCCTCTGTGGCGCTGGCGTAGCGGTAGTGCATTCGACTGCTACGACAAGGGGTGCGGGTTCGATTCCCGCTGAGTGCAAATATTTGTATGCATGAATATGTCTATTTGCATTGGTCTGGGTGTTTCTATGTATAATATGTAGGTATGTATTAAACAAAAAAAATAAAGTATATAAGTATGTTTATCCGCCGACCGGAACTCATTTTTATTTTACGTGCGAAAATCCCTTCGGATACCCCCCCCCCCCCCCCGGTCAGCGGGGGTGGCTATGTCGGGGATGAACCGACTAAAACCGCACGGTGTCCTGCCCAAGTGTACATTGCCGGGCACCCCGGGAACCCATAACACAAGCTAGTTAACCTATGCTTACTTTGGGTCTAGAATGCGCTGTGTAGAATGTTGTAGAATATTTATTTATTTTTATTATTCTCATTCAACTACTTCACGTAACTGGGATAGACTGGACGCGCAATGCGGAGGATCGGGTGCTATGGCGTACAATGGGAGAGGCCTATGTCCAGCAGTGGACTGCAATAGGCTAATTGATGATTGATGAACTACTTCACGCCTCCCCCGTAGTTTGGGAGAGGCGGCAAGATAACCCCGGCGAGGTAGGCAACAGTCGGCCGGGGTGTTAGAGCGAATCGCAGAAGAAGCGCCGGACTATTCGGGCATTGTCGAGCAAGACCGCTTTCTGCATCTTGGCCGCCACCGACTTCCCACCGATTCCGAGCCTCTCAAGATGGACTGAGAGGGTCCTTGGGATCAAACCATTATTTATTATTATCATGTGTGGGGGCTGACCTGCGTCCGCCCGCAGAATCATGTACTGCCTTTAGCTTTAGCTGACTTTTGTTTTGATTTCAATAGTGTATAATTATTTTAAACTAAACTATCAAAAAAATTAGCCTAATTTAGAAAAAAAGTATAACTGGTTTAAAATTCAGTTGCAAGGTTTGCCAATTCATATACTAACTTCCTACATAAGTTAGTCCGTCCGCTGCCTGAAGCGAGCGCACGGCGCAGGGCATCCGTCGTGGCCGTGGGTATTGATTCAACTTCAACAATAAAACCCGCGGTGTGACTCGGTGCGCGTGTAAAACAAACGACGCGTGACGCAGCGATGTTCAAGGAACCGCTCTGTTCCTATGGTTTAGGTTACAACCTGAAAAATAAAGTTCGGATATATAAGATGCCCTATAATAGGTTTTAATTCCCTTGCGATTGTTTAAATAGGTATGCTGTCTAAACAGCAATTTTTTTTATACAGATTCTAGCAATGCCTAATGATTATGCTCTACGCCTCGATCAACATCTCAAGAGGCTCGCGTTAGGCAGTTGGGTCAAGGGCTTGATGCAGAAGGCAGTGCTCCTCGACACGGCACGTATCGTGAGGAAATTCCTCTGTCTGGAGCCCTAACCACCGGTAGCTTGGTCCCTGTACCCGATGCCGGTGGGCCACTATTTTTTATATTTTTAAATATATTTGTTTTTTTTTTGTATAGAATGTATTTAAAAATATAATTTAATATGTATTTAAGTGTAATAAAGGGAATAATAATAATAATAATTTATTTCACAAAATAAAGGTTTACAAACTTAGTGCTTAACATAGAACTAGGATAAAATATCACTTAATGTTTATGAAATAGCATCCGTTGCCAAACTAGGTAAAAAACCTGTGTTTCGGCTTTCGGCGCCACTGCCCACGGGGATTTTAGCTTGTCTAGTCCGATCATAAAATATTGTCTAAACAGTACTATAATTACATACAATTTGTCTATACATCAATACAAAAAGAAATAGGATTCAGTATGAAAGAGTGTATCTTTGTGAGTAACGAGTGTGTTTGTGTGCGCGCATGTGTGTATGTGTATATGTGTGTGGTTGTATGTATGTACGTGTGCATGTGTGTGCATGAATGTGTGTGCATGTTTGTTTGTGAGATGATTTGTAAATGGTTTATATTTAGAATAAGAATTACTGACGTGAATGTGGTGCTGATACGATCACTACATGACACCTGAACGAAATATGGTAATAATTGTAATAAATAATAAATTAGGATGATACCTTTAGAATTTGTTCAGTCTCGTTATATCCTAAAGTTTGAAGCCAATGAGCAACTGCTTTTTTACATTGTGTTTTATTAAGCGGATAAATACGTAGAATGTTATTTATTTTGTTGTAAACATATGGGCCAAGTGAACAGTAAAACCTTTGGATGAATGAAGTATGAGCCAATCTTCTTGTTTCACAAACCCTATTTCTTCGCCGATTTATATCCTTTTGCGGTTCATATGGCATCTCATTGTGTTGCTTCATTAATATGCCCAGAATAAAAAGTTGTCAACTGTGAGCACATTCCATTGCTTATAAAGTAAAGTCGTTGGAAAAAGAAACGGACGGAAGCCGCCTACTTTAAGAACTGCCCTTTGGGCAATTTCTAATCGTTTGATTGTGGTAGCCGGAGCTCCACCCCACACAGTAATGCAGTAAGAAAGTAATGACTGGCAAAACGATAAATATATAAGTTTAACCAGTGGGCCTACCGCCCAAGTGTCGTCAATATCACAGCCGTCGAAATGTTGCGTTGGTCAAGGTCGACGGCCATTTTGTACCGCCCCATTGATAATCGATGCCGGCGCGGCGTAAGAATGAATGAAACGCTGTTTTTGACACTTAAATAGCTGTCGCCTAAAAAAATTCAAATCGACGGCGTGGCTTTGAAGTGTCATTTCATTACGGCAGCTCATGAGCTGTCGTTTTGAATATTATTTTGTTTTCCCACGGTTGATTACGATGCCGATTGCACCTAACACTGGGCTACTATGGCTTTTATGGGTGGGACTGCCGACGAGTGGGTTCTGCCGTCCTATTGCACCTAACACTGGGCTACTATGGCTTTTATGGGGGTGACTGCCGACGAGTGGATTCTGCCCTCCTATTGCACCTAACACTGGGCTACTATGGCTTTTATGGGGGTGACTGGGTTCTGCCCTCCTATTGTACCTAACACTGGGCTACTATGGCTTTTATGGGGGCGACTGCCGACGAGGGGGTTCTGCCCTCCTATCGCACCTAACACTGGGCTACTATGGCTTTTATGGGGGCGACTGGGTTCTGCCCTCCTATTGCACCTAACACTGGGCTACTATGGCTTTTAAGGGGGCGACTGCCGACGAGGGGGTTCTGCCCTCCTATTGTACCTAACACTGGGCTACTATGGCTTTTATGGGGGCGACTGGGTTCTGCCCTTCTATTGCACCTAACACTGGGCTACTATGGCTTTTATGGGGGCGACTGGGTTCTGCCCTCCTATTGTACCTGCGACTAATTAAAACACTCTTTAATCTTTACCTTACCTACTTAAACGTTTATGCTGTGTTGTTTGTTGTTTTCGTATGTTTCAGAAGGAAGGAATAAGCGAAGGAGTTGGAGGACGAAATTCCATCGTCGGCAGTCGCCCTCATAAAAGCCATAGTAGCCCAGTGTTAGGTGCAATAGGAGGGCAGAACCCAGTCGCCCCCATAAAAGCCATAGTAGCCCAGTGTTAGGTGCAATAGGAGGGCAGAACCCAGTCGCCCCCATAAAAGCCATAGTAGCCCAGTGTTAGGGCAGAACCCAGTCGCCCCCATAAAAGCCATAGTAGCCCAGTGTTAGGTGCAATAGGAGGGCAGAACCCAGTCACCCCCATAAAAGCCATAGTAGCCCAGTGTTAGGTGCAATAGGAGGGCAGAACCCAGTCGCCCCCATAAAAGCCATAGTAGCCCAATGCTAGGTACAATAGGAGGGCAGAACCCAGTCACCCCCATAAAAGCCATAGTAGCCCAGTGTTAGGTGCAATAGGAGGGCAGAACCCAGTCGCCCCCATAAAAGCCATAGTAGCCCAGTGTTAGGTGCAATAGGAGGGCAGAACTCACTCGTCGGCAGTCGCCCCCATAAAAGCCATAGTAGCCCAATGCTAGGTACAATAGGAGGGCAGAACCCAGTCACCCCCATAAAAGCCATAGTAGCCCAGTGTTAGGTGCAATAGGAGGGCAGAACCCAGTCGCCCCATAAAAGCCATAGTAGCCCAGTGTTAGGTGCAATAGGAGGGCAGAACCCAGTCGCCCCCATAAAAGCCATAGTAGCCCAATGCTAGGTACAATAGGAGGGCAGAACCCAGTCACCCCCATAAAAGCCATAGTAGCCCAGTGTTAGGTGCAATAGGAGGGCAGAACCCAGTCGCCCCCATAAAAGCTATAGTAGCCCAGTGTTAGGTGCAATAGGAGGGCAGAACTCACTCGTCGGCAGTCGCCCCCATAAAAGCCATAGTAGCCTAGTGTTAGGTGCAATAGGACGGCAGAACCCACTCGTCGGCAGTCGCACCCATAAAAGCCATAGTAGCCCAGTGTAAGGTGCAATCGGCATCGTAATCAACCGTCGGAAAAGAAAATAATATTCAAAACGACAGCTCATCGACAGTCCAGGTAAGTTACAGTTAATACTGCGGATATTTTGCGTGAGTATTGTGAGACAGGTTGAGGAAGTAGGTATTAACTGGATACAGCTTTCCACATGACATTCAAAGGCTTTTGAGACATTGAACGCGTCCAAATCCTTTGGTTAATCATTGAAGTTGTTGAATTTTGAATATAATATAATATATGAGATTACATTGAAGGCAACTGATATTCCTAGCATATTTTGAAAGGTTACAATGATTGTATTCGCAGAAACCAAATATAATGTAATGTGATTGTGTAAATATGTATAGTGTGGTATATAAACTAACGTAAAGAGTAAGCAATAATATGATAGATAGGATCTGAACAATAACTGTCATGAAATCGCTGATCACTGAGACTAGTCACTTGCTATTTCGCAATTTCTCTAGGTCATCTTCACCTTCGATTTTAATTTGAGGACAGTTGATACGTAAACGCAGATACACTATTTCCCGGGATGTCCAGCAGAATTCATAACCATGTTCCTTTTGAAACGCTCGGGCCACATAAAATAGTTTCTGCGACTTTTGTGTAAGGGTTTCACCAATGAAAACTGGCCGGATCGGACCGTTAATGTTAAAGTGGCCGGTATTTAACTTTTCACTCTTCTACTTCGTTCTATTAAAGCTTTTGACTGCTGAGAGTATTTTTTCTTTCATAAGTACGGAGGTAAATTCCATTATGATTGGAGACGAGGAATCCTTAGTATTCGGTATTCGGTAGATATCTCTGATATCCGAGTCACCAATGTCAACACAGACCGACCTTCCCATATGTTTTACTAGTTGGCAAAGGTCCGATTTTTGTACAGTCAAAATACTGCATCTTTTTAATTTTTTTTATCAGTCGTCTGATTAGACTTTATATTATTTTCGAAAAGACATGGTTTTTATAAACAAGTCAGTATTTTTATGTATAATTTATATTTACCGAATTACTTATAAATACTCCTTCGATGCTGGATGCGGCAAGCTGAAGACAGGGCGCTATGGCGCTCATTAGGGGAGACCTATGTCCAGCAGTGGACTAGAATTAAATAGGTTGATGATGATGATGACTCCTACGAAATAAAAAATATTTTTTCATTTATTTACAGGGTTACAGACCTGAGTATTTGATATTTATCAATATTAACCTGATACCCGGACGCGTTCCTGAGAAAAAGGTCTTGACAGACAGACATAAGTACATATATTTCTTTTTGTGATGTGGGTACCTTTATATTTACGGTTTTCAGACTTCTCCCTATACTTGTACCTAACTTTTAAGTTCCATAATCTTAATAGTGCCATTTTTTTTGTCGTAATCATCATTTGTCCGAATGATTACTTGCCTGAACCTAATATCACATGCCATAAAACTTGAATCCCTAAATACAATATGCCCTATATTAGTTCCTCATAAATAATAGGTCTACCTATGAAATTGCCGAAATTTTCTTACAAATTCATGAGTTCGTTATTCCTGTAATTTAATAGCTATTTCCATTATTTATATTTTGTTTGAAAGTTGATTTCAAGATTTTACAACTCTGTATTAAATTTTGTTTCTATTGGCCGTTTGATAAATTAATTCGATCATCAAAAACAGTACTTCCTAAATGCTATCCATTTTGATGATAACTTTCGTATTACTTAACAGCTGTCACTTTTCAAAAATGTAATAAAAGTTACTGTTTGTTAGCTTAATGTTGTCTCATTCATACACAAAAATAATCATAAAATTTGGATTTGTCATTCCTAAAAAAAACTAAAAATGTTAGTACTGAAAATTGGGTTTCCTCCAATTTCTTCAAGAAAAACGGCAATTTCATATGTGAAGACCTTTTTTTTTTTTTTTTTTTTTTTTCGTGCGGAAATCCCTTCGGATACCCCCCCGCGTGCCAGCGGGGGCGGTTATGTCGGGCTTGAACCGACTAAAACCGCACGCCGTCTCGGGTCTACAGACGCCGGGGTGTAAGGTTGCCCATAGAGCATATCCCTCGCACCCCGACTGACCCTGGGCCATCTCCGGTTTCGAGATGGCCCCCTCGGGTTTGGGAACCACGGTGTCCCCGTCTTCCCCCGGTTTGGGGGAGGGGCGCTAGTCGCCCCACCGTCCCGGCCTGCTTCTGCTGGGGTGACAGGTGGCCTCACCCGCCACCCCCAGGCCTGCGCTCATGGAGGACGGAGGTCGTTAAGCGACCTCCGGCGCCTGAGTTGCCTGCGACGCGCGGCGAGCAAGTTGCGGGCTCGGCGGACCGGGAGAGTTCTAAGTCTCTCCCGGGCGCGCTCCGCCACCTCCTTCGCGAGCATTACATGCTCGCAGAAGGAGGCGGCGGCGGCCCACGCGCTCGCGCTCCGCACCATTGCCGCAATCATGCTGCCGAGCGAGAGGACTCCCACCCCGATGGCTGCCACGAGGTCACGCCTCGGCGCCTCCCACGCCGGGCATTCCGCCAGCGTGTGCAGCCCTGAGTCCTCGCTCGCGTCGCAGTGATGACACTCAGGCGTTGGCTCCTTCCTGATCCGATGCAGGTGGTCCCCGAAGCATCCCTTCCCTGAGATCACCTGCGTCAGTCGGTAGGAGAGGCTTCCGTGTTGCCTCTCCAGCCAATCCTCCATGATGGGCCTTACCGCCGCTATTGCGGCGTGCCCTGCGCTTGGTTGCCCAAGTCGTTCCTTCCACTCCACCACGATGGCCTGGCGGAGCTGGGACTGCACGGCCTCGATTTCTCGAGGCTCGGGGTTCCATCCCTGCTCCCGCGCCTCCTTTCGCCACTGGTACAGTTGCGAAAGGGCTCTCGCTTCCAGGTCCCATGGCGGAGTTCCGGCAAGGAGACTCGCCGCCTCGAAGGAGATCGTGCGGTACCCTCGGATGACCCTGATGGCCAGAACCCGCTGCGGAGCGCGCAGCATCCGCACAGTTCTGGTCCTCAGGGCCTCCGCCCATATTGGGCACCCATACAGGGCCATGGACCGCACGATCCCCGCGTAGAGTCTCCTGCAGGAGTCATCGGGCCCCCTCATGTTGGGCAA
Source organism: Cybosia mesomella (assembly GCA_946251805.1). NCBI lineage: Eukaryota > Metazoa > Arthropoda > Insecta > Lepidoptera > Erebidae > Cybosia > Cybosia mesomella. The sequence goes on from OX276413.1 coordinate 3,710,051, forward strand.
CAGCCGAGCCAGAGCAAGAGCTGTGCCCTTCAATTTGGGGGCCAGACTTCGGATGTGCTCTCCGAAGTCCCATCGGCCGTCGAGCACGAGCCCCAAATATTTCATTTGGGGCTTGATGCCGATGCGATTTCCTCCCACGATGAGACTGGATCCCTCGGGTGGCTTGCTCCGAGGCCCATGGAAGAACAGGGCCTCGGTTTTATGCAGGGCCACCTCGAGACCCAGCCGCCGGATCCGCCTAACGACTTGGGCAACCGCGGTCGTGGCCTTTCGGGTCGCTTCGCGGTACGTCGCCCCGCACGCCGTCACGAGCGTGTCGTCCGCGTAGCACGTGACGGCGGCACCGCCTACGAGCTCACCGCGAAGCACCCAGTCGTATCCGATGTTCCACAGGAGCGGCCCCAGGACCGATCCCTGTGGAACACCGCACGACATTTCACGCCGACCGAGACCGGTCACGGTTGGGTAGATGACGGCTCTCTCCGTCAAATACGCCCCGACTATGCGGCGGAGGTAGAGAGGCACTTCGTGATACACGAGCGCCTCCCTAATGCAACTCCAGGGCAAGGTGTTGAACGCGTTGGCGATGTCCAGGGACACCGCCAACATCACCTCACCCCGGGCTACTGCATCCTCCGCCAGAGCCCTCACGCGCATGATGGCATCTACGGTGGAGCGCCTCTGGCGGAAGCCATATTGGCCATCCGCCAGGTCCGGCCCCACTCTTGAGAGGTGCTCGACGAGGCGCTTCGCAATTACTCTTTCAAAGAGCTTGCACACCTCGTCGAGCAACACTATGGGCCGGTAGGCGGACGGCGAGTCCGCCGGGCGCCCCTCCTTTCGGATGAGGACCAGTTTCCCCGTCTTCCACAATTTCGGAAACTGGCCCCGCTCCAAGCATGCGCTGAGAAGCCCTCTCAGTCGGGGCTCGAGAGCGTCGTCGACTAGAGCTAGGACCCACGCTCGGCCTGGAATGCCGTCGGGTCCCGGGGCGGTGTGTTTGGCTCTTAGCCTTCTCACCGCCAGCTCTAGTTCTACCCAAGTGACCTCGGGCACGTCGTCGTCTTCCACGTCGGGCGCCATGCGCAACCGAGGCGGAGTCATCCGCGGTGGAACATGTTCCACCGCCCGCGCTGGGAACAGGGAGCCAACAACTCCTCCGAGCAGATCCGGCTGGAGACACCGGGTTAACGGCGGGGCCTTGGGGCGCAGCTTGCCCCTCACCATCCGGTAGGGCCGCCCCCAAGGGTCCCGCTCCAGCGTCTCCAGCAGCTCACGGAAGGCGTCCCGTTTGGAACGCCTTATCTCCGCTCGGAGGGCTCGTCTGGCCTCCCTGTATCCCTCGTACAACTCCGCCTCTCGGGCCTCCGCATCTGCGGGGCGGCGACGCCTCCTACGGAATCGGGCCCACCGGCGGTGCGTGATCACGCAGCCCCGTCTGAGCTGCGCGATCTCCGACGACCACCAGTAGACCTGACCCCTCGGATTATAGGGCGGAGCCCTAGGCATCGCCGCGTCACAGACACGGGTCATGGCCTCCCGGAACCACTCCGCCTCATCGTCTATGCAGACAGGCCTGTCCGGCGCAGGGGCCCAGGCCTGTACGATGGCGGCTTCCAGGAGGAGCTCCCGATCAAGTCGCTTAAGCGCCCAACGTGGCTCGGGTGGAGCCGGTGCAGCCGGCGCGTCGTTCGCAGGGGGGGACACGTCAAACCGAATGTATCGGTGATCCGAACTTGTGTCCTCCCCCAAAACGACGCGCCAGCCCTGAACACGCTGCGCCAACGAGGGGCTCGCGAACGATAGGTCCACGATGGAGCTACCCCTCGAGGTCACGAACGTGTCCACGGCTCCCCGATTTAGGAGGACTAGGCCGAGTCGTGCGGCCCAGTCCACCAGTGCCCTGCCTCTATGCCCCGTCGCGCCCCTTTCGTGTCGGGAACCCCAGGCATACGACCAGGCGTTGAAGTCCCCGAGCACAAGGACCGGACGGGGCTGGCAGGCATTGACGACGACGGCCAGCTGACGGAGCCATTGCTCATATGCAGCTTGGTCTCGGTTCGGCGTGATATAAGCGGCCACGACCGCTATGTCCCCAACCGCCGCCGCCACGCAGCCGGGTCCCCTTGCAACGACGGCAAGAGGAGGGCTGCCGGCGGCAGGGTTGTGCACCAGTGCCGCCGACCCATCCAGCGCGGTTTCCCAGGTAGGCCCGAGGAACCGGTGGGTGTATGGGTCGGCGACAGCGGCGACATTTATGGCCCACTGTGCCATGCTCTGGCGCAGAAGATCCTGAGCATGGGCACCGTGGCCAACGTTCACCTGCAGGATGCGGAGTTGAGGATCCATTATGGAACCCCCATCTCCGCATCCCGCTGTGAACTGGAGGCGGAAGGCCGGCCTCCCGGCTTCGGCTCCCCTCCGGCGCAGGCCTTGCTGCCAACCCTGTGGTCGGCCGGCTTGCCTCCCGCTGCACACCTAAAGCAGTGCAGCGGGGCATCGCAAGTGCCGGCTTTGTGACCGGGTTGGCCACAGCGGAAGCAACGGTCACCCGCCGTCACTTCCGCCGTGCAGTGCACCCCCACATGGCCCACCGACAGGCACCTGAAGCACCTGGCCGGTCGGGCCTGCAGGAGCCGTGCCTGCGCCCTCAGGAAGCCTCCCACCAGGAGGCTCCGCCCGTCTGCGACCTTTTGGGCCGCCGCGATAGGGCAGCCGACAACTGCTGCCCCCTGTCCACCGCGGCCGAAGCGTATAGCTCCGGCCTTTACTGTGTCCGGGGAGCAGTCCCCGGCCTCCGCCACGGCGAGCCTGAGCTCTTCTGCCGTGACGGAGTCGTCCAGGCCCGTAATGCGCACTTCTGCGCATTTAATGGGCCTGGACACCCGGACGTCGGCTGCGTCCAGCGACTCCCTCAGCCGAGCCGCTAGGGCGTCGGCCTTGGGGCCACTGGCGGCGCCAGGGACCTCAAGAAGCCGGGCTCCCGTCCGTGTGCTCTTGCACCGGACACCCGGGATCTCGAGGGCCTTGAGGTCTACGTTGGCCTTAACTTTGGCCAACACCTCGGCATACCCCATGCCCCTACCCGCTGCCTCCGCCGTCAGGGTGACGACGACGGCCGTGGTACGAGGGGCACGGAGCTTCCCCGGCGCTGTCTTCGCGGCGGCCGCGGCCTTCCTGGCCTTCTTGGCGGCCTTCTTGGCGGCCTTCCGCCTCTTCTTGTTGGCTCCAGCCACCTCCCAGCCCCCTTCCAATGGGGTGGAGGTGGCCGGAACCACGGCTGGGGCTGGGGCTGGGGCCAGGGCTGGGGACGTCTTCCCCTTGCCCTTCCCCTTGCCTTTGCCCTTCCCCTTACCCTGAGCGGGAGGGGGCTGAGGAGGAGTCGGCTCCGGTAATGTCACAACCGCACCCGCAGCCGGGCGGGTGGGGCCCCTCTTGGCTACAGCCGCGTAGACGGCCGCTGGTGGCGCCAGAGGCGGACGGCGGATGGAGTCCATTAGGGCCTCCATCCGACACATCATCCTCTCCTCCAGCGCCTCCATGTAGGGGAGCCAGGACTCCGCCGGCGGTGCCCTTGGCTGCGCCGGCCGCACCGACTGTGCCGGCTGCTGGGCCGGTTGCACCGGCCGCTCCGGCCGCGCCGACAGCACAGGCTGCGCTGACCGACTCGCGGACGAGCGAGTCGCGCGCGCCGGCTCCGCCGGTTGCACCCGCTGCGCCGTTTGAACCGAGCTCGCCATCCCCCTCTTGAGCTCCTCGACGGCTGCAGCTAGTCGAGCCGTCTCCCGACGGGACTCGGCCAGCTGCGCCGCCAGGCCCTCATTCTCGGAGGCGATGTCGAGCACAATGCTCAACATCGCCTCTTGCTCAGGGCTTGGGGACCCCCGGAACGACGCGGTCACCCTCTGGAGTTTCTCCAAGAGAGACCGCGTCCCACCGCTCGGCTCCGGCACCGCCGAGGTGGAAGGCCTCGACGGTGACTTTCCCGCAGCCCTTCCAAGAGCCGAGGGGGCTCGGGTGGATTGCCCACCCCTCACGCCACCACGCGCCCCTCGGCGGCCAGCAGCCACCTTGGACGCCGGCTTCGCCGCCTCGTCGCTGCTGGAGGAGGAGGTCGTCCCGGTGAGGGTAAAGTCCTCGTCCGAAACGTCCCCCCCCGCCCCAGCCTTAGCGCGTCTCCTGCGCTTACGGGTCCGCGGAACGCCCAGACCCGCCGGGCTGCTCGCCCTGCTTCGCTCGTTGGCGGTGTCGAATTTCTCCGACACCGCCGAGGTGTTTGGCGCTACCTCCACGCTTGATAGCTGCGCGATCTCCGCGCAGACTACGTCCTTTTCGTCGTCCTTTTTCTTGCCATTGTCGTTTTGAGTTGATCGGTCCTTGTCATTTTTTTGAATAGTTATGTAGTCCATAGCATATCCCACGAGTATGGGGGAAAGGTGGTCCATCCAGGCGGTGCCCCCTGCACCTGGATAAGCCTATATACTATGGAGGTCGGCTGGTATCCATAGGTTTTTACGACTTGGCTGTCGGGTGTTATAGACTTTTCCTTGTCGTGGGCCGGCCAATAAAGGCAAGCCCTCCGGTCAGCAAGATCACAGCGTATCCTTCTGGAGCCACCAGTTAGGTCGTTGCTGATCACCTACCGATTACGGAACGCGAGAGGATGGCTAGTCCTCTCTCACCGGCGGCGGCACAAGTGCCCGTCGGCCCCTGCGTTAGCAGTGGGCCGACCCGTCCCCTGATCCCCTCGGATCAACACGTCGCTCGCAGTGTCTCCTCTGATAACAGCAGAGGGGTACCTGGAGCGACCACCACCGCGGGCCTTGCAGGCCCGCCATACCCCGACCCCCTCGTGCAATGGGGTCAGCTGGCCCTGAGAAGGGCCGGTCGGTCGGACTCTTGGCCGTTGACGTTGACGCCAGCTACTCCAGAGGAGCAATCAATGATGCGTCATCGCCCACGTTGCCCAGGGTGCACCAAACGCGGAGGTGTTCCAACCAGTCGCACCCCCATATGTGAAGACCTAATATTACAATCAGCAATAACCAAAAAATTAAAACCATTTTCCATAAAAGTTATACTTTAATCCCAAATTCAAATTATTTAATGTTTATTTATCCTATTAATGTATTCAATTAAATTTTTAAGCAATAAGTATGCTTACTTCTCATATAGATTTAGATCGGAAAAAGAGAACATCTAGGACAGGACGGGGGATCTTTTTCCTATCTAAATCTTTATATCTTTATATATAAAAATGAATTGCTGTTCGTTAGTCTCGCTAAAACTCGGGAACGGCTGGACCGATTTGGCTAATTTTAGTCTTGAATTATTTGTGGAGGCCCAGAGAAGGTTTAAAAGGTGAATAAATATGGAAGTTGTTATCGATTGAGGCAGTACGAAGTCTGCCGGGTCCAGCTAGTCTATAATAAAAGTATGCAAACTAATTGCTTAAAAATTTAATTGTATTAATGTGGCGGAGTAATCAAAAAACAATGTTTAAAAATGATTGTAGAGTCATTCATTGTTTCCGTAGTTCGCAAGAATTACGGTAGATGGCTCCAGCGTCGCATTGAGACGTATATAATATCAGAGAATTGCTAATAATGTATAACAAAGCCTAGCTTCTATGCGTCTACGCGATTCTAAATTACACTCTAGGGGTAGGGCAGACAAAACTGCGTGGAGTTGGATTTATAGCAATTAGTTTCTGTCCTAAAACCTAAGATTCAGCAAAAGTTTTAGGACTAACAATTTTATTATGAATGAACATTCGGAATAATACACATTATAAATACAATACTTAGGACATATAACTCTATTTCACACAAAATTAGGAGATTCAATTATTATATTACCTACTCGATATTATGACAGAATAGTATTAAAACTAAAGATAATTATGTAAAATAAAATTTCGAATTTTTGAACATTATGGTTATTGAAGCTAACGTGTTATGGATGAATATTTCTGGACACATAAAGAAAGGGAGTACCTGCTTCTTGCCAAATTACATGATTTTAGCTCACTGGGAAGTGCTCTATAGGTTTTGATGCCCTTTTTTTTTCGTGCGGATATCCCTTCGGATCCCCCCCCCCCCCGCCGGCCACATGAAACAAAAAAAATCACCTAGCTAACCTACATATCCTAAGTAATTTCAACTTGATGCCTCTAGGTTTTCCTAGGAAATAGGTCTATACGGACAATGAAGTGATCCTATAAGAGTTCCGTTTTTTTTTCTTTTGAGGAACTCTAAAAATGACCGTTTAGATTTTTTGATTGCAATTTTTGGTAAATTAAAACGATCATAAAAATACATGCGATTGGCTGTAGAACACTAAACTTAATTTTTACTGCTTAATACTAACGATACTACTTCATAAATGATGCAATATATTTACAATATTTTTTTTTCTTAAAATGAAACTAATTTTACATAATAAGAAATTAAACTCTCTTTCTTTGAATTTCCTTAAAATCATAATTTAGTCGTAACATCATCCTTAAATCGAACAGTACCCTCATTTGGATTTCAATTATATGTTATTCTAAATAACATAATGCTAAAAAAATAAAAATCGTATGCCTTTAATTTATTTTCTAAACTAAATATTACATTTATTTTACATTAAAAAAAATATTCTAAGTATGAGGTATTTGGTTTGAGAGTAAATTAAAATCGGGTTTTTTTATAACAATCACAACAGTTAGCATATCGATATTCTATACGAAAAAAATTAGAGTTTTGAGCAGATCATGTAAATCCACGGTCCACAGCAATATTTTGAAGCTGTGGACCTTCTAGTGGTACGTACGAGGTTAGAAAAGTATGAACGGTAGTCCTCAACATCATACATATTCAGTATTACTGGACGAACGTTTGTTATCCAAATAATTCGTTATCTAGTTTTCAGTTTGGAAACTCTACGAAACCAAATGATCTATTTATAACATATTATAACAAGTAAATTAAGAAATAACTGCAAAATACTGAAAAATAGTAAATCAAAACGCTTACCTTTAAAAGTAACGACCGCCTCTCAGGCGATCAGGAGGTCAATAACTGGATAACAGAGTATTGTTCTGTATCACCTTATCGCAGGGTGTATTTTATTGGCGCGAACGCACACCGCGATATGTTGGGTATTTTTAACCGACGAGAAAACGGAGGAGGTTTTCAAGTCGACGCGTATATTTTTTTTATGTATGACCACGCATAACTTTTTACAGAGTAGTCCAATCTTGATAATTCTTTTTTTATTGGAAAGAGTCTACCCCGAAGTTAGTCCCATATAAATTTTTAACGGACGAAAAAACGGAGGAGGTTCTCAAGTCGACGGGCGACGCGTATATTTATTTATGTATGACCACGCATAACTTTTTACAGAGTAGTCCGATTTTGACAATTCTTTTTTTATTGGAAAGAGTATACCCTGAAGTTAGTCCCATATAAATTTGAAAATAAAAATCCAACCCTAAGGGTGAAACCTTCGCGGCCTTTAAATTCGAAAAAAGTCACGTCAATTTGTACCTTTTTTTTTTTTTTTTTTTTTTTTTATCGTGCGGAAATCCCTTCGGATACCCCCCCGCCGGCCAGCGGGGGCGGTTATGTCGGGCTTGCACCGACTAAAACCGCACGCCGTCTCGGGTCTTCAGACGCCGGGGTGTAAGGTTACCCATAGAGCATATCCCTCGCACCCCGGCTGACCCTGGGCCATCTCACCACTAACAGCATCGCTCATCCTGTCTCCTCTGAAAGCAGAGGAGTACGGAGAGCGATGTGTTCCCGCCACGTTGGGTATTGGCCGACGATCAATGCCAACCCTATGAAGGGGTGAAGGGGAAGCCATTGACCGCCGCCCAGGGTGTACCGGCCGCTTCGATTCCGTTCCCCCCGGACTGCAGCGGCATCGGAATCGGTGCGACACTCGAGGAGGTTACCCAACACACACCCCACGTCAATTTGTACCTAAATAAAACGAGAAAACTGTTAGAAAGTTTCCGATTATTCGATTGTTCACGATTCTAAAACGAAACAAACGAAATTATAGAAAAGAGACGGTGCGATAAACTCGAACCCGGGACCTCTCCATTGCAAGCCGACTTCTACCACTAAGCTCTATGTAATGCTCTATGTAATTGTAAGCCGCGCCATACGCACAGCGGACCGCCAACTAAGGCTTGCAACTGTTACGCGGGCGTCTGCGCCGTGTTTATGCGCGTGGCTACGTGCGGGCTCTTTGCTAACTCGTGTCGCGGAGTCCGGATTAAGTAGTGTTGTTAGTTCAATTTTTCAAAGTTGTACGCGTACAGTCGTGTTGTTGGAAAGCTTAATATATTACAACGTAGTAAAACAACAATTAGCAAAAGGAAAACAACAGCCACTTAGCCCGTTCATTGAAACGAGCGGGTCCTGCGCGTGCGTCCGTGACGGATCTCGGCGAACTCGCGGGCCTTTCCTCCCCGCAACGGTCGGCCGCGCAGATCCCCGTGACTGAGCAATTTTGTATGAATCCGCGCGGACGTTCCGCTTAACCTAGTTTCATGCCTTAATGTAGACTTGTTGGAAATGGCGAAAAGAACACTCACACATGACCTTCTTTCTAACTTCCTATAGGGGTTATAAGTATAACCCTCTCTTCCCAATAAGTACATAAATTATAACATAACATAACATAACATAACATGACATGACATGACATGACATGACATGACATGACATGACATGACATGACATGACATGACATGACATGACATGACATGACATGACATGACATGACATGACATGACATGACATGACATGACATGACATGACATGACATTACATGACATAACTTCACGCCTGTATCCCCGAAGGGGTAGGCAGAGGTGTATTACGCACCCACGATTCGCCAGTTATGTTAAGGTCCCAATGTAATAGGGAGCGAGCCTATTGCCATCTACCGGGCACATTATTAAGTGTGCGATAATTAACATTTATTAATGCACATATAACTACGAAAAGTCAGAGGTGTGTGTCCACGGCGACTTGGGATCGAACTCGAGATCTCGTCTCAGCAGTCCGTTACGTATGCCACTGGACTATCACCACTTACATAAATTATTAGCTAAATTAATAGCTATAAATGAAATCAAAAGAATTATTTCTTTTCCTTCCTTCATTTACATATACCAAGAATGCTAAAATAACAATTTCTTTATTACCAAATTGTATTGTATACATACATTGACTCGACTCATCTCTCTCGTAATAAAAAGTGAAGAAAAATGAAGTTACTTAGGTTGATTATTTTATTTACCTTGTGTTAATGGGAATTTCCCGATAGAAAAACTACTTTGCTCTGAGTTTTTTCCGTGCGTAAAAGCCCTCGGATATGACCCCGCCACCGGCCAGCGGGGGAGACTATATCGGACTCGAACCGACTAAAACCGCACGCCGTCTCGGGTCTTCAGATGTTCGCGTGTAAGGTGGATCGGCCCATAAAGCATTTCCCTCGCAATTCAATACTTGGCTCTACCTTTTTTTTCGTGCGAAAATACCTTCAGGTCCTCACCCCCCCTCCCATCATGGAAGATTGGCTAGAGAGGCGACACGGAAGCCTCTTGTACCGACTAACGCAGGTGATCTCCGGGAAGGGGAGCTTCGGGGACCACACGCATCGGATCGGGAAGAAGCCAGCGCCTGAGTGCCATCACTCCCCTTGTTTAAATGCCATGTTAGTGTACAATAAAGAATAAAATAAAATAAATAAAATAAAGTCCTCCGCCGCGTCTATCTGTCTGTCTGTTGGTGTGTTCGCGATAAAACCCATAAACTACTGGACTTTTCATGCTGTTTTCACCAGGAAGGTTTGAGTATTTGTCAAGTTTTTGTATACATTGGCTTAAATAAAATGATATTTGTTGGAGGTATCGGAAAAAATAAGCCGTATGGGAGCTTCCAACGAAAACGCTGCCTAAACCCTTTGAGATATAACAAAATGATGAATAGCGGGCAACAGCTAGTGAATACTAATAATAAAAGTGAAGAGCTGGTGTACATTTATTTTCATATCTACAATAAAAAATTTCATATATACAAATACAAATTTGGTCATAATTTCCCCGGCTATTGCATTATCAATAAATATTGTATAAATGTATGCTTTACCTCGAAAGTGACGCCATGGGTTCCCATTTAGGTAAAAGGACTGCCTAAATTATTTTCCTCTACAATGAACGCTTTGCAGGTATTCGTCAATGTGTGATCAAATATTTGGATGATTAATTAACCACTAGTTGATGATTTAGTAGTGACATTCTCGTCAAATTGTGCCTTAACTTTTTTGTGGTTATAATATGTACGTATGTTACTGCGAGTGCCGACTTAAAAATCACAAACTAACATAGACTTCTGAGTACAGCGAGTGATTTAAAGACACGAAGTAACTAGGTCTGCAAGGCGAATCGCTGCTTGCAATGTTGAGCTGAGTGAGACATCGTGATTTGAATTATTAAGAGCGATTTATTTATCATTAAAATCATTCATTCATCATCATTTTCATCAATAATTTGTTCAACTGTGGTGGTGGGACGACTGTTTTGGCGCCAAAACTTGTCCTGATAGATTTGAACACTTTGAAAATTTTGAACAGTGAAAATTCCAGTGGCAAGTCCGATTTTGAAAATTCTTTTTGAAAGTCACAACTCTGGACATGCTTTCTGAGTGTGTAAAGTTTGGTCACAGTGTCTCGAGCGGTTATTATATAATTCCATCTGGATTTTTTTAACGGTGATCATTCCTCTGTGGTAGCATTAATTTTTTCAAAATATATCCATAAACCTTCCTCTGATTGACCTCTTTAATCATGCCAAATTTGGTTCTGATTGGATTAGTAGTTTAGGAGGAGACCTGTGACAAAGAAAATCCTGAAGTCTGGTATGAGGAGCTGTCGCTCGACTTCGTCTCACTCAGCTCAAATATTGCTATCGTCTGAAACATGTGTTTTGAGGAGCTCGTGGCTTTCTGGTAACACATTGCAAAGTAAAGTTACACTAGCCAAGGCATTCTTAGAATGTGTGACCATTTTTCAGACACATTAAAACCCCTCCGTGCCTCGGAGAGAACGTTAAAAAAGCCGTCAGTCCCGGTTGAGAAACAAACAACTATTGGAGTTGTTACGGGTAGTTTGATTGCTCAAAAGTCTGACAACTACAACAAGCGGGGGCGGTTATGTCGGGCTTGCACCGACTAAAACCGCACGCCGTCTCGGGTCTTAAGACGCCGGGGTGTAAGGTTACCCATATCCCTCGCAACCCGACTGACCCGGGGCCATCTCCGGTTTCGAGATGGCCCCCTTACTTGCTCTCCACTGTGCCATCTGCTAATTAGAGGGACACGTGGAAAGCTTCCGAACAGCCCTCAACAGGGCCGTCCGCGCCTCGGTCGGAGTTGGCGTAGGCTGCAGCCATCCAGCATCTACCCGCAGTCTTTAAAGCAAAGCGGTTAAGTGAAAAGCAAATTTCGAGCTAGAACTGTAAAATATAGTATATAATATTTTAAAACCTTTGCCAGTATTTCCTATTAATCTGCAATTACGTTGTCATTTAACGTTGGATGGATATATTTTGAGCATTCACGAGAATAAAGTTGGTATTGAAATATATAAATATTTGTTCAAAGTTAAAATGTGAAGATTGAGCAGAAGTCACTTAGCCGCCTTTAGCTTGAGAATGGTAGAATGGCAGTCGCTTCACGGCAACTGACTTGGAAAATACTCAGTGGATGATATACGAGTATTCGTCTAAATTTCCGAAAATACCACGCATTTTAAGATTATTAACTGAGTAATAAAGATAAGAGAGAAGAGAATCAAAGCAAGAAGAGGACCTCAGGTAAACTGTAAATGCAACTGAAAAGTCCCTTTGAAGATGACGGTGGTGAGACATGCGGTTGTTATGATTTGCAAATGGCTACCGCTTGCTATCAAACTTGCAAATGGCTACCGCTTGCTATCAAACTTTGCAAATGGCTACCGCTTGCTATCAAACTTTGCAAATGGCTCCCGCCTGCTATCAAACTTTGCAAATGGCTACCGCTTGCTATCAAACTTTGCAAATGGCTCCCGCCTGCTATCAAACTTTGCAAATGGCTACCGCTTGCTATCAAACTTTGCAAATGGCTCCCGCCTGCTATCAAACTTTGCAAATGGCTACCGCTTGCTATCAAACTTTGCAAATGGCTACCGCTTGCTATCAAACTTTCCAAATGGCTACCGCTTGCTATCAAACTTTGCAAATGGCTCCCGCCTGCTATCAAACTTGTTTCGGTATTTTAGGGCAGTCGTGTTTTATGATTTTTTAATTAATAATTTTATTGTATACTTTTTAGTTATGATATATATTTGGAATCATTTTGATTAAAATATTTTCGCTCAATCTTATCGTGTAGGGTACACGATAAGGTTGAGCGAAAATATTTTTTAACAACATACATTTTAGCGCCATTCTGTTTTTATTTTTTATTTTTATATACCCAGTAGGTATCACTCTCACAGTTAATACGAATCTAACGACACCTCTCATCACACGCAGAGCGTGCCAAACAATGATACATACATACATACTCTCGAAAAACATAACCCTCCTTCTGGCGCCATTAGGTAAAAAGGTATCAAATTTTCAGTCGATGTGTGACAGAGAGAGAGAAATACCGAAGCGAGTCGATCTTAGCCGGACCCTCACACTTCTTCCGCTAATCAACAGCCTGAATAATGCAGACCAATTATTGGTCTATGGTATGCAGATGAGGTACATTTTTTTCCGGCTAAATAAAATAATCCGCCAAGTGCGAGTCAGACTCGCGCACGAAGGGTTCCGTACCAGTATCTATACAATGGGAGACCCCTTAATTTGTTTCTAAATAACATAATATAACTTCACGCCTGTATCCCCGAAGGGGTAGGCAGAGGTGTATTACACACCCACGATTCGCCAGTTATGTTAAGGTCCCAATGTAATAGGGGGCGAGCCTATTGCCATCTACCGGGCACATTATTAAGCGAGCGATAATTAACATTTATTAATGCACACATAACTACGAAAAGTCAGAGGTGCGTGCCCGAGGCGACTGTGGATCGAACTCGAGACCTCGTCTCAGCAGTCCGTTACGTACGCCACTGGGCTATCGCCGCCTGTTGTTTCTAAATATTCTGTGAATATTTCAAGCAAACCTGTATCCGTTATTAGTATCGAGTAAAAAACGGCAAAAAAAAACCTTTGTTGTATGGGAGCCCCCTTAAATATTTATTTTATTTTGATTAAATTCTTTATTTTTAAAGTGAATATATTATAACTAAATATTCTGTGAATATTAAGGAAACCTATATCTATTATTATTATCGAGCAAAACGGCAAAAATTCACGTTTGTTATAAATGATTGGAGCCCCCTTTAAACATTTATTTTATTCTGTTTATGCCTGCCTACTTAAGACAATAATTAATTAGGAGAAGATACTTATTTAGTATTATTTATATTTATGCAATTTATTGTTATCAATTTCGAACAAATACGAGCGAAAAAATCACGTTTGTTGTATGGGGTGGTTCCCATACAACAAACGTGATTTTTTTATATTTGTTTTAATTTCATTTCATTATTTATTTTTGAAGTGAATATAAAACTTAATATTCTGTTAACATTTCAAGCGTCTACCCGTTGCCGTTATTAATATCGAGCAAAAACGGTAAACGATCACGGTTTTTGTACGTTTTTTAAATAGTATTTGTTGCGGCTACAGAAATACATCATCTGTGAAACTTTCAACTCTCTAGCTATCACGGTTCACGAGATACAGCCTGGTGACAGGACGGACGGATAGCAGAGCCTTTGTAATAGGGTCCTGTTTTACTCTTTGGGTACGGGACCCTAAAAATGTGCCTTGCCTGCCTTGAAATAATTCCAAAATCGAAATGCTCTAGCATATATTCATTTTATAGTACAGGTTAATCTAGATGTTGACGTGAACTTAATTTACTTTCAAGTGACTAACATTGGTTGATTGAATAGATTTGATCTATGGATTTTTGATTAGTCATAAAACTTCAGACGTGTTTCGAAGTATCCGACATATAGATTCAGAACATCATCCACATCATCACTAAGTATTATAAATGAGACGTCTGTTTGTCTGTTCGCTATAAACTCAAAAATGACTGAACCGATTTTCATGCTGTTTTCACCAATGGATAGAGTGGTTGTCGAGGAAGGTTTTAATATATATATTTTATCAAGATTTTGTATATATTGGCTAAAATATAATGATATTTTTTGGAGGTCTCGGAAAACAATAAGCCATCTGGGAGCTTTCAACGAAAACCTTGCCTAAAACCTTTGAAATATAACAAAATGATGTATGGTGAAATTGTGTCGTGAACGGGACCAGAATTCCACGCGGGCCCGCCGCCATCAGTACGTATTAGCAGTTTGTATGCGTTTGTGTAGCAGATTGCACAAACGCAATTGGAAAGTTCTTCAAACAGCCGATGCAGACAAAGGCGCTGTAGTGATAAGGTACGCTAAACGCGATACAAACGTGAAGATCGTTTGCAAATAACACATCTTGCCCATTGCATTGCCCTTGCTGAGCGTGCTAATAGCGTTAAATGTTCGTTGTCGGCGAGTTTAAAAACCTTTAGGGCTTTTGGCGTAACACGTGCTGATCACGCGTGTTGAACTTGATCAGTACGCTTAAGAAACGCAAGCCCGTCGGTATGTACTATGTGTACTATCTGCTAAGAACGCGCAGAGAACGCGTGACGTCAGCGCGTTAAATAACCGTAGATCGACTCGTTTTGATTTTGCCCCTTCGCTTACTCCGCCTCAGTAAATGAATGCAGCTTTGAAGCAATTATTTATCATCATCATCATCATAAGAGCGCTGTGTCCCAATTGCATCTGAGGATTTAGCCGCGGTTACCGGGGTCTGCCAATTAGGATGCTACTTTTTGAGCTGAGTGAGACGAAGTCGAGCGAAAGCTCCTCATACCAGACTTCAGGATTTTCTTTGTCACAGGTCTCCTCCTAAACTACTGATCCAATCAGAACCAAATTTGGCATGATTAAAGAGGTCAATCAGAGAAACGTTTATGGATATATTTTGAAAAAATTAATGCTACCACAGAGGAATGATCACCGTTAAAAAAAATCCAGATGGAATTACATAATAACCGCTCGAGACACTGTGACCAAACTTTACACGCTCAGAAAGCATGTCCAGAGTTGTGACTTTCAAAAAGAATTTTCTAAATCGGATTTGCCACGGAGGAATGATCACTGTTCAAAATTTTCAAAATCTGATTCCACAATGTAGTCCATTGAAATATTACATTTTTTAGGCCTAACCTTGCGTTTTTTAGAGGACGCAATTTTATTCTTTTAATGTGTAGGGGGGGTCAGTGTAAAGCTAAAACCAAGCTTGTGGGGTCGCCACCCTTGTCGAACGGCCGCCATCTTGAAATTAGGGGTTGAAATGGTTTTTACGATATATCTCTTAAACTATTTATCTGATAAAAAAAAATGATTTCATTTTTTGTTGCTAATTAAATTCTCTACAACTTTGGTCCAGTAACTTTTGTATTTTTTTTTTATTTTGTTATTATAATTTTTTAAATTATTAATTTTGCAATATTATTAATAATTAATTATTGACTCTTTTCCCCACCACACACGAGGAAGAGTCAATAGTTTAAGAGATATATCGTAAAAACCATTTCAACCCCTATTTTCAAGATGGCGGCCGTTCGACAAGGGTGGCGACCCCACAAACTTGGTTTTAGCTTAACACTGACCCCCCCTACACATCAAAAAAATAAAATTGCGTCCTCTAAAAAACGCAACCCCAAGTGTAACTTTTCAATGGACTAATAGCGGTCAAATCTATTGGACAAGTTTTGGCGGCAAAACAGTCGTCCAAAACTCCCGAATAACTATCAATTCAAATCACGATGTCTCACTCAGCTCAACATTGCAAGCAGCAATTCGCCTTGCAGACCTAGTTATCTGGTCTCACTGCCAGCGATGCCAAAGACCATGCGAACTTTTTGTTCGAATTGAAATCGAATAACATCAACATCCAGAACGCGGTTCATTTAAAGGTTGAACAGTTAATAATGATTAAAGAAACTGCAATAAACCATTACTAATGACATCAAGTACATATATCATTGAAATTTATTATGTACATGTCGATGATAACTATCGCAGCAACATCGAGAATTTATCGTCCACAATGACGAATGGACTTCACTTGATAAGCTTAAACAGCTTTTACGCTAACGAAATTACATCCACTTTTATTTCATCGATTCTTGGATCAACATCCAGAACGCGGTTCATTTAAAGGTTGAACAGTTCATAATGATTGAAGGAACTGCAATAAACCATTACTAATGACATCAAGTACATATATCATTGAAATTTATTATGTACATGTCGATGATAACTATCGCAGCAACATCGAGAATTTATCGTCCACAATGACGAATGGACTTCACTTGATAAGCTTAAACAGCTTTTACGCTAACGAAATTACATCCACTTTTATTTCATCGATTCTGACAGTAAATTATATGACAGTAACGAAATATAACATCATACCTTGGTATCTCATACAAGTTTTCAAACAACTTATTGTTTTGACGTTTAATAAATTAAAGCACATACTTTAGCTGTGCCTAAATCCCGTGTAATCTTAAGAGGTACCAACAGGACAGGCTTGCCTAGTGTGGGGCCAACGGACACTTTGTTAAAAAACTGTACTCTTATTGGCAATATATATGTTTTCATTTTCATTTTTCATACAGTTATAGTCATTGGTAACTATAATATTATTATAAAGTATAACTCGCGCCATACTTCTTGGCCGCTCTGAACTTAGAACAATACGATGCGCAATAAAGGAAATTAGGTATCAGAGGGGCGAACGATTCTTACCTTCCGAATCCATCATTAGACCAGCTTCATAGTACCATATTATCGGGCATACTTGCATACGCAAGTATGCCAAATTTGAGTCCAATGTAACGCCAGGAAGTAGTTCTAATTGGGCTTCCAAGATTTAACCCATACTAACTAACAAACTCACAGAGCAAGTTAAATAAAACTACCTATAATAAAAAAAACACACTGATTTGACTTGACAATCAACTATCCTATTTATTAGCAAACCAGTTCTTTCTTTGTTACTAATTAATGACGTGGAATACTGATGCAGAATCTTTCAATAGTCTGGCTTGAAGGTCACTAATACAACACGCATGAGATTTTATTTGACGGATGGCAAAATAGCGATCATACGAGACATTGGTATCTCACCATTATTAAATGTGTTGGAAACATTGTAAACATGATGGAAAACTATCTATTTTTGTCTTTTTTTCACGAAAATAATATTTTAGCACGTTTACAATATTTGTGCCACCAATTATAGCGACGCCGTGCCTGGTATTTGGTAGTATGAAGCAGATAAACACCTTACTGGATGGTATCTAGCAACTATGAGGACATTTTTGTGTCCAAATATTGAAACTTGGACACAAAAATGGAGGTAGGATGATAAGAAACTTGAAAAACGTTTACTATAAATAGAACGTTCTTAGATCTAAGTTGAACTCGCTACCGGTGCCGGTACTTTTTCGATTCTATTTGCGAGGTCGGTTTTCAGCGAATTCGTTGTGCAATTAAAACGGTGTGACAAATTCGTTCATAAGCGTAAATAATAAAAAAGCCAGAGAATGTCTGTATTGATTTTTTCGGATGACGCTGATAAAGTCGTGTTGACTCATAAAACCAGATAGATACCTTTCGTTCAGCAATTGACCTTTGATTATAATTCTACTTCGAATGAACCATTTACTTTTGGGAAAATAAACAACGTTGGGACAAGAAAATGTTGCATCCAATAACATCATAGCAGTGTTACTGGTTGGGAAAAATTGCGGTCATCGAGTAACAGTGTGTCACGATGGAATTTTTTCGTTACTCCTTTGGGCGTTACTGGATGTATGGATGAATGTGTGTATGGATGGATATCCATCAGGGATGATGTACCTTAACTCTTTTTGTGTTTTCACTTCTATCGGCAATCCCGGAGTGCCACTATTTTCTTTTTGTTATAAGTCCATAGATTTCAAGCGACAGAGCGGGTTGACAGGAAAATGGTGTTTATGATGTTTGTGCATATGTTCGTATGTAACGGAATCTTTGTTTTTTTATCTTATTACACTTAGAATAATAGAATCATTTATTTCCTCATAAACATGGTTACATAAAGTCTTAAATATATATAAAGACAGCATGTTTAGCCTCAGTCTGTGGCATGCAAATTTTCGACACAATTATTACACTAATTAATACATTACTCGATTTAACTGAATACATTATTTAATTACATGAACATACATACATACATTATAATTGTAATGTTAAGAGAATTATATAATTATCATAGGTCAACTTCAATTCGTCAAACATTTAGTCAATATTATTTGCATTTTATCAATCAAATTCTAAAGTTTCAAACTATAATGCTTAGGAATAATAAAATTAGAGAAGAACACAATTTGTCATAGTCACTGTAAAATTATAAATATTGGAAAAAAATATCATTAGTAAGTCATAGTTTATCCCTTTTTTTTTTCGTGCCGAAATCCTTTCGGATACCCCCCCCCCCCGTCGGCCAGCGGGGGCGGTTATGTCGGGCTTGAACCGACTAAAATCGCACGCCGTCTTGGGTCTTAAGACGCCGTCTTAAGACGGGGTGTAAGGTTACCCATAGAGCATATCTCTCGCACCCCGACTGACCCTGAGCCATATCCGGTTTCGAGATGGCCCCCTTACTTGCTCTCCACTGTGCCATCTGCTAATCAGAGGGACACGTGAAAAGCTTCCGAACAGCCCTCAACAGGGCCGTCCTCGCCTCGGTCGGAGTTGGCCGTAGGCGGCAGCGTCTCTCCCGACCTATGAGAGAGGCGCTGCTGTCTCCGTTGCCCAGGGTGCACCGCGTGGAGGTCCCCAACCAAGCACCCCTCATAGTTTATCCCTTACAGATTACTGTTCTTTAAAATTTAAGTATTCATCAATAGTATAAAAACATCTGTCACAAAGTCGTCAAGGCGTGTCGCAAACTTTTATTAGCTTCGTATGTAGATTATAAAGAACTCGATTGTAGAGGAATTTAAAACGTTAGATAGATTTGAAATTTTGCACACCTATTGAGTACCGATGACAATAATAAATTTGGAAAAAAAAATGAAGAACAAATAATATAGTTAATTAAAATCGGCCAAGTACGAGTCGGACTAAGCAAGTAACATAATAATGTTTTTTTTTTTAATTTTTATATTTGAGTTGATTGAATGAAAGGTAAATCGCGGTTTACGATTTATGACGTATTAAAAAAAACTACTTACTAAATATCGTTAAAACCAATTTTCGGTGGAAGTTTAAATGGTATATATTTTTTTCTCAATATCATTTTTGAAGAATTATCTATGAGTTAGATGAAAAAAAACTTTGAGTTTCAGTTCTAAGTATGGGGACCCCAAAAGTTATTGTTTTTTTTTCTATTTTTGTGTGAAAATCTTAATGCGGGAACATACTTACTAAGTTTCAACAGCATTGCATAGGTCTTGTAGTTTCGGAAAAAAAGTGGCTGTGACATACGTACTGATAGACGTGATGAATCTATAAGGGTTCCGTTTTTTGCCATTTGGCTACGGAACCCTAAAAACGGAAAAACGCTTTAATAGAAGACCAAACTATAAAGTAAAAAATAATTGTTAAAACTTTGAGATTAATTTTAATGTTAAAACACGTGGGGAGTTTACAACAATCATTAACGACCACCGTGATTTAATTTTTTCTTTGAAAAGTCGATGTCGCTAGCATCCTGTTACCTTTCAATCATCGATATGTATTTAAGAACTAACTTTTCGTATTCTACAAAATAATAACACCATGATTTTGCATTCCTAGTTCTGAGTATCTACGTATAAGGATAACACAGTTTGTCACACGATTCAGCGAAATAATCTCACTTTATTGCACGAATGGACAATAATTATTAACTCCAATTTGCTTAATAATAACAGCCTGGTTGAGGTTTTCAGTAAATCCCCGCGGTCGTTGTACCTAGTCATGGAATTTAAGACCAAGAGGATGTATCCCCGGCTATACCTGCTGTGAAGAATCCCATCATTCGCATAGTGATTTCAAAGTTGCGCCCAAAGTTGGAGCCTAAGTTCCGCTGGTTTTTGATTGGTATTTCGATTTTTCCTGAAGCAACTGCCGTCTGACCTCCCCACCCTGAGAGGAGGTTCTCCCAACCCTGAGAGGAAAGCATGCGCCACAGATTCATCCGTTACTTAGCAGGTGCACCGACTTACAGCTTAGCTTGGGTCTCAAGGACGTTGATAAGGACCTGTACGCCGAACAATGCTGTGAAGAATTTAAACCACAAACATGGCCTGCGCCAAAACCTCATCGTTAACCAGCACTGCCTTGCTCAAACTAAAAAGCAGCTAGGCGAAAACGCAAATTCCGAGCTTGAGCTAAAAAATGCAGACAACAGCCTGCCATCTGCTTCTGTCCTTACATACTTCACGAGCTTCCTTCACTGTCATTAAACCTTTCATGCAAGACCGCCGGTTTCGAGTGCTTTTGACCTACCCTTATTTCAATATCTCATTAATTTGAGCAGTGTATGTGCTGCGAGGTCGACCCCGGCTTGCCTGCTCACTTACATCTGCCTTATATACTTGGTGTGTCATTCGCTCAGTACTTATTCGTTCCAAGTGCCCAAACCACCTTAGCATACCCTTTTCAATTCTTGTAACAACATTCTCTTTCAGGCCACACCATTCTCGTGTATCTATTTTCCTCTTCCTATCAGCCAACCTTACTCTACACATACTACGCAATAATAATATTTGTTTAGAGTTAAGGTGTTTAAATTGACCAGGAGTCACTTAGCCACCTTTCAGCTTGAGGACGGTAGGGCAGGTGAGACGACTCGCAGATAAGGTTGGTTCAGATCTCAAAGACCCTGATTTTGTACTTTTTTTAATACATAGCTATGTTATCTGGTTTGGTAACGGGATTGATATTCTATAAGCCTATAGGCTATATAAGCGTTAGGCATTATCGGTCGGCGCTATAGCGCAGACCGGTAATGTAATGACCGGGGTTTCGAACCCACCTACCGACACTTAAGTCTTACCACCTTTACAATTCCTACTAATACATTAAATATTCTACTAATACATTAACAGTGCAAATAATGTTATTTCTTGTAAACGGTCTGTGTAGGTTATTAACCGTTACATAAGTGACGATGACGTCATACTTAAGTAAATACGAAGTGTACACGTACCGATGAACATACTTCCTGATTTGTTTGCTGCTATTAAAATATAGTACCTACGTCATTACTACGTCACTGTGACATATGTAATGTCAAATGGTATAACGTGATGTCGCACTGCAAGTATTGTGGAAATGAAACGAGTATTCGTACGTCATAGATCCAAGTTCAATCAAGATCATCATCATCAACCTATTCTAGTCCACTGCTGGACCTAGGTCTCCCCTAATGAGCGCCATAGCGCCCTGACTTCAGCTATAAGCTAAACGTTCAATATATAATATCAATTGATGCCGTATGCAATAAAATTGAAGGAGCAATTTTAATTAATTGGTATTTTTTTTAAAAACATAAACTCACGACTATATCCCCGAAGGGGTAGGCAGAGGTGCTTTTTTAATAATTTTAATTTCCTTTACATACTAGAAATAAAAAAAAACCGGCCAAGTGCGAGTCGGACTCGCACACTGAGGGTTCCGTACAAACCTGTAGGTATATAAGTAAAAGTTCACCCATCACGACAATCGAGTCATAGTTATAGTATTTTTATTGCAAAATGAAATTTATAACGTTTTGGTTGTACATTTGCGTTTTTGCGTTGACTTAGATTTTTTTTTTATTTTCACAGTTTAAAGGCAATTAGACCTATGTATTTGATATGAATTTCAATTTAATACCTCTACGCGTTCATGAGAAAAGAAGTAAGTAGTAGTAACTTTAAAATTTTCAAAAATATTTTTTATTATATGATGTAACTAAAAATTTACGGTTTTCGCAAATTTTCCTTTATCTGTACTATAAGACGTTACTTCGTACCAAATTTCAAGATTCTAAGTTCACGGGCCCTATAGGTTTTAATTCCCGTGCGAGTTTCGAAAATATGCGGAAATTTTGCGGCTTAAACGGCTGTATCTTCTGATTGCTTTGACTTAGAAGTTTGATTTTTTCACCGCTCCAAGGGATAGTAGACCTATTAGATATAAATTTCAGTTTGATACCTCTACGCGTTTCTGAGAAAAATGGTCTTGACAGAAGGACGGACTGACGGACGGACAACGACGTGATCCTATAAGGGTTCCGTTTTTTCCTTTTGAGGTAAAACACAGCACATTGCAGTAGCAGTTTTTTGATCATATCTCCGGTTCTTAATCACTTGGAATCAAACATACGGCAGTCTCCCCGTGACCATGGCTGCTGAAAAGCAACCGAAACGTAATCAATGGAAATAATAAAATAACATCAAATAAATCGCGATAGAATCCGTTAAAAATAGTTATATTTCAATACGGCAGATTTTAAGTCAGACCAAGGCCTTTCTAGGCCTTTCTTTCAAGGCCGTTTTTGCGTCCATGGCGAAAAAACAGACAAAAATACAAAAATATTTTTTTTTATTTCTCGATGCACAGATACAACTAATTTACAATTTTATAATAGTATAGATATGTAGATATACTTGTATAAGAATTTTAGATATAATGAGGTAATAAATACTGTTTTTTGATCACAATAAACATATAATCGCGTGACACATTGCCGACAAGGTGTGATTGGCCTTAACCGGTAACGAATTTGCATTCAGTTAATATCACACGAATATAGTCAACGACAAAAGTTGATGAACACGAAAATATTCAAAAACCTTAATATTATAAACGTGAAACTTTGTAAGTATGGATGGATGGATGTTTGTTACTCTTTCACGCAAAAACGGCTGAACAGATCTGGCTGAAATTTGGCACAGGGATAGAGATTATAGTCCGGAATAACACATAGGCTACTTTTTATCCCGGGAATAGGTTCCCATGGGTTGCGGGAATGGGATCAGAATTTTACGCGGGCAACATCTAGTCACTTATATTTTTTTTATTTATTACAAAACAACATCTACGTGTTGTTAAAGTCATTGCCTTATCTGTCAACCAACAAGTGTGCCGGCTTGCAAGTGAGCTTGGCTTAGCCCCAAAGGTATTGGTGGAGCCCCAGGGTGTATGTGGCTCCACCATTTCAATTATGTTGCTGCTTGCTTTATGTTGCTTGTCCCAAACACAAGACTGCGGCAGGCGCCACGGATGAAGGTGTTTGAGATGCCCACATCTCGCACTAATATACAAAAGTTTGCTCCAATTATTCGGGCTTTACATTTTTTTAATCTTATCTCGAAGCGCTTGGACATTTTTGTCTGTACTTTGGCGGAATTTGAGAGGTTGGCATTGGATTGCCTCACTCAACTTTAGTTTAGGATGTTATGGTTCTTTTAACTTTAAATTTTAAGGTTTAATACTATACCATATACAATTCTCTTGTCAAGTCACAATTACTATATCTCATAGAAGTCTGGGGCAATGCTAGCCAAACACAGCTACAAGAACTGCAAAGAAAGCAAAACAGGGTCATAAAGACACTGTTCCAATATCCGTATATGACACCAACCCACAAAGTATATGAGGAAACAAAACTTATGAACATCAAACAACTCTATTTATACAACACTTGTATACTAATTAGAAAAATTATAGACAAAGCTATCCAGACTAACATAACATTTTTATTAAGAAATCGCTGATAAGTAAACGCGGTCTTCGTCGGCCTAGCTTGCTTGTTTCGCCAAAAATACGAAAAAATTATGCAAAAAAGAATATTACCTACGAACTGAAATAAAAAATGTAAGCTCACTTGGCGCTTTCAAATCTTAACTAAAAGACTACATGCTAAATTGAAACCCATATTAGACTAAATAGTTTAACTTTGAGATTGATACCGCCAAATGGGTCCCTTTCTTTACGGTGACCGTTACGTTATGATAATTAATATCTTTTTATTATGTTCTCATGGAAGTGACTCTGTATGTCTTTTTGAGAATAAATTCTTTAAACTTTAAACTTTTTGTGATTGTTTTTTTTTATTCTTTTTGTACACACACAAAAATGATAATAACATAAATAACATTAAAAAAGATGTATAAAAGCTAAAGTTTCTATGTGTTTTTCTCACATTTCTACATTGCTGTATTAGGTTTGTAACCTGTAATATCAATGTATGTGGATAAATAAATAAATAAATGTTGCAATGCAACTGGCAGACATATTATACTCATGTCATCTATTACATGGGAATACATGTATTTTATAGTTTTATTGTCCCCAGAGGCCAAAATGAATATATTTCATGTTCTGTTTATTATTTTATTAAAGGTTTAGAGTTAAGGTGTTCAAGAAATTGGAATTTGTAAAGCTACTTTTGTCGTTGACTGTACGTAGTGTATGTAATGGAATGTTGCTTCGTATGTTGTGTATATAATTATTAGATAATACCTACGGTAATTTTTTATATCTATATCAATATTATAAAAGTGAAAGTAACTATGTCTGTCTGTCTGTTACGCTTTCACGCCTAAACCACTGAACCGATCTAGATGGTATTTAGTACAGAGATGAACTAGAGCTTGGGAAAGCACACATCTTTATCGCAAAAAAAGAGTTTAGGGGTTCAAATAAGGGATAAAAGTTTGCATGAAAGTTAGTCATTTTCGAAGAAAACTTAATGTATAAAGTTGGTGATAAAATATCTGAGCGAAACGAAGATGTCCCCATTAATTGCATATGGTCGCGATAGATGGCGTTGTAGTGATATGCTGAATCGCGGTATGGTTTCGTTACCAACAAAGGTATATATTGCCCATATTTTAATTTATTAAAGTATCTTTGTCTTGGAGAAAGGTGTTTTTATTCATGGTCCTTTACGAGTCGGATATAGCAGCGCCACCGAAACGAGATTGTAGCAGCGGAACTAGTGAGATCTTTCAACGACAGAGGTGTGACATATGACAGCGGAAGCCGAAGTTGGCAGCTAAGAGTGACAAGTACAATAATTTAGTGGGATAAAAGGACAAGTAAACTGTGAGTTCTCTTAATCTATTAGCTTGAAAGAATTCAAATAGTGAGTGAGTTCGGGACTTGTAAAAATTTGACTGATTTGTGTTTGAGACGGGGAATCCATGCCCGAATTTACCTAAGTGTCAAATTCTCAAACACTTAGAAGATTTCGCTACGTTTTTTCCTGGACTTATAAAAATTACGAGCTTTTTAAACACTTAGAAAATTTGGCACTGTTTTGGCGGAACAAGTTGTCGTTCTGAAACGGTTTTCTTGCACATACCTAGTTTGAATATTGAATAATGGAGCCATTGGTGAGACTTCAGGCAGATATATATAAACAAATTGAAAGAGGTCGCCGGAATTATAATAAATCTCCGAAGGAAAGAATAACTGTCAGTTATTTGGAAACACGACTAGACTGTTTAGAAAAACAATGGGTGACATTTGAACAGACGCATCTGAAATTAATCATGGAACACGAAAGGGAGGAGTTTGAGTCGTCGGAGTACAGTGTAAAAGACTGCTATGGTAATACGGAAGACTTGTACACTGATTACAAAATAGCATTGAAAGAACGTTTGGTCAGTGTCAATGTAAAACCTACAGAAAAGCAATCTATCCCAGAGGCTGACAAAGCGAGTGTAAAACTGCCTAGCATTTCTGTACCAACATTTTCAGGTCACTATTCTGAATGGACAACATTTCGTGATCTCTTTTTGTCAGTTGTTCACAACAACGATTCATTGACCAGCGTCCAGAAATTACACTACTTGAAGACGTATCTCACAGTGGAAGCTGAACAGCTGTTGCGTCATACACCCGTTACCAGTGAAAACTATCTCACGTGCTGGAATACATTAGAAAATAGATTTAATAATAAAAAACACATAACAGATTGTATTTTTGAAAGATTTTTCAGTCAAAAAATGTTAGTTAACGAATCCTCAACTTCTTTAAAACAACTTCTTGATACTTCCAACGAATGTTTAAATGCTCTAAAAAGTCTAAAAATAAGTGTAGAAAATTGGGATATAATTATTATTTATATTTTGAGGCAAAAGCTAGATACTGAATCGCGTAAACTTTGGGAAGCAATGAACTGTAGCTTAAAAGAAGAACTACCAAATTTAAGCCAATTTTTCGATTTTTTGGAGCATAGGTTTAGGTCACTTGAATTTTTGAATACCAAAGGTGTAAAAGTCACTAAGTCACATCACGTTATTAACAATAGTACTGAGATCAAATCTGTTTGTATCTTATGTTCTGAAACTAACCATAAGCTAGGCAACTGTAAACAATTTGCTGAAAAAGATTTATCGGCTCGTCGTAATTTTGTCCAAAATTCCGGGCTATGTTATAATTGCTTAGGGGTAAACCATTCAGTTACAGTGTGTCGTTTGTCTTCAAGATGTAGAATTTGCAAAAAGAAACATCATTCTCTGCTACACTCTGGTAACACAAACCAATCAACTGATACAAAGGAACCTATTAAACAATCAGTAGATGACACCGATGTTGTTGTAACGGCAGCAACACTTCAAGACGAGATCGAATCTGATGAAGTAGACAATGTCATTAGTTGTTTTTCGAGTAGCAACTGTCAGGTCATTTTAGCAACTGCGTTGGTTAATGCGCAGAGTAACACGGGATCTTATCTTACGCTACGGTCTTTATTGGACCAGGGTTTACAGGCCTCATTCATTACGGAGTCTGCAGCTCAATTACTCGGGCTTAGGAAAATTCATAGCAACTGTGTTATATCCGGTATAGGGGGTGAGGAGAACACTTCACTTAATTCTAAACAAGTAGTTAATGTAAAACTACAGTCTATACAAAATCCAAAATTCACCATTAATATCAAAGCACACGTCCTTAAGAAGCTAACTTCTTTTCTACCTGAAAGAAAGGTTGTAGTTCAGCTATGGTCTTACCTACCTGAAATGAAGTTGGCAGATCCATAATTTAACATACCAAATAAAATTGATTTGGTATTGGGGTCTATGGTCAAATTTTAGCTGAAGGCTTAATAACAGGTCCTCCAGGAACACCAATAGCACAGAATACAAAACTAGGTTGGATTTTGTCTGGCAAGGTGGGTGTGGATAATGACGTATGTGCTACCGCAAACAATCATAGTGCTATCATTACCATGCATGTAAACGTAAACAACGAAGAGTTTTAAACAATTTTGGGAACTAGAGTCAGATAACTTCGACCTTGAGACAACTCAATTCACTCCTGAAGAGCAAAGGTGTGAAGACATATACCAAGCAACTACCAAACGTGATTCTGTTGGAAGGTATGTTACAACGCTACCTTTCAAAGACGCTGACCCAGGGTGCAAGTATGGTAATTCACGTGAAATTGCAACAAAACGGTTTTTCATGCTTGAGAATCGGTTTAAGATATTTCCAGAATTAAAGCGCCAGTATACAGAAGTTATATCGGAGTATTTGAAGCTTGGTCATATGCAAGCTATACCTCAAAAGGAGATTGATAATTCAGAAGCAGTTTATTTACCTTATCATGAGGTGATCAGGAATGATAAGACAACGACAAAATTTCGAATAGTATTTAATGCGTCTAATCGCGATTGTAATGGCGCATCACTTAACAGCGATCTTATGGTGGGTCCCACTATACAAGCAGATTTAAGACATCTTTTAATGAGGTGGAGACGACATCCTATCTGCTTGGTAGCCGACATTGTGAAGATGTATAGGCAGGTACGGGTGTCTGATTCCGATTCAGATTTTCAATGTCTGGTGTGGCGTACTGAAGCTTCAGGTGAGTTACAACACTTGCGCTTAGTGCGGGTTACTTTTGGAACTGCTCCTGCCCCATACTTAGCTGTAAGAACTCTTCACCAGTTGGCATATGATGAAGGTATAGATTTTCCATTAGCAGCTGAAAGGGTATTACATGAATTTTATATCGATGATCTTCTCACGGGATGTAAAACTGCATCTGAAGGTAAACAAATAGTTAAGGAACTGAACACATTACTTAATAGAGGAGGTTTCGAGCTTCAGAAATGGTCAAGCAATGATGAACAACTACTCCAAGAAATAAGCGAAGAAAATGAAACAGCTGAAAATCCTGTAGAATTGAAAAGGGATGAAATAATAAGAATTTTAGGACTGAACTGGAACCGAAGCACTGACTGCTTTGAATATTCTGTACAGCTACCGCCTATCAGCAAACCTGTAACAAAAAGAAAAGTTGTGTCAGATATTGCCAGTTTATTTGATCCGATGGGTTGGATATCACCGGCAATTGTAAATGCAAAAATAATGATACAGTGGTTATGGCTATCTGGTATAGAATGGGATGATGAACTACCACCAAACCTGTTATGTGATTGGATTACTTACCGTACTGAAATCACGGAACTTACCAAGTTTCAACTTTCACGTTGGATTCACACCAATGATTTAAATGAGTCTGTTGAATTGCATGGATTCAGTGATGCATCTAATGAGGCGTATGCTGCGGTGGTTTATATGCGCGTAGTAGAGTCAGATAAAGTTCACGTTCATCTGATAGCATCCAAAACTAAAGTAGCACCCATAAAACAAGTTTCTATACCAAGGCTTGAGTTGTGTGGAGCTGTGTTGTTAGCCAAGTTGTTGCAAGAAGTTTCAGTAGTTTTGAATATCTCCAAGATGAAAATACGAGCGTGGGCGGATTCTACTGTGGTATTGGCTTGGCTGAGCAGCCACCCAAGTCGGTGGAAAAAATTTATAGCAAACCGGGTATCGGAAATTCTAAACATTTTAGATAGAAACCAGTGGGCACACGTATCATCCGGTGATAATCCAGCAGACTGCGCGTCGCGGGGCATAAAACCATCAGAATTACCAACAATGCCGTTGTGGAAATCAGGTCCATTATGGTTGCAAAATAGAATTGTAAACTTTGACAGTGTTTGTACACCTGAAACTCACTTAGAAGAAAGAAGAAGGGTTTTCCATTCAATTCCGTCAAAAGACGAAAAGTTTGAGTTGTTCTGTAAATTTTCTTCATTTCGGAAAATGATCAGGGTGTTAGCTTATTGCTTGAGATTTATTAAGCGTTCAAGAAAATTACAAGCTATTGACGTGCCGACATGGTTAACTAGCACTGAATTAAATGAAGCTCTTCTTATTTGCATTAGGCAATATCAGGCAATGAGCTTTCAACAAGAAATTAAACATATTCAGGAAAGAGGGGTGGTGAATAGAAAAAGTAAACTTACCTCATTAAATCAATTTCTGGATGACGCTGATATCTTAAGAGTGGGCGGTCGCCTGGAAAGATCCAATATTAAGGTTAAAACAAAGCATCCAATGATTATACCGGCCAAATCTCACTTGGCCAGTTTAATCATCGATGAAGCTCACCGGAGCACTTTACATGGTGGCCCACAACTGATGATAAATTATCTGCGCTCCAAATACTGGATTTTGAATGCAAAAACCCAAGTAAAAATGTTTATCCGTAAGTGCGTGGTATGTGTCCGTCATTCTGCAGAAACGAGAAACCAGTTGATGGGACAGCTGCCGCCAGCTCGAGTAACACCTATTCGACCTTTTTACCAGAGTGGCGTGGATTACGCTGGCCCTATACAAATCAGAACCTCTAAAGGAAGAGGTCACCAATCTTATAAAGGTTATGTTTGTTTGTTTGTGTGCATGGCAACAAGAGCGATACATTTGGAGGCCGTGAGCGATCTCACCTCTGCAGGGTTTCTGGCAGCCTTTAAACGGTTCGTTGCAAGACGTGGCCATTGTGCCGACCTTTTCAGCGATAATGGGACGAATTTTGTGGGTGCCGCACGCGAACTAAAAATCTTGTTCGCGCAAGAGAGGTCAACTTTAGCAATGGAAATCGCTGAATGTTTGGCTAACAACGGCACTACATGGCATTTTATTCCACCTCATGCTCCACATTTTGGTGGACTGTGGGAAGCTGGAATAAAATCCACAAAACATCATCTTCGTCGCGTTATAGGTAACGCAACACTTACCTTCGATGTAATTTCAACGCTGCTGTACCAGATCGAAGCTTGTTTAAATTCTAGGCCGCTATCTCAAATGAGCACAAATGCCCAAGATCCGAACCCTTTGACACCGGGTCATTTTTTGATAGGTGAACCTTTAATACTTGCTCCGGAAAACAACTATGAAACATCATCCCTTTCATCTCTTAAACGTTGGCAATTGACGCAAAAAATACTCCAACATTTTTGGCGTCGATGGTCAAGTGAGTATTTAACTCAGTTCCTACATCGGTACAAATGGGCGGATAAAACATCCGAACCAGAGGTGGGCGATGTAGTTCTCGTAAAAGAGGGTAATCTCCTCCCAGCTCAATGGCTCTTAGGCATTATCTCTGAAAAGCATTCTGGATTGGACAACATTACTAGAGTAGTCACGATTAAATGTAAGAGTACAACCTTTAAACGACCTGTAACTAAAATATGTGTTTTACCTGTCACTCAATGATTTGTTTTTATATTTTTTTTTTATTGTTTATTATTTGTTTTTATTTTAAACGGAGTTTCTCGTACCTTGAGGAGCTTAGGTTATCAATGAGCTCGGTAACTACAATCTAAAATACCTAAGTACCTATAGTTATTGTTGTAACTGTTTGGTATTATTTCATTCATTGCAACTAAGTAATGCATGTGTAACGTTCATAGTCACCATGAACCAATCACATAAATAAAATAATCTATTTATATACAGTCCATTTGTTCTAATTTGAAAAAGGGGTTGATTCATGGTGGGCGGGAACGATGGACATTGTGTCCATGGTGGGCGGAATGTATAAAGTTGGTGATAAAATATCTGAGTGAAACGAAGATGTCACCATTAATTGCATATGGTCGCGATAGATGGCGTTGTAGTGATATGCTGAATCGCGGTATGGTTTCGTTACCAACAAAGGTATATATTGCCCATATTTTAATTTATTAAAGTATCTTCGTCTTGGAGAAAGGTGTTTTTATTCACTTAATGAAATTTGGTACTGTAAAGTATATAGGCTATTTTTTGTCACGATAACCGACATCAATGCCAATGCACCATATTTCAATTATAATTTCTACAAAAAAAATTAAAATATGGCAGGTTGCCTGCCAACTCACCGATGCGGGATAAAAAAAAGGTTACGTTCTACCATTTTTATTTCATAATTTTAGTGTTGTTACATTTTAATCGTTACGGTGGTAAAGATTAATCAGATCATATGACAAGTCTTAAGTTAGCAATGGAGTTGCTAAACCATAAATCATAAATCGATCGAACACCAATTCATTTTTCATCTGAAATCGGTCATTCTCACTATCATATATATATAGACTGACACTAAACAAGAGCCTGTTAAATGGTACCTTTTAGATTATTTAGACCAACAGTCGATCATAAAGTTTAGGTACTTAAAAGTTGGGGTGTGTGTTGGGTAACCTCCTCGAGTGTCGCTCCGATTCCGATCCCGCTGCAGTCCGGGGGGAACGGAATCGGAGCGGCCGGTACACCCTGGGCGGCGGTCAATGGCTTCCCCTTCACCCCTTCATAGGGTTGGCATTGATCGTCGGCCAATACCCAACGTGGCGGGAACACATCGCTCTCCGTACTCCTCTGCTTTCAGAGGAGACAGGATGAGCGATGCTGTTAGTGGTGAGATGGCCCAGGGTCAGCCGGGGTGCGAGGGATATGCTCTATGGGTAACCTTACACCCCGGCGTCTGAAGACCCGGTTTTAGTCGGTGCAAGCCCGACATAACCACCCCCGCTGGCCGGTGGGGGGGTATCCGAAGGGATTTCCGCACGATAAAAAAAAAAAAAATAAAAAAAAAAAAAAAAAAAAAAAGTACTTAAAAGTTGGCACAAATTCTATCGCACGTCTGACATTGGCAGAATTGTCGACACATACATCGACTTCAGTTGCCATATCCAAATATTGAATTGCTAAAGAGTGGAATGCTAAAGTTGAGTTTCCGGAAAGCTATAACCTTGGAGTCTTCAAGTCTAGAGTGAACAGGTTATTTCTAGGCGAGCGTACTCCAGCTTAGACCATATCATCACTTACCAACAGGTGAGGATATAATGGTCAAACGCGAGCCTATTTCCCAAAAAGCTAAATTACTTTTTAAACAAAGGCCAGACCAAAGGTACCTTCAACCGGCAAGAATTTATGAAAACAGTTAGGAAAGTAGAAAAAGCGAAAGCTGTATGCTAGGATCGTAGAAAGTGGAAAGGTATGGTCTCTGCCGGGTGGGAGTACTCTCACTCGGCAGCATGATTGCGGCAATGGCGCGGAGCGCGAGTGCGTGGGCCGCCGCCGCCTCGGCGGGAGCGGCGGAGCGCGCCGGGGTGAGATTTAGAACTCTCCCGGCCCGCCGAGCCCGTAACATGCTCGCCGCGCGTCGCAGGCGACTCAAGCGCCGGACCTCCGTCCTCCATGAGCGTAGGCCTGGGGGTGGCAGGTGAGGCCGCCTGTCTCCCCAGCAGAAGCAGGCCGGGACAGTGGGCTGACTAACGCCCCTCCCCCAAACTAGGGCAAGACGGGGACACCGTGGTTCCCAAACCCGAGGGGGCCATCTCGAAACCGGAGATGGCCCAGGGTCAGTCGGGGTTCGAGGGATATGCTCTATGGGCAACCTTACACCCCGGCGTCTGCAGACCCGAGACGGCGTGCGGTTTTAGTCGGTTCAAGCCCGACATAACCGCCCCCGCTGGCCGGCGGGGGGGTATCCGAGGGGATTTCCGCACGAAAAAAAAAAAAAAAGCTATGTTTACTTCTGGAGTTTTGAAACCCAACATGTATTAGGTTAGTTAATCGTTATATTTCCATCATTTATCATGAAGAAATCGATGTTTACATGTGAAATTGAAATACATATTTATATTTATTATCATAGGTTGATTCTCTAATCAACTATCACTAACACGTAGGTAACTCTGTAGTTTCGAGATTTCATATTTTACTGCTCATCACCTTTTAGCCATAGCGTGATGATTTATAGTTCGAACGTTGATCATGTGCAAGTTCTATCGAAATGCAGAATTTCGTGATGATCTGCTTTGTATGAATAAAGGAATCAATAATAGATTTGGTTGATTTTTGCTGCTCCTATCACAATTATAATAGCGTGATGATATATAGCGTAGTTTATGACCATACCCTAGAAGAATATTCATACAAAATTTAACCTGAATCTGTTCTACGGTTTTCAAGAGATGCTCGGACGTCCATAATAAAAGGCAGATAAACAGAAAAAAAATCTAAAAATCACATTTTTGCCATCGGTATCGTTCCTAGAAAATAAAGTAATTATTTTTTTGAAAAAATATTCAATGTGCTGTTTTTACCTCGTTAGATACGATTTTAATATATGTAAAGGCACAGCCTCAGATGTAGCGTTACTATCTTGGGTTTTATCTGCCATAATGTGGGTAGTCGGGCGAGGAAATCAACGTACGAATCAACGTACTGTCAAACTCGAAATGTCATCCTAATCGATTGTAAATCGACTAACATAACCTGTGCGCCGTCATATGTATAGACTTATTTAAATAACGTTTAATAATAAATAAATACATTTAATACAACGTGGTAATGCTGCCAGTCTTTTGAACACGTTACCACAAGAGGCATGCGATGCGGAGGAATTCTATGATGCATCTTAGGTTTCTTTAGTTCTTATTTTAATTATTTTATTTTAAACTTCATTAGCGGCGCTGTGCACTTTTTTGTAATGGGTAAAAAAGGTTAAACTCGCGTCAGTAAACACGTGACCTGGTCGTAAGACAACAAATATAGAAGCGCTAATTTCACACTGTACATTAAAGCATATACTGATAATTAAAGCAATTCGTGCAAAATGGTTCCCTAACCATTCCAAAATATCAAAAATGCACAACGTTAATATTCAAGTTTTCACTTCTGCCGGCACTCCCGGAGTGCAACCCGTCGTTTTTTTAACTAGCTGTTGCCCGCGTCTCCGCCCATGTGTAATTACGAATCCGTTCCCGCTTCCCATGGGAGCCTATTCCAGGGATAAAAAGTAGCCTATATCCTATTTCAAATCTATTCCAGTACCAAATTTCAGCCAGATACGTTCAGCCGTTCTGGCGTGATGAGTTTCAGACATCCATACATCCATGCATCCATCCATCCAAACTTTCACATTTATGATAATAGAGGGAATAATTGTACATTATTCATTTAGATGTCGTGTCAAAACTTATAGACATGTATAAGAAGACTTCTGTGGCGCAGCGGTAGTGCGTTCGACTGCTAAGTTGGAGGTCGCGGGTTCGATTCCCGATCAATGCAAATATTTGTATGCATGAATATGTCTATTTGCATTGGTCTGGGTGTTTCTATGTATAATATTTATGTATTTACAAAATAAAGTATATAAGTATGTTTAACCCCATTCTGGAACCCATAACACAAGCTAGTTAAACTATGCTTACTTTGGGTCTAGAAAGCGCTGTGTAGAATGTCGTAGAATATTTATTATTATTATTATTCTGTGTATAATACGTATATATTTACAAAAGAAAATGTTTGTACGCATTCTACAACCCATAACACAAGCTAGTTAAGCTATGAAAGCCTATAAGCTATAACCATGAAAGCCTATAAAGCCTTAGGTTTCATCATTCGCTCAAGCTCTCAGTTCCGTAGCATAAAGGTCACTAAGATCTTACATTGTGCCTACGTGCGTAGTATCCTCGAGTACTGCTCACAAATCTGGAACCCGCAATATGATATCTATATTAGGTCTCGGAATTTGATGAGATGATCTGGTATCGACAAAATGTGTATTTAAAACAAAAAAAAAAGTTATCGGGTAAAATAAAAAAATATAAAATATATACAGGCACAGAATAAATAATAGTACAAGACAGAATAAATAATAGTACAAGACAGAATAAATAATAGTACAAGACAGAATAAATAATAGTACAAGTACAGAAGACCCTCTGTTTTGATGTTCACGAATGCCGCCTTTTTACGTGCCTATTAATTATTATTAGCAACAGACCGCACGCCAGCCGCGCCATCATTGAGTTCTATTGCCCGGCGCGAAGGTCGACATTACTCTGCAAGGTGCGGAGTAATGTCGAAGATAGGGTTTTCATTTTTTTAAACTTCGTCGGTGGCAAACGAGCGTACGGTCCGCCTGATCGTAAGCGGATACGGTAGCTTTGCACTATTATCTATTCTGTGGCGCAAGCATCGACTATGTCAGAATAAGGTACCCGTCTAGCACAACTATGCTTAGTGCTTGGCAACTCTCGTTGCAGGACATAACGACACCCGTCACTTTTTCACAGTAGTGCACAAAGAGAGATAGGTACCTTTTTTTTTATATATGTGCGGGAATCCCTTCGGATACCCCCCAACGGCCAGCGAGGGCGGTTATGTCGGGCTTGAACCGACTAAAACCGCACGCCGTCTCGGGTCTACAGACGCCGGGGTGTAAGGTTACCCATAGAGCATATCCCTCGCACCGCGACTGACCCTGTGCCATTCGCAGTTTATAGTCTAGGAGCTAGCTACCAAATTCATTAAAAAAGAAAAAACAATATATTTACTTACTGATTACTTTTTATTGGTTTACGTAAGTAAATACTAAAGGTAACGCGGGCGTGACCTGTATTTATTGCTTACTTAACTACAAATGCCTTACTTTTATATACTAATTTTTTTTTTTACCATCTATAAATTGCCGGTTGTTAAATTTAATTGTTGCATATATGCGAAACCTACAAAACAATTTTAATAAATATTCCACTGGGAAACATGCACATGGCGATTGTGGAGGTATATTTCTAAAAAGTTCTATAAGTTTGCTGCCTGGATTACTTTGAACACAATTTTCAAAATTTTCTATGAAAGTGGTTTCTAAATTTTGTACATAACACAACATAACATAACTTCACGCCTGTATCCCCGAACGGTTAGGCAGAGGTGTATTACACACCCACGATTCGCTAGTTATGTTTTAAGGTCCCAATGTAATAGGGGGCGAGCCTATTGCCATCTACCAGGCACATTATTAAGCGAGCGATAATTAACATTTATTAATGCACACATAACTACGAACAGTGTGTACGACTGGGGATCGAACTCGAGACCTCGTCTCAGCAGCCCGTTACGTACGCCACTGGGCTATCGCCGCATTTTGTACATACTCTATAAAATCTTTTGGTGGCATTTTTAAGCTGCCACAAAAACTAGATTGGTTGCTGAATGCTTTGTATCCAGTAAATAGATTAGTCTCGTCTAAGCCTGCAACTGATCTTGCAATTTCATCTATTATATCATTTGAAATTTCATCTATTAAAAACGTGCAATCAGAATTTTGATCATTGTTTCTGCAACCCGCAGCAATGCAATATTTCGTTGCCCTTATTTTATACATCGTATACAATACGCGCTTGCGACGTTGGTATGCGGGAGACACGCGTGCGAGTGTCGCGGCCCACGGCGGAGCAACCACTGAATAAGCAGCCCCGAGGTTGCCGCCGGCATGTACTTATAATTTCTCGCAGATCGGCGGAGTGACCCCCCCCCCCCCTGGTACAAGACAGAATAAATAATAGTACAAGTACAGGGTGGAATTTTGTAATGCCACCTGGAGGGAAAGTACTCTTAATGCTGCAGATAGAAAAATTTACTCAAAGGAAACATTCCTTTATTTTTGAATAGAAAGCAAACTGCATTCAAAGATTTTCGAAAATTCTCTTCCACACCCGGGAATCGAACCGGGTAAAATCTGAAAAAAATATACCCTGTACTTTTATTGCATCGATCGTTAGGGTCAATTATAAGGATGAAATCTCTCTAACAAACATGATTAATTACAATTTTGTGAAAACATGCTTGGAGAAATTGACCGAAACCCTAATTTTTTGAGTAACATTGTATGGTCTGAAGAAACCAACTTCAGCAATAATGGCATGTACAATCGCCGCAATAACCATTATTGGTCTCGAGTGAATCCTGTTCGTGTTCATGAAACTAACAATCAAGTAAGATTTTCTTTCAACGTTTGGTGCGGAATTATGAGAAATAATGTAGTGTTAGTCCACGTGTACGACGGTCATTTAAACACTGTCAAGTATATTGAAATACTGGATCTCTTAAGAAACGAGTTAAATGGTTTCCCCGAGGAAGAGCGAAACCAAATAATTCTACAGCAAGATGGTGCTCCAGCACATAACAGCAGAATCACTACTGCCTACATTAATTACCATTTTAATACCTGGATTGGTACAAACGGCACAATCAGATGGCCTGCGAGATCGCCAGATCTCACCCCATTAGATTTTTTTTTGTGGGGATATGTAAAAAATCAAATTTACAAGAAATCTTATGCGAATGACAACGAGTTGAGAGTTGAAGTTCAGAATACGATTTATAATATTCACCACAACACTTTATTAAAGGTTACTAGAAATGAATTCGTCAAAAAGAATAAATTTGTGTATCCAAGAGAATGGAGCCCATTTCGAGCAACTAATTAGTTAATTTGACCATTTTTTGTAATTATTAAATTAATTTAAGATTTCCTGGTTTTCCTTTCATTTAATTTATCATGTTTGTTAGAGAGATTTCATCCTTATAATTGACCCTAACGATCGATGCAATAAAAGTACAGGGTATATTTTTTTCAGATTTTAGCCGGTTCGATTCACGGGTGTGGAAGAGAATTTTCGAAAATCTTTGAATGCAGTTTGCTTTCTATTCAAAAATAAAGGAATGTTTCCTTTGAGTAAAATTTTCTATCTGCAGTATTAAGAGTACTTTCCCTGCAGGTGGCATTACAAAATTCCACCCTGTATATATAAAATTGAAAAAAAAAACACCACCAGCGACCAACGTCACGTGACGCGACGAGCACACGTGACGCTGGTCGCGATTTAGGTATTTCCCACACATCCGCTTGGAGAATACTGCGAGGACTGCACGCATACCACGTGCGTCAAGGGCTCGTCGCGTCACGTGACGCTGGTCGCTGGTGGTGTTTTTTTTTTCATTTTTAATTTTTTTTTTTTCTTTTGTATTTTTTATTTTATCCGATTTTTTTTTCTGTTTCAAATACATATTTTGTCGATACCAAGTCATCTCACCAAATTCAGAGACCTAATTTTGTGACACCTCATATAGACAGGCTAGAGTCCACGCAGAAAAGATTCATGAGATACCTACAATTTAAGTGCAAAACGTACGATAACAACTACGTAGCGAGGTGCAGGAGACATCATATGCTGCCCCTCGGTGAAATACGCAAGAGCACGGATATAGTCACCCTATTGGAAATATTACAAGGCAAAATTGATTCCGGCTCGCCACCTATTACATTAGGACCTAAACATAAACTGGCGAAATGTGGGTGCTAGCACCTCTGCCTACCCCTTCGGGGATATAGGCGTGAGTTTATGAGTTTATATGTGTATAATTGATTCCCCAGAACTATTACTGAGAGCAGGTATTGTGGTACCAACAAGAAGCCGTCGAAATCCAAACATTAATCTCCTGCACGTTCCCCACAGCGGTACTAACTACAGGCAAAACTCCTTCTTCAATAGAGCCTCAAAATATATAAACAACATTGTTTTACCCGATTTTGATATGTTCAACACTCGCCCATACAAAATAAGAAATACGATATCAAACGATTGGTTCGGTGTGACGTCTCAGCTATCGAACTCAACTTAATTAATTAATTTTAACTAAATTGTTTTACTCCTTACTTATTGTTTTTCTTTGTAAATTAAAAAAAAATTAAAAAAAAAAGTTGCCTTCCTGCCTCTGATACATTGTTACATAAGTACTTATTTATTTTCGAACATTTACGCAAGCTTGTAACCACTATCCTTTGCATTATATCAAGTAATTAATTGAGCGAACGGGACAGGCATAGTTTGTTATCCTAGTTATAAGATGCGAAAACTAATACATGGTTCAATTAAATTTTTAAGCATTTTGTATGCTTACTTTTTTCTAAAGATTTTAGATCGGAAAAAGAGAACATCTAGGACGGGACTTGAACCCGCGACCTAACGTCGCCTTAAGACGTATAATGTATCGGAGAATTTCGAATATCTGGGACGTGTCTAGGTGGCTCAGTTGGTCAGAGCATTCCCCCTGTAAGGGACTGGTCGCGGGTTCAAGTCCCGTCCTAGATGTTCTCTTTTTCCGATCTAAAATCTTTAATACATGGTTTTCAGATATTTATATCTTAAAATAAAATAAGAATTATAAAAACTGTTTGTTTTCCTAATAAAGAAAATAAAATTAAAATAAATGCTTACTTTGGGTCTAGAAATCCCTGTGTAGAATGTCGTAGATATTTATAGGTATTTCTATAATATAACAAATAAAGAACAATATCTATGAATATGTAAAACATATCTGATTAATTTATCAGTTACTTTATTATAGTAGGTATATTTGCGGAAGTTTATAAACGAATATTAGGAACACAATATAGTGAATACTTTTATAATAATATGTTCATTATCACGATTAATCGTTATTTTTTTGTATTTATGTGGCACCTGCCCATTGCCATTTTAGCTTGCTTATTCTGAGAGCTCTTTAGTTTCAAAATGCAGTTCCCCTTCATACACGCATAAAGTAATCGAATGACATTAGAATAAATAACTATTCAGCCATTTAAATATAGTAGATAATAAAGGTTAACCAAACATTACTCTGTAATAGTCGCAATTATATTCATAAATTTTAAACAATTGATCAATCAATTCGTTTGACAACACTCCCTGCGGCACCGATGAATATTTATATTGGCAATTGTATTAAAACTTGGCGTATAGGAACGAGACCATCTAAGCGCACGGTAGTGCGCAGGCCAAGTTCCAGCAACAGGCCGCGCGCATGCCGTTCACTATTTACACGAATCGTTTCGACCCACTTTTGACCCCCCTGTAATATCAGTGTAGTATCAATTTGAACTTGGCAGGTTAATTTAATTATATAAATAATAAATTTAATTATACAATAAATCAAGTGTTACGGACAGCATGAAAACCTGCCAAGTTCAAATTTAGAAGTATTATAATTTAAGATAT
The DNA here is from genome assembly GCA_946251805.1 of Cybosia mesomella. Lineage (NCBI taxonomy): Eukaryota > Metazoa > Arthropoda > Insecta > Lepidoptera > Erebidae > Cybosia > Cybosia mesomella. The sequence continues at coordinate 3,750,429 of OX276413.1, forward strand.
TTTTAACCAAGTACCTACGTATTTTTCCAACTATACCATATCTAAAGTGGGGTGTATGATAAAGTGAATTTCGGTCAGATGGACCGTTGACGTGAATACGGTGGCGGGTAGTGGCTGGATGCGGAAGGTGGAGGACTGGGTGTGGTGGCGAGTCTTGGGAATGGCAAATATTTACCAGGGGATCAGGCTGTTGATGAAGATGATTATGATCGATTTTAAAGTGCATCTAAACTTGGCATTGGATTGGATTTCAACCCTTTTTTAGGCGAACAATTAACCAATAGGAACTTGGCCTCCTTTTTAACAGGTATGTTTTTGGTGGGATTAAAATGTTCTTAAATCACGCTAAGAGGTATGACGGCTAGTGTCGCAAAATAAACATAAGTAGGCCCGACATAACCGCCCCCGCTGGCACGCGGGGGGGTATCCGAAGGGATTTCCGCACGAAAAAAAAAAAAAAAAAAAAAAAAAAAAGGTATTATGGCCAATCACGTCACACGATGTGATGGGATCACAAACAGTGATGGGTTCCTTCCTATCGGGTTTTTCCCAGTCCTCCGATGGGAACTCCGATTGGTAGGAGTAACGGGAATATTTTTCCCACATTTCCGATTGCTTTTCTTCGTTTTTAGGGTTCTGTAGCGAAATGGCAAAAAACGGAACACTTATAGATTCGTCATGTCTGTCTGTCTGTCCGTCCGTATGTCACAGCCACTTTTTTCCGAAACTATGAGATCTATACTGTTGAATCTTGGTAAGTAGATGTATTCTGTGAACCGCATTACGATTTTCATACAAAAATAGAAAAGAAAAATTGGGGGTTCCTTAGAATTGAAACTCAAACTTTTTCTTTCGTCGTTTTCATAGGGACGTGTGGGGGTCATAGATCCCCACGGATCTATGACCCCCACACGTCCCTATCCCTATTTATAGACCTATCTATAAATAGGGATAGGGACGTGTGATACGTGTGTTCAATAATGATATTGAGGTTTCTAATATCTATTTTTCCTGAATTGAATAGTTTGCGCGAGGGACACTTCCAAAGTGGTAAAACGTGTCCCCCCACTCCTGTAACTTCTAAAATAAGAAAAATTAAATGATAAAACTAAAAAAATATATAATAATATATTATGATGTAAACTTCCACTGAAAATTGATTTGAACGAGATCTAGCAAGTAGTTTTTTTTAATACGTCATAAATCGTAAACCACAATTTACCTTTCATTCAATCAAGTCAAATATACAATTTAAAAAACATTATGATGCTACTTGCTGCTACGGAACCCTTCATGGGCGAGTCCGACTCGCACTTGGACGGTTTTTATCACTTAGCTTCTTTCGCCGAAAGTACGCTCTCGCCTATAAAGATATTTAATCTTTAATTAATTTATTAATAATAAATAATTTATTTAACCAAAATAAATTGGACATAGGTAATAACACAATTTGTGATTGCCAATGTAACATTAAGTTTGTCTGGTATTAGCATCTGTTGCTAAACTAGGCTAGTGACCTGTATTTCAGCTAACAGCGCCTCCTCCCGGACTTCTGGGTATATTTCACATTACAAAATTTTTCTATATTGTGAAAAAGCGATAATTACTATATAATCAATAATTTAAAAAAAATAACGAACGCGTGTGCCTTTCCCTATGTGTGTTATGTGTGAGTTGTGTGAGGGTATACACACAACTCACACATAATACATACAGGGAAAGTTGTGTGTATACCCTCACACAACTCACACAATTCTTTACTATTTCCATATTTTCCTATCCAACTTCCTACTTATTATAATTGTGAACGTCGGTGAAGATGTTTGAATGTTTGTTAGGTACTCAATGGGGAACCTGTTAGGTACCCGAAGGGATATTTTTATGCAATTAAATTATTATGTCAATATTTGAATTAAATTATATTAGGTATATTTATGACTTAATCAATGTGACATATATTATTATGTGGTTGTGGTTTTTGACATTTTCTATTTCTATGATAATGTAATTAATTGAATTGAATTGTACCATTATACATGTTTGCACGCCTTGAGGCGGAATGTGGTTGGTCATATTTATATTATGTTTAACACCTTTATGTTGTACCCATATTCGCAAATAAATGATTGATTGATTGATTTCCGCACGAAAAAAAAAAGGTACTCAATCACGCTCAAACGGCTGAATGGATCTGGCTGAAATCTAGTACAGGGAAAAATTGCAGGGTAAACTAACACATATTCTACTTTTTATCCCTGAAACCGATTCCCATGGGTTGATCCCATCGATCAGCAGATACCTACTATAACTCCTTACTTAATTCCCTTCTTGGCAATGAATTTCCTCGGCTTATTTTGTTTGAATTGTATAATTCTTGAAAGCGGTTAGAGTCCTTAGGGTGCGTGGAGACAGTCAATATTATATTTTTTATAATGGACACGTCAATATCACTTTGCCTCGGCTGATGGTAAGCTAAAGAAAAAGTCTCTTTGATTCGGGTCACCATTACAGACCAATTTCGTGTTACGGTGCAGGGACCAATCGCGTTTGTTTGCATACCAATATTATCACGTTTGCACATCAATATCATGAGTATTATTGACAGGATCACGATATATCTTGACCGTCTATACACGCTCTTACATCATCCAGAGTGATATTTTTAGCGAAAAAACTCCTGTCAGGGCAGATATCATTTATGTTTTTTTTTTAACTGAAACTTTTATTACATCGTCTCAAACTTTTTCGTCTGTGTGTTGCATGTCGCGTGACGGTCGACCGCGGACTAGGGATAAAGTGAAAGGCGCTCGTCATAGCAGCCAAGGCCAATATGGCGGCGCCTATAGTTCGCAGCAGCTGACCGTGTAGTGTATAGCCTATTACTCATTTGTGCTAGTGCTCCACGCTATTTTGTTTGTTTTTGTCAGTGTTTAATGTAAATGTTGTTTGTCAGAGTTTAATGTAAATGTTGTTATTTTTTAATATGTGTATATAATCTAAATAATTGTTAAGTATTATGTATGTCGTACTCTCTAAGACACAGAGTTCAATAAAAATATTAGTTGGAGACTTAGTCTACTTTTATTATTTCCCATTATCATTCCAATTTTCCAAGTATAAAATGAAGATTGATACAGCGATTTTTATACCCTTAATGGAATATTATTCCAAAAATATTTAATTAAATGTCTATAATGTGAAAAAAAGTTTCACTTTTATCGTGGTTTCATAAAACCACACAATCCTTATTTTCAAGTTATTTTTTTAACACTTCTTTAAGTTACACTACACAATAATATAAAAACGAATTCTAATATTTTTTTAATCACAACACAGCAGAGCCAATGAGCAGGCCTAATTCATCAACAGGCTATGACCTTAGAACCATATTGGTTTAATATTAGTAAAATTCATAACCTACGCAATATTTTCTCACCTATGACACTATGAATTATTAAAGCTGGTATCACATATTTTATTATGTCACCGGAAATTCGTGCTATTTTTTGCCGCTATAATGCGTCAAATTATAACTCAGATTGATATAATTTGTTATTTTACATAATTTAGAAATAAATAATATTAAGGATGTTAAGATTTAATGTTTTTAAATTTTTAATCTGTATTCTTCACACTTACAAAGTTTATACTGTTACTGAGCAGTTACATGGTATATAAACATATTACTACCTTTTTTACCTTTTTATATTTTTATTAAATCTAGTTTTGTAGGTCCCATTATATAATAGAGAAGATGGTGGAATGTACCCACAGCTTGGGACCCAGTCATTCAATTAATTAATTCCAAGAAAAACTAAATACAATAAGACTTCATGACACTGTGAGCTCTACTGTGAGCACAACAATTATAAGACAACCACCATCGTCAGTCTCCCCGTGACCATGGCTGCTGAAAAGCAACTGAAACGTCGGGTTCAATGTAAATAATAACATAACATCAAATAATCGCGATAGAATCCGTTAAAAATAATTTTGTTTCAAAATATGAACATCCGAATTGAGAAAAAAAAACTAAAAAAAGTGTTTAGAAAAAATAAACGAATAAGCTATCCAGTTTTAGACCATTTTTTTCCTCCTAAAAATATAATTAGCAAAATGGAACAGTAAAATAAACCTCCGTCTAGCGCTTCGGGCAAGCACAGTCGTACCTGTCATAAAGTTATTTAGTGCAAATTAATAAATATTCATTAATGTGATATTTATAGAATAAAGAGCAATGATTGACATTGAAATCCGATTTTGACATTCATTGCTAAGTTGACATTTGACATTTAAGTGCAACAAACATAAAATATGAAAAGAATATTAGCTCGCCACACCAAAAAATTTTATTGAATTGAATAAAAAGAATATAGTGCATATAAATATTATAAAATAAAAATTAGTTTATTTGGATATTTGTTACTCGATCACGCAGAAATGGCTGAGCCCATTTTTGATTAATGAAGACTCAATTTTTCATTGTCACTCAATCATTGCACTAAGCATTCGTTTCCTATTCCGGTTTCTAGACGAAGCTTAAATTTCTCGATCCGGTTAGGTACATCACTGGCCGGACCGGCCCGAAGTACTCTGGCTCCCCTCCCCCAAGGACAGTCACAAACAACGTACTTCCTCATTAACTACTCCTGCAATTATTCGATTCTACAAATCAAAGCAATTACGTAGCACTAAATCAAACAATTGGTATTGCTGTCTTTGTCTGTTCGGTAGTGTTGGAAAAAGATGTGAAAGGGAGAAGGGAGGTTACGAAATCAGATTAAAAACTTCCGCGTATGTTTTCGGCGATGAACTGCGTTATTGTGAGATTGTTCAATTTTCATTGGTTGATTGCTGAAAATTTCGAAGTGCAATTATTCAATTGTACTTCAAAATCTTATCACAAGTATTCATATGAAATAATTAAAACAATATCCAGGACGTATTACGCAGTGCAATCTTAACCCAAACTAAGCATAGGTTTGATAATTTAAATAAACATACTTATACATACTAATTGTGCTGAGCGAGAGAAGCGTGCGACTCTTATGCCCGGCATAGCCGTTTGCTGGTGGCTGAACTCCTCCTTAAAATCACGCAAAAAAAAATCAAAATCTTACACCCACTTTTTATCACTTTTCTCGACGTTTCACATGATTCTAAGTCTAATTAAGCAAAAAAAATATTTGTGTCGGTCTGTCTGTTAGTCTGGATGTCTGGATGTCTGGATGTCTGGATGGCTGGATGTCTGGATGTCTGTTTACGCAATAACTCAAGAACCACTTATCCGATTTAAAAAAAACTTTCGCCAATCATCTTGTTTGGTTAATGTGAAGAACTGATTAGATTTTAGGGTTTGTACGTTCAAGGTTTCGGGTACCTACCATACAAATTGTCCCTAAAAAAATATTTTTTTGTGTTTTTGACGTCGAAGACGTTTGATTTGATTTCATTTTCTTCATATGCTTAATATATAAAGACGCGTCGAATAATATGCATAAAGCCTAATGTCTGTAATTTTAAATAAAAATACTACAACAAAAATATCTAAGTTTGGGCCGAAGTTTGACAATCACTGTGTGATTTCCGCCCGACTAGATTTTCAAGTAAGCGTGCTCGCTCAGCTCAATTTATTTCAGTCGCACCCTGCACTGAATTCCTAGTATTATATAGAGAAAGGGCGAATTGCTAGCCGACTAGACTACAACAGGAAAGTCTTATAAGAGTTTATGTCTTTTGAATTAAATATGTAATTCAGTTTCATTTTTCACTTTTCAGTCCCTTCTTGGTTTTTGAAGTCGGTTCTAATTTTTTATATTTTTTTTAGTTCACCCTTTTTAGTGAATGTAACTGATTTATTGAACACCGAAAACTAGAAGACCATAAGGACATATTTTTAAAACCGCGGAGATACCTCCTTTTTTCAAGTCGGCTAAGTTTACCAAAACCTCCAGAATGTGTAACAAATACATTTTGCATTAAATTCGGTTCAACGTAACGCGAGATTCCTAATCACGGACAAACATACCTCCTATTTTGAAGTCGGCTAAGTATACTAAAACCTTCTCCAGAATGTAACAAATACTTTTCTGAAAACTGCATTAACATCGATTCAACCAAACGCGAGATACCTAATGAAGGACAAATATACTTCCGTTTTTTAAGTCGGTTAAGTGTACTAAAACCTTCTCGGAAATGTAATACATACTTTACTGAAAACCGCATCAATATGGACTCAACTAAATTCGTGATACCTAATCCCAGACCAACATGCCTCATTTTTTAAGTCGGCTAAGTATACTAAAACCTCTGGAATACAACAACAATTTTTCTGAAAACCGCATCAAAATCGTTACAGCCAAACGCGAGAAAATCGTGGACAAACATACATACCAGACAAACCCTGAACCTCCTTTGAAGTCGGTCTCCTTTTAATAACACAACGCCATCTAGACCCAAACTAAACAGAGCTTGTCATATGGGTTCTAGAATGCGGATATTTGCACGTAGCGGGAATCGAACCCGCGACCTCTGATTTAGCAGTCGAACGCACTTCCGCTACGCCACATATATTTGTAAATGAGGTTTTTTTTAAATATTGTAATCAATATGTAAATAATTAAAAAAGAGAATAATAACATTAAGTAATTGCATACTATTTTATTTGTAATTTATGGTAGGATAAGATTTAGTATAATTGCAAAGATCCGGTCGTATAAATTAGGTAAATTAGCGCGGCGCTCGTAGCCAGTACGTCAAAAATACGCGTTCGAACGAATCGCCACGCTCTACGTGAAAAAATATGAAAAAAATACATATTTGTTTTCTACATACAAGCTACTTTAAACAACTAACTGCAAGAGTCCTAGCGCCCTATAATTGGTTGAAAGTAAATGTGGAAGTGGACTCCGCCAGTACTAATTTTGCATCGATGCATCAAGGCTTTGATTGCAGAGCATCGTGTAGGCGGGTAAGCAATGTATAATAATATATATACTTATACAAATAAGTAATGGCTTCAATGTACATACTATCAAGAAAGTACCGGGAATTGGTCATTTTGAAACCCCGCTGCAAGGGCTTTTTTATTTTTTTTTACGTGCGGAAATCCCTTTTAGAAGATTTTATTTTTGTAAGTGAGCACAGCTGTCCTCTATGTCCACGCGGTGTTTGAGCATCTCTGGTCACTTAATTTGTTAAATATACGCCCAAGGTTTTAAATTAAAACAAGGATTACCTCCGTATTTTAATTGTTCAAAAATTTGTTAAAATGTATTATGTATAGACACATTATAATGAGTGCGTTTATTTCGAAACTAAAATTTTGTAAACACATATCAAATTAACTACTTGTAACTTGTTCATATGCCTCCTTATTTCGCAGTTTTAACCAGTTAAAGATCTACATTTTCTGCACTAGTTATTGTCGAGTTAATATACTTATTTGTGTTGTATTAGTGCAAATAGTCAATTTCAGTATCAAACTCCTCGTTTAAACCAAGGTACATGTATTTTACACATAATATTCAGTTCAAAATAAAAATGTTTGCAGGTGCTAATTTACGTATACATGTTCAACCTTTATTTTATAGGGTGCAATTTTAGAAAATATACTTACGTGTTTATTTCATTCTAATCAGGAGGTATATAAAATTTCGTGATTCTTACATTGAATATGACGGACTTCCGTATGAAACGTTTGTAGAAAAGTTCATTCCTTAGCGGTGAAATTTTCATATAAGCTGATAGACTTATGTTTTTATTTAATTCTAAAGCAGGTATATGAAATTTCGTACTTCTAGCTTGGAGAATGACGAACTATTTAAACAAACGATCTTAGAAGTGTATAGTTTATAAAAATCTTTCCTTAGTGGATGCATGTAAAATGCTAAAGTTTCAAATTTGTAGGTCCATTGCTATAGATTCTGCGCTGATAAATCAGTGTATAAATATTAGTCGGGACAAGTAATTACAATTATGTATCTATTATAGTTTTGGTTTAAAATTATTATTACAACTTACTCAGACAGCATCGAGTTTTAATTATTTCCTGAATACTTTTCAAGAGTACTATAAAGTAATAGAACCTAGAATAAAAACATGAAATTGAAAATTAAAAAACTTCTGACACAAATTTATTTATAGCTTAGAACCATTTCGATCGTATAAGCTTTCGAACAAAAAAGCCGCATCAAAATCGGTTCATCCATTCGGGTGCTACATTACTACAGATAGACACACACAGACACATCAAACTTGTAAAACCCGGTCGTTTTTGCGTTGGGGGTTAAAAGTACAATAATAGTCGAGTAGTTTAGATTCTGTGACTAGATATGAGTTTGAACCATCTATAGTATATTTTAATTACTATGTTCAATAACAGCTTAATTTCTTCACAAGTAGGAGCGCAGAAGGCGGATCCGCTAGGGCCCCTCGTTTATAGTCTAGTGATCTATAAAATCATCACAAAGCTTAAATCTGGTCTAAATTTATCGTACCTAGTCGGTGGGACCCTTGGAGGTTCACCGGAAGACAGGATCTGAGTGCTCTGATTCCTCGTCCGAAGGAACTGGGTCTGAAAGTGTTTGTGGGTTTTCCCGTAGTTCTGCGGCGGCGAGCCCAGTCATACCTCATGTTCAACGCACTTGGGATGACGGCATCGGTGAGAAGGCTAGGGAGCAGTTGGTGGAGGGTGCTTCCGGAGCCGAGCTGGCTAGGCTCCGGACGGTGTCACAGCCGGAATCTGGAGAATGGTTGAACGCCCTGCCTTCGCCTCACCTGGGCACTTTGTTGGACGACAATACTTTGCAGGTGGCGGTGGCCCTCCACCTAGGCTGCAGGGTCTGTGAACACCATAGTGAGGGCATGCAGCCTTAACGGAGCAATATTCATTTGCTCCATTTGCTCGTATCTGGTGCAAAGATTCAACCCGCCATTCAACGTGACAATGCAGCCAGCGTAATGGGCCCCTTTGCACCAGGTACGGTGAGGGGCGATTTGATAAATTAGACCTTGACCTCAACGATTACTCAATTGTTAAAATTGAGTAATTATGTGTTCGAATAATTACGAGTATTAAATAGTTTTATTGGTCTATTACTCTGTGGTTTGAACAAACCACATTAGCTGACAGGAATTAACGTGATTATGGTATATGCCAGGTAGATAGATGGGCTGAAGACCTGTAATAGGTGACTGGGATAGACTGCCCTGCGATTGCGGGGCCCAATCCCAGTCCACGTCGCAATTGCTCTGTTGTCCACTGTGCCTGGGCTACCGCGAAGCCGTGCAGGGTAACGGATAGTGCTGTAGCTGTGGCGAAGTTCTGGGCCGATTTTTGTTTTGAAAGACGGTTAGCCGTTGACTCGTAGAAGTTGACTGAATGCGGAAGGCGGAGCATTGGGAGCTATAGCGCACTTTGGGAGTGGGCTATGTCCAGTGGACTGCGATAGGCTAATTGATTGATTGTTGAAGGTGATTTTGAATTGCCTGATGTTTCGACCAGGTTTCACTGGCCATGGCTCCCGGTTTATCTATCCCGTTAACATGACAGTGATCATGACCTTGTGTACAGGGTGTTCATGTGTGTACAGGGTGTTCATGTGTGTACAGGGTGTTCATGTGTATGCATGGGTATACAGGGCTCTACCAACATCCTCGAGGCCCAAACAAATCTCAACTGCAAGTCGTTGCATCTGCTTAGCAACGAACAAGGCTCTGGCAAAGGTTTTCCTCTCAAGGTTGGAAGGTCAATTGGCATTAGCTCCCATAAAACGAACTAAACTAACTTCTCTCACAAAACTAACTTCTACTCTTATTCCATCTCTGTGCAAGCGGTCAGACTGTGGAATTACTTCCATCTGACATCCGAGCTAGCAACTCGATATGAGTCTTCAAAAGTAAAGCGAGATAACTTTACTTTTGAAGACTCAATAAAAATAATAAATCACATCTCAATAATAATCATAAAAATAATACCCGCAAACACTATCTATCTTCTACTTTGTGACTTAACTACTCATGCTCATAAATAAGGTGTCACAAAATTAGGTCTCTGAATTTGGTGAGATAACTTGGTATCGACAAAATATGTAATTGAAACAAAAAAAAATATCGGGTAAAGTAAAAAAAATAAATTTAAAAAATTTAAAAATAAAAAAACAAAAAATTTAAAAAAAGACACCACCAGCGACCAGCGTCACGTGACGCGACGAGCCCGTGACGCACGTGGTAGGCGTGCAGTCCTTCTCCTCGCAGTATTCTCCAAGCGGATGTGTGGGATATACCTAAATCGCGACCAGCGTCACGTGTGCTCGTCGCGTCACGTGCCGCTGGTAGTGTTTTTTTTTTGTTTTTTTTTATTTATTTTAATTTTTTTTTTTTACTTTACCCGATTTTTTTTTGTATATGATATGTTAAATGATATGATATGATATGTTTAGTTTATATTGTGTTAATATGTATGTTTTTGTATTTTAATTTAAATATGTTTGTAATTTTGTGTGTGTTCATGTATTCATTCACGCTATCATACACACGTATATATACCCCTATTCTTGTTTTCACGATCTCCTCTCGCCGGTCTGCTAGAAGAAGTTTCTTTAAGGAATTAACAGTACCATTGTACTATTTTTTCCACCATCCAATTTTTGTAGTGTTTTTATTGTGTGTGCATAAATAAAAAATTAAAAAAAAACACAACAAAAGACACCGTGGTTCCCAAACCGGAGGGGGCCATCTCGAAACCGGAGATGGCCTAGGGTCAGTCGGGGTGCGAGGGATATGCGCTATGGGCAACCTTACACCCCGGCGTCTGTAGACCCGAGACGTCGTGCGGTTTTAGTCGGTTCAAGCCCGACATAACCGCCCCCGCTGGCACGCGGGGGGGGTATCCGAAGGGATTTCCGCACGATAAAAAAAAAAAAGGTATGTCTGCAGACCCAAGACGGCGTGCGGTTTTAGTCGGTTCAAGCCCGACATAACCGCCCCCGCTAGCACGCGGAAAAAAAAAAAAAGGTATATCATGGAAATAATTTTTTTTTAAAGTTGGAATCACACTGGAATCATCCAAATATACATAGTTTCATCATCATCATCCTCCTTTTTTTTTTTTTTTTTTTTTCGTGCGGAAATCCCTTCGGATACCCCCCCGCGTGCCAGCGGGGGCGGTTATGTCGGGCTTGAACCGACTAAAACCGCACGCCGTCTCGGGTCTACAGACGCCGGGGTGTAAGGTTGCCCATAGAGCATATCCCTCGCACCCCGAATATCCCTCGCACCCCGAATATCCCTCGCACCCCGAGTATCCCTCGCACCCCGATATCCCTCGCACCCCGAATATCCCTCGCACCCCGAGTAATCCTCCTAGCGATTTCCCGGTTGCATCCAAAGTGTGCACTTTGGCACCTGGGGTTCACTGATTAATTTTGATTGGTTGGAAGTCAATAACTTTTACGAGAGCGACTGCCGTCTGACCTCCCAACCCCGAGAGGTGCGGCTTTTTTTTTTTTCGTGGGGATAGCTGTTACGCACCGCACCTCCGGCTACGGGGCGACAACGTGGCGGCGTCACGCCACCCGCGAATCTCCTCAGGCGGAGGCCGACTACCACCATCCGCCCGGTACGCTACCGTTCGTCGATACACTTCGGCGAGCACTTCCGCCTCCAAGTCCCATGGGGGTGTTCCGGCCAACGCGCAGGCCACTTCCGTCGATACGGTACGGTAACCACCTTGACCGCCATTACCCTCTGAGGGCGCCACAGGCGGGCTCTATTCTCGGCGGTCGAGGACGTCGCCCACACCGGCGCACCGCGAGTGGTGCGCCTGCGCCAGAGTCTCGTCCGTTGTTTAGCAGGTGCAGACTTGCAGATAAGGTTGACTTGGGCCTCAATGAGGAAATGTACATAATCTCACTGTCTGCAAAAAGAAAAGACTACCTTCATCAAAACTGGATTAAATCTAAAAACTAGGGATGCGATGCAGCTAGCCGATCGCAAGAAAATTGAGCTGAGCGAGCATTAATTTTTTTATTTCAAAGTCTGAAAAATTCAATTTTTGCACGCGCGAACATTTTCCATTAGTTTCAATGGTAAATTTGTTTTTCGGTGATAATTCCTCAATGCATGCAATATGTATTTTAGACATTTCAAAACATGCCTCTAGATTGTCGTTATGACCATGCCACATTTGGTTGACATCAGATTTGTGGTTGCAAAGGAGTATCCGAGTTTGTAAGCGGCTATCCCGCGTTCGGCTCGCTCAGCTCAATAAATATAAATAAATAAATAAATATTCTACGACATTCTACACAGCGCTTTCTAGACACAAAGTAAGCAAAGTTTAACTATAGATTTCAAATCGGAAAAAGAGAACATCTAGGACGGGAATTGAACCCGGGACCCTTACAGTTTAACTAGCTAAAAAATGTGGTATTAGCGCTTACACGCTCAATACAACAAACATATTTGCTTGGTTGGCTTTCAGCTGTCATTCACATCAGAGATGTTTGGGGTCGACTAAATATCTTACGCAAGATTACACTAAGAAGATAATACTACTACGTCGTATTTACAGGTTATTGTAAACCTGCTTCAGATGCTCTGACGATCAGCAGCAATCAAGTGCCTCAATTCGTGTTGATAATGTCTCAGGAATGAAAGAAGAAGAAAGAAAAAAACATTTATTGGCGTAAAAATGGACTGAATATACAACCTAAAAACATTCCTGAGAGATTAGAAGTATGTACGAGTATGTAAGTATTTTCATTAAATGATTCCATGAGAGTCACCATTATAGATCAGCCACCATGTTACAATGATGGCCTACAGCTTGACAGCATCGTCAGAGGCTTTTGCACCCACCCACGTCTCCGTTTGTAGGAAGAAGTTTGTAAGCCGTCTTCACCCGGGGGTGGTACCCCGGGACAAGTTCCTTGGGAGCGCATACCCGATCACCCTATACCTTACTAGCGGATGTCAGTGGCTTCACCCGCATGATATTATGCATGTATTATACGTATAAACCTTCGTCTTGAATCTTATCTATTAATCTATTTAAAAAAAACCGCATAAAACTCCGCTGTTTTTGTTTCTTGTTTTGGACACGTCAATTTGACTTCACCTCGCCTGATGGTAAGCTGAAGGTAAAGTATCAGGAAAGAGGGTCACCATTACATATACGTACCATGTTAACTATGGTGGCACTCAGCTTGACGGCCTCATCAGAAGAGGATTGTCGTCGCAGCACCGCGTGACACCCACCGGTCCCACTAGTGCTGCGACCACAATCCCCCTGCCCGGCTATGCACTTGCTGACCCCTGAACGCAATCAAACCGAAATTGAATTACTATGGAGGGGTTTTCGCAATCGTGCACGGTGGTACCTACCCGGCCGAATTTTGTGACAAATTTGTGTCATAAAATTTCTACCACCAGTAAAAGTGTGTGAGTGTGTGGTTTTAAAGATCTAAGCATACATAGGGACAGATAGACAGGAAAAGCGACTTAGTTTCATACTATGTAGAGATATATCATGCCTATCAATTACCTTTGAAAACTACTTATCGTTAATTTATGCCTATAAAATATAGACAGGCATATTGTTTACAAAATACGCCTTATTTTATGTTATTATAGAGATATACTTAAGTATTAATTCCTTAAAATAAAGTAATCACACACATAAACACAAAAGTTTACTTATATTTTTTTGTTGACACACAGGGACACAGGCTGATTTTCACATCTCGGCACTTAGAATGGTTAAGACTGGGAACAAGGAAACAAGAGTGTTGATAAAGTATTTATATTGTGGCAAAGCAAAGAGATACCGAACCGATTGGTAATAGATGGAATTGTTTGCACTATATAACGATGACATCTCAGCCCTACGTGTTGTTTAGGACAGGACAGGAGAGGGTGGGATTAATTGGACGAGCTCATCGGAACACTTGCCAAGGTAGAGGTGGTAAAAAAGTGCTAAGGAGGCATCGTCTCTATGCAACTACAAAATATATATATCTCTGTGGCGAAGCGGTAGTGCATTCGACTGCTACGACAGGAGGCGCGGGTTCGATTCCCGCTCACTGCAAATATTTGTATGCATGAATATGTCTATTTGCATTGGTCTGGGTGTTATGTATTTACAAAAAAAAAGTATATAAGTATGTTTATCCGCATTCTGAAACCCATAACACAAGCTAGTTAAACTATGTTTCCTTTGGGTCTAGACAGCGCTGTGTGGAATGTCGTAGAATATTAATTTATTTATATTAAAGTTTAATGAAATTTAGAAGCAATTAGTGTACTAACTTGTCCATCGAAAAAGCTCAATATGCAGGGCGCCCCAAGACGTATTTATTTATATTTATTTAATTCTTTATTGCACACATAAATTACATCTTATGAGATGTTATGTACAAAAGGCCAGCTTAACTCAAATTTGAGTTTTCTTCCAGCAAACCCGGGAGTGCACAGAGGGAGGGAGTTCAATGCTTAGAGAGGCAAACGTATATATGTATAGGAGAATTTCTAATATCCAGGAAAGGTCAAGGTAGCTCAGTTGGTCAGAGTATGCCCTCTAACAAACAGTCCCTTTCGCGGGTTCAAGCCCGGTCCTGGATGTTAAATTCTTCCGATTAAAATTTACAAAATATAGTTAACGACCACAGTGACGTAATGGTAGAGTATTCGACTGCTGAGAAAGTGGTCGCGGGTTCGATTCCCGTTCAGTCCAATGCATGAATGTGTATATTTGCATTGGTCTGGGTGTTTCTTAAGTATTTGTTAAGAAAATGTATCCAGGTGCTTTTATCCGTATTCTAGCACCCAGATACAAGCTAGTTTTAGTCTAACTAGCTTGTACCTGGGTGCTTTGGGTCTAGACAGCGCTGTGTTTTTATATTTATTTATTTAATAATATTAAGCTTAACTTTCACGTAGTCGACATTCAAGCTTTATGATCATTTCAAATAATTAAACTCAAAGGTCAATACTATATAATACCAACACTTTTTACGACGTTTACCCACGTTTAACTTGACATTGGCACGTTTAGCCAAGTTTTTGTTCAAGTATTTTCAATCTTTAAGTCTGCGGGACCGTTGAATTAACCAATTATGTACTGATGATTAGACTACTCAAGTATCTAAATTTATAGTACACTAACGTATTAGGAAATAGACATAATATTTATGATAAGTACTGATTGAACCACTTACATACTGTGCCACGTCCTGCCCAGATCGATGTAATGTTTTCATTTAGACAATTAAGTATGCCTACACATACACAAACTCACACAACACATACAAACACACACGCACAACTAAACAAAGTCGTGTTAGTTATGTCCGGGATAAACTCAAGAACGGGTTTGTCTTCACCAATACTGTGCCTCTTTGTAGCTTTTTTTTTTGCAAACATCGCCCCGGTTAACCCCGCCCCCACCTCCTCCTGTCAGCCTGCGGGGGCTGTTGCGTCGGACTCGACGTTGCCGGGGCGCAAGGAGACATTCACGAAATGAATTCAGCTGATAAGGTAACCAACATAAATTGATTCTGACATCGAGCGAAGTTTGCCGGGTCAGCTTGTAAATAATAACTAACCTTATGGAGACAGCTATTTTCCTACACGGCTTGCGGTGTGATGGGTTGAGCACTGGATCCTATCATACACGATATTAATTTATCTTAGTTTCCTTTATAATTAACTGTATCTTAACTTTGTACCTAATAAAATGGAAAATGTTAGCCGGTAAGTGTAAACATTTTCAACAAATATCATAAAAAAGACTTGAGATTTGCATTAAGATAGTAATATCAACCTAAACAAAATTGAAAGATCTGTAACGATTGAACACTCTTTCGTGTCACCTTTTTTATATTAAAAAGTAAAAACAACGTCACAAACTCTATACCCAATAGCTTTTTAATCACACCCTTAATCACACCGACGCCGTGACCACGGCAACCGCATAAACAGCCGAGCACCGTGTCCGATAGTTTTTTTACCAATTTTTACTTATTTTGCTTATTATTTGTATGTGAATATTTTAAGTATCGTTTGTTAAGTTTTAGTGTCCATTCAAAGATGGATCCAGACGACGAAGAAACCTTCGCGGGGGCCCTTAACATCGGCTCCGAGACCACTGAGGCGGAGAAGGAATATGAAAAAGTAAGGTTTAAAAACATATATCCATAGCTAAAATGTTTATCAAAAGGTGGAGAATTACCTTTTCATATCAGCTGCTGTATCAGATTGTACATTTTGAAAGGGCTTGTTGTGACCCCTTATAAACGCGGTATAACTTTCCATGAGGTTCGATTGTAGTATCACTTATACAGCTGTCCAGTAAAGGATAGTCCTCTTTACCCTCCAAACGTGACGAATATCACATTAACTTATCATGGAACTCGTAATGATAATGATGACTTATCACAAATGTAATGTTACTGCGCTAATGTAATGATTTTGATAAATTTAAAACTTTTTTAGTAATCAGTCTTAAAAAAGTTCAAAATCATTACAAATTATTACAATAAATTCAAGAATGTAGATAGTAACGTAGTTTGTAAGCTATGGAGTGGAACTCACTACCTGAATCGGGTGTTTCCTCGTGGCCAAACTAGATTGCCAAACTGATTTGGCCACGAGGAATAATATTTCCTTGTAGCCAAACTGGTGCGTCACAGGAGGATAAAATAAAAATTAGAACATCCTTTATCTAAGAGTAGGGAAGTATATACCAACCTACTTATTATAGTTTATATAAGTAGGCTCTTGACTCAATCTAAAGAATTTTTCGGAGATGGGAACGTTATATAGCTGTCCAAGTCCATTTGAACAATTAAATACCATCCATGGAGACCTTTCAGAGTCTACGTCCTCGACAAATGTTAAGCCCATGGTTTATGCTCTCATAACTGATAAATCAGAAGAGTCCTATAAAGCGTTATTATTTATTACTTTCTAGACATAACTTATACCTACTCAAGTAGGTATTAAGTTATCATTTCTAAAAAGCCACTACACTTTTTTATTTGTTCACGACTGTACATACTTAGTCCACGGCAGTACAAACTTATATACAGGTTGACTCAAAAGTTTAATGACAAGTAAAATCAGTTTGGCAATCTAGTTTGGCCACGAGGAAACACCCCCTGAATCTGTGTTTCTGGAAACCTATCACCTGGGAATCTTCATGTCTCAAGTGAATAGATTTCGTCCAAATAAACATGTTTCATCGGTAGACTACATCAGCACTGCTCTATCAGCAGGTGATATGGAGGCATTTTTACTATCAATGAAAAAAATCTTTGAAATATTTCAGTTTCATGAAATCTAGGTGTTAGTTGCATATAATTTAAAATAGACTAGTCAAGGTGATTGTATGATGTGACCAGTTCCCAGCAAAATTTCTACATCTAGATTTAATTCATGTTTCACAATTTTCTCTTAAAATGCCGATGTTGACAATTCTCCTAATTTCAGACGTACGAATGAGATTTAGGTCTTAAAACTAAGAATAAAGGAAAAAAGAGAGATCATTTTGAGATTTTTGACTTGTTATAGTTTGTTGTTCGTTTGAGTAATTTGTACACTAAAACATAGACAAAAAATATACATAAACAGAGTCGTTAAAATGTGTATTTACCTCATCATTATTGCTTGAATGCTTCTGAAAATAAAGCAAAGGTGCATTAATAAATTTATGTTACATACAGGTATTGGATCAGCTTCGTGAACAAGAGGGTATGAAGCTGTACTCTGATGTTTACACCAAACTATATGACTCCTACTTCAAGATGAAGGAAGAAAAAGGCGTTTTTCTGGAAGAAATTAATACGCTTAAGGTAACGAAGAATACAATTGTTGCAATCCTATATAACATTTACATAATAGCAATTTTTGTGTTCAATAAGCCTTTATTTATATTAATTTCAGAACAAAATGAGACGTTTCGATGATCAAGTTGCGGACTACCTGCGTGATATTGCTGATGGCCACTCAACCATCGAGAAACTCCGTGCTGATATCGGTTAGATTCTGCCATACGCTCACTGCACACACACACGCACACTCACACGCACACACCCTCACACTATCCCACACATACACACACACACACACTCACACTTTCCCACACATACACATACCCTCTCCCACACACATATATTATTTATTTATACAGAACGTGGCTTTTGATTATTCACATCAGGAAGTAGAGTGACTAGTAGTAGAGTGCTTCGGTTTTGTAGACCGTTCTCTCCATCATACGATGCATGGCTATAACTTGATATATAACAAACACACTGTCAGACACACACACAGGAAATATACACACACGCATACGGATTAATTAACTTTTAATTATTAATGTGATTACACAATGCATATATCAGACATTGCTCATTTCGAACAGATCATAGGGCTTCCAAATAGAACCCATTTTAATAAATTTCATGTATAAATTCCAGAGGAAGCAAAAGCATTGGCAGACGCGATGCACGCCCGTGAGCTCATCGGTGTTGAGAGCATGGAGACAATGAAGAAGTTAGTTGTCAGGCTGGAGAAGGAATTGGACGCCAGGAAACGTGCGGGCGATGACGATGCGTAAGTGGAACGATAAGTATAACATTTAAACTAGATTTAGAGGATATTCGATTGGGAAAATTACTCCATCCTCCATAGGTGGGCACACGTGGGCGTGGCAACTTTACATCAGGCTGCGGCTGCAGTTTTAGTAGGTTCAAGCTCGACATAACCTCCCCCGCTGGCTGATGGGGGGTATTCAAAATTATTCCGCAGAGATAAAGAAAGGCTGGCCGTAGATTTTTATCACCGTAGCTTTTATAAAAATATTTGAAATAAAAATCATGAACTCAAAATTTAACATATACAAAGATGCTTTTTATCTATGTTTCGCTTTTTTTTCGGTAGTGCTGCAATTGGGTTACAGGATTTTTAGAATTTATACCGGGCGAAGCCGGGACCAGGGCCACTAGTATTATATAGATACAATACCATTTATTAGAATTGGATAGAAATAAAAAGCATAGTTAACGTATCATAACATAACTTCACGCCTGTATCCCCGAAGGGGTAGGCAGAGATGTGTATTACATACCCAAGATACGCCAGTTATGTTAAGGTTCCAATGTAATAGGGGGCGAGCCTATTGCCATCTACCGGGCACATTATTAAGCGAGCTATAATTAACATTTATTAATGCACACATAACTACGAAAAGTCAGAGGTGTGTGCCCGGGGCGACTGGGGATCGAACTCGAGACCTCGTCTCAGCAGTCCGTTACGTACGCCACTGGGCTATGTAAACGGTATAAATATATATATAAAACCTTGCCTTATCCTTATAACAACGACAAGCTTCTACATCCGTACATAGTTTACATAAGTTGTAAAAATAGCAATAATAACGTAAAGTTTGATTGATAGCTCAATTATTTTCACAATATAAATAGAAATTATATTCAAAGAATTTTAACACAATTCTATTTATAGAAATTTCAATTTCTATGAAGAATTATTATTAAAGACATAAGACTGAAAAGTAATGTTACTAGGTATCCTAAAAATATAATGAAAATAAAAATCAGTTAGTAAAATTTAAAAGTATCAGGTATTTGATTCAGGGGTGTGTGTTGGGTAACCTCCTCGAGTGTCGCTCCGATTCCGATCCCGCTGCAGTCCGGGGGGAACGGAATCGGAGCGGCCGGTACACCCTGGGCGGCGGTCAATGGCTTCCCCTTCACCCCTTCATAGGGTTGGCATTGATCGTCGGCCAATACCCAACGTGGCGGGAACACATCGCTCTCCGTACTCCTCTGCTTTCAGAGGAGACAGGATGAGCGATGCTGTTAGTGGTGAGATGGCCCAGGGTCAGCCGGGGTGCGAGGGATATGCTCTATGGGTAACCTTACACCCCGGCGTCTGAAGACCCGAGACGGCGTGCGGTTTTAGTCGGTTCAAGCCCGACATAACCATCCCCGCTGGCCGGCGGGGGGGTATCCGAAGGGATTTCCGCAAGATAAAAAAAAAAAGGTATTTGATTCAATTCTAATTTTTATCAGTAATTAAAAATACATTAAAATTATAATAATTTCATGCTTGGAATAACTAACGTAACTTGAATTATTTAAATTGAACTATGTAGGTCATAATTTGAATTTGATTTCATTATGTAATTAAGTTATTTTTATAATAACTTGATGATGATGATTTATAATAACATGATACTGCTCTACAAAAAAGGTGACCCAAAGGATATATAGGCAATTATCGCCCCATCAGTCTCCTGCCATCACTCTACAAACTTTTTCATCAATTATCGAAAAGAGAATTAGTAAGAGTATAGAAATACACCAACCGATAGAACAAGCCGGCGTCAGAAGTGGATATTCTACGATAGATCATATCCACTCAATTGAGCAAATAATTGAAAAATATAGCGAGTACCAGAGACCACTATATGTTGCTTTCATCGACTACCAGAAAGCCTTCGACACGATCCTACACTCTTCTATATGGACCGCTCTAAGCTCACAGCACGTAGAACAAAAATATATAGAAGTTGTTAAGTATATATACAACAACTGCAGTAGCAGAGTGAAGCTTGAGTCGACAGGACCGCCAATAAGCATAAAAAGAGGTGTAAGGCAAGGGGACCCTTTGTCACCGAGAATTTTTATAGCGGTGCTAGAGATGGCCATCAGCAAAATCAATTGGAAAAGAACTATATAAACTATATAAAAGGACTAAATATCAATGGAAAATTTATCAGCCACTTAAGGTTCGCAGACGATATTATTCTTCTATCCGAAGATACAAGAGAACTAGAATCTATGATACTCTCATTAAAATCTGTGAGCATTGAGGTAGGCTTACAAATGAATTTAAATAAAACCAAAATTATGACTAACAGCATAAAATATCCCTTGTATCTTGACCAAAATTTATTAGAATACGTGGAAAGCTACATATACTTAGGAAAACAAGTTTCTTTCGATAAGCAAAACAATGAATTAGAAGTAGAAAGAAGAATTTCAGGCGCATGGAGAAAATTCTGGAGCTTAAAGGAAATATTAAAAGGAACTATGCCTATTAATCTAAAGAAGAAAGTTATGGACACCTGCTTGCTTCCCTCCATCACCTATGGATGCCAGACATGGAAGTACACACTGAGAGTGAAAAACATGATCAGGTCATGTCAACGAGGTATGGAGAGAAGCATCACAAATGTGAGAAAAATACAAAAAATCCCACATAGTATTATACGAAAAAATACTAAAATTATAGACGCACTTAAATTCTCACTAAGATTAAAATGGCGCTGGGCAGGACATGTGGCTAGGATGGAGGGCGACCGTTGGACTACCAGACTGACGTCATGGCAGGGCCCTGCAGGCATTAGAAAAAGAGGAAGACCGACAACTCGCTGGGAAAACGACTTAATAAAAGTAGCAGGAAAACATTGGAAAACAAAAGCCAAAGATAGGGACAAGTGGAAAAATCTGGAAGAGGCCTTCACCCTCACATAAGTAGGGGTTCTTGCATGTTAAGATAGTGATTATTTTATTTCATTTTTTATTCGTTTTGCATTGCACGTCAATAATGTAACAGGGTTAATTTAAGGAACTTAAACAATAATAAATTATAATTTAATAATATTAGAGAAAATAATACTATTATTACAGGAATTTAAATTAATTATATAATAGATTATAGTCAATAAACTAATAATACTGAGAATAATGAATTATAAACAACAAAAATGACACAGAATACTGAATGAACCATCCATAATAATAATATATTTGTAACTAGAATGTATTTGTTATGGGATTACGCAAGAAATAAAAGGGTTTTTTTTTTTTTTATTTATTTATTTATGTAGGTCATAATTTGAATTTGATTTCATTATGTAATTAAGTTATTTTTATAATAACTTTAGAAACCTACATTTGGCTCCAAAAATTCACCAATTTTTTTTTAAATTTTAACTCAGTATACTTATCCCAGTGATACCCGCGCAGCAAAAACAAAGCTATTCAATTCAAAATTCATAAATTGCTATTAATATATAATTCACTAGCTGTTGCCCGCGGCTCCGCCCGCATCTCCGCCCGCGTGGAATTTCGATCCCGTTCCCGCTTCCATAGGAACCTATTACAGGGATAAAAAGCCCATGTCCATTGAGTAACAAACATTCAAATATACATTCATCCATCCTGCATGGATGGATGAATGTGAACGCACTGTATAATATTAGTGGGATGAAACTCCAGCAGTATAGTAGTTACGGGAAAACTGACATATTTTTGAGTAAAGATTTAGATCGGAAAAAGAGAACATCTAGGACGGGACTTGTACCCGCGACCAGTCCCTTACAGGGGGAATGCTCTGACCAACTGAGCCACCTAGACACGTCCCAGTCCCTGGTCGCGGGTTCAAGTGCCGTCCTAGATGTTCTCTTTTTCCGATCTAAATCATCATAAAAAAGTAAGCATACAAAATGCTTAAAAATTTAATTGAAATATTTTTGAGTACCTAGTCAAATCGAAACTACACTTTTAATATTTTATAACCATGAACGGTTTTAACTACTCTATAAAAGACCCGCAGACTACAGACTTTACATCCACAATAGTTATTTATGCAACTGTGGTATAATGAGGGGTATTAAAACATGAATGTGGGTTTATCACACGAAGCGAAGCTGAGTGTGATAATAGAATCACATGAGTGTTTTAATACCTAATTATACAGTTCCATACAAGACTTTATCTTCACCCACGATTACGTCTTCGGATAATGATTTACCTACTGCCCTTTGATATTTTCCAATTCATGAAATCTTGGTACGCCTTTTCATACTGTTTTTTAGATTTTTCCGGTAGTAATTTGTTAGAAATGTCCTTTGCTGCATTCGAAATGTCTGGAGGTGTGTTATCAAAACTTGAATCGCTCATTTTAGTAAGTAAACAAAACAATTTGCAAAAATAATAGCGAAGAAAAATAGCGGAAATTCGAATTCGAACGAATAAGCTTTAATTTTTTTTTTACGGCGCGCCGCCGCTGTTGTAGTGCAATGCAACGCGCGTGAATGACAGTTATTTTTTTGAAACTCATACAGATTCCACGCATCGAGCGCTAAGAATTTGGCTGTCTGATGAGTAACCCTTTGCGCGGAAGAGATTGAAAAAGCGAAAGGAGTGTTATTATGAAATTTCATACAACATAATAACACCCGTTCGGATGATATTATGGTTATTAGGACATTGGATGTATTAATGTTGGCAATAAGCTAACTGTTTCAGAATCTTTTATAGAGGATTTAAAGCATGGGTGTAGATAAATAGTTTAATCAGGCTGTTAATCAGTCTGAAAATGTGTGTGCCAGTATAATCTTTAGTAATATTATAGGGGAAATATTTAAAGGTTTGCTTTTTGTATTGAAAAGGCTCCGAAACTACTTGACCGATTTAAAAAAGTCATTCACCATTAGAATGCTACATTATCCCTAAGTAACATAGTTTACTTTTATCCCGATATTCCCACGGGATCAGGACTTACGCGGGTAAAAGCGCGAGGCGGTGCTAGTGTGCGATAGAGACACGCTCTACAAAACCGAAGCAAGCCAATCTTAGCCGGGCTCCTAACTCTTCTTTTCAACGTGCCAATACAAAAGGGTACCTGTAGTGTAGTAGTGTAGTGTAGTGTAGTGACTAGCTGATACCCGAAGCTCCCCCCGCGCGGGGGTCACGTATTTTGGTCATATCTCCGGTTCTACTTAACCAATTGCAATCAAACATACGGCAGATTTTAAGTCTGACCAAGACCGTCCTAATAGAAAAACCGCATCAACATTCGTTCCGTAGTTATTGCGTCCGTTGCTAACAAACAGCCAAACTAAGAAGAATAACACATATTTTTAAATATCTCCAATGTACAGACACAACTTATTTACAATTGAATAATAGAATAGATGTGCCGGCTCGTTAAAAATGAACATCCGAATACGTATAATATATTTACTGTCAAGATCCGCGGGTACGGATCTTACCTTTTTACTTAATAATTTTTTAATGCTACCTAATCACCTAAGTATGTATAGAAAGCTTTTACTAATACGTATGCTATTTTAGGATCGTCAGCACCTGAGATGGTAGCCCGTATCATCTGGACTTCACCCCAGCTTCTCACCATCCAGCAGGGTGCAGTCAATTGAATACAATAATAAAAAATAATAAAAAATTACAGTGAAAAATTCAATCTACTTTTAGACTTCTAATGTTTGAAGATAAAGAGCCCGCTGGTTGCAAATTGTTTTTATTTATGTGAAAGTATGGCAATTAAATCATCTTCATATTATTATTTTTTTATGTCTAGTCCGTCAATTTGATTGCACCATGCCTGAGGTAAGCTGAGGGGAAGTATTAAAAAGAAGTAGCTTAAATGGTGGTCCCTACTTTGATGGTCTCGACTAATGCTTTTTCACTCCCCGCTTAAAGAACCCAGCATTGTAGGAAGAAGGGTACACGTGTATAGTTAAAGCATTCCAGTATGGTAAAAAGGTTCCAACAAGATAAAAGATCCGTCAAAAAAGTAAAGGATACGAATACGGATCTTCCGTCTCCCTCAGATAGCTGCGGATACGGATAGCCGGTACATCACTAGTAGACACATAATAATATATCCAAGTCGCACCTCTTTTTAGCATCACTGGTAAAAATGTAAGTCTACTTCCTCAGCATTATTACAAAATAATATAAGCAGGAAAAAATAATTATGTTGTACTCTGAGTGAATTCACAAGGGCGGCATTATTTTTTAAAAATACATTCTTTTATTTTAAAAATGTATACTATCGAATTAGGGTTCAAGTGAAAATGTAGTAAGTGTGAAATATAGAAAATAAAAAAAATACATTTTGAGGATTTGGTCCGTACAGAAACGAAGCAGAAAATGTAATTAAAAATACTTTAGTTTTACATAATTATTGCGAGTATTTAAAAAAAGGTAATTATTTACTTAGTTAACCGTAATCGGATAACTGTGGTTATCTTTATGATAATCTTTTCGGTTTCCGTCTACATTGTAACGTTAATAATTAAATTAATCTACAATTTGTATATTAGAACCGAGCATTTTAACGAGGAAACGAACACAGTTTGTTTATGGAAGTTAATTACGTTTTTTAGGGTACCGTACTCGCGGGGTAAGTGATAGAACCCTATTCCTGAGGCTTGATTTTACCAGTGAAAATGTATTCAACTAAACGTTTCACGTTTTACTCAATGACAATTTCATTGAGTAAAATGCCAATTACACTGTTTAGTTCGACTCGGTCGCAGTTTTTAGTTTTGGTAAAATTCAACCTGAGGCGTGAATTAACAGAAAAGGCGTAAGGCATAACATAGGTTAACAAGAATTTTGACTTAGATAATCTACATTTATTTTACCAATAAAAATACAATTAAATTTAAAACTAAACTAAGTAAATTAAACTTATCTAAATTATATATTAAAAAAGATTTAAAATACTGGGCCCCCTCGGCAGGGTGCCTAGGATACAGGCAGAAGATAGAGAAAATGAAAAATGAAATTTGATAGATAAGAAAAAACCGGCCAAGTGCGAGTCGGACTCGCCCATGAAGAGTTCCATAGCAGCAAGTAACATTTTTATATTTGAGATTATTGAATGAAAGGTAAATTGCGGTTTACGATTTATGACGTGACATATTAAAAAAAACTACTCACTAGATCTCGTTCAAACTAGTTTTCGGTCGCAGTTTACATGGTAATGTATATCATATATTTTTTTAGTTTTATAGTTCTCTTATTTTAGAAGTTACAGGGGGGGAGGGGGGCACATTTTACCACTTTGGAAGAGTCTCTTGCGTAAGTGGTCAGAGCATTCCCCCTGTAAGGGACTGGTCGCGAGTTCAAGTCCCGTTCTAAATGTTCTCTTTTTCCGATCTAAATCTTTAGAAAAAGTAAGCATACAAAATGCTTAAGAATTTAATTGAATTAATTAGGCGGAGTCATCAAAAAACAATGTTTAAAAATAATTGTAAAGTTATTCATTGTTTCCGTAGTTCGCAAGAATTACGGTAGATGGCTCCAGCGTCGCCTTAAGACGTATAGAATATATCGGAGAATTTCGGATATCTGGGACGTGTCTAGATAGCTCAGCTGCTCAGAGCATTCCCCCTGTAAGGGACTGGTCGCGGGTTCAAGTCCCGTTCTAAATGTTCTCTTTTTCCGATCTAAATCTTTAGAAAAAGTAAGCGTACAAAATACTTAAGAATTTAATTGAAATAAAATACATACCGATAAAAATATTGTGTATATCAATAATACAATATTATTGGCAGTATGTATTTTATGTTCAATATTATTGTGTGTTGCTTAGCATAGCGCGCCTTTTTGTAATGATATCTGTATGACAGCTACAAAAACTTTGTGATCGGGTCGTGGTTGACGGTAATACGATGGTACGGAACCATTTGCGTGCGCGTCCGCCTTGCACTGGACCGGTTTGAAATATTTAATTACATACCCACAAAGCACATTCGTATTACACTATTAATAAACAATTTAACATAAGTTTTAACAAGCCGTACGCACCCGGAAGCTTGGCTGGCAGGGCGGCGCGGCGGTGCGCTTTATTTCCGCCCAAGATAAAGTTCCGACATCTTTATACTTTCTTAGCCTTGATTTTAATTTTGAAACAAACTATTTATAGCGGATTCTATCGTAATTTATTTTGCTGTTTCATTTGCCGATGTTTCGGCTGCTTTTTAGCAGCCAGAGGTCACGGGGAGACTAAGGCTGAGTGCACATTTGAGAAACAACAGCTTTGATCTGTTCGGAGTGTGCGCACTTTCATATATTTTTGTAGACAGTCTTAAGACTGTCTTTAATGAGCGCTCAGCCAAGATGGTGAATTGTTTCATGTGCGGTTGCATCCAAAGCGTTGCTTAAAGCTCTTTCAATTGACCATCCACAGAAAACAAAAACCTGCCAACTGCCTGCCGGGCTCGCGCAGGAGGGGTTCCATACCATTTTCTGCCTGTTGCCGTTATCAATATCGAGCAAGAACCGAGCAAAAAAAATCACGTTTATTGGGCATTATGGGCGGCCCCTAAAATATTTATTTTATTCTATTTTTTAGTATTTGTAGCGGCAACATAAATACATCATCTGTAATAATTTCAACTGTCTAGCCATCACGGCCCTGGCCTGGCCTGCCTAGCCTAGCCTAGCCTGGTAAGTTTAGTTTAGTAACCCTTCGGGTAAGGAACCCTAAAAAAGATGGCTCTAAACAAATAAAAAATACATTTTGCCTAATACTTAGGTATGGGCCCTTTATAATGAACTGTAGGTGAACTTTCGGAACTCTACAGCGGTTGCCTTGTACATGACACCGGAAGAGATTGGGTGGCCCTTGTATATTCATCGGGTACCAAACAGTTGAGTACTTCCTTTATTTAATAACTTGGTATGCATATATGTTTATAATGAAATCTTAGGACTGGAATTTCAGAGCACTTCAAAACCATCGGACTGATTTGAAAAGAACAATGCCCATGTCAGTATGGAAATCGGTTACACACTTTTTTTGCTATGTCACATAAGTATAAACTGCATTAAAAAGCCTGCATTAAGTAGTAACTGAAAAATAAACGCATATTGTAACAGAACTTTGGGTTATTGAGAAATTATATGATTACAACGAGAAAAACAACAACAACAAGAAAATATTGTGACACTGACAGTTGAACTGACGTTTGAGTTTTCTTTTGGAATGTTTTAAGACAGGGATACCATGTATAAATTAAGAGAAAACTACCACTGAAGCATACATTATTTTACAACTTTAACTGATTATCAATAATAAACTACGAATACATACACGAAATATTAAGATTGCATAACTGCAATATATTTGCATGTCACATTGCGAATTATTGTCACGTATTATTATTTAACCATTTTATTTTAAAAATATTGGTATATTTGCATTCTACCACCAATGGTTTATTTTATATAATGGTAACAATTCAATTAAAATGGAAACGATTATTCATTCAAGTTTTATGTCTTTATAATTTAAATTCAAACCCCAAGTTCTATAGAAGCGATTTAGTGTTGAAAAGTCATACTATAATCAATATTATTTTTTAACATTTGAAATATTGAAGCGCACGTCTAAAAGCGCAACCAAGAATGGGCATTCTCCTTTGCACACTTATTACCGATGAAAATATAGTAATTTTAGAAAACTAAAAAATCTAAAATAAATAATAGTCTTGGCGCGTTTAACGCGATAGCCCAGTGGCGTACGTAACGGACTGCCAAGACGAGGTCTCGAGGTCGTTCCTCAGTCGCGTCGACCCGGGCACACACCGCTGAATTTTCGTTGTTATGTGTGTATTAAAAATGTTAATTATCGCTCGTTTAGTTATGTGCCCGGTAGATAAAGGCTCGCCCCCCTTATTACATTGGGACCTAAATATAACTGCCTACCCCTTCAGGGATAAGTGCGTGAAGCTGCATTGAAGAAGTGCGTTATGTTTAAAAAACAAAAAATACTAATTACCTTGTTAATCAATTTATTAAAAAAATAATTCGGTTTATTTAAACAATTATCATTCATTT
The DNA here is from genome assembly GCA_946251805.1 of Cybosia mesomella. Classification (NCBI taxonomy): domain Eukaryota; kingdom Metazoa; phylum Arthropoda; class Insecta; order Lepidoptera; family Erebidae; genus Cybosia; species Cybosia mesomella. Next base: position 3,779,111 of record OX276413.1, read on the forward strand.
TATTGTTTAAAAAAGAATATGTACAGTTACCGGATCACTAGTATTTCCGCTAACCTCTCCAGCTGAGCTAAATTGCTTGAGTTAGGAGTGGGTTCACGTCAGTAGCGTAACGGTCAGGATTCGAACGCGGGACCGTAAGACCGACTCCTTAACCACTACCAATGCGACATGACATCTGTCGCACGATAAAGAACTGGAATACTTTACCAACACACGTGTTTCCTTCTGCCTATAATCACAGATTCTTTAAGCAGGGATATGAAAAGTACCTGTCGAACCGTTAAACCATATACCACAATGTTAGATTCAGTAGCATCTGGAATGGTTTTTAAAAAAAAAACATAATAATTATAATGTGGTTTGGTTCTAGTCCTGCTGACTATATGCCCTAGAGTATTTTCATATCATCATATCAATATTTCAGTGGGGCAACATCAGCAGTGAAAGAGAAAGAGAAATTTGAGAAAGAGAAGGCGCGCTTGCAGGGCGAGCTTGATGGCGCCAAGCAGCGTCTCACGAACGCGCTGAGCTACCTCGAGGAGTTGGACGCGAAGAATACCACCTCCGAGGAGACCATCGCCAAACTGGAAGAACAACTTGAAGTAAAAAAAACAACTATTCTTATTACTAATATTATAAATGTGGAAGTTTGCGAGCGTGCTTAGATGGATGTGTGTTTGTTACTTTTACACGCAAAAACGTATGGATTCGAATGAAATTCCATTCACACATACATTACTAAAGAACACGCTACGCTTAGCTGTTTGGCTGTGCTAATTTGTCTGTATTGTCTACCGTTTGCTAAGGAGGGAAGTGGATTTATTATATTTCTAACTCTTTCAATTTACTTTGATTAATTTCGATGCGGGTTCCAAGACAGTTCAACTTTCCCTGGGACTTCCCGAGTGTCAGTACTCGGTGTGTTCGTGGGTCGCTACTGTTGTTCGGGTTAATCTTGATGCGTGGGAGTTACAGTACTAAGCGGAACTGTGGGCAGGATCAGTCCCGTTAAAGACTTTAGTATACTTAAAATCAATGTAAGTAAAAATGTGTGTTTGTTTATATTTAATTGCTACCGTGCCATTTATCCGAATCGGAGCTTCTGTGAGCGGGTGGAACACCGATACTGAAAGCTCTACAGAGGCTCTTTAATTCCGTCCTGCTCGAGAGTACTACACCCGAAGCGTGGAACAGAAGTGTGGTGGTTCTCTTCTTCAAGAAAGGTGATAAAACCTTATTGAAGAACTACAGACCCATCTCGCTTCTGAGCCATGTTTACAAGCTGTTTTCGAGGGTGATGACCAATCGTCTCGCACGCAGGTTTGATGACTTCCAGCCTCCCGAACAAGCCGATTTCCGTAAAGGCTATAGTACCATAGACCACATCCATACGCTACACATTACACTACAGATTATACAGAAGACCGAGGAGTATAATTTGCCACTATGGTTGGCGTTCGTGGACTATGAGAAAGCCTTCGATTCGATCGAGACTTGGGCGGTGCTGCAGTCTCTTCAGAGGTGCCACATCTATCGGTATATCGAAGTGCTGAAATGCTTGTATAAAAACGCCACCATGTCGGTCCGAGTACAGGATCAGAGCACAGAGGCTATTCCGTTGCAGAGGGGAGTTAGGCGGGATGATGTCATCTCCCCGAAACTCTTTACCAATGCAATGGAAGACGTCTTCAAGCTTCTGGATCGGAAAGGATTCGGCATCAATATCAATGGCGAATACATCACTCACCTTCGATTTGCTGACGACATCGTAGTCATGGCAAAGTCTGTAGAGGAGCTCAGCACTATGCTCGGAGGCCTCAACAGAGTGTCCCAGCGGGTGGACCTGAAAATGAACATGGACAAGACGAAATTAAGTCATGTCAAATGTCCATGTGTCGCCCCACCCCCGTTTTATTGGGAGGCTTACCTCTTGAAGTTGTTGATGACTATATCTATCTGGGACAAACCGTCCAACTAGGCAAATCCAACTTCGAGAAGGACGTCAATCGACGAATCCAACTCGGCTGGGCTGCGTGAGTCAGTGCGTGTTACCAGTGATGACCTACGGTACCGAGACGTGGTCTCTCATTATGGGCCTCATAAGGAAGCTCGGGGTCACACAGCGAGCTATGGAACGGGCTATGCTTGGGGTTTCTCTACGAGATCGAATCAGAAATGAGGAGATCCGTAGACGAACTAAAGTTACCAACATAGCAGAGCGAGTCAGCAAGCTGAAGTGGCAGTGGGCAGGGCACATAGCTCGGAGAACCGATGGCCGGTGGGGCAGAAAGGTTCTTGAGTCGAGACCACGTAACGGCAAGCGTAGCGTAGGAAGGCCACCCGCAAGGTGGACAGACGACCTAACAAAGAGCGCAGGGACTCGGTGGATGCAGGCCGCTACAGACCGGTCGAAATGGAAGTCGTTGGGGGAGGCCTATGTTCAGCAGTGGACTTCCTACGGATGATATGATGATTCAACCGAATGCAACAAACGTTTGACAACTTGTTGCTTGCACTTGCACGACGACGGGTAAACGTCACCAATAGTAATTTGTTTTTACCAATAGTAATTGTCCCATTGAATTTATAAGTTTAGATTATGTTAGGCCATGGTAACCGTTTTCCATCAGGGGGGTCGTGAACTTGCCTGCCACATAAAAAAAAATCAAGGTTTCGAGTGCTTCTTTTTTTTATTTGCCATGTTTATTAGAGACATTTGATCCCTATGACTGACTCTATCGAGTAGTGCCATAAACAGTACAGGATGTTATTATTTTGGATTTTAGCCTGTTTCGATAACTGAGTGTGGCAAGTGAATATCCGAAAATTCTTTAAATTCAGATTTGTTTCTTTAAAAAAAATTTGTTTCCAGTTTGTGCAGTAAACATCTGCATGAACAGAAGTTAAAAAGTTAACCAAGAAAACCATAATATAAAGTAGTAGCATCGCCATGCGGTTTCACCCGAGTAAGTCCTGATCCTGAGGGAATATCGGGATAAAAGTAGCCTATGTTACTCAGGGATAATGTAGCATTCTGATGATGAAAGAATTTTTAAAATCGGTTGAGTAGTTTCAAAGTTCATTACAAACATTACAAACTAACAAATATTTCCACTTTATAATATTAGAATAGATATAGATTAGTATATTAGTACAGAGGTCAATTTTTAGTGCTTACTTCGAAGTATTCAACCTCGGTAATATTTATTTTCAAAAAATAAATTCTCAAAGACATAACCTAAACTTAACTTTAATATTCAACTTTTTATAATAAACCTGCGCTAAATATAGAATTTAGAATATTTGAATTCGTTAAAATGTTTCAATGGGTTGAAGTTGTATTTTTGAAAACTAAATTTGATTAGTACTGCAATTTTTATTTATTTGTGACTGCATAAAGATTGTAAAAAACTGGCCAAGCAATCCGAAGGTGCTTATTTGTGGGATATACAAAACAAATATAATTAAATATATTTTTTGGATATTTTTTCTTCACTTTAGTAAATAAAAATCACACAAAAGAAAAGTGTTAACGGTTTTGATTTGGGTGTTTAATAGTTATAATAGTAAACGAATGCTGGCTTGCAGGAAGCCGATAACAATGCAGTACGGACAAACCGTCTGGTGGAACATCTGAGGGGTGAGTCAGACACGCTGAAGGCGGAGGTGGAGGCCAGAGGGGTGACCATGAAGAACCTCAACGACAAAGTAAGTAGATAGGGCTCATTGCGAGAGTTCACAGAGTATTATTAGGGTACAGAAACAGCCGCGAGCGAGGACTCGGGGCTGCACACGCTGGCGGACTGCCCGGCGAGGCCGGTGACCCCGTCTTACTCCGGTTTGGGGGAGAGGCACTAGTCGCCCCACCATCCCGGCCTACTTCTGCTGGGATGACAGGCGGCCTCACCTGCCACCCCCAGACTGAAGTCCCTACCTATGGGCCAAGCCAACCTCACTTGCAAGCCGGTACACCTGCAGGCTTTCCTCTCGGGGCACCAACCCGGTAACCCGGTGCTCCTATAAGAGCCGTACACGAGAAAGTGTCAAAGAGCTGAAAAGGTCAGCTCTCCCAGAAAAAAAAATACACTGAACTATACTGCAAATTCTTACTTAGATAGCAAGAAACGAAAAGACCATCGAACGACGCGATCGGCAGATAGGTATCATGATGAAGAAGGTGGAGGCTGCCCAGGCTGAGCAGGAAGCGGCTGTCAATAAGGCAACCCAGCTGAAGGAGAACCTGGACAATCTGCGCATCGAGTTCGATAAGACTAACACAATACTCACTAATACTAATAGGGAACTAAAGGTAGGTGCTCATATATGTACAATGCCTAAAATTGTTACAGTTTAATCCTATACATAATTATGTCACAAAAACCGGCAACCCCGGGGTTATCCTTTCGAGGGCTTACCCGGGGTGCCCGGCAACGGACACTTGGGGAGGACACCGTGCGGTTTTAGTCGTTACACGACATGACCACCCCCGCTGGCCGGCGGGGGGGTATCCGAAGGGATTTCCGCACGTAAAAAAAAAAAAAACAAAGAGGGTCAGATTTGTAAGACTACTTCCCTAGGTACGAAAACTCATAGTCATGAACCTACTGTCGTAATAATCTAAAGAGTGCATTTTGACACATGGGTTTGACAGAAGATAGACACAGAACGTAAACCTTGCACGATTCGAACGAAAACAAAGCAATTCTTCGATTCAAATTCAATTTAAATTGAAAGATATCAGGTAAGCAATTTTTAAATGAGTAATAAATGTAATAACGTATAAAATTGAATTGAACGAATGTAATGCGACATATTTCAGTTAAAATTTCTACAATTTATTTAAAATATGACGGGATTCTTTATTTCTGCAAGACGTCCTATAAAAGTTACGTTCTACTATGTTCATTATGGAATTTTATTGTTGTAACATTTTAATCGTTACGGTGGTAAAGATTTATCGGTTCATATCACAAACCGTCAGTTAGCAAGAGAGTTGCTAAACCACAAGTGTTCTTATGGCTTAGAGAGTATAGCTCAACTCTTTCCAAATCCATTCATATTCACACGCAATTTCTTAAGTTAAAGTTATGAAAATAAGGTTGGAAGCGGCACGGCTTCGGGGTTTGACGAAACCAAATCTACTGCAATAGGTTATTCTCACAAACGATTTGTAGACAGACACCCAACATTAAAAACAGCTGTCAAAATGCACTTCTTAGATTGTTTCAACTGCACTACGAAATTGACAGAACAATTGGATTTAGAGTATTCAATTGCACAGAACAATTCGTACCAAAGGTATCCCATAGAAAAAAGAAATAGAATTAAAAAAATTACCTATAGAATAATTTGTGTGCGATTCAAAATCGGTGCGCTTAATGACGTGGCCCAATTATTTGATACTATGATGGTTAGTTAGTTAGCTGAGGACTTAATTTTGCAATTTTACAAATAAATACAACAGTTACTCCATTTATAAAAAGAGTTCATAGCCACGCGACGCGGTATACCGCCGTGAGAGCGTAAATTCGTCAAAAATATCCTAATTAATATAAACAGAGTACTTAGATACCTACATATTAGTAAGCTTTTCGTTTACAATTTAAGTTTTGCTATTATACTTAAGATTATTATACTTAAGATTTTGATACCGTCATGAAATTATACCTCCTCCCACCTCTTGTGAAACAATATCTCATATTGTTAACCCCTCTCCTCCCTTAACGTGTGACATTCTATTTCATGAATGAACCCTAAAATACATCGTAAGATTTTTTGCACTTTTTTTTATGAAATTTTGAAGCAATCCGTATGCAAACTTTTCCTATTGATTTAACTCGGAAAAAGTGAACAGTAGATGGCTTAAGCGGCGCCCCGAACCGTATTGCATCGGAGAATTTCGAATGTCTAACGTATCCAGCCACCTGTAATCTGTCTTCCCCCTGTAAGGGACTGGTAGCGGGTTCAAATCCCGTCCAGGATGTACAACTTTTTCCGCGTTAAATCCATTAGATTTACTTTATTGACAAATCAATCAAGTACAAAGCACAAATTGAAACAACATTTCAATAACGATTAATTGATATGTCAGAACACGATGACCGACAACAACAAGCAACGGAACGAAATCATCAAGCTGACGAAGCAGGCGGTACAGCAGACCAAGCGGTACCAGCTCCTGGAGGGGATCAAAGCTGGCGTCGAGAGTGATCGGTACGTTTGTATTTACCACTAGCTATGCCCGCGACTTCGTCCGCGTGGATTTATATTTTTGAAGGCTTTAATTCCTTTGCGCGGAGCCTAATTTTTTTTCTTAAATATTAGTAACCTATGTTACGCCTTTAAGATTACCTATCTGCCAATGAAATTCCCGTCAAAATCAGCCTAGCAGTTCCAGAGATTACCTCTTCAAACAGACAGAAATCAGACATACAGATAAAAGTTTTAAAAATTGTTTTGTTTTGTTGTAAGTACGCGTATACATTCATATGCATTCATTGAAATAATACATTCATATGCATTCATTGAAATACTGTTATTTGGACGTTACACACAGACACTTCAATTTCATTTATTTGCGTAGATTTACTATATAACGACGAATGAATGAATGGCAGACAAAACGTATCTCAAAAGGCACGCAAAATATTAGTTTTTTACTTCAACTTTATCAATACTTGCGATTGGTCTATGATAACGACAATATATCAACCTGATTCACTTTTTTTTGCGTTTGCCTGCGGTTCTTACGCGAAAAGTTATGAATTGATTTGATTTTAAACTTTCAGAATCACAAAATCTACAACATGTCCATGTTCAATTCAACTCTCCATAATACTTAATTTTATAACGGAAGTTCTAGACTTTCAAAATTTCGCGCGCAAAACGCGGCTATTTGCAATATGTCAGAAACCTACTGAACCAAATTGAGGTCCACTGAAGTTCATTCGATTTGTATTTCAAATACACATTTTTATATGGAGTATTTTTTAATACGACCAAGTTTTCTTTTTTATAGTCCAAAACCGTTTTTGGTACGTTTTGAGCACTTCTGATTTTCCTCCAAAGTAATTAAGACCACACTTAATACACTTGTGATACCAAAATATAAACATAAGAAATATAAAGCCGCTACATGCTACAATCTCTTTTTTTTTTCAATAAAGCATAGATTACTCCAGACTGTTACTAGAATAACTGGTTCTTTCCTATCCAGTAACACCCAAACGAGTAACACTGTTACTGCTTGGAAAAAAATTCCATCATGTCACACTGTTACTCGTAGCCTACTTTTTCTTTCCCAACCAGTTACACTACTAACGGCCAGTCTCAATAATCTACCTACAGTTAAAAGCAGAAGCTATCCCAGATAAACATGTCAACATTAATCTATCTCTAACTGCGGTTTCAATATTATCAAATTCATTTTCTCATTTCTGCTTATCTTTATTTATTGAAACAGAAAAAATCCCCAAAAATAGTAGCTATTTTAACTGCTGGTAAAGGATAGATGGATTATTGAAACCGGCCGTAAATATTGTTGTTACTGGTTGCGAATAAAAAGTCGCATCGTGTCACAGTGTTCCTGGATGCAACAGATTTGGTCCCAACCAATAACACAGCTATGAATTGGTGTTTCTGGATGTGAATAAAAAGTCGCATCGTGTCACAGTGTTACTTGATGCAACAGTTTTTCTCCCAACCAGTAACACTGATTATTGACTGACCTACCCGTGATCCAGAGGAACCTATTCCCGATAAGCTCCTGTAAATCACGGGCACGGGAGCTAGCTTTGTATAAAAAATCACCAGCGGCCGTCTCCGTCAGCAAGTAAGCGTGATGGAGCGAGATCTTCAACTGGGCAAAAAGCAGGCTGAGAATGACAAGAGGGACATCGAGAACCTCAACAGGGAGAAGGATATACTCAACAAGAACTTGCAGAAGATACAGAGTAAGTAGCTCTTCTGGTAGTTCATCGTTCTTGTCAAGAAAGATATAATAAAAATGTTCAGGCAGCATTACAGTGTTAGTCCCAGTTGGATCCAAAGCTTGCACTTTAGGACCCGGGGTCCACTCTCCCTGCTCTTTGTCATGATGTGGCTTACCTTGCTTGGCTGACATACTAATCCCGGTGTGCCGGTGAGGTTGGCTAGAGCCCTGAAGATCTTGGTGTCTGATTAGGATTTTTTTCTTTCGATGGTAGCATAAAGTAAAACAAAATAATATGACTTAGACTTATTACTATAAAACACTTTGTCCAGACGAAGCTCTGGAGAACCTCCACATGCTCAACCTTCAAGAGCAGCGGAGGAAGCAGTTGGAGCACGAGCTGGACGTCAGCGCCGCACAGATCAACAAGCAGCGCCTCATGATACGCCAGTACGAGAAGGACAAGGACAGGTCTGGAGCGCCATCTAATGATATCTAAAGACAACATTTAAGTCGGAAAAAATCAACATTAAGAACGGGAGCTGTCCTGAATGTATACTTTTTCCGACCGACCGATATTCAAGAAATGTGTAGGCCTACCATGAAACGTACCTACACCTCAATTGCGGGCCCGCACGAAACATGACCAAAATAAGTGTCATTTAGGTACCCTTTTTTTTTCGTGGACATCCCTTCGGATACCCCCCCCCCCCCGCCGGCCAGCGGGGGCAGTTATGTCGGGCTTGAACCGACTAAAACCGCACGCCGTCTCGGGTCTTAGTACGCGGGAGGGTAAGGTTGCCCATAGAGCATATCCCTCGCACCCGGACTGACCCTGGGCCATCTCCGGTTTCGAGATGGCCCCCACGGGTTTGGGAACCACGGTGTCCCCGTCTTGCCCCCGTTTGGGGGAGGGGCGCTAGTCGCCCCACCATCCCGGCCTGCTTCTGCTGGGGTGACAGGCGGCCTTACCTGCCACCCCTAGGCCTGCGCTCATGGAGGACGGAGGTCGTTAAGCGACCTCCGGCGCCTGAGTCACCTGCGACGCGCGGCGAGCAAGTTGCGGGCTCGGCGGGCCGGGAGAGTTCTAAATCTCTCCCGGGCGCGCTCCGCCATCTCCTTCGCGAGCATTACATGCTCGCAGAAGGAAGTGGCGGCGGCCCACGCGCTCACGCTCTGCACCATTGCCGCAATCATGCTGCCGAGCGAGAGGACTCCCACCCCGATGGCTGCCACGAGGTCACGCCTCGGCGCCTCCCACGCCGGGCAGTCCGCCAGCGTGTGCAGCCCTGAGTCCTCGCTCGCGTCGCAGTGATGACACTCAGGCGTTGGCTCCTTCCTGATCCGATGCAGTTGGTCCCCGAAGCACCCCTTCCCGGAGATCACCTGCGTCAGTCGGTACGAGAGGCTTCCGTGTTGCCTCTCTAGCCAATTCTCCATTTTGGGCCTTACCGCCGTTATTGCGGCGTGCCCTAGATTTAGGTACCCTTTCTTTTTTCTTTTTTTTTTTCTTGCGGAAATCCCTTCGGATACCCCCCCCGCCGGCCAGCGGGGGCGGTTATGTCGGGCCTGCACCGACTAAAACCGCACGCCGTCTCGGGTCTTCAGACGCCGGGGTGTAAGGTTACCCATAGAGCATATCCCTCGCACCCCGACTGACCCTGGGCCATCTCCGGTTTCGAGATGGCCCCCTTACTTGCTCTCCACTGTGCCCTCTGCTAATCAGAGGGACACGTGGAAAGCTTCCGAACAGTCCTCAATAGGGCCGTCCTCGCCTCGGTCGGAGTTGGCCGTAGGCGGCAGCGTCTCTCCCGCCCTAGGAGAGAGGCGCTGCCGTCTCCGTTGCCCAGGGTGCACCGCGTGGAGGTCCCCAACCAAGCACCCCGATTTAGGTACCCTGAAGTTACTTCGGTCGGGAACATAAAGTATATTTGGGAGTGAATGAAACTTATCGATAAACCAACATATTAAAAATATATTCCTTGGTACTGTATTATGAAAGCCCTTTTGAAATAAGTCGAATAGCACCGTGGTTTAACTTTTTTTTTTAGCTGACTGTTAAAATTCCGAATTTTGCAGTTTCGGGCCCGATTGCCAGATAAGTGCGTTTCATGGTATTTATCATCATCATCGACCTATGCTAGTCCACTGCTGGACATAGGTCTCCCCTAATGAGCGCCATAGCGACCTGTCTTCAGCTTGCCGCATCCAGCATCTGCCCGCAATAATCATGGTATTGATTACCCGAAATTTCATTCCGCAATTGTGGATGTACGTTTCATGGTAGGCCTACTGTCCTTGTTAGTTCACTAAAGCGAACTTAAATATAAATAAGCTAGTGGCCCTTATTTAGGTATAGTATACGGCTACTCCTCTTTTTATCTGACTTCGCCAGAAGGAGGGTTTTGTTTTTCGAAAGTACGTACAGATCCCGGCGCTTAGGTTAGCACATCGGGAAGAAGAAAGAGAGTCCGCTAAGATGGACTTACTTCGGTTTTGTAGAGCGTTCTCTCTGTCGTACATCGGACTGACAATAAACGTAGACCGATCATGAACTATAGACTGGCTAGCGTCCAAGCTAGTGCCCAACGTTAAGGGACCCAACGCCCCCACTAGGAGACTGTACCTCGGGATCGTGCGAAGTATGGCCCTATACGGGGCCCCCGTATGGGCGGAGACTCTGGCGGCCCGCAACGTGGCTGTTCTTAACAGCCCGTTAAAGGCGATGGCCGTCAGAGTCATCAGGGGGTATCGCACGATCTCCGTCGAGGCGGCATGTCTCCTAGCTGGGACCCCTCCATGGGACCTGGAAGCGAGAGCCCTTGCGCTGCTGTACCAGTGGCGCAAGGAGGCGCTGGAGCGGGGCCATAGGCCGGAGCCCCGAGAAATCAGGGCTCAGCGGTCCCTGCTCCGCCAGGAACTCATGGAGACATGGAGGGTGCGACTTGAGCACCCAAGGTGGGGGGAATCCACCATTGCGGCGGTGAGACCGATCATGAAGGAGTGGTTGGAGAGGGACCATGGGGACCTCTCCTACCGGATGTGCCAGATGGTTACCGGACACGGGTGTTTCGGTAAGTATATGTGGCGCATCCACCGGGAGACAACGCCGCAGTGCCAGCACTGCGAGGATCCTGGCGAAGACACGGCGCTCCACACGTTGGTGGAGTGCCCTGCGTGGGCGAGTCAACGCCGGGATCTCGTTGCGGTCCTGGGCGTGGACGTTATCTCGTTGGAGACCATGGTGAGGGCCGTGGTCTCCGACGGGAGCAAGTGGCACGCCGTCGCCTCTTTCTGCGAGCAGGTAATGCGCGCGAAAGAGACGGCGGAGAGGGAGCGGGAAAGAACCCTGCCCCCCGAGTTTCGCAGTCTGCGGCGAGGACGCCGCAGACTCATCTACGCCCGGGACTACCGACCTCCATGATCGGGGCCTGAGGACGGCAGTTGGCCGACTCGCCGTCCTTACAGAAGCAGGCCGTGGCGGAGGCGTGTCGTGTGTGCCCTACACACGCCTGCCAACTCACCGAAGCGGGATAAAACCCGACCCCACCAGGCGAGGCCGCGAAGGCGGCCAAAGTCCGCCGGCAACCCTGGGGTTATCCTTTCGAGGGCTTACGCGGGGTGCCCGGCAACGGACACTTGGGGAGGACACCGTGCGGTTTTAGTCGAGACACGACATAACCACCCCCGCTGGCCAGCGGGGGGGTTCGGAAATCCGAAGGGATTTCCGCACGTAAAAAAAAAAAAAAAAAAGACTGGCTAGCGTATGTATACGAGAGAGAAATAGGAATAGTTTTTTTTATTGCCAAGCTATGAATTTACCCATAATATAGGTAATAATTAAAAAAATGGTTCCGGCGCTTCTGGGTTAGGTTAGAACTGTGACCCCAACAGAGCGCGAGCCGAGCAAGCGAAGCGAGCGTCGAGCGTGCCGCGGCAGCGGCTGGCGATGCGCCAGAACCACTAGTCCAGAAAGTTGGATTTCAATAACGTGACTTGTTAATACTACTGCATCCATTTCTTATTTCGGAATTGTCGAATCGGACTAAAAGACTCAGTAGTCCGATGATTTATAATCATCTGCATCATCGGACTACTGAGCCGAAAAGGTCTCAGTAGTTCGATCATCGGACTATTTAATCGGACTACTGATACTAAGCCGATTTTAGCCGGACACACTCTCTGCTTCGCGATGTGCCAACCAAAATGTCGTTTACTGTATGTATGTATAATTTTCTGGCACGCTCTGCGGCCTGTACGGCTCGATGGATTTTACCTTGAGAGGTGTCTTTAGATTTGTATTTACTGTGTGAGTGACACTGGGTATTGCAAAATAAAAAAATATTTGCACTCAAACTTATCGAATAGGGTATCAAAAAGGAGAGTTTAAAAAATCAAAAACCCCGACTGCCCTAAAAAGACCGAAATAAGTTTGATAGCAGGCGGGACCCATTTGCAAATCATAAACCAAAAGAATATTAATGGGTCCCGCCTGCTATCAAACTTGTTTCGGTGTTTTTAGAGCAGTCGGGTTTTTGATTTTTTTATTAATAATTTTTAATGTAAGTACGTACTTGATGAAAGTAACATATGTTTATTATGAGTACGTTTCAGGGCGCTGGAGGAGACCATAGCTCTTAACGAGAAAATTGATGAAATATCAGGTGAATTACTCTTCATACCTAATGACAGACACACGCATAGTATATCGTCAAACTGGTGCACTGGTGGTGTGCGGAATGACACAAAAAGCTTGTATTCTGTGTCATTCCATACACCTAATTTGACATAAAAATGGTGAATTGTGGTAACTGACACGTTGCAATTGAAGCGATTCCTTTAATAGGGGCCAAAAAAACAGGAATTGATTCAGAGGGAGCCTAGTAGTAAATATACAAGATTTCATTGTGAGGAGCGGGCAAATAAACAGAATTTTTTTCGGGGGAGGGTTAAATAATACAGATTTTCATTCGGGGGGAAGGGGGTAAATGTGCAGGATTTCGTTTAAGTAGTAGTTTATTATTTTGTAGAAATGTCTCTATAATACTTGAAATTTTAATAACATTTCATACTATGTCACACGGTAGCTTCACCAATTCTGACTCCAACAATATCACTCAGAGGAGGTCCGCCTCCGCACGGCTGATATCCTGGACCTGAAGAAGGCCAACCGCGAGGAGATGATTAAATCCCGAAAGCTGTCCGTCGCGCTGGACGCCACCCGCGCCGAGAGGAACATGCTGCATAAGAACTACACTGAAGCGCTGGATGAAATACAAGATCTGAAACAGAAACTCAAGGTGCGTGATAGAGTTTGTGATTGGAGAGTTTGCGAAAACTATCATCAGAAATATGCTACCGCGCTAATAGTTTAAGTCGGGCTTGGTTTCTTGTGATACGATATAAAGAAACAGGAGATGAGCTGAGGCCTTGAAACGGGGCTCAGTCGACACCACTCGCTAAATACATCTAAAAATAAAGAGATCCCATATCACCAAGTCCACACTCAAAAACTCGGGAAATTTACAGACTTTTACGAGAATTCAATCATACTCAGATTATACGTATGTTAAACAACTAACTATTTCCACCAACGCAGTTCTTCAATAGGCCAAAATCACCCATTATATTAGATCATAGACATGTAATTTTTTTGCGTAAGTCCCTCCCTTACCCCATTCTCTGATTCATCATACCATATCAACCTGACAAGAACATAGATACTTACTTAAGCCTAAACTTCTCAATGTAATGCTTATATTCTTTTCATTTCTAACAACCCTACAGATGCTAGCGTACCAGATCGAGCAGCTAAAAGAAGACATAAGCGGCAAGGAGGTGGGTCTGAAGATGTGCGAGAGCGCGCTGTCCAAGTGCAACAAAAAGAACGAGCAGCTCCGCTCAGAGGTGCAGGCGGGGCTTACCAAGCTGTCCGAGGCTAGGGCTGACATCGCCGCCCTGAGGCAGGAGGAGGCCAGGCTGAACAGGATCGTGCAGGTATGTGTATCTAATACTATTATTATAGTTCTTGTGGAAGATATGAGCGATAAACAGGTGGGTCTGAAGCTGTCCAAGTGCAACGAGCAGTTTCGCTCTGAAGTGCAGGCGGGGCTCACCAAGCGGTCTGAGGCGAGGGCCGACATTGCCTTCTCATTTGAAGATAAAAGGGCGTGAGTAAGGTAGCTAAACGTTTAAACCAATTGTAACTATAACGAAAGCAAAGATATTATAATTGGGTCAAGTATAATCAGTTTCTTTTTTATGAAACGTCAAAATAGTAAGTTCTATGGAAACCTGTATGAAATAAAGAAGTATGCGTCACAATTCATTATTTTCAAATAGTTTAGTATTAGCGGTTGGATGGACGAACAAAACTGAAAAAATTAGAACGAACGTAATTTTCACCGCTGTTTTACAATTCACTATTTAATAAGCTCAAGTACCCAATTATAAATACATACCATACACAACACATGTGAAACCACGGGTATTTACCCACTGGCAACTAAATAAAAATGTCCTTGTCTTCGCAGGAAGGTGACAATGCCCGTGCGAAGCTGTCTAAGGAGTTGGAAGGTCTGATGAATGAGCGAGACGTCGTCGGTGCTCAACTTGTCAGAAGAAACGATGAGATTTCCCTGCTCTATGAGAAGATCAGGATACTAGAGATTACGCTCCAAAGAGGTATGTTTTTTTTAAATCGTCTTATGTGGATCCCTAGATGGTAAAAAACCGGCCAAATGCGAGGTGACTCTCCCATGAAGGCTTCCGTAGCAGCAAGTAAAATTTTTATATTTGAGTTGACTGAATGAACGGTAATATTGCGGTTTACGATTTATGACGTATTAAAAAAAACTCAAAAGTCAAAAAGTCAAAAACCATTTATTCTGCATAGACCATTAATACGGTACTTACAAAACGTCATAAAAAAATAAATAATCTAATGTTTGGCAAATGGACCACCGGTTCGAAACGCGGCCCTGTCCTGAGAAGACTCCGGCAAGAAACTCAGCGGGCTGTTTTTTTTTGGTCTATTTACAAACATATTTACTTAACCTAAGTACAATATTTCATTTGAGTAGCATAGAGAGAGAGCAAACAGTTCATATCCAAGCTTGTTTGTCGTCTAAATAGTCTTGAATTTTATAGTAGCCTTTTTGGCAGTTTACTTTTAATTTGGCTTTTAAATTTATGAAGAGGTAGATTCTTCATTTCACTAGGAAGCTTGTTGTAGAAGCGTATACAGTTACCCTGAAAGGAATTACTAATCTTGTGGAGTCGACTATTACAAACCACAAGATTGTTTTTATGTCTAGTATTTACGTTATGTATATCACAAAGCCTTAAAAAATTGGAAATGTTTCTTCTAACATACAAAAGATTTTCAAAAATATATTGGGAAACTACAGTTAGAATGTTTATTTCTTTGAACTTTTCTCGGAGGGAGACTCTTGGGCCCAAGTTATAAATTGCCCGCACCGCCCGCTTTTGCAGTACAAAGATTGTATTTAAATCTGTGGCATTACCCCAAAGGAGAATGCCGTAGCTCATAATACTATGGAAATAACTGAAATAAACTATTCTAGCGGTATCTATGTCTGTTAAAGTCCTAATCTTTTTCACAGCGTAGGAAGCAGAACTTAACCTACTAGCTATTTTTTCAATATGTGATCCCCACTGTAATTTAGCATCGATACTTAAACCTAAGAACACGGTTGATTCCACAAGGCTCAACAACTGTCCATTAAGTTGTACAGATTACATGACATACTAGATCTCGTTCAAACCAATTTTCGGTGGAAGTTTACATGGTATGTACATATTTTTTTAGGTTTATTATTCTCTTATTTTAGAAGTTACAGGGGGGACGGGACATTTTACTACTTTGGCAGTGTCTCTCGCGCAAAATTTTCATTTTGGAAAAATATTATAGTAGAAACCTCAATATAATTTTTGCAGACCTATCCATAGACGTATGGGTTTCATGAAAAAATTTTTTTTGAGTTTAAGAATGAGGAAACCCCAATATTTACTGTTTTTTTCTATTTTTGTGTGAAAATCTAAATGCGATTCACTGAATACATCTACATAACAAGTTTCAACACCATAGTTCTTATAGTTTCGGAAAAAAGTGTCTATGGCATACGGACAGACAGACAGAGATGACGAATCTATAAGGGTTGACAAGCACGTTTAATGATGCTTGATGCAACGGCAAGCACTGTGTTTCAGCAACCCTGACTTTTTTTTGAATAATATATGAAATATATCGGTGCAGTCTTCGATGTATATACTATATATTGTATATACTATACAACATAATGAATTTTTTTATTAATTATCTCTATAGGAGAGCGTCAATACGAGCAGCGCGTTGAAGACATACGTCTTCTACGTCTGGAGATCATACGCCTTCGCAAAGAGAAGAACTTGCTCTCGAAAGGAATTGAGAACATGACTGATTTGAGACTAGAGGTAAGCACTTCATTCTTTTTCATTATTTTATGTTGATAGGCAATGTTAGCAAACAATCCCTAAATCAGGGGTAATTTCCCAAAACTTCGTAAGGTATAGTGTTGCCAAACTCTGACATATTATGGCCAAACAAGACAGTAACGTGATTAAGGCTTGGCAAATTCATGAGAGACACTCCCATGGTTCGCGGGATGAGCCGTCGACCGTCAGGTTACCACGTCCCGCGCGCATACTACATCACCCCCCCTGCCCTACGCCCCTCATCCCGCGCGACCATGGGAGTGTGGTGTGACGGATGAATTTGCCAAGCTGAAGTTACAATTTATACAGCGTCTAATACTCAATGGCTCATAATGGACCACGGCATGCCAACGCCATGGTGTACAACGAATGAGTTGCCAATGAGTTTCTAAACGAACGAACGTAATTCCAAAACGTGAAGTTCAAAATTCGGATCACTTTCACTCACACTCGCAGCAAAATGGTATTTTACTACGAATTTTTATGCAACCAAAACGCCCTCATTGTATTCGAGAGGTGAAATAGTTATGTTAATCATCTTCACAGCATTGTGGCACTTCACATACCCTTTGTGTTTTCTAATCTGTAGTTAAAATCTGAATCCTGCATAATAAAATATAAAAATAGGTACCTAGTCTTCTCGTCTTATCTCTCTTGATTGTGATTCTTAATATTTTTTTTAACGTCTATGGTCTCATACGAATTTGATTCCATGGGAAATACATCAAACTATTAAATTTGCACAGATAATCTGGACGCCATAATTATCGTCTAATGAAAAAACTTATTGGCGCCAGTAAATTCTTCAAACAGTCAACCTGTATTTTTAAAAGCAGGAATTGAAACTTAATTATTTTAGCACCATTTGCATTATTTAAATTATGTAGCCGGTCTTTCTTTTTAAAAAAGATTGTCTTGTTCGATAACGGTTACAGCATTATTATAAAATATATGTAAACTAATGTAAAGTTCGCGTGTTTTTAATCATGATATTAGACCTTCATTTTGTAAAAACAACTAGTTTCACATTTTCAAAGTCAAAGTTAACTTATATAAAGTTATTTTTACACGTGTCTTTGTTATGCATGTATTCAAATGTGCTGTTAAACTTGAGCATTCACTAGTAGCAGAACATTAAGCATTCGTCGTTTTTAACCGACTTTCGTCTGTATGTTTTTAAAGTTATCGAACTGAACAACGAACTGGGAGCCTACTATGACGTGCTATATGGGATCGTGTTTTGGGCCGCGATCCAGAGGCATAGGGATAGAGCTAAACACCCTGCATAGCTCCATCCCTTTTCCTCGCTTATAGCACGTCAAGGTAGGCCCACTGTTTGTTGTTCGGATCGAGTACTTTAAAAGCAAAGCTTATGCTTATGCGTTAAACATCACTATGAACATTTTCACTCTAATTCTGGCGAACAGTCTAGTAGATAAATAATACGGGAGGTGCTGGCGGAGATGGACGGCAGCAGATTTGCTGTCGGTTCGCTAGAATGCGCTCGCTGGAACGCTCGCTAGAATGCTCGCTAGAACGCTCCTGTTACATTCGTTAGAATGGTCAAAGTCAAAGTCAAAAGTCAAAAACCATTTATTCTGCATAGACCATTAATACGGCACTTACAAAACGTCATAAAAAATAAATAATCTAATGTTTGGCAAATGGACCACCGGTTCGAAACGCGGCCCTGTCCTGAGAAGACTCCGGCAAGAAACTCAGCGGGCTGTTTTTTTTTGGTCTATTTACAAACATATTTACTTAACCTAGTACAATATTCCATTTGAGTAGCATAGAGAGAGAGCAAACAGTTCATATCCAAGCTTGTTTATCGTCTAAATAGTCTTGAATTTTATAGTAGCCTTTTTGGCAGAGTTTACTTTTAATTTGGCTTTTAAATTTATGAAGAGGTAGATTCTTCATTTCACTAGGAAGCTTGTTGTAGAAGCGTATACCGTTACCCTGAAAGGAATTATTAATCTTGTGGAGTCGACTATTATAAACCACAGGATTGTATTTACGTTATGTATATCACAAAGCCTTAAAAAATTGGAAATGTTTCTTCTAACATACAAAAGATTTTCAAAAATATATTGGGAAACTACAGTTAGAATGTTTATTTCTTTGAACTTTTCTCGGAGGGAGACTCTTGGGCCCAACTTATAAATTGCCCGCACCGCCCGCTTTTGCAGTACAAAGATTGTATTTAAATCTGCGGCATTACCCCAAAGGAGAATGCCATAGCTCATAATACTATGGAAATAACTGAAATAAACTATTCTAGCGGTATCTATGTCTGTTAAAGTCCTAATCTTTTTCACAGCGTAGGTAGCAGAACTTAACCTACTAGCTATTTTTTCTATATGTGATCCCCACTGTAATTTAGCATCGATACTTAAACCTAAGAACACGGTTGATTCCACAAGGCTCAACAACTGTCCATTAAGTTGTACATTGGTTTCCACCTGTGTAACATTAGATAAGGTGAATTTAATACATTTGGTTTTTTTTTCATTAAGGCAAAGATTATTTATATTAAACCAATGAACCACTTGTGAGATTGCGTTGTTCACTTCGTCATAATTATCTAATTGTCTTTTAATTTTAAATATTAAGGAAGTATCATCAGCAAACAAAACAATACTATTTTTATCCCTTACGTAGTAAGGGAGGTCATTTATATAAATTAAAAATAAAAATGGTCCAAGTATCGAACCCTGTGGAACGCCCATCGAAACCAAAGATCCCACCGAACGTGTACCGTTCACATCGACCCTCTGAATTCTATTGTTTAAATAAGAAGTCAAAAGGTCGAGAGCCTTGTTCCTTATTCCGTAATAATCTAATTTCCTGACCAATGTATCATGGTGGACGCAATCGAAGGCTCTGGATAGATCGCAGAAAACACCTAATGCATCCTGCTTATCCTCCCAGGCCTCGTAAATACATTTCAATAACTCTATACCAGCATCCGTCGTTGATCGTCCTTTAGTAAACCCAAACTGTTTATCATGAAATAATTTATATTTATTAAAATGGGTTAGCATTTGGTCTAGAATTAATTTCTCAAATACTTTACTCAAGGTTGGCAACACAGAGATGGGTCTGAAATTCGAGGGATCTGAGGCGCTGCCTGCCTTGAACAAAGGTATGACTTTACTGTGTTTCATTAAATCAGGAAATATACCGCTACTGACGCAGTCATTAAACACAGTTGCTAGAGGGGGAGCAATGACATCAATGATGCTTGAAACAGTTTTGACTGATAATCCCCATAGGTCCGCGGTCTTTTTAATATCAATGGATTTAAACGATTTTGTGATGTCCTTGCTATCAACAACTGAGAATCTGAAAGCGTCTTCACATTTTGTAATTGATTCCATAAGCAATGACTCAGCGGAAGTGGAAGACGACTGAAGAGTTCGGGTAGTGGCTACAGGTATATTTGAAAAAAAGTGTTCAAACTCTGTCGCAACTTCCAGATCCTCCGTGACATGGCGACCGTCTATTTTTGAATGGTAATCTCTTACAACTGCTGGAGATTTACCACATTCGGAATTTATAATGTTCCAGGTAGTCTTAATTTTATTAACAGAATTTGATATTTTGTTTTTTATAAAGTTTGATTTAGCAAAGGAACAGGCTCGCTTAACGTTTTAGAATAGTTTTTGACATAATTCTGAAAATCAGGGTTGAAATTGTATGATTTTTCAGAATATAATTCATACAATCTCCTCCTGCTATTATAAATCCCTGGTGTTGCCCAGTCACTGAAAACAGGACGGCTGCCAATCGATAATGTCTTTGGGGTAAAAATTCTCCCAAACTCAGTATTGATCAGGTTAATTAAGTCTGCATAAGACTTATTTACACTAGTGTACAAGGGCAAATCAGGTAGTTTATTAACTATATTTTCCTTGAAAGCATCTAAACGATATTGGTTTATCGGTACAAATTTAATTTCTTTTCTTCTTACTTCATAATAATTTCTGTAGCATTTTATAAATTGGCCACGATGATCCGAGTGTACAGAATCCACAATACATTTGTTAATAGGTTTAATGTCCGTGAAAATATTATCAATACATGTCATGTCAAGTCAATCAGCGCCTTAATAGGAATCAAACACCGACAAGGTTTTATCTGCAAACATTTTAGTTTATAGTTAGATATGCTTAGTTACGTGTGTTTATTATTATCTACAAAGTTAGGAAATGTTAATTGAAGTGCATTCAAGGTTATTGGTTAGAGTTAAAATCGAACAAAGAACATCGTCATAATTGAGTAGACTAAATTCGGCATTCAGGTCATATTTAATAAATTGCAAGTATTCAATTGTTTATTTATAGCCGAAATAAATTTATCATTATCATCCGAGTGCCACTTCCAGTTGCATCCGAAGTTTGCACTTTGGAGACCGGGATCGACCCTCCTATCTTATAGTAATTATAATAAAAGCTAATCCTATTATATTATAATATAATTATAATAAAAGCTAAGCTTTCCGGGGGCAAGACACCATGGTTCCCAAACTCGAGGGGGCCATCTCGAAACCGAAAATGGCCATGGATCAGCCGGGGTGCGAGGGAAATGCATTATAGGCCACCTTACACCCTGGCGTTTGAAGACCCGAGATGGCATGCGGTTTTAATCGGTTCAAGAGCGACACAACCACCCCCGCTGACCAGCGGAATCAGAAGGGTTTTCCGTACGGAAAAAAATAGGTCCACCCTCCTAGTCCACTGAGTTTCCCCCGCTTTTACGGGAGCGACTGCCGTCTGTCTCCAAAAGGAAAGCCTGCGTCAGAGGATTATCTGCCAATCAACAGGTGCACAACCACCGGCTTGCAAGTGAGCTTAGCTTCAGCCCCGAAGATCTTGGTATTTACAAATACATCGGTATCAGTACAATATCGCAGCGTACGTAACGGACTGCTGAGACGAGTTCGATCCCCAGTCGCACCGTGCACACACCTCTGACTTCTCGTAGTTAGGTGTGCATTAATAAATGTTAATTATCGCTCACTTAATAATGTGCCCGGTAGATGGCAATAGATTCGCCCCCTATTATATTAGGGCCTTAACATAATTGGCGAATCGTGGGTGTGTCTGCCTACCCCTTCGGTGATACAGGCGTGAAGTTATGTTAAAGAAAATTTTGTGACCTCAAAACATCGACACTTCGGTCACACAATATCTTAAGTCTAAATATTATATTGTAGGGTACAATGGGCGGTCTTATCGCTAAGAGCGATCTCTACCAGACAACATTTGGATGGATTTATCAGTAGGAGTAGAATGGCAATTAAAGATAACGATTTATTGTATGGGGAATACGATCTTGAATTTTGGGGTATGTGAAAAATTATCATTGGGTATGCTGGTCATGCAATTCACTGCTGTTTTTCCTCGTCGCCTACTGGCTTTTGTGTCATAACGAACTCCGATTGATATCTTTTTTAGGTCGATTTCGATGAAATCGATCTACCTATTGGTTTCTTGACTACTGTCGAATTAAAAAAAAAAATTCTTCATAGGAAGAAGGTACGAGGGTCAAACTGAAAGTTCTTAGAACTGGCCACTTATAAACAATATAATAAAAAAATAATTCTAAAATTTGAAAATAGAACTCTTTGCCAATATTACTGAGTATATATTTCATTCATTTATCATTTGTTTTACGATTTGGCGGCAAATTGAAAATTGTCTGTGTCACGTTAACATGAATTTAACACGAGAAAATTTTCGTGCAATGATTTTTATGACTTTCGATGTCATTTAAGTCAACAAGAAAGTTATGATAGACTACGATTGGCCTTTCACGATGAAGCCCCATCTCGTGCGACTGTTTACAACTGGTTTAATGAGTTTAAACGTGGTCGCACTAATCTCACTGATGATTTACGTGAGGGACGGCCTTCTAAGGCGACGACTGAAAATAACATCTGTGTTGTGCGGCGTATGATAGAGACTGACAAAAGAGTGACCTATCAGCAGATTCGGACAAGCTTAGGCATCGGTATGAGTCAAGTGCACAAAATCCTCCACGAACATTTAGCGGTCAGGAAGCTTTGCGCCCGGTGGATACCTCATAATTTGACTGAGGCTCAAAAACTCCATCGTGTGGATTGGTGCCGTAAAATGATTGAAAGATTTAACGGAGGTGACTTTAATGCTGTGTTCGACATACTAACAGGTGACGAAAGCTGGATTTACTGTTATGATCCTGAAACCAAAAGACAATCTGCTCAGTGGGTGTTTCCTTTCGAGGAGTTGCCAACTAAAGTGAAGAGGATCGAAGTGCGGGAAAAAAAATGGTGGCCTCGTTCTTTGGAAGGATAGGTCATTTCGTAACAATTGTGTTAGAGGATCAAAAAACAGTTTCTGCAGAATGGTACACTACCAATTGTTTGCCACTTGTCTTGGAAAAAGTTCGAGAGAAACGACCTCGCAGTAGGATCCTCCTTCACCACGACAACGCCTCGTCGCACACCGCCAAGCGAACGATCGACTATTTGGCGACATCAAACGTTGAATTACTGGGTCACCCGCCGTATAGCCCCGACCTCGCGCCTTGTGATTTTTATTTATTTCCAAAAATTAAAGAAAAACTTAAAGGAAAGCGGTTTATGAATGCTGAAGAAGCGGTGGCTGCGTATCGCGATGCCATTGAAGAGAACGAATGGAGAGAGAGAGACGTGAGAAGGACGAGTGGGCAAAGCGCTTTTCCCAGTGGTTCCATCGCATGCAGCGGTGTATTGACGTGAATGGACAATATTTTGAAAAGATATAATAAAACTAATAACTGGCTGATGTAATCAGTTTTTGATTTTCTAAGAACTTTCAGTTTGACCCTCGTATAGTTATGACCCCCTGAGTCCGAAATGACCACTGGTCAAAAAGTTTATATAAATATATATATGTATGTATGGTTCCACTTCCCAAAATTTGCGGCACTCTCACGGTCGCATTTTTGCCCCGATCGCTTTCAAACTGCGGTCAAAAATTGCTTGGGTGTAAACTTAGTTTAAGTTCATGAATTGGTGGAATCCGGCCTATTTTCCTCAAAATTCACGTTCCATGAAAGATATTCGAACCGTTCTAATTTTATCCCATAGTATACATGAATACCAACAACGTTTAATTATAAACCTATAAGATTAAAACTTTAACTAAAAGTGGAGGGGGGAAAAACCAAAATTTTTCGGGAAAAAATCATAACTTCTAACCGGTGAACATTCTTGCGTCGGAAACATTTTTAATCGATAGGCCATTTTTAAGTCTAAAATAAATGTCTGAAAAGTGTTTCGCTAAAAGTTACCGTTTTCGAGAAAAAAAAATTAAACTGTTTAAAGTCCGTAGTTCTCTATATAAAATAATATTAATTGCTTCACGAAATCTACCAGTGCGTTCCCCCTGCGGGAACGGATTTTTATTTATTTATGTCCACCAACAATTGTTTACATTCATTCCAGTACATATAGCAAAATATTTAGGTACCATACGTAGGGGTGCTTGGTTGGGGACCTCCACGCGGTGCACCCTGGGCAACGGAGACGGCAGCGCCTCTCTCCTAGGGTGGGAGAGACGCTGCCGCCTACGGCCAACTCCGACCGAGCCGAGGACGGCCCTGTTGAGGGCTGTTCGGAAGCTTTCCACGTGTTCCTCTGATTAGCAGATGGCACAGTGGAGAGCAAGTAAGGGGGCCATCTCGAATCCGGAGATGGCCCAGGGTCAGTCGGGGTGCGAGGGATATGCTCTATGGGTAACCTTACACCCCGGCGTCTCAAGGCCCGAGACGGCGTGCGGTTTTAGTCGGTGCAAGCCCGACATAACCGCCCCTGCTGGGCGGCGGGGGGGTATCCGAAGGGATTTCCGCACGATAAAAAAAAAAAAAAAAGGTACCATACGTAATATAACAGTTACTTACCTATAGGTAGACACAACGTGCAATGAAAAACATTAAAAAGAAGCTACATACCATCACAGTAACAAAGTTGTTAAATAACAGGAAAATGTTACAACACAACATATGAGTGTTTAGTTTTTTTTTTATATCACAAAGATAAAAAGAAATATAAACCTTACAGTAGTAACAAAAAGAAATTAAGCCAGTTCTGGCAAGGAGCTGTAAATTGTCTTATGTTTGTTACAAGATTGGAAGTGAATATCAACTATGTGACTGCAACAATTTATCACCCTGAAAACCTTGCATAAGGAGAATTAGCACCAAGAACAGTTCTTCTTAAGGGCGGACACAGTGGTGTGATTGGGTTACGTGGAATCCTCGACGGTACGCGAAGTTTGAAATGGCCTAGTAATGGGGAGCAGTCAATCTTGTTATTAAGTACTTTGGAGGCATCGTTGAATTTCAGTCTACTAGAAAGAGGTTTGATTTTAAAATGTTTTAATCTGCGGTCATAAGAGCGGATTCTCTTTGCCACGTCATTAGAAAACGCTAAATGACAAAGAAAACGCTTCTGTACACGTTCCAATTTTAGCGATTGTGTCGCATAGTGTGGCCGCCATACCACACTGCAGTATTCTAGGAAGCTCCTAATGAGAGTGTTGTACAGTAGGATTTTGGTCGAATTGTTGTGACCGCTCTTGTAAGTTCTTAAAACGAAACCAAGCATCCTAGAAGCTATTTTTAAAATATTATTCATATGCGGCGCAAATGTTAATTTTGTACCAAAGGTCTCTAATAGTATCCAGTTCATCAATTTTGATATTTTGTATGTAATAGTCAAAGCTAACAATGTTGTGGTTTCTAGTGTATTTTATGTGCTTACATTTATCTGTGTTTAGCTGCATTTTGTTAATTTCACACCATTCGACAAGTCCATTTATATCAGTATGAAGATGTCTTGCGTCATCTATAGACTTGATAACTTTAAAAAAATTTAGATCGTCTGCATACAAATAAACTTGAAAATACTGGAAACAATTAGGAACATCGTTTATGAAGAAATTACACAAGGTTGGCCCCAAATAGGACCTTGGGGAACCCCAGATGTGATGTGTTTAAACATAGATTGATAACCATTTACTACCACGAAAAATTCCCTGTCAGACAAATACGATGTTAGCCATTCAAGCAAAGAACCACATATACCGTAGGCTTGTAATTTAGCGATTAATATTTGATGATGGACCTTATCGAAAGCTTTGCTGAAGTCAGTGTAAATGACATCAGCTTGCTGGCCTGAGTCTATAGCATTGATCAAGGTCTCCGTAAAAGGCACTAAATTCGTACCTGACGAACGTTTTTCAACAAATCCATGTTGACTGGCGGTTAAGTATGTTTTCAGATGATTCCGCAAGTATCAGTTTCAAATATTTTAAAGGATTTTATCGTGATTTAAATTTCTTCTTTTTAGGTGTGTTTGCGCGTAAATATCGAACAATATCATGCTTACCTACAATATTATTTTGCTAATGCTTAAGAATATGACTAGGAAAATTCAATGAAAAAACCTATGCACTGACCGAAAATCCTTGCCTCTCGCCAGGTGTTCAACTTAGAGCGTGAGCTGGGCCGCGAGCGGCTGCGCGTGCGCGCGCTCGAGGAGGCGCTGGAGACGCCACTCAACGTACACCGCTGGCGCAAGCTGCAGGGCACCGACCCCGAGAGCGTGCGCCTCACGCAGAAGCTACGTCTCACACAGAAGTAAGTGTCTTCTGCTCAACGTGCACAGCTGGCGCAAGCTGCAGGGCACCGACCCCGAGAGCGTGCGCCTCACGCAGAAGCTACGTCTCACACAGAAGTAAGTGTCTTCTGCTCAACGTGCACAGCTGGCGCAAGCTGCAGGGCACCGACCCCGAGAGCGTGCGCCTCACGCAGAAGCTACGTCTCACACAGAAGTAAGTGTCTTCTGCTCAACGTGCACAGCTGGCGCAAGCTGCAGGGCACCGACCCCGAGAGCGTGCGCCTCACGCAGAAGCTACGTCTCACACAGAAGTAAGTGTCTTCTGCTCAACGTGCACAGCTGGCGCAAGCTGCAGGGCACCGACCCCGAGAGCGTGCGCCTCACGCAGAAGCTACGTCTCACACAGAAGTAAGTGTCTTCTGCTCAACGTGCACAGCTGGCGCAAGCTGCAGGGCATCGACCCCGAGAGCGTGCGTCCTACGCAGAAGCTGCGTCCCACGTAGTAGTTTTTGATTAAAAAGTAGCCAAGAATAGAAACCAAGACAAGCTCCACCTATTTCACAGTGAAGAAGTTACATATAGCGGTCATCAACGCCATTTGGTATGGTACCACCGAATGACACCACCGGTGCTGTCAAAGGTATTTTTCAAACCCCTTGACCCACCGGTAGTGTCAAAGGTATTATTCAATCTACATGGTGGCATAGAGATACAAAAATACCCTTGACCACACTGGTGGTGTCATTCGGTGGTATCACGGGTCCGTAAAGCTAAATAGGTAGGAACCTACAAATGTAATTTGCCCGTACAGATTCATCAGCATTATGTAGAATGTAGGTCAATACTCAGTTCGCGTCGATCACATACATTGCACATATCATTCGTTCACGTTTGCACCCCAATCACGGGCGACGTGTACTCATTATCATTTAGCATTTAATTATATCAATTATTAGCATTAATATCAATTAGTAATTATAAGTATCAATAATTCACAACTCTATCATTTCCAATCAACTACCGGTGTTCCCTACATCGTTTTGGTCCTTCGAGCTGGATCTGAACCAGCGTCATTGGACCTGTGGTCATTTCTCTCCACTGAACCCAATGCTGATTTTCCATGCAGACAAAATCGCAAGCAGTAGACAGGTAGCTGATAAAGTTATTTTATAGAATCGTCTTCAATTATGTAAACAATTTTATTATTACTTCATGTTCATTGAACAATCGTGAATCACAAAAAATGCCATGAATGAACATTTAGGTAGAACGTCACAAATGTCATTGACCGAATTTTCATTGTTTCATTGTTGCGACCAGCGCACTGATACGTATAACAATAATTGTACCTCTATTAATAACCTATGTAAAGTTGAAATCGTAGATGTACAGTAGACTAGATACCGCGTTGTGTTGCAATAGTTTGAAAACTGAGCGTGGCATTTTTGACCATCACATGATCTTCACTAAAATGACCTACGTTTTTAAAACGCATGATTTCAAAACTTGCGAAAACATATGGAAGTCAAAATCTACCTACATAAATGAAAACGAATCAAGTTATAAGTATTTCTGACGGTTTAATAACCTCACGAAAACGTAGGTACAATTTTATTTTGACTGATCATGCGGGAATAACATGTTTTATTACGTTTTTCTTGAAAAATGCAAAATGCGATGTCGTGTCTCAAACTAGAGAGCTCATTTTGGATATCCGAGCACCCCGAACAATACCCTAATTAAGCTTCCTCGGCTGAATGAAACTTGACATCGAATTTTCGTATAGGTATACCTATATTTACCTACTTTTATAGGTATCACTAGTGATATTTTGAAATATAAACTATGTATTTAAATATGAAATTTTCTACTTCTCTTACTTTTGAAAATCCTTCTTTAGGGAGCAACCACTCAGCCGAGCCCGCAACTTGCTCGCCGCGCGTCGCAGGCAACTCAGGCGCCGGAGGTCGCTTAACGACCTCCGTCCTCCA
This sequence comes from Cybosia mesomella, assembly GCA_946251805.1. Taxonomy (NCBI): domain Eukaryota; kingdom Metazoa; phylum Arthropoda; class Insecta; order Lepidoptera; family Erebidae; genus Cybosia; species Cybosia mesomella. The sequence goes on from OX276413.1 coordinate 3,807,177, forward strand.
TGAGCGCAGGCCTGGGGGTGGCGGGTGAGGCCACCTGTCACCCCAGCAGAAGCAGGCCGGGACGGTGGGGCGACTAGCGCCCCTCCCCCAAACCGGGGCAAGACGGGGACACCGTGGTTCCCAAACCCGAGGGGGCCATCTCGAAACCGGAGATGGCCCAGGGTCAGTCGGGGTGCGAGGGATATGCTCTATGGGCAACCTTATACCCCGACGTCTGTAGACCCGAGACGGCGTTTTAAAAAAAAAAAAAAAAAAAAAAAAAAAAAAAAAAAAAGGGAGCAACCACTCTTCTTCAGCTCTGTTCAGCTCTTACCCATAGAAAACCACTTTTATGTGTGGAGATGTGTCCGCATCCGCTTAGCTTTGCACATCTATTCAGTTTTCGGAGCAAACAGATATAAAATCAAAGCACATTTTAGGTATTGTGTTTTTACAATGCGAATGCTATAGAAGTAGAAGAGACCAGCGGTTTTGCGCCGCGCTCAGTGGTTGTGGTGTTCCGTCACGGTCAGAGCTGAAGCATCACCTAATTACCTACTTTTAAATCGTACGGCAATCAACTGTATTGTTTTACAAGTCGATGTTTTTATTTATTACCTTTAAGCGAGCAATTCTTGTATACCCATATATATATATAATCTGAATCTCGGAAAAGGCTCTAACATTTTCAATGAAATTTAGTATACAGGGGGTTTCGGGGGCAATAAATTGATCTAGCTAAGGTTAAAAAAAGAACGAGCAAAGCTCGGTCACTCAGATATTTTTACATTATAACAGATAATTTATAAGGTCAACCTTTTTACAGAAAAGTACTAGCACAGAGCGAGATGTTGGTTCTAAAAGACCGGGAATTGAAGGAAACACGAAACTTGTACAACGCTGTCAAGGACATGCTCGCTTTGCAGCCTAGTCCTGAAATACAAGTAAGATTTAAAAACAATTAAGGTTTAATCACAGTAGATGCTGGTGAATTGTGTTAGGGCAGAAGCAGTTGACTGGCTGTACATATACCTAACCTAACCTACTTACGCCTTTTCTCTCCAGGGAGTTAGAGACAACAGCCCACCGTCTACTTGTCCTTCACCTACACACTTCCCGAGCTTCTCTTGAAGTTTTTAGATTATTACAGAATTAATTAACATAATGGATGATCAGTGGACTGGCTGCCCCATTTACGGGAATAATCCTAATCTCTAGCTATGCCAATATGCACTCTATACTGTTTTGTTAAATCCTAACCAATGATTTCTGGCACAGATTACGTTGACCCGAACACAACGCGCGCTCACACAACGAACGACCAAAATGAAATGTTTGATTGCCGGTATGTTTATCCAATTTCTCCTTTTACTTTTATTTTGTTATAACATGCGCCATCAACTAACATAATCTGCCGTCTTCAAGCTAAAAGGCGGCTGAGTGACTTCTGGTTAATTTTTCACATCTTAACTTTGAATAAATATTTATAGATTTCAATAGCTATATTCTCGTTAATGCTCCGAAATATATCTATCCACATAATTATTGTTTATACGGGACTTAATCGCGTTAATAAATATATAATGGTATATATATAATGGTAAATATATACCATTATATATTTATTAACGCGATTAAGTCCCGTATAAACAATAATTATGTGTGAAAATCGTGTAAGTTTAAATCAATATATATCTATCCACTTTAAATGACAACGTAATTGCAGATTTATAGAAAATACTAGCATAGGTTTTATAGCTCGAACTCAAAAATTGTTTTTTCACTTACCCGCTTTTTAGTTTTAGGACGGTAGTAATGTTTGTTGCTTTAAAAATTTTGCAACTGTATATTGCTAGTGATGTTTTGCATTTCACTTTTCTTCTCATTGAGTAAATAACCGGGTATAGTACGAACAGAAACCTCTCCTATCAAAGATTTTTCTTGAATAGCTTTCTGTAGTAAAAATAATGTTTTCCTTAGCATTTACCACACTAAAGGAATAGATATATCACAATAGAAAATATACATAATTAAAGAAATAGAAATGTTGGGAATAAATATTTTTGTAAATGACTAAAATATACAAAAACAAATTAATGTTTATAGGGTTAAAGTTATATTTATTGACGTGTTCTACTAGTCCTATACAAAACGGAAACAAATTGGATTCATTGCTCAAAGGTTATGCTTATGTTTCAGAACTAAGCATGCGTGAGAAGCAAGTAACAGATCTAAGACTTGAACTCGATCGTGTGAACGGGGACCTTCAATCGTTCAAACAAAAATACTATGAAATGAAGCGAGCCCTAGACGTGGATGAAGCAAGGAGGTTAAAAATGACTCCTTCGTCTGCAGAATCACAAAAACAATAATGTTGTCTATGGTCGGTTACATGACTGAAAATGGCGCGTAATTTTTTATGTAAATATCTACCTACGCGTTATTCATTGAATTTCATATCGGTGTCGAACACAGTAACTGAAATAAGTATCGTGCGATGTTTTTATTGAACTTTGTTGTTTTATAAGGTTCGCGTTATGTATACGGGGATAAGTTACTTTTGGTTTTTCCTAAAGCAAAATATCTCATTCCTATTCAATAAGTTTATTTATTTATTGAATAGACGAGATCTATACTTATTGACAGATTGTAATTATTACCATTTAGAAGTAACAAGTAATGAACTGTTTTTCGATATGCAGGTACTTATCGTACAGAAGGAATGGGATATAATATATTATATCGGCGCGATATTATTATTGTAGCATTTTGTTTACATTCTACTAATATTTAAATTGCCTCAAAGGTGCTACTACGTAGGTGAAGTACATTTGCACGTGGATTGCGTATCCCAGCAGATTATTTTCAGGATTCCTAGCTAATCCTCACCATCTTTGCTGCCAATAAAATTTACCGATCGCTTTCTATATGTGGACTTGCTTTTTATAGCGAAGTGTATTATTATATAGCTACCTAACAAGCTAATGTTTAAATGTATAAAATTTAAGTTACACATTAATTATCCTAATGATTCATTAATTTTAGAAAAAATAATGTGCCAATTATGTGTTAATAATCTCAAAACTGCATGAAATGTTATACATTTTCGACTGAATATATACTGTAAATGTTAAATATGATGCAGTCTGTTTTGTTACCCTACAAAATATGCTAGCTAGGGTTCCACTAGACATAAGAAGTGTTGAAGATGTTTTTTCAGTATTTAGTTTTATATAATTATGTAGCTAGCCAATCAACAAGACTGATGCTTAAGGGGTAAAATATGGTGGATAAATAAAACACCTTAAGTAATTAATCCGAAAACAATAGTTTTATTTAAGAACTTTCACTTTCTCATAAAATATACACATTGTTTTTTGTCATTAAACTAAACTGTAAGTAAATACTAATTTTTAAATACCAATTCTCACGATTCTTAAACGGGTGCTGGGCCGGGGCGGGGCCCCTCTATTGCTTTTCGGTTCTAAATTCTATATAATGGTGTTCTTTCATGTTTCATGTACAAATTTCTCACTTAAACTCTATTTAAAAAAAATATTCAAATGAAAGCATGATTTTGTACATTTTCAAAGTAAAAAAGAAACGAAGGCGTCCGTTTTTCTCGTTAATAAAGTGTGATGATAGAATTCTACAGTCCTTTTGTTGTTTACTTAAAAATAACAGTTCGAATGCATGCGCTCAGGCCTGACCGGTGTCGGTACACAAATGCGATCAAATGCGAAAAGATCAGCGGGGCCATGCATCGAACATATGCTAGTATTCAGTATACTTCGGCGCTATACAAACACACTCCTACAAATACGTCTGAATAACGCGATAATTACAAGCAGGTTCGTACCGCAATCTCTAACAGTACAATAATTTCTAGCGATCTCTCTATTTGTACATATCTTGGCTCAGAATAACAAAAGCTTTTCCTGAATACGAGGGCAAGCGAAGCTGTACAATTTGGTCCGCGTCGCGTACAACAGTTAGAACGGTGACAAGGAAAACTAGAATGTTCGACCCGCTCGGTCGTCGCCCCCTAATCACTACAAGTACTTACAAACGCGCGATTCAATCTAACTTACAGATAGATATATATAGCAATATGCTAAACATTACTAAACATTTAGGTCAACACATCGAGACCGTCGCCCACCGCATACGATGTATATATCCAAGCGTCACTCGTCCAATCTTTGAGCAGAAATGTTTCAACACATTTAGCTACTGCATGTTCACACTAGTTATCGCATTATTTATACGTACAAGTACACTCTCACATACACGCTTCGGCCCGCGATCATTACACGCATTATACCATAACAGTATTTATATATAGCTGTCCCAACTTACCAAATACAAACACAGAATCAACTATTCGCTCGTAACTCGCGACGTTTGCATCGAGACGCGCGTCGCAACGCTTCTCAAATAATATTTAAGTAATAACTATCTACTCGAATGTCGTCTCGCGGGAAATAAAACGTTCCCAACGATCGTGGTCACCGCAACACACGGGTCGGCCTACGTTCGACGTAGGCTACGCGGGAGAATCTCGTCGCATCCCTGCAGAGCGGCTGAAATATGCATCGTTAACTCTGGAAGTGCGGATGCGGTCCAAACGTCCGGGCAACAACATATTTACTAAGGATCACTCGCCGGCTTACGATAGGTACTTAGACATAATTGCGATGGAATCAATAAAACTATTGTTTGTCTGGTGCTGGTGGCGGGTGGCGGGGGGCGGGGGGCGCTAGTGCACGTCGCCCGCCTCCTTGCCGAGCGCGTGCGGCGCGTGAGGCGCGTGCGGCGCGTGCGGGGCGTGCGGCGCGTGCGGTGCGTGGTCGCGCTCACGCTCGCGCTCGCGCTCGCGCTCGCGCTCGGGCGGCGCCAGCGGCAGCGACAGCGGCGCGGGCGGCGCGGCGGGCGCGGGCGGCGCCAGCGCGGGCGCGTCGTGCGCGTGCGCCGTGGTGGAGTGCGCGGCCTGCGCGGCGTAGTAGCCGCCGTTGAGCGTCTCGGCGTAGGGCGCGGGCGCCGGCGTGGCCAGCGGCGCGGGCGTGGCCAGCGGCGCCGAGCCCTGCAGGAAGTAGTCCTTGTTCACGCAGTTGCGCAGGCAGTCGGGGATGCGGCCCACGATGGCGCGCCGGATCTCCGACGCCGCCATCTCGCGCAGCTCCTGCGCCGACGCGTCCGAGTAGAAGGCGGCGTGCGGCGTGCACAGCACGTTCGGCGCCTCCTTCAGCGGGCCCTGGCCACACACCATACATATTTTATTAGATTTACTGCACTTCTCTACAACCAGCGGGCCCTCCCCGACTTCGCCTGTGGCGTATTTGGAATCCACGTTGCACCCCTTATATTTCAGCTGCCAACTTCTTTGATATTTAATCGTTCCCTTAGGTATTAGCATGATGATATATAGCTTATGACACACACAAATAGTCTTCTATAATAAAAGAATTTTCAAAATCAGTTCAGTAGATAGATTACTCCCTACAAACTCATTAATTTTAGAGATTACCCCCTACAAACTTACTATTTTTAGCTATACAATATTTGTATAGATTAGAGTGAAGCCAAATTAGCGTAATTTCTATTATATCGTCTGCAAACCGGCCTTTTTTTATGAAATCAAGTACAGCGACCGAAATTGTGACACACAACTCAAAATTTACACTTTCTTTGGCTTTGAAGCACAACGTGGACCTTTATGGTTTACCCCACAAATACAATAAAAAATTATTCCCGCTACACCGTATCGACTGATCCCGATATCATGCCGAGCCGAACCCGGAACACATCCACCGTGTAACGGCCAGGCCAGCCTTTTATTTTTAATACCAGACTATTTCTTTGTTGACTTGTCTGTCTTGTGGGCCAGGCCAGCCTTTTTTTTTAATACCAGACTATTTCTTTGTGGACGTGTCTGTCTTGTGTTTTGTGCTGCACTATATTGCTGCTTGCCTCAAAAAGAATCATCGCACTCGTCTCCGAGTGCCCTGCGGACGCTACGTGGTATACGTTGTACACCGATACGAAAGGTCCTCGGGCGCGCCCCAGCGTCCCAGTGACGAATGCCTGGGTCGGCGGTCGGCGCGCGAGTCCTGTGCGCGTCCCGTGCGAGTGCGGAGTGCTGGGGAGTGCTGGGGAGTGCTGGGGAGTGCTGCGCGTACCTGGAACACGTTGAAGGGCTCGTTCTCGTGCACGTCGAGCGCGGCGGCGCGGATGCGGCCCTGCTTGAGCGCGGCCGCCAGCCCCTCGTCGTCCACCAGCCCGCCGCGCGCCGTGTTCACCAGGAACGCGCCTGCAACAGCGCTACGTTACACCGGCTGGCTCCGCGGTAGGGGGCGGTACGATAGGGAGAACGCGAGTACAAAACCGAAAGCCGGGTACTATAAATATATCGCACCCTTACGACGAAAACCTCCTCCAAACATATCGAAAAATTAACATCATGTTTGAAATATACAATCCTGATTATCTTATATGTTATTAAATATTCGTTGGAATATTCGTTAGAACTAAAATAGGCACACGACAGAACTTTTCTATGAAACATTTTTTTTAATTGCTTTAATTGCTCTTCTACCTCTCGGCCTCTGTGGCGTAACGGTAGTGCATACGGCTGCTACGACAGGGGGCGCGGGTTCGATTCCCGCTCAGTGCAAATATTTATATACATGTATATGTATATTTGCATTGGTCTGGATGTTTATATGTATGTATTTACAAAAAAAAAGTATATAAGTATTTTTATCCGCATTCTGGAACCCAAAAAACTATGCTTACTTTGGGTCTAGAAAGCAAAAGAATTGTATTCATTCTAGAATACGGGTGTTCAAATTCAAATTCTTTTATTTGCGGAAATGCGGTAGTATAAGTAAAGGGAGGGGCCCAAGCATATTTCGCTTTCAAAAGTTGCAGACCGCAAAATAATTTGTGATTTGTGAAAATAGAGACAAGAAATCGTCATTCCTACGCAGCCGCATTGCTGATTGGTTGAGGTCTAGAGTAAACATTCAAGGTCGAAATTTAAAAATATCAGTATTTTCCTTTTTCTAATAAAGTTTTTCGAAATATATATTAGATAAATTTAAAGAATTTCTTGAATTTTCTTTCTTCGGAATCACCATTCGCGAAATTCCAAAAGTTTTACGCTTGGAGTTTCTTTGAAGGATAAAATGTGGTTAAACATGAGTGTAGCCTGGGATCACTACAACACATATCAGGTAAGGATGTGGCCTGCAAATTTTACTAATGGATGTACTCTTGGCACCTCTAAAGATGTCAATTATTTGAACGACAAGTAATCTCGACTTTAATCTAGTTTAAGTATAGATTGTATTCTAAATTCTAGAGGTTTTACAAAAGCTCAGATGATTTACGTTCATGAAATCTATAATTTATTGGAAAACAATCTGTACTTAAAGCTAGCTAGCCAGCCGACCTCACAAACAATAACAATATAATAAAAGCCTATTCAAAACCTGGGCACGTAGACATAGTGACATTTTATTAATGATATCGTTTCAAAGCGAAATTCGGAAAAGTCAGAAATGAATGGGAGTGACATTATTTGCTACATATGACATGCTAACAAATAATGTCACTCCCATACATTTTGGACTTTTCCACTGGCGTTATAACCAATAGAATGTGATTTTGTCTACAATCCCAGAGCGCTATTCGCTGCCGCTGTGGGTAAAGGTGCATACCGCGCGGGTTTCACTCAAAAGTTCCGTGTTCACAGGACCTGTACTACCTATGTAGTGAACAGTGGTATAACCGCATACCCAGCGGTTTTCTCTACCGCAGACGGTAGCAAATACCATTTAGGTTTGAATAGGCCTCAATACAAACTTTTTATCTTTCTTGCTAAAAGCGAAAAATTAATAAAACTCCAAATTGAAAATTTTGAATCTTGATTTGAATGCGGATGACAAAAATTAGTGAAAGCAAAATACTTCCAACATCTCATATTTCTTAAGTGATTATACCAAATAAGAAAATACATATTTTCATTTTTACCTGGACGCATCTGTTTGATAGTAAACTCGTTGATGAGGTGGTGGTTGTGTTCGTTTAAGCTGCAATGCAATGAAACACAATCACTCTGGAATAGGAGGTCCTGGAAAGCAAATAAACTTTGTTACAAGTTGTAATGTATTTCAGAATATGGAACAGGACAGTCCCACAATGAGTTCACTAATTAAGTAACTTCTTCACCCTAGCGACACTTGTTACCTCCAAAGCCTCCACTTTGGAGTCCGAGTTCTGCTTTTCTACTCCTCCTAACCAGTTTTATGACACTAGCTGTTGCCCGCAGCTCGGCCCGCGTGGAATCCCGCAACCTATTTCCGGGTATCTATATAATGGGAACCTATTTCCGGGTTAAAAAGTAGGATAGTAGTATTTGAGCCAGATTCATTCGGCCATGTTTGCGTGAAAGAGTAACAAACATCCATATATCTTCACAAACTTTCGCGTTTATAATATTAGTAGGATATTGGCTATGACGAGAGGCACTGCCATCTGACCCCCTAACCCCGAAAGGAAAGCCTGCGCCTGAGTCCGTCATTTGGCAGGTGTGCTGGCAGATGAGGTTGGCTTGGGCTCCAGAGATCTTGGCTGTCAAGACCTACACATCCTTGTAATGGCATTAAATAACACATTTTGTGTATGTATAGTGTAATACACACATTTACACTATACATACACAAATAATTATGAATATATATAATGTTTAACTATGCTTACTTTTGATCTAGAAAGCGCTGTGTAGAATGTCGTAGAATATTTGTTTATTACATTTATTTATTTATTTATATTATAAATGTATATCATCTGTGTTTATGTTTTTGCTCCCTTTTCTGTCTAACTTTATTTCGAAAATTACTTGATACACTTCGTATCTTACTACTATTATTTCCAAAAAAAATCTGTCTCGAAAGATCATAATTGGATAAATGCATATTTTCACTAGAAATTGAAGTACAACTGGTGAAATATCCTTATTGTGTGTTCATGCCAGCATATATGTGTGTGGAGAGGAGTATGACATGATGAGGCCTCGCATTGAATTGTTTGACTGGATAAATATATATATATATATATTTTACAGAAAACCTCATGTTGTGTTACTGGTGGTGAATAGTATAGTTGGTTCCTTAGTGGAGGGGTAGCCTTGATTCGCTAAAACACGTTAAGGCCCGTCTCCTGCGCGTGTTTTACTTTGCACACTACACAAAAAGGTCTACATAACAAAATCGCTCTTTACTCTATGGTTTACACATTTTGGGTGATGAAACAAAAGTTTTGCTTTCCGCGGCCGATGGAAACAATTGCACTTTTGTCCCCGCGCGGGTGAAGGGGGGCGGAGTATTGGTATGTCATGTTATTTGATTTGACAGTAACTGACAGCGTCGCCTCCAAGATTAGATTTTGAAGTTCAAAATAAAATAAAACAGAATAGAATAGTGTCGGTCGGTTTATTAAGAAGTGGGACAAAGATATATTTACACATATTTTGAATTTAATTTTGGTTGATTAGCCGACCTCCGCCGTCGCGCCTGCGCTAACCAGCAAAGAGACCTACAAACGCGTAACTGCGCATCTTATCTATACTTGAATTCTCAATCTACGCTTGTAATATTATATTTAAAACAGAAAATCGTTTTTTGACAGCAAACGTCAAAGTACTTTAAACTTTTGACAACAAAAGTTTTCAAAACATTTCTTTATATCAAACTGCAAAAGACTGAATGCGTATATCGACAAAATATTATTTGTATAGATCCTTTTGTATAGTGTGCAGAGTAAAACACGCGCAGGAAACGTGCCTTTAGTTGATGCGAAGGAAAACGTTTATAGGAAAAATGAGTTAAATGTGGTTTTGGGATATAGTGTGGGCGGTGGCGGTGCGCACCTGCAGCGTGTAGACGCGCGTGAGGCCGAGCGACTTCTCGATGCCGTCGGGCAGGTAGGGGTCGTAGAAGATGACGTTGAAGCCGAAGGCCTTGGCGCGCAGCGCGACGGCCGAGCCGATGCGGCCGAGCCCCACGATGCCCAGCGTGTCCCCGCGGATGCGCGCGCAGCCCGTGGCCGCCTCGCGCACCTGCTCCGGGCCTGCAGCAGACCACACCTCACATTTAACTTTTCAATATGTTTTTATAACGCTATCAATCTCCAAAATAAATATTTTCTTGCTGTCAAATCTTTGTCAAATTTTACGTGCAGTCGAATCTCTGCAACATTTATAACATTATTTAAATCAACTAACATCTGTGTAACGTGACGCATGACTACATCATGGCAATCGTACTCAAGTGTTGCCAGTGCTCCGTCCAACATCATCACTTAGCGTTGTCCCCGGTCGCTACATGGCTTTCGCCTGCCCGGGTTCCACTTACTCTTTCTCCTCCTTTTTAGTTGGCTTATACGGCTTTCATGAAAACGGCTAACCTCCCAACCCCGAAAGGAAAACCTGCGCCAGAGCCTCGTCCATCAATCAATCAGTAGGTTGGCTTGCAGGTGAGGATGACTTGACCCCAAAGGTTTCAATGAGACCCCATACACCGACAGTATATCCAATTAGTAAATTGGAGGTACTCAGAGTCACAACTGCTTAGCGAAGAGTTAAACAAGTAGTTAGGGATTGTTATCGATTACGAGCGTACGAGTTTCAATCCAGCCGGATTCAAGCATTTTCGTATCGGACCCGGTAGATTTTTGACAATGCCGAAGCCGCTGGATTACTTGATCCGGTTTTCTGGCCTAAAACCTCTACAAATGCCTTGATCTGGATAGTGTTACATGTTATAATATGGCAAAGTTGGCTCTGTTAACATAGTCAATGATGACTTGAAGACTACACATTCAAGGCAAAAATTAACAAACTAAATGGGTCAAATCAGGAATTCGCCTAAAGCATTAAGATTATACCTGACATCATTATACTATAATGATGTCAAGTATGAAATTATAGGATAGTGAGAAAAATTTGTCGCAGTGATTGTGTGAAAAAAAAATATGTCGATATGGCTAACCATGGCTGATTAATTTTTCTTTTATACCATCAAAGTACCTTTTTTCTTTTTTTCGGGCGGAAATCCGCCTCCTCCTCGGGTCTACAGACACCGGGGTGTAAGGTTGCCCATAGAGCATATCCCTCGCACCCCGACTGACCCTGGGCCATCTCCGGTTTCGAGATGGTCCCCTCGGGAACATCAATGTTCCTACCTATGTTTCACCATAGTATGTCACCACCACCACCATTCAAAAGTCAAATATGAATTATGAATTTGATTGAAATAAAACTATTTTTATACGGAAGCTATAGCAATTTATTTGATGTTATTTTATATTTTACATCCCCGTCTCTCATCTCCCCGTGACCATGGCTACTGAAAAGCAACCGAAACGTCGAGATCAATGTAAAATATAAAATAACATCAAATAAATCGCGATAGAATCCGTTATAAATAGTTTTATTTCAATGTTGTGACATTCGCGTAAACTTCCGAAAATATCATCTGATTTTGATTACATACAAAAAGCTTATGAAACATAGGTTTATTGCATTGGGGTAACAACAACAACAGAAGAATAAATCTCACCGGGTATTTCCATTAGCTGTATCAACTCAACAATCACTGCGAATACATTAATAAACATATCACGAAACTGTCAACATAGCATTGATACCTTTTTGACCAACACACAAACCCAACTGATAAGTAGCGTTCACAATGGTTTACCTGTAAATTTTTTCCCTTCCCGCACCATGTTAGCGAGCCAGTACGTCCGCCGATATAAATTCAATATAAGACACATCGTCGTGTCGGCTACCTCCTCCACGCCGTATCCCGGCACATTACATACTGCTATGCCTGAAACGTAGATAAACGTAATGTTAGTCACGTAAAATACAATATTCACTATTGAGTACATTTCTCTAGAAGAGTTCTTACTACTTACTACTTACTATGGATGCCCAAGAAAGTGCTAAGTGGAGAAAGCATACCCCCCGGACTCCGAGGTGAAGGCCTCGGATGCGACAGGGACTAACGCAAAAATGATGATCATCAATTCTTTTAACAATTCCAATTCAAATTAAGCGGTCATTTTCATGTCGCATAATAAGGAATTGGTATGCTTAACCCATACACAAGTTTCCTTCTTCCTTTAATCTCGTATTCTTCAAATGGAGTGTAAAAATGCAGGAAACTGTCGAACCAAAGATGATAAGAAGTACAGAACTGATAGCTCGTTTGATTGTTCGTATTTGATGGGCTGCCTTACCTCTTTTTGAATTGCGATACAATTTGGTCAACTTAAGATTAGTATCACACAGTTTGTATCCAGTAAGTGAGCCTACAAGATGTAAGATTTTTTTACGAAATTTCCCCCTGCGAAACCGGAATGGGTAAATAATAACTAAGTTGGTTGTGATGTATACAATATTCAGTACAAAGAATATTAGAGAACAATTTGTGGCGATTTGGATAGCTGTTCATTAACACGAGCTCCATCGAAGAATTACCACCCTCTTCGACATTCTTGATATCAACGAATGACTTATGAGAATGCCGGAGGCAGGGGCGTAGCAGGGGAAATGTTCTGGGGTCAAACCCAACACAAAATCCAAAATAGTATCTACAAATTAACCTTCTCTTAGTTTTGAAATGGATATGAATAATTCATTTCATGCGTTTGTTGTTACATCCATAAACCCCGAAACTAAAACCTGTTCAAGCCTGTGGCCGGAGGCCTACCTCATCCATATACGCTACGACGATATCTGTGGCGTAGCTGTAGAGCGTACGACTGCTGAGTCAGAGGACGTGGGTTTAATTCCCATTCAGTACAAGTATCTATGTATAATATGTATTTGTTTATAAAAAAGGTATCTAAGTATGGTTATTCGCATTCCAGGACCCATATGAACAACTCTGCTTACTTCAGGTTTAGATGGCACTGTGTAATATGAATGCTAGAATATTTATTCAATTTATTTTTCCTATTTTTCATGCATTTCATGCATAGGTCTAATAGCAGACTTTAATAATATAAAAAAAAGTGTAAACAAACAAACCTAGTTCCCCAGCGGCTTTAACATCTATGTTGTCGACGCCAGAGCCGATACGGACGATAATCCGTAACGCCTTGAACTTCTCCAGGTCCTCCTTGGTGAGTATGATGGTGTGCCACATGAGGGCGCCCACGGCCTCGTTGAGCACCTTCTCGTGTATCTCCGACGTGGACTGCGCGTCGCAGAACGCCACCGTTGCTACGTCCTTCAGTATCGGCATCTCGACGGTGCAGTCCCGCCCGTCCAGCAACGCCACCAGGGGCCTGGAATCACGTTAAAAAGACAAATTATATTACCATATAAAAGACTAGCTGTAGCACGCGGCTTCGCCGGTGTGGAATTCTGATCCCGTTCCTGCTATCCAAGGGAACCTATTCCATGGATAAAAGCCTATGTGTTATTCCAGACTATAATCTATCCCTGTACCAAATTTCAGCCAGATCCGTTGAGCCGTTAGAGCGTGATTGAGTAACAAATATCTTCATCAAATTTCACACAACTTTTAGTTTAAGGATAATTTATACAGGAATCTGAGCAAAACATAAAAACAATTGTACATATTGACTACAACATACAGTACGATAGTTACTTTATTATATATAGTAGGGGTGGCAACCTACTTAACATGCATTGCTTTTTTTTACGTGTGGGAACCCCCACGTGCTTCATCCCATCGGTGATCCCCATATCTAGCGTAGAAAGTGTCCATTACTACACTAGATATGCAGTGCGTAATGTATATTACGCTAAGTGGTAATAAATAAGAGTATAAAACAATAAATGACGTAGACTTGCATTATATATAAACGTGTGGCGATAAAATACCGCGGCATTATCAAGAGACGATAATGTACGGCGACAAACGTTCAATTATTTTATGTCAACTACACATCGATACCGTAATAACCAAACCTCGTAACTCAATACGTGGAGTATTTGATCGAGTGATCAAACGCGTTTTCACGAGACAGATTCTAAACGGTCCAGTTACATGGTGTATCGTAGAGAACTGAAGCTAGATTGGTGAACGCGGAAATGGCTTCATAGTGTGCCATACACGACTGACTCGGCCCCGAATATGTTTTTCCGTCTCCCTGAAAAACAGGCTAGTCAACTGGACACAACTAATGTGTACTTTTGAAATCCAAACCATTGTCTCAAGAACTCCCAACAGCGAACAAAAAAAAACTACTGTTCGTACACACGAGATTTAATTAATTCGCGCAAGGACGATGGAAAAGACGAAAGTAAGGCGGGCGGCAAGCACCCTCAAGAACCATACCAAATGTATAATCGATTTAAATCAGAGGGTGCTACCTTCCCCAGTAGAGCATTCGCGTTGGGAATATAAATGAATCGAAATATTAATTACTAGCTGATGCCCGCGGCTCCACCCGCGTAGAGGTCGGTAATCGCTTTTTGGTCATATCTCAGGTTCTACTTAACCAATTGCAATCAAACATACGGCGCATTTTTAATTTTGACCAAGGCCTTTCTAATAGAAGAATTCGCATCAAAATAAGTTCAGTAGTTTTTGTGCCCATCGCGAAAAAAATGTATTCACAATCGTTCATTTAACATAACCCAAATATCTTAAATGTACAGACACAATTAATTTACAATTTTATAATTGTATATTTATCATATCTCAACATTGCACGGCTACAAGTTTACATGTTGACTATTACAAGTCAGTAACAAGTAATTAGCTTTAGTAGCAGACAAACCGAAATTAATGGACAAATTAAATTTGCAAGTAAACCAACAAATATTGGAAACTAACTGAGATTGGGAGACAAGTTAGCTAATCAGGAGAGGACGTGGCCGAAGTGTCCCCGCCCCAAGCCACGCGAATAATTAAAGCATACCAGTACGATTAAACTAATAATTTAAACTTTCGTCATAGAGGAGCGGAATTATTATTATTGCCGGGGAAAGTTTCAGGCGGCGAAACGGGAAAGTAATTTCGGGCGGAGGGAGGGAGTTTTCAAAATTCCAACAAACTTTTCCGGGGGTACACGAAAACAGATTTTGGTGGCAAACAAAGAGGCGCGGACTCGGCGATGGGGGACAACCCTTCGGGCAAGTTTTGATGGAAACCAAATAGGATTAGCGCGAGAAAAGAATAAGTGAAGTGGGTCCGATAGTCGGCGGGTGTCGCTTTGTTGAGTTGCCGGCCGCGTTCACCCGCCAACTCTTCGCATTAGACCGCACTCGACGTAGATTCGATCTTTGCTAAACTGTTTGAGTTATTGTGAACTATGATTAAATTAAACCGGTAGCTTCATGTATATTTGTTTGATTCGATTATGTTAAGTTGCTTTACACGGCCGCAAAACTAATTTAATGTTAGTATGTACTACAGATGAGGACCTACATTTACGTCATCGCTCGTTTGTTAAGTACGTAAATACTGACAAGAGCTGACATGCACAGTAAGGAGTCGAAAAGTAACTAGATACTTAACGGTAATATGATATTTATGTGTGCGGTCAACACAGCGAGAAGCCACTATGGTTTAATAGGTACAAAGTTTAATCACCTCGACTGCAGAGGTCCATTGGCGATGGGACCCCGCATGCTATCCATACGCGCTCTCTTTGGCAGCATCTTGCGTTTGTCCATTTAAAGCGGCAGAGCCGCTTTAACCACCGCTTCGCAGCGCGTCACCTGAAAAACCAATTATTATAACGTTAGCTAGCTACATACAAAACATGAGCGGACATGGGCTACATTATATCTACATGAAACAAATATATGTCAAAGTTAAAGTATAACTCTGTTTTTCTCAGCACGACGAGTGTATTTCACTAACAAAGGAAACTGCGATTAAGGTATAAGGTAAGCTTACACTTTATTTTAATGAAATTCATTGAGTAAAATGTGATAACGCAGTTTGGTTTCAAGGTCTCAATTAAGTATTAAGGTGCAGTATACTACAACTCATATAGTTTTTATGAGCACCGTAGGTCTTACTTAAAGAAAGTATGACAAAAGGACCAGTTAGTGGTCTCGATAGGGTGCCAAATTAAATGGCATCACTAATTCAACGATGGAAACGACGATCGACTCTTTAAGTGAGAAGAAAGCTTGCCATGGCTTAGAGAAGTTTAAGTAGCCAACGTGATTATCAGCGCTGGTTTTTAGCATTTTAAGAATAAATATACCTACTTTTAGAATACTGTGCGGTTTCTCACCATAAAAAAAAATCTGTCTTTAAAAGGTCTGAGGCCTTAACTTGGCGAGAAAGAGGTTTGTTTTTTTATATATTTAGGACACGTCAATTTGACTTAACCTCGCCTGATGGTAAGCTGAAGGTAAAGTCTCAGGAAAGAGGGTCACCATTACATACACGTACTATGTTAACAATGGTGGCACTCAGCTTGACGGCCTCATCAGAAGAGGATTGTCATCGCAGCACCGCGTGACACCCACCGGTCCCACTAGTGCTGCGACCACAATCCCCCTGCCCGGCTATGCACTTGCTGACCCCTGAACGCAATCAAACCGAAATTGGATTACTATGGAGAGTTAATAACATTATAGAGGTATAGAATACAGCTATTTAAGTTGTATATTATAGGGATAAAGCTATGTGGGACCGGTGGGTGTCACGCGGTGCTGCGACGACAATCCTCTTCTGATGAGGCCGTCAAGCTGAGTGCCACCAATGTTAACATGGAACGTGTATGTATTGGTGACCCTCTTTCCTGAGCCTTTACCTTCAGCTTACCATCAGGCGAGGTGAAGTCAAATTGACGTGTCCTAAATATAAGGTGTCACAAAATTAGGTCTCTGAATTTGGTGAGATGACTGGGTATCGACAAAATATGTATTTGAAACCAAAAAAAATATCGCGTAAAAAAAGGTCAAAAATGAAAAAGAAAACACCACCAGCGGCCAGCGTCACGAGCACACGTGACGCTGGTCGCGATTTAGGTATTTCCCACACATCCGCTTGGAGAATACTGCGAGGACTGCACGCCTACCACGTGCGTCACGGGCTCGTGACGTCACGTGACACTGGTCGCTGGTGGTGTTTTTTTAATTTTTTTTATTTCTTTTTTTGTTCCAAATACATATTTTGTCGATACCAAGTCATCTCACCAAATTCAGGGACCTAATTTTGTGACACCTTGTATAAAAAAAAAAAAAAAACCAGCCTATATAGCTCCATCCCTCTTTTTCGAACGATTTAACACGTCATGGTAAGCCCTATGAGCGTGGTGGTCAGCGGTGACCATCATCAACATCGTCAAAACTATTCCCAGTTGCGGCCAAGGTTTAAACTTTTGAGCCAGAGGTCCGCTTTTTGTTTTTGATTGGTATGGCGGCATTTTCGATAGCGACTGCCGTCTGATCTCCGAACCCTGAGAAGAAAGCCTGCGCCAGAGCCTCTTCCGTTGTTTAACTTTCAGATGAGGTTGGCTTGGGCCACGTGAATCTTGGTTGGGCCCTGTAGAACCTTGTCGGTTACCTTAGTAGCCTATTTAAAAAAATTGTTTAAAGATACTTCACCGTAATGTCCCGTAGTACCGTATCTCATACGTATTTCCAAAATCATGATAAGATTAAGGGTTAAAAGGCAACTCTACTAGTACAATAATAACTGTTCGTTTTTTTCTTTTACTCAATTTTGTAGGACGTAGTGTAGGGCTGCTCGAAGGATATAGCCGTGATTTGATTTCAACAATTCGACGAGAAAATAGAATCAAGAATCTCTCCGTTGCCAGAGCTTAGAAACATGTTATATAAACCTAAATAGTATTCGTATTACTACGTTAAAGCTATTCTCGAACGAACTTGTTAAGAAAACGAACGTAGAGTTACAATTTTTAGTAATTTCATGCTAGTTACCTTGAATTGGCGTGTTCAATGTTCAATAAATAGATTAAAAATTGTAATCGGAGTAAATAAACAAATATCGACTTTATTATTTTAACTTTATGGCACTTACCGCACTTCCCTAATTGATTCTACATTTCGTATGTACAATACCTATTCAAAAATTTAATTTAATTGTGAAAAATGTTTTTGTTTAAACATTTATGAAAAGCGTATTATATTTCTATAATGGGAGATGAAGTTTAATATAATAAACTCCTAACAGCCACTACAACACAAACTTTAGTAAATATATTCTATATTCTAGGACATTCAACACAGCGCTTTCTAGACCCAAAGTAAGCATAGTTCAACTAGCTTGTGCTATGGGTTACAGAAAGCGGTTAAACATACTTATATACTTTTTTTTGTAAATATATACATATTATACATAGAAACACCCAGACCAATGCAAATAGACATATTCATTCATACAAATATTTGCACTGAGCGGGAATCGAACCCGCGCCCCCTGTCGTAACAGTCGAATGCACTACCGCTACGCCACAGAGGTCGTCTGATATAGCTATTTATGGCTTATATATATGGCTATATATAAATATATATATGGGTGAAAACAAGGATAAGCCTTTTTTTTTCGTGCGGAAATCCCTTCGGATACCCCCCCGCTGGTCAGCGGGGGCGGTTATGTCGGGCTTGAACCGACTAAAACCGAGCCTCACTAAAAGTTAGAAGTATACCACGCAGAATAAATTCATGTCGGTTGTGCGAGCGGGGTCAGTGGACGGGATCGCAGACAGACTAGTTGTATAGATAACAGCAAAAAAGGCAATGTTTTGTGTCAAAATTATAAGTCAAACGATCGACTTCTTTTGAATAATTCTATACATCCAAGTGTACGTGTTAAGCGCTCAAGGTAGCTCTAGGAAAAAATCGACTGGAGGTTATTAAACTATTCCTAAACCTCTATAGGTACCTACCTCGGCAACAGTAGAGAATATAACCAGGGAATCAATGTAAGTCAGATACATAGGACACCCACTAAGGCGACGAGAACACACATGCAAATTATGTTTTCAGGTTAATTGAAGTTTTTCATTAACCCATATCAACGACCACGTCTCGTATATTTTAATATAAAACTACACTTCACATGCACAAATCAAATTCGATTAGGGTTTGTAATGGGCGCTTACGTTTACAATACCAATGATTGTTTTAGAATTTAAAAAATGACAAAACGTAAATAAGGACTCACATTAGTTCAGTAGTGAACTGGAATAGGGTGATGGATTGAAACAAGGGAAACTTGAGCAAGAAGTCTTGTTGGCAACCAAATTAAACTTACATTGGGACCTAAACATAACTGGCGAATCATGGGTGTGTATTACACCTCTGCCTACCCCGTCGAAGAAACAGGCGTGAAGTTATGTTTATGTGAATAAACTTATAACCACAACTTATCGGAGCCCCTATTCGTAGTCCTTGTACTCGTTTTGGTTTGACTTATACCGCTATTATGGGAGCGACTGCTGTCGAATCTCCTAACCCGTCAATCAGCAGGTGTACCAGCTTACAGGCCCCATACACCCATCGGGCATACAGCAGTCTTTCATACCACGTCATAACCGGGCAATTTTCCGATGCATACATATATCCCTAACAACCCAAACAGACAATAATACATTATCTTTAAGGGTTACGTATCGTTAATACACAATAGATATTACCTGTGAATGGCAGTGGAATATAAAACAGGTTATATCCGTTGTCATGTAGAAAAACCAGTACAGGACTAAAAATATTCAATTAAATCATGACTTGCGTCAGCGTGTGAAGTGCAGTAAGTGATGGTTTCCGCTTCAGAAACGCAGAAGCCCATGCACTATACTAATTAGACCTTTGAAAATAAATATAATAGCACTATCATATATTTCATATAAAGTCCTACACCGACACGGTTTAATCGCCTTCATTAAATCATTAAAAAAAAAGTAATAACGGGCGAACCTACTGCTGTTTACTCGGCATGTTCCCAGTTTTTTTTCCTGCTACCGAGTATATGTTAACAGAAAACCTCAGTTATACTTTGCCGGAGCCGGGAATCGAAACATCACGATCGCATCGAGGCACGATCGTAAATTATAATGAGGCAGTTAGTGATAGGAAATACCTTTTTAACACCGAAACATAACCCTCTAAGATGGCAATATTAGACTTTCTGTTTTGCGGAGTTCAAAGTGGCAACTCAGACCAAAATATAATATTTGTATTTTACATATAATTGGTTCGTTTATAGATTTTAAAAGCTTTAATTTGTCTATATTATCAATGTTAGTGCCAAGTCGCACGAGACCGCAATGACTTAGGCTCAATCCTAGCCCATATGCAGCCATCGAATACATGAAATTTTGCAATTAATAATCAGAGTCTAGTTTTCGTTCAGCCCTAATGTAACCAAAAGAAAAATGGAAATAGTCAAATAGTCAAATGAAATTAGTGAGGTAGGACATGACGGTATTCCCGTCCAACTGAGCAGTCCGACTGGGGAAGTACCTCCGCCCTACAGAATACCGCGGCCATAATAACCTCGTGTTGTGTTCCCGGCGGTGAGTAGGGTAGCCAGAGCTCACTGAGAGTTTTTGTGCTGTCAGAGGGAAGAGTCTTCCTTCTGACAGCACAAAAACTAAAAAAGAAGGGAGAGCCGGGAGCAGCCTTTAGTCTTCCCGAAAAGCTATTCCTGCTTTGCAATTTCTTTTTTTTAGGGTCGGCAGCGCCAGTGTGACGCCCCTGGTGTTGCACACGTCCATAGGCCACGGTGACCGCTTCCCATCAGGTGGGCCGTGAGCTTGTCTGCCACCTGAGTGGTATAAAAAAAAAAAAAAAAAATTTCAGCCTGATCGCTGCTGAAAATTGTTTTCAACTAGAACATGCATTTTTAATTAGAAGATTATCACTGAGGAGCGATGATTTTGCTGTACGATACAATTTGTGAACAGTTATTGCAATTATTGGCGATTAAAAAGTAGTGGCCATGAGTTTTTATTGCTAGATTCTTTTCTCACACTTTACCTGTTGGCTCACGAATGTGGCTGTAAATGTAGAACTTGACGTTTTAAAGTGTTTCTATTTACTATGTGACCTAAATTATTAAGGGTATTTGCTTTGATCACTTGTTAGTAGGTCAAAGAGAGTTTACGTTGAAATCACAGCTTGTCTTTTCGTAATCAAGCTCAAAGTAGTGACAGGTATTTTGTCACACGAATATGCAATATACATGCATAAAGTAAAATATACTATTATAACCATAAAAACGTATAGCTATATAACGTTCGATGAACCGATTGGCAAGAATCCAAACTAAACTATCACCCGAATCTTAGAATGAGTTTTATTCATACACTAGCAGGCTGACCCGACAAACTTCATTCTGCCCTAGAATCAAGATTTGTTGGTTACCTTATCAGTTGAATTTATTTCGTGAATGTATTCTTGCAACCCGGCATGCAAGACCAAAGACGGCGTGAGGTATTGGTCGTTACGTGTCCGACATAACCACCCCCGCTCGCTGGCGGGGGGAAGATGGTAACAGTGGCGCTTACCGCAAAAAAATTCAAAGATCATGAAAATCTGTACACCCGTTCTTGTGTTTATCTCGATCATCACTAACACGACTTTGTTTAAGAAGTTATGTGACAAGTACTAAAATGGCTAGTGTTTTTCATAATAATACTAGAAGAATAAATAATATGCGCTATAGCACCACCACTCTTAATGAATAAATCGTTCAACTATCTGTCGTTTGATTGTAATATAGCACTTACTGACATTGGCAGTACTTCATTAGCACTACTCTATTTACATACATATAGTCACGCCTCTTTCCCATTGGGGTAGGCAGAGACAACATCTTTCCACTTGCTACGATCTAGGCATACGCCTTTCGCTTCTTCTGTTTTCTATTTATCACCAGATTTCCCGGTTGCGTCCAAAGTGTACACTTTGAACCCTGGAGGGTCCTGTTTACCTTGTATTGCGGACTTCAAACGTATAATTTTGTGGTAGACATGCACACGGCCCACCTGATGGGAAGCGGTTACCGTGGACTATGTACGTGTGCATCGCCACACTCGCGGTGCGGATCCCGCAGAAACCTTCTAATGCCCTTCTTTAAGAACCCCATATTGTAGTCGCTTAGGAAAACCACAGCAGGGGGATCATTCCATAGTATGAGCGTGCACGGAATGTTTCTTTCATATCTTACTGTGCGCACCGGTGCCGGTTGCAACATGTGAGGATGATATTGCCTATCATGATCGAGCAGCCTTACCACGGAGAAAGAAGTACCACCAGTGGCGTGGAGTTCATATATGGCGAGTCCTTACAGCTTCCCTTTGCAGAGAGGCTCAGCCCAAAACGTGAGCTTCATCAACAGGCTTATTTAAAAGCCTGCACTATACATCAATGCTTAAATTGCGTGTAGGTATTGTGAAAGTGGTAAAAGTCGAAACATTGATCGACAATTTCCTTTTCACCGGCTTCCCTTTTGACAATTTGGGTCTTCGCCACTGAGTACCACCCCGTATTCGCACGTTTGGTGAGACTTTACTCCCTTACTTTAATTTTTCCTATTCTGCATCTACTCTTTTCCTTCAATACTCCCCTCTGTAGGTAGATAGTTCTAAATTGTTGTGAAGTCTTTGTACGCGACGATATCTAACGGCTTGCCATTGAGCTAAATTAGTATTAGTACACTCTCTCCTTCTCTCTCTGCCAGTTCTGTTATTTTGGCGGTGATGCTTCGAAAACAGAAGTAAAAGGCAACGGTCGATACCTACGGCCTAATTTTCAACGTGCAGACAGATCTTATAATAGCCGGTTGAACGTCTAGAGACGACTAAACGGCGAGAGACGGTTCAACAGTTCGTCGCGCACGCCGCAGACCAGTCAAAGGGACAATAACAAGCAAATTACGACTGGCTGGTAACCGATGCGACGCCTATTCTCTCTAGAGCCGTGTGTGAACGGCCTTCGACGTAATTGCGTAAGGCGATGCGTAGATAATGCGCTCAGTACCTAACCGTCACACGATTGGCGAACGTGGAACGTGTAACGTTGTTCGATTAATAAGCCTCTTACTGCGCGGGTAACCAATACGAGGGTCAAACTGAAAGTTCTTAGAAAATCAAAAACTGATTACATTAGCCAGTTATTAGTTTTATTATATCTTTTCAAAATATTGTCCATTCACGTCAATACACCGCTGCATGCGATGGAAACACTGGGAAAAGCACTTTGCCCACTCGTCCTTAGGGGTCTCTTCAATGGCATCGCGATACGCAGCCACCGCTTCTTCAGCATTCATAAACCGCTTTCCTTTAAGTTTTTCTTTAATTTTTGGAAATAAATAAAAATCACAAGGCGCGAGGTCGGGGCTATACGGCGAGTGACCCAGTAATTCAACGTTTGATGTCGCCAAATAGTCGATCGTTCGCTTGGCGGTGTGCGACGAGGCGTTGTCGTGGTGAAGGAGGATCCTACTGCGAGGTCGTTTCTCTCGAACTTTTTCCAAGACAAGTGGCAAACAATTGGTAGTGTACCATTCTGCAGAAACTGTTTTTTGATCCTCTAACACAATTGTTACGAAATGACCTATCCTTCCAAAGAACGAGGCCACCATTTTTTTTCCCGCACTTCGATCTCTCTTCACTTTAGTTGGCAACTCCTCGAAAGGAAACACCCACTGAGCAGATTGTCTTTTGGTTTCAGGATCATAACAGTAAATCCAGCTTCCGTCACCTGTTAGTATGTCGAACACAGCATTAGAGTCACCTCCGTTAAATCTTTCAATCATTTTACGGCACCAATCCACACGATGGAGTTTTTGAGCCTCAGTCAAATTATGAGGTATCCACCGGGCGCAAAGCTTCCTGACCGCTAAATGTTCGTGGAGGATTTTGTGCACTTGACTCATACCGATGCCTAAGCTTGTCCGAATCTGCTGATAGGTCACTCTTTTGTCAGTCTCTATCATACGCCGCACAACACAGATGTTATTTTCAGTCGTCGCCGTAGAAGGCCGTCCCTCACGTAAATCATCAGTGAGATTAGTGCGACCACGTTTAAACTCATTAAACCAGTTGTAAACAGTCGCACGAGATGGGGCTTCATCGTGAAAGGCCAATCGTAGTCTATCATAACTTTCTTGTTGACTTAAATGACATCAAAAGTCATAAAAAATCATTGCACGAAAATTTTCTCTTGTTAAATTCATGTTAACGTGACACAGACAATTTTCAATTTGCCGCCAAATCGTAAAACAAATGATAAATGAATGAAATATATACTCAGTAATATTGGCAAAGAGTTCTATTTTCAAATTTTAGAATTATTTTTTTATTATATTGTTTATAAGTGGCCAGTTCTAAGAACTTTCAGTTTGACCCTCGTAATACTGCGACTATCGCTGTAATGTGATTATTACAAAAAATATACATGTTTTTAAACGCCTCGGTAGCCACAGCAGTATCGTTAACTGTAGCTCAAGTTCGATTTCCGGATCAAGTAAAGTTTTTTTTTCTTTCGTAAAAATAGTAACAGCATGGGTCTGCAATAAATACCCGGATTGATGACACGACAATATGTTCGCGCTCTAACATTTAAAACCGATGAAAAAGTTGACGAAATGTAGACGTAAAATGTAAATAATAAAAACTGTACGGATAGCGCAGTGGTTTTTAGTGGTCTGCACTACTATTTTATCCATAACGGGTCCAAGTAGCTCATTCTGTAGATTGTGGAATATTGCCGCTAGAAAGTCATGTACGGGTTTCGTATACGATATTCAATTTTCCAAATTAAATGGATAAGAACTTAGCGTAGTACCTCTTTTTTTTCGGGCGGAAATTCCCTCGGACGTATGTGGAAATGTGGTTACCAACATCTGCCTTATTTTTTAGTTTATTTAAAAGGAAATAGGATTGAGTGAAATAGTATGTAGGTAGCCCCCGCAGGCCAGCGGGGGCGGTTATGTCGGGCTTGAACCGACTAAAACCGTACGCCGTATCGGGTCTTAAGACGCCGGGGTGTAAGGTTGCCCATAGAGCATTTCCCTCGCACCCCGACTGACCTGGCCCAGCCAGGTATAAATAGATACGTGCATGTAAGGCTGAGAGCCCTATGCGCTGTCCACACTGCGCGTAAGCTTGTAGAGGCCTAAAGGCCAACAACCCATAGGTACCCCACACACACGCCGCAATAGCGGCGGTGAGGCCCATCATGGAGCATTGGCTAGAGAGGCGACACGGAAGCCTCTCGTACCGACTGACGCAGGTGATCTCCGGGAAGGGGTGCTTCGGGGACCACCTGCATCGGATCAGGAAGGAGCCAACGCCTGAGTGTCATCACTGTGACGCGAGCGAGGACTCAGGGCTGCACACGCTGGCGGACTGCCCGGCGTGGGAGGCGCCGAGGCGTGACCTCGTGGCAACCATCGGGGTGGGAGTCCTCTCGCTCGGCAGCATGGTTGCGGCAATGGTGCGGAGCGCGAGCGCGTGGGCCGCCGCCACCTCGCCGAGATGCCGGAGCGCGCCCGGGAGAGATTTAGAACTCTCCCGGCCCGCCGAGCCCGCAGGCCAGGCCCGGGGGTGGCAGGTAAGGCCGCCTGTCACCCCAGCAGAAGCAGGCCGGGACGGTGGGGCGATGAGCGCCCCTCCCCCAAACCGGGGCAAGACGGGGACACCGTGGTTCCCAAACCCGAGGGGGCCATCTCGAAACCGGAGATGGCACAGGATCAGTCGGGGTGCGAGGGATATGCTCTATGGGCAACCTTACACCCCGGCGTCTGTAGACCCGAGACGGCGTGCGGTTTTAGTCGGTTCAAGCCCGACATAACCGCCCCCTATCCGAAGGGATTTCCGCACGGAAAAAAAGAAAAAAAGAAAAAAGTACGCATGTTTTTATTTCTGCACACTGAAATGGCTAGACGGATTTGGAATAAATTTCAAATGGATTTTTTTTAGCATGTAAAACTAAACCAAATGTAAGACCGCTTAACGCAGCTAGTAAAACTCGTCCCAAAATAGACGACAAAAACTTTACGGGAGCTTCACCCAGCTCGAACTCGCGATAAGCCTTTTCGCTATTAAGCAACGAGCGACCTTGGCAGGTACAAAAGCTATAAATACCGAAGAAAAAATACACGAGCATTTTTGACGGTTTTATAGTTGCCATGAACTCGGCCTTAAACTGTTGAAGGAAACTGGCTGCTCCACGCCACGCAAAACGGTTACCAATTAACGAAATATTTAATATTTTAGACGGACAGGTCTCACGCTTCCTGTTTCACGGGAAACTTTTTTATGAAGAAATATTTAATCACGGAACTTTTTTTATGCCGCAAGCGTGGTCCGTGAACCCGCTCTTTGCTAACGATGTAAAAGTAAAAAAAAATACGACTTGGAAGTTCTTTAATCAAATATTACTTAAGCAAAACGGTAAAATCACATCAGAAACGTTCAACCTTGTTTTTTCTATACTATTAAGGTAGCTAACAGACAATTATAGTGTATTCCTATGGCCATTACCGTAGGTACCACATTATGATGGTGCTCTCTAAGAACAATTATGAATGAAGCTTGACCGAAATGATAAAAGAGTCTCCCTTCCTATCCAGAACAACATGTGGACTGCGGTGTCATCCATATAAGGTACAAATAATACCGTCTCGAACAAAGCTATTTAATACTTCTTTTTTTGTCTCACGATAAAGAACTGATATGCTCTACGCCTCACAAGCCCCTTCTTCTTATAATCCTGGGTTCTTTAAGCGGGACATGAAAAAGCATCTGTCGAGCCTGTAGGCCTAGTTAAGAATTCTATAACCTGATTGCAGCGCCGGTCGTTATTGAAGTATTAGCTAGGTATTACAATTTTTGGAGATAGTCAGCATGACCGCTTTAGAACGTAATAACTCAGGCGGTTAAATAACTGAACGCATTTTCATACATGTATATATATTTAGTTATAGCTCCACCTCGTCGTTTATTTTCGAGATAAAAATAGCCCTCTTGTAAATCCAGGATGTAAGCTATTTGGATTCGGAACTTAACTCAAATCTGTTGAGCCGTTACAGCATGAAGAAATGTAAACATAACTTTGGGCCTAGATAACGCTGTGTATGCCGTAGAGTTTCATTATAGAATGACTAGCTGATTCCTGCGGCTCCACCCGCCGGACATCGGTTATGGTTTTATGGTCATATCTCCGGTTCAACTTAACCAATTGCAATCAAACATACGGCAGATTTTAAGTCTGACCAAGACCTTTCAAATATAAAAAAAAAACCGCATCAAAATCCGTTTAGTAGTTTTTGCGTCCATCGTGAAAAAATAGATGAACATACAAGATTACAAAAAAAAAAAAGAATCGTTTTTATATATATATAATTTTTTAAAAAACTTGGGTTATCCCAAGTTTTTTTTTAAATATCACCAATGTACAGACCACTAATTTACAATTTTGTAATAGCATAGATCATACCGTGTTCTTTAAAGTATGCTGCAATTTACCCTAAAGGAATATCAATCGCCAAATTAATTCTGATGTCAATTCCTCTACACAGTATAAGTCTGTTCTGTAGAGTCTACAGAACTATGCAAATCAACATAGCTAGATAGTCGAGAGGGAATTGAAGCACAAAATTCATTTTAACTAAAAATCTCTTTGACATTTCAATGCGTACCGATAAACCTATTGTTATGTCAATAAAATCCAATTGCAGTTTAGCAGTAATTTATTTTCTTTTTCAAATTTCTAAACAAAGATGAGACCGGAATCCAAGAAATTGTTTTCATCAAACTGATGAAATCTTGGATTGTTTTAATGATGACTTTTCTTTTTATTAACAAGAATATCTTTTTTAACTCTTGAACGGAGCATTTTGATGAAAGACTTGCCTTTGGCGCCTTTCAAGTTTTATATTAGCAATGTTTTATCCCCCGTGGTCAACGAGCGAGAAATATTAAACTGAGATTTTCTTTTGTAAGTCGTAAAGTACAGTCATTATCCGTATCGTTGTAACTTGAATCATAAATACTGTAACTTTATTTATTATAATTATTTCTATAAATTATTTACGGGAAATCCTCTGGGGCTTGTGGCTTAATATCCTCTGGGATTCGTGGCAACCGAGTTGGTTAACACATTGAAAAATTAAATAATACCTCCGTCCTCTATGAGCGCAGGCCTGGGGGTGGCGGGTGAGGCCGCCTGTCACCCCAGCAGAAGCAGGCCGGGACGGTGGGGAGACTAGCACCCCTCCCCCAAACCGGGGCAAGACGGGGACACCGTGGTTCCCAAACCCGAGGGGGCCATCTCGAAACCGGAGATGGCCCAGGGTCAGTCGGGGTGCGAGGGATATGCTCTATGGGCAACCTTACACCCCGGCGTCTGTAGACTCGAGACGGCGTGCGGTTTTAGTCGGTTCAAGCCCGACATAACCGCCCCCGCTGGCACGCGGGGGGTATCCGAAGGGATTTCCGCACGAAAGAAAAGATGGGTGACCGTTTGTAACCCGTGCATCGGGGAGCACATTAAGCTGTTGGTGTCGGTTGTAATTCGAACATCTATGGCAAGTTGTTACGGGTAGCAGGAGCAATAAAAACTTGAGACTACTAAGAAAGGTCTAAATACAGAACTTTGATATCGGCAATAGGTTGTGGACGTCAGATGACAGTCGCTTCACGAAAAATATCGAAGTTCAGCCGTTTCGTAGTTGACTGAAAGTGAACCGCAACTGAGTTTGGGCAAAGGCTCAGTTAAAACGCTTGCATTTTCAATTATCTCTGAAAACACTTATGCCATTTGTAATACTTTTGTAATACTTCGACGGCCTCTGTGGCGTAGCGGTAGTGCATTCGACTGCTACGACAGGGGGCGCGGGTTCGATTCCCGCTCAGTGCAAATATTTGTATGCATGAATATGTATATTTGCATTGGTCTGGGTGTTTCTATGTATAATATGTATGTATTTACAAAAAAAAAAGTATATAAGTATGTTTATCCGCATTCTGGAAACCATAACACAAGCTCGTTAAACTATGCTTACTTTGGGTCTAGAAAGCGCTGTGTAGAATGTCGTAGAGTATTAATTAATTATTATTATTAATAGATAGTCCAGTTTTTGGAGAAGATTATATACAATTTTACATCAAGACACGACCCTCAGGAGTCGAGTAATAAGAAAAAGGTCAACAGTACGGGGGCGGCTGCCCAAATAGAACTGAGTACAGCGGAAGAAGCCGCAGCTAGTTATATATTTAAATTTTAGTTGAATCCTAAAATTTTAAAAATAAATTCGAAACCGGAGATGGTTTGGGTCAGCCGGATGCAAGGGAAATGCCTTATGGGGCCCACCTTACACCTCGGCGTCTTAGCACCCAAGACGACGTGCGGTTTTAGTCGGTTCGAATCCGACATAACCATCCCCGCTGCCCGGCGGGGTGGTATCCCCGTATAAAATAAAAAAATACATGAATAAATAACTTTACATAATATCCCGCATGAACAACCAAAACAAATGGTACGTTGCCCCATGATCTATTAGCGTAGCAACAATGGGCAGCTATAATGATAAAATATTATACAGAGCCGCCTTGAGTGTAGCATAGAAACTATGGGCGCTATAAATAACGATAGTAATGACCGTTCTTGGAGTTTAACAGATAGCGATAAGAAGCTATGACAAATAGAAGTTATTAACCGAACAACTGATGCCAACGATGCGTTGGTTTGGTCACGGGTTGTGAAATTCTGGCATTCTAAAATAATATCGAAGCTTTAAATCATCAAATTCGTGTTCGACAATATGAATTAAAGTAGAACTAACTGCTGCCTGCGGCTCTGTCTGCGTGGAATACTGACCCTGTTCCCGCAACCCATAAATTAAAGTAGAACTAACTGCTGCCTGCGGCTCTGTCTGCGTGGAATTCTGACCCTGTTCCCGCAACCCATAAATTAAAGTAGAACTAACTGCTGCCTGCGGCTCTGTCTGCGTGGAATTCTGACCCTGTTCCCGCAACCCATAAATTAAAGTAGAACTAACTGCTGCCTGCGGCTCTGTCTGCGTGGAATTCTGACCCTGTTCCCGCAACCCATAAATTAAAGTAGAACTAACTGCTGCCTGCGGCTCTGTCTGCGTGGAATACTGACCCTGTTCCCGCAACCCATAAATTAAAGTAGAACTAACTGCTGCCTGCGGCTCTGTCTGCGTGGAATTCTGACCCTGTTCCCGCAACCCATAAATTAAAGTAGAACTAACTGCTGCCTGCGGCTCTGTCTGCGTGGAATTCTGACCCTGTTCCCGCAACCCATAAATTAAAGTAGAACTAACTGCTGCCTGCGGCTCTGTCTGCGTGGAATTCTGACCCTGTTCCCGCAACCCATAAATTAAAGTAGAACTAACTGCTGCCTGCGGCTCTGTCTGCGTGGAATTCTGACCCTGTTCCCGCAACCCATAAATTAAAGTAGAACTAACTGCTGCCTGCGGCTCTGTCTGCGTGGAATTCTGACCCTGTTCCCGCAACCCATAAATTAAAGTAGAACTAACTGCTGCCTGCGGCTCTGTCTGCGTGGAATTCTGACCCTGTTCCCGCAACCCATAAATTAAAGTAGAACTAACTGCTGCCTGCGGCTCTGTCTGCGTGGAATTCTGACCCTGTTCCCGCAACCCATAAATTAAAGTAGAACTAACTGCTGCCTGCGGCTCTGTCTGCGTGGAATACTGACCCTGTTCCCGCAACCCATAAATTAAAGTAGAACTAACTGCTGCCTGCGGCTCTGTCTGCGTGGAATTCTGACCCTGTTCCCGCAACCCATAAATTAAAGTAGAACTAACTGCTGCCTGCGGCTCTGTCTGCGTGGAATACTGACCCTGTTCCCGCAACCCATAAATTAAAGTAGAACTAACTGCTGCCTGCGGCTCTGTCTGCGTGGAATACTGACCCTGTTCCCGCAACCCATAAATTAAAGTAGAACTAACTGCTGCCTGCGGCTCTGTCTGCGTGGAATTCTGACCCTGTTCCCGCAACCCATAAATTAAAGTAGAACTAACTGCTGCCTGCGGCTCTGTCTGCGTGGAATTCTGACCCTGTTCCCGCAACCCATAAATTAAAGTAGAACTAACTGCTGCCTGCGGCTCTGTCTGCGTGGAATTCTGACCCTGTTCCCGCAACCCATAAATTAAAGTAGAACTAACTGCTGCCTGCGGCTCTGTCTGCGTGGAATTCTGACCCTGTTCCCGCAACCCATAAATTAAAGTAGAACTAACTGCTGCCTGCGGCTCTGTCTGCGTGGAATTCTGACCCTGTTCCCGCAACCCATAAATTAAAGTAGAACTAACTGCTGCCTGCGGCTCTGTCTGCGTGGAATTCTGACCCTGTTCCCGCAACCCATAAATTAAAGTAGAACTAACTGCTGCCTGCGGCTCTGTCTGCGTGGAATACTGACCCTGTTCCCGCAACCCATAAATTAAAGTAGAACTAACTGCTGCCTGCGGCTCTGTCTGCGTGGAATTCTGACCCTGTTCCCGCAACCCATAAATTAAAGTAGAACTAACTGCTGCCTGCGGCTCTGTCTGCGTGGAATACTGACCCTGTTCCCGCAACCCATAAATTAAAGTAGAACTAACTGCTGCCTGCGGCTCTGTCTGCGTGGAATTCTGACCCTGTTCCCGCAACCCATAAATTAAAGTAGAACTAACTGCTGCCTGCGGCTCTGTCTGCGTGGAATTCTGACCCTGTTCCCGCAACCCATAAATTAAAGTAGAACTAACTGCTGCCTGCGGCTCTGTCTGCGTGGAATACTGACCCTGTTCCCGCAACCCATAAATTAAAGTAGAACTAACTGCTGCCTGCGGCTCTGTCTGCGTGGAATTCTGACCCTGTTCCCGCAACCCATAAATTAAAGTAGAACTAACTGCTGCCTGCGGCTCTGTCTGCGTGGAATTCTGACCCTGTTCCCGCAACCCATAAATTAAAGTAGAACTAACTGCTGCCTGCGGCTCTGTCTGCGTGGAATTCTGACCCTGTTCCCGCAACCCATAAATTAAAGTAGAACTAACTGCTGCCTGCGGCTCTGTCTGCGTGGAATTCTGACCCTGTTCCCGCAACCCATAGGAACCTCTTTGTGACGTTCCAGACTATAATCTATCCCAGTATCAAATTTTAGCAAGATGCGTTTACCCATTTACGCGTGATTGAGTAATAAACATCCAACCATCTTCACAAACTTTCACATTTTATAGTATTAGTACGAGTATTTTTAGGGATTTTCTTTAGAAAAGCCCTATTGCTATCGAGTTGTCGTCGTCGACGTCGTCGTTGCCAATTTTCTGTCACGGTTTTGAGTATGAAGGAGACGAGCTTCGCGTTGCTGTTTTCGGTAATAGATTCGTGCTGGGGTGAACCATTACAAGATAAAGAAAAAATTGCAAAAAATCGCAAAAAAAAAAACGCAAAATCGAAAATCCCTTGTATTCGGTTGAGCTCGTCTCAGGAATTCAACTTGTTTATAAATACGTCTTATAAAGCAAGGCGAAATACTAATTCTGCATCGCGCTTTAAAAGTTCTCACGCGTATTAACACATCTATAGGTATAGCTTCGCGTTGCTGTTTTCGGTAATAGATTCGTGCTGGGGTGAACCATTACAAGATAAAGAAAAAATTGCAAAAAATCGCAAAAAAAAAAACGCAAAATCGAAAATCCCTTGTATTCGGTTGAGCTCGTCTCAGGAATTCAACTTGTTTATAAATACGTCTTATAAAGCAAGGCGAAATACTAATTCTGCATCGCGCTTTAAAAGTTCTCACGCGTATTAACACATCTATAGGTATAGGTACATACATTTAACAACGTGCAAACACTAAGGCGCCGGACAAACAGAACGGACGCGAGTCCTAAACGTGTCTTTGTAAAAACCCGCGCACTCCTGCGGCGGAAGGGTTAAGGGGTGTTACAAAGACACGTCTAGGACGCGTCTCCGTTGTGTTTGTCCAGCCCTAACCGTTGGGCCTTGGATCGTTTACTAGGGAACATAAAATCAAGAAGTGCCGCGCTGCTTAATGCTGTAAAGATGTTCAGTGCAACATAATTAGCAATACGATTGGTTCTTTGAAGAAAATTATAACAGTGACGTGTCACTGTTGTGTCACGAGGATTGCGCATCATTACACTAAATTGAATTTTGCGAAAGACACATTCTGCGACGAAGCGAATGCTATGCCTCCTGCGCAAAATGATATAAGTGTATACATCATTTGGCACAGGAAGCACAGAACGTATCCATTTTTATGATAGAACACAATAACTAAATAACATAATTTAAACATGAAACAATTTGTCTCCAGTAAATATTTTGTATGGGTTGACCGAGGTTAATATAATGCATCACATCACAGCAGCTCGGCCGTTTCGGACTTAATGTGACAATTACCGACATTTAACGCCCACATCCTCCCATTTAATCCGAACCGTTTATATTTTGTTCAGACCCTATTGTTATGTGATTTACGGTCGAAATCATAATCAGACATACTAATACAAATATTTATAACATATCAGGTCTCATTTAAATAAGAGTTTATATATTCATAATGGTTTAAGATGAATTTAGAGGGCTTTGAAAGGAGTAACTGAGGACACGATGTCTGACAGGAAAGTATGGAAGAGAATTATATGTTTGTGCCGATCTCAAATAATTAAGAGGTGGGCAGACAGATGCTGATCGGTAACCACTTACTATTAAGCGGGTCATTGAATTTGCCATACATGCATATAGTCATCCCTGCTATACCAGATGGTATAGGCAAAGGTGAAAAAAAAACGACAGTTTTCAGTCAGTTTTCGCTGTTCGTACAAACTTTATACAACGAATGAGTTACCGTAATTACTAATGTTCCCCCTAGGCTGATTTGCTAGTGTTAGGAGTGGATTCACGTCGGTAATGTAGTGGCCAGGATTCAAACCTAGGACCTCTGATCGTAAGGCCGACTCTTTAACCACTAAGCTAATCACGCTAGTCTCTGGTCTGTATATATCTGTCGGATGCGGATGTAGACAGCCTTACTCCTTAGTCACCCTGGGCTTTCCGAGTGAGTGAGTGAGTCCTAGTATTCTACTCTACCGAGAACCCCGCGACCTTGGTAGTAGTACAATAAATTTTGCGTTACGATTCTGTAATCGAACCATTAAAAGTTCAAGGTTACTAACCAGCGACAACCGTATTCATTATCCGCCATGAACGACACCCACGGGAAGAAGTGGGTTGATCCTTGTATTGTCCTCCACCGGGATCTCTGCGACCCATTTAATAGT
The DNA here is from genome assembly GCA_946251805.1 of Cybosia mesomella. Lineage (NCBI taxonomy): Eukaryota > Metazoa > Arthropoda > Insecta > Lepidoptera > Erebidae > Cybosia > Cybosia mesomella. The sequence goes on from OX276413.1 coordinate 3,841,469, forward strand.
GCGTACGAAGACTTACGAGTTTGTAAATCGACCCATATACAAAAGTTCAAGGTTACTAACCAGCGCTGCTCTTGTGACGTAGTCAGTCTGCGATCACCGCTCCATCGGCGCACCGGCATTGACTTGACGCCTGCGTCGGCGTCACAGCGGACGCTCGTACGCACACACACACACACCGTCACTGGGCACTTGGGCACTAGCACTGGCACAGCACTAAGCTAAGACGTCACAGGCGGCGCGTACCGTCCGCTATACACTGATCACTGCGTCCAAATCCTTTCACTGCACCTGGAACAATTACAGATAACGTTAATTTAACGGTAACCACCTTTTTTTTAACTTTTGCCTATCTGTCTATCTATTCAACTTGGCGAATCTCCAAAACGTGATAGCCGATGTTTTGAAGCATAACTGCAAATAAAATTTGCAACCTTAACATAAAAAACCGGACCAGATTTTTTTTCTGCGTATTCCATAGATAGTCCAGTGGCATTCGTAACGGACTGCTGAGACGAGGTCTCGAGTTCGATCCCAAGTCGCCCTGGACACACACCTCTGACTTCTAGTTATGTGTGCATTAATAAATGTTAATTATCGCACGCTTAATAATGTGCCCGGTAGATGGCAATAGGCTCGCCCAATATTACGTTGGGACGTTAACATAACTGGCGAATCGTGGGTGTGTAATACACCTCTGCCTACCCCTTCGGGGATACAGGCGTGAAGTTATGTCATGTATGAATAATTCCTACTCATCACGACCACGCGTCATTCTAAAATCCACTAATACTACAGGATTCTAATGGGACGATTTAAAAATATATGCTATCACAATAAGCATCTAATTAGACCTGAATAACGTACTATTTCAGTCGTAACACACAATGAAATTGCCATATCATCGGGATATTCTCGTTACAGAAGTTTATTTATTCCAAATAGCTGTTATGGCAATATGCCTATGACTGTTCACGTGTTGAGATGTCAGACGGGCAGACGATAGACGATCAATCATGTCGACGATTAGAAATGTAATAATACGCCTGTATTAAACTCTGCCAATCCATAGCGGTACCTACATAACTGACAAGTTCAGTACATTGGTTATAGTCGAAATTCGAAATTTACAATCTTTTCTTTTTTTAAAATTGCTAGTATTCCTCCTAACCACTCCAGCTAAGCTTAATAGCTTGTGTTAGGAGCGGGTTCATGTCGGTAGTGTAATGGCCATAGTGGCCCCGACTCCTTAACCACTAACCTACCGACGCTTGCGAGCAAATTAACTAAAACTATTATATTACTGCTACTGTTTATTTTAAACTACAAATGATATTATGTGCTGAATGTGAAATCAAGAGTGAACCACATTACTGGGGAGCTCATCATCATCTTCATAGCGGTTTTCCATTCCAGTTCCGCTTATTTTTGATTGGTTTATCGATTTCTGTAGAGCCTGACCTCCCAACCCTGAGAAGATAGCATGCGCTAGAGCCTCGTCCGTTGTTTAGCAGGTGCACCGAGTTGCGGGTGAGGTTGACTTGGACCTCTAGGATGTTGGTAGTTTCCTGTAAACCTCCACACAGTATGAAGTTATTAGCTACTTACTGTATAGTTTTTGGCTTGATCTCTGTTAAAAATTATGAACAATACCATGAAAAAAAAATTTTTAAGGAAGTAACCAGATCGAAAAAAAAATGCTTTTTTTTTATCTTCTTTCTTCGTTTTTGGGGTGCATTTCCCTAACACCCAGTATACAGTCAACAGGACGACTTCGCCAACGACGCAGTTTCAATACCTAGTCATCTAGCGACTTAGTCATTGAATGATTTGGACGACTGCTGGTTCACCAAGCAATGCGTTTACCAAACTGTTTTTGACATGTCGAAGTTGGCAAACGACCACGTGTCGACAGAGCCATTACTTATTAATATTATGGCTCTCGTACCCTAGATAAAGGGTTCAATGTAAGCTAAATATTGCCAAGATTAAATTTCTAACTTAGGACCTGTTTACAATGTCTACTTACGGTGTGACGCGGCCACGGAACACGACGACGCACCTCTATACATAATACCCACGAACTGTCGTTAAATTTTACGATGCGACAGTCCACCGCAAGTATTATGAAAGGATGTACATAGATGTGTACACGAGAGTATTGGATAGGATTTGAACACAACTTATCAAGTGGTAAGTTTTTTATGCAAGGCACTTCAATATGGCTTCAGATAAACCAAATCACGGCAAGCATAGTAGTCAAGATGCTAGCTTTAATTGCAAGCAGGATTAACAACTGGGCTGATGATGACATTGGAGCTATGCACTAGAGTTCCTAGGCTATATAGTAGTACGGTTTTAAGTTTAGTAAGTAGTTCATGTTGTATGTATTTACATAACATTTTCCACAGCAGCGCTAAAGATACTGCTGATTTTAATCACTGAGGTGTCAGTCGATTCACTATTATGGTCTAGGTGACATAGGCTACACATTTTATACGAATAAAATGAATTTGACAGACGTTAGATTACGAAAAAGTGAGACTCTAAAACATTTTTAACCTCTGACGCAAAAACGACGGGGAGTTATAAAGTTGGACGTGGCTGTGTTTAAAAGTTGAATTAGGGGGGAGTGGAGCGTGTTCTTAGCTATGTCGGTTTTTTTTATTTTAATTCATGTGCGTATTTGTTCCAGTCGTGATTAGTTGAGTCCTTTACATAGTTGTTTTAAAACATGCCAGAGGGAAATCCAGGGACAAGCCAGGGAATTCCCTTAAAGATGTGGCATGATGATGATTTCACCTCACCTGGTGGTCAGCCAAAGGACTCTTAAGAATGAAGGCCATCATCATAGAGTAATAATAAATGTAATACCGCTACTCGTCTACACGGTACTGGTGTTAGTTAGCCCGTAATCCAGCTTTACGTCGCAGCCACAAGATCGCCGTAATATTTTACGGTCCATAAACAAGGGGCCGGAACAACATTGTTGCTTACAAGCATTACCTACCTGCATTGTTTCTATTTAAACGTGCTACGACGATATAAAGCAAGTGCAAGTATGTAAACATTGGAAGCAGTATTGCCTTGTGTACATAAGATTTATGAACGAAGATCTTATCAACTACGTAGGTATATGTTAAGTTAATTAACTAATGTTGTATGCATATGATTCTATATTATTAAGTACCTATGATTCTATTCAATTAGTATTATTACTGTAAAGTTATTTTTCATCTCTCCTGTTCGAAAAGTTTAATTTTCATAGGTAGATAGCCGGGTGGAAAGTAGCTTATTTCATCCCTAGGGTGGAAAGAATTTTCTTTTTAATTTTAAGTTTTGCCATGGAGTCCATGATAATTTAATTACGCCTTGATATCATGACGCTTTTTTTTACATGGCCGCCTAAATGCACATCTCCTGACCAACTCGATTACAATATAACCAAAATGATACGTGAACTTCTTTTTTAGGGTTCCGTTGCCAAATTGCAAAAAACGGAACCCTTATAGATTCGTCATGTCTGTCTGTCTGTCTGTCCGTATGTCACAGCCACTTTTTTCCGAAACTATAAGAACTATGATGTTGAAACTTGGTAAGTAGATGTATTCTGTGAACCGCATTAAGATTTTCATATAAAAATAGAAAAAAAAACAATAAATTTTGGGGGTCCCATACTTAGAACTGAAACTCCATTTTTTTTTCATCTAACCCATACGTGTGTGGTATCTATGGATAGGTCTTCAAAAATAATATTGAGGTTTCTAATATCATTTTTTTCTAAACTGAATAGTTTGCGCGAGAGCCTTGTGCCTTGTGTTAATTGTGGTTAAAAATGGTTTCGGAAAGTTATTCCAGTGACATCGACATTAATTTTACTCCCGATGAGATTAAAGAACAGGCAAAAGCTGTTGTTAATAATCTATTTACTATAATTGTTTTAATTTTACTTTTATTTTTAACTGATAATCAATATACCTGTTTCATTAAATGTGTGTGTAGTATTTTAATTTCCTCACATAGTCGAAATGAAAAGTAGAGTGTTTACCTCGGGTGAATGTCACCATTTCACCCTCGTACTATTGGCGCTGTTACTTCGTTCGAGCGCCAGAAATATCTCGGGTGAAATGGCTGACTTTAAACCCTTTTTTTTTTTAACGTGCGGAAATCCCTTCGGATACCCCCCCGCCGGCCAGCGGGGTGGTTATGTCGTGTCTCGACTAAAATCGCACGGTGTCCTCCCCAAGTGTCCGTTGCCGGGCACCCCGGGTAAGCCCTCGAAAGGATAACCCCAGGGTGACTTTCAACCCTTGTGTAACAATCTACTATTTTCGATATTATCAATCTTGTTGATTTAAATATGGGACACTGTGCCTGCAATACATATTATCTTTATTATTCTAATAAAAACGTACAAGTTTGTGAAGATGTTTGGATGTTTGTTACTCAATCACGGTCTAAAGGATCTGACTGAAATTTGGTACATGGATAGATAATAGTCTGGAATAACACATAGGCCATTGGGCTGCGGGAACGGGATCAGATTTCCACGCGGGCGAAGCCGCGGGCAACAGCTTATAATATAATAGGAGTCTGCTTATTCTGCTCTGCTCCATATCTATTCATCATTATCTTCGTCTTAGAGTCGTTCCCGGTTGCATCTGAGGTCTGCTTACCCTTCCTTTGGGTTCGGCTGGCTTGTAGGTACGGCTGTTATGGAAACGACGGCCATCTGTAGGCCTACCATGAAATGTAATCCGCAATTGCGGGCCCGCACGGAACACGAACGAGAGAAGTGTCGAAGAGTGATGAAGATACTTTGGATTTCGTTCTTTCGGTCGGGACCATAAAGTATGTTCGAGACTGAATCAAACATATTGTAGCGTCCGACCTCGTTCGAGCACTACAGTTAGTTACCTGGCCATCATGCGTCAGCGATTAAAAATAAATTTGTTTTAAAAATATAAAATGTAGAATAGGAAAACAATGGGCTTGGCGGACCAGTTGGTGACAGCGGGTGACCGGGGGCTCCGGCCTCGACCCGCCGTACGAAGAGAGTTCCAAGCAAAGTGATCGTAGGCTCAATCTCTGAGCAGAATCCGCGGCCCTCTTCAGTTCGCTTAAAGTCTAATAAACTCGCGTAAAATCCCCTAAAACTCGATATAGAAGTTTTATGTGAAAAATAAATGCCATTTAAAATATAAATACTTGTGTTTATCATTTCATTAACACGAGGAGTTGTGACGCCAGACCCCAGACGTCACAATATCAAGGAGGTTTTCATTTACAATATATTGCACCCGTGCGAAGCCGGGGCGGGTCGCTAGTATATTATAAATGAGAAAGTAACTGATCTGTTAAAGTTTGACGCCTAGACTAGCTTTACCGATAACGATAAATTTTGACACAGAAGATTAGCTTATATAATTAGAAATAAATTTAATTTAAAGATTCCAAAATCAATCTTTGGGAAAGAAAACTTTAAGAAAACGAGAATAACCCGTGAATTAATAGGTGGGTCAAAATTGATAAATTTATTTAACAATTAAACAATCATAAAATGGTTAATATTCTGTAACTCCACCACAGTATTAATAGTATTGACCGTGACTCTACTGACTTTGAAGACTTCCTATACTTATAAGTACGATCTCATTAAATTTACCTCAAAATGTGCAAACAAATTCACTTTACATTTACTTAAATAAAGTTACATTTATAACTTACTAGCGACCCGCCCCGGCTTCGCACGGGTGCAATGGATGTTATCTCTTCTTCTTCTTCTTCTTCTTATATATAAAAATGAATTGCTGTTCGTTAGTCTCGCTAAAACTCGAGAACGGCTGGACCGATTTGGCTAATTTTGGTCTTGAATTATTTGTGGAGGTCCAGAGAAGGTTTAAAAGGTTTGTCATCGATTGAGGCAGTACGAAGTCTGCTGGGTCAGTTAGTTATACATATAAACCTTCCTCTTCAATCACTCTCTATCTATTAAAAAAAACCGCATCAAAATCCGTTGCGTAGTTTTAAAGATTTAAGCATACATAGGTATATAGGGTAGTAAGCGGCGATAGTCCAGTGGCATACGTAACGGACTGCTGAAACGAGGGCTCGAGTTCGATCCCAAATCGCCCTGAACACACACCTTTGACTTTTCGTAGTTATGTGTGCATTAATAAATGTTAATTATCGCACGCTTAATAAGGTGCCCGGTAGATGACAATAGGCTCGCCCCCTATTACATTGGGACCTTAACATAACTGGCGAATCGTGGGTGTGTAATACACCTCTGCCTACCCCTTCGGGGATACAGGCGTGAAGTTATGTTATCTTATGTTATGTTATGTATATAGGGACAGAGAAAGCGACTTTGTTTTATACTATGTAGTGAAGAAGGTACACAAGACAGTTCATTTCTCTCATTATGATAACGTTTTATGTTGTAGCAATGGTAGGTACCCATCTATTTGAAGATGTTTACGAGTGTTCGGAAGCCACGTGCAAACATAAAACCAACACATACCGCGTGTTATCCTGTCAGTAACGTAATGACTCACCATATTCATAAACTAAGTAAATACGTACTTTCGATTTACTTGCATGTATATTTAATCTATAGCAGACTGTTAGCAAATAAAACGTGCGGTTTTAGTCAGTTCAAGCCCGACATAACCACACCCGCTGGCCGGCGAGGGGGTATCCGAAGGCATTCCGCACGAAAAAAATACATGTCATAAGACTATGACTATGAGGCGTCTTAATTCATGTGATAAGTTTTGTTTATATTTAGCCTTCAAATGGATTGAATCCCCGCTGGTATGGTGGCACAAAGCTAGGTTGAAGTCCAGAAGATACGGGCCACCATCCCAGATGCTATCGATCTTAAAACGGGGGACCCTACTATGATGACCTCGACAGATGCTTTTTTCACGCACGGATTGTTAAAGCAGAAGGAAATTTGGCATTAAGTCTGCCTTTGTACATCATAGTTTTAAATAAAATAAATAAACACAGTTTTATGAATCTAACTAAAGAAAGAGTTCGTAAAGTCAAAACCGAAAGACATTTAGAGAAATATTTATTCAGAATACAATAATATTATAAATGAAAAAGTTATCTGTCGGTCTGTCACACCATAAAACTTTGTATTATTATAGAAACTTGATAATAAACAAATATAGTATTTTTGAAATTTCGGCATGTGGGGGGGATGAAATAGAAGATAACAGTTCGTATGGACGTCCACGCATGATAACAAACGCCCACACAGACGGAGCCGCGGGCAACAGCTAGTGTAAAATAATTCGTCAATGTGTTCTTTAACTGAAACCCCCTCGCGACTAATGGACCACCTGGGCAGCAGGTGCAAGATGTACAGGTTTATAACGCGGCTAAATCAAGCCAAATTAAACATTGATTCATCTACTGATACCAATAACATATGTATGAAGGCAAGCTGCTTAGAACAAAAATTGTGTCACAGTTCCGAGGAGAGTCGGGAATAAGGGAGGGGTACCGAACGCAGAGATTAGATTAATTACCTAATGAATTATGACCTATGTTTAGGTATCATCATAGCCTTTCGCAGTACCAATTCTTTTTTATCCATACCATCAGTTTAGTTGTTACATAAAAGTCATTGACTGATTCATAATTATTCTCCAGAAACTTTTCTATAAACTACCCTCAACTCGATTGCAACAAACTTCTTGCGAGAAGTGTGTCGGCACGGAGCGCCTCTTCACAGTAATTTCCGTAAAAAGCATCTGTCGAGACGAGCGGGCTACAATGCACAGCTCTGGTCACAAACTCCAGTGAGAAACTTTTAATTGAAAGGGCCATTGCTCGCATCCGGTGAAACCCGACAGAGGCAGAACATTCACACCGCCTTTTAGGTAAATAATGTATGGTAAACAGATTTCATTAATAAGTAACTCTTAACCTTCACCTCTAGATTGAAAATATGTAAAAAAGTTTTTCCATATTTTTAATACGCTAAGTATCTAAATTCTCGGAGGAACGAAAACAATAGCTCGAATTCATCTATTATAGTATTACTAACGGACGCCAGCGGCATCGCCTTCTTCATTTCGCTTCGCCATATAATGCATACATACATATAAACCTTTCTCTTGAATCACTCTTATCTATTGAAAAAACCGCTTCATTTTGAAGCGGTTTTTTTAACGTTTGCGTACGGTTTGCGTAGTTTTAAAGATCTAAGCCTACATGGGGACAGACAGACGGACAGAATAAACTCATATCACGAAATTCATGTAAATTATATTTCAATGTGTCACTGTGTCCCTACACGTGATACGCGGATAAAGTTACGGGTTTAGGGTAGTAAGTAGATCCTCCGCCTTCTGCAACCAGTTTATCCCAGCTATCCAGTTCATCTGGCCGTAGGACCTTCCGTTTACCGAAACGCGGTCTCTACTTCAAGACTCGTTAGTTCCAACGACCATCAGTCCCTCGACAGATGGCCCATTGCTCTTCAGGTTGCTTAATCTACCAGCTATGTCGGTAATTTTAGTTCTTTGTCGGATGAACTCACTCACGAATTTTATTCTTCAAAGAAACTCCAAGTACAGCTCGCTCCATAAACCACTGAGTCACTTTTAATTTGTGGATTAACCTCACCGTCAGTTTCCACGTTTCGGTACCGTAAAATACAACACGCACTGATCATAGACTTTTCACCTTTCGCTAGGCATAAAATACAAGAGTCTTACATGACAACCCTGGCGTTAGCGACGGCCACGGTCGTAATTGTAAGTACCGTTCACAAGATTTTAACTGTAAAAACAATCGAGTCAATTATAAGATAAGTGGTGTCGATAGTGATATTGAGCTGTCAGTAACGCGAGTGAGTAATGGCGGCAGTTATTTCACCATTTCTGAAGAACGAGTCAAATTGCGCGCTCTTTTGTTAGATGGACAGATAACCGTTTCCGTATGACGGCGCTTGGTTTTCTCAATTTCCGTATTGTAATCGTACTTTCAATTATTACTTTAATTGTTATTCTGCTTTCTTTTCGTGAGCGAATGGATTTATAATCGTTTTTCAGGTAAGATGTTATGCAAAAGTGAGCTCACGGTTTTATCGTAATGTCTCGCCGTGTCTAAATACGTCTATGATGACAGCTAATATTGTAGCTATAGATAGTTTGGTCTCAATTTGTAAAACTTTTGGACCTCTAAACCTCTTCTTTAGTTTAAACTAGTGTTTCCAAACTGTCACATTATGAGACCAAGTCACATAAAATAGCGATGTGATGGGTTATGATATAATGTTCATCATAAAACAGGCCTAAAAGGAAACGAAAAAAAATAACCAAATTCCGGTTAGTACCCTTTATTTATTTTTTTGGTACTAATTATAAGTTGAACATTTTAACAATATGTGTTACATACAACCCAAGATTTTCACCCAGGTATAGAGCCCTGGGGTGTGTGTTGGGTAACCTCCTCGAGTGTCGCTCCGATTCCGATCTCGCTGCAGTCCGGGGGGAACGGAATCGGAGCGGCCGGTACACCCTGGGCGGCGGTCAATGGCTTCCCCTTCACCCCTTCATAGGGTTGGCATTGATCGTCGGCCAATACCCAACGTGGCGGGAACACATCGCTCTCCGTACTCCTCTGCTTTCAGAGGAGACAGGATGAGCGATGCTGTTAGTGGTGAGATGGCCCAGGGTCAGCCGGGGTGCGAGGGATATGCTCTATGGGTAACCTTACACCCCGGCGTCTGAAGACCCGAGACGGCGTGCGGTTTTAGTCGGTGCAAGCCCGACATAACCGCCCCCGCTGGCCGGCGGGGGGGTATCCGAAGGGATTTCCGCACGATAAAAAAAAAAAAAAAAAAGGGTATAGAGCCCTATTAACGGGGCCGAGCCAACCTCATATGTAAGCCGGTATATCTGCTGATTGACAGCTGAGGCTCTGGCAGAGGCATCCCTCTCGGGGTTGGGAGATCACACGACTCTAAAGAGAGTGACTACCTCCCATAAAATTCGTATAAGCGAAACCAAAACGAGTAAGCGGACTCCGGGGTACGTGATGAAACCCTCGGATGCAACTGAGAACAAAGTTAAAATGATCAATTCAATAGACCATTAAAATAGCACTTACAAAACGACAAAAAAATAGAATAATGTTTAGCAAAAGACTCCGGCAAGAAACTCAGCCGGCTGTTTTTTTTTGGTCTATTTACAAACACGTTTACTTAATCTAATTACAATATTTTGTTTGAGTAGCATAGTGCGAGAGCAAATGTTTCACAGCCAAGCTGATGATATGTATATAAGTGGGTCTTAATCTGTGTAAGTAAAATGAAAAGGACAATGCCCATGTCAGTATGGAAATCGGTTGCACACTTTTTGTTGCTATGTCACATAAGTATAAACTGCATTAAAAAGCCTGCATTAAGTATTATTTGAAATATAAACGCATATTGTAACAGAACTTGGGGTTATTGAGAAATTAAATGATTACAACGAGAAAAACAACAACAACAAGAAAATATTGTGACACTGACTTTTGAACTGACGTTTGAGTTTTCTTTTGGAAAGTTTTAAGACAGGGATACCATGTATAAATTAAGAGAAATCTACCACTAAGCAAACATTATTTTACAACTTTAACTGATTATCACTAATAAATTACGAATACATACACGAAATATTAAGATAACATAACTTCAATATATTTGAATGTCACATTGCGAATTATTATCACGTATATTTAACCATTTTATTTTAAAAAGATTAGTATATTTGCATTCTACCACCAATGGTTTATTTTATATAATGGTAACAATTAAATTAAAATGGAAACGATTATTCATTCAAGTTTTATATCTGTATAATTTAAATTCAAACCCCAAGTTCTAAATAAGCGATTTAGTGTTGAAAAGTCATACTATAATCAATATTATTTTTTAACATTTTAACATTTTATATTGACGCGAACGTCTAAAAGCGCAACCAATAATGGGCATTCTCCTTTCATCAAAATCCATTTTATAAAAATTTGTGTTTTGTTTGATTATCCCATGCCAGGGACTTTCGGAGTGGAGTATTGTGAGTGCGTTGGTATGGTAAAATAGCCCTTTAATATGTATAATGGCCTTAATGATGTCCATAGGAGCCCCTGTTATATTAAAACTGCTTAGGGCTCTGTAAAAGTACTGTTACAGATCACAACGAAACAAAAAAAAACTCATCGATTCTAAAACATTTATATGTGATCTTTTCTGTAAGAGGCGTTCGTATATACCCAACCCACGCAATGTTTTGTAACCTGTAAAATACGTTCATTAACAACATAAGAAACATTGCATTGGATTTCAAACCAAACTCAGTATTAATCTTGTTGCAATGCATTTCTCGAACGGTAAAACACCGCATACATCTCGAACTACCTATAACTGCACTAGCTCACGAAGGATAAATGTGCTCAATTTACCACATACTTATCTGTTTAATTAACTTTAGATACGTTTTGTTATCCACTACTACCGATGGGATACTTGTAATCGATAATTATCACGAAGGACGTTAATGCCGCATTGACTATTATCCAAGAATCAGCATTGTTTTTGGAAAATAGTCAATACGGCATTGTGGTCATAATTTCACGCCTGGTTTGATGAAAAATAAATACTATGATCTCACAAACGAATTAATAAAAAACGGTTACTTGATTGATTTGTATCCAGTGGAAGTGAGAGCGAGAGGTATACCAGCAAAATATCTCTATAACCTACTTAATGATCTAGTCCTATCGTAAAGCTACAATAAAGCTCATTACTAGGACGAATGTCTAAAGCGGCACTAGTAGGTTCGCATCAAATTTGGTTAGGCAGGGAGGGGAACTTGGGTAGTGAAGGTGAGTGTTGATGTACATCAACAAAAGGGGCCCCTTCTAAACCTACACTTCGGTCGCAAGTCCCAAGCACTGTCCCGAGTTCGCAAGTCAGCAACGCGATGGACCCGGCACCCGCACGGAGAATCCATGGATTGCTAAGAATATCGGTCTCTCCTTTTGGGGAGTAGTAAGGCAAAAGGTGCATAAACACCAACACAACCATTGCTATGATTCTTGTACACCAGTATCAACAGCAGTGCGCTGTGAAGAGTCTAGGTCTAGAGTATTAGTAGGATTTTGAAATTCTCAGACTGAAATTTGTAGTATTTTACTTGTATTCACATACCTTTACTGTTAACCTTACATTAACGGTCTAGGTCAGTGTTTAGCATATCGTGGGTAGCGATTCTCGCGACCCGGCACCGAGCCCCGAAATTAAAATATCGCTCTAAGTAATAAAGTTAACGTCGTTTGCGAAATACTAAAGAGTTCATTGTTCAACACAACAGCTTATATACATCTCACTAAAAATAACGTTATTATGACTGACATAATATCCAGTTTTTTTTTAACTTTTATAGGCCAATCTATATGTGAAAAAATAAATAAATAAATTTATAAATTTTTACTAATATGCACTAGGAGGGTTAAAAAATCTTGTGGTGGGTCACAAATCAGGAATGTCACGATGGGAAAATATTAACATATCTGGTTAGAGCATAATCAAGTTTGAGAATTATTATTTTTTTTTTTTTTATCGTGCGGAAATCCCTTCGGATACCCACCCCCCCGCGTGCCAGCGGGGGCGGTTATGTCGGGCTTGAACCGACTAAAACCGCACGCCGTCTCGGGTCTACAGACGCCAACAGTGTAAACATTGCCAGCAATGTTGAAACTTTTAAGCCTATCAAAATAATACCATGAAGATAACCCACTTCAGTTTGATTTGATTTAAACATGATTTAATAGCAACACGGCTTAGTACCATGTACATAACGACGCTTCAAGAATCGATCCATTTAAACGAGATCCAGTTACCCCGCATATCAAACTAAACCCCTTTAAGCGCCAATATAGGAGATATAGGGCTCTTTGTCTAACCACAAAGCGTTAGTCCGATGTTATCAAATGAGTTGGGACGGGACACAGAGCGTTGCTGGCTAGACACTCTAATGCACCGTGTACTTCCCTGATAAGGTTTTGCAGGCCTCGTTATAGTCAGAGTTAGTTAATTGGAAAGCTATGTTTAATTAGATATAATTGTATTCAATTCAGTGTAGGGTTTAACAAACATGATCATTTGGGGACACGTAATCTTTGTCTGGCAAGCGATCCCTTTGAGACGCTATTGATTGCGTTCGTCCCACGAGTAGTGTAAACTAGCGAGACAATGATCAATTCACTATTCGATTCATTGCCTGCTAGTGCGTCGTGAGACTATAAAGACTTTTTTTTTCAAACCTGAAGTACCTACAGTACTATTTAAGTAGACGTAGTATCTAATTAATTGTTATCTACATACATAATATAAAATCTTTGTTTGTTCGTATATTTAACCCCCGAGGTAAAAACGGCTGGGTTTTTTTTTTTTTTTTTACGTGCGGAAATCCCTTCGGATACCCCCCCGCTGGCCAGCGGGGGTGGTTATGTCGTGTCTCGACTAAAACCGCACGGTGTCCTCCCCAAGTGTCCGTTGCCGGGCACCCCGGGTAAGCCCTCGAAAGGATAACCCCAGGGTATTATAAGTTTTATGTGTCTGTCTGTGGTATCGTAGCTCGCGAATGAATAAACCGATTTTGATATATATTTGATGATAGTTTTCTTTTTGTTTGAAAGTTGAATTAATTGAGAGTGTTCTTAGGTAAGTCAGAGGTTACTTAAATTTAATTTTTGTTTTATATAATTATGCCGCCGTGCGTTTATTCGATTACGCAAAAATTTTGTACATTTATATATAAACCTTGCACTTGCGCGAAGGTTATAAACATACTGGCAGGTGGAACTGTAATCGGGTTATAGAAACCTTTTACGATATTTATCGTACGAAGCCGGGTCCGCTAGTAGTCATATAGGAGAAATTATGAAGTCAATGAACATCGTTTTTTTATTCAAAAATCACATGAAAACTTCTGAATGCATTTGTGATGAACAGTTTAAGTTTAGGCTTCGTATTAATCTCCTTAATATGACTGCAAATGGAGATATAATAAAATAATATCTGGGTGACCGACCGAGCTTTCCTCGGTCTTTTTAATCCTCAACGTTTTCTAAAAAGCGGCCAAATGCGAGTCGGACCATGAATGTTTTTTTTTTTAATTTTTATAGTTGAGTTGATCGAATGAAAGGTAAATTGCGGTTTACGATTTATGACGTAAAAAAACTACTTACTAGATCTCGTTCGAACCTACAAGGCTATGAAAGTCAAAAGTTAGTACTTTTATATTTCCCATAATGTTACTTAGTTCCAAATACACAAGGCGGTACTTTGATTACAAGTTTGATAAATCATATCCATACACTCACCCTTCGCCGTAGGAACGTAACCGTCAAATGATTGCGCCGTGACCTATTTAGTAAGTTACATCTAAGTTTCCTTCCATCAAAGTGCAAGGCGGATCAATTTGAATATTCAACGGTTAACGTACAAGAGTTTGATAGTCTGGAAGCATTCTGTTATAGACCAACTAAAGATACAAGGGAACTTGCAGTGCAGATAAGGTAATTTTACACAGTTTGGCAGTTTGCGGCGCGCATCCTCCGAGATTAATGAACTTAGTTTATAGACGCTTGATAGGAAACAAAGTTATAACAGGTTTTAAAGAAGAAGCTTTTGTTCCTTAGCGCGTTATTTTCAGCTTTAAAAGTGTCCTCGTAAAGACAACATCTTCACGGGGAGAATTTTTAATTGCGTTGCTATTTCTAATTTAAATTTAAGTAAATCATTTTCAACAGAAAGGAATCAAAAATAATCTTATCTAAGGCTGTCTTACACCAAAGCCGCCGGCATGCAACCCGGCGGCTTCAGAAAGTTCTGCTGCAAGCAAACTTGACTTATTCGTCAATTGGCTCGCGTGGAACTCACGCGTTCGCGCGTGCTGGTACCCTCCTATTCTACCTATGTTCCATAATAGCGACTGGCGGCTTTGGTGAGTAGACCGCCTAAAAAAGATCATAATGAAATTATCTCCAAAGGAATTGTGAAATAAACTATAGGTATCAACTTTTCTTTTACAGAAATGTAACACGAAAAAAGTTGTTTGCTCAGTCGTTTGTTCACTATAACCGAAAGTCTCGCAACTCGAGGGTAGAACCAAAAGTCGGGACGGGGAGCGATAACATTATTTCCCCTTTACATTAACGATGCGCCCCCACACAGTTGAAACGGTAGTTCGATAGTTACACAGCGACCGACCAACGTAGACGTGGATATACATAAAAATTTAAGCAAGAAGTGACTTGAGCTAATTTTGTAACTTTACAAACGTTAATTAGCTTTTAAAGCGTACCTATTTAAAAAGTGTAAAGTAATAAAAGGGCAAACGAAGTTATACTCCATATGTAGTACAGAGCTGTGATTTTTTTCACTAATAAGGTACAAGCGGGTCTGCCTATGGTAATATGCTAATGGTGCCTAATGGTTATAGTTACCGCAGCCTATGAATTCAAAGTGCTAGTACTTGGATGGAGGGACACGGGCAAGAATAAAAAGAAACAGCTAAGGCTTCCCGAACTCTCGCAGACGGTACAGCGTTGTGACCTTATTGTCGTCTACCAGGTAAGCCTAAATTTTCAAGAATTTATCAAAAAATAATTCAACCTTTTGTGCTGAAACACATACTTTTTAGCTTGTTTATGGTTTTTTATATTTTTATTTTTATAAGACAAATTCAATTGTTTTTGACATTACTTCAATAAACCTTCAACTGTACGGAACCAGCGTTTTATTTAGTTGTGAATTTGTGATAATTCCACACACTTTTCGTGTATTGCTCAAACAGTAACACAGTTATTTCAACAGAAATTCACAAAAATCTTATAAGACGAAAAAGTAAGTTAACGAAATCAAAGCAAACTGTGTACATTTGTACAACGCATCCAGCCTCTGTAGCTCTCGTGAATTTAGTTAGTCGGGCGTAGTGCACACGAACTTGCAAACTGCGCAGACTGTGGGGCGCGGGGCGAACAAACTCGCCCGAGTAAACTCTCTCCTCGGGGCCAACGCGCAACTTGTGACGTGTCATAATCTTACTGCTACTTACGTATTGCCCCGCTGTCCCCTGCACTTGTAATAGGGAAAACTGTGTTTGTTGGTTCTTTTTATTTATGAACTTTCTATATTTGGTTTACTTCGAAGTTAGTTTGAAGTTTAAGCAGTGTGTTGTAATCAGATAGATTATCTTGCTTTGTTATAACACTTTCGGCTAAGCTCTAACTAGTTTATTTTTTTAAATGGCTGTCCCAGAAGCGAGGATTAAATAGCTAGGTATATTAGAAAGGAAACGTTGTTTTCAATGGTATAAATAAAGTGATATAGTAGCATCTTAAGTGATTACTGACGTTAAATATGCAGTTGGTATCAGAAAGGGAAGCCTTATTAAAATATGCTGGAGATTTGTTATTTATGAAAGACGGGTATACCCATCGGCATCGTATATAGGGGCCAAGCTACAGGTTATCGGGGCTCTAGAAAGAATCTCGTCATATTACGTGCTGTATTCAGAAGAAGCGGCTTCCCCATCAAACCCCCGCTGTTTAAAACGAGCCTCTTGAGATGTTGGTTGCTCTTGGATCAATGACTCCATAAACCGATACGAATATCGGAAAAATAATCACAAAATTCACATTCCACATATCGATAAACTATTATTGTTATGAGGTTATTGAAGCCAATCGACCTTCCTCTGACGATGACGTTAAAGAGAGTTTTTATCAGAAAACTATTGAGTTGATACTTCGATGGCATTGGAAAGAGCTCTCAGCTTTGGCGCCGATCCAGAACACTTGAGCCTCAAAAACCGGATAAAACTGAACTAGATTAAGCTCCGTTCTACGTCACAAGTAGATTGGAGGATGCGTCGAACGATCCTTCGGATATCTGAGATCCGTTATGGATTCATCTGCGTCAACGGTTTGTCTAGGTTGCAAAGAATTATCTAATAAACCAGGGTTGTCAGGCAGTTGTGAAAACGAAAGTTTTTCATACTGCTAGTTTTTTTTTTATAATGGTCACTTCAATTTACCACTTACTCTTACTTTTTCACTTTACAAGCGTCGGTAGCTTAGTGGTTAAGGAGTCGACCTTACGATCGAGAGGTCCCGGGTTCGAATCCTGGCCATTACACTACCGACGTGAACCCACTCCTAACACAAGCAATTTAGCTTAGCTGGAGGGGTTAGGGGGAATATTAGTAATTTCGGTTACTAATATTCTTTATGAAAAAAAAAAAAAAAAAAAAAAAAAAAAAAAAAATATGACATCATCTCGCCTGGTGGTGAAGGTAAAGGCTCAGGAACGACGGCCACCATTACAGACATATAATTTAGTTTCATCATGTCAGTATTCTCGTATATATATTTTTTTATATGCTGACGCTATATCGCCAAACGGCCTACCTGTTAGTCTTATGAAACACCCATATTTCGTGATATCACCAATCATAACATAACATAACATAAACTCATCCCTATATCCCTTCGGATACCCCCCCGTCGGCCAGCAGGGGCGATTATGTCGGGCTTGAACCAACTAAAACCGCACGCCGTCTCGGTCTTCAGACGCCGGGGTGTAAGGTTGCCCATAGAGCATATCCCTCGCACCCCGACTGACCACGACAAGAATAAGAACGCTCTAAGCTTCCCGATAATGCAATGTCTCAAGCGATCAAGGACGGAAGCTGACGATATATCGTGTCATTGTCGCATTGTTGGATAAATGGTGACATCAGTCTTGTCGCGACTCTGTCCATTATTATGTTCATATGCCTGATATGAGACTGAATAAAAAAGTTCATCAGCCGTACAGATGATTCACGATACGATTATGTTAATTTGGCTTTGAATGGTTCCAATGAGTTCAATGTTAAGAAATTATAGGCTCGTTGCCGCGCTCGTATGAATTTACGGCAGTAATAGTGCAGATATAGATCTACTATATCCTTCTGTGTATACCCGTAGTAGTAAGACTCTTTATTATATATATATAATAAAGCGTCGGTAGCTTAGTAGTTAAGGAGTCGACCCTACGATCGAGAGGTCCCGGGTTCGAATCCTGGCCATTACACTACCGCCGTGAACCCACTCCTAACACAGGCAATTTAGCTTAGCTGGAGGGGTTAGGTGGAATATTAGTACTTTCGGTTACTAATATTCTTTTGTAAAAAAAAAATACGAAATTTTTGGTGGGCGGATGGATAAATGGAAGTTTGTAATTCAATGATGCCAGAAAGGCTAATAACATGGACGCGGTTATAAAAAGTACCTTTTTTTTTTTTTATCGTGCGGAAATCCCTTCGGATACCCCCCCCCCCCCGCCTGCCAGCGGGGGCGGTTATGTAAAAAAAATAAAAAGTACCTATGTTCTCTATTATAAATGCGAAAATTTTGATGGATGAATGGTGTTAATCCCGTCAGAAGAGCTAAACGGGTCTGAAAAAATATGGCATAGACATAGAGTATAGTCTGGAATCATTATTGAGAAGTTCTGCGCAGACGAAGCCACAGGCGACAGGTAATATTTTATAAACGACCGAAGTGTCTAATGACGGAATAAATGTAAAAAAAGAGTGAATAAATACAGACACTACGAGTATAATGACCGAACGGTGCGCATTCAAGCGTGATTTTTATTTTTATATCATAATAACACAACCATTTCGAAGCGAAAGCCCTTCATTGCTGACAAGATTTCCAAGTCAATGAGTTAACCGTTGCACATAATTAAGGCACTTATTTTTCTTTGCTTGAGCGCGTACGCATTCATTCGTGACAGATGCCGGTATCGGGAGGAAGACGAAAATATAACACCCCAAGAAAGTAGAAAAAATTATGGTAATGTCGCGTAAATTGGGTGATTCATACTCAAGTGATTCATGAAAAAAATGTCGCACTCTAGCAAATAGCTCACCCCTGAAAGCTTGCGATACCAGAGTGTACACCTGCAGAGACGAAAAAAAAGAATGCTAACAATATAAGGAGGAATTAATCGTAGTAAGGTTTCCAGCCGTCTTAACCAATCAAAAAGAATACAGCATATTGCTATTTGAAGTTAATATTTAGTAAGGGGATGTTCCTTCGTACCTACTACGAAAACAATGTGGCTCCACCATTTAAACTAGTAAAAATCCGGTCGCCTAAACTGAGTTCTCACATTTTAATCAAAGGAATTTAATTACGTAAAATATGTTGAGCCCGTTCAGTTCGTCTTAATAGCAGTTCCTTCATATTAAAACATTCGTTAGGAGCGGATTTCATCGTTGGTGAAATCGGCTCGTACCGAATCTTATAAAATGATGATGCATATCAAAAAGCAACCACAACTTTCAACCTCATACAATGTGAACGAGTTCTCATAACATCTCCAGCCTCCCAGGAGCGAAATTCAACATAATTCGTACAAATTAGACAACAATCCTCGTTTAAAGGCATTAAGAGAAGAGAGAGCTCCGTAAAGTTATAATGAAATTCACAAGCAATAAAACTTCCCTTTTGACTAACCCCTAGATATACATTTGAGTATAGGGTTGCCGCGAATATAAAACATTTAAATCTTAAAAATAACTTTAAAATGACACAACTTTCATATCACACACATTTGAGATATCACTTTTAAAACACATGTTTGTTTAAGTGCTTTGAAATACAAGTCATTTAAAACACTTCCTACATGGTTCATAAGTGTATTAGAACTATGAAGAACGCTTCCTCGATTTATTCGTGTTGATAAACCCATCAAAAAGGAACCTAACCCGCAAATAAACAACTCTTGTAGGTAAAACTCATTAACACCTAAATCTAAACATGTGTCAAGGAAAAGTTGCGTAAGTCGGGTTGGGCAGCCCTATTTTCGCGTCGAGTTATGAAACAGGAGCGGCGCGGCGGCCAGACGAAGTGCCAAACTTAGACAAAGAGAGACTAACTTCCATTAAATCTTTTGCAACTAAGTTTCTCGTCCCCGCTGACTCCTGTGTACTTGAAAGATCTATCTATACATACACTAATAATTCATATACCGACTGTTTCAAATATTTTTATTTTGTTAAGAGTTGGTCTATTATTTTCTAAGGACTTTATTATTTCATTAAGTGGTTACGTATCTAAGTGACGCTTACGTGATAGGATAGTTGGCGGTTTAAGTTTACAATATTCTAACCTGCTAGGTTATAACTGTGGGGGAACAGGGTGTGATGTTCCCCCAACACAAAGGGAGGATCCTCCGACCAGGCAAGGTGATCATGCCTAAGTATGTTTATCCACATTCTATCTGCATATAACATGCTCTGCTTAGTTTGGGTCTAGATGGCGTTGTGTAATTTGTCCTAGATGTATATTTTTTACGGTAAGTTCTGTGGAAACTTTTATAAAATAACAAGGTATAATAGTATAATATTAATAATTCACAACTTATATTTTTATTTAAATGAAATTGCCCATTTTCAACATTTCGCCACTTGCATATGCTTCTTTTTTTAATAAAGGCGCCCAACAACACTAGATCTCGCGTAAACAGTTAGACTCATATCACTGATTCAGCAGTGGCATTACCACAAAGCACACGTAAATTTGGAAATAGCGAGGGCCAAATGGCTTTAGCATTTGCATGTGGAGGAATGTATACAACCACATTCGTTATTAGCTATATTTTAAATGTGGAATATTGTTTAAATGGATTATCGTATAAATTGGTTGTGAAAACTGTGTTAAGTAATTAAATATTGTTAACGTGTTTGTATGGTTTATCATCATCATTTTCATCTGAGCGTTGAGTCCCAATCACATCCGAGGCTTTCATTGGGAGCTCAGGATTCGTGTTTGTATCCTGTTTTCATTTTTCTAAGTATAACATAATTTACAGTACAGTACAATTTAGTTACATAAAGGTCTATTCACACACATCAGGGTCGTCAGGGACTCAAAAAATATAGTTGTGTACATTTTATATGAACTGTTCACACACGCTCTAGTCCTGGCCGGCGTTGGAGCTTTAGTGCTTGGGCCGACGGCTGACACGTCCCGGACACGGTTCTGATGTATTTGGATAGAGCTTGAATATTACAGTATTTTATTATCCCAAGATTTTAGTGGGTGTGATAATTTATATAACCCAACCTCATCTGCAAGCCAGTACACCTGCCGATTAACGGACGAGGCTCAGGTGCATTTTTTCCTCTCGAGATTCGAGGGTCAGAAGTTCTCGTAAAAATCCAAATAAGCAATATCAGAAGGAGAAAGCGTAGGAGAGCGAATACTAGGCTCCAAATTATATCTATCAATTATATCTTCACAAAACTACTAAGTAATTAAACATATTACTTGCAGGAACAATCATAAACTATACAATCACAATTATGAGTTAGCTTCTTCTTCGCTTCTTTGTGAACCGTTCATTGCTTCATTTCGATAAGAATTGTTGTGTCCGATGAGGCGAGTCGCTTCTCTTTGGAGTCCGATGAATCTACGAGTCTCCTAGGAAGAGCTGTCTCCAGAGTGAAGAGCTTTGTGTCCATCCTCCTTCCGGAGACAGCTCTTCCGCAGCTCGTAATAGTTCTTTAGTCTTGCATAACTGATGCAGCAGGCGTATCTGTCCACTTTATTATGTGTTGTGTCTGAAAAAAATCATTGACAACAGCATTGTGACCTTGAAGGTCAAATAGAGGATGTTCATAGTGAACACATAATTAGTTATTACGAAATAATTGAATACAAACGGTTGTTACGTTAATAGCTTTTATGGAGAGAGAGAGAGAGATCAACTAACTCAATGTCAGGAATGAGGAGCCGTAAGTTAATATAAATCGAATAAACATCGGTACAACCCTTTCATAACGCAGAAGATCGCGTGTCACTTCCCAAATTCACTGGCAAGGTCACATTATATTTTTTTAACAAATAGAGCAATATTCATAGTTTCTACAGATAAAACAAATTGTTTACACAAGCTTAAAATACTAAAACATACTACTGTACAACTACAGTACCATTGTACTATACTTTCCACCATCCATGAATTATAATGATATTATTGTGTGTGCATAAATTTTAAATAATTAAAAGCCCTAAAAATCATGTACGTTTTGAATCATTCGTAATTTTCTTGACAATATGTAAAAACGACGTCATGCCCTGTTATTTCATACAGGTTTCCACCTACCGTTCTGACGTTGGATTCAACTTGACAGGTAAATACCCAATAATGCACGCTCTATAATTACTAATTTTATATTCACCAGCCCTAAGACTACACTGAGCACATTATGAATTCCATATGTAGTCATGTAATCAAACAAGAGCAGCAAGAGTATAAGTTAGTTAAAACTGTTGTATGTGTGCGGTTTGCTCTTGACGGATTACTCGTCCCGCGTCCGTATAGTTTCACAAAGTCGACATTGACTAGCCGGAGTTTGGCAAACTTGTAGCCGTATAACTGTGTGTGTGCGTGGGTGATGTTTTAGCGAAGTATAAGTTGGTGAAGTACAAATTTGTTGTTGTTTAACTAATAGTTTGTTTTACATTATATTAGTTGTTGTTATGTTTCTGATTTTGTGGTAGGGTTTTTAACTTTTATGACTTGCCTTTATTAACTTCAACTCTAACCTAACTAACATAAATTATTTTATCGATTTAAAACTTTGACATCAACATGATGATTGAGCTTCAACGGTTTCTAGTTCACTCCTTGAATTGACATACCCACCTCATCACTGGCAACGGTGAGGTGAAGCCCGTGGGGGTATACACACTTAAAAAAAAAAGTCACGTAAAGTTTATCTACATAATAATTAAAATTAAGCATTGGTTTCCTAAAACGCTAATGTTAGTAGCTGTGTGTTAGTCGCCAGTGAAAATCCGTTCAACCTGATTTCATACGTTCCTACTTAATGAAATTCATTGACACAGCATTATGTTTAATTGTACGTTATCGGTGCAATCTGAATGTAGCATCGAATGAAAAAATGGTACGGACGGATCTCATGATTTTCATCGCAAATTCAATGTAACATATTTCAATTTCTAGAAGTACTACATCATTTGAAGACGTCAAGTTTTGATTTCAATTTCCAATATCAACAAATCTTAGAAGTTACAAAACATCATAAGAGGCAAAGCTTTGCAAATTCCATAGACCACAGATGATTTCATTAATGACATGACATAAAGATAGTTCGGAAATTTCACCACTTTATTATAAGAATCACAATAACAATACATTATCATAATCTACATTTTGACACTCTAATACGTAAACCTTATAACTCACCTTACGGTCAAATGGAGTGTATTTGGTATAAGTTGTCGATTTGTTATCAAACCTTCACCATGAATGATTAAATTCAATAAAAACACTGAACTTACCTTTACAACGAAGAAAATCCTTTAGCCCCACTTTAGTTCCCAACAACTTAGAGCCACCACTTCACACAGTCATAACATGTTATAATATTTAATGCAGCCGTGCGTCTATTAATACTATGTTTATACTACAAAGCAATCTACGTCGGCCGTCTGTCTGGCCACGGTTGCGTACAACAACACGTGGCTACGCGGGTCAGGATAACTTTCAAATAACAAACAAGTAAGACCACCTACTGAGTATTCAGATAACTTATCACTTGTAATCGAATGAACTGCAAAGTGCGCAAACTACCTACTGCAAACTATTTATCAGTAAATTAATGTTACCGTGGCTTGGGGCTGTCCGCTTCTATGGCTGAACTTGTTCGATTTTCAAATATTTGCATGAGCCTGAGCCGCTGACGTAATCGTTAACAATTACTACTATAGAATACCGCTTACCTATTTAATAGTAGCGTTTTTAAGTTTTCAAAAAAAGAACAGCAAAAATACTTTTTTTTTATCGTGTTGTGTACCAAGTACACTTGTACAGTAATTTTTGTCGTGGAAGTGGGACAGGGCGCTCGCTGGGCGCGAGCCGTGGCGTGGCGAGCGGCACGCGGTGAGCGTTCGATCGTGGGGACGCGCATAGGTCATTCACCCCGCGCCCGCCCGCGCCGGACCAACCGGCCACGTTACTGCATTTTAAACCCGCTTCATTACTTTCTGATCTGTACGACCGTTGACGAGCGAGTTTGCAGATCAATAGCGTTGCTATCGCTCTCATTATCACCTCACCAACAACTACTATTGTAGTCGATTGTCTTCGTGTAAGCGATAAAAGGGTTAAAAAAACATGTATAATAAATGTTAAGACAACAATAACGTTGTTGTCTTAATGAGATTAACTGGTACAAATTATTTTGTATCATCAGTTACATACATAAAACGAAAATACCTACTTCTATTTTGTATTTTAATTTGCTACTTAGAACACCACTCTCGACTTTCAATTGGTACATACAAATTAAGAAACATCAATTTTGATAAGTGTTTGAAAGCCATTTAGCAGAAATTCTCTTTAATGTACATAATATGAACAACCTATATAAGGTGTCACAAAATAAGGTCTCTGAATTTGGTGAGATGACTTGGTATCGACAAAATATGTATTTGAAACAAAAAAAAAATCGGGTAAAATAAAAATATTAAAAAAATATTTAAAAAAATATATATAAATAAACACCACCAGCGACCAGTGTCACGTGAAACGACTAGCACACGTGACGCTGGTCGCGATTTAGTATCGCGGATAGTATCCTCGCAGTATTCTCCAAGTGGATGTGTGGGAAATACCTAAATCGCGACCAGCGTCACGTGTGCACGTCGCTGGTGGTATTTTTTTTCATTTCTTTATTATTATTATCTCTTTATTTATTATTATTATTATTATCATTTTTTTTTTGTCGTTTTTTTGTGGACGATACCAAGTCATCTCACCAAATTCAGAGACCTAATTTTGTGACACCTTATATTTGCAACCTTAGACAACCTTAAAGCCACTGTGACAATTGCTTCTCAATTGATGTGCTAAATAGAATATGGTACTACCATTTTCATTTCAGTAGTTAAAAAAGAAATGGTAAATATTAATAATTATTGTGGTTGTATAATTATACTAGCTTCGCCCGTGACATACTTCGACCCCGTGGCACCCATTTATACCCGTAATTTATTAGTTCTACAATAATGTATGGAAATTTGCCCGATTTGTTAACATTTATGACTACTGCTCCGCACTCCTGGCTAGTAGCGTGATGTTATATAACCTGTAACCTTCCTGGATAAATTGGCTATCCAACACAGAAATAATTTTTCAATTCAAACCACTAGTTCTTGAGATCAGGGCGTTTAACCAAACAAAGAAACAAACTCTTCAGCTTTATAATATTAATAATTAATAAGTATAGATTTTAAAATGATTGAAATGTAGTGGTGTAATGGGAAAGGCATAGGATTTGCAAAAGAACCCAGTGTAAATAGCGATGTGAGTTTATTCCTTACATAAAAGCATTTGGCTTATTCGGAAGGTATTGAGTAGAATACTAGTAAAGTGTGAATATACAAAACAAATACTTAAGTTAAGGCTAATATAATACTCGCTGTTGCCCGCGGCTATGCCCACGTTAATTAATCATCCCGTTCCCGGAACCTTTTCAAACGTAAACGTAAACAGTAGTTTGCAAAAAAGGGTAAACATTAATAATAGTTTTTGATCATCATGAATTGCATTTTGTTGTCATTGTATAGGTATATTTGCCGTGCCCCGCGGCTTCGTTCGTGACACATAACCTCCATCGATCCATCCATTCTTTATGAAAATAGACGGATCGATGAAGGTTTTGTACTTTCACATTTATCATATTAGTAGGTTAGTGGATTATATCACCTACGATAGGATAGGATAGTAAGTAAACCATTCAACCAACCATCACTGTATGTATTATCCTTACTCAAACTGAGATAGTGATAAGGTGATAACAATTACTAATAATTGTTGTCACTATCTCTTCAAGTGTAGTCTATAATCGATGGTTTGTTCAGATAGTATTGATTCTAAAAGAGTCGTTAAATTCAAAGTTCAATTTCTGATTAATATTACAAGATAGACATTCTATATTTGATTTGTGTATTGCATTGAATACAGCAGAAACTAAGGACGCAAAAAGTTTGACATGAACGCCGCATTTTTTTGAAAAAAAAAAAGAAATGTTTCTAAAATATCGTCAAAAGTAACCTGCAAAAACTCAGGATTTATTCAAATTTCGTTGCCAAAACCGGGAGAGTTACACGAACGAATGACTTTGATGAACTATTCAGACGCATTCAGCGTTCACTTGAAATTATTTTTTGCGCGACACATTCATGCAATCATCTATTTGTATGCTTCGTAAAACTGGTCTGATGAACGATTTTCCCCCATAGTATTTTTACACGTGGTAGTAATTATATCGGTAGACTTAATTATAACCCACACAATGTCAGGTATGTATTGAATTGAACGTAAATACGAGCTGGCGCGTAGGTTGGCGCAACAGAATATTCACATGAATGAAAGTAATGTTCATGTGATGAGACCGAACGCTTTTATTGTGTTGTTAATAATAAATAAACGTGTGTTCGCCTGTCAAAATATATATTTATACATAATTCAATAACGACATAATAGTAGTTTATGCAACTGCCATATAAGAAGGGGTATTAAAACACGAGAGTCTGTTTATCTGATAGGTTGACTCGAGTGTTTTAATACCTGTATTTTTTTTTTCCGTGCGGAAATCCCTTCGGATACCCCCCCGCCGGCCAGCGGGGGCGGTTATGTCGGGCTTGAACCGACTAAAACCGCACGCCGTCTCGGGTCTGCAGACGCCGGGGTGTAAGGTTGCCAATAGAACATATCCCTCGCACCCCGACTGACCCTGGGCCATCTCCGGTTTCGAGATGGCCCCCTCGGGTTTGGGAACCACGGTGTCCCCGTCTTGCCCCGGTTTGGGGGAGGGGCGCTAGTCGCCCCACCGTCCCGGCCTGCTTCTGCTGGGGTGAGCTAAGTTATATGCAGTTTCATACACTATAAAAAAAAAGAAAAAAAGAAAAATTGAAATTAAACAAAGTAGGTAGGTTACAAGGAAGTAATTTAGCGTGCGCCATTTTTTTCACAGTTCGAACTGCGCATGCGTGCGCCTATTTTTCATATTCAGCATAAAACCTTAGACTAGTTTAATGAATAAAAAAAGGTAGCGGTACTGTAATGAGTTTTATGATACAGGTGGGCGGTACTATAATAAGTTTTATTTTTAATTTTATTTATATGCGTTTATAAAGTGCGTATTTATAGAATCTTTGAATTCGTAATTCGAATTTTTCGATTTGAGTGTAGATAAACAAATTTGCTGATCGATGATTGGATGTTTCGTTTCATCCATATTAAATACACTTTTTGACAAGATTAATGCAGCCAGATTCGCAAGCGTGTAATAAAAGAATCTGGAAATAGAACAGACTCTTTTTTAATCGCTAATAAACCAGGTGGTAGAAATTTGATGACACAAATTTGTCACAAAATTCGGCCGGGTGGGTACCACCGTGTACGATTGCGAAAAACCCTCCATAGCAATCCAATTTCGGTTTGATTGCGTTCAGGGGTCAGCAAGTGCATAGCCGGGCAGGGGGATTGTGGTCGCAGCACTAATGGGACCGGTGGGTGTCATGCGGTGCTGCAACGACACTCCTCTTCTGATGAGGCCGTCAAGCTGAGTGCCACCATTGTTAACATGGTACGTGTATGTAATGGTGACCCTCTTTCCTGAGACTTTACCTTCAGCTTACCATCAGGCGAGGTGAAGTCAAATTGACGTGTCCTAAATATTAAAAAAAAAAATCCAAAAAAAAATACCCACACCAAAACTGGATATGACCTCTAGGCATATAATTACTAGGCAACAAAATAGTGAAGAGATAATCTTTTATCAGCGACCTCCTCCTGTGTGGCCATGCGTTTTAGCGTCCTCCTCCTGTGTGGCCATGCGTTTTAGCGTCCCACAGGAATTATACGCTTTTTCAGGATGAAATATAACCCGTGTCTCTTTACTTTGGGACCCATAAACTATACGTATGAAACATGTCAACCCGTTGTTTATTTTTTGGATCAGCCAATTCTTAAATTCCCAACAGTATTTCAGGTCAGATTTCGAAAATTCGGTGAATTTTATAACCTAGGATCAAATAATTAACAAATAACCATCGTATTCTATTTACTAATGTAAAAGTTACTTCTTTGTTTGTTTGAGGCACAAGCAAAACGGCCAGTCGAATGCGTAGGTCCAAGTCTGGCCGCATGCGATGCGGTTTCATATCAAAGTGAATATGCGGCCAGCCGGAAGCGGTTGATTTTGATGGAATTAGTACATACATACGAGGGTCAAACTGAAAGTTCTTAGAAAATCAAAAACTGATTACATTAGCCAGTTATTAGTTTTATTATATCTTTTCAAAATATTGTCCATTCACGTCAATACACCGCTGCATGCGATGGAACCACTGGGAAAAGCACTTTGCCCACTCGTCCTTAGGGGTCTCTTCAATGTCATCGCGATACGCAGCCACCGCTTCTTCAGCATTCATAAACCGCTTTCCTTTAAGTTTTTCTTTAATTTTTGGAAATAAATAAAAATCACAAGGCGCGAGGTCGGGGCTATACGGCGGGTGACCCAGTAATTCAACGTTTGATGTCGCCAAATAGTCGATCGTTCGCTTGGCGGTGTGCGACGAGGCGTTGTCGTGGTGAAGGAGGATCCTACTGCGAGGTCGTTTCTCTCGAACTTTTTCCAAGACAAGTGGCAAACAATTGGTAGTGTACCATTCTGCAGAAACTGTTTTTTGATCCTCTAACACAATTGTTACGAAATGACCTATCCTTCCAAAGAACGAGGCCACCATTTTTTTTCCCGCACTTCGATCTCTCTTCACTTTAGTTGGCAACTCCTCGAAAGGAAACACCCACTGAGCAGATTGTCTTTTGGTTTCAGGATCATAACAGTAAATCCAGCTTTCGTCACCTGTTAGTATGTCGAACACAGCATTAGAGTCACCTCCGTTAAATCTTTCAATCATTTTACGGCACCAATCCACACGATGGAGTTTTTGAGCCTCAGTCAAATTATGAGGTATCCACCGGGCGCAAAGCTTCCTGACCGCTAAATGTTCGTGGAGGATTTTGTGCACTTGACTCATACCGATGCCTAAGCTTGTCCGAATCTGCTGATAGGTCACTCTTTTGTCAGTCTCTATCATACGCCGCACAACACAGATGTTATTTTCAGTCGTCGCCGTAGAAGGCCGTACCTCACGTAAATCATCAGTGAGATTAGTGCGACCACGTTTAAACTCATTAAACCAGTTGTAAACAGTCGCACGAGATTTCATCGTGAAAGGCCAATCGTAGTCTATCATAACTTTCTTGTTGACTTAAATGACATCGAAAATCATAAAAAATCATTGCACGAAAATTTTCTCGTGTTAAATTCATGTTAACGTGACACAGACAATTTTCAATTTGCCGCCAAATCGTAAAACAAATGATAAATGAATGAAATATATACTCAGTAATATTGGCAAAGAGTTCTATTTTCAAATTTTAGAATTATTTTTTTATTATATTGTTTATAAGTGGCCAGTTCTAAGAACTTTCAGTTTGACCCTCGTATATTATGTACTTTTTTCCAGACCATGGTCTATCCATGGTCTGGAAAAAAGTACATAATATAATTATTACTTTGATTCCAGTAATAGGTTTCTGCTTGATAAACAAAACCCCAATTTCAAACGTGAATTCCAAGGAAACAAAGTCGCGTGAAACGTACTAATTAATAATTTACATGTACATTATAAAACAAAATCGTGTTACCGATACCGTTTGTAACTCGAGATCGGATGGACCGATATTCATCATTTTTTATTTGACTCCGCCTATACTGTGCCATTTGTAGTTCTTTTTGTTTGCGGAAATCCTCACGGTTACAACACTGCCGGCCAATGTAAATAGTTATATCGGACTCGAACCGACCAAAACCGCACGCCGTCTCGTGTAATGCCGGGGTGTAAGGTGGCCTAATACGGCTATTCCCACGGATCCTGGCTGACCCTGGGTCATTTACGGCTTTGAGATGGCTTCCTCGGGATACTGTGCTTATACTAGCAATTAAGATCATTAAAAATATGAGGCATTCACGAAATAAATTTAGCTGATAGGATAACCAACATGGTTCTAAGGCAGTACTAAATTTGCCGGGTCAGCTAGTATTTACTTTTAAAAAAACAACCCTTTTAACAAACATCCGAAACCGCCTATTATGTTCGCACCACTACCAATCATTAAATGAATCATGCGTGAATATATCGTCTACGACTACGCTAATGAAAAGCGGGTCAGTTCACCAGACAGGTAGGCGAGGGGTAGATCTGGTTCATTCGCAATCGATCCCCGGCGTACTACGGCGATGCACGTGGCATACTACCCGCCCTATTTTAATGAATGAACTGAGTTTTCATTTACGATGAAAGGTTATATGTAGATGCAGTCTGCACTGCTCTTTGATAAAAGGCTGTTTATGTATGAGTGATGAAACTACACGTAGAAATTTTTGAGTCAAAAGTATGAGAAATTGTAGGGTTTTTATTGAAATATTTAAATACATATATTTATATCTTCCTCTTGTCCTTTATTCGTCGCGTATGTAACTATAGCGTCAGTAGCTTAGTAGTCGAAAAGTCGAGAGGTGGGTTTTGAATTCTGGTCTTTCACTACCGACGTGAACCTACTCCTAACACAAGCTATTTAGCTTAGCTGGAGGGGTTAACGAGAATACTAGTAATTTCGAGTACTAGTGCTCCTATTAAAAAAACAATTTGCAATGGTTTATCATCCTTTAATGCTTCATTCAATTTGTTCGTCATTGTCTTTGCGTTGAAACTCTGGCGATCTGAACTTTCTGTTTCGAAAATCGGTTAAGTCTCGTCTAACTTTGTTTAAATATTAGCGGAGAGTTCTTTGAAAACATTTAACTCTTAAAACTTTTACTATAGAACTTTTTATTTCTTTTTACTTTCCATTGTTTTGCAAAACTTTCTGAGGCCCCACAAACACGTGTTTAAGGCTTGTTAGCTTTCTGATTAACTACAAAAGGGGTGAATGAACGTTATCACTACATAGTAAAAAGCAAAGTCGCTTTTCCCGTCTGTCTGTTCCTATGTATACTTAGATCTTCAAAACTACTCAACGGATTTTGATCTGTTTTTTTTTAATAGATAGGAGCGATTCAAGAGGAAATGTTATATGTTTAATACAAGCATAATATCACGCGGGCGGAGCCGCTAACGTCCGCTAGTATAACATAATTCTTTAAGATCCAATTTTAATGAAACAGCACATAAAATCCAATTTGATATAACAAGAGTTTTATAACATAGCATAACTTCACGCCAGAGGTGTATAACACACCCACGATTCGCCAGTTTTATAGTATTACATTGTTTTATTGTACAGATAGGTATAATCTAAATATAGCATTGTTACCATGTTCCCCAGTTATAAAGCATTATACAAACAAGGAAAAATCATAACAAAACTAATGGTTAACCGATATTAATTGAATATTTTTATCACTGCAAAACAATATATGGAAAATTAATACAATACTGAGCCAATACGGCATGTTGATTGTTAAATAAATGCGTTCGATGTTACGTAATCTATGCGTCAATAGCCTATACTAGTACGTGGCTATTGGTTATTGGACGGTTCCGTTTCGAAAGCGGGCTGTGTTCAAACTTTTTAGATTTCCGTACAGTGAAAGTACCTGACCTATTATTAAGGCCCACAAAACCGATGAATGGAGCGGAAGGGACACGTCGAAAATCAACCGACACAATCGCTTTATCACTTTTTATCAGAGTTTAGTTCGCTTCGCTCGTTTCCGTTTTTTTCGTGATTAACTTCTTCAATAGCTCTAGAGACCATCTGGGGCAATAGGAACCGTTACGGAAGGGTTAATTGAATATGATGTAGAATAGCGCAAATACACGAAAAAAAAACAGTTTGGAGTATTAGTAAACAATCTCATACACTCAATTATTGCTACGAAGATGAGTTTACTTGTCACGCTTTCACGCTTAAATTTCTTAACCGATCATTATAATTTGTATACATAATCTCAGGGGAACAGAAAATAATATGAATTATATTATGATCCTTCTTAGGTAGCATAGATTGGCAAGATCTACATGAAGGGCAAAACCTTATTCTAATAATTTAACTGTCAGACGATTACCTATACCATGATCGCGTTAATTCCTGTAGTTGTACATATATCATGGAACGTGAAAGTTTAAAAGTTAAATATGAATGCTTCCCGCCCGATAGCAAGATATTTTCTACTGATATGTGTAACAACTGAGCAGGTGGTAAGCCATGGCGTTTCCCAGTGCAATTGAGCCGGTTCGACAAGGTAAGTACAATCCTCTCACTCAACATCGACGTTAAATCAGTAGCTCTATGCTGCCTTTCGTACGATTTGTGAGATTGCTGGAGGACTTTCTTTCTCTCCCTTTGCCTTTCCCCCCTGCAAGGTGATTAGTAACTGGTGTGCAGAATGATATTAATTCAAACCATGTGATATGATGTGAACACATGCTGAATTGATGTTTTTTTTTTCTGATTAGTTAATATGCTTTATAATCGTCGATAGCAACAACTATCTGATAGTAAAAAATAGACAATAGTTTAAATAATGGGAAATACACACATTTTAACTATTGGCAACTTCATTTATTCACTGAAAGAAGACAACAAAATACTGATAAATGAAAATATTTCGCTTCTCTGCTGTAACTAGGGAATATATAGTGGCAATTCCACTTTTATCGAACTCAAAACTACTATGTTATCAGAAACTCGAAACAACGGCGATATTTTATATATGTTATACAAAATACCCGATACGAAACTACCGGTACAGAACGTTTTTTGTTGGAGCGCAACATTTCCAAATAAAACAACGATGATTCTGTCCGCACACTGCTCTGCACAAAGGCCCACCCGAACTGATAGACGTGCCATTGTTTGAAATTGACTTTTTTTTTTGTTTCGTGATTGCAGATAACTGTGCAGCGCTTCTGGGGAAACAGAACAATAATAGATACAGTAAATTGGGATTATTTTGACCTGATAGATAGTCTTAGAACAGCAGTCGTACCGTGGGAATTAATCATCCAAATGACAAGAATTGGTTTAAATTTCGAATGACATGGGGAATCAATTGACAAACATGACTTATTCAGTTACTAAGACTTCGACATATAAGTTACAGAGATATTCAGTTGCTTGCCCTTGCTACCTGTTCGTCAATCAGATGTAGGAGACGATCGGAATCGGAGTACTCATCAAAGTCGTCCATATAAAGAGTTGATCTTTTATTCTCACTTAAATGAGCAGGGAAAGTCATTAAATCAATTGCGATCCAATTAAAAAACTGGGTTATCATGGTAAACTCAATGAGTCACCCCGTAGTGAAATTCGCCCTAAGACTATCTAATCTGTGCCTGTGTATTAAATCAATAAACATTTTTTTTTTATTCAATAAAAGTTTTACACTTGGAAGTTGTTTTACATCCATTAGGTACAAGTTTATTAAATGTATATTATTCATTACCGACACGATATCATACAAGGCTCTCTATCACAAGACACCCATTTTTTATATTAATTGCCAATTCGAAGCTATATCCGAATGCAAGAGAGAAACGTGAATACTTGCAAGGCAGTATCAAATTTTTAAAAGGCCTGTTACACAAATGGCTTGGACACGAATGCTGGCTCAGCGTATGACGGGAGTAAACAGTTATAGCCCTATCGGTTGGCAGGCTGGTTTTAGGGCGACCGTACACGATATAATCTTATGGACATGGCACCACATCAATATCGTGTTATTGCGCTGGTGGGTGCGATACAGCTTGAATAGGGGTCGTAAAAATGATTAGATACTTGCTTTTGGAGTAGAAGATACTTGAACGCATAGATCAAATTTATTAGCATACTTGCCAATCGATTTATTACTTACTATTACGATTTTGTTTATCCTCAATTTCTATTATATTTGTCAGGTGAATTCCCTGATGGTAAGCGATCACCGTAGCGAAAGTCAATAAAATCAATTCTATCAGTACACAATACAGTTTTTCAGAAACCCAGAATATAGGTACCTTTTTATGTTGATGTTTGCGGTTAGGTCAACCTGATAATTAATTAGAAGCAACATAAGACTGCTTATCTCTAGTTGACCTGGTATACCATAGATATTTGTTAGTTGTAGTTTATTAATTCATTGTAGTAGTTATTTGTAGTTATTAGTTAGGTATTTGTAGTAGTTTATTAGTTATTTGTAGCGGTAGTTCATTAGCTAGTTGAAAGGTTTAGAGTCCGTTAAATTTAATCGATTACTGTAAACTGTAAACCCTAAGAATGCTGGCCAGTATTTTGTCCTTAAACTTATCGTAGAGTGCAACGTTTCTCTACCTGCGTGCCTATCAGTCACATTCATAAGTCAGACACAGATACGTTATCAGGGGAATATGTTATCATAGCTCGGGTATATGGTATCGGCACGGGTAATATTATAACCTCAAATTAATTCGTAACCGTGTTTTTTGTTAGGTACTTTCTTGTGAACTACATTATTCAAAAAAGTAACCATAGCCGATAAAAATTCAGTACATTTCTTTTGGGTTCACTTCTTTCTTTCGAACCTTATTTTCATAAGATTAACGTATAAAATTGCGTTTGTATTCTATACGAATGGATTTGGAATGAGTTGAGCTATACTGTAAGTCATAAAACACTCGTGGTTTAGCAACTACCAAGCTAACTAGCGATTATCATATGAACCATGATAATAATTCAGGACATTTCTTTTCTGTACCCTTTTTTTTTTTCTAAAACCGCACGCCGTCTCGGGTCTTCAGACGCCGGGGTGTAAGGTTACCCATAGAGCATATCCCTCGCACCCCGGCTGACCCTGGGCCATCTCACCACTAACAGCATCGCTCATCCTGTCTCCTCTGAAAGCAGAGGAGTACGGAGAGCGATGTGTTCCCGCCACGTTGGGTATTGGCCGACGATCAATGCCAACCCTATGAAGGGGTGAAGGGGAAGCCATTGACCGCCGCCCAGGGTGTACCGGCCGCTCCGATTCCGTTCCCCCCGGACTGCAGCGGGATCGGAATCGGAGCGACACTCGAGGAGGTTACCCAACACACACCCCTCTTTTCTGTACCCTACTGTATTCTTTACTTAAAGTATATCTCTCAGTGTGCATTTCTTGATGAGATTTACAATCTTTATTCACTTTTCCATTAAATACTCTCTTTGCTAACAGTTGTATAATTATATTTATAATTAAAACATTAGCGTACTGAATTACTTTCATAAGCATTTACAACTCACAATAGATTTAGGTGAGGTGAGAAAGAATTACAATAAAAACAAAAATTCTTTAAAATGAAAGGCGGTTATTAATCATTAGCGGTTACTGGCAGTTACCTACTAGCGAGTCAAATGGTAGTCAACACAAACCATTCATTAAAAAAAATGTGTAGTGATTCTCATGTTTCGTGGTCAACTACTACAAAATGTTGTCCTAATGTCTCCGGGCAATCAGCCAAATTGTAGTATTTAACATCATATTTAAGAACAACTATGTCAAACTATTAAACAAAATGATGTATACTCGTTTTGTGAACCACCTGTCTTGCACCCACACTTTTACATAATCATCGTCCCACCTTACTGTATTATTTTCATTAGTAATGCATTCAAGAATCAAAACACCTAACATTACGACGGTATTGTGGAGTTCCAAGGAGGTGCTAAAACTTTACATTAGCTATGATTCTACGAGCTGGTTGTGAATCCATAGTCCTATTCTATTTATGGTTCCTTTCCAAGAGCTAAACAGTTGGCACTGTATGACGAGAAGATAAAAAATATTGTGTCTTATTAATGTACTAAGTTCATTACGCTACTACGTCGTCACAGTAGACATAATATGATATTATTATGCGAATCATTGCTGTGAAAAACATACCAAACTAACTTACACCTCTTGGAAAAAAAATTAAAAAGATTCAGTGCTTCAGTGTCAGTAAAACACATAAGGAAAGGAAACATGCAATAAAATGTAGCTTCCTATAACAATGACAGTGTGCAAGTGCCCTAGGGAGAATTTCATGCCTGGCGGCTGTATCAGCATTCTTCCCGAGCGAGCAAAGCGGAAGCAGGCGGGGCTGTCTTTCAATACTATTATTGCTTGGAAACTGGCTTCGGGTCGAAGCGCTACGTCTATGAATAGCCCAGCGATTTGCAACGCAAGTGAAATATGGGTAAAATGTACAACCGTTATGCAGACTGCGCGTTTTTATTGATAGTTAGCAATAAGCCGAGTTAGTAGAAATGTTTTTGTAATACAACCATTTAGTAAGAACTATGGGATAGTTTTGCAGTTGTTATGAATTTCACACACTCGTTATGGCTTAATATGCATTTTGAACGGTTTTATTTGTGATTTTTATTAAGAAAGTATTCTGTGAGGGTATGTTATGGTGCAAACCTGCAGTTTTATAGCGGATAAAGTTCCTGAATTTTAGTACCTGACGAAAAATTTGATTTGTGAAACATCTCGATTAAACGTGTTGTTGAACTGGATGGTATAAAATGAAAAAGAGAGCAATAACATAAAAAAACGAAATAGATTAGGTGTTAGGTAAATAAAAAATTCAAGATGCTCCAAGAAGACCGTGAAACGTTTCATCTCAAGATGAACTGACATCCAAGCCGTTAAATGGTGGCAGCGCCATATAGCTTGATATGGCAATGGTAAAAGAGAAGTTTCTGTTGAAGAGAAGTTGGAGTACGGGCTTTCTCTCAATATGAGGACGCACCTGCTTACAGCTACTAAGCTACTAAACCGGGCTAGTGTATATTTACAAACTTCACAAACCTTCGAGAATATTCTTAAGATGTCTATGCAGGTTTTCCTACGATGTTTACCTACATCAATATTTCGAGTACAATATAATTTCTAATAGTACGTGACACGGCGTTATTTATTTTTGCCTTGAAAAAATAAAGCAATGCTTTTTGACGAGTTACAAAACGATTGTCTCATCCTAACCTTCAGTTTACGAAAGTAGGAAAAGTAAGAACATTTGTCAACTAGAAAGTGATTATTTCGTGCTTTCAAAGAGAAAGCGTGTCCGATTGAAGGTCTTATCAAAGCCCGAGTCTAATACGTCCACTTATCTTTTATGGCGGCAAATTCTACCTCTGCCATCATCAATATCAAATTATTGCAGTTAGAATAACCAAACTGAAGTGAAATGAACCCGAGATTGTGCGTAACTTCAATAAACCAATGGGTAGATAGCCCTACGTTGTGTGCTACCATAGCATGGTAGTATATAGTAGTGTAGTGTAAGTACTTCTATTGGATATGTACGGGCCTCGCACATTGCTCTAGTTTTTACTTTTTGACAACACAGCATTTCATTATTCATGTGTACTTTAAGTTCCGTAAGAACCAAGTTCTCCGCGTACAGCAACAGTTGTCTTTTATGGTATCATTATATCTATCTATTAATATACCTACCTAATCAGTAAAAAATAATTCTGTTTTTTACTGAACTATTTATAGAACCCAAGGTGTGCAGACCATACACTACGTTTGTATACCTACTGGTTAAGTTGGTAAAACACGGTTTCAGGGTGAGGCGAAAATGAATTTGGAACGAGAGGCAGAAACTATATAGATGAGATATGAATTTTGACACCTATTTATATAGGTATAGCGCTTTTTCGTAATGTTATCGGTACTATACGGCACCTACAAAAAGTCGCGCGTTTCTTGCTATTCTAGTAGTATATATACATAGAAGACATTGCCATCTAGCTAACTAGCTTTTTCTCGTGGTTTCGCCCGCGTGGAATTATGTTCCCGTTCCCGCTTTCCATGAGAACCTATTCCAGGGATAAGTATCAAAATAGCCTAAGTGTTATATTCCAGACTATAATCTATCCCTGTACCAAATTTTAGCCATATCCGTTTAGCCGTTTTTGCATGAAAGAATAACAAACATCCATAGATATTCACAAACTTTCGCGATTATAATATTAGTAGGAAGCAGGATATTAATTTGTGTTGAGAAATACGGGCACGTGTTTCTCAACTGAAACTAACTGAAAGGAGAATACAAGAGCCACCCATCTCTTCTTCAACGTAGTAATAAGAAGGAATGCTTCTAAAATAGACATACACAGAATACACAGCCCATGAAAAAGTGCCCGGGAGAGACTACGTGGAACCGAAACGGCGAAATGTGGGGATGCAAACAAGACAAAATAAAGTTGTGTGTCAGCATAATATGTATTTAGATTCTTACAAGTGGAAACAACTACGCTCTATATTTCACACGACATAACCAAAACTTGCAATCTTCAAAACATTAAATCGAGTTCAAGAACTGCATGTGTTTTTCATTACAATGTATTTGATAAATAGGCTCATATTACGCATCTAGTTTTGTCAACGAGATTTCTTCCATTCAATATAGTTTCATATCAAAAGTTCATAGTCCATGATCTCATTTCATATGGCAATGCACACACACGCGCACACATACACACACACAAGCAATTGATACGGCTGTAGTGTATAGAACACAACTGAGGTGTGAATATATTAAATATTATACAACGTATAATTATCACCGACCCTTATGTGTGTGTTAAACGTAGTGGATCAAAGGAGACACGGTAGTTAACGCAATTAACTACGCATCTTTTTAAATGACTTCGGCGAAGCAAAAGAAGAAGGGTTATTTATAATATTTATATGTTTGACCTGTACGTATGTTTGTATGTTCCCTCGTGTAAGTAATTTTGATGAATGATAAATCTTATTTACACGAGTGTCACTGGATATTATGTTCTTCTATATTCTGTATTAGGTGAGTCATAAGGGTTCGCCATAAGATTACGAAAATGATCAGTGCTATTTTGTTCTAGATAAACTTAATAATTTATTTATATCACAGTTGGATGATTTATCTCATGATATTACACTAACAACATGTACTTTTGACTCCGTTCTAACACAGTTTATTTAGTTGGAGGGTTTAACTAGCATACGAACTAACAAGAAAACTAAATGGATGGAAAAATTGGCAGAATCTTGTCAAAGTCATCTATGTACACAATTGCTTCCACCCCATCTAGCTCATAAACCCGTTACTGGGGTCCAACTTTATGTAGTGTAGTTGTTTATATGTACCTATAGTCAAACCCCAAATTTCAACTTAAAGCCTACACGGACTAAGGTTTTTTGTCCCTTTTTTTTTTTATCGCGCGGAAATCCCTTCGGATACCCCCCGCCGGCCAGCGGGGGCGGTTATGTCGGGCTTGCACCGACTAAAACCGCACGACATCTCGGGTCTTC
Organism: Cybosia mesomella; assembly: GCA_946251805.1. Lineage (NCBI taxonomy): Eukaryota > Metazoa > Arthropoda > Insecta > Lepidoptera > Erebidae > Cybosia > Cybosia mesomella. The sequence continues at coordinate 3,880,981 of OX276413.1, forward strand.
AGACGCCGGGGTGTAAGGTTACCCATAGAGCATATCCCTCGCACCCCGGCAGACCCTGGGCCATCTCACCACTAACAGCATCGCTCATCCTGTCTCCTCTGAAAGCAGAGGAGTACGGAGAGCGATGTGTTCCCGCCACGTTGGGTATTGGCCGACGATCAATGCCAACCCTATGAAGGGGTGAAGGGGAAGCCATTGACCGCCGCCCAGGGTGTACCGGCCGCTCCGATTCCGTTCCCCCCGGACTGCAGCGGGATCGGAATCGGAGCGACACTCGAGGAGGTTACCCAACACACACCCCAAGGTTTTTTGTCCCTCATCTATACATATATTATTACTAGTTTTGACTGATTCATCAACGGCCTAAACCGCTACGACTAAACGTAAAATGTTGGTAGTTAATACCTTTTATGTTGTAAGCATCCATTCCATTCTTTGAGCCCTTACCCAACTCAGATGGGGTTGGCTTTTCAGTCTAACTACGAAGCGGCCGAACTGTTTTCCGTGAAGCGACTTTTTTTTTTACTTGTTATAGGCTAGCGTTTGATCACAGTCTCACCTGATGTTAAGCGATGACGTGGTCGACGGTGGTAACACGCTAAGCCTAGAAGGGGAACTGGCACTCTAGTGCAGCTGCCGGAACACACCTATAGGTGCTTGGCGACAGATTTTCAACTAGAGGGTGGTAGCTAGCCAGCCGAGCACTAGAAAATGCTCTACCACCATGCAAACCGACTGCTATCTGACCTTCACAACCTATTGGTGATGTCGAAGTTCGGTAGTTAGACCAATTATCTGACTTTTTAGGACTCCAAACTACCCGAAACGACTGCCCTAGATGTTCGTATGGCAACCGGGACCGACAGCTTAACGTGCTCTACGAGGTACGAGAGGTCTCAATATGTTAAGAATGGTCACATATACTTAGACTGACAGGACTTTGCAGTTTACCTGCTCGGTTATCACTTAGCCACCATCCATTAAAGAATTATGGAAAGTTTAACCTGGTGAAACTCAGTCGCAGTTGATATTCCATTCCACTCATACGCACAAAAAGTTTTGACAAAACATTCATTAGTCGTACTTCTAATAATTACAAATGAATGACATGAAAAGCATCGTCTAATTCACGCAGAGATATTCTCTAAAGAAAGTACTAACCCAGTTACGCTATATAAAAACAAATTTATATAAGATACTAACCAAACAAGTGCACAGAAGAGTGCAAATATCGCATTGCTGGTTGCCGACGGCGCCGGCAGAGGGCATGAGGGGGCGGGGGGTCATGGGTCAACGCACAGATCACACTAACAGCGTAGAGGAAACGGGATGAAAGTAAGAGACGCGGAGGGTGTGTGGTGTAGTTAAGTGCGTATTGTGTTTTACGATAAGATAGAGATGGTACTTGATCGATTACGTGTTAAAACTTGTTCAATGGTAAAATTATTATTAATTATTATTGCAAAGGGAATTTTCGATAAATTAGGATACAGCTTTAGTAATATAAACTTGATTGAAAATTGTTTGGGATAAATTCAGAAGATTTTGCACTGAACTGGTTTACGTGAAGTTTTCACAGGTGTTTCCTTATCTATTTTGGATGGAAATATTCAAGTATATTTGTGAAACACCGATTTTCGATAAATTAGGATACAGCTTTAGTAATATAAACTTGATTGAAAATTGTTTGGGATAAATTCAGAAGATTTTGCACTGAACTGGTTTACGTGAAGTTTTCACAGGTGTTCCCTTATCTATTTTGGATGGAAATATTCAGGTATATTTGTGAAATACCGATTTTCGATAAATTAGGATACAGCTTTAGTAATATAAACTTGATTGAAAATTGTTTGGGATAAATTCAGAAGATTTTGCACTGAACTGGTTTACGTGAAGTTTTCACAGGTGTTCCCTTATCTATTTTGGATGGAAATATTCAGGTATATTTGTGAAATACCTATTTTATGAGCCGCCAGGGAAAAATAACTAAAAACTTAATACTCAGAACACTAATTTTTGGGTAGGTACAATCCCCGTCGGGGTGCGAGGGATATGCTCTATGGGCAACCTTACACCCCGGCGTCTGTAGACCCGAGACGGCGTGCGGTTTTAGTCGGTTCAAGCCCGACATAACCGCCCCCGCTGGCCAGCGGGGGGGTATCCGAAGGGATTTCCGAACGAAAAAAAAAAAGGTACAATACCCAGTTTTACATTATTTTTATCTACTTTTATTATTATCTTCTTTTTACTTCTTATATTCTTTCTTAAACATTATCAATACGGGCAACCAGTCCCGTTTAATAACATACCTAATACCATGTATCCGTGGTATTCAAACTGTTGTATGTTTAAACAGTCTGTCCACAAGAAATGATTAATGAACAAATAGTACCAAGCAGTTGTTTGGCGACAATGACCGGCAATACGGCGAAGCATCTTGCGGTAACTGCCTTCTCGCCCAATTCGCTCCGCCAATGGTGTACGTCCACGGCACGGCTAGCTGTTGCTAGGCGAGTCTCGCTTGCACACTTACCTTACACGAGAAAGTAAATGAAAGCGGATCGCTTTCCAGCTGCATTTGTTAATGACACAGCCGTTGCACGAATTAGGTGGTGCTATGAACAGTTGTCGTATTGCATGCCTGCAGGAGAACGCAGAAATGTATGAACAATATTAACAATTCAGTATTCATTTAAAATGCTAATAATACAGTTAACACGTTCTTTGTAGAGGTGTTAATACTTGGGATTTTCCTAACAAGGTGTAAATCCTAATCAGTAACGTATAAAGAATGAATTATTTCGTCTACTTGTAATAGGTACGGATTATTTAACTCTTTAAAAGTAAATTAATTAAAAGAACGTACAGGAGGGAAACAGAAACGACCTGAAAAAGGTACCTAGACTGGATGCGCAAGGCGGAGGAACGGGTGTGGAGTGCGATAGGCTAATATTGAGTGATTCATAGGATTATTAGTTTATTTTAGGGTTAAATAAAATTAAACGCTCGTGATTGCAGGGTGCCGATTATGCCTATCCCGAAGAGGAAAGACGTGAGGTATGTAAGTACTTTATGTTACAGTAGGCGTGGGCTCCGGCGGTTTCTGTAGCACTTTATATCATTATAATAAATGATTGCTGACGTTTCAATATATCTGGCAACAAGGAATTAGAACTCACTACATACAGAGCCGAAGATAAACCTTGAAGTCTTAAACATTTATCACCTCATTGGAATCGTCTCATTGAGAGCTATCTTCTCGAACGATTCGGCAAAAAATTTGATATAATTTAGACACACATTACAGCTTTATCTACAAAGCGTTTAGTATACAAATGTGTTAAAATTATACAATTTATACAACAATGGCGTATCGTTTTACCAATGACGTCATAGTCCACATGTAGGTACAGTATAATTGTAAACGAATTATCGCAGGTGTGATATCGAAATGTGTTTGAGCTACACTGTTATCAGGCATATAAATAAGTTTGTAATGCAAATAGTAATTCGAATAGTCATTCTCTTACTGATAGAAGCGAAGTTTCATTTTAGTATTAAAACCAAAACTGAAACGACCTCCGTCCTCCATGAGCGCAGGCCTAGGGGTGGCAGGTGAGGCCGCCTGTCACCCCAGCAGAAGCAGGCCGGGACGGTTGGGCGACTAGCGCCCCTCCCCCAAACGGGGGTAAGACGGGGACACCGTGGTTCCCAAACCCGAGAAGGGCCATCTCGAAACCGGAGATGGCCCAGGGTCAGTCGGGGTGCGGCGTCGTAGTAGGTAATCTGTGCTTATACGGCTTTTATAGCCCCGAGAGGAAAGCATTCGTCAGAGCCTCGTCCGTCAATCAGTAGGTGCGTACCGGTTTGCAGGTGAGGCTGACTTGGGCACATAGGTCTTGGTGAGGCCCTGTATTCAAAATGCTCAATGCATGTATTGTGATATTATTTTTACGCTTGCCTAGTATAGGGATACTGACACAAAATTCATTTTCGATATTAGCTATTAACGACATTAATTTAACAAACCCCGACACAAATTTATTTATGGCTAAGAACTATCTCGATCATATCTACTTTCGAACAAAGAAAATAGTTTCATACGTTCGGGAGCTATGATGCCACAGATAGACACCACAAAGACACGTCAAACTTATAAGACCCCGTCGCTTTTGCGTCAGGGGTTAATAATCTAATATTTTTTATTATATTCAACTTAACTATTCAATACAACGTGCTACCTCTATAAATTGGGTCAGTTTCAGAATAATCTCATTGCTTAGGTAAACGGCGCGGTACAACTCTGTACGACGAATTTATTTTACATATTCCAATACGACTTCGCCGGGTCTTTCGGCGCGTGGTAATGTTCAATCGAACGGAAATTCGCCAGCAAATGGGAATTGGAAACCTTCGTGCTTAAATGTTATGTCAAAATTTAAACTCCATTAGAGAGCCTTCCGGCGTTCCCAAGTGTAAGTGCTATTGGAACGTTATAAGTTTTGAGTAGTTTTGGAACGTCTGTGAGATACGACTTAACAATATCACTTTTTGTTTATGTAGCATAGTAGCAAGTCGTCGGAATTGCAATCGGGAGGGTACGAACCCCGGTCATTAGGAATACGCGGCATAAACTACGTGCTACACAAGTAATTTTTCTTAGCTAACAAGTTAGCAGAAGTACAAGTACCAAAGTAATTTCGCTATTACACATGGGCGGAGCGGCGATAATAGCCAGTACCTATTAAAAGTTACAATCTAAAATAGAATTTGATTAAGTTCTGCTGCAGAGTTCAACACTGCTTATCTTGTCAGACATGTGGTCGCCAATTGCACGTGACTAACTAAGACTCATAAAAACATTGCGAAATTGAATATCAGATCTGAATATAAACACGGTTCCTTCCAGCATCTCTTGTTCTTATTTAAAGGACGCTCAAATAAATATGACGCTGAGGTTATTTTTAGAATGAAGAAATCATTGTAATTTATAGAATAACGCAAGATCAAAACGTCTGTGACTTCCTTAAAAACTCAAATTCATTATAGACTCACGTCGATAATGTCCCGTTGTTGGAGTAGACAGAAGTGTTTAATACACCCACATGTCATGTACCATATTTTAATTTAACGTAACGAAGCTTATTACTCTATATCCTGGGTTTAGATTGCAGACGCCGTATTGCTATTACCCTAACAGCATCATCTAACAACACTGGTCGACCCGGGAATCAAAACACATCACGATCGCACTGAAACGTATACCAAGAAGCGTCGGTAGCTTAGTGGTTAAGGAGTCGACCCTACGATCGAGAGGTCCCGGGTTCGAATCCTGGCCATTACACTACCGACGTGAACCCACTCCTAACACAAGCAATTAAGCTTAGCTGGAGGGGTTAGGGGGGAATATTAGTAATTTCGGTTAAAAAAAAAGATCAATCATAAATTCGCCTCTTCAAAATATTCAAGTTTCTACACTGCAGACCATACGATCTGCATAGTACCGTTTTTTATTTTTAATGTCGGGCTTGAACCGACTAATACCGCACACCGTCTCGGGTCTACAGACGCCGGGGTGTAAGATTGCCCATAGAGCATATGCCTCGCACCCCGACTGAACCTGGGCCATCTCCGGTTTCGAGATGGCCCCCTCGGGTTAGGGAACCACGGTGTCCCCGTCTTGTCCCGGTTTGGGGGAGGGGCGCTAGTCGCCCCACCGTCCCGGCCTGCTTCTGCTGGGGTGACAGGCGGTCTCACCCGCCACCCCCAGGCCTGGATCTGCATAGTACCTAATATTATAAAATTTTTGAACACTTTTAAACATAACGACTCGACAGTACAATACGTATAGAAACAATAAAAACATGGTGTTAGCGACCGGTCTACATAATTAAGTTAGCAGTTCTGTAACACTTGCCGAGTCAGCGAGGGTGACTTGAATTAATAATCAGGTATCGATTGGAAGAAAGTTCTTTTACAAAGAAACGCAATTAACGTTCAGCTACGAGGGAACTGTTAAAGCTCAAATTAAGACATCAAAGACAATTCTTTGATGTCTTAATTCTGTTGGAATTATAGCGGTGATCAAAGTTACGTATAATTTTATCACTGATTCCTTCATATTTGCTTATCTTTAAATGATTGATAAGAAACTAAGTCGGATGTTATGAAACGTAGACTTACAATAAATAAATACCTGCTAAAAATATTAAAAAAGTAAACAACTTTTTTAAATTAAAATGCGTCACGATATTTCGTGTATGTATTGTTGATCGTTGAAAAGTTCTTTTATCTGGAGCTAATGTATAAAGCGTCATCAAAACTGAACCAACTGAAAATTCAACTTGGTAGGATGTAACAGAAAGTTTAATTTATTTTGCAATAGGTACTTGACTTTCACAAACAAATATTAAATAAAATCTTGCCAAAACTAGGTTTAAACAACTAGAAAACAATTAATAAAATATGGTTATTTTGACGAATTATTGTAATAAATACGAAACGCAGTTATAGGACGCGTTACATAAATATTCATGGAGTTTTTACCTTGAAAACGACGAGCGAACAGAAAAACATCAACATAACAGGTAAAAACTTCCTCTAACGCTAATGCGTTTCCCAACATCCGTTCGTTGACTACATTAAGTATTCATGAGTTGGTACAATCATATCTGCGATAATATTCATAAGAATTACGTAATCTACGCAATTTTCAAGACTAAGAGGAGATACGGTTGGACTGTGCTGATATAATTAATCAGCGATTTTTTTTGAAGAATATTACACTCCTCATCTCTGGAGGAGCACAGCTAAATTGCTCGTGTTAGAAGTGGTTTCACGTTGGTAGTGTAATGGCCAGGTTTGGAACCCGGAACCTCTCGATTGTGAGGCTGACACTTTAACCTCAAGCTATAGTTTGCCGATGCTTAATTAAAGTGCTTAATAAGTCATAAGAAATAAAATGTCCGCCATAGAGTGACGCATATTCGTATAGCCCTCAGTTTTCTTATGAATAACTTATCAATCTTAACATCAATGACACTCAAACACTCAAGGTCGCGTGAACTAATACCACTGTGTCCACTGGTGTTACCAGCCTTGTTAGAGACGAGTAACCTTTTACCAACGTTGGTTTTGAGCTCGTTCACTACGTAAATACAAAAATGAAACTTACTATTCCGTCATCAATTGACTTTCTAAAAATACCTACTAAAGATATTAGTCACACGTTTCTACTTGTTTTATTATTACAAATCGGTAATTTGTTTGGTACAATCGGACTGAGTGACACCAACGATAACGATTAGAAAGTACACAACATGTTTCGATTGACATGCTTGCCTTTCTGTCATTAATGATGATAAAACATGTGTACATCCATTGCTCGGATTTCGCCTAATGATTAAAGAGCTAGATTCGGAAATTTCGTATTCTTGGCGAAAATTACAAGAGCTAGATTCGGAAATTTCGTATTCTTGGCGAAAATTACAAGAGCTAGATTCGGAAATTTCGTATTCTTGGCGAAAATTACAAGACCTAGATTCGGAAATTTCGTATTCTTGGCGAAAATTACATGTCTATTATCGAAAATTTTACATAAATAATATATGTGATCCATATACAGACCGGTCAAAATGGAAGTCAATGGGGGAGGCCTATGTTCAGCAGTGGACTTCCTACGGCTAATATGATGATGATGATGATAAAGATTATTCTGCATGTGAGAATCGAACCCACAATACTCGATGCCTATAATACATTTATTAAGCAAGGTTAGAAAACGTAAACCGCTACGCTATCGACGTACAAAATAAAATGTAGAATCTCAATCAAATTAAAACAGAAAGTAGAGAGGATTAAAGTTTAAGTTAGGATAAAGAGATTAATAGATTTACATTATGTACTTTACCAAACGCTGTGTAGCTAAAACAAAAGGCGCCAACGCATGAGTAATGTGAACGAGGCGAATTTTACTAAGTACGCGAATGAACGTTGGCGTCGGGTCGGTATCATGAAGAGAGTTTCTCATTTACATGCGCTTGCTGTCTCCGAGGCAAGGTCATTCACTCAGCGCAACCCCAACCACTGCCGTATTATAATTATTATATATTTGCAACAGAAGTCCAACTGCGTCATGTTTGGTAATTTATAGTATGTATGTCAGTCAGGTGGACATTAAATTATACTTTCATTACATGTTTAACATGAATTAGTATTTATCAGTTTTAAATTAAAATTTAAAGTCAAATCAGAAACTTGCCACTGTTTGACGTCAGCCTATACTATTGCCACAGGTAATACAATTTTACCGTTCTCTTTCAGTATCCTATTATAGCTTTCTGCAAGACTTATGTAACTGACAAAAGGCATACCGGATCATTATCAGTAACTCAAAAAATTCAGATCGTTTGATAAACGGCTGAGATTTATTTCAACAATATTATAATATAGAGGAACAATTAGCATTTAATTGAATTGCTAATCTTAAAGCGTTGCCAGAAACAGAGAGGTCAACGACGTAACGCATCAGAGGCGTCACAATCAATTTGTTTTCGACGCCTTACAAAGTGCCGTTAGACATGTTTTTGTCCGAGTGGTACTACTGTTCTTTCTTTTGTAGTGTGTCGTTGAACCACTGCTATTTTACTAACGCTGGCTCGTATGTCAATCGGCATGACCTCATTTCTGCTACACTCGTACATGTGTGTGTAGCAGTTTACTTCGACTATTAATCGTCCAAGGAACGGGAAAATACAAAACGGGGCACGAGCTCGACATTAAACTCAATTTATACTTGTCGTTATGTAATCTAATAATTTTTGTACAATAAAGAGAAAAGTAATTAAAACTTGTGTACACTTCGTTAACAGGAACGTAAATTGTTGTACTTTTTGTCATTATTTTGTGCTTGTCAGTTTATATAAAAATTACTCAAGTATTTTTCTTTAACATTTTACTCGCAGGATTATGAAATTTCCACATGCCTAGTATGATTTCATATTTAATAAGAAGAAATAGAATTATAAAAAGTTGAACTTTACGAAAGTATTATTGTGAACCACGGACAATTTATAAATTCAATGACAATTTTTACGATAGGGGCAAACAACTATCGTAGGAGATTTGCTGTTTAAATGAATGCTTTTCTATATTTGCTTCTTCTATTAGGATTTATAAAAAAAATCAATTTGAAAACGTCTCAGGTCTTTAATGCCGGGGTGAAAGAAGACATTCACGAAATAAGTTCAGCTGATAAGGTAACCAACTTGATTCTAAGGCAGAACGAAGTTTGCCGGGTCAGCTAGTCTAATAATCAAAGTGCTGTAAACTACCGTACCCGTAATGACTCAGGCGCCAGACTTGTAGTCGAGAGGTTGCGTATTCGAACCATACACTCTCGACTTTAACCCATTCCGAATTGCTTTGCTTTGATTGCTTGGCTGAAGGGGTTGAAGAAATTACAGTACTAGAACAGATTCACGTTGCCAGTTGGTACTGCATACTGCATATAAAGTATTATTTTCATGGTCATAATGGTTTATGTTAAAATAATACTTTATATGCAGTATGCACTCATATTATGACGAAAACAGCAGCGTGGTAGCCGGTGAAATTAAATATGTTATAACAGAAAACGACTCAAAGATGGGGCTCTTCTCCATCCAAGAGAATAAGACATATATTATACAGTCCATGAAATAGTGTCGAGTTAAAATTTACGTGTCATCGTAAAAAAACATTATAAACTTCCTAGCAAGTGTCCTGCTAGCTTCGGAAGTTTCCACCTCGGAGTCCAAGGTTCGCTTTCCTGCTTTTACTTTCCCAAGTGTGACCTCTACTTTCACCACGTATAAAAAAAATATGTCAATACAAATACTTTCAGGGATTTGGTTTTTTTTTTTATTTAGCTCATGAATACATCATTCATGAGCTAAATAAATCCCTTTAACTCTAATCCAACCTTAGACATGACGTCATGGCACCCGTGACATTAATAACAATATTAATAGCGCATAAAACCCATCGGTTGGTGTGCACAGCTCGTTACAAAATGATATATGACCACCGCATCATGCGGACGCATAAACACCTCGCTTGTATTTTCCTAAAGGGCTAACCGTCATGTACTGCTGGTTTTCGATAATTTGATTTAAATGTTAATGTTTATTACTTAGAACGCTAAGTGTTATTGCTATGCTAATGAGAAAGTTATTTAATTAATACTAAAAGTAACGACTTCCGCAACTTCTTCGAACGTAATTTTACCATGCTCCGGCAGCAGACAGGCTGTCTGATGGTCAATGGTTACCGGTATTAATAACCGTTTCCTACACACCAGGAATATCACCCTCGTGTTAACAGTGCTATTTCCCTCCCGAAGAAGCCTTGGCTACTCACCAAATGGGATTGAAAAACCTAAAACCAGAATCAATGATAAAAAAGTCTATTTCTTACATTATATATAGCAGAATATTCTTTTTGTTTTCTTAAACACTACGCGAAACTCGGCAATAATGATAAATTGTCGCAAGGTTGGAAAGTATATAAAAAAATATTTTGAGTAAAATTTCAACAAGAAAAGGCTCTCCTTTATATTACAGAGAGGGATTTGTAAATTGCCGCGGTTATGTAGCAACACGTACCTATGTACACGGTACATGTTTCGCGTCATGGGTAGAGACGCAAGTGAATTCAATCCCCACATTAACACTTCGCTTCTACGTCAGTGCAAATTGACGCTCTTGCACAATATTCCCTAGATTACACAAGCCAGGCTTCGAAGCGTTCGAAATCGGATTATGTGATTTTTGTAGCGTCGGATTTTGTGGATTTGATACATAGGCCCATCCTACGTACACATAAATCTTAAAGAGTAACTCAGCAGGGATTTGATAAATGTATTATGTGGTGTATCATATCAGAACCCTACCACATATAACGAGGGCTGGAGGCCGCCTGCGGATTGCGGTGGACTGATAACGGAACAAAATGTGTTGTGAGCTTTAATTTGTAAAGCTTGTGAAGAGGACAGGACAAACAACTTTTTACAGTACCGAATCTTGTTTCAAATAAAACGAATATATTTATAAAAAAGTATAGCTTGTTACAATAGATTGTTCATCTGACACCTTTAACTAAATTTTGTAGCTTTTTACTGAAATACCCTTTTTATTTTTTACTATCTTTACACAAGATTAAGCTAAGTTAGATAAAGAACTTTTCATGTCACGAAACTGATTTATTACGCTGTTTCATTACACTTGTTTTTCATACTGTACTACAATATATTTATTAGGTAAACTGTGTTCTAATCTATATAATACGTATTTGTGGCAAAACAACACAATTTTGTAGCACCTAAGCGCGTAAATCACGCAGCCGAGATGGGGGACCGCGAAACTTTACTTGGAACTTGGGAGTTGGGAGTTTTTAATTGATTCGTGCAGTATTACATCTAGTTGGAAAATAAGTTCTTCCTAACTGTGTCTGCTGTACTTTATGAAACCCTATTATTTAAATCGTATTATATAAATTAAATTCAGTATGTAAGTATTTGTGAACGTAGATATGTAAGGAAAGCAACATCACTCTATTTCGCAGTATCAACTGGGGTTTTGATGGTGGGTCAAAGGTTATAAAAGACGAGCTACCTCAGATAGCAGAGAGTTAGTGAAGAATCAGCACACCAGGAAAGATGTCTTCAAAAGACGTTACATTACACCGCGTAGTTATGTAATTGCCTAGCTAGTGGATTTACAAGATAAGTCATCTAAGGAAATTGAAGGGATCATCTCCTGGGTTAGGGTCACATGGTAGCCGAGGGGGCCATCTCGAAACCAGAGATGGCACTGGGTCCGTCGGGGTGCGAGGGAAATGCCTTATGGGCCACGTCTCACTCTGGCATCTGAAAACCTAGACAGCTTGCGGTGTAAGTCGGTTCGAGTTCGACATAACCTCCCCCGCTGGCAGTTTCTGCACCACCTTTGGTTGACTGGTAGAGAATGCCTGTGGCATTAAGTCCGCCTATGTACTTGTGCATAAAGTTCAATAAATCTTTATATATAAAAATGAATTGCTGTTCGTTAGTCTCGCTAAAACTCGAGAACGGCTGGACCGATTTGGCTAATTTTGGTCTTGAATTATTTGTGGAGGTCCCAGAGAAGGTTTAAAAGGTGAATAAATATGGAAGTTGTTATCGATTGAGGCAGTACGAAGTCTGCCGGGTCAGTTAGTAAATAAATAAATATCAGAGGGGATTTCCGCCCGAGAAAAAAAAGAGGGTCACATGGTAGGTGGCAACCGCGCTTGTAAAATTAATAAACGTGTATATCTATACCAATATTATAAAGCCCAAGTGTTTGATTGTTTGGTTGGTTGAACGCGCTTATCTCAGGAACTACTGGTTCGAATAGAAAAATTACTTGTTGTATTTAATAGCCTATTTATCAAGGAAGGTTATAGGCTATATAACAACAACTACCCTGACCGGAGCAATTTCTCTACATTATTGCAAAACAATGCATGTATGAGTTAAATAGGTGCCACGGGCGATTGAAGTATGTCACGGGCGAAGCTATTTATTATACACTCACGTTACACCACCTGATGTTTGGGCCCACGTAGTGGGGGGGCATGACTATATTTGTTACTAGCTGTGTTAATTTTTAGGGTTTTAGTGCTTTTGCGCGGAACCCTATTCTTTTTTTCAAAATATTAAAGTAGCCTATGATACTCTTTATAATATTAATTTTCTACCAGTGAAAGTCCCGTCAAAATTGGCCCCGCCGTTCTAGAGTAAATCAGATTTTATTCCCAATTTAGTGGGGTATAATTTTTCTGCTCTAAACCCTATTTTTTTTCTAAAATTAAGTAGCTTATTGTACGCCTTGTAACATTACCTATCTGCCAGTGAAAGTCCCGTCAAAATCGACCAAGCCGTTCCAGACAGAAAGACAAAAAATTAAAAAAATCTATTTTTGTTATAAGTATCGTGTTTACATTATTATTATATTACTTTTGTATTAATATTACAAACAGACACTTAAATTTTATTTGTATTTGCACTTTTTTTTTGGCCCCATTTTTTTTCACTCAAATACTTTTAGCCGCTACCAAGATTTTTCGCTAAACTGAAAACGCAAAAACATTTCGCTAGGTAACGGAGGCGCCAAGGAAACATACTTAAACATCTTTGTAATTTGGAATGCCTCTGTAGCTAACTGTATGTTGGTTGTGTTATTAAGGATTTATGTTCTGTATAAAATGAGAAATGTAATTTTATACAAGAGTTTCCACTTGATATTTAGTTTCAGAATGTACAAGCCGGAAGCGAAATGTAGGGTAAAGGCGGGATAGATGCCCCGGTGGGATAGATGCCCCATTTTCAAAAAACCTAACTTATTGAACTCATAACCAAAAAATAATAGCTTATATAGAAGCTCCCGCGCCATAGTCCTCAGTCCCCCGCTGGCGGTCAGACGGAGAACACGCGTCTCGCTTGTGTGTGCGATTAATTCGGCAACGATCGAGATCGTCGCTAAAAAATTTTTAAGGTAAGTATTGCATTGTTTAAAATTTTGTATTTAGTGACAAATTTGATTCGTTTTTGGTGTCAACAGTTACATTGGATCCCTGAGTGTACATAAAGGTGTTATTAATCGTCATTATATGCTTAAATAAATTTAAAAAATAAAGGGCATCTATCCGTATCAAAAAGGATAGTTGCCTCAATTTTTCAGGGTATAGGTGCCCTTAGGGGCATCTATCCCATGCGTGAATCAGATTGATTATAGTGTAACTTTATACTATATTTTGTTTTATTTTACATAACTAACGATTCATTTAAATATGAAATAAACTAACTAGAACCTAAACTAAAAAATACCAAATATTTTAGTTAAGTAAATTAGAAAAATTAATTGATCAACAGAACAATTTATGTTATTAGAAGGAAATATATATAAATATAACTGGGTGAATACTGTGTGTCAAAGTCATTACTATTAAAAGGGTAGATATAAGGGACAGCTCGACTTCTTACCTTGAGGTGCTCAGAACTATGGTTGGAATACTTCCTAGAATTTTGGGGTTAACGGTTCTTTACTACTTTTATTTCTTTTTTATTCTGTTCCTGTTTAGAACTTTTATTTAATATGGGGATTGATTGATTGCAGGGAGATAAATCATGCCACGAAAATATAAAAGAAAGGAAGGGGTGCGAGCTCGAGAAGTTTCATGGACTACAGAAAGGTTGCAGGCTGCCTTTGATGAAATTGAAAAAAATCAACTAGGTATCAATGAAATATCCCGTCAGTTTGGTATTCCGTCCAGAACATTACGACGCCGATATGCTGCTCAAAACAAAACACAAGTGACATTAGGTAAGTAGGTGAATGCCAATTTAATTTAATTTCAGATAAGTCCATTTAAATAGCTTGCTTTTATTTTTAACAATGAAATAATTATTTTAGGGAAATACCCAGTCCTTGGGTTCGAAAACGAGATAAGGTTGGTTAAACACATATTGAAGCTAGGAGAAGCAGGATTTCCTCCAGATAGACGATCTATACGTTTGTTAGCTTATCAATTTGCTCAGAAACTGGGTGTTAAACACAATTTTGACCATAAAACGGAAATGGCTGGAAGTGCATGGTTCAAAAGTTTTATTGAAAGAAATCCTGAATTATCTATCAGGCAGGCTGAAGGGTTATCCGTAGCCAGAGCTAAAGGTCTTAACAGAGACGAAGTGAATAGTTTTTACGACCTTTTGACTAAAGTAGCGACCGACAATGACCTTTTAGATAAACCGGAGAGGATATTCAATATGGATGAATCTGGCATTCAGTTAAACAATAGGCCTGGAAAAGTTGTAGCAAAAAAAGGTGCAAAAATAGTTAATTCAGTTACATCGGCAGAAAAAGGAGAAACAATGACAATTGTTGGCTGTTGCAATGCAGCTGGTAATTTTCTTCCACCAGTTATAATTGTAAAAGGTGTACAAAAAACAAGACTTCAAAAATAGCCTTCCTCCGGGCTCAGATGTATACATGAATAGAAAATCTGCTTATATCAATACTGAGCTTTTTTTTAAATGGCTAACCGAACACTTTATACCAAATAAACCGCAAGGCAAAGTATTGCTTATTTTGGATGGACACTCCTCACATTCTTCTGCACCAGACATGCTTCAAGCTGCTTCTGATAATGATATAATATTGCTATGTTTACCTAGTCACACCACTTCTGCCTTGCAACCTTTAGACAGATCGGTATTTGGACCTCTGAAAACGTATTTCAACCAAGAATCTAACAAGTTCATGCGCACGCATCCTAACAAAAAGATCAGCCGTAACGAAGCCGGGACGCTTATACACAGTGCTTGGATTCGCGCTGCTACACCTTCAAATGCTCTTGGTGGATTTAGATGATGTGGAATATTCCCAATCAATCCAAATGCTTTGCCAGATACCACATTCCAAATATCTGATTATGCCCAAGGCCGTCCAAATCCTGGGTTAGTGCTTGATAGATCAGACCAAATGACAAGTACTCAGCTTCAGCCATCTTCATGGGAATGCCAACCAGATAACGTAGGTTTAAGAGAATCTGCAATATTACAAACACCTTCTGAAATAGAACCAAGAACACAAACACCCGTACCTGGGATTTCTTTCTTGGACTGCACATCAGAAATTATTGATAGAGGAGAAAATAGAAGTCCTAGTCTTTTGATAGACCCTGAGATTTTAGAAAATATAAGCATCGTTGATATTGGTGATGATACAATTGCGAAAGTTCTAGATGATATAGAAAAAGAAACTCCTTCAAAAATTTTGGTCGAAGCGTTGCCAATACCAAAGATTCCTTTAACTATGTCTAAAAGGGCTAAACAATTGGCGGATATTCTAAATACAGAAGAAAAGATTAAAGAAAAAAGAGAAATAGCTGTAAGGAAGAAAAATCAAACAGAAACTAAACTAAATAAGAAAAAGAAGACTGAAACTAACGAAAAGACTGAACCTGCCAAAAAGACCAAAAAGGTAAGAAACATTGAGATAACCAATAAAAAGAAAAAGGATAAAGTAAGGAAAGGAAATAAAACGAAATCATATTATACAAATGATGAAAGCGACGATAGTGATACTCATTTTCGGGAAAAAAGAAAACAAGGATTATTTACATGTTAATAAGGGTCGAGAAACTCGAAAGAGACAAGTTATTTACAGTTCAAGTAGTGAAAGTGAAGGAAGTAAGAATAAAGGTAAATTTACTAAAGGTTTGCCAGTGAAGAAAACTAAGACTGTCAAAGAAAAAGCTACAAAAGATGAGAGTCATTGCATAGAATGTTTTGATGCTTACCAAAGTACAAAGTCTAAATCTGACTGGATTCAGTGTATACGTTGTCAAAAGTGGCTGCACGACACGTGTACTCATTTTAAAAACTATTGTTTAATGTGTGGAAAACTGACAGTACTTTCAGGTTGATTTTTGAGTTTGTAGATTTTATTTTATGTTATTTTGGTTTAATTACATTTTATTTTTGTTGGTTAAAGTATCCTTTTTTTATTTAAGTTCAAATTATAAATGTTTGAAATCTGATTTTTTCTTAATTACATGTATATTTTTACTGTTGATTTAAATAACATTGTAAGACTGATTAATGTAAGCTGATATAGTAATAAAAAAAATTTAATACCTTTGCCCCGTTTATGTGATTTTGGTTTAATTATATTTTATTTTTGTTAGTTAAAGTAAACTTTTTTAATTTAATCCAAATTATAAATGTTAGAAAACTGATTTTTTTTAATAACATATATATTTTTAATACTGTTGATTTAAATAACATTGTAAGACTGATTAATGTAAGCTGATATAGTAATAAAAAAAAATTATTTTGTGGTTTTTTGTGTTTACTTATGTGATTTTGGTTTAATTACATTTTATTTTTGTTAGTTAAAAGTAAAGTTTTTTAATTTAAGTTCAAATTATAAATTTTAGAAAACTGAAAATTTTTAATTACTTACATATTTTTAAAACTGTTGATTCAAATAACATTGTAAGTCTGATTAGTGTAAGTTGATTTTGTAATATAAAGAATTTAAATACTTTTGTCCCGTTTTTTTAAGTCCAAGGGCATCTATCCCATATCTGGGGCACCTATCCTACTTTGAATTTTTACGCTGGGGCATCTATCCGCATAGTAAGGCATCTATCCCCTAAAAAAGGGTTTTACAAGATTGAAATTTCTGTAAAACTAGTAACATTTAGGCTATTAAAAATGTAACGTGTTGAGTGATAAAGGATTAAGGTACTTATAATCATAGCTATTGTTCGTGGAAAGTAAATAGATTTGCTATAAGGCGGCTGTTTCGAAAAGTGGGGCATCTATCCCGCCTTTACCCTATACGTATACAATTGAGATAAGAATGAAAATTGAAATGCGAAAACATTAACAATAAGACTACAGAAAAACAAATTAATTCTCGAAATAAGGAAAACCAGAGTCTCATTCGCTGTTTAATGTAATTTCACTTTGAATTGAACAGGGAGAGCTTTTTGTTCTGTCGCCAGACATTAACCGAAGGTTTTCCACCAACGTCAAATAAGGATACCGAATCCGCGAGACTACAGCACATTCTGAAGAAATTCCATAGTGAAGGTGCGTTTTTCCACCTTAAAACTTGATCGACCATGCAAGTAAACCATACTGGACGTCAATGTATCATCACGTCAGACGGCAATTGCTCCCGAAAAAACCAGGACAAGTCAAGAGAAAGAGTAAGCGGAGCTCAGGTTCCGACCGATCCGAATGCAACTAACAAAACGCTAAGATGATGATGATCAAAGTAATAAAAACATGTTGAAAAATCACTCTCTTGAGTTCCTACAGATAATGTCTATGTTGTACAAGAAGCAGCAATTCGTTTCAATTTCTAGAATGTCGGACACGTCACTCTTATTCATAATGTAAATTAATTCAATAAAGTTTGAATTCCGAGCGCAGCGTACTTAGGTACGCGGTTAGCCTAAAGCATTTTCCTGTTTATCGCATTTCTCCTTCACAAAAGACTTGGTAACGTGAAGCGAGGCTTGAGGGCGCGACAGATCCCACCCTACATGTACCTACTATATTATACTCAAGGTACAGTGCGCTCAAATAAAAGTGACGTGAATATTGGAAGGTTTGCTCAAATGGGAAGTGTGGTTATTTTTTATGACGTCGTAAATGATTCCGAGTGGCTTAGTTTGCTACTTCGACAAGATTTAGAGGTTTTCATTGGTACTATCTGATGTTTGCGCACTTTATAAAATTCTAGTTCTATATTTGTGCTTAGGATGGTTATGTAGTTGCTGACTCTGTCGAAATGTGTAGCATTCAACTGCTACATTAGGGGTTGGTCGTCTGTTGCTCAGTGTAAATATTTGTGTGCATGAATTCTATGGAGTACATAACACATGAATTCATATGTATTAGCATTGGTAAAAGAGGTTCTATGTATTATATGGATGTATTATGTATATAAAAATGCTTTTCAGAACCCATATTACAAGCTCTACGTAGTTTGTATCTAGATTATAATTAATTAAATGTATAAATAATATAAAGAATATTCTAATCCCAATATTAGAATATTTTAAAGTATAATCCTGAAAGTTTTGTTGTGATACCAATCAACGATTTCAAAACCGATTTCGACCAAGCTAAATAATGGTACTAAGTGGCGATGAATGGACAATTAAACCCCCTAAAACTCGGGTATGATTTGAACTCGAATTGTGTTACTGGTAAAAGTAAATAACATCTGGGCAATTGAGTATAACTTTCATTTATATTCTCAAGGTTCAAAGACATGAATTAATATCGAAAGGTAAGCCTTAGGAATCTCCTTATAAGAATTCTTCGTCACTGCTACATGAAATTCAATTTGAACATATCCTATTAATATCGGACCACTTCTGAGGAACCCCTTGGTAACGAATAAATAAGAATAAATCAAATCCGACAATATCCAATCCAACCGGCGAATAAATTATAAACCAAGTCAATTGATTTGTATGCCAGAGCATCTGACCTTTGTGTAAAGCGTGGAAATTTATTTAAAAAAAAAACATTCACGGAGTAAATAGTCAACAGAAAGTGTCACCTGTGTGCTACAATGGTGTATAGATGTACAGCTGACGTAGCAGTCGAACGCTCTTCGCCCATATTCTTATCGTGTATGTGTAAGTCGTAGTCACTTAACTGGGTCTCATCGCATAATGTCCTTTTCTCGTGGGTTAGGTTAGGTTAGAACTGTGACCCCAACAGAGCGTGAGCCGAGCGAACGTAGCGAGCGTGCCGCGGCAGCGGCCGGCGAAGCGCCGGAATTGATTTGTATAATAACAATATAATTATTATAGTAGTTTTTTATGTTTATCACCCTAACTTAACCCACGAGAAAAGGACATTATGAGAAAGGACCTTTCGAGAAAAGGACATTATGCGATGAGACGCTTAACTGTAGTACAGATTTACCAAGGCGTTCACACAAGATTACCATGGTAATTTTTATAATGATTTAGGTACATGGGCTCGTCTATTTGTAACAAATCTATGGCAAGGTTTAGACAGGCAATAAATATCACAATCCAATATCGGTGTCAATATAGGTACGAATTGCTTTTGCACATCGATAATATCTATATTTATTGGCAGGATCGCGATTTGCGATAATTATTTGCTGTCTAATCCCTGCCTATGTGAAAGATACTCTTGAACTTATCCGGAATAATTGAATACGTAGCGGATAGTGTCGACACCAGTGGTACCACTTGACTTGAAACATATATCATAGGCCCTCAATCACCGGCACGGGCGTGAGCAGTGACGTTCTACTTGTATAAATCTACTGTATCTGCTAAAAATGTGACATGTTTATAATATGTTTGAACCGAGTGACATAGATTGACAACTTATGGTTAAACTATATTAGCGCAAGAAGTGCTGATATCACCGAAATGCCTTGTGCTTTAACTGGCTAGTAGGTATAATGAGATGAAATATTATTCATAACTCTACCGAAGCGAACCCACTCCTAATACAAGCAATTTAGCTTAGCTGGAAGGGTTAACAGGAATACTAATAATTTCGGTTACTTACTAGTACGTACTCTTTAAAGAAAATATTCACATAAATTCATCGACGGAGTTATAAACACTTAACTCTCAGAAAGTGAAAAATGAACTACAGAGCGAATTTAATCCACGATAGTCACCACGATTAGGTGAACTAAACGGAGTTACCACGTTTTACTCCGTGATTTAATTAAAGGTGAGAACGCAGCTATTCAATGAAGTTCATTTAAACTTGGTTAAACGAATTTTCACTGGTGAAATCCAGCATTAGATACTAGTATTAAAAGAGAGTAAATTTCATGTTTAACAATTTTCGCAGCACAAACAATAAAAACATTTAGGTATACGAAATTGGGGTGTGTGTTGGGTAACCTCCTCGAGTGTCGCTCCGATTCCGATCCCGCTGCAGTCCGGGGGGAACGGAATCGGAGCGGCCGGTACACCCTGGGCGGCGGTCAATGGCTTCCCCTTCACCCCTTCATAGGTTTGGCATTGATCGTCGGCCAATACCCAACGTGGCGGGAACACATCGCCGTGCTCATCTGCTTTCGGGGGAGACGGGATGGGCGGTGCTGTTGGTGGTGGGATGGCCCAGGGTCAGCCGGGATGCGAGGGATGTGCTCTATGGGTAACCTTACACCCCGGCGTCTGAAGACCCGAGACGGCGTGCGGTTTTAGTCGGTGCAAGCCCGACATAACCGCCCCCGCTGGCCGGCGGGGGGGTATCCGAAGGGATTTCCGCACGATAAAAAAAAAAAAAAAAAAAAAGGTATACGAAATTAGTATCATAAAAACCTTTACCAGAATGGCCCCTTTACGCCCATTCATAGCTAATAGGTATTACATTATTAGCATGATTGCGGCAATGGTGCGGAGCGCGAGCGCGTGGGCCGCCGCCACCTCCTTCTGCGAGCATGTGATGCTCGCGAAGGAGATGGCGGAGCGCGCCCGGGAGAGGTTCAGAACTCTCCCGGCCCGCCGAGCCCGCAACATGCTCGCCGCGCGTCGCAGGCGACTCAGGCGCCGGAGGTCGCTTAACGACCTCCGTCCTCCATGAGCGCAGGCCTGGGGGTGGCAGGTGAGGCCGCCTGTCACCCCAGCAGAAGCAGGCCGGGACGGTGGGGCGACTAGCGCCCCTCCCCCAAACCGGGGCAAGACGGGGACACCGTGGTTCCCGCACCCGAGGGGGCCTTCTCGAAACCGGAGATGGCCCAGGGTCAGTCGGGGTGCGAGGGATATGCTCTATGGGCAACCTTACACCCCGGCGTCTGCAGACCCGAGACGGCGTGCGGTTTTAGTTGGTTCAAGCCCGACATAACCGCCCCCGCTGGCCGGCGGCGGCGGGGGGTATCCGAGGGGATTTCCGCACGAAAAAAAAAAAGGTATTACATTATTAGTTTCGACCGATAGAAGCCTTTCTCGTACACAATCCGACGTCAGATTAATGGTTTCAGCGTTAGCTCTCTAATTGTATCCAAACTAAATTGGATTGAGCTAGTTTTTACGACCGATAAGGTTGGAGCGAATATATTATGTGAAAGAACTTTAAAGTGAAAACTGCATAGAATTAAAAAGAAAAATGGTTTACAGTCGTAAAACTATTTAAGTACCTTTTTCTTTCTTTCTATACGTATATTATGTCGATATCTCCGGCGAAGTATAGTACCGCAGTCACCTGGAAGACAAGGTCAAGTTGGCATCTAAGAAACCTGTTGTGCTCAACAGGGCGAAGCACTACTTATTTTTAGCCAAGACTTATTTTTATAAGTCGCAAGTCCGGCCCCAGATGTAGTGCTACTGTCAACTTTTTGCCGGAGCACCTTCATACCAACTTGACCCGTGCGACTCGGTGCAAAGACGGGCGCTGAGGATCGTCGACAATCCCATACTTACAGGCAGTTTAGAACCTCTCAGACTTAGGAGAGATTTTGCCTGTCTGTGTTTTCTACCGCCTATACAATAGGGTGCGTTCAGAAAAATTGTTTCATATGATGCCCACGGCCACATTCTATCATCGCACCGCTCGCCACAGACAGGGAATTCAACCTCACACGTTGCGACCGGAAACAGTGCGTACAGTGTGGTATGAAAGGCACTTTATTCCGCGCACCCTCAGGCTGATGATAATGATCTTCCTGCTGTGGTTTTCACAAGCGAATTCAATATGGGGTTCTACAAGAAGGGCATTAGAATTAGTCGGCAGCGCGAGTGTGACGCCCCTGTTGTTGCACACGTCCATAGGCCGCGGTAACCACTTCCCATCAGGTGGGCCGTGTGCTTGTCTGCCACCTGAGTGGTATTAAAAAAAAGGAAACCTTCAGGGGTATTACTGATACAGATGGATAGCCATTAGCCATCAGCTCATAGTACGTGTGTCCGTTTGAGTCCTACATAGGTAGAACTCAAACGGACACAAGTACTATGAGCCCCGGGTATATCCTAAGAAGGCAGTCCCCTGGAACCCTGGAAGACAAGGCCGTTTTTCTAAACTAAAACATAATTTTATATTTAAAATAACAACTCAGCAATTCTGAAAGCTAGTGTGACCACATGAATATTTTAAATGCTATTTGAATCGATATTCATTTCACTTATTTGTATTACTAGCTGATGCCCGCGGCTCCGCCCGCAAGAACGTCGGTTATCGTTTTTTGGTTATATCTCCGGCTCTACTTAACCAATTGCAATCATATATACGGCAGATTTTAGGTCTGACCAAGACCTTTCTAAAAGAGTACCGCAGAAGAAAACCGCATCAAAATCAGTTCAGTAGTCTGTTTGTTCATCGCGAGCAAACAGACCAACAGAGAAACAGATAAGAATTAAATTATGAATATTTTTATGTTCAGAATCTTTCATTTAACATAACCCAAGTTTTTTAAATTTCGACCGACACAATTAATTTATAATTGTATAGTTATTTTAGCTCCGAATAATTCAAGACTTGTGAAAAGTTTAGTTTTCTCAAGATAAGCAGGAAGGACCCTTTTCCCCTAAAACTGAGCTTTCATAGTTGTATCTGAAGAAGTTAAATAAAAAGCGGACACGAGGGTTCGTACTTTTTAAATATGCACAGAAAACCTTAGCTGAACCAAGGAGTCATCCGCCGAGGCTATCACGGCGGTATCATAGACAATAAAGAGTCGAATTCATTCGGCCTCATTCAACGCAATCCACTTGCACATATCTACATTGGTGTCCGATTCTCGGTACACGGCACTTGGCTATTAAACTGATGCATTGGAATTTAAAGGAATCGGTATCGTGTTTCAGAGAATGTAGATTAATTTTGAATGAAATGGTTAATAATACAACGGAATGTTATGCAGGTCGTGCAGGGATGGATAATACTGGAGTGATAAATTAATTATAAATATCTTCAAACGTGTCAGGATTAAAACTACCTAATTTTTATAATCATTGTAAATAAATATGATGTTACAATATGGTTACAGGGACAGTTCACGGGTCCAAACATCAGCAGTACAAAGGACAGCATAATCACCCTAACTACCATAAACTCAATTATTGAAGGTTACATGCAATATTATTTAATAAATGCTAGCAGTTATTTTTTTACATTTAACTTATACAACAATTGGGTGTATGGTGACACAATATTTTTCATTGCAATAGATTAATACTAAGTAGGCGACAGTTTAAAGGTCCCAAATCAAACAAAAATATTATATACTGTTATTATATGTGACTCAATACATTGCATACGAGTTACTTTATAATGCTACCTGACCTGTTCAGCGTGGGAACTTCAGAATGTATAGTATAATGTGTAAAAATGCAACGACCGAAAACTTCAAGTCGATCCATCGAGTTTTGCGAAGCGGATGCAATAGTTTTATATAAAGCCATATTTTTATTCGTATTATGAACACAATGAGATCATGAACGAGTACCCAAGGTATGTGAGCAGTGTACAATTTGACGAAACTATTTACATAGGAAACAGACTGTCAGACAGACAATGACGCAAGTGCAATTCAAAACCGGAGCCGGACGAGGCGAATGTAAATTTTGGTATTGTCAGCCGCTGCTGTGTACGGACACGGTCACACGAAAACTAGCAATTTAAACAATGCATTCGTATAGGCGGCGGCGGCGTTAGGAACCATTTGTGTAGTTGGCTCTAATATAACGATAATGTCTTTTTGTGCACACGTGTTATTCTAAGCTGTTGAGATTTTAAGTATTGCAGTCTCACGCCAACGACTAAGGTTTTCGACTTTTTGAAGTTCAAGTAGGTACGTAATTATTACTTGCTACAACGTTGAAGGAGAATATCGTTGGGAAATCTGGATAGGCGACAGTCTTCTAGGTTTGTAAGGGTTTAAGGTTCTACTAACATTAACTTGCTAAGCCAGAATAGAGATAGACTAGGAGTCAAACCATTGAAATTATTTATTTTATACTACACGAACGTAAACATTTATTTTATTGCATTATTATCTGAATTCGATACTGAAGACAGGTTTGTCTGACTTCTCGGGTCAAATCGGCCCATTTGTGCTAGGAAAAGTAAGACTACCACGTGACTACACGTTAATAACCAATAACCGTTTATAGAATTCTAATTAATTGATGTTTTTCATCTGCTTAATTTTGTATTGATGCTATGGCATATATAGGAACCAATCAATATGTTAAGGATGGTTATATTATGTCAGAACGATGCTTCTTATCTATGAAATGAAAGCAGTGAGTATCGCTGGAGTACAGCTAGTATAGTATAACGCACCAGGTCGATACAAAACCTGTGCCTTCGATGAGATACTACATATTATTATTACGAAGATAAAACATTGAACAATATAATATTGTAGTGGTAATGGTGCTTGGAACCGTTTAAATAACGGGGATCGTTGAAAACCACTGTTTCCCATCAAGTGCATGCCATGATAACCATTAAATATTCTCCATTCTAGTATTAAGGGGGGTGTGTAAGGCGATTAGGCAATTAAGTGGATGCTCTCGTTTGCCAAGTACGGCTTGGAATGAGGGCATGATTAATGAAGCAAGGCCTCTTATGGTTGTTAATTGAAATATAATTATGATAGTACACTTAAAAATAATAAACTTCTTCCAAAAGCAGTCAGAATCGTTCTCTAGTAAATTTACAATACTGCCTTACTTGGTTGTCTCATCAATTTAAACTATGTAGTTAAAAAGTTAATTTGTTTGAACTGAAATACTTCTCCGCCCACGAATGTACAGCATGATTATTCTCAAATCTCTAAACATTTTTTTCTACTAAAAAGGTGAAAAACAGGCACTCCCTCTACTCTGATGGTAAGCGGATATCGTGCCTTTCCAAATTGACTTCTTCTCTAACCTAAGTAACACAAAACTTCACTATATAATAACTATTTCATAATGGTACCCCAGCAAGAGTAACCCCGTATTCTAGAACTTCTTGAAACGAGATTTACGTTTGTATTCTAGAACTTGAGTGGAAATTTTATCAACGTATCTCCACTCAAGTTTAGTTCTAGAATACACTCAGTACTTAAAATTCACTTCAAGCCGAGATTCATGACCGAGTTTCGTTCTAGAATACAGGCCTTGGTGTAACTGCATGAGGTCCTGAGTTCAATTTACGGATTTTAGTTATCTTAAACTTTTTAAGACAGTATGACCGCAATAGTTATTGGCGAAGTGTGCACGTTTACTTCTTTGAACTAGACTCTACTTTCCCCTCTAGGGAACCAGCGTCATCATGATCATCATCTTCGCGTCAGTCCCGGTCGCATCCGAGGCGCTCACCTTACGAGTGTGGGTCCGCTTTCCGGCCTTTACTTCACCATTTCACACGGTCTTGGGCATCCATGGTGGTGAAGACCATTGACGCATCCAGAAAACCAGCGTAAATGTGTCCAAATATTGTTACATAATATTATTTTTAAACTCATGGTCAAGAAACGTAATCCCGTATGGTTATTTAAGAATTACACGCCGGACAACCCTAATATATAGTCGTAAAACGAAGTACATTTTTCTCACCACACACACAAACACATCCCACGGACAGTACACGTATGTGTATGTACAGCAGTAGTTATTAGCCAGTCGTGGAGCGTTGCCGGAGATCACGTAGGGACCGGTCGCTACCTCGAGTCTTCGTCCCGACCGTACTAAACTACCGTCGCCCGTGATCGTAATCGTAAAAATGTGCAAGCTAACGGAAAAACTGTAACATGTGCTTTATAATGCGTCGTAAAGTAGTCCAATGGGAGATATTATCATACCGTAGTGTGTTAAGCTATGGGGCTAAGTTGTAATCGAGTAGGTTATGAGAATGCAAAGTTGGGCAATACTAGCTCGTTGTCGCTCGCTCGGATAAACTGCACCTTCTATCCACGAACAATAGCTTTTCTCACAGAAGTGTCTATGCAATGGCTCCTAAACTGTTCAATAAACTACCACAAGAAATAAGAGGCAGCTGATAGATATAACGTGGTATAACTGATAGATAATTAATTAACTATATGAAAATTTTGATACTGTAATATCATTTTTTTTTCTCTTTCCCTATATTGTAATACCTTTTTTTTTTTTAATACCTGAGAACTACTTATCTAAAGTTTGACATAAACTTCATAAAGAAATAGCTTATTCAATTTGGACATTTTCGAATGTTCAATACTTTGACATAATTCTATTATTAAATACTTTAAACATAACATAACTTCACTCCTGTATCCCCGAAGGGGTAGGCAGAGGTATATTACACACCCACAATTCGCCAGTTAAATGTAAATGTTACTTTAAATGTAAAATACATATAAACAGTTGGCGATGTAAAATATATGAGCATGAGTACAATTTTATAATAGCTTTTAACATCTACAATAACTCTTTTTATATATAAAAATATATCAGCATGATACGCCTATCGGCGGAACATAGTATGTACCTAAATGTATTATTATGTAAACAAGATATTGCCAACCACTTATGTTCACAAAATAAATAAATAAATTGAATTGAATTGGGGTCAGCTCAGTCTTAGTTGCGTCCAAAGTTTGTACTTTGGAGGCCAAGGGCCGCTTATTGTTTTTGATTGGTATGTCGACATTTCTGGGAGCGACTGCTGTCTGACCTCCCAACCCTGAGAGGAAAACCTGCGCCAGAGCCTCGTCTGTTGGTTAGTAGGTGGACATGCAGGTGAGGTTGGCTTGGGCCTCAAGGATGTTGGTAAGACCCTTTACCGCCTTAAGCCCCAAACTTAACTATGGTGTCCTATTATCATTTTCAGGGCACAAGCCAACTTCACGCTAGCTAGTACACCTTTTTTTTTCGTGCGGAATTACCTTCGTATACCTACCCCCCCGCCGGCCAACGGGGGCGGTTATGTCGGGCTTGAACCGACTAAAACCGCACGCCGTCTCGGGTCTTAAGACGCCGGGGTGTAAGGTTGCCCATAGAGCATATCCCTCGCACCCCGACTGACCCTAAGCCATCTCCGGTTTCGACATGGCCCGCTCGGGTTTTGGAACCACGGTGTCCCCGGACAATAGTCGCCTCCATAATAGACCAAAACGGCAAATAAAAATATATTAGGAAACTCGAGCCCGAATCATCTCTAAGATGATGATGATAGAAGTCTAAGTGCGATCTAAGAATCTCGCCCATATCCTTGGCTGATACACCACGCTTATTATAATTATTCGCATTCATATAAAATTTCCTTTGCTTAGCAAATTAGACTTAGGTCGGATTTCAAAGTCAAAATAATTGTACGTGTGTTTCTAGTGCAACATGTCAGGTCTTAACAACTTTGCAACCTCAACAGTGTTAAGTAAAATATGATTACTATTTAGTCTTACCTCGCACCAACGAGGCCGTTTAAGTAATCAATATAATAACAACTTCTTCACAGCATAAAGAGGCCACCATTCAAGGGTTAGTCTCTACTACAAAGCATTCAAGACCCACTTTATTTGACAATAACAAATGTACCTAAACTCTGTAGTTAAAGCTTAGCACATTATCCTAAAATCCTAGTACGAATGACTACTTAGTAATCAGTATGTAATTTAATGCGGTGTCATTTACAATGTCATTGAATGCTACCCAAACCACACTTTTCGTTTTTATAGAAACGTATTTTCAAGTTATACGGGTTCACGGTCGATCGTCGTCATTTTTTATCTCTCTATGAACATGTCTGTTATACATACGCGTGCAAACTAGCTCTTTGTATGAAGTAAGCCTATTCAAACGAATCGATAAGATTACATTGAATGTCACATTCAATAAATTCCCAAGGATATACGAAGTAATATTATATTTATATGAAAATTCATCGTGTAATACATATCTGTATTCATATGAATTCGCGAAACCGGGCGCCCATTCAACCGTCACAAAACGAAACTGAATGCCATTTTCATCTCAAGATGCGCCGCTCGCCGCAGATCCGAGGGGTCGGTGGGTGACGGAGGTGGGAGGGAGGGTCTCAAACCGCCCGGCAACTGCGCCATAACTCGCCGCGCACGTACAGCCAGACAATCGCAATTATTATTAACAGATATACGTTTAATGATCGTGTGTACCGCGTACTAACAGTCCGTAACTCGGAGTTTGGCGCACGCGACTATGGCGTTTACGTAACTGCTGCGTTGGTATAATATTCGACTGGTGTGCTTCGGCGAATGTATCGTTTCGGGATGAGAATTGCTCGAAGACGAAATCCTGGATGGTTGAGTCTAGCGAACGGAGCGGATGTTGGTTCTTGGGGATTGAGTTAACAAACTTGATGATTTGTGGTGCGGATAGCGTTCATCTAGCGCCCCAACGGGATAGAAGGTACAACTCATATGAACAAAGACTGATCAGTATGTCATGCGATATCAAAGTTATGTGTCATTGAGCGTACGACATCTCGCGTTTTACGAGCGAGTTTTAAGCGCGTAACACCCGCGCATGAGTCAACGCACGGAATTCTCCAGTTGAAATTTCGCAAACGAGCTCGAAGGCGGATAAAATTAGAACTAAGAATTTTTTGGATCTCCTCATGTTGCCCTTCCTTGCATTCTGGATAGCACGGCTCCTGGCGGACGCCGGTCGTTGACTCGGAATAGTAATAAGTGTGATAACTACGAACGTTAAATGTTGAGGCTACGTGTACCTGCGCTCACAAATTTACATTTTATCGGTAGATTTGTTAACGTTTTTCATGGTGTGTTTAGTACATCGAATTAGTAATTAGCTAAAGAAACGCAAAAAAGCAGAAATACACGCCACTGGTATTGGGGGAAAACCGGTAATAAGTAGGTATGGTTTGAAGTTTAGGTTTCTCGATGAAGAGGTAATGGAGTTAATATTATTCAGTTCTAACTTGCGTCATTCCTAACATCTGTAAAACCAGCTTATTTGCGTTTTTTATGTGACTTCACCTCGCCTGTTAATAAACTGTAAACTAGAGAAGTCTAAAGAATGAAGGTCACTAAAAATGCTGAAATTTTGAGTTGATAGTTGGATAGTAAAGTAAGGACAAAAATGATATCCCAGGCGATGTTATGAGTCTATTACTTCAATTCTTCGGAATAAGGGTTATAGTAAATATCTCTCACAAATTTATATAGGTACTATCAAGTGCTAAAATTGTAATAAATATTCTAACTACAGAAAATCGTAAGCGGATACTGAATATGAATAGGCCATTGTGTTTCGGTGAAGCGCAAAGAATAACACAACAGGTGTGTTCTTTACTGCCTGCATTTATCTAATAAATGGTTGGGTAAGGCAAATGGAAAGGGGAAGTGACAACGAATATTCAAAGACAAAAGCATCATAAACATGTGACAGAAAAGTGATTTTCCTGCAACTATCATTGTCGCTTGTACATTTTAAGCTTTGAGCAGTCGATATTATGTTCGTTGTATAATCTACATTTGTATTAATAAGTAAAAAGTTGTACTCCTTTTTAAATATATTGCGCACACGAAAGAGTATGTGCTTGCAAAGCTTTGGCTACAAGTCGTATTTCGACTACTGGGTATGGAATTATAAGAAGTTCTATTGATCTGCGAAATGGATTCTTTAAAGTGACTACAGTACGAATGGTTACGACTTGTACGGGGTTGGACGACAAGCTAGTAACCCTTGGTTTTGCAAACATCTATATTCCGGGCAGGTTCATGCTATTAGCGAGGTTTTAGTCAATCACAAAGGGCGCTGGCCGCCCAAGGCCTATGTACCCTCTATATTCATTTCATAGCTTTCCATTAGACGGTTATATGCCACTTGCCATTAATGTGGCAAGTGGTAGTGTAGCAAACAAGTTTACCGTTAAAAAAGGACGTGAAATTTTATTGAAATACACTTTGTCGTGTGCCACTTTTGATAATAACAACTACTTAAGTTCTGTCACGTCTTTCTGAGGGCCGTTATAAACAGGTTTTTACATAATCGAATAAAAATCTAATAAAACTGAGAGTCGCGCGTATAAAACAACAACTTACTTTTTATTTACAAGTCGATATCTGGCAGTCCACGAATCTGGAACAAAAACATAATAAATCAGCTTAGCCGTAACTTTTACGACAAAAAAAAGTTTATCAAAGTTTTTAATTCTGCTTCACACGCGACATAATAATCGTTTTGTGTAATCACAGTTTTTATATTTCTCAGTAAAAAGTTTAAAAACTAAGATAGGTGTATTTATTTTTTTTAACGTGCGGAAATCCCTTCGGATACCCCCGGCCAGCGGGGGTGGTTATGTCGTGTACCGACTAAAACCGCACGGTGTCCTCCCCAAGTGTTCGTTGCCGGGCACCCCGGGTTAGCCCTCGAAAGGATAACCCCAGGGTTACCGGCGGACTTTGAATCTCAAACCCGGGTCTTATTCCCGACCCCATTGCTGCTTCTGAGAAGTTTCTAACAGATCCGGACATCTAATCCAAGACTTTACGAACAGCAATAGAACTCGCTACCGCTGCGACAATTAAAAATGTTAATTGTTTCGTACACAGCGCGGACAATTGAATTTAAATAATCAATATAAGTTGTTAATTAATTTATACACCTCGCGACCGAGCGTGTTCGCACGCAGCTGCCGAATCTAATTTACTCATCGTAATTTAATATTAGACTCTAATTATTAGTTACAGTAAATAACTGTGTTTGATTACTTCATACGTAATCAATAAAGGTACTTCAATATTATATATAATACTGAAGAGTTTGTGGCGGGCTATGGAGCGAGCTACGCTTGGGGTTTCCTTGAAGGATAAAATTCGAAATGAGGCCATCCGACAAAGAACCAAAGTCACCGACATAGCTCGCAGAATAAGCAAGCTGAAGTGGCAGTGGGCTGGCCACATCTGCCGAAGGACCGATGGCCGATGGAGCAAACGAGTCCTAGATTGGAAACCACGAATCGGTAAACGGAAGGTAGGACGTCCCCCAGCAAGGTGGACGGACGACCTGAAAAAGGTAGCTGGGATAGACTGGATGCGCAAGGCGGAGGATCGGGTGCTATGGCATAAAATGGGAGAGGCCTATGTCCAGCAGTGGACTGCAATAGGCTAATTGATTGAAGAGTTTGTTTGGTTGAACGTGCTAATCTCTCAGGAACTACTAGTTGGAATAGAAAAAATATTCTTGTTTGAATAGCCCATTTATCAAGGAAGATTATTGCAATTGGGGACACCGGAAGCCGGACGGACGATCCACCCACGATGCTTGTGGGCCACTTCATCCATTTCCCCTGCCCTCCCGTTGGGGAGAGCGTGGTTATTCCAGCATTCACGGCGCCCCTACAAACCTTTTTGTGTCCTTGCAGAATCTTACGATCTGTTCCACCCTCAGATCCTTCAACTTCTCCATGTCCAGTGTGTCCGATCCCAGAAGTTCCCATCTTATTAGTGAGTACATGGGACATTCGGCCAGCAGGTGGAAGCTGGTTTCTTCTGTCTCCATGCACTCCGGACACTTGGGGTAATATATATAGCCTATGTTATCAAGGAAGATAACATAGGCTATATATATTATCACGCTATTACCTGGGAGAGCGGAGTAGTAATCTTAAATGTCAACAAATCGGGCAAATTGCCATACATTATTGTAGAACTAATCAATTTCGGGCATGTATGGATTAAATAAGGAATCGAAATATGCCACGGAAAAACCACAGCTAGTTATCCTATAGATGTGAGATCGGCAAAAGAGAACATCTAGGACGGTACTTGAACCCGCGACCAGTCCCTTAGGGACAGCTAGTTATGTTATAAATTGGTACATAAATATGTAATATCTTACTACCGAGACGGCGTGCGGTTTTAGTCGGTTCAAACCCGACATAACCGCCCCCGCTGGCCGGCGGGGGGGTATCCGAAGGTATTTCCGCACGAAAAAAAAGGTACTACAAGTACCGAGACAGCGTCCGGTTTTAGTCGGTTCAAGCCCGACCTAACCACCCCCGCTGCCCGACGGGGGGTATCCGAAGGGATTTCCGCACAAAAAAAAAAGGTACAAGTGTAAAAGTTTGGATGGTTTGATATTGGTTACTCAATCACGACAGACAAGTTGAATGCATCTAATTGAAATTTGGAACAGAGATACATTATAATCTAGAGAAGATTTTAGTACTTTTCATCCCGGGAATAAATTTTATGGATCACTGGAACGGGATCAGTATTCCACGCGTGCGGAGGCTCGGGCAATAGCTAGTAGTATATCATACGTTATAATATACTGAGGCAGCATTTCACCCATAAAATCAGTTATACTGGACGTTTTACTAAATGAAATTTACTGACTAAAATATAACACAATTTAGTAAGCTTTGATCGCAATTCTATCGTTGCTGCAACCAGCTCTGAGTGAAACGTGAGTGAAACGTGGTGAAATCCAGCTCACTACATAACCGCCATGTGACATCATATATGTAGGTATATAAGCGACCGGCACAAAATCGAAGCGCTTATAGTCCACGAGCGGGCAGGCGCCACGGGCGGGGGTGGTACGTACAAACGAACGAAATGGACAATGCGCATAAAAAATCAATAACAGCCGGGCACGGCCTTCGCAGAGGTCGAGTGACGCTCACAGGCCTCACAGATCACTGGCCGGCCTCTCGCCACATAATAAAATACTAGCTGTTGCCCGCGGCTGCGCCCGCGTAGATGTCGGTTATCGCGACCAACGAACTATTTCATATTTTTAATTTCGTAATATCTTTTGAATGGAATGTCCGATTTCAATAATTCAAAAAGTAATGAACAGGTATTGAAACTTTCTTGAATACGAAATTATTTATTTGGATCAGAAATATTACAAAAGTATGGATTTTTTGTTCTATCATCAATACTTTCCGCATAGCATGCGATGATAGAAATTTTACCTTGGGTTGGTTTACCTTTAGTAAGGATGTCTAATAATAAATATAGCCTATGTTACTCAGTGCTAATGTAGCTTTCTAACGGTAAAATAATTTGTTCTCTTTATAATATTAGTGTAGATTGATCGCCAACATGTTAAACTTACGAACTCGATTCCACTTCGTAACTTTAACTAAGAAGATTTTTAACTTTAAATATGTTTTAGGTGAGAGAGCGAACTTTTTTTTTTTCGTGCGGAAGACCCCCTGTTTCCTGTCGCCGGCCAGCAGAGATAGTTATTTGGATTCGAACCGACCAAGACCGTCCGCCATCTCGGACTCTTCAGATGCGGATATGTAAGATGGGCCCATAAGGCATTTCCCTCGCACCCCGGCTGACCCAGGGCAATTATTGCGTGTAGCGCTCCGCTGCCGCAGCCTGCTTCGGCTAGGGTGACAGGCGGCTACACCAGTACAGGCTTGCACTCATGGAGGACGGAGGTCGTTCAGCGAACTCTGACGCCTAAGTTGCCTCCGCGCCTTGCTCTGCGTATCGGGAGAGTCCTCCTGGACCCGTTTCCCCTGAGTCTTTGCTTGCATCACAGTGTTGGCACTCAGATGTTGGCTCCTTCCTGATCAGACACAGGTAGTCCTCGAAGCACACCTTCCCAGAGATCACTGCGTCAACCGGTACGAGAGGCTCCCGTGTCGCCAGGTGAGAGAGCAAACCTCGGTAGCATTCTCTCTTGAGAATCTTTGGAACTTTCTTGAGTGGGCAAAACGTCTGACCACTCAAAGACAAGACCTGTGAGGAAGTCAGAGGTCGCCGGTTCGATTGCCGGTTTCACTCCCGCAATATGTACAATTGTACATGGATGTCATTGGTCTGGGCGTTTCGTTTTAATACTAATTGTTTATTCGCATTCTTGAACCCATATTACAATCTATTTTATCTATGCTTACTTTGGGTCTAGATAGCGCTGTGTAGAATATCCTTAGAAATGTATAATAATAAGCGTAAAAGTAAACTTATCTCATTATTATAACAGAGGTTGAAACAAATCTAAAAGAGAAATCTTTTCAGAAAGTAAAAGAAGTCAGTTTGGGTAATCAATCACGCAGCGACAGCAGCCAACAATAAATTCCACTTACCTACTTATAATACGCCAGACAAGGCTATATTATCCATCACTGAGATAAATACTTTATTTTTGAGGAGGAGGTTCTGTATTTAACCGATATATTTGTATGTCCGTAATTTTCTCATCAGTTTTCATGATGCTTTCACCAACGCAATCTATAACCTTTGTTATTTACTTCCGTTCAAGGTTGGCGTGTACTTCTCCATCTTCTGTAGTATACTTGAGCTATAAATATCCAATTCGTCAATTTACACCAACCTATCATAAATAATAATAGGGAATTTCAAGTTCTTATCAATGATGCCTTATCTGTAGGCAGATCGTGCTGTTACAATGCCAATGAAAGTATGTATTCGCTTGGCCATAGTTCAAAGAGTTAAACGCCGCGTAATTTTGTGCCAAGTGCAATATTTTTAGATGGCGAGTGACAAGGCAGTTTCGAAACATGTAATCATTAAATCCGTTTCGTGTGTGTGAATGTTTTGGGAATAAATAGAAATTAATAATTTTAACAGATATAGACGTTATGGATTTTTTAAACTTTTTTTGGCTACAAAAGCTTATTATTTCGTCTTCTTATATGATGCGACCCGGCTAATGGACGTCCAGCCAGGTGGACATTCGACCAGAAAAAGGCAGCCGGGATAAACTGAAAGCGGAAGGTGGAGAATAATTTCTTTTTTCTTGCGAAAATTCCTCCGGATACCCCCCGTCGACCAGGGTGGGTGGTTATGTCGGATTCGAACCGACAAGGTGGAGAACCCTACGCTATAGCTAGCTGCTTTATTTCTAGCAGTGGACTGTGACGGCAAATTACTAGGTTTCTGCTATATCTCCTCTTTGTCATATGTTATGTCTGGTAATTGTCGCTTAAGTACCTTCTTTTTTCTTGCGGAAATCCCTTCGGATAAGGCCCCCCCCCACGGCCAGCGGGTGCGGTTATGTCGGACTTGAACCGACTAAAACCGCACCCAGTCTCGGGTCTACAGACGACGGGGTGTAAGATTGAAATCAAGTCCGTAGCACAGAATAAATAATAGTACAAGTAGTCAGAGGTGATGGTGCAAATATGGTATATTATGCAGTTTATTCCACTGACGTGAAATAGCATAAATAAAACCTCTATCCTAGTTAATATTGACGTATTATATTTTTTGTTAAATTAAGGTATAGACGGACTCGGGGTGCGAGGGATACGCTTTATGGGCAACCTTACACCCGGCTTCTGAAGACCCGAGACGACGTGCGGTTTTAGTCGGTTTAACCCCGACATAACCACCCCCACTGGTCCGGGGTACATAGGAGATTACCGCACGAAATAAAAAAGGCTGTTTGTCCGAATGAGAATTTCGCACGGAAAATGTGAAAAGACATCCATGGCTTCTTAAGAAACCATACGGCATAGGGTTTATGATAAGTCTCAGCCAAATTGTGAAATCTTTATATTGGAAGCGTCCATCACGCAGATCACTTGCTATCAAGAGGTGCGGCAGACACTAAGTTTACAAGTTTAAAATTAATTAAAAATTTACTACAGTACGGGTGAAATGTTCTTGCCACAATTCTGTCAGACGCGCGTCTACCAACAACGACTGCGGTTCGTCAAACTCGACACAACTTAGTTCATTTATTACTCTGACAGATGACGTGTAGTTGAGTGTTAGTAGGAGTGGTGTATTGAACGTAATACAAAAGCTGAACATTCTTAACATATCTATCTATACGTATTCTATGTTTCCATAATAAGTTGTATTGCATTTATAAGGTACTACAGTACAGGGGTGCTTGGTTAGGGACCTCCACGCGGTGCACCCTGGGCAACGGAGACGGCAGCGCCTCTCTCCTAGGGCGGGAGAGACGCTGCCGTCTACGGCCAACTCCGACCGAGGCGAGGACGGCCCTGTTGCGGGCTGTTCGGAAGCTTTCCACGTGTCTCTCTGATTAGCAGATGCCACAGTGGAGAGCAAGTAAGGGGGGTCATCTCGAAACCGGAGATGGCCCAGGGTCAGTCGGGGTGCGAAGGATATGCTCTATGGGTAACCTTACACCCCGGCGTCTTAAGACCCGAGACGGCGTGCGGTTTTAGTCGGTTCAAGCCCGACATAACCGCCCCGCTGGAGACCCCCCGCTCTCCAGCGGGGGCGGTATCCGAAGGGATTTCCGCACGAAAAAAAAAAAAGGTACTGTAGTACAATAACGTTTTGCCGGGACTACTACCAGTGGCAGTAGTCCCGGCCTAACGTTAGTGGTAGTCTACCACGCCTAGTAATCAAGCCACCACTATATACATACCGCATAAACCATTCGTTCCTCCTAATTTCATAATTTTATTCAAATATCAAGATTTGTATGGTAGCATAAAAAAAATCCCGACTACTCATTTAAATGATACGTGTTCAGGAATTGTATCAATCAACAAGTAAAATGCTGCAACTAATTCGCTACCCTTCAGGAATGATAAATACTTAAACCTCGTGGTTATGGGAGCATTTTATTATTATTTTTAAAACCCAATTATTTATATTGAATTGTAGTTTTAAACGATTTCAGAGAACGAGGCGGGCGAAAATGTAAACGTTTCAAATAAATGCACTCTCGTTCAACATCCATTGCAATAATTCGCATTTTCGATTAATCCTACGTTCTTGTCCAGATTAGTGTCGGTTTAATGAGATTATACTGTACAAGGAATCAGATAGGCCATAAGGAAGTTCATACGGCAGGTCATCTTTTAGATTTCTATAGGAGATATCAAAGATTAATATTGAACATTTATACTCAACTCCATAGCTCATGGTATAAGTTTGCAAATAAATAATGTTTGCGTGCAATCGTTATGTCTTGATTTCTAATTAACGAACTTGATAATAAAATTTATAGTTACAATAAACATCGTATTAAATGTTCACGAAACGCACGGTGGATGTGAAACATTGAAATTCTTCCAAGAACCCAAGATCTTCGTGGCCCGAGCCAACCTCGCCTGCAAGCCGGTACACCTGTTGATATTCGGCCGGGCGGAGAGGTATCCGAGGGGATTTCCGAAATATATATATATTTATATATATATAAGGTGTCACAAAATTAGGTCTCTGAATTTGGTGAGATGACTTGGATACATATTTTGTCGATACCAAGTCATCTCACCAAATTCAGAGACCTAATTTTGTGACACCTTATATAATAATAAACAAAAAGGGTACTCGCGCACTCTTCCAACAACCCTCACCTGCTAGTCGGTGTGCCTAATAAACTAAACAGGAGGCTCCGGTGCAGGCTTTCCTCTTGGGGTTGAGAGGTCAGACGGCAGTCGCTCCCGGAAAAACCAACATACCAATCAAAACCAAGCGCACCCCGGGCTCCAAATTGTAAACTTTGGACGCAACTGGGAACACGCTATGAGGATTATGATGATGAGATCCATATCCATAATCCCTGTACTGGAATTGGCATGCTTGCCTGTTTTTCATAATATTAGAGGTATCTCCTAGATGTAGAAGGAGTTGTTATTTCTGGCCCCGGGTAAAAGTAGTGAAACAGACTGTGCTAAAAATAAACTTGTAAGAAAACCCGTTCTCTATATCAATCAGAGCAATGCGAATAAACCTAGTGTAGCTATGTTATACCCAGAGATTATTAAATAAACACTCAAGGGTTTAAATACAATCAGATCACTGTGAATATCCCTAGTAAAGCTATGAATACTCTACGAATATTAACGTAATCGGGTATGTAATTAAACAATTGAGAACCAAACAAACAAACAAATCATTTTATAATACGAATATTACGACTTACATCATTAGCACCGTTAAGAGGGCGTCATTTAGAAGCTGTCAACAACAATATCTTACGATTTATTTTATTCATAAAATGTTCTGTAGCTAACGAATGTTTAGGAAGGAATGGGCGTGAGAACTTTAATAGCGCCATGCAGGTTCAATACCTTTTTTTTTAAACTATTTCCGAAGTAACTTGACTTTTTTTACTAGTTGGTGCCTTTTTTTTACGTGCGGAAATCCCTTCGGATACCCCCCGGCCGGCCAGCGGGGGTGGTTATGTCGTGCATCGACTAAAACCGCACGGTGTCCTGCCCAAGTATCCATTGCCGGGCACCCCGGGTAAGCCCTCGAAGGATAATTCCAGGGTTACCGGCGGACCTTGGCCGCCAGCGCGGCCTCGCCTGGTGGGGTCGGGTTTTACCCCGCGTCGGTGAGTAGGCAGGCGTGTATAGGCACACATGACACACCTCCGCCACGGCCTGCTTCTGTAAGGACGGCGATTCGGCCAACCAGCAGTTGGCCTCAAGCCCCGATCATGGAGGTCGGTAGTCCCGGGCGTAGACGAGTCTGCGGCGCCCTCGCCGCAGACTGGATGTATATGGTGTGTACACACGTAACAAATAAGACTGAATAAGACTTATCATATTACATCTAAATGCACCTGCTCGAATGAGGAAGACAATCCCTTTAACTTAATATTACGACTTTAAATCGCACTATCTTGCATTTGGCGAACAGTATACCACAGATCTTATTACCAATTTCCTTTTCTCTTCTTCCTCCATAGTTTTATTTCGTGACTATTCATTTACTTGTGATATCAAAGAAAAAGTCTGCCTAGACAATCATTATTAATTCTTAGTAAAGTAAATGTCGAGATTCAAAAACGTGTTTTATTCGAAGCAAATACATTAATCATTACCGACATTTTTATATAGTCCCTTAACAAATAACAAGTCAATTTCCTTTTATTTATTTGAATTTACCCTAAAATCGAATGATAAATGTATGAGATAAGATACGCATCTACCCTCAAATTATAAAAAAGGAACAATGTTTTAATGGCTTCATTAGAGATAGTAAAAAGCGTTATTGTGTTAGATTAGAGTAAGCTTGTAGGTGTAATTAGATTTCCTTATTGTGTCGTGTTCCTTACGTTGAGAACAGTAAGTAAAGAGCCACTTAAAGGGACTATATTTACCTATTAGAGTACCATCTTAGTTCTCAACTGCTAACGAAGAAGCGTGCAATTTAAGGAGCCCTTGTAAGGAGCAAGTTGTGTTTAAGCTGGAAATAACTATATGTCATACATCGGTGAAGCTTCTGGTACAACAACATCGCTCCGTAGTCAGTAGCTTATTCGACTCCCGAGTATTGTACTTATGGACCCCGGTCCATTATCTAATGTACAATTTGATTAAGCAGCATAATGACTACACGACCCGATTACATTGAGATTTGCAGGTTTGCACCTCAAGCAGAATACTACCGACGCGACGTAAACGTATACTTAGGCATTTAACTTATTTGGAGATACTGGTGATCGTAGTTTAACCAGTTCGGTCGGTGTTAAGTTCTTCGAGGTCGACCCCGACTGACTTGTTCATTATTTGGGAAAAAAAATTTAGAGAGCGTTCAAAACAAACTGTTTAACTAATGCTCAAATTTATACCGACAACACAGACCAACGCCGAGCAGCCAGACTTTCCCACGGTTCGTCTTCAGCGGTAGGTAAAAGCCAGTCTAGATTCAATACGAAATGTCAAAGGGGCACAGGTTAAACGCGTCTGTTTACCTGTTAAGCTTAACGAGAAGAGCCACGAACACGAATGTACATAGCCCCTTTCTACTCGTAACTCTTAACTTAGAAGATAAGACATAAGTAGGACGTATGCAATGTTATGCCAGTTAATTAAAATTATTATGGAAATGTTGAAAAAATTGCGTGGAATGTTAGATATTAATTGGGATGAAATCGGAATAACATCGGATAACGTTCATGTAACAGATGATTTAATTAGTTTACAGACTTCACAACTACAAATATTAGCATCTGAAAACAATCTGGCTATAATGATATCTCAGTTACTTAGGAACATTATTATAAAGTTAGAAGAATGCGGTTTTAGTCGGTGCAAGCCCGACATAACCGCCCCCGCTGGCCGGCGGGGGGGTATCCGAAGGGATTTCCGCACAAAAATAAATAAGGTACGTGCGACTGGCAGACACTACTTGTCAAGCATTGCCTGTTCTTGACAATGTACATTTTCACAGATGTACAAACACGTACGATATTTCTTTATTCCTTTTCGTAGTTATTATTTAATGTCAACTCTGTATTCCGCATTTACGTTTCCGTGTCGGAACAACACGAACAATGGGGCTGACAAGTAAGGCATAAAAAAGGCGTAATACGTAACAAATAAACCTTACTCGCACAAGGCTCGCACATTTTCGTAACAGGACCATACAATATTTGCCATAACTTGGGAGAAGGTGTAATCTATTTCCCTCTTCTTTTTTAGAAATGAGAGCATTGTTTGATTATAATGCTCACAGGAGTCGCCACTATTCGATATGTGTTGGAGAAGAAGTGACAAGTAGACTTAGTACACCTATTCGAATCCAAATGCCTCAATACTTTATGAATAAGTACCTAATTTACTTTAGTACGTTCCTGGATATTAAAAATAAAATCTTTCATAAAACGTCTTGATAAATTATGTCAGCCTACATTATATTTTCTATATATATATATCCTATAAATTAACATAAGTTACACATAGGCGTAAAGACATTTAGGACATTGGAACAGACTAACATTTCACAACTTCTAGCTCATTTTGGAATACAGTTACCACTCGTACGTATCGCAAACATGTTCTCACGACGACGCGATGCTTACATAACATTTAAACATTGCGAAAGTCGATCAGTATTTCTTACAGTAATATCTAACTGAACCAATTTAACTTAAATACTATTACTTCATGCAGATCTTTTTTCTTTTCTTCAAATGCCACGAGATAACCTGGTGATAACGCCTAGACCAGTGCAATAATCGGACGAAACGATCCTGCCTTAACTTCATCTATTTACACTAATATTATAAAGATTCGATGTTTTTTA
Source organism: Cybosia mesomella (assembly GCA_946251805.1). Lineage (NCBI taxonomy): Eukaryota > Metazoa > Arthropoda > Insecta > Lepidoptera > Erebidae > Cybosia > Cybosia mesomella. Next base: position 3,922,488 of record OX276413.1, read on the forward strand.
CCGTTAGAAAACCACATTATCACTGAGTAACATAGGGATATTTATTACTAGAAAAAAAATATAGAGATCTTACAAATCCCTAATAAAATTAACCCAAAGTGTAACATAATAACATAACTTCACGCCTGGTTCCCCGAAGGGGTAGGCAGAGGTGTATTACACACCCAAAAAAATAAATCATAAAGGTCTTTAAACGCATGCGCAGCGGAAAGTATTGATGATAGAACAAAAAAATGTTCTATAATATTATAGAACATATCAATATATTACATTTTTAAAGTTGATAGAAATGCCGATCGAAATCAGATCATTGGGCCTACCGCCCAAGTGTCGTCGATATCACAGCCGTCGAAATGTTGCGCTGGTCAAGGTCGACGGCCATTTTGTAACAGCGTAATGTGAAAACAGCTAGTATATTATATGCCCAGCAATCCAAAACGAAAATGGGAAAGAGGAAAGAAAAGAGACTTCCTTTCGGCACTTCCTCGGTCCAGAAGCCATTCATACGATAAACCATGTGTCTATCACGTACACTGGTAAGTTTTGTGGATAAGTTTCCTAAGGGCAGATCGATCTATCTAATTAATTCTATAGAATGCAGTAAGGTACAGCGGGTAAAACCTCTTTGATACGGTTTTAAAATTTAATTCGAGCATGTAATGCTCGAGAAGGAGGTGGCGGAGCGCGCCCAGGAGAGGTTTAGAGCTCTCCCGGCCCGCCGAGCACACAACTTGCTCGCCGCGCATCGCAGGCGACTCAGGCGCCGGAGATCGCTTAACGAGCGCAGGCCTGGGGGTGGCAGGTGAGGCCGCCTGTCACCTCAGCAGAAGCAGGCCGGGACGGTGGGGCGACTAGCGCCCCTCCCCCAACCGGGGCAAGACGGGGACACCGTGGGTCCCAAACCCGAGGGGGCCATCTCGAAACCGGAGATGGCCCAGGGTCAGTCGGGGTGCGAGGGATATGCTCTATGGCCAACCTTACACTCCGCTTGTAAATTACTAATTTAACGCTCAGAATGGGACTTCATCCTTTTGACACTATTAATACCTTCGCGCTTATACCTGAGATCTGTGTCTGGATCGGTTTGTTGTCTTAGGCCGAAGTAACGTAAATAAGCCCTGCCAAGAATCTGATTTTTTTCAAGGAAAACTAAATGTTTAAAAAAATATTCTGACTTGTTATTTAACCAAAGATCTAGAAATTTTCAGAATATATTGCCATTTCCAATTTAAATGTACCAAAAAAACACTAACAGTAACCGATTCAAAATTTATTCTTACTTAGTACTCACTTGACACTACCAAACAAGCTAGACGTTAACAAAAAAGAGCGGAAATTCGTACAGCTTCGAATAGTTACCCACTAGCCTAACTCGAAATAACTTAGTACTATAAGAAGCCCATTTTAAAACCGGTCTACCGACCACACTATACTTACTATACACCATAGATAAGGTAGTAACCGTCGAGTCTAAAGAAAGTTGCAGTGGCGTAGGTCGAGAAGAGCGCGCCCAGTTACACAAGAATGAAATAGTTCGTTCAACTAGCGACGCCGAGACTTTCGCACCAATAAATTTGCACATTTTAGTTTTGATTCGGTTAGTTTTAAACATACTATGGGAAAACTTGGGCAGGTTTATTTGATTGACTTTCGTATTAATTACAATTTTATATTAATCAAATAATTGTTTATGGGCTATTGTATTGTTTATGAAATATAATAGGTAAATCGTTATTTTAATTATTTAAAAATATAGGTTTCCCATGTCGTCTAAAACATTTTTTATTTACAATAATTTACAAAAAAATAACAGTCTGCATAATAAATGCCTACTACACGTATTCTACGTGTACTACTACGTGTAGTTTAAGGGTTCTATAATATAATGTATCATTTAAATGTTACTATTGAATAATATTGTTTTCTCCTTTTTAGGGATTTTCTTTAGAAAAGCCCTATTGCTATGGAGTTGTCGTTGTCGACGTCGTCGTTGCCAATTTTCTGCCACGGTTTTGGGTATGAAGGAGATGAGCTATCGAGTTGCTGTTTTCGGTAATAGATTCGTGCTGGGGTGAACCATTTCAAGATAAAGAAAAAATCGTCAAAAATAGCAAAAAACAAAAATCGCAAAATCGAAAATCCCTTGTATTCGGCTGAGCTCGTCTCAGGAATTCAACTTGTTCCTTTTTGGAACGACAAAATTAAATGATATTTAAAATTGTATATCTCGAAAACTTTGGAGATTTCAAACAGGTGTTTGTTTCACCATCACATTTGTAAGAATGAGCCCAATACGTTGGATTAAAAAACCGAGAATGTCCGATTTTAATGGCTCGGAACACAGTGCAGTGATTGGAGATTCCTACTTCATGCATGTTCGTGAAATATATAGCACCGACGATTCATTGTGACTGATGCACTAAGAAAAGAATCACACAAAGTTAATAACATCATTTTGTCGGTATTATATTATCAAAGGACTGGACTGGACACTGGTTGAAGGGCACGGCAATTCCCGAGTGGAAACGTTTTTTCACGAAAATTTGCTATTTTCCGAAATAACACGTAGATATAATTATGTTCGTCTTCACGATAATATAAACTACATTGCATTGGTTTGGGTATTTCTAATTATAATATGTTTGTATTTACAAAAATAAGTGCATCGATTCGTATTCTGGACCCCGTATTACAAACTACTCGTATGTTCAATTTGGATTTAGGTGTGAAATAGTAAGTTACTTTTGCATTTTGCCCTATTAATTTTGCAACTGAAGCCGGTGACCTTACTTTTGGTTGTCATTTTTTACATATCTTTGAGCCAATTGCGGTCAATTTTACTACTTTGACAATAAGTGGTAGTATGTGCACATAGGAATGTAGGTACAGACAGGTACAGACCCGAGACGGCGTGCGGTTTTAGTCGGTTCAAGCCCGACATAACCGCCCTGCTATATTAAGTAGGTATGCGCAACCGGCGTTTATAAGTACCATATTAGAATCTAGTTTATTGTTTATTGGCTTAGTTGGTTGACGGTTATAGGCTCGCTCTCTCCTAAGATCGAAAAAACAAATGGTCAAAAAACAGAATATATAATATTGTGAACTCTTATTTGTGCTAATAAATTACCATTATCATTACCACCTACCCCTTCGGGGACAACAGAGCTTCGAAGAGTATAATAAACATTACAAAGTCTTCGTCGTAATATACAAACAAAAAAAGCAAAATCAAATTCTCTCAAAATTCTGTAGTACCATCACGCCCCGAACCATATATAGAAGTCTATAAATCGATTACCAACCCAGACACAATTTCTTATTTTGGGAAATGGGGGCACTCGGAAATAAACGTGCCCCAGACCAAATCAGTGCGGTGTCGTGAACGAATCGCACATACAGTAGTTCCGAAGATAACTGACTGGGAATCACTGGGGCTGTCTAGAGGGGTAACTGATTTAGGGTGTTGGACTGTGTACTAGGGTACAATTTGTTTACTTATTTCATATCACACGTCTATTTATTGTTCCCTATATACGAAGTCACCCTAAGTTAACAAATAAGTATATTATGACAACCCAGATATTGTGTTTTCACGCTGAGGTGGAAAACAAACTAGTGGTCGGAAAGTGAAAGATGAAACGCCAGATACATGGTACTGGTTGAAATTTGGCACTGAGAATTATAATAATCTGGAATAGGATATAGGCTTTTTATCCTGGGAATAGGTTTCTTTGGGCCGTGTTAACGGGATACTTGCTTCACGTGGGTATTATATTTTAGCCGCGTGTTAACAAATATATTCTTACAATTAAGCTAGACACAGATTAAATAAGTTACTAGCTAGGCTCACATACACTGAAATCGTTGTGAATACCTTTTTTGTTTTTTTTTCGTGCGGAAATCCCTTCGGATACCCCCCCCCCCCCCCGCCGGCCATAAGGGGTGGTTATGTCGGGCTGGAACCGACTAAAACTGAATACCTGTGGAGCAATTTTCCCGAGAAATGATTTTTTAAATTAAATAAATATAGACTACATCTATAGTTTTCCACTTCATTTTATCTTTAAAAATTGAATGATATATGTATGTTATTATTATAATTAAATATACATATACCTTAAAAAATGGAACGCACACTAGTGTAATAGAATCTAGCGTTACCTACTGCATTAAATTATATGTATAATTAGATGTAATGAGTATGGTCTACATGTAGTACCTACATACATATATCAGAATTACATGTAGCCTATCATGTTACTAGTGCACGATTAATCTATTTAGATTAATGATGCGTATTAACATTTATCGATGAGTAATATCGATAGATATCTACGCTGTCGTGTCACTTTACATCACAGGGTTGCCACACCTAAGAATTTCTGTAAGTGTAAATTTAAACTACTAGCAAGGTGGGTCACACTGGTACAAGATATAAAACACAGTAGTACATAATATAAAATTACATGACTCACTTTTATATTCATTTTTATTATTTCCTATTTATATTTAATTTCTCAACCCATCGATGTTGTTTGGTAACTTTATAATGATATCATCAAATTTATTCGTAAGCGACCGGATACCAGAGCACATAATGTAATATGGACAAATGCAAGTCACGAAGTACTAAGTTAACCAATCGAATACATACTAGACATTTTTGCTACATATTTATAGTCATCATCATCATCATATCAGCCGTAGGAAGTCCACTGCTGAACATAGGCCGACTCCATTGACTTCCATTTTGACCGGTCTGTAGCGGCCTGCATCCACCGAGTCCCTGCGCTCTTTAAAAGGTCATCCGTCTAGTCAAATACAAATAAATTCAGTTATGCCATTATGTTACGAAAATAAACCATTACTCTATAACACAGATATCTGTCGCTAGCACTGCAAAACCAGATATTTCTACGAAACGCCATACGGCATTATCATACCTAAATGATAAATAAGACTGATCAAAAAAAAAACACCGCCGCTTTCGCACACAAAAACTGCGAATGTAGGGTATTATGAATGACATCACTATTAAAATATTCACGATTATTAATATGAACACGTTCGCATTATTAATTGTAATATCACGTTTCGAAATAGTAAAATCACACAGTGTAAGCGTTTCTACGTTTGCTTTTCCGCATACCTCCATATTAAATGTGTAGATACTTTCTTTGAATTTTAAAGAGTTGCAATTTTAACTAAATTGTGGATTTTCGCTGCGTTGTATGTATTTATGAAACGGGGTCACTGTTAGCTACCTGTTTTGAATAAACATGTTATGACATTGATATTGGATTTTACGAGTAAGTCATTGTGTGTGAGAGTTAGTCATTTTGTACTAGAACAAGACTACTATTTTGCCTAGAAGTCTATACACTCATACAGTCAGGCCTCCATCTCATTAGGATTGTAGCAAGTAATATCTTTTCACTTACTAGAATCCTACTACACATTTCACTTCTAATTACGGTTGCGAGACCCTTGGACAGCCTCGATTCGACTAACATTATTGGGTGGATCGCTGTTACACACAGCTCTTAAATCTGTTTTGTCAATATTCTTTCGTCCATCCTCTCTACGTATCCGCTATACTAATAATATTTTAGCTTATACCAAATTCTACATACACTCAAAGCTGTCTCCAAGGAATTTCCTGTCTCTTTTGGTACAAAAAGTTGAAAAGGACCTCACACGTGTATATGCCACTGTTTTAGAACATCACTGATTTGGTCGTTTTGTTTTGAAGTCGATCGACCACGACCGACTTGCCCACTTACAGCCTAATTAAATATCAAGTGACTAATCAAGGGATTACTCATTTGTTTATTATACGTTCCACGTGTTTAAGCCACCTCCACGTATCTTGATGAAGTATCAACATTCTTTTTATTTACAAAGAGGGTAAAATATATTTATTATACTGTTAAATTTTTTAATTTACTTAATATTATTCGACGAAACCGAAAGGCAATGCTCTGCCTACCCCAATGGGGAAAAAGTGTTATTTTTTGTATGTATTAAACTCTTTTCGAATTCGAACAATAACTAGACTTGAGATACGCTGAGGGCTGAATATCATCTTTGGCGTTTTCATGATTCAGAGGCCGCAGTATTGGGAGAGCGGGTTGACGTTTCATAATACAAATATCACACAATGATAGTTACTTTAAATTTCACTGCAGACTATAAAAATCTAGCCATTAACAAGGAACCTATCTAAAATGCGAGGGTAGTTGGAAAAAAGCTGACGGTATCACAAAAGAGCCGTTTCATAAATTGCGGACAGACGGACGTTTTTATTCGCTGGCCAGGGTTTTCGCATTCGTCAGGATTTCGGGCGGGTGTGTCGGCCGCATCAATCGTGTACGTGAGCGAGTTTTCTGTTGCGTTCCAGTTATATTACTCTCCCGTTACGATTTACGAAGTAGCACAATGTCATCTTTGTGCTTTGTTGATAAAGGACATTGCTTCTGGAGGACAGATGATATAGTAACTGTACGATATAGGAACCGGCATTCGGTATCCGGTACTGGCTGAAGAATGAAGGTAGAAGAAGGTGGGTAAGGACAGAAATAAGTGTGGCTGAAGAATGAAGGTAGAAGAAGGTGGGTAAGGACAGAAATAAGTGTAGAGCCTGTCTCTTTCCGGGAAGATAATTTTCGGTAGATAATTTGTAACACTACCTATGTTATGTATCATACATAATATATGACAACTAATTGTTTGAATGATGATGATGTATGTGATAAATGTATAACGTGATAGGTGAACCAATAAAACAAACAATCTAATTAAGAAATGTTACGGCTAATTTTAGTTTTCCCGGGACTACCGACCTTCATGATCGGGGACTGATGACGGCAGTTGGCCGACTTGCCGTCCTTACAGAAGCAGGCCGTGGCGGAGGTGTGTCGTGTGTGTCCTACACACGCCTGCCAACTCACCGACGCGGGATAAAACCCGACCCCACCAGGCGAGGCCGCCCTGGCGGCCAAGGTCCGCCGGTAACCCTGGGGTTATCCTTTCGAGGACTTACCCGGGGTGCCCGGCAATGGACACTTGGGCAGGACACCGTGCGGTTTTAGTCGATACACGACATAACCACCCCCGCAGCCCGGCGGGGGGGTATCCGAAGGGATTTCCGCACGTGAAAAAAAAAAAGTGTACCAAAACGAAGTTATGATAAATTCGTTTGTAAGATCAAATCTGAACTACAGGTAGCCTGCCTGGGGAAAGCCCTGCTAGGTAGGTGTTCAAGGTACACGGCACGCACGAGACGTAATTACTTCTTTCACGAGAACACTATTAATGTGCGAGCCTTCTAATGTTTTATTCAAATAACAAATAAATTCTACTTCTGTACCATATTTGTAGGCGTGTCACATGTCCCCGGCAGCCTTGGATCTGGGAGGAACGCATCTATCACGTCACGGGGCGCGCACGTGTCCAGGATTCGATATTAGGGGGTAAACTTTTATTGACATTTAATCCGAAAGCACAATATTCGGTTACCAAGGGTCACAGACGAATTATTTTAGGGTAAATGTGAACACAATGGTATCTTTTTTCTTGTAAAAATGTGTGCCGTACAACTTACTAGTATTCTCGTTAACCCCTCCAGCTGGGCTAAATCACATGTGGGGTGGGGCGGTGGTCATAAGGAACTCATTTAATTTTTTATGTCTACAATAACATCACAGTTAATTCCCAGATTAAGTGAAAATGTGAAAAACTTAGATAAATAATGTAGTGAGGAAACTCGTATCCGATCGCGATAAGATAACAGCATAGTTACACCTAAGACGGATTTACTGAATTATCAACACAAACATAACGCATAACGTGTGATATGTAGAGACATTCGATGAAATCAAGGGAACAGAAGTTCATAAAGCCTTCAGAACTTGCCTATTCTGTAGCCCGTCGTATAATTATCACCCAAACGATTGTCAAGTAAACCAACTAGTTGTCAACACATCAAAGTTGCGCTGTACAACCAAAAGCGTACCTCCCTCGGCCAAGCTATCCTTAATTAATATGCCATAAACATACTACCGAAACTGGGGCTTAACAAATTAAAAGTGAGGCGTAAACTTTCCGTGTTCGATGTCGTTTGATATCGATTCTTTAGTTGGGGAGAGAAGTCTTGGCGTCCAAACGTTTATTCACATTTGTTGTGTCGTCACAAGGTCGTCATTGGACGCTTCCACGCCCTACAAACCCCCAAGATACAGTAATGCAGTCGGCGTAGAGCGTATTGTTCACGTTCAACAGAAATCGCGTCTATTGTTTACGAAGTGAAGTTTGCAGTGCAAACGTACCTGATAGAGCGGTCCGGTCGTATCGAGTCAAACAATCCAGTGACTACAATCCGGTGGCCAGGTACACACAACATCACAAAGGGGACTACTTGTTGTCGGACAATAGCAACAAAGGCGTGGAGTACAACGCGAGAATCGAACGCTGCGTTGTCTGGTCGCACGGAGCGTTTATCTGTCGGTGACAGCGAGCGCCGTCGCCGCGAATAACAATAATGAGGCGGCTAATTATTATTATTACCGTTCGGCGGACGCACTCGCTCGTAGTACGTAGGTAGGTGGCGTAATCGCTAAATTCCATGTAATCGTGGCGCGCACTAGCACTCACACACACAGAAATACACACTCACGCCACGTGTGGTGACGTCGCGTCGGCGGCGGGGCTAGGCGCAGGTAATGTGTATACAGAGCGCGTTGGCGGGTATGCGCGCGTATCGATCTCGCGATAAATTCGATATGGTGAGCGGTGAATGCACCGGCCGGCTGGCAACGGCGATCGCCTTTCACGCTGGCGAAAACGCAATTAACGAACTTTGCACGCCGCTGTGAGCCGCGATCAGCAATGTTCGTACGAAACGTGTCAGGCTCGGATCGTCAAAGTAGCTAGCTGTTTGTACTATCAAGCGCGGGCGCAATGCCACGCGGACGCGCGAACGTTCTCGAATGGTGAGATAACACGTGTATTTATTACGGCGCGAGTTGCGCAATGTCTAGTGATAAAGCAGAACGTCTAACCTCGCATTCGTAATACCTTAGCGAAGGTGACACGAAATTATACGCAGCTCGTCGGGGGACCGGGGGACCATACTCTTACACGGATACATAATCCAATTTGGTAACCGTCGCGTCATTTCTAATCACTCTAATTGGGGAACGCCCTAGCTCCAATTACTGCTATCGTAACTTCTTTTGAGTCCGCCCACGCATAGTACAAAAACGTTAACAATTAAAACGACATGATAATCACACCGCCTTCATGTATATAATCCGACAAAGTAAATGAGTCACGGCAAGCGGTTACACAAGAAAACGCCAACAAACGATATACAAATTCAAAGGACCGGATATTTCTCACTATTTCTCGTTATACAAGCGAAAATTGAACGACTTGTCTAAATTGGCTGTCGCCTGAGGACGACGAGAGCGGCTGTCATCTCGTACGCAACATGAATAGGCAAACCATTATACTGTAACGTGAAGATACAACGTGATTTAGAGTCGCAACTCGCAGTAGCGTACCCCTTTCGCGGAGAAATTTGGTAGTTGGATCTTCAAATAGACTATAAAATTATATATTTCAATATAAAAAGTACCCAGTTATTCAGACATAAATGAAACTTGTAACGAGTGCACCAAAATGACGAAGCTGTCTGTAGGTATCAAAACGCGAATGGCACAAAAACGTCAGCGTCAACTGCTGTCGAATGCTAGCTAGCACTCGGTGCAAAAAGTGAATAATGGCGAACGTCGGCGACCGACTCACAACGTCGCACAATTGCGCTATTTCGAGATACGTTTTCCTCTTAGTAATAATACCAACTAATAATAATAGTTACAGAGCGCCCTGAACTACAGAATTATGTATATTCTGCGAAAACGACTAGATACAAACAAATGAAGCGATCTCCAGTAAGATAAGATTTATTGACAGAGTCGACACGTGGCACCGCCACGGCGCACTAGGTGAACGACTTGCTATTTTAACGCGGGGAAATCGCAAACAAAAAGCGAACTGAAATATGGAAACACACAAAGACGGTAGTGTAACACAAATTAGAGCGGCATTAGCGACAACTCTAAGTGACATAAAAGGATTTTCTGTTATTACCGCACGACAATGTGAGCGACTCGATGGTCCAACTTAGAGTTGGGAAAGCGCGGAAGATTACATAATACATACACGCCCGACTTCGAAATGCGAGTTAACGCCAACTTGTGTTTTATGTGCACATGTACACTGTTTGATATACGTAGTGTTATGAGAACTGTTCTAAACTGGAGTGGAGGAGGTGGGGACGGAACTTGGTGCGTCAGCTTTCCGGGAGCAATTCGCCCGACTGTGCACTAAAATATAGTTCAAAGTAAGTTGAAACGAGCGGAACAGAGGATGCAACTACCGGCTGGTCGAGAATAGCCATGGAACTTTTAGTATTAATCCGCATATTTCTTAATAAGTACCTGAATCGATGTTCAGAAAACTAGCTTTGAATTTTAAATGCAATGTGTGATTGGGTTCATGAATAAACATTGGATAATGTCCAACACCAGCGTGCTTCACAACTTGTTATCAATGGCACACGTTTCTAGTATGTATTTATTGATATCTTACGTGCACGCTAACTGCGGCTGACTACGCATAGTTAGGAGCTTAATTATGCGCAATTTAGAACTCATTAGTCTAAGTGCAATCAAATCCGTAAGCTTCCTACATATTCAAGCGGAAAGCAGGAGCGAGACTTAGTGGAATGTTACACAATTATAGTGGCGAACTAGGAGGTTCGCGAAGCGCAATCACACAAATTGCACTTGGATTGAAAGAGCTTCTGAAATTCTGAAAATTGAGATTATGCACCATTTTCTAGCAACAATGTTCATGTTTTGGGCATGTGTTTTGTGATTAGCTAATTTGCATGTTCATTTCACAAAGTAGATGCCTAATTTCTAGAGATTTGTAAACTAAAGTCATGATCATTAGTGATCGATGTCTAAAGGAAGGTGGTATTGGTACTTGTAAATTTATTTATTATGCCCGCAGCTCCGCCCGCGCAGAGGTCGGTTTTTGTTTTTAGGGATTTTCTTTAGAAAAGCCCTATTGCTATCGAGTTGTCGTCGTTGCCAATTTTCTGTCACGGTTTTGGGTATGAAGGAGATGAGCTATCGAGTTGCTGTTTTCGGTAATAGATTCGTGCTTGAGTGAACCATTGCAAGATAAAGAAAAAATCGCAAAATCGAAAATCCCTTGTATTCGGCTGAGCTCGTCTCAGGAATTCAGCTTGTTTAGTCATATCTCCGGGTCCATTTAACCAATAGCAATCAAATATACAGTAGATTTTAATTCTGACCAACACCTTTCTAGTAGAAAAACACCTCATCAAATCCGCTATTTTGCGTCCGCGTTTTTGCGTCCATCGCGAACAACCAGACAAAAATTCCAAAAAATATTCTTGTGTTCAGAATCGTTCATCTATTTGTCTGCTTTTTATTATCGATGTCCGAGCATCACTTGAAAACGGTTGAACAGATTTAGCTGAAATTTTGCATGAACATGCTTCTAGGATATTGGCATAAACTGCGCTATATATCATCACGCTTATTATAAGTGTAATAGGAGCAGCAGGGTGAAATGGACCAAATCTATTATTGATCATTCCTTTATTATTACAAAGCAGATCATAGCGAAATTCTTCAGTTCGATAGAACTCGGACATGGTCAACGTTCCGACTCTAAATCATCACGCTAAGGTCATGAGCAGTAAAATATGAATTCTCGAAACCACGAAGTTACTGTATAAAACATAGTTGATTAGAAACTCAATCGATATCACGCTAGTATTTAGGTAACTGGGTAGAATTTATTTCGATGTTACATGTAAACATCTATTTCTTCATGATAAATTATTGAAAATATAACGATGAAATAATAACTTAATACATGATAGATTCGCAACTGCAGAAGTAAATATACCTTGATCTATTCCGATTTTAACGCGGACGAAGTCGTGGGCAACAGCTAGTTTAACATAAATCCAGTTTTTTTTAAATATATCTCCAAATGCATGCATAACCAATTTACAATTTTATAATAGTATAAATGTATGTAATCACTGGCCGTATTTATAACGTAGATATTAAGTGAGAGGCTAGTACTTCCCCGGTTAAGGCGGTAAATTTATAAGGAAAATTATTTCAATTAAATTTTTAAGCATTTCGTATGCTTACTTTTTCTAAAGATTTAGATCGGAAAAAGAGAACATCTAGAACAGGACTCCGAGTCGGAGAATTTCAAATCGGAAAATTATGTTCTACCAACTTCTAGTACGTACTTATTTCACATGCACATACACAGATAAGTCGTTTCTGAGCCAGTGTGCCTTAAATTGAGATACGAAATTGCTATACAGATTGCTCGTATCATTAAGAAGCTGACACTTAACAATGTCGGGTTTGAAATACAAGCTATTATATCACTTTAAAAGGTAAGAATGACTCACTCGATTCCGAGTCGACGAACGAGGCATGTTTGAATTAGTAAAAGCCCGCGCACACATGCAGTTCTTATGCGACCCGGAATACAAAATGGTTAAAATATAGGACATCGTAAATACCGACTACTAACACAGGTCACTACCAGTGTTGGCAACGTAGCTTTTTTGAAATGTTAAATTTAACTTTAAATCTACATTATCAGCTTAGTCTTATTTTGACTAGCCGCGCCCGCGACTTCGTCCGCGTGGATTTCGATTTCTTGGGTCATAATTTTTTTAGGTTAGAAGGAACCCCAATTATTTTTCTAAAATTGAACTAGCCTATGTTACGCCTTGTAAAATTACCTATCTGCCAGTGAAACTCCCGTCATAATCGGCCCGACCGTTCCAGAGATTACCTCTTTAGACAGAGACAGGCGCAGACAGACGGCCAAAAATAAAAAAAATTGTATATTTGTTATAAGTATCGTGTATACATTCATTTGCAATCATTAAAAATCTGTTGGAGCATTGGATCCTTCCTGATCTACCACATTTGGTCCCCGAAGCACCCCTTCCCAGAGATCACCGGCGTCCGCCAGAACGAAAAGTCACCGGCCCGGCGCGGCGGCATAACCCGGCGGCTTGTATTGCGTTTGTTCCGGTACGATTAAATGCAAAACAAAGCCGTGCCGGCAGATTATGCTGCCGGTCTGGAAGCCTTTGGTGTGTATGGCCTTAAATCATATTTGGTAATACGCGTGTTTTAGTTAATTTCGTATTATATCAAATTACCTGAAACACGCATACAAAAGTAGCTATGCAGAATAATAAGTTTCATTTTTCGATTACCTTACCATTCTCATGAGCGGGTGTGCCTATATTAATACGAATATGATTAGGCAATATGTTTAGTAGGCAGTCTTTACTTTTAATTCTTTCCAAGGTTGCTAAAAGAGATTGCGGAAAGCGATAAGCCCTTTACACATCTGCGTAGTATTGTAAGATATGTCTGTCATGATCCTAATTGTGAGCCAAGCGTTATCTGTGTATCTATTCTCCCATGGAATAAGAGAAAAGATGGCCGCGATTAGCGCCTGCGTAAAAACAGGCAGCTGTTGAAAAACACAACAGACGGATTAAGGCCGCATTTCAACGGAACAGTTTTTACACGATTCGGTTTCACGGTATACTTTGAAGTAAAGCCAGAACCGGCATCGTTGCCATGTCCATAAAGTGCCACACAAGACTGACAATCGCACACGGCTTCCCGTGTCTAGCCCCGTCGAGACAGTCACATTTCGTACGAGACCGAAGCACTTTAGTTAATCTGTATTTGCCAATTTTATAAAGGGCAACTGCTATGTATGAGATGCAGGGTTTGATTACTGAGTCAGGCAATATGGCATTTTTTTTACGTGCGGAAATCACTTTGGATACCCCCCCGCCGGCCAGCGGGGGTGGTTATGTCGTGAATCGACTAAAACCGCACGGTGTCCTCCCCAAGTGTCCGTTGCCGGGCAGGCATTGGTATGGTTATTTTTGATAAAAAATAATCTGACTGAAAAAATGTGTACGTTCAACGGTAACAGGCTCGCCTAGGTTGGTGATTGTATGTATACACCTCCGCCTACCGCTTCGGTAGGTTTGTACAAGCATGAGTATAGTACATATAAAAGGAATATCTCATGATACCTACGCTATCGATAATTTCTTTTGTATTTACAATTTCGATTCCAATCGACCACTAATAATGGTCTAAGTCATTAATCAAACTTTTCAAATGCTTCTCATAATTCCATGATAAATATATTTACGCGATTTCAAACTGTCATAACGAGAGTTTTTCAATTTAGAACCTCGACTTTGGTTGAAGATATACCTACTCGAAAAAGTCATTAAGCGAAAGACTCTTTAAAAACTTTTCACTTCAATATCAAGTAATTACTTTGGATAATGAAAAGATAATAAAATGCCTTGAATTTACTGTTTGACGCGACAGAACAGGCGTCTGCCGTGAGATAATAATGAATGTTTATAACACGCGTTGCTCGTAAAATTACTATTGTTTATTAGATATATCAGAACTCTTCATACATAAACGCCTTTCTCACTCCTGGGTGAACAGTTTTTGCAAATATTCGAGCACCAATGTGATTTCACTCCGTTCAGCTGTAAGTGAAGCCATTGTATCATTATTTCTTTTACCCATAAATTGAGAGTAAAATGTCAGTTTAACATAACCCAAGTTTAAGCGAATAACAGTCATCGAAATAAAACTAATTTTAAGGGATTCTATCTACGTATTTTTGTTTGCATAGTTCCGTGCTTTCCAGGAACCATGGTCACGGGAAGACTAAGATGGTGGTCGTCTCGTGGCTCATGTATTTTACGATAACTTTACACTTCCAAAACGCTTACGCTTTACACTTCGCGACAGATTTCATTAAAATAGTTTTATTTCAAAAGCGATCAGATAAATACATTGTACGCTGAACAATGTCGCTAAACTAAAATGTTAACTTTGTCAACACTTACGAACATTGTAACCGACGCACGCCAAGTAAACTTGTCTCACCTGCAACAAAACAAAATCCGGCATTAGCAACTACAAAAACAAGAAAACATCGTCACAACTAAGTAAAAATTTATACAATGAAACAAAGTTCGAACAAAAAGTGAATCGCATCGATCCTTCTAGAACTCGATACGACACTTGGTAACAGTCAAAGGAGTAGGTCCTCAAAAGTCAGCTCACATCTCGTCCCGGGAGGGTGTACGGGGCGTAGTGAGGCGGTCGGT
Organism: Cybosia mesomella; assembly: GCA_946251805.1. Taxonomy (NCBI): domain Eukaryota; kingdom Metazoa; phylum Arthropoda; class Insecta; order Lepidoptera; family Erebidae; genus Cybosia; species Cybosia mesomella. The sequence continues at coordinate 3,937,801 of OX276413.1, forward strand.
GGGTAAGTAGCGGGTGGCGCTCCAAGGTCGCCGCCCTTGTCTACGTAACCTAACTGCGACCTAGCAGTGTCGCCGGGTCTCAATTCGCTCTAACGATTAATATTGAATCATTCCAGTTTCTTTGTTACAAAGAAAAAACAAATGAATGAAGTATAAGAATACTTCTTTATCTTTACGCACGTTGCATTTTTAAATTTATTTTCAGTGGGTTTAATTTTAGTATTAGTGTGGGAGCAAACGAGTATATTATAAATATAAAGTAGGTACCCGAAATGAGTGCAAATCATGAATATTTACGCCAGGCGGTCGTAGATCTGAGACATCGAATGTATGACATGAATTTGAAATAAAACGTTTTTACATTTGTCAACTAAACCATAAATAACTTGATGAAGAAATGTTTCAAACTAGTGGTGAATATTAACGTATTATTCTACGTGTCAAGTTGTTTTGTTTTACGAACACCGTCATGTTTGAACAAAAGTAGTAAATATAGTTGCTAGGGAAAAATTGTGTAGCGATACGTAAAGAAAATGCCAGCTAAGCGACGGTAATCACGTTCGATCATACACGTGTGCTATGTGAAATGAATCATTTCTGTTACACAATACTAAGTAGAAGTATTCGATATCGTTATTTAGTGCTGCACCAGTAACAGCAATATCAATGTCTACAGGCAAAACGAATCGACACTAGTAAAATTGAAATTAAATAATATACGTAACAGTAGGTACCGTATACAGTAAGAACTAATATTCGTATGTACTTCTTGACGATTTTAATACAATAATATCAATTGATATTTTTACAGACTTCAACAAAGAACGCTAACTCGTCAGTATTTTGTGCGATTTCAAGAATTCTTTTTTCATTTGTTAGGATGGAGGTAACAGGGTCGCTCCGATATGTATATTTGGTCAAAATCATCAAATTCTTAAATTCACAAAGGCATTATTTAGCTTGAGGTGAGCTTCTGTTGAATTTGAATCCATCGCTCCCAATGAGAGACAACAGTGTCTTTGTTCACATCTTGGATCCAAATTCGAATGGGGAAACCCTTTATTAACGTGCCTTTTTGTTTTTTTTTTATTGTTTGATGCGAATCCGCAATCTCTGAGATGCAAGCGAAGCTATTAATCTTAATCGAAGGAGTTTACGAGAATATTGGTACTGTGCTATAGATGTTAATTGCTTTATAAAAATATTTCTACCCGCTATATGAGCTTTTTAAGTCAAGTTTAAGCAGTATGCGATGGGCTAGCAATCGGTCGTTTCGGACCTCGTATAGTATATATATAGGCATATAGTCACTCCTAGAACAAGCATTTTAGCTTAATTGAAACGACTAACAAGAACACTTAGTATGTAATTAAATTACTCAGACCGCTTTTACCTTTTCTGGGAACAGCAAGTAAAAAATATAAAGTTACGAGTATGATTCTCGAGTATAACTTTTTAACCTGAGGGTCGTCCTTGCATAACCGCCCCCGCTGCCCGGCGGGGGGTATCCGAAGGGATTTCCGCACGAACAAAAAAAAAAAAAAGGGTCGTCCTTGCAGCTTATTTATTTTTCTATCTATCTTATCTCCAAATTCCCGCTTATCGGCAATAGACTCACTACTTTCACTATTCACCTTCTGCAGCTAGAAACACAATCTTCAATTCAGCTGTTAAAATCATCATAGGGCCACGTTAACAGCTTAACATCAGGTGGACAGTATGCTCGTTTGCTACCTAAGTAACCTCATAGCAGATGCTAGTGAGGTAGCTAATCGGGCAAATACTTCGTAGAAATACTAAATGAAGATAAAATAAAAAGTAAATTCTTCTGCAAACAGAGGATGTGACTACTCGCTAACCAGTTTTAAGACGCCAGATGGCTTTATAATTAACATTCGCGGTTCTCGTCAATGTCAGCTTAGAGAAGCAGTATGAGAACCAATTAATTTCATTATACTCGGGATGAATTTTCAACAGGGATAATGGCAACATTCTAATGTATGGAGGAGAGCGTTCAAAGGGTTCTTAGGTCAATTTTGATAAAACTTAACCCGCATTATTGATTCATAATAATGATATTGAATGCATTGAATAATGAAGCGTCGGTAGCTTAGTGGTTAAGGAGACGGCCTTGCGATCTCGGGTACGAATCCTGCTCATTACACTACCAACGTAAGCCTACTCCTAAGACAAGAAATTTAGCTCAGTTGGAGGGGTTAGGGGGATACTAGTAATTTCGGCTAGTAGTTCTAACAAATTATTCTGTCCCATATTACACAGCGTTGTCTAATCCAAACTTAGCATTTCGTTTATCGCCTAACCCTAGAGAAAATAACAACTTAACAGAAAAACTCAACATAACTATGTCCAACCCGGGCACCTAACCAATGGCCTCATATACAGTAGTCACGCTTGTTACCGCTGTGGCTACGCCATCTAGGAAGTCTTGAACTTTTATCTCATAAGCAGTCAGATTCCAAGTGCCCGGCTACGCCCCACGCTCCCACCGGGGACGTTACAATACGTAATTAATTAGCACTACAATGTGGTACGCGAGACTGATGCCAAATGACGTTTTAAACGATTCCACGGAGATAAACATTTATTTGTCAGAATGTGAACGCTTAATTAGCCGTCTGCGTCATCAAACCGCGGTCTAACTCGACGTAATGCCGTTTAATAAGTTGCTCTTCATTCAATGTGGGTAATACATTGCTTTATAGGGTTCCGTACCCCAAAATGTAAAAAAATTGAGCCCTTATAGATTCACTCTCTTGTCCGTCTGTCTGTCTGTCCGTTGAAATTTATACCACAATCAAATCAAATCAATTTATTGTCCAGTCAGTCAGTTGTCAGTTATCCAGTCTTCTATAGTCCCTATCAGGTCGGTCCTGAGTCAATAGGATAAAAAGATGGGCAAATTTAGATTTTCGTGAAAACTTTTTTTTTTTTAATTTAAAACTTTATGCACATGGGGATGTACAAAGGCGGACTTAATGCCAAAGGCATTATCTACCAGTCTACCTTGGGGTGATGCAGAGATAAATTGAAGTAGGTGCTCATATGGTTATGATGTAACATTATTACTATCATTAGCCGGTACAATAAATAACTATATGCATAATATACAACAACACACACATGTAAATATATATACATTGAATATAGTTGTTAGTACTAAAATTTACCTTAATTTTCAACTTTTTTATGATTCGAGCATTTTCTCATCACTTGTGCTGTAAGAACTTGCTTTTAACCCAAAATTGTCAATTCTTGGACAACCGGAAGTACCCTATAGGTTTTGAGTCGAAAACCCGACCCGTTGACCTAGTATCACGAAATTTAGCAAAAAACCAGGTTAAAAGTTGAAAATTGGAATTGATCGTTCGTTTTTACAGATAATGGTACGTAACCCTTCGTCCGACTCGCACTTGGCCGGTTTTTTTACATTAGAGCAATTCACCATCTCAACGTTAACCCCGGTTGCATACAAAGTTTGTACTTTTGAGCACGGGGCCCGCTCGTGTACCCTTCCTCTTGGTTTATCTTAACTTAGGCTTTTTTATGACCTATTCCAATAACTATGAGTGTATGTACTATTATATAGTAGTAGTATTAGTATATATATATGTTATATGTAATTGTATTAATAGCAATCAATAACAACTTACAACTTTTACATTTATAATACTAATTGACTCTAGTTAATTTCACATTCTAGTCCGCAATGGAATTCCGTTCTCATTGTATTATGAGCCTGTACTATCCAATAAAAAAGTTCTAGTATGATTTGTTTATCCTGATCATCTTATCTCAAAATTTTTGTGATTGAGAGTTTGGTTCGATTCCCCGGTAGACCAAAATGTTATGTATAATGTGCACCGTGTCCAGAAGACGGTAGACAATGCCTCTCAAGAAGTGGTACCAAAAATATAGTTGGTAATATGTGAATTCTATACACATCTGCATAACCCTTGCGAGTAACTTACATTATTACTAAGTAAAGTCACTTTTACGCGTCTGTCTGTTACAGTTTTCGTAGTTATTATTATTCATCCTAATAAGCTCTTGAAGAACAGAAAATCCGGCCCGTACCAAGCCGTGGCGGGTCGCTCGTATGACATAAGATATAGTAGTCGAAATGTCAACACTTAGGCATCCTAGACATCCCGACAAGTCTATAACTAAAGCCGGTGAGTCATCAATATCATCACCATGCTCATGAATACAAATTGATTCTACTAACTCAAACACTTCTATGACGTTATATGTATACTATACTAGCTGTTGCCCGCAGTTCCATCTGTGTAAAATATTGAGCCAATTCCTGCGACCCACAGGAACCGGTTCCCGGGATAAAGGAAGCCTATGCGCTTATCAACCTATAATCTATCTCCGTGTCAAACTTATTCCGACAACTCAGACGCGCACAGTATTCGTATTAGCCTTCAAACTGAAGTTGGTTTAGTTTTACGCCACTTCTGTCTTCTATTCCAACCCCAGACCAGTAAATTTGTCATTTAATGAAAGTGGAGGAAGCTTCTAGAATGGTCTAGACGAATAGTATATTTCTTTATTATTCTAAATTTTTCTATACACATAACATGTAAATATAAACAGGTCACTTGTGTTCGACTTATTAATAAACTAATCATTCATATTTAAATAGCCGGATGGTACCACTAGCAACAGCTAATAATATATTAAAAATTAAACATCGCCCGCAGTAAAACAGAGCCAAATAGAAAAAGATATATGTTTAATTAATATTCCTATCGTTTGAAAACGGAATCATTAATTACAAACGCCGCGCGCATACAGCCAATTTACACATACACACACAGAGGAACTTTTTGCTGAGTCTAGTAAACCGGATCGGTTAAGTCAGCTACTTTTTGCTCTGGCGACGAAGCACGATTCACGCTATAAAAGAAACTTTATCTTAGCAAAATTTCCGCTGATATAGTAACGCCATATTTTATCGGGTTACCGATATGTTTAAATAGAAAAAAATCTGTCATGCCGCTTTTTCCTGATGGAACTAAAAGATTAATGACGAATTGGTAGTTTGGTAGATTTTAAAACGTGGAAAATAAATCAATTAAAAGCTATCAGCAGCGAATAACTGACGACTCGAAAAGGTAGCTGGGATAGACTGGACGTGGAAGGCAATTCGGGTGCTACTGTGCACATTGGGAGAAGCCTATATTCAGCAGTGGACGGCAAAAGGCTAATTGATGATTTCATTAGCGAAGGGTTCGCATATAATGATGAGCACGAGTTTTCATCTCCAATACGTGAATACGTGGCTAGACCATGTCAGGTTACCTTTATAAAAATAATATATTCAGCCCATGCCACTTAATTCACGTGATAGAAAATTGTGTGTTGCTAATTTAGCGGACGCCGAACTTAATTGTTATCTTAGTAGAAAACAAAATGTATGTGTGAAAAAAGAAACAGCATAATACAATTGGGTGGTGATTAAAATATTGAATTACAAAAAAGTAGCACCTGAAGGATAAGTACAAGGTTAACAATTGACACCAATATCATTTCACCTGGATGATATCATGGAGGAGAAATAAAGAGACCTTGACTTCCACTTTTAATGAAAATATTAAACACAATAAAAGTGTAGTATGCAATGATTACGATCGAACGTGACAAATTGCCATTACTTTGCTTACCCGCATTTCAGAGGCACGCCTGCTCCCTAAGGTGACCCGGAAGTATTACGTGTTATTTATGATAAACATTAGCTTTTTACAATAAATACATAACTATTTTGCTTTAAATTACCATTATCTTGTGAAAAGAAAAATATTACGAGTATTATTTACTAATCTAAGTATTATTTACTAGGCAGGTTGGAAGACGCCGGGATCTCGTTGCGGTCCTGGGCGTGGACGTTCTCTCGTTGGATACCATGGTGAGGGCCGTGGTCTCCGACGGGAACAAGTGGCACACCGCCGCCTCTTTCTGATCCTGAGGTTATCCTTTCGAGGGCTTACCCGGGGGGCCCGGCAATGGACACTTGGGGAGGACACCGTGTGGTTTTAGTCGGTCCGATTCCGACACGCCCACCCCATCGTCGGCACCGATGGGGTGAAGCCCGTTGGGGTTTCCACACGCTAAAAAAAAACTGCATCCGAAACTGCTACCAACGTTGGTTTGCAAAGTTTGATAAAATTAGAAGAAACTCATGGGGTGTGTAAAGACATAACCAATTGGTGGGCTATTGTCTCTGCCTACTTCATAGGGATAAGGGGCGAGTATATGTATATATTTACTTACGGAATATAGAATCCATATGTAGAGTCTATATCAGAGGCTGCAGTTATTGCTAATATGCTACAATGCCGGACGAATGTTCATCAGAATTCGCTCCCGACATTTATTTTTAAACTTGCGCTGTTGAAAATTATGACCAATAATAACGTCATAGTTTAGTGTGACGTGATTGGTCATAATACGTACGAGTTTGGAGACACTAGTTCCCATACCAACTATGTTCAAGGGAAGTTTTATATTCCGTTATAATAAATCTACACGACTAGGTCTATGTTTCCATCACAAAGTAAAACTAATTTTACAAGACTGAGAAATGTTGCCGAATTATTGTCAGATCGAAGACCGTCATCTCCCCCAAGATATTTTCGAATGTTCTTTAGGAAACAATCTCCGGTGTCGTTTAGTGTACGTCAGCTATCCAATCAGGCCCTTGGCCCCTCGCATGCGTAAGCAAAACGATTACGTTCATGTTTATACGGGCCATAAATATACGTGACGGTGACGGAATATTAATTACCACGAGAATGAGAGTGTAAATAGAATACTAGTGTATTGTCTATAAGCGAGTTGCGCCCGGTGTCACCAGGGAATTCCGTGACTTTTCCGAAATTTTCTTTGATATAAACCTTGTCCTGGCAATATACGAACAAAACTAAAATAAATTATCCAAATTGGTCAAGACGTTCTCAATTTCGAGCTTAGCTTAGCTTAGAAATTCATTTTTATTTATATAAGATACTAGCTGTTGGTCGTGGTTTTACCCGCGTGTAATTCTGATCCCGATACCGCTACCCTTGGGAACCAATTCGAGGTATAAAAAGTAACCTATGTGTTATTTCAAACTATAATCTATCCCTGTACAAAATTCCAGCTAGATCCGTTCAGCCATTAGAGTGTGACTGAGTAACAAACATCCAAACCTCCTCACAACCTTTCACATATTTATAATATTAGTAGGACATTAGGAAGTCCCATTTGCCTCATGGTTATAGATTTACGCTTATATACTTTTTGTAAATAATTTTATTGGTGGTCGGTGTAGAAAACTCAAAATTTGTAACACAAGTGTCGACAGGTCGATGTGTTCGCGGTGAAATTACATAAGTTTATGTTAGCCATTAGTTTGAACAGACAAGTGTGGATATTTTGACAGTTCACACATTTTATAAGATTATTTTGAGATTTATTATGTGCGATTTTTATAAAATTTACATGTTTCTCGACTACCAATAGCGTGGGATCCAATTGTTCACTTACTCAATCTCAAGACAGCAATACTTCAGAACAGTTTGAGCTCATTCTGCGTATATACTAATACTAAAAAAACTTTTTAGAAAACAAGCTTTTATTTAAAAAAAAAGCATCAAATGTATTAAATAAAAAATAATAATTTTATGCAAGGGTTGTGCTGATTTCGAAAAGCTTGTATCGCGCAAGTTTTTTTTTGTGTTCTAATTGCGACAAAAATTCTTGAAATCAGCACAACCCTTGCATAAAATTATTATTTTCGTTTTAGGACAACAAGTTTGTTTAAAAACTTGTTTTTAAAAATATTTTTTATTCATTATGTTATTTTTGTCTTTTATAGTTACAGAAATTTAATGTAGAACCAGAGTACATGCCAAGACCAGCCAAAGTAGCTCAACACAATGAGTCTATCTCATTTCGTTGCAGACCACCTGCCGTCTCCATCTTCAGACCTTTGGAAATCATATAGCACTAGACTATTTGTCAATACAAAAAAAAACCCAAACTCGATAGGTTCATCTTATTGAGTTTAGGGTTCTTACGACAACCTTCCTACTTTATCATCAGACCGTGAATACCATGTAATGTCAGAGTTTGTCAAGAAGAAACAAATGAGCCCAAACTCGGTAGATTTCACTTGTTTAGTCTAGGAGTTCTTGGCCATAAGAACTCCTAACATTCCTACTCCATCGTCAGCTTAGCTCCATAGTACCATATTAATGAATTGTCATTCACTAAACTTGTATGCAAAATTTCGTCTTGATCGATTGAGGATAAGTGCTTCTAAATCCAGTTACAAAATTTGACCCGAACTAACTTACTTACATACAGCATAACATAACATAACATAAACACACGCCTATATCCCCGAAGGGGTAGGCAGAGGTGCTAGCACCCACGTTTCGCACGTTTACATACAGAGCACGACAAATAAAAGCTTTTACTGCTATCTAGTATTTCCGCCACCGTGGCTGCTAAAAAGCAATCGAAAATTTGGGTATAGTGTCACAACAATAATCTAGCGACTATTAAGACTACATGTCTTTCGTAAAAATATATCTAAATGGCAGTGAAAACCATTTAAAAAATTAGTTGTATAGTTCAAACAAATTGCACGATGACACACAGACTCGTTAAAGTAACGACTATGTAATGATTTTAATGTGTTGAACAACTTTAGTCATTAACAGTACATAGATATCAGAATTATAATGTTATAAACAGTACAAAGATACGTCGATAATAAATTGTAAGCGGAACTGCTATCATAAACCTCGAGAATTTTTCCCATAGTCGTTCCATTTGAACAGCGATAACCTGATGACATCACTAGCTTGTATACACTGTTCGTATCACTATAGATGAGTCTTTGAAGCTAAATAATGAATATGATGAGTGTCATATACTATAAACATACGTGTCGACTACACAAATTCTTGATGCTGTTCTTGAAAAAAGAAAAAGAGAATGTATTCGAAAACTGGGCGCTTGTTTGAAATGTTTAACACAACGATAGCAGAGGAAATTTGTAAGGATACAGATTAAAGGCTCTTTTTCTTCTTCTCACTTTTTTCCTTGGAATAGGTTCCTCTAGGTTGCGGGAACGGGATCGGTATTCTAGTAGTTGATCATTTTGTAGTTGGTAAGTTTAGTTGATCGATATGGAAGTAGCAGTCAAGACAGCGGGCGAAGCCACTGGCAACAGCTAGTAGTGTATAAGGAAAGTATATAATATATAATTGTTACAATGATTAAATGATTAATGCCCACTCAGCTTAATATAAACATTGGAATCACAATTGTTTTGACAATTGAAAATGGCAGAATCAGAATTGCAAATAGCCATTAGTATAAATCCGGCAAATATTTGTTACATTTAATGTTTGTTTGCAGCCTTGACGTGTTTGAGATGAATGAGGATAGTGTTATAAATATGTATGAATTTATTACAACGGACGCGTTTACTAATTGGATTTAGGCTGAATTTCACTAGTTAACCTTTGTTCAAGTTAATTGAGTTCTCACGTGGGAACGCTAAGTCAAAATCAAAAATCATTGTTTCTGTATTGAACAATTCATCATCATCATCATCTCAGCGTAGTTCCTGGCAGCTTCTGCGGTTTCCATCTCGGTTGCCGAAGTCGTTCTCCTTCACATTATTAGCGTTATGACGGGAGCATGTCCGAGGAAGTGTTCCGAGTCTCGGAGTTTTGGGCCTCGAGACATCGTGATAACACATACCGATTAAAATGTTTGACTAAAGCGCCCTGATCCGATATACTGAACATCCACACTGACAATTTGTCAGGTGAAGTTGGATACCAATATTATAAAATACGCAGGGGTTTAAGTGGTTACCTCGCCAACCGCTACTTCGAATCGATCCCCACTTGATATAATAATGTTTCATTCCCAGATAATAATAAATACTCCATCTGGTACGGTTATACTGTGAATCACATTTGTTTATTAATAAATGAACCTCCTGAGGACAGAAAATACTTAACATAGGGACAATTTCCTGAGTTCGGGTTTGTCGTATAACAAAAAATATCAGTAATGATACAATTCAAACACGTATTTTTAAATAGCAAAAGCGACACAAGCAGAAAGATAAAATTGTCTAAATAGTCACAACGACACCCAGACGTGTCGTGCAAACTTCGGTACGACTAAGTAATTGCCGTTTACAGTTTATCGCGAGGAAACTTCACATCTGACTCAGTCTGCATCTCTCAAACGACTTCTTTTCAACATTTGTAAAGAAATTCAGTATGTTGATAGTTAACTAACAGTCTTATTAAAAGAAATGTTGAAGTAATTACTATGCTAACTTTTCCTATAACTTCACATTTGAATAAGTCAACATCCTTACCTAGTTACAGTTTCTTCACTTACTAGAAACTATATTATTACTTGATACAATTCTTTTATCTAGTAATAATATAGTTTAGTTCTTTTATTCTATTCTAGTTATGTGTGTATTTATCGCAGGTTTATAAGTGCCCGGTTAATGGCTAGGCTCGCCACCTATTACATTGGGACCTAAACATAAACTGGCGAAATGTGGGTGCTAGCACCTCTGCCTACCCCTTCGGGGATATAGGCGTGAGTTTATGTTTATGTATATATTCTTTTATCTTTTACTTAACGTAAAGTTTTCAAAGGAATAACACGCCACTGCATATTTACTCAACTAATTATTAGTTATAAAATCCAGCCCGACTTCATTGAAGGTTGTCTTATTTTCGCGCCCGTGTAACCTCTTCTTGGGTTCACAGTTGTTTTACAAAGTACCGTTGTGATAACAAAAGAAAACATCGTTCACTTGCAGAATCTCATCAACAAAGCGACCGCATAAATTGTCTAGCTAGATCTTTTGAAACGAGTCGCGTTCTCGGTCATGCCTAGTTCGCTACGGCCATTTCGGCTCACGTCCTGTCGCTGACACACCACTCTCGGCAAAAACAACGTGCCTCCACAATACTACAATAGGTGGCTGAGCTGAGCGGTTCCTCCTCCCCTCCCAATCACGGCCCCACCCCCACAGTCGCCACTTGTATGACTCAGCAGTAAGCTTTAGATCAAATTCGACGTCGCACAAATCAAGTGCCATGTTTTTAGCCGTAAATAGCTGTTTTTTGTTGATAAAGTGCTGGTAATAAACATACTTGCAAAGTAAAAGTAAAGAATAAATTATAAAAGAGTACTTACATAGATGATGAAAGTTATTTTTATGTTTTAATAAAAGTTAAGGTAAACTCAGTAGAATACTAACAGCATTCAAGAGAAACTTTCTTGAGGTTTCGTCCAAGCGTATGGAAATTGTTTGAAAAGTATAATAAAAACGGTAAACTGTTAACAGTTTACCGTTTTTACTAGTCAATCCTTAATCTCATTAAATAAGATTAAGGGTTGACTAGTAAAATTTTAATTAAAAAAATAAAACCGGCTTTAAAAATCACCAAGAACAGACATGGAAAAAGAAAAGTAACTGCATTACAAATTAAATGTTTTCAGTGCTCTTTCAGTGTTTTTTTTTTGGTTTTTGAAGTCACTTTTTTTAAAATTAAAATTTTATTAATTTCTTCCCTTTTATAGAACGTAACTTAATTTATATGGGACCACTCGCACCTGGAAGCTAAACCAAACCCGATGTTAAAAGAATTCTTAAAATCGGTTCCTAAACGACGGACATATATACCGAAATTGTATACTGAACTACGAACCCACTTACAGAATATAGGCGTTGTTATGTAATAGCTTATACAATGCCTATATATGCGATAGCAGTAATCACGGTTGCTTTGCTGGCATTGAAACATACCATCAGATATTTACGAAATTTAAATGGGACTACCTCTCGAGAAATTTTCAAATGGGTTCAGGTGTCTTCGAGTCATCGGGGCATACATTAAAAAAATCCTACGAATTGACAACCTTCCTCCTTTTTGGAAGTAGGTTAAAAATAAAACTGGTTTAACATTGAGGCATCGGTACAACTAATCTGTTCCTGTGAAAGCATGTCATTTTGTTTTAAAAATTAACATGACAAAGGATCCGAAAGGTGAACAACACAGGCCGAAACGGAAACGCAGTCGCGCCGCTGGCTTCCGATACGAAACGGAATCCAATTAGCCATCCCATCTCGTCGGTTTTTATTAACCGGCCGAATCACCGAGCATGGTGGAAAAAAACAAACGTGCTATGCGAAAACGGCTTTCACGAGACCTCCATTAAAACCATTTTAATGGTCACCGTACTGTATACAAAAAAATAATTATGCGAAGTGTGTGTAATAAAGAAACGTAAAAAGCAGGTTGAAAATGTATCCAACTGTGAGTGAAATAGAGAATGTGGGGACGCGATAGAGATTTAAATAGGGAGCCGTTTGCAGCATTCCGACTCTTATTTTAATGGCCATTATTTATTAATTGAACTTTTTAATCTTAGTCACGTCTAATGAAGTTGAACGATAATAATTATATTATCTTATAATATAAAAATTGAGGAAGTACCGAGTACTTATCCATAAAACTAATAGCAGATACTTATATTTTTAAAGCAACTTATTGAACAAAGAAATTATTAGAGTTTGTACAGTATATTATTATAAATAGATACGTCGTCCATTGTTGAGCGAGCTACTACTTGTCTTATCCATTGTGTTCGAATATGGCAGACACAATAAAACCTATTATCTAGTATGGTTGGGGTCGACCTCAAAGAAATACACCTATTAAATTTATGACATAAGCCCGGGTCCACTTATGCTATAGAGATTTGGCACACTATCATCTTTAAAATAGTAAATAATGTATTTGTATATTGGTTCGATTATTACACACAACCTAATGCGTCCCAGCGCGTCACCAAACAGTGGACAAGCTTTACCTTTACGTATTCCTACTTTACTCTAAGTTTAACCTTGCCCATAGTTGACTATAGGTTATATTATTATTTAGACGGCAATAGGCTCGCCCCCTATTACATTGGGACCTTAACATAACTGGCGAATCGTGGGTGTTTAATACACCTGTCTACCCGTTCGGGAATACAGGCGTGAAGTTATATATATAGATATATATATTATACACAAAAATACCAGATTATGTCGACTGAAGCAATGCAAGTGACACGCTCGGTTGTCATACCATTTAGTGCACACGCGGTATCTAGCCTAGATTTCACCAAGTATAGAAACTTCGTTACCACATTTTACGCAATGAATTTCATCGAGTGATAAGTAAGAAGGTAGTTTAGTTGACCGATATTTTCATTTTACATGTGCCTGCGCTTCCCAGCCCGTATTTAATTAAATATACAAATTAAACAAATCGTTTCCAAACCACCTGTTTCCTGCAACGGAAGAGATTATTCAACAAGTAATAGAGGTACATGAATGTCACAGCAACTTAGTTAAACATGGGGTATAAAGAGCCACAACTATTCCTCGATATAAAGCTTACAGCCTTGGGAGCACTAAATTGAGACATAAATTACGCATTATGACGGCACAAACAGTCGTAATAAACAACTGTATGATCGCGTTCATAAGAATAATATGAAATGTTTATATTCAGTTCGAACATCCATGTTGTTCGCGTACACTGGTTAATGCCGACTACTAGTTTTTTTTTTTGTATACACTTTATTTTAAACGTAAATTCAATATCTGGTAGTTTTTGGAATTTGTTTTGGTTCATGTATTAATATTTCTTCTGTTGTTTCTATGGTATATCATCAGCCTAGATTTAGTGTGCTGTCGCGTTAATTGCGTTCTTCAAGGAGCTAGATCCTCTAGTATAGAATGTCTTTAATAAAGGAAAATCGACTCTAACGTCGATACATCAATCTATTTTTTTAGGATACGGGTCCGGAACCTTGCCATACACTACCAACGTGAACCCACTCCTAACACAAATAATTTAGCTTTGCTGAAGGGTTTAGGGCGAATATTTTTAATTTCGTTACTATTCGTCGTATACTAAATTCGTCAATATTCAATACAATATTCTTTATATAAAAAAAAAAAGAACTACGCAAACTCTGAGGACTGGGCATTGAATTGGACTGGAAATTGATTCGGTGTTGTAGCGAGTAACAGTAGCCTTCTATCACTGCTTCCACCACGACATGGCTTATTGGTCTTCATACATTTCAGTTTTCTATTAAATATACATTCAAGTCCGGCTTTAATATGGTAACCCTAGGATATTCAGAAATAGTTTCCTCACACAGAGACTTCGCGCAATTTATATTTTTAGACGTTTAAATATTGAATCGGTTGCGCCCACGACCTGAAGAGCACCGAATAGAACTCCTCAAAATACATTTTCTTATATTGCTAATAATATAACATACACACTTTATTTCGCTTTCAGCTGTATCAATTGATGATTACAAGTTAATGGACGCTATTAAGCAGAATAAACGTTCTCTCAACTGTGTAGTCGTATTGTAAATTAATAATGACAAAAAATACGGCAAATTAACATTTTCTATTAATAAACCAACTTTCACTGTATCTTGTGGTCCCGCACCTGGTGAGAAATTTATAATATAATTTGTTGATATATTTTAAATTACGATTTATTACAGCTTCCAATTTCAATCCCCATAATAGTAGTTCTTGTCTATGGAGATCCCCCTCCCCCCCATAGACAAGGACTACTATTCGACTAGCAGTTAAGAATAAAAATTGAGTCACTTCGGCCTAAGTCGAACTAACATTTTACCAGTTGCTCTGCACAAATTACGCGTAAATTTTATATATGTAAGCCCCGACGCAAAAATTGATGAAAATCAAACCCAATTGGTGTCCCACTAAAATATAATCAGACATAAAACGTATTTATTTATACATAACCACCCCCGCTGGCCGGCGGGGGGTATCCGAAGGGATTTCCGCACGTAAAAAAAAAACAAAAAAAAACATGTTTTCCTACATCAAATTATTGCTTTCAAAGAGCTTTCTAAGACTTGTCTAGACCAAGGCCGGCTTCTTAATACCGTTCGATTACACTTCGACGCGTAAAGATCAATCAGGAACAAGACACATTTCTTGGTAAATATAATGAATCTCGGCACAATTTTGCAAAAATCTTGTTTGCGAATTCATACATTCCGCAACGTAGATCAAAGCGACACCGCAACGACTAAAGTGGTTTGATAAGCACATTATTATTTAGGGGACAGAACGAGGCCAAATCTTGGGCCGCTATACCAGTTAGACATTCGAGAGCTCTGGAGAGGAAATAACGTCCCTCCCGACGACCTTCCCCTCCTTTTGTGTGAAAATCACATTAGCTATTGTTCGGCGGGACTTTGTCGACATTGTATGCCAAATTAACTATATTTTCTTATTATTAAATACATACCATAATATTCTATTACGGTTTATTACCTTGCTGTTGCCCGTAACTCATCCCATGTAAAATATTGATCCCGTTGCCTTGATCCACAGCGACCTAGTCACGGAATAAAATGTTCCAGATTATAATGAACTGTGCCAAATTTCATCTAGAATCGTTCAGCCGCTGTTGGTCATCCATTTGTCCTCACTACCTTTCACACTTATAATATTAGTTAGATGTTTATTTAAAATGGCGAAGTAGCTGTATTCGTTTTGTTATGTAAGCTTCAACAATTCTAGACACTAGTTTGCCAAAGCTGGAGCCGTTTCCTGTATACATTAAAACTTTTTTTATCTCCTGAAGTCCTTTTGTGGAATTTTCGAGTATGAATACAGTTGTTGTTATTTGGTACGTTTTTGAAGATAAGCCAACATGTTTTATGCGTATATTTGGCTTCTCGTGGAATCTAATTTTTTTTTGATTTTTTTTTTATAGTAAGCATTGAAAAATACTGTGGAATAAATTTATGTGACTATAACCTCAACAGCTTCATTTAAACAGACGCAAAAACGCTATTTATATAATAATTGAACAGTGACAACGGGCTCACAGTAACCAAAATTAATCATAAAAGTAATAGAGAAGAAAATTAGTCTCCCGCGTTTAATATTACCACAGAATATTAAAAGGTCCAATTTATTATCATTCTGTACGTGATTGCCCAACAGATAATGAAATGTGAACGTGATGAGCGTATATTTGACGAAAATGAAAACTTTATAAGTTTATTACGTAACACGGACGGTTCATCGTTTTTATTACCTGGGCTGTAAACAACCATGGCGTTAATACTGCGGCCAGCACATCCTACACAACGAGGACTAATATAGGACTATACAAACTATTATACTCCTGACTGGAATTCACCCATGCCTTAGGCTTCATAAGTAGACTTGAAAATATGAAACGACCTATTGAGATACGACATCATATGATGGCTTATGAGTGCTTGTAACATCAGCAACCTCAGTATATTGAAAAACACTTGTATCTCTAGAGTCTATTTTGTCAAGCTCACGGCCCACCTGATGGAAAGCGGTTACCGTGGCCTATGGACGTGCGCAACACCAGGGGCGTCACACTCGCGCTGCCGACCCTGTAAAAACCTAATGCCCTTCTTGAAGAACCCCATATTCGATCAATAAAATAGCAGAAATTTGTCACATGAATAAAGACTACTTATTTCATTGGTCAAAGAGACACAAGAGACATGAATCTACAGTGCCGTACTGCGGAGGCTGGTGTTGCACCTACAGAGAAGTAAAGCAGAAGAATAAAGGAAAAGAAGAGGGTTAGGCAAGGCCTCCGGCATTCTCACTACCACACGTAAGCCAGCATACGGTTACTTAGCATAAGTTAACATAACATAACATAAACTCACGCCTATATCCCCGAAGGGGTAGGCAGAGGTGCTAGCACCCACATTTCGCCAGTTTATGTTTAGGTCCCAATGTAATAGGTGGCGAACCTATTGCCATTAACCGGGCACTTATAAGCATGCGATAAATACACACATAATTTCGAAAAGCATCGAAAAGTCATTGGTGTGTGCCCTGGTAAAACCTGGGATCGAACCCGAGACCTCGTCTCAGCAGTCCATTACCCATACCACTAGGCTACCGCGGCTACTTAAGCATAAGTTAATTATAAGTAAATAAGTAGTTAGTAAAATTTTAGAGCCGAAACTAACCTCACATGCTATCTGGTGTCAATCAAAGGTGAGGCTCTGACGCAGCTTGTCCTCTCGCAGTTGGGAGGTCAGATGGCAATTGCTTACGTAATAGCCAAAATAAGCATAAAATGGAAGCCCCGAATGCAACCGGGATCAACGGTAAGGTGATGATAATGAGAAAGTACTTCCAGAGTGTATATGTATGAGTGTAAAACGTGTCGAGAAGAACGTGGCTCTTAAATATGAACGTTTAACTGTTATGTATTTAACTGCGATTTTGTATCTTTCACACGTGCCTCCCTAGTAGGGCGGCACCAGATACGAACGTGAATTTCGTAATACCCTCCCACCCTTTATACAATCAATATGGCGTCATTTGGACAATAATACACAAAGCCGGTGGATAATTACAATTTTAATAGGTCGGTCAGCCAACTGGGTTGTATCAGCACCCCCCACCTCATCGGAGGAGGTGCTATGGAGGGAATTAACGATCAGTTGTACTAAAGAACTTCACGTAACTTAAAATGTATAGTTTTATAGGATATACATTAAATATGAACCGGAATCTTAATTTTCTGTTTCTATAAAAGGTTGGGATATACGATACCTGGTTTGGGATAAGTGTTATTGACTATTCAGTTAGAAAATTAAAATTGAATAACCAATAATACTTATCCGAAACCAGCTCAGCTGCCGCATTTAAATAAAATTAAAATTACGACTGCCCTAAAAATACCGAAACAAGTTTGATAGCAGGCGAGACGCATTTTTTTTTAGCATTTGGAAACTCCCACGGGCTTCACATCATCGGTCCCGACGATAGGGTGGGCGTGGACTAAAACCACACAGTGTCCTTCCCAAGTGTCCATTATCGAGCACCCCGGGTAAGCCCTCGAAAGGATAACCCCTGGGTTACCGGCGGACTTTGGCCGCCACCGCGGCCTCGCCTCGTGGGGTCGGGTTTCATTCCGTGTCGGTGAGTTAGCAGGCGTGAGTAGGACACTCACGACACGCCTCTCTGCCACGGTCATTTTCTTTCGGTTTACGAGTTGCAAATGGGTCCCGCCTGCTATCAAATTTGTTTCGATCTTCTTAGGGCAGTTGGGTTTTTTATCAATAATTTTATTGTATACTTTTTAGTTATATATATTTTCGAAATCACCCTTAAAAGCTCTTCATTTTGATAGCCTTCTCGATAAGTTTAAGTGAAAATATTTTTATAAAAAATACGCCATTTTGTTTTTATTTTTTATTTTTATACACCTACTGGGTATTTGCGCTTTCACAGTAAATACGAATCTAACGACACCCCTTAAGCTAACATCCATTGAGCCGTTCAGGCTGCAGAGCGTGCCATATAATTATACATACATACATACTCTCGAACAACATAACCCTACTTCTGGCACCAGTTGGGTAAAACAAAAGAAGCTAAACATCTGTATCGTAAAACTTTTAGAATTAAATTTTTCAAGAAAAACAAGCCATTAAAAATAGTAACAAATTTTATTAATTTTAAATGTTACGTGCACTAAACGTAATCAAACCGAAATTGGATTACTATGGAGGGTTTTTCGCAATCGTGCACGGTGGTACCTACCCGACCGAATTTTGTGAAAAAATTTGTGTCACCAAATTTCTACCACCAGGTGTCACCCTCATACGGTGCAAACAATTTCATCCAGGACGGGTCATAAAGACTTGGAATTCTTGAGGGGGGGGGGGAGCGGAGGGGGGAGGGAGTTGTAAAACTGTAAAAGATGGGTCACGTAGTATGGGAACGTTCCCTAGGTACCACCATGAATTAAAAATATTATTTTTAATTGATCGTTCTTACATTCTACTCAGTGAATAAATCGTGAGAACCCAGATCAGCTAAACAGATTTTTACTGTTGAAATCCAGCCTTATAGCCGCGGTAGCCTAGTGGTATGGGTAATGGACTGCTGAGACGAGGTCTCGGGTTCGATCCCAGGTTTTACCATGGCACACACCAATGACTTTCGATGCTTTTCGAAGTTATGTGTGTATTTATCGCAGGCTTATAAGTGCCCGGTTAATGGCAATAGGTTCGCCACCTATTACATTGGGACCTAAACATTAACTGGCGAAATGTGGGTGCTAGCACCTCTGCTTACCCCTTCGGGGATATAGGCGTGAGTTTATGTTATGTTTAAATCCAGCCTTAGAAAATATCTAGTAGTTGTAACCTTTACTGATGATCTAATAATGAATAAAAACTCCTAGCACATCCACTCAGAAATTTCAGTGCAAAATCTATTGAATTGCAAATCAGATTCGCTCGTAATGAAATAATTAATGCTATTTGTATTGTTGATTGTATCGGCTGCTTTAATGAAATAATATGAATATTTATACCCTAAAGCTAAGTTTATATCTGTTTTATCAGCCTATAATTTATTCTTGTTTCACTACAAAGATAAATTATTATAATGTGTTAAGCTTGCTTAGCTCAAACATTTAAAACTCGAACACGGTGACAACTTATTGAAAAGAAAGGTTCTTTATTGTAGGTTGCAAAGCTTTGAAATTGTCCGAACAATTTAGATCGACGATCAAGTATGATCAAACTAAAACCACTCTGCGATTCATCGAATAAAACGTGAGTACGCAGTTTAGTTTTAATTGATCTCGTTTCTTATGAATAGAAAATCATGGATGTTCCAATAAAAGCACACATTCACATTTCTTGAATGGCATTATGAGTCGTCCAACGACCTATCTACCGATATGTATGAATGACAAGTTCCCTTTCTTTATCCACAACGCTTTGTAGTGTGTGATCTCGTCACGTAATTATTATCTTAATATGTATATTAGATAAGAAATGGGTCGGTTACAGTCACTTCAAATCGGTTTCATTTTATTAAACACTAGCTGACCCGGCAGACTTCGTACTGCCTCAATCGATAACAACTTCCATATTTATTCACCTTTTAAACCTTCTCTGGACGTCCACAAACAATTCAAGACCAAAATTAGCAAAATCGGTTCAGCCGTTCTCGAGTTTTAGTGGGACTAACGAACAGCAATTCATTTTTATATAGGTATTATAAAAAACATTAAAACAGTAAGTTCTGTTAAGACTCGTATGACAAGGTATTATGACGTTATATGTTTTATTGTCAAAGCTTTTACCTACTAAAAGCATCTACATTATATAAAACAAAGTCATGTTAGTGATGACATGGATAAACTCAACTCATTCTACAACGGATTTTTATTGATCTTTGATTTTTCAGATTGGTCTCCGCCTGTAGGTACTGTGCCATTTTGTGATTTTACTTTTTGCGGAAATCACCACATTTAACCCCCCCCCCCCCAACGCCCACCTGCGGGGGTGATTATATCGAACTCGAACCGACCAAAACCTCACGCTGTCTCGGGTCTTTAATGCCGGAGTGCAAGGATACGTTCAGTAAATAAATTGAGCTGATAAGGTAACCAACATAACTTGATTCAAGGGGGAACGAAGTTTGCTGGGTCAGCTAGTGTTTGCATAAAAGTCGCATAACCGAAGTAAAAGCCGCGAATCAACCGGGAACCACGCTAAAATGATGATTCATGACTGCGGCGAAGCCAAAACAGGAGGTTTATTAAAGTTCTTTTATCATATTTTAGCCAATGACATTTGTGAAATGACTCAGTTTTATTATCTACTTTATACTTAGGTAAACAGTTACAGATATGAAAATCTTTAGCAGTTATTCAATGTCATGAATTTATTTCATATCAAATAAATATCTTAAAAGTTGGGAAGTTATTTCATTTTTACGCCGCCGTACAACTTGAAATGAGCGGCCGCCTTTACAACGTAGAAAACCTGCAAGCCTCTAGGTATAGTCTATAGTATAATTATGCGCATACAATTGACCGGCGACAAGACACCGCGTTTGATAAGTCATTTATATTATTTAAGAGTTTGATAGTGTTTTACGATCAACAAGCAGCATTATAGACCGTTATTGCAATTTGTCAATAAGATTTCAATTTGTAATGTTTTAGAAATCATTACGATTTATGAGACGAGGATGTATGGACAACAGCTAGTACCTTATTTTTTTTTTTTCGTGCGGTATTCTCTTCGGATGGGGGGCCCCCCGCCGGCCAGCGGGGGCGGTTATGTCGGGCTTGAACCGACTAAAACCGCACGCCGTCTCGGGTCTTAAGACGGGGTGTAAGGTTACCCATAGAGCATATCCCTCGCACCCCGACTGACCCTGGGCCATCTCCGAGCACCCCGGGCAACAGCTAGTACCTACTTCTTCCGAAAAGTGTTGAATGTTTAACAGAAGCCACACTTTTTTAATTCATAGTGTCTTTTTTTATCCATATTAATAAACTGAAAAAGAGCACAAACAGTAGCGTTTTGTTTGTTTGCTGCCCACGCATTGCCGACCCTGTCAAAAAATAGTACCCCTCAAGTCTCATGGGAAACTATTGTCAGGGAATTGAATCCACAATTAAAGCATCCGCGAAAGAAAGAGATAGTAATATTGCGTAATGATGTGTAAAAGTGACTGTTAGAAATGGTCGATATAGAAAATGGGTCACAAAAGGCATTTAGAGGAAGGGACAGCAATGCATTATATAACAATATTCAAACTAACCCTCACGTAATTATTGTATTTCAAGTAGGGGGATGTTAACGGTCGTAGTTATGCTATATGTTCATAATGATGAATATGTGTTGCGATGCTGTTCCGTCGGTTTACAACAGAAATATCCAAACTATTATTACCAATACTAAAGGAATTTAGTTTTTAATTTAGCTTGAATTTGGCTGGAATTTATCACACAGGCAGACATTTAGATTCCTGTGGGCGGAACCGCGTGCAACAGCTAGTTTAAAAAAAAAATTGTTATTTACATTTTATTAATTCTTAGTAATTTAGCTTATACACGTGTTTGCATTAATGAAGGACAACACTCAATAATAATTGTTACAATGTAAATACTGATTAACACATTCAACTTTTGAATGAGGAAAAAGGAATTTTAATTTATTGTATACCATTGTGTATACAAAAGTATTGTTTGTAACCGTCGAATTGATAAACTGAACGTATAGACAGACATAATTCATATGCTGAGTACATTTACACTTGTATAAACGTCGTCGATCGCATAAAATAGGTATATTTTGTAAAAAGCGTCGGTAGCTTAGTGGTTAAGGAGTCGACCTTACGATCGAGAGGTCCCGGGTTCGTATCCTGGCCATTACACTACCGACGTGAACCCACTCCTAACAAGCAATTTAGCTTAGCTGGAGGGGTTAGGGGGAATATTAGTAATTCCGATGTCTAATATTCTTTAAAACAAAACCATGTAATATCCAAGATAGTATATAGATTTTAAGCGTATGGTACTGTACCATTTACGTACATCATAACACGGTTGTATAATAAACTCATGGCATACAAAGTATACATGCGAGCGATCGAAAATCATCAAAACCATTAAAGTTCACATTAAACCGCAATATAAAAACGAACACTGAATTAAAAGAAAACGAGTTATGAAGACACCTTTCCACGGCCTCGAGCGAGAAAACAAAGCTAAATAAAATCGAGGCAATGATTGTAGCCGAGTATTTAAAAGGAACGCGCAATCGATTGCCGATCGACAACCCGCCTGTCCGGTCGTGTGGCGAGAACGTGTAGATACCTACGTATGTGTGCTGTCTATGTACACAACCACACCGCCGACTAACGGATGTGGTCTGTTCGTCTCCGTCCATCTATTTAACTAGAAGTAGCTAAGCGAGATTCATGGATGTCATATAAGCGTGTAATATACACGCGAACGTTGAAAAAATACTGCGAAAATTCTGATGCAAGGCCCTCGTGGAAAAGTAAATATGTACTGACTAATGTTACGACTCACAAATTGTAGATGGAAAACCGAAACTTCATCATCATTCACTAATGGAGAGAGAACACACTAACTCTTATAGCAAGTTCTAATATTCATACCACGGACTAAGTTTATCATCTTCACAAAATTGATGCGAAAACAACAACCAATTCTGTGGAAACTAAACTTTGTTAAGTAATCGCCAACCCTAGATCGTGAAGGCAAGCCGAGCGGAGTTACTCAGTCGTTATCTGCACTTGCTAGTTAGGTATAAGAGTAGACTATACGTAGTTACTTTTTGACATAGCGTGTAAGATAGGTCGAGGCGAACCGATGCGCTACACCACGTTCTCTTGCCTTTGTTTACGGCTCCACTACTAACATACGTACGTATTATATATGTTGCTATGCGCGTTTATACATCTGTGGGCTAGTATAGTGCCAACGATTTCAATGGGACATTGTTCATTTAGGTGGTCGTACCTACGCTCGCTGAATAGGAATGCGAAATTTTTGGAAATTCTATTGCTATTATAGATTGCATAAAACTATTTGCGTGCTAAGTATGAATCGTTTACGGTAATGTGTTGGCGTGATGGAAGAGTATGGGTGTGAAAAAAAACGGTATAATTATTTTTATTAATAATTTACAAAATTTTATACGTAATAATAATGTGTACGTGTTTTTACTATAGTGCGCGTATTGTTCGTTGGGCAATAATGTTACGATATCTTTACGGTCGCGTAGTAACAAGAGTATGACGTGTTCGGAGAATGTTTGTTATCAAATTGCCGCGACAAATTACACATACCTACTTGGGCTCTAGAGAACATTAGTAGGATTTGTAGTATTATCTTAAAAGATACTACAAAATCTTACTAATTTTAAAAATATGAAACGAAATTGTAATATGCTTAGATCTCGAGAATCACAATGCAATATGTATGACTTTTTGCCAAGTTTCAATACATTCTCAAAGTTCTTTATTGCTAAAGTTTTGCTACACAATTTATATAGACGAATGTAGCAGCCACAAAACCATTTGTTACAAAGTTATTAAAAAAAAAACATAATTCCAGAAATCTCAAGTTTATTCCATAAAGAAAAACTTTTTATTGAATTTATAAAAGCAATATATTATAAGAGAACTTCTTTCATCAAAATTATCAAAACTCAAACCAATAACAATATGATCAAACATTCGAAATACCTACCCCCTTATTGAAAAATAAAAAGGAGGAAAACTTCTAACGAACAAATTAATGAAACTTGTTAAGAATTCAAACAAAAGCAAAGCTCGACGGCGTACAAACGAAAAAACCTAAATAGGTAAATAATGAAAGGTGAAAACTTTGGAATGAAATCCATTCAAACTTTTTACCAAACAAACTTAGTTGGGTGAGAACTGTGAGCCACTAATTTAACTTTTGTTCAAGGGACATGAACAATGTTCAACCAACCAATATTTTGGTTGGTACTGATGGTAAATACAACTAGAAGTTCAGAGTTCATACTGCAGGGAAAAGGAGTATCTAAAACTGCATAAGTCTATTGTACTGCATTTGCTTACTGGAATTTTGGGTTCCAATATCAATTGGAAGCTCTACCACCACTATTTACCTAATGCTGTTCCCTATAGGCCAAAAGGGGCTTCCAGACAATACATTTTTATGACCAATCTGACTAGATTGACAATCAAATTGTGTAGTGTTGATAGTTGAATGTATGTGTCGATGGAAATTGGCAAATCAATTGGATAATCAAATTGCATTGTGTGGAAGGCTCCTAATGACAACATTATTCTCAAGGTATCATGCAGACATGTTCTAAAATTAAGCAAGTAAAAAGTAAAGGTATTCAAATTAGTACAAAAAATTAAACACTGAACATTACTGTCTTACAGATTGTTCATGCATGATCAAAAAAACGAAAACATAACTTTGTTTATCAGTGCATGTACTTGAAAAAGCACATACTATGATATGTTAAGAACGGATGTGCTGAAGTCTATTAGCCATGCAAAAATTTACATAAAGCCATTTCATTTAAATTCTACTAAGCTAGCGCACATGCTACCAGCCCATCTCATGATAAACTGTACATGAGAAACTTAAGAAACTGTCATACCATAGGACTGCATGTATCATCCAGCTACTGCTTGTAACAGAGAACTCACATCCCTACCTGCCCATCTGATGGTAAGCATTTGATACACCATTCTAACTATACCATAGGAACATTTGTAACATCTAGGCATTACTTGCAGGTTAGTTTACAAGCAAACTGCCCAAATATTGGTAGGCAGATACCACTCTAGACATACCATGGGGCCACTTGTAGCACTAAGGACAAGGTATAAAAGGATTGGCATAACTTAGAATGTGATAGTAACAAATATTGTTATTGCTGTCTGTTACAATGGTTTATAAATAAAACTAATTTGGCAATGAAAACAGCTAGTACTGCTTCATATGTCCATGGCATATCTTATGTGTCTTGGTCTTGGGTTCAATTCACAGATGAGGTCAAGTACTATTGGATTGTTATGTTAGATATGTCTCAATAGTGGCATCGAGTCTAGTTATTAGAGGTACCAAAGAAATATTGCAAAAATTTGGATGTTATATTCCCCTGTACCAACATCCTCAGGGATGTAATGGGGGCTCCACACAATACAATATGATTGCCTAGTCAGATTTGTGAATTTTGATTGACACAATGAACTTTGTGCATGAAGTTCAATAAATAAAAAATAAAATAAATACATTGTAGATCAAATCTTCTATCTACACAACACAATTTGATTTTCAATCAATATATAATATTGCGAATTAAAAAATACCTTTCATAGTTGTTCAAACTGTTGATGTTAATTAGTTATATCATTCACATCTTGCCTATAAACTAAATAAATAGTGATAGATACTGAAATATTGCTAGGAATTTGTTATCTATGGATAGGTTATCAATATGAAATGTTTGTAGCCTATTACTAGGTCAAAAGTTCTAAATGATAATAATTCAGTGTTTTAAGTTAAATTATGTATATTGATGCTGACTTCAGACATGTAAATAAATTAGTTAGGTAAGAAGATAGACTGGACACAGACAGGAATCATAAAAATTCTCTAGCACATATTGTGAAAGGCTTACATACTGATAGTGATTACAGGAAAAATTCTAAAAAAAAGGTATGCAGTTCGGTAGGTTTATGAATAAGACTCAAATATAGAAATCTCCACAGACCGAATGAGTTAACAAGTTTTCTGAATGCTATCAGTGTAGAACAGCAACAAGTAAAAATTTACCATACGTACAATTTCATACTCTGACTCACCCAAAAAGATCGTCAAGTTAATAAATCCTTGTAAAAGGCACAAAAATTACTTGGCAGTTGAGGAATTCACACCTAACTCAGTATCCGAAATTAGAGTCATAACCGTTATAAGCACATGTTGGTAACTGTTCAAATACGAAAAAACTATTAACATAACCAAAATGTATTTGCCGAATAATATACGAAAGAGGTTTCTAGAAACAACCAAATCACTAATATAGTAACGTTTTCTCACGCGATCATGAGGTGACGCGTCGGTGTCGCCGCGAGAATAATGTCGTCGGCCGCCAGCCACCGCCACAGCAAAGCAATCACCGCGCTGCTAGAGCCGCATCAATGACGCTACCACATTCTTGCCAATTACTCTTTAAAGTTGTAAATTACGAAACTAAACGATCACTCCCGCACTATTATCACACTGAAACTACATTGTTATTAGTAAATATATAGAAACTCACCGTAAATAAGCCGATTCCAACAACAAAGAGTCACCAGCCACGCGCTCCAATTATAGGGCACACACAAATCACGAAAGCACAAGAAGATGAAGCAATATAACGTCACAAGGAATGTTAGTTATATCCACAGTCAGTTTGTAGAATAAAATTGAACTAGGTTTCCCAGTTTTTCGTGGGTACATTCACTGAACCGAGAAAGTAAACCGTGAAGCACCGCCAGCTACATACAAAATGGCGGATTTGCGTAATGAAAGTGACGCGCTGACGCGCCGCAAACGCATGGACTAAAAAAATTGTCAATGGCCAAGAAGTGGTGATGTTCTGACAGTTGCTACTACAATCGATTTCAATCGTTCGTATCAAAATTTATTTTGTGAATTTATTTTGTAAACCTGGAAAATCGTATTGAGAAAATCGTTGTAATGTCTCCTATAAAAACTTCATAATTATAATGACTTATTAAATATTTTACAATAGATCACTATTATCACAACAGTACCAATCCTTGCTGATACATTTGATAGTGATATTTAAAAAATATATAAATGGATTCAATTTTTAAGAAAATGTGCAGTCTAGTAAACAATTTCTTTAGGAAATGATATTAACGTCTCAAGTCTCAAACAAGGAAGATCGCAACCATTCGCAACAGAAACAATGAAACATTATAAGTTGTCTATGCTACAGACAGTCCGTTCAAAAACTGACTTTTAACAAAAAATTAAATTACAAAATGTATACACTCGTGATATACAGATTAGAAAATTTCATTAAATAAAATAAAAAAATCTTGGTTTACATGGTTTATCAGATTATGTATAGATTTTTTTGTATCAGATAATGGAAAAAATCATAAAGTATAAATTTTGTGCCATACAATAAATAAACAATTATGTATAGGTACCTACATGTTTAATTCTACAATTTCTACAATTGCTTTGGATGTTGACATCTCACTCAATTACACTGCCAAAGATAGAGACGAAGCAATGACACTAGGTTTTGTGGTTTACAAGTTTTTGTAAGATACGTGTTCATCACAAAAAGGTTTGTGTATTCTTTTCTGCGTCTCATTTTATATTATTTTTCCATTGATTAGAATTACCTAAAATATTCCATAAATGTAACGATATGTAACATCTTCCTTTTGAATTATTTGAGCTTATTTATGTGTATGGCGAGTGTCGCTTCATAATCCATTTATCAATCAGCTGAGTTTTGTTTTCATTCCAAAGGTTCCCACGCGTGTATTATTGGCGTCTTTATAAGTGTAAAAGGTTGGTTGAGTTAAATTATCAAGCTGGAGGGCGAAACGAGAAGTAAAATGAACGAATTGAAGTCTTTGGAGCACGCGACGCTAAAGGTAATAGTTGGCCATGTTACTTTTTACACATTCTGAGACATAGATAATAATTGTCACAATAACAACATTTTCTTAATTTCATTTACGTTACTAATATATGTTTATTACTATATTATTTATTGCTGATTGCGATTCTCATAGCGATTAACAAAAGATTACAAAGTAGAAAATGTGTATTTTATTATGTATGGATAAGAATTAAAATGTTATTAAAGCATTTAATACTTCAAGTTAAATCTTCGTGAAACAAGTCATCTATTAAACAAAGTTCAAAGTACTAGTTAGTGCATATTTTGAAAGCGTGAGGTAATTGGTATGGGACCACACCACATTCAATGGGGCCCAATCCAACCCCACCTTTTAGCCGACACACCTATTGATCTGGAGTAGGGCCTTTCCTCTCAAGTTTAGGGGCCAGATGGCAGTCACTCCCTTAAAGCTAAGTTCAGACCTGTCCATATCTGGAAGAGAAAATGTAGAAGAATCAACACAATTAATTTATATATTGCACTGTCTCTCAGTCTCTATCAAACCAACTTAAATCAGACATTCCTTGATGGGATCCTGGGTCTGGGACCCCAGGTATATTATATGGTTTTTTTTTCAACGGGGACACTGGGTCGCCCCATATGGGGACACCCATAAATAATATAACACAATATTTTTAGTTGGAATGAAATAAATTTATTAAAAATAATAATCACTATAATTTTTAGGTACCATATGAAATATTTAACAAGCGATATCGCAATGCTCAGCGTGTGTTGGATGTCGAAGCTCGCCAGGTTGGTAGTGCAGCCAGTGAACTGGACACTGCTGCTAGGAAGCAACCCATTACTGCAGGAGAGATTGATCAGTTGCTTGGGGGAATGGTAAGTATTCATATTTTAATACCTACAACGGCGGCTGTAGGCTTGGCTTCGCTTTATACAAGATTTTTTTATCTCAAGCCATCGTAATTTACACATAATATATAGCCTATACCTTTCAAATGGTGAAATAATCTTTCCAATAAATGCAGTGGTTCTGTACACCAAACATATAAACATATTGACAAATTTGATTTATACTGTAAGCCCTCACCCTTTTACCTCATTAGTGTGGCAATTAGTGTCACCAACATTTCACAAAGAAAGCAAAATTATTAGGTATGTGAATAATTGGGGTGCTTGGTTGGGGACCTCCACGCGGTGCACCCTGGGCA
Source organism: Cybosia mesomella (assembly GCA_946251805.1). NCBI lineage: Eukaryota > Metazoa > Arthropoda > Insecta > Lepidoptera > Erebidae > Cybosia > Cybosia mesomella. The sequence goes on from OX276413.1 coordinate 3,967,173, forward strand.
ACGGAGACGGCAGCGCCTCTCTCCTAGGGTGGCAGAGACGCTGCCGCCTACGGCCAACTCCGACCGAGGCGGGGACGGCCCTGTTGGGGGCTGTTCGGAAGCTTTCCACGTGTCCCTCTGATTAGCAGATGGCACAGTGGAGAGCAAGTAAGGGGGCCATCTCGAAACCGGAGATGGCCCAGGGTCAGTCGGGGAGCGAGGGATATGCTCTATGGGTAACCTTACACCCCGGCGTCTTAAGACCCGAGACGGCGTGCGGTTTTAGTCGGATGCAATTCCGACATAACCGCCCCCGCTGGGCGGCGGGGGGGTATCCGTAGGGATTTCCGCACGAAAAAAAAAAAAAAAAAAAAAATGTATGTGAATAATTGAAGTCGAATTCATCTACCTACACAATATTTTTGTTTCAATTTTTATACATTGATAATAGTAATAATATCAAAAAAGCATTTGTCGTACTGGTGCAAAGCAACATCTTTTTTTCTTAAGCTCATCAGTGATAAGCTAAATTCTTCTGTTAAGCCAAATTGGGCTCCCACGTTTTACTCAATGAAATTAATTGAATGTGTGTTCATTTGTTTGCAGGTAGAAAAACTCACAGCTATGAAGCGAAAGGCATCCGAAGCTATCACAGAGGAGGTACAAGCTGCATATGTATGCAAGAAAAGACTGGATCACTTGAAGGAGCAGGCAGCGGCTCTTACTGAACCCAGCACTCCACAAGTAAAAGTAAACACGCTTCTCCAAATCTGTGTAATATCTGCTCGTAACTAGACTAGTTGGACTCTTCTCTTACAGCCTACGGCGTGAATTATCCAGAAAAGGTACCAGGAATAAGGCACAATTGTACGTATTCTAGCGATTGCAGAGCAAAATCGCGTGAATACGGATCCAACCAGGCAAAGGTGGATCCAACTCTTTCACTTGATATAGAAGTGTCATGATATGTTTAAATTAGTGTCAAAATGATTTGCTTATACAGGCGTATGCAATCCCTTCATGTTTCGTATCCTTTCACTTAAGAAATTAATTGTAATGTATTTTCCAAGCAGAGCGCAGTTAATCTGTGGCGGAAAGTCCGCTTGGATCGTATGCTTGTGGACTACTTCTTACGCAACGGCTACTATGAGTGCGCGAGCAAACTCGCTACCGCAAGAGGACTGAAGGATCTCACTAACGTTGGTCAGTATTCTAACACTTACGAGAACATCATCATCACAATCCGAGCCCTAATCCCGGTTGTATCCAAGCTTGCTCCTTGGAGCCAGCTCCCTCCTTTCCTAATGAATAAGTTTATCTTCATTTTTACGGTTGCCCCATTCTGGAAAGGAAAGCCTGCGCCAGAGCTTCGTCCGTCTATCAGCAGATGTATCGGCTTGCAGGTGAGATAGGTTTTGGCCCTGAATCAAGATATGTAGGTTAAAAAAAAATTTATTTAATTGGCCACATTACACTTGAGAGATTAGACCAGAGACAGCGTGCGTTTTTGGTCGGTTGGAGGCCGATGTATCTACCCCCACTGGCCGGCGGGCGGTAACCATGGGGATTTCGACAAAAAAATATAGTAGGTACAGTATAGGCGGAGACAAATCTAGAAAATGAAAGATCATGAATATTGGTGCATCCATTCTCGAGTTCTAAGCGGTCATCACTGACACGATTTTTATATATACATATAGATATAAATAATTAAAAGTTCAACACAGCACTTTCTAGTTTGTAGAATCCGGGTAAACATACTTGGATACTTTTTGTAAATACATATAAACACTCAGACTAATGTAAATATGCATATTACATACAAATATTCGCACTGAGTGAATAGATTCATTTTGTTCATTACAAAATTGTTTTTAGACATATACAGCGCGGCTGCGGAAGTGGAAACTGATTTGTATTCGCAGCGCACGGCTCGCTGCCTGCAGTGGTGTGCAGACAACAAGAGCAAGCTGCGGAAACTCAACTCCAACATGGAGTTCAAGATACGCATTCAGGTACGTTGGCAGGGGACTGACCAAGAACCCTCAATAAATTAGCTTATCGCAGTCCACTGCTGAACATAGGCCTCTCCCAATGTGTGCCATTTTTTTTTTTTTTTTTTTTATATTTAGGACACGTCAATTTGACTTCACCTCGCCTGATGGTAAGCTGAAGGTAAAGTCTCAGGAAAGAGGGTCACCATTACATACACGTATCATGTTAACAATGGTGGCACTCAGCTTGACGGCCTCATCAGAAGAGGATTGTCGTCGCAGCACCGCAAGACACTCACCGGTCCCACTAGTGCTGCGACCACAATCCCCCTGCCCGGCTATGCACTTGCTCACCCCTGAACGCAATCAAACCGAAATTGGATTACTATGGAGGGTTTTTCGCAGTACCTACCCGGCCGAATTTTGTGACAAATTTGTGTCAGCAAATTTCTACCACCAGTGAAAGGATTGACATACCTCCTGATCCTTCGCCTTCCGCATCCAGTCCATCGCCCTCCGGGGCCGGTCCGCCGCCTCCTTCTCGAGCACTTGCTCTCAGAAAAAGGCAGCGGCAACCCACGCGCTGTCACTGTAAGCAAGTCGCCGAGAAAGAGGACTCCCACTCCGAGGGTCGCCTCGGCGCCTCCCACGCCGGGCACTCCACCAGCGTGTGCAGCACTGAGACTAGCAACCCGATCTTGCTGCGCTTCGGTTTATATAAGTTTTCTGAACTCAAGCCATCAGTATTTGCATATTTATATGTCCTTCGGGTACCTTGGAAATGGTCTAAGATTTTTTTTACTAAGTGCACTGATTCCGAAGATTACCCTCAAAATATAAACAAATTCACAAAATTCGGCCTCTCTCTTTACAATGTTTTAATCTTCTAGGAGTTTATAGAGCTAGTTCGTGATGACAAACGTCTTGAAGCTGTGCGCTACGCCAAGAAGCACTTCTCAACATATGAAGAAGGACAGCTCCAGGATATCCAGCATTGTATGGGCATGCTCGCCTTCCCCAAGGACACAGGTATGTCAGTCTAGATTGCTCTAGATTATCTGGTTTTTGTAGTGAAAATTGTTTAGACGCGTGCGTTGATTAGTTTCCATATGAGTACTTTTTTGGTTGAAGAAAAATCATGGAATTCGCGTCAAGGTCACGTCCCGTCCAGTCACGCTTCCCATATTCAAAAATGAATCGATGGATAAATGGATGATGGAGGGAGGAAGGAAGGTAGGTAGGTAGGAAGGTAGGGAAAGATAGCGGGAGGGAAGATGGTAGGGAGGAAGGGATGATAGCGATTAAAAAAAACACGTAATTGTTCAAGTTTCCACTTCGTTTGGCCTCCTGGAGTGCCACACACTTTTTTTTTACATTTGTAAAAAATGTGGCATTGGTTTGAAGCCAAAACTTTCGGCCCACACGAAATACGAACAATAATGTGGTATTTAGGTACCATGAAATTTCTTTTATTATATACAGTCAATGACAAAAGTAGCTTAACAAATTCTACATTGTTGATCAACTTAGCTCTTGAACCAATTACGTTAGCTGCGATCGGAGGAGCGAAAAAAAACCAAATTGAAACTTATGATTTTAATTTAATTTAAAATAAAACTTTTACAATTTAATTAATTCTAATTAGCCTAAATTCCTATTCGAAGTATGAATATAGAATGATGAATTTAATTAGTGAATAAATTAGGAAGACAATATTTCGTGCGTCATAAGATGTACAAAAGTGCATAGCAAGCTTGCCGTTTCCGTCGCGCGATGTTTATAGCGGAATAACCAATATACGTCATTCGAGTGCTGCATCGGCGATTTCCCTTAGGTAGCGACGCGTAACAAACCTGTCATAAAATAATAAACAAAACATGAATAATATTAACTTTGTCTTCTGGGCATTATAAAACTAATTGTACGTCAATTATTGGTACATGTATTTCAATGGGAAAAAATGTTTGTAAATATTTTAGAGTATATCAACTTTTGTCTTTGACTGTACTTACTGAGTACTTTCCTATTGTTAAATATAATGTTTAAAATCTGCAAACAATAGTCATACGTTTCATAGTACAGGTTTTTTTTTATTTTTTTTTTATTTACCCAAAATAAAAGAAAATACAGGCAGTTACAAAAATCTGTACAAAAATATGTTTGCCTCTTGAACTAGGCTGTATCTCAAGAGATATTAGGTTACTATAACTCGAGAGCGATTTATATAACAAGCTGTGTCAATTTGGTGCAATACGAATTTGTATTAAATTTATGAAATGCTTAGTATTTGTAGTGCATGTGTGTCGCATGTGCGAGTTTGTGTTTGATTGTGTGTGAGATTGTATGTATTTGTGTGTGAGGGTGTATGTGTTTGTGTGTGAGGTTGTATGTGTTTGTGTGTGAGGGTGTATGTGTTTGTGTATGAGGGTGTATGTGTTTGTGTGTGAGGGTGTATGTGTTTGTTTATGAGGGTGTATGTGTTTGTGTGTGAGAGTATTGTAACCTTTGTCTATTAGGTAGGTAGGTATCCGAAAAATAACACCTTTTAAAGTAGTAGAAATATAATTCTCGATAGACAGCAACTCATAGAAGTGGGGTGGGTTCGTATTCGCTCACAACCAAATAGTGAAACAGGATATAGAAAGCCACTGCCCTGCATTAGCCTCCTGGCATTCCCGGTAGCAGCCACGCGAGGTAGGCAGACTGTGTTGTAGGCAGAGGCCGTTCGGCTTGTAGCGGTAGGCAGCAGTAGGCGGAGATGGTCACCGGTAATGGCAAGCAGCGGCCCCAGTAGGAGGGCGGTCCCTTGTATTTCGGGTGCCGGGTAGGTGAGCCCTGGAATATGTTACATCCGGACGTTACTCAGTGGTGAGGCAGTCAACAACTATGGATGAGCTTATATTTACACAGTACACTAATAAAGGATTACAATTATTACCACATAGTACATGCAACACTCACCCAATAAGGGGATGATCCACACGACACAGAAGTTGTACTTATTATAAATTAGGTTTATTAGAACCTTCGAATTGAACTGAACTAGTAGTTACTTTGTAGGTAGGTACAGTACCAACATGGGGGGGTGGGAGTCCTCTCGCTCGGCAGCATGATTGCGGCAATGGTGCGGAGCGCGCCCGGGAGAGATTTAGAACTCTCCCGGCCCGCCGAGCCCGCAACTTGCTCGCCGCGCGTCGCAGGCGACTCAGGCGCAGGAGGTCGCTCAACGACCTTCGTCCTCCATGAGCGCAGGCCTGGGGGTGGCAGGTGAGGCCGCCTGTCACCCCAGCAGAAGCAGGCTGGGACGGTGGGGCGACTAGCGCCCCTCCACCAATCCGGGGCAAGACGGGGACACCGTGGTTCCCAAACCCGAGGGGGCCATCTCGAATCCGGAGATGGCCCAGGGTCAGTCGGGGTGCGAGGGATATGCTCTATGGGCAACCTTACACCCCGGCGTCTATAGACCCGAGACGGCGTGCGGTTTTAGTCGGTTCAAGCCCGTCATAACCGCCCCCGCTGGCACGCGGGGGGGTATCCGAAGGGATTCCCGCACGATAAAAAAAAAAAAGTACTGATTGCTGAAATCCCCAGCCAGCGGGTATCCGAAGGGATTTCCGCTCGGAAAAAAAAAATGGTACAGTACCAAAATAAGTAGAATAGCTAATGATGAGTGATGTCGGCGCGACCTGCTACCTGCGCGCTGCGTTCGCTCGCATAACCGGTTCCCTGCATTCACCCTTAGCGTAGGAATGAAAGTAATATGCATGACATATCGTGCGCCGTGGGTTTGCTTCTGAATTAATATTTATTAAATGTTTTTGTATTATTTTAATATATGTAAGTATATATTTGTAGTATTGTTTTGAGATCATTAGTGTTTATACCTGATGTTATGTTTGTAGTGTAACGAAACCGTTACAGTGTATGTGTTTGTGTATGAGGGTGTATGTGTTTGTGTGTGAGGGTGTATGTGTTTGTGTGTGAGGGTGTATGTGTTTGTGTGTGAGGGTGTATGTGTTTGTGTATGAGGGTGTATGTGTTTGTGTGTGAGGGTGTATGTGTTTGTGTGTGAGGGTGTATGTGTTTGTGTGTGAGGGTGTATGTGTTTGTGTGTGAGGGTGTATGTGTTTGAGTGCGAGCGCCCGCGTGTATTGTTTCTTTTTGTTAGGCGATAAATGTTAACAGGTGTTCTGAAACGGTCCCCCCCCCTTGCAGAAGTGGAGCCGTACCGCGGGCTGCTGGCGGCGGCCCGCTGGCGCGCGCTGGTGGCGCAGTTCCGCTGGGAGCACGCGCGCCTGCTGCACCCGGCTCGCCTCGCGGCGCTGCCCGTGGCCCTGCAGCTCGGCCTGGCTGCGCTAAACACGCCATATCCTTTTCATAATATTTTTAATATTTTAATGTTCTTTATTTCATATATATATATTACAGTATATATTACAGTATGTAACAAATCTCGTGTGCGATCCATAAGGGGCACATAGGTATCATAAATATGTAATTAGACACGAAACAAAAAGTTTAATAATGAGAATGAACGTATTATTGATTCGATACTTAGCACATTATCTAACAAAAATGAAACCGCGGGGTTCAGAGCGGTCATAAAGTTAGCGCGTCACTTAGCGCACGCCCTTACTACTTCTGCCAGAAGCCCCCCTTGACTCGCGCACTCAGTGCTACTCGGAGGCCACGCGCGTGTCGTCGTGCCCGGCGTGCGCCGCGCCGCTCAACGCGCTGGCCGGCACGCTGCCGCACGCGCACGTGTCGCACTCGCGCCTCGTGTGCCGCATCTCGCGCGCGCCGCTCAACGAGCACAACCAGCCCATGGTGCTGCCCAACGGGCAGGTCTACGGCGAGAAGGTACGCGCGCCTCTCTGTCGCACTCGCGCCTCGTGTGCCGCATCTCGCGCGCGCCGCTCAACGAGCACAACCAGCCCATGGTGCTGCCCAACGGGCAGGTCTACGGCGAGAAGGTACGCGCGCCTCTCTGTCGCACTCGCGCCTCGTGTGCCGCATCTCGCGCGCGCCGCTCAACGAGCACAACCAGCCCATGGTGCTGCCCAACAGATGAAGAAGTGTTTATACATACTTCGTATCCCGGAGTTCCCTCTAAAAGCAAAGATTTTCCCCTGCGAACCCGGTTACTTATACACGTCTAATACTATGTAATCTTCAACATTCCAGGCTCTCAAAGAGATGATGAAGGAACACGGCTCGATCATCTGCCCGAAGACCAAGGATGTGTTCTGTATGAAGCGTGTGGAGAAAGTGTATGTTATGTGAAGCGACACCGTCGGCGCCCTGTATATATTGCCCGACTTTTACGAACAAGCATTGAATCATCACTTTTGGTTTTATTAATGGGCAACACTGTTTTTGATCTAATGTAAGTCACATTGGTAGATTGACATATGCCAATGAATTAAAAATAAAATCTTTTTTTTTTAATAATTTGGCGTCGTCTAAATTATTTGGCATTGTTATTCGTATACGTAAAAATATTTCTAAAAGAATGTCAGAACAAATTGTAAAGTTGTTTAAAAATACATTTTTTTTAAACCCAACATTTGTGAATCGTCGCAAATTGCTTTTAACTTATTACCATGCCAATCGTAATGAGTTTTTAAAAATTACATACCTTCAGCTTACCATCAGGCGAGGTGAAGTCAAATTGACATGTCCTAAATATAAAAAAAAAAAAAAAATTACATACCCAAAAGCTTTACGGCGCATGATCATCGCCAGTTACCGTAAAATCTTAACGCTAGTGCTAACTGCTACATGTTTCGCTAACATTTACCGTTACATCTATATCATTATCCATTTTTCCTTAGGTATTTCTTTTCCGAAGGAATTTCCGCACGAAAAAAAAAAAAAAAAAGGTAAGACTTTTCCCTTATAAGCATCCAAATCCTTGACTTCCATACGACATTCCCCTTATCCCTGCGCATCGTGTCCAAACTACGAAAAGCGATTGCTTCTCTATTTCACCGTAGCTTTTTTTTCGTGCGGAAATGCCTTCGGATAAAGCCGGCTTGAACCGACTAAAACCGCACGCCGTCTCGCGTCTACAGACACCGGGGTGTAAAGTTGACCATAGAGCATATCCCTCGCACCCCGACCGTACCTTTCTTTTTTTTTTTTTATCGTGCGGAAATCCCTTCGGATGCCCCCCCGCCGGCCAGCGGGGGCGGTTATGTCGGGCTTGCACCGACTAAAACCGCACGCCGTCTCGGGTCTTCAGACGCCGGGGTGTAAGGTTACCCATAGAGCATATCCCTCGCACCCCGGCTGACCCTGGGCCATCTCACCACTAACAGCATCGCTCATCCTGTCTCCTCTGAAAGCAGAGGAGTACGGAGAGCGATGTGTTCCCGCCACGTTGGGTATTGGCCGACGATCAATGCCAACCCTATGAAGGGGTGAAGGGGAAGCCATTGACCGCCGCCCAGGGTGTACCGGCCGCTCCGATTCCGTTCCCCCCGGACTGCAGCGGGATCGGAATCGGAGCGACACTCGAGGAGGTTACCCAACACACACCCCACCCCGACCGTACCTGTCCATTTTTGTCCTACCAATAGAGTCCATAGACCCATTCCAGCGTTACCAAATTTCATCTATCGCATGAACGGGCCAACACTTTGATCCATATAAGGCAACAGGTCGGATCATGTTATTGTAGATTTCCCCCTTGATTCTTAACTGATCAAGATAATTGGGATCTGAATATTGTAAAAAATCAAGTATCTGTTCAAATAAATTCTATAATAAACGCATCTGAGTGCCATCATAATATGTCATGCTTCTGATGAGGTAATAAACATAACAACTTCACGCCTGTATCCCCGAAGGGGCAGGCAGAGGTGTATTACACACCCACGATTCGCCAATTATGAGGTAATAATATTGACGGCAATAAATCAAATTGTAACATGTAAAGGCCTTTCGGGCTTAAAACAACTGTACTTTGCATAGGAAGCTGAAGTAGAATCACCTGTTTAATACTATACGGGGATTGTATGGATATAATCTTGATAGTGTGTGTGTGTGTACTAAGCAATCGCGTAATTTAAAACGACCATTCATTGACAAAATGTAAAAAAAACTTGATATCTGTGAGGACATGGAATAGATGCTTATCTATAAAGTTGCCAGCCTGCAAAATACTTTCGAATGCCACTACGCTGTAAAATAGACAATAAGATCTATTGCTCGTGGTCACCGTTGACTGATAAGGCGTTTTGGCATTATATTTTTATTGGAATTAGAATCTCTTGATACCGGTACATACTTCGATGATATCTGAAATACAAAAAAAAATTCTTGTAAATGTGTGAATTTGTGATTAAATATATGTAAACGTAATTTCGTTTCAATTATTTAAAAATAACTGGACCGTCATTTGCAATAGATTTTTGTTTTTATAGACAAACATACATAGACAGGTTTCGTTTTGAAATTTTTAATTGTTTTAGCTTTTTATTTAGAATTTCATTGCGTTAATATAAAACCGCTATGTCTGCCGTACAGCGGCGAACATTTATTTTATTTTATAGTTAACATAGTTCTTTCTGCCAAGGCATGCCACATAAGGATAATTCATTGATTTAATTGGCATAAATATCGCCCATAAACATTGCTCTACCTGGGCATACGCCATGATCTTACGTAGTATTACTTAATCTGTGGCCATGATTAAGAAAACTAATGAATTACATTCTGCAAATTGCGCGAAGCCTATATCTACACTTAGCTAGGTACCTGCAACTCTGAAAGTCATTCTCATCCTTGAGAAGTAGTGAGATAAAGGTTGATAATACAAACTATGATTACAGTTTTTTTATCATTGTATATAAAACTAAAGTGCCCAATATGCAGGTATTTAATTATCTAATCAGGTTATATATTTTATTGTGTATAATAATATCTGCGGTTTAAAATTTCTACCCGAGGGTAGGTAGATACATCTATTCACCGCGGACTGTGTTACTCTTATTTAAGGATTTTTGATGTAGCTGTGTATTATAAATAATCTCAATGTATCATAAATTAAGTATTTACTTTGAGAATTAAACGCAAAAAGACATTCTGTGTTTTAGTTTACCATTTAGAATTTTAAATTAGCGAATAAAGAAAGAGATGTACCTCTACTCCAGTATTTTCAACTATCTGTTCAACCGGTTGAACAAATTGGACAACTTTTCTCCAGGTTTTTCAACTTCAAAATGTAGTTGAACTAGCTGGACTGAAAATTACAATAAGTTCAGTATTTTAAACTATCTGTTCAACCGGTTGAACAAATTGGACAGCTTTTCTCCAGGTTTTTCAACTTCAAAATGTAGTTAACTAGCTGGACTAAAAATTACAATAAGTTCAATCATAATATTGTTACAGGGTTCAAAGAAGAACTACTAGGTACATATTTGGTTGGGGTGTGTGTTGGGTAACCTCCTCGAGTGTCGCTCCGATTCCGATCCCGCTGCAGTCCGGGGGGAACGGAATCGGAGCGGCCGGTACACCCTGGGCGGCGGTCAATGGCTTCCCCTTCATAGGGTTGGCATTGATCGTCGGCCAATACCCAACGTGGCGGGAACACATCGCTCTCCGTACTCCTCTGCTTTCAGAGGAGACAGGATGAGCGATGCTGTTAGTGGTGAGATGGCCCAGGGTCAGTCGGGGTGCGAGGGATATGCTCTATGGGTAACCTTGCACCCCGGCGTCTGAAGACCCGAGACGGCGTGCGGTTTTAGTCGGTGCAAGCCCGACATAACCGCCCCCGCTGAAAAAAAAGGTACATATTTGGTTCAAAGAACTACTAGGTACATATTTGGTTCAAAGAAGAACTACTAGGTACATATTTGGTTCAAAGAAGAAATCTACTAGGTACTTATTTATCCCCAAACCCGAGGGGGCCATCTCGAAACCGGAGATGGCCCAGGGTCAGTCGGGGTGCGAGCGATATGCTCTATGGGCAACGTTCCACCCCGGCGTTTTAAGACCCGAGACGGCATGCGGTTTTAGTCGGTTCAAACCCGACATAACCTCCCCCGCTAGCCGGCGGTGGGGGGGGTATCTAACATAGTGTAACATAGTTACAGCTATTGCTCCAAAGAGGTTATTACTATAACTGGCTGCTAATTGCAAATGAAGGAAAATTATGAACATATTAATTACATTGTGTATTAATATAACGTCAGTTTTCAAAGAGAATTAGGTTTTCCGTGTCTGTTTTTATAAATTGCAATGGAAATCGATGACGATTTGTGTTTTTTACAAAAAGGCCAAGGCGTAGTGTTAGTCCACTGCGGGTATCGATATTATCGTGTAAAGAAATATATAAATGGATCGTCTATATGGAGGTGTTCCACAAGAGCAGAAGGAAAATTTACTTGCGTCGGTTCTTTGACTCTTGAGGTGATTATCACTACCTATTTATATACCTATGAGGCAAGAATATTTTTCAAGCAAGTTTTTATTTCTGTTGCAGAGTGATAACAGTTTGAAAGTTAATTAGGTTCAACTACATTTTGAAGTTGAAAAACCTGGAGATAAGTTGTTCAATTTGTTGAACAGATAGTTGAACATACTGGAGTAGGTAGAGGAAAGATGTATATAGAGGGGTAGGATGGAGAGAGGCGATTAAGAAAATGAAATGAGCAAATGCCTCAGCCGCTCAATAGCAGTTTTGTTTCTGTCCTTTATTTCTCTGAAGGAACTGACATACAAAGTTCTCGGTAATGCCTTCAAAGGAACTACTGAGGACAATTCTAAAGAATCCGATTAACGGAAGATGCTCTCGTGAATGCTCTTTTCGGGGTGACGTCAGACACGATTATGTTTGGTAGTCATAACCGCAAGAGCTAAACATAAAATGGAAAGGCGGGCTCCAACTGAAAGCATCGGATGCAATCAGAAACAACGCTATGTTGATGACCTTGAACTCCAAAATGTATCACCATGTAGTGGCATTAGGTATGCTATGGATTGTTTGCAAAGGTCGTGTAGGGGCTCTGTGGTATGAAATAATGTCATGGCAGCGTTTTGGTATGCACGCGTGAAGTAGACGAGCCATTTACTACGCACTGCTCGGCACGAAAGGTTCTAGTTCGGTGACCGTTTCGTAATAAATCAAATCAAGTCCATTTAACTCTTTCATTTCACATTAACTCCCAATATATCTGCAACCCACAAGGTGCGCCATGGAGTCCTTAAATCGCATCCATCACTTTCTCTAAGTAATATTGGGAAATAAAAAATACACAACAAATCGATTCTGATACTTTTTATTTTCATTTTAACATTTTTCCTTAATTATAAGTCGACGATGCAACGACTAAAATACTCATAAATGGCATTAATTATCACATTATACGTAAATGGCTACTGTTTAGTAGTACAGGTGTATGTACATATTAACAAGTGATTGAGAATTACAAACAAAACTGATTTGACTGCAGGTCTTACCACCTTCAGTAACAGATATGTCACCGTTAGTAAAGTGAACAAATAACCGACCAATACTTATGTAGTCAATGACAGAAGTAGCTTCACACATTCTAATTTATAGCTCAACAAAGCTCTAAAAACATTAATAAAATAAAAATAACTAAACATGAAATATTAAACCTTTATGTACATATCTCAAGTTAAAGATAGTTTATGTTATTCCGCATCTTTTGCCGTCGACCTTTGTAAACCTAAGAGGAATTTGAAATGTATGTTTATGTTATTACAATAATTCAACTATAGTCTTTCATATTCTTTTCACCAATATCTTTCTGTACACATTCATATTATGGGTATACTCGTTCATTTTTACAAATCGTGGTTTAACCAAATACTCAACAAGAAATTTAAGGTCGTCCATTGCCTCATGCGTGTCATGTATGTATGCGCTTGGACTTCGTGCAAAATTTTATGTATTTTCTGCACAAAAAAGGCATCATATTATTTGCACGAAACTGGCGTCCGCATGAGGCAGCGGACGGCCTAAACCATCTCAAGTGTTGATCCACGTTTTGGACTTAGGGAGTTGGTGTGTGCAAATTGTACCGTGTTATATGGCAATAATTCAGCCACAGCTTATAGACATTCCATAGACAATGAAAGTATAAATGACCTCATCACTGTAGTTAGTTTACAATCTAAGTGTGAACAAAAATATATATAGTTAACTAGAAAACTATCACATTATCAACAGTGGAGAAGTTTGTAATACTTCGCTAAAGGTTTTAAATGTTAAAAGAGCCTTTCAAGAAAACTTTACAACATGGGTGGGATATTTATTGTTGGTACTTAAGGTGTAAGGTACCACTGAGGTCTTCGACGCCCAAACCATCCTTACCTGCTAACTGGTTCCCCTGGACTGAACTCTACCTTCAGGACTGAAGAGGCTAATATTATACAAATGTGTAAGAACCGAAGCTAATAAAGGGGGCTATGGTCAGGGCGGACCTCGAAGGTAGAAAAGCATGAGTATAATATAGTGCATATTATGATGTTTTCGAAAAATTATGACAAAAAATTCATCGAGTAAGACTTCGGTTTCTCTTCTATGGCGCTATAATAGTCATTATAAAATGTAATATTTGAAAGGCTCTCAAAATGTACACTTTCTTTTCTCAACTTCATAATTATATTTACAATAATTTACAAATCTGTTTTAATTCATAAGTTTTATCTTAAAAATTATCTCGAATTTACATTTTACATAGTATCCTCCGTTAATCGCCCACAAATCGTACAATGGTCCGTCAAGTCGAACCATAGACTTGTGATATCAATAAAAATAAATGGGCACTAATAAAAACAGTTATATTTACGCTCTCCTAAACCTAAGAGGGTGATCCGTTAGCTAGTTTAAACGCTTGTAGTGAGTGATATGAATGCTTCCTCCTGTGTTTTGGATCCGTGGTCTTAGTATACGGCTTCTAAAGGAGTATTGTCCCAACTAAAATGGAGGATAGCCGTGACGAATGACATACACAGTATTATTATCTAGACCCAAACAAAGCATAGCTTGAATTATGTTTCACGATTATTTTTAAGTATAAGCTTTGGGTATTGGTTTTGTTACTAAATGAATTAGTCCAATTTCTACACGATTCCTTGAACAAAGATCAATTTCACGTACGAGTCAGTTGAATGCTGTTCACTACCCGATAATCTTACGTAATTCATGATCGACTTATAATGATCTAGCTTATGCATCACATCCTTTAAGTTCTTTTTTATAACGATCTCTTAAAACTACATAACATCTTATTATTTGGATAAAGTAAAATGTATGATTTAAAGAAAAAATACATGTTGCTTTTGTAACAATATATAAAACCAGGGAGTTAACCCGCCGGAGGGCTGATGCCCGTTGGAGCAAACGAGTACTAGAGATCAGCAAACGGAAGATCGGATCAGCCAGATGAACTGATGACCTGAAAAGGGTGGCTGGGATAGACTGGATGCAGAAGGCGGAGGATCGGGTACTATGGCGCACATCGGGATAGGCCTATGTCCAGCAGTGGAATGCGATAGGCTAATTGATTGAGGGAGTTAGTTCACAAAATGTGAAAATGTAAAGTGACAAAATAATTATTTTTTGAAGTTTACTATTGGCGTACTATATTTGTATAGTTTACGTACATATTTATGGAGTATTACCAGCACTAACAACTTAAGTTTAACTTAATTTCGACATTTCTAAACACACAGTCTCGGTTCAATTAAAATAAAAAAAATCTAACGCTTATTACACAGCGCTATCTATATATATTCTAGAATGCAGATAAACATACTTAGATACGTTTTTACACAGAAACACCCGGACCATTGCAAACAGACATATTTGCACTGAGAGGGGATCGAACACGCGACCTCTGACTTAGCAGTTTAAAAATGAATACTCTTTTATGTCGTGTGAGAGAATATATTTTTATCTCATGGACATTGATAGTTAAGTTGTAGCCACTGATCAATTAATATTAAAAGTTGTATATTTTTATATAGGAAAGATTAATATTGTTATCAATGGCTAATTTATATACACACACACACTTTTAATAAGGGCAGAGTAAAAAAATAATTTGAATGGTATTTAATAATATTACATTGCTACCTAATAATCTGTATATAGGAATTTCATCTATATATAAAAACTTAATAAGATAAAAAATCCGCTAAAAAAGTAACGTATACGGATCTTTCTTTTCCCGCGGTTATCAGCGGATACGGATACGGGTATCCGACGTCCGGAAACATTGAACGCGCATTGGCTGCTGCGAAAAACCGAGTGTTTATCTGATTTTACATTAGAAATTAAGAATCTCCGTCTATGATTCTATAGACAAACCTATATAATAATTAAATAATCGTGACGTTGGGGTCATCAATGTCATCATTCTTTATAGTAACTCGTCACCGATGACCCCAGAACTTTAATTGTACATCGAGGTGGACGATCACAGCTTTCAGGGTCGCCGGCAACCCTGAAGAGGCTCTCTCGTTTGCTTCTCGGTAAGCGGTTACCCGAAGTAGTGCGTCATGGCGGCCATGACTGCGATCCCGGTTACGAGGGCGGCCAGGTGCTTGAGGGACTGGCGCCGGTCATGCTCGCGCAGGAGGTCGGGCAGAACCGTCACCAGCGCGATGTGCAGGAACCCGCCCGCCGTGAACGGGACTATCCAGGATGTTTTCGCTTCTGGAATTTTAACAATAACATGGTAGTATAATATACCGAGGGATTTTATATTGACATAAAGAAAGAGTTTATTTAAAAAATAGTTAAGACAATCGGTTTAATTATCTATTCAATCATCATAACATTACTCCTGATTCTATCCAAAGCTTGTAATTTGAAACTCGGGGTTGTGTCTCCTACTTGTTTAATTTGGCTTTTGCGGGAGCGACTAGCATCTGACCCTCAAACCCGAGAGTATAGTCTGCACCAGAGCTTCGTCTGTATCAGCTAGGGGGTATTGGTAGGTCCCTCATACACCCCTAGTGAATGAAATGAACCAAACAAAACAAACTCACCTATGGAATTCCTGGCTCCACTGAATATAACTGCAGTCATGGCACCGATCAGACCAGCTGCAGCGGTTGCCTGGAAATTGAATAATACTATATTAACATAATATTCCTCAACTCAAGTCTATATCCTTCATCGTAGCCTTTGGAAACTTATGTAGAAAGTTATGAATGGGCATAACTTTTTCGGGGTATTATGGAGAGATCTTTAGAAAAGCCCTCTGGTCTTTTAGCGGCGATAGCCCAGTGGCGTACGTAACGGACTGCTGAGACGAGGTCTCGAGTTCGATCCCCACTCGCCCCGGGCACACACCTCTGACTTTTCGTAGTTGTGTGCATTAATAAATGTAAATTATCGATCGCTTAATAATGTGCCCGGTAGATGGCAATAGGCTCGCCCCTATTACATTGGGACCTAAACATAACTGGTGAATCGTGGGTGTGTAATACACCTCTGCCTAACCCTTCGGGGATACAGGCGTGAAGTTATGTCTTTTTTGCAGCGCTTATGAAATTGAAGTAAAGACCAGGAATGGAGCTCACGTCAATTGTTAAACTCGTAAACTCCATCACGCCGAAATAGGCTAGTTTGATAACGTGTGGGTATGTTGGACTCGAATCGACTAATACCGCAGTGTTTCGACATATCGGCCTGTGCAACCGGGGAATCAAGTGTGCCTTATAAAGGATATCTCTGAGACCCTAACCGCCTTTGGCAGCTGAAGTTGGAAACCCCCTCCCCCTCATCTCCTATAGAGAGGCCCTGACCCTGCTTTTAGCTAGATTGATACCTTGATGACATAAAGTTAAGGCAAGTTAAGGCAACTCACCATCTGAGCTTTAGCAGCCTCCCATCTGGAGAAGCCACTTTTGAGCAAGATGGCGAAATCACCCACCTCGTGAGGGATTTCGTGCACTGAAAATGAAATATACATAATAGTTATTTGAAGAAAAATTTTGATAATCGCAGCTAGCGAAACACTAGTTACCAGATCTTAATAAGTTAGAAGCGTGTATACCTCCTCTATAGGATGAGGAGTTTGATATTGGAAGTGGACTTTTCCTGAGAGTTGATTCACTGATAATAGCTATTATATAACACCTTTAAACGAGCAATTGTTATATTTATGTATATATATAATCTGAATCTCGGAAACGGCTCCAACGATTTTCATGAAATATAGTATGCAGGGCGTTTAGAGGGCGATAAATCGATCTTGTTAGGTTTCATTTTTAGAAAACGTCGAAAAAAAATGTAGCACTTATGAACTCATCAATAATTGTCAAGATATTTACAGCCAGATTCCCTAGACATGTCCCTAGACTAGCCACAAAAACTGACGGCCATTATTTTCGTTTTCGTCAGGATAGACAGAATAGCGACTATACGTAGATAGATCTATTTAGTTGTAACTATTTATTTGTAAAACTTTTTTTTTTGTGCGGAAATCCCTTCGGATATCCCTCCGCCGGCCAGCGGGGGCGGTTATGTCGGGCTTGAACCGACTAAAACCGCAAGCCGTCTCGGGTCCTAAGACGCCGGGGTGTAAGGTTACCTATGGTTCAATTCCTTCGGGAGTGGGTGCCTCCACACCTCAAAAGATAAATAAAATACATTCACTTATTACTGGCACAGAGTCCCATATTTAAACAAACAAAATTGACACAATACAAAATGAAATAACTGGTATAGTAGCAACGGTGGTCAGTACGCACCCAATATAGCGAAAGTGGTGAGCACACCAACTCTGAACCCGACGAGGAACGAACCCCCGACCGCGAGTCCATGGGTGAAGTTGTCTATCGAATTCGCCATCAAGTTGAGGTAACCAGCCACCTGAAAAATGTAATCATAGCCTTTATTATATAAAGAGGACTTTTGTAACCGCACCCAGAGGGAGAGTACTTTAAATGCTGGAGATAGCAAATTTTACTCAAAGAAAACACCACATTATTTAAAAAAAAAATTGTAGCCAAAGATTTTCGAAAACTCGCGTTAAAAATAATATGGTACCAATTAGTATTATGGTACCAATCGATAGGGTCTATCATAAGGATCAAATCTCTTCAACAAACATGGGAAATCAGCTGACCCAACTGACCCATCCGCTGCAGACCTATCCGCTGAGCCGACCTTATCAGCTGTATTTATTTCGTGCATGCTCCTTGCACCCCGCGAGGTTTCGGCCGGTTTGAGTCGGGCATAACCACCCCCGCCGGGATAACCTTAGCGATATCCGAAAAAAAAAACACCACAAAAAGGCGACAGTACATGCGGAGAAAAATCTAAAAAATCAAAGATCATGCAAATCGGTCCCGTCGTTCAGTTTTTCTCGGTCACCACTAACACGACTTTGTTTTATATATTAGATTAAATAAAAGGAAACATAAAAACGAAAGAAGAAACATAAACATAAATATAATGTAAACTCTTTATTATCTATGTGTGTGAAGAGTTAAAGTTTTACCCTTCTTACATATGCGACGTTTAGAAGTCGAAAAACAACCCCCCTTCCATGGGGAAGATGTTTATTTATGGCTCCATAAATAAACAAAACGTTAGTTTTTGGGGGTTGCGAGACTAGGTTTAGTTTTTGTGTTCGGCGAGATCGTACCCGGAGATTCCAGATGACAAATACAACCCGCGACCCTATGAATAAGACTTCGCGATACCCCTGGAGGTCCAACCCACAGATTGAAAACCACTGAGGGAGCACCACTCACATCTTTCTTCTCGCTCTTCTCCTTGGTTTGTTTCTGCGCCTTCTCCCTCGCTTCTCTCAGCAGACAGCGCCCCATCCAGCGGTTTCCTTTGTTGCTGCAACGCGTCGTGCCGTTCTGGGTAACTACCGTGTTGCAGCATACACCTGAAGACACAATGATACAGCGAATGAGTGCATGTTACAACTGTGTATGAGGGCTCAAGTCGAACTGATTTGTTTTGCTGACAAATGCGGCTTTCAGCTGACAAATGCGGGGCCCACCAGATGGGAAGCGGTTAACGTGGCCTATGGGATTTTGCAACATCAGGGGCGTCACACTGGCGCTGCTGAAAACCTTCTAATATCCTTCTTGAAGAACCTCATATTGTAGTCTTTTGGGAAATTCACAGCAGGGCGATTATTCCACAGTTTGAGCGTGCGTGGAATGAAGTTCCTTGCATACCTCACTGTGCGTACCGTTTTCGGTTGCAACGTGTGAGGGTGAATTCCCTGTCTGTGGAGAGTGGTGCAATGATAGAATGTGGCCGTGGGCATTATATCAAATGTCCAGACATCATCATCATCATCATCATCAACCTATTCTAGTTCACTGCTGGACATAGGTCTCCCCTAATGAGCGCCCTGTCTTCCCTGTTCAGACATACAAGGTTAATATCCTACCTTCGGGGGGCTTTCCTGCGAATGGAGAGTAAAGTTTGCACTTACCTTTAGTATTATTATTAAACACACACGTGTCATACTGCTCCTTGGCACTGACGTCACTATCGCCATCACATATCCCCGCCCCTCCCTTCTTCCTTCTATGTTTCCTCTCTACTTCTAGAAGTTTCTCGATCTCTTCTATTTCGATCTGTTTGATACTCCCGTTCTGCTTGACCGGCTGTTTGGTGTCTTCTTGTTCCTCGTCTTCCTCGTCAGTCGTCGCGAAGAGTTTCTCCACCACAATGAAGACAAGCATGCC
This sequence comes from Cybosia mesomella, assembly GCA_946251805.1. NCBI lineage: Eukaryota > Metazoa > Arthropoda > Insecta > Lepidoptera > Erebidae > Cybosia > Cybosia mesomella. Next base: position 3,986,852 of record OX276413.1, read on the forward strand.
AAAGAGGCACCAAAGTCCACTCTTTAGGGAAACGTGTTCACCAGCTGTGGATATAAGAAATTTCAATGTTACTCTTTAAAAAAATAAGGGTCAAAAGGGGGCACACGAAAGTGTGCTATGAACATGTCCGAGGCCCACGCCAATCTCTTCTGTTGCCTTGTTCAAATGCCGATAAACGGATGAGGCTCTGGTGCAGATTTTCCTCTCGGGGTTGGGCGGTCAGACAGCTGGCTTTCCCATATCAGCCAACGGCAAATATGATGATGACATCGAGGGCCCACTCAGTACAAGCCTGCAAGGTGGCGAGCGGGCTGCTGCTAATAAGTAATAATTCAACGATAGCCAGACAGCGGTCCTAGCTGTACCTATACCCCAAAACTTTATTTTATACCTCTGATAAAACTTCGGTGGGGTCAACTGGGGTGTGGCGATACCGCAAATACCCAGTGCCATCTAGCGACAGCAAGTTGAACTACTTCAATACCGATCCTGCATCTCGAAAGTGTAGTTATCACCAGTTTAACATATATACAACACATCTCAACGACAACATTGGGTCGCAGCCCGCCAGGCCTGGTCACCCTGCCTGATCGGGGGATACTCCCTTTTGTGTCACGGAACCTATTTTTTTTTGTTATAGCGTTTCTGATGACCTGCAACGAATCCAACTGATCGTGTACAGGTCCGACTCGCATTTGTCGGGCTTTGCTATTCTCCCGTTTTACTCCCTAGTTTACGCCCCTCCAGAAGTTAACGCGAGAGTGTAAACCAGCTCTGCACAAGTGTTGATAGAGCACGGTTACAAGGTGGTTTATCCTGTAACCGTGGATATAATATTCAGATTGCTATTACTGCCGTCCTCAAACTAAAAAGCGGCTAATTGAAAAAGCAAATTTCGAGTTAAAGCTGAACAAGTTGAATTCCTGAGATGAGCTCAGCCGAATACAAGGGATTTTCGATTTTGCGATTTTTTTTTTATCTTGCAATGGTTCACCCCAGCACGAATCTATTACCGAAAACAGCAACTCGATAGCTCATCTCCTTCATACCCAAAACCGTGACAGAAAATTGGCAACGACGACGACGTCGACGACAACTCCATAGCAATAGGGCTTTTCTAAAGAAAATCCCTAAAAATTTGTTTAAAGTTAAGGTGTGAAAATTGACCAGAAGTCACTTAGCCGCCTTTTTTAGCTCGAGGACGGCAGATTACATAACATTACTCTTCAATGTTACCGCCAGCTGACCGTGATTACAAGTACAGTACACATTCAATGACTCAATATACAAACTATGTACTATAAAACTATCGCTCTCGGAACACAAAACTTCGCACTAGCCGCGACATGTAATAATCAACTTAAATTCAATTAAGTAAAGTCGATAGTGTAATAACAGTGATTTTTAACACAAAACCTCAACACGTGTGTTTATAATTTGTAGTTTGTCATTGTTTTATCGTAATTATAAGAAGTAAGTACACTCGTGTTGGAGTGATTAATTTGTTTGCTTTTTTTTAAGATATTATATCTGAAGAGATCACGAAGAAGTTACTTGTGCGGAAACTTCACCTCACAAGAGCTGACGATGAAGTGGGTATGTCGAATTCAAACCAACTAACACTACACGTTGTTTCATCACATCTTTTTTTTTCTTTTGTTAAAAGATTTTTTTTTATACCACTGAGGTGGCAGACAAGCACACGGCCCACCTGATGGGAAGCGGTTACCGCGGCCTACGGACGTGTGCAACACCAGTGGCGTCACACTCGTGCTGCCGACCCTGTAAAGGAAAGGGGATGATAAAGAGTGTGGGAAGGGATGGGAAAGGAGTTTGGGAGGGGATGGGAAAGGAGTTTGGGCTAAGGCACTCTCACTCACCAAACGGAACGCAACAGTTCAAATACTGTTACTTGGCGTCGATATTCTGTGAGAGGGTGGTGCTTCCGCGGTCGAGTCGGCCATTCATGCAACGGCTCAAATGACTGTTGCTTGACTCTACCACTACAGATTACTAGTAACTGGAATTACTAGTATTTCCGTTAACACCTCCAGCTAAGCTAAATTGTTAAGCTAGTTGAGGCGAGTAGTTCCAGAACCTATACTTACTCGTAGTACCGGGAACTACTGGATTATGTAGTTCCAATCCAACCACCTGAGGCTCGATTCAGTAAAATTACGTTTTTTAAACGTATGATTTCAAAACTAACGAACTTTAAAATTTCAAAATCTAATTGAAAACGAAATCAACTATGACTGGTTCTAAATGTTTAATAACCTCACTAAAGAGAAGGTAGGTTTTGTTTTGATAGATCATAATGAATACTAAAATATTTGTTACAGTTTTTCTTACTAATGGTATCGAAATCACGAGTTTTGAAGACTTGGCGTTACTGAATCGGGCCCCTGGGCCGAAATAGTTCCACATGTCCTGTCATGTGCAAGACCGAGTAAACGAAAGTCGCTTCCCGCTGTTCGCTGAGATCTTCTAAACTACCCAACGGTTTTTGATGCGGTTTCCATCAATAGATAGAGTGATTCAAAAGAAAGGTATCAGTAGTTTGATACTGTTTGTGTTAATTTGTGGAAATATGACGATAATTGTTTAAGATGACTATGTTAAATTAACGATTTTAAACACAATTTTTTTTTAAATTCTTGTCTTTTCACGATGAACGCAACAACTACTGAACGGATTTTTATTTTTATTTCTATTAGAAAGATCTGGGTCAGAATTAAAATCTGCCGTATGTTTGATAGCAATTGGCTAAGTAGAACCGGAGATATGGCCAAAAAACGGCAACCGACCTCAGCGCGGGCGGAGCCGCGGGCTTCAGCTAGTTTATTCTATTTCCTAACATACTTCTGACTAATTCTCGTTCAATGAATTAATAACACAAAACCTCAACATAGTACATAAATAAAGTGGTATAATAATAATAATAATAATAGAAGTAGTTTATGAATAATGTAGTGCATTTGTTATCTAACAGGAAAAACAACTATTATTATAGGCTAGGTTCACACTGAGATGGGTGAGACGCGACGTATGAGCTTGTTATGTGTAATTTCTCCTACTTGTCATCTTGATTAGGCTTATCTTGGGTTTTATGGAGCGACTACCATCTAGTCTGTGCCCTTTTTTTTTATCGTGCGGACATCCCCTCGGATACCCCCCGCCGGCCAGCGGGGCGGTTATGTCGGGCTTAAACCGCCTAAAACCGCACGTCTTCAGACGCCAGGGTGTAAGGTTGCCCATAGAGCATATCCCTCGCACCCCCACTGACCCTGGGCCATCTACGGTTTCGAGATAGCCCCCTCGGGTTTGGGAACCACGGTGTCCCCGTCTTGCCCCGGTTTGGGGGAGGGGCGCTAATCGCCCCACCGTCCCGGCCTGCTTCTGCTGGGGTGACAGGCGGCCCCACCTGCCACTCCCAGGCCTGCGCTCCTGGAGGACGGAGGTTGTTAAGTGACCTCCGTCACCTCCCATCCCTAAGAGGAAAGCCACAGCCTCGTCCGTTAAACAGCAGGTGTACCGGCTTTCAGATGAGGTTGGCTTGGGCCCCCAAGATATTGGGGCGCCCATAATCCGGGGCTAACTTGAAGTGGATTTTTTAATTTTCTGACTATCTGCACAGATTACCTTATAATTGGTAGATACTATCAGTGTGGATTAAGCCTTATAATTTAGAATGTCAAAGGGTAATAACCATGTTAATATTTAATACTCTGTGGTTAATATCTCATTCGTAATAAATACATACTATTATAAAATTGTAAATTAATTGTGTCTGTACATTGGAGACATATTTAAAAAAAATGGGTTCTGAACACAACTTTTTTTTAAATTCTTGCCTGATATTTTCTTGTTCGCAATGGATGCAAAAACTACTGAACGGATTTTGATGGGGTTGTTTTATATTAGGAAGGTCTCGGTCATTGGGCAGATTTAATATCTGCCGTATGTTTGTATGTTAAGTAGAACCGGCGGTATGATCACAAACGATAACCGACCTCAAGTTAATAATAAAAATAGTTCGGTAAAGCCGCGGTAGCCTAGTGGTATGGGTAATGGACTGCTGAGACGAGGTCTCGGGTTCGATCCCAGGTTTTACCATGGCACACACCAATGACTTTTCGATGCTTTTCGAAGTTATGTGTGTATTTATCGCAGGCTTATAAGTGCCCGGTTAATGGCAATAGGCTCGCCACCTATTACATTGGGACCTAAACATAAACTGGCGAAATGTGGGTGCTAGCACCTCTGCCTACCCCTTCGGGGATATAGGCGTGAGTTTATGTTATGTTATGTAAAAATAGTTCGGTACCTTTTTTCCTCTGTTGATCAGCTGTTTTTTTGTTGTTTAGTATCCATTGTGCCTGGTAGATGGCAATAGGCTCGCCCCCTATTACATTGGGACCTTAACATAACTGGCGAATCGTGGGTGTGTAATACACCTCTGCCTACCCCTTCGGGGATACAGGCGTGAAGTTATGTTATGTTATCCATTAAACAGCTTTAATATTTTTCAATTTAAAATACCTGTTAGTTTCTTTTGCCGCTTGTGACCGCAACACTACTACACAAGCAGATCGTACGACTGCTAAACCAGAGGTCCCGGTTCGATTCCCGCTTAGGGCGAATATTTGTATGCACAAATATTTGGAATGGTCCGGTAGTTTCCTTTCCAAAAAAAAATGTACATATCGGAATAATTCATTATGACCTCAGAACAAATAAACATCAGAAATGAAACGCGTTCACATCCCGTGAGTCGGTTAAAAGATTAAAAGTGATATCTAGTCGACAATTGGTGCGCGGTGCGAATTTAAACTATTATCTACATCTTTCCAACAGAAATCATAAATTATTCAAAAGTTTAACATTTTTCATTACCATCGCTCAGGTCAAATTGAACTGCTCGGCATGTTTGCATTATCCTACAATCGCGCACGAGATTCTGTCTGACAAGCACGTAATGAAAACCCTTTTGAAAAACAAAATCGAGTGAGATAAAGACTGTAGACAAAACGACATTCTACTAGTGGAATCAATACCATATACCAATCCTTAATTCAAAGTTTGAAATGTATAGGAAGCTAGCAGAATCAGGCCAGGGCGGCATATTTCCGGGGGCAAGACGGCGACACCGTGGTTTGGGAACCACGGTGTCCCCGTCTTGACCTCGCAAGTCCCAACTCGAAACTGAAGATGGCCCTGGGTCAGCCGGGGTGCGAGGGAAATGCCTTATAGTCCACCTTACACGGCATGCGGTTTCAGTCGGTTCAAATCCGACATAACCACCCCCGCTGGCCGGTGGGAGAGTATACAGGGGAATTTATGCAGAAGAAAAAAGAAAAAAAAAAAGGATCCAAACCAGAGACCTCTAGATCGTAACGCCCCCTTCCTACCCACTAAGCTACAAACGCTTCAATTATAAAGGAAATACAGCGTACAGTCAACGACAAAAGTAGCTTTACAAATTTCAATTTCTTGATCATTAACACCTTTAATAAAATAATAAACAAAACATGAAATATATTAACTTTGTCGTCTGGGAGTAATAAACCCACTTATAATCCAATTAAATATACTTATACATCAAAATGAATCGTCGGTGCATATATTCTAATGTAAGAAATAGTTTGAAAAGATTTTAGTGTTAATCAACTTTTGTCGTTGACTGTACAATAATATTACTTAACTAGGCTGTAAGGAAAACCTGCCGCGTACATACAATGTCGATATGATAGCATTGACAATGGACTTACGTACATTATCTTTGTATTTGCATAATGTCAGTTTGTAAATACAAGGATAGATACAATTTCATGTTATGTTGGTTGTGAATTCTGTGTTTGTTTGTCAAAAGTACGATTTAGATGTTTTATCATATTTTCTGTCTTTATAGGGGTTGGTAGAGGTATTTTAGCGATTTTTGTATCGAAGCGGCGATAGCACAGTGGCGTACGTAACGGACTGCGGAGACGAGGTCTCGAGTTCGATCCCCAGTCGCCCCGGGCACACACCTCTGACTTTTCGTAGTTATGTGTGCATTAATAAATGTCAATTATAGCTCGCTTAATAATGTGCCCGGTAGATGGCAATAGGCTCGCCCCCTATTACATTGGGACCTTAACATAACTGGCGAATCGTGGGTGTGTAATACACCTCTTCCTACCCCTTTGGGGATACAGGCGTGAAGTTATGTTATGTTTATGTTATTTTTTGGTAGGTGATAGAAGACGAGTCTATTACAATTTACTGGCTGCCTACCAGATTCCATGCTGTTTCTGAGACTTTCTTAACAAAATAGCCAATGGCCACTTAGTCCGGTAATCAAACTCAGGACTTCACGATCACCCGGAAACATAAGAAAACGTTACTTTAAACATATTTATATAAAGCATCTATCAAACATCTAACAAAAAAATAAGTAGCTTATGAGATCTACTTCCGTTTAAAGTTTCAACCAAAATTCAACCAGTCGTTTTTACGTGATTTAGTACCAAACAAATAAACAAACTCACCTTCGCATTTATAATAACTATTAGGATACAGCAGAGATTTAAAAAAACCGGCCAAGTGCGAGTCGGACTCGCACACCGAGGGTTCCATACAAACCTGTAGGTATATAAGTAAAAGTTCACCCATCACGACAATCGAGTCATAGTTAAAGTATTTTATTGAAAAGAAGTATGTAGTAACTTTAAAATATTCAAAAATATTTTTTATTATATGATGTAACTAAAAATTTACGGTTTTCGCAATCTGTACTATAAGACGTTACTTCGTACCAAATTTCAAGATTCTAAGTTCACGGGAAATTTGCGGAAATTTGTGGCATAAACGGCTGTATCTTTTGATTGCTTTGGCTTAGAAGTTTGTTTTTTTCACAGCTCCAAGGGACAGTAGACCTGAGTATTAGATTTAAATTTCAGTTTGATACCTCCACGCGTTCCTGAGAAAAACGGACGGACAACCAAGTGATCCTATAAGGGTTTCGTTTTTTCCTTTTGAGGTACGGAACCCTAAAAATTGCAATGTTCTGGAAGAACGCTCTAGGCGGACATTATAACGTTACATGAATTGTTGTGTAACATCATAATACACTGAAGATGGCACCGCATTGTGCGCCACGAGGAAGTGACATTGCGCCCAAACTATTGTTGTTTTTACAACTAGTCCAAAAGGTCACGGTCGAATTAATTCTACACTTAACGTCACAAAAAAATACTCGTGAAACTTGGTTGACATGCGGCAAATAATAATAATAATAATTGTATAAATAAATAAATAAATATTCTACGACATTCTACACAGCGCTTTCTAGACCCAAAGTAAGCATAGTTTAACTAGCTTGTGTTATGGGTTCCAGAATGCGGATAAACATACTTATATACTTTTTTTTTGTAAATACATACATATTATACATAGAAACATCCAGACCTATCATCACTGACAGGACTATTGTAGCTAATAAACCTGATATAGTGTTGATAGATCGATCAGAGCGCCGCGCAATAATTATCGATATCACCATTCCACATGACGAGAATCTTGTGAAAGCCGAAAAAGAAAAACAAATAAAATATTTGGATTCGGCCCACGTGTGGAGTGTGGATTCGGCAATTATTGTTCCGATAGTTGTATCGGTTCACGGACTGATGCCAAGAGCCTCGATCATCTCCGAGCGCGAGCCTCTTGAGATGTCTCAAGAGGCTCGCGTTAGGCAGTTGGGTCAAGGGCTTGATGCAGAAGGCAGTGCTCCTCGACACGGCACGTAGGTGATGAGATTCCTCTCTCTGGAGCCCTAACCACCGGTAGCTTGGTCCCTGTACCCGATGCCGGAGGGCTACTTTTTTATATATGGTTTTGTTTTTATATAGAATGTATTTAAAAATATAATTTATATGTATTTAAAGTTGAATAAAGGAAATAATAATATTAATAATAATGTTTATTTATTTCTCTCACAAGGTACAACGGTTACAATCCAACATTCAGTGCTGTGGGGCTAGGGTGCTTATCTGCTCATTTGAATTCTTCATCCTAGTGTTGTCCCGATAAGCTGATTGTACGCTTTTCTACTTTTAATCATTTTTTATTTGGTGTATGGCCTATCACGGGAGCGTGGGCAAGCCCAACCTTGAAAGGCAGTACGCTTGTCAGCTACCTGAGTGGTATAAAAAAAGAAAAAAACATGCGGTGTATGGAACTTCAGCATGCTCTTTAAAAAAAGTTTTTTTATCGTATTGTCTATATCAGTAGGGTAAATATCAAGTAAATGTAGCAAATTTTGGAACTGAGCGAGAACCGAACCCGTGACCTCAGATGAAGCAGTCGAACACTATACCGCCACGCCACGCGCCAGAATGAGACATTGCCTCTTTGGAAGTATTTTACCACCTCTACCACAGTGATTGTTTGATGAGCTCTTTAATTTAACCCTACCCTCTCCCTTCCTATCCAGAACAGCACGAGCTGGACTTAGGTGTCACCCCCATACAGTAAAAGCAATACCGTCTCGAACCCAACGATTCGGTTCATCCTTACTCTGTGGCACGATAAAGAGCTGTAATGTTTTACCCGCACACCTTACAATCCCGGGTTCTTTAAGCGGGGAGTGAAAAGCATTTGTCGAGGTCCGCATTCCAGATGCTGTCGAGCATCTGGAATGTTGGCAGTTACCTTCTGAACTTAACTGTAGCTTCTTATGACGTTTTGTAAGTTCCGTTATAATGGTCTATGCAGAATAAATGGTTTTTGACTTTGACTATCATCCAGCGGCGTGCAGCCAATTGACGAACTAAACATTACAAAGTGCAAACGCATCCCAAGCTGGTGGTATCTTCCAACCTGAACTCTATCGATACAATATCACCAAGTTCTTTAAATATAACACGAACTTACGTTTAGTGTTTCTAAGATCATTCTCCCACGCTTCCGGCAGCAGATGTAGGAACACGTCGCCGAGTAGACCTCCTACTGCGAAACTGAGTAGTATCCTCAAAGTTGCCGCACCAGCTGAAACAATAATATTATTCTTGTTAGAAAGTTATTGGATTTTGTTGAATGAGGACAAATATACATGGTGTTTTAGGGGCCAGACCACGATGACCGGAGTTTTTTTTTAATTGGTCGAAATATTAGGTAGTACAAATCTGTATTGAAATACAATGTAAAGTAAAACTATTTTTCTGTTCGGAAAGTTTAATTTTCATGGGTAGATCGCCGGGTGGAAAAAAGCTTATTTCATCCCTTTTTTTTTTTTTTTTTATCGTGCGCAAATCCCTCCGGATACCCCCCCGCCGGCCAGCGGGGGTGGTTATGTCGGGCTTGCACCGACTAAAACCGCACGCCGTCTCGGGTCTTCAGACGCCGGGGTGTAAGGTTACCCATAGAGCATATCCCTCGCACCCCGGCTGACCCTGGGCCATCTCACCACTAACAGCATCGCTCATCCTGTCTCCTCTGAAAGCAGAGGAGTACGGAGAGCGATGTGTTCCCGCCACGTTGGGTATTGGCCGACGATCAATGCCAACCCTATGAAGGGGTGAAGGGGAAGCCATTGACCGCCGCCCAGGGTGTACCGGCCGCTCCGATTCCGTTCCCCCCGGACTGCAGCGGGATCGGAATCGGAGCGACACTCGAGGAGGTTACCCAACACACACCCCAGCTTATTTCATCCCTAGGGTGGAAAGTATTTTTTTAAATTTTAAGTTTTGCCATGGAGTGCATGATAATTTAATTACGTCATAATGCTTTTTCTTTTTTTTCGTGCGGAAATCCCTTCGGATACCCCCCCGCCGGTTAGCGGGGGCGGTTATGTCGGGCTTGAACCGACTAAAACCGCACGCCGTCTCGGGTCTTAAGACGCCGGGGTGTAAGGTTACCCATAGAGCATATCCCTCGCACCCCGACTGACCCTGGGCCATCTCCGGTTTCGAGATGGCCCCCTCGGGTTTGGGAACCACGGTGTCCCCGTCTTGCCCCGGTTTGGGGGAGGGGCGCTAGTCGCCCCACCGTCCCGGCCTGCTTCTGCTGGGGTGACAGGCGGCCTCACCTGCCACCCCCAGGCCTGCGCTCATGGAGGACGGAGATCGTTAAGCGACCTCCGGCGCCTGAGTCGTCTGCGACGCGCGGTGAGCATGTTGCGGGCTCGGCGGGCCGGGAGAGTTCTGCAACTCTCCCGGGCGCACTCCGCCATCTCCTTCGCGAGCATCACATGCTCGCAGAAGGAGGTGGCAGCGGCCCACGCGCTCGCGCTCCGCACCATTGCCGCAATCATGCTGCCAAGCGAGAGGACTCCCACCCCGATGGCTGCCACGAGGTCACGCCTCGGAACCTCCCACGCCGGGCAGTCCGCCAGCGTGTGCAGCCCTGAGTCCTCGCTCGCGTCACAGTGATGACACTCAGGCGTTGGCTCCTTCCTGATCCGATGCAGGTGGTCCCCGAAGCACCCCTTCCCGGAGATCACCTGCGTCAGTCGGTACGAGAGGCTTCCGTGTCGCCTCTCTAGCCAATCCTCCATGATGGGCCTTACCGCCGCTATTGCGGCGTGCCCTAGTAGAGTGTGTACCTTTTTTTTTTTTTTTTTTTTTTTTCGTGCGGAAATCCCTTCGGATACCGCCCCCGCTAGAGAGCGGGGGGTCTCCAGCGGGGGCGGTTATGTCGGGCTTGCACCGACTAAAACCGCACGCGGTCTCGGGTCTTAAGACGCCGGGGTGTAAGGTTACCCATAGAGCATATCCCTCGCACCCCGACTGACCCTGGGCCATCTCCGGTTTCGAGATGGCCCCCTTACTTGCTCTCCACTGTGCCCTCTGCTAGTCAGAGGGACACGTGGAAAGCTTCCGAACAGCCCTCAACAGGGCCGTCCTCGCCTCGGTCGGAGTTGGCCGTAGGCGGCAGCGTCTCTCCCACCCTAGGAGAGAGGCGCTGCCGTCTCCGTTGCCCAGGGTGCACCGCGTGGAGGTCCCCAACCAAGCACCCCAGTAGAGTGTGTACCTCGGGTGAATGTCACCATGTTGGCGCGCAAGAAATAATATCTCGGGTGAAATGGCTGACTTTCAACCCTTGTGTAACAATCTACTATTTAACGGATTCTATCGCGGATTATCCAAGGGAGACTGAAGATAGTGGTTTTCTAATAATTTGAAGTGTTCCAATATACCTTTTTTTTTTTTTTTTTTCGTGCGGAAATCCCCTCGGATACCCTCGGAGAGCATATCCCTCGCACAGTGTTCCAATATACCTACGCGTACACAGGAACGCTTGGTCCGCTTAGCACGCTGGTCGACTCCCGCCTGTACGCGTACATTGGAACGCTTAGTCTGTACAAGGCTTAAGTTATCACAATCTACTAAAACTATGTTGAACTGACTTTTGACTATTAGTAATTTTGGTTAGTATTATTCTTTAGAAAAAAAAAGAATAAATAAATAAAAATAAATATTCTAGGACAAATTACACAACGCCATCTAGACCCAAACTAAGCAGAGCTTGTCATATGGGTTCTAGAATGCGGATAAACATACTTAAATACTTTTTTTTGTAAATAAATACATATTATACATAGAAACGCCCAGACCAATGTAAATTTACGTATTTGCACTGAGCGGGAATCGAACCCCAGACCTCTGACTTAGCAGTCAAACGCACTAGGTACCACTACACCACCTTTGATTATATAAATGTAATCAAAGTACACCACAAGCTCGTCTACTATTACTTGGGATCGAAACTTATACGTTCATCCACCTCTGCCTACCCCTTAATGGATATATACGTTAATCTTAGTTGTATAATAGTGTCAAAACATTTCCCGCTACAAAGTCATAGATTATCGTTATCACATAGGATTACACATTAATTGGTTGTTGATCACTGTCGCGATTTATGTGATAACATCGAATACGTTTATTATCAAATCACTTGTAGAATTAATTAGAGTTCAAACATAATTTTTTAACCAACTTCGAGGAAGCAGGTTCTCAATTCGGATGTTAATTTTTAATTTTATGTACGTTCGGGTATTCCTCTGTCATATATGTATAAGTTGTCACAAAATTAGATCTCTGAATTTGGTGAGATGACTTGGTATCGACAAAATATGTATTTATAATAATAAATAATAATAATAATAAATCATTTATTTCAAGTTACCAAGACTCATTTGAATACATTAAATTAAATTAAAATTAGATTGAATTGCAGTCACATTTTAATATAATATTTGTCTTTGTATATAATAGTTGTATTAGAAACAAAAAAAATATCGGGTAAAATAAAAAAATAAAAAAAATAATTTAAAAAAAATGAAAAAAAAAAACACCACGGGCTCTCTCAAAAGCACAAGGAGCACTTGCACCCGCAGAAAGTGGTAGGCGTGCAGTCCTTCTCCTCGCAGTATTCTCCAAGCGGATGTGTGGGAAATACCTTTTTTTTTTTTTTTTTTTTTTTTTTTTTTTTTTTTTCGTGCGGAAATCCCCTCGGGCGACAAGCGTCCCGTGTGCTCGTCGCGTCACGTGGCGCTGGTCGCTGGTGGTTTTTTTTTATTTTTATTTTTTTTATATTTTTATTTTACCCGATATTTCTTTTTTGTTTCAAATACATATTTTGTCGATACCAAGTCATCTCACCAAATTCAGAGACCTAATTTTGTGACACCTTATATAAATGGATGAACGAAATTCTTTTGTATTAAAAAGAGGTTTATTCTGAAATGGTCTGATTTAAATTTCGTAAACATCCCGGTCATAAGTTTCGGAGACACATAACGGACCTCTTATGGTGTCGCAACATAACATCACGCCTGTACCCAGATGGGTACGCAGATGTGTTCAGTATATTCAGCTATATTTGCATCGTTTATCTATAAGGAGTTCTAATTTTATATTGTCCGCTGTTTCTCGAATATTACACATTGAAATAATCGCGATTTATTTTATGTTATTATTTACACTGGTTCCTACGTTTCGGTTAGTTTTCAGCAGCCATGGTCACGAGGAGACTAAGATTACTTAAAATTGAGTTTAAGTAGCTGTATGCTGTATTTTCTACGGTTTGTGAAAACACCGGCAGGCTTTACTTCCCTAATGATATAGCCGGAAGTTTACGCGAATGTTTCGGTTGCTTTTCAGCAGACACGGGGTGACCATGGCTGCTGAAAAGCAACCAAAACGTCGGGTTCAATGTAAATAATAAAATAAAATCGAATAAATCGCGATAGAATCCGTTACATTTCGATTTATTTCTATTTACTTCCCTAACTTATTGTCAATCTTGTTTTGTAATAGGCACGTCAATCCCGGGCCATCTCGAAACCGGAGATGGCCCAGGGTCAGTCGGGGTGCGAGGGATATGCTCTATGGGCAACCTTACACCCCGGCGGGTGTATACTCGAGACGGCGTGCGGTTTTAGTCGGTTCAAGCCGGACATAACCACTGGCCAGCGGGGGGGTATCCGAGGGGATTTCCGCACGAAACAAGAAAAAAGGCACTTCAATCTGACTTCAACTCATCTGATAAATAAGTTGAAGAGGAAGTCTCAGGCATGAGGGTCACCATTATATGCAAGTGTCGGCAAACGTTGCTAGTACACCTTTTTGGAAAATAGCAAGCCCTCCTTCGTTCCCGCGAAACGTCCGTGAGACACGCGCGAATGTCTCTCGCTAATAAATTGACGAGCTACCCGGGCCATCATAATAATTTTATAGAAGTTTTCTTCTTCGCTACTCTGAAGAGCCAAAACTTATTTCATTTGTTGCCAGGGAAAACGGTTTTGCCAGACCGTGGTCTGTATCAGAGCAGTCTAAGGTGATTTTTTACCAAGGTTTCCTTCCTCGCAGCTCCGTAAAGCCATCGTTCCTGTGCGTTGCCGTTTCCTACTTGTAACATTATAATGTGAAAGTTTGTGAAGACGTTTAGATGTTTGTTACTATTTCACGCAAATATGAACAATGGGATATATGATATGGCGTACAATGGGAGAGGTCTATGTCCAGCCGTGGACTGCAATAGGCTAATTGATTGATGATCAAATCTGAATGAAATGAGATAGTCTGAAATAGTATAAATGCTACTTTTTATCCTGGAAATATGTTGCTGTGGGCCATGGAAATGGGATCAGTAGTTCACGCCGGCGGAGCAGTCGGTTAAAAATATATCATGGACGGTGAAATGGTCGGTCAACGATCATATTCCCGTGTTATCAGCCATTTCAGCAGTTTATTTCTCATATCGCCGCTTAACAACATAATCGTCGTTGAGCAGCTCATAAAGATTATGATTGATAAACTAGTGGGCGGTATTTTCATGAAGTGAGATAATAGTCGGTTTAAGCTCTCGGGAAATTAGATTAAATTATACTTAGATACTTGTCTTTTAGGGTTCCGTACATCCTATGTAAAAAGATCCCTTCGGATCTCTGCGGGTAGAGGCGGACTTGCCAATACGCCAACTAGGTTATAGTCATATTAGATATGACTATCCTACTAATATTATAAATGCGAAAGTTTGCAAGTATGGATATATGGATGCTTTTTACTCTTTCACTCAAAAACGGCTGAACAGATCTGGCTGAAATTTGGTATAGGGATAGATTATAGTCTGGAATAACACATAGGCTATGTTACTATAGGAGGTGAGAACGGGAACAGATATCCACGCGGGTGAAGCCGCTAGTGTTTTTGTAATGCGTTGTTTCTTACATCTGCATGACCTTTATTCTAAATTGACGCATCTATAAAGGTCAACCCGAGGGAAAAGGAAAATTGTCAAAAGGAAATTAGGCCTTCTTTTGGTGTGGAAACCCCCGCGGGCTTCACGCCACCGGTGCCAGCGATTAGGTTTGTATGACGGAATCGAATGGACTAAAACCACACGGTGTCCTTCCCAAGCGTCCATTGCCGGGTACCCCGGTACGCCCTCGAAAGGATAACCCCCAAGGTTCCCGGCGGAGGGAAATTAGGCCTTCAATAGTTTCACAAACTTGTACTGCTATTGGAAATCGATGTTAAGTGAAATGGTAAAAGTAATTAAGACTGTTAACGGACTTAAAGAAAAAGAGGAGGTTCTCAATTCGGTTTCTTTTTTAATTTCCAAATAAATTTAGGAGTTTTTTTCTTAAAAGAATCGTTCTGTCCAGTAGGATCCACTGGGGGATCCATTTGAATTTGACCTTGCTTGACCATTTAACTATTAGTAACTTGGGCCATATTGCCGGATAAATGCGTTTCATGGTACCGATTGCACGAAACTCCGGTCTGGAATCTTCGGTACTCTAGGGTACTAACGTTCGCTTCTCTAAACGGAACGGGTTACCACCAAATTTCAGGGCCTAATCGCCTGCGTTATGACTGTTGGTCAAAGTCTACCTACCAAGGTTCCTAGGCAGTTACTTCCTAGGACATACCCTGGGTCCCTAATAAAAGAGACACGTGGACGGAACACTGTATGCTTTTAGTCGGTTCACTCCCGACATAGCCATTTCACTGCTAGCCCTGGTGAGGTGGTACTCGTTGGGGGTGACACACATACAAGAAACAGGTCTAGAAGTCTAGTGGTTGAAAGCGAGACATAACTATAGCACAATGTAGAACAATTCTAATTGTATCTGTGACCCGTCCTGACCTCCGCGTTGTCATGGCCCACGACTGTTATCAGTACGAGCTCTGCATCACGTACAAAGATAAAGATATCCCGATAACGCTCTTGTTTGAGTACAATAGCTCCTATCAGCTTCTATGATTCTTAGGGCAATCAACTTCGTATTACGGTGTTGAGGAACTGACAACTTTATCCACCACTTGAAAAAACTTACTTTTAATGATAAAAGACTATTATAATACGGGGTATAGTTCAGTGGCGTACGTAACGGACTACCGAGACAAGGTCTCGCATTCGATTACCAGTCACCCCGGGCACACATCTCTGACTTCGTAGTTATGTGTGTATTAAAAATGTTTATTATCGCTCGCTTAGTAATGTACCCGGTAGATGGCAATAGGCTCGCCCTCTATATTACTATTAATCGTGGGTGTGTAATACACCTCTGCCTACCTATTCGGAGATACAGGCGTGAAGTTATAATGATGATTGCGAATAAGGTGGTAGTAATTCAGTGTATGGGGGCCCAAGCCAACCTCAACCTCACCTACTCCTATACTGATGTTTAACTGATGAGGCCAGCCTGCAGGCCTACCGTGAAACGTATATACATTTTGAGCAATCAGTACTTGTTTTTTTTTTTTTTATCGTGCGGAAATCCCTTCGGATACCCCCCCGCGTGCCAGCGGGGGCGGTTATGTCGGGCTTGAACCGACTAAAACCGCACGCCATCACGGGTCTACAGACGCCGGGGTGTAAGGTTGCCCATAGAGCATATCCCTCGCACCCCGACTGACCCTGGACCATGAAACGCACTTATTCCGCAATCGGGCCCGAAGACGGTATATGACAGTTCGTTCGTCTCCTAAACCCTACCATGAAACGTCCTGATACCGCAAAATTCGAAATATTGACAGCACGCCAAAAAAAAAAAAAAAGAAAATACTATACGACTTATTTCAACAGGTCGAAAGGTTTTCATTATACAATACAAAGGAAAGTATTTTTTAATATGTTGGTAAACGAAAACCTCATTGATATGTTTGATTCAGTCCCGAACATACTTTATGGTTTCAACCGAAAGAACGAAATCCGAAGTAACTTCATGGTACCTAAATGACACTTCTTTCGTTCGTGTTTCGTGCGGGCCCGCAATTTTGGATGTACATTATTCATCGTCTACAGATGAGGCTCTGCGCTCTGGCGCAGTCTTTCCTCTCGGGGTTGGTGGATAGGAGACGCTCCAAATAGAAGCTTCGGATGCAACCGGGATTGACGCTGTGATGATGATGATGATACAGTAATTCCAGAAGAAGTCACTGGTAGTGCTTCCCCAGATTGCCGTATCACCAGTTCCTCGATTTTTGGCAATTGATGCCTTTTATAGGATTTTTGGAAATATCACCCCTAAGAAGGTGAAATAATCGAAGAACTTTTGTATTGTATGAACGTCCATCATTTCCAAGGTATAAGAAGCTTGAATAATACTTGCATCCGATAAAAAAATATATTTTATAATCATCATCATCATCATCATCATCATCCTATCAGCCGTAGAAATTCCACTGCTGAATTGGCCTCCCCCATTGACTTCCATTTTGACCGGTCTATAGCGGTCTATTTTATAATACATATATATTTAAATATATTATTATATAAGTACTTGTGTTCTGAATTATTGTATCTCTTTTTTTTTAATCAAGCCTCTGTGTTGTAACTGAGAATGTCCCAGCAGAAAAACAAAACTATGCCATCGTTTTATATATTTTTCTCATAAATAGCCGCCACGTACCGCAAACTACTTTTTTCTTCGTAATCGAATTTTATTTTGAAATAGGTAACGTATTTAAAAATATCATGCTAAGTAGTTTTCGATTTCGAAGAATTCGTGGTATTCTTTATTACACATTATACTGGTAATGTGATCGAGAACAATGCCAGACAAGCATTTTATAAGAACATACTGATAAGATCTAAATGCAAATAAAATAACACTATAACTGATCAAAACAACCCATTAATTAAAAATTGAATTGAATTGATCAAAACAACATTTCTTTGCATACCTATTAAATCGATATTATACGATTTTTTACGGTACCGAAGCATGTGTCATCACTATGGCAGCTGTGCAAATAATGACAATTACACAAGTCAAATTTGAAAAAAGAACCTCTTTGCAGCCAGTCAGTAAAAAAAAGCGAGACGTGGCAACGACAAGAATTTTAAGTCTAATAGATTTTATTTGTATCCTAATATTTTTTGATGCCCACCTGATGAAGATGATGTGAGTTTATTCTTAAACAATACATATAATTTAGGTTGAGCTTTAAGGCCGACTCAATCTGATTTCTATGAATTCGATGCAGAGAACTGAACAAATTGCGATCTACCTGATTAGTTCGTCTCAAGCCTCAACGACCACACAGGCCTGGGTTGAGCTGTGTTCGTTGTTTCGTCTTTTTCCCTAACAACTAAAACTTTACTGGTGGTAGAAATTTGATGACACAAATTTGTCACAAAATTCGGCCGGGTAGGTACCACCGTGCACGATTGCGAAAAACCCTCCATAGTAATCCAATTTCGGTTTGATTGCGTTCAGGGGTCAGCAAGTGCATAGCCGGGCAGGAGGATTGTAGTCGCAGCACTAGTGGGACCGGTGGGTGTCACGCGGTGCTGCGACGACAATCCTCTTCTGATGAGGCTGTCAAGCTGAGTGCCACCATTGTTAACATGGTACTTGTATGTAATGGTGACCCTCTTTCCTGAGACTTTACCTTCAGCTTACCATCAGGCGAGGTGAAGTCAAATTGACGTGTCCAAAATATAAAAAAAAAAAAATTTTAGTCACAAAATCACATCTGCCTCGTCCCGTAGCATAATTGCGTTTCCATTATGAGTTCCTGGGTTCCATTTTGAGTAGGCAATTAATTAGCCTACCGCAGTCCACTGCTGGATATAGGCCTCTCCCAATATGCGCCGTTACCCTGATTCTATCCTACCTTCCGCATCCAGTCTATCCCTGCAACCTTTTTCAGGTCGTCAGTCCATATGGCTAGGGTTTGCCAATTCACGTTCTCCACTTTAATCTCGTTTGCTCCAATAGCCATCGGCCTTTCGACAGATGTAACCAGCCCATTGCCACTTCAGCTTGCTTGTTCCGTTAGCTATGTCGGTAGATAACTTTGGTTCCTTGTCGGATGACCTCATAAGGAATTTTATCCTTCAAAGAAACTAAGCATAACTCGCTCCATAGTCCGCTGCGTGACTTTTAATTAGTGGAATAGCCCCACGGTTAGTGTGGCACCGTAAGTCATAACTGGCAGGACGCGTGTAGTGGCAAAACTTTATTGGGGCTTTTGTGTTAGGATACGAATAGTCGTATTATTTAAATAATTGGAGTCTTATAAATGTGCTGAGTAAACGGCACTACAATTTTGTTAGTACTCAAATAGGAACGTAGGACTTTACAATGGAGACGCAATTGTACTACGCAAAAGGGCTCGCTCTCTTTAACGTGGGTTCAAAAATTCAAAAAAATAAGGTTCACAGTAAAAACTAGCAGTTCGCCCGTTTATACAGAAAAAAAAAAAATGTAGTATAGGCTGATTGCAGCGCCACCTACAGAAATGCTTCTATCCGATTGAAACTTACGGTATGGCATACAAATCTAGAGTATACATTTATAAACAACTAGCTTTTGCCCGCGGCTCCGCCCGCGTAGATGTCGGTTATCGCGACAAATCAAGCCAAAACAACCCATGAAGCAAGCACACCAGGACGGCTGAAAGGATCTGGACCGAGATTGGCACAAAGACAGATTTTAATCTGGATTTGGGGTAATATTTGGGACATTTTTGAACTGTTCGATCTTTATTGAAGTCGGTCAAATTCTGGGAATTAGTTAAAACTGTATAGAATTGTGGTTGTATCATTACCCAACTAAATTCAACGTAATATATTCTGAGCATTGAGATACTTTCGTAGCAATTAACATTGCTCAAACTCAACTAAATTTAACGTAACATACTTGGAGTATTGAGATATTGTCTTAGGAATTGACATTGCTCAAACAATATATCGCTGCTGAATAAACTTACTGAATTACTGTTTACGTAACATGAAATTTCACGGTCATTTCAGCAGTGATTACAGAAAACAAATTGATAATGCAACCCACGCTTGTATTATGGCGAAACCACGGAAGCCAAAGAACTCGGAAGCCACGGAAGTCTTTGTATCTCTCTCTCTCTCTTTTATCTTTTATTAAGGGTTACTTGTTGTTAGTAAACAATAACTTAGTAGATCTAAATACACAATGGAGTGTGAAATTGACACTGTCACACTGCGTAAATAACGACGCCAACGTGCTTCCAACAAAGAATTTGTGTACTCGATACGTTTGTTTTATGATTCATAATAATTTTGCGAGGAAAGTTTTAGTAAACAAATTCTGATAAGAAATGTGTTGATAGTGTCTCGTGAGACGAGACACGAGCTACAGAATAACAAAGTCAGATAATAGACAAACAATAAATGTTTTTGGCTGACCATCTACTAGTGCATTGAAAAGTTACATTTGGAGTTCCAAAAGTCACAAAACGCAATTTTATTTTTTGGGTGTCTAAAGAATAGAATATAATTAATTTGCTCATAAACGCGGTTACAATAGATCTGTGGGTATAGGGCTATAAGGTAAGAGGGGATTAGGGTTAAGTTAAATCCAAGTTCACGGGGTCGCAAACCTTGTCCCACGGCCGCCATATTGTAATAAGGGTAATTCGCTACCCTTATTACAAGATGGCGGCCGTGTTTTTGCGTTAATTTGGTCAAACTATTCGTCGCAGAGAAAATTTGTAAACACATTTTTGCTGCAAATTAAGTCGTAGAACCAAAAATAATATAGATATTCATTAAAATAGTAAAGTAAATGATAAATTTTCTTTCAACTAGACCATCTTTTTTTAAGCTTACAGCAGTTTACAGCGCTGTCAAACTAACATTATGCTCCAGTTCCGGTAAAAGTGTACCGGCTGGTGAGTAAGGTTGGCCTGAGCTCCGATGATGTTGGTGGCCCCCTATACAGCCCCAGTATATAAACACATTCGCGCAAATAGATCATACTTTTGATGATCACGCGTGACAAAAATTAATTGAGTGAAATAGGTCGCTACTGTAGGTAGGTATGTTGCAGGGAGTGAACGATCTCATATTGATTTATGCTTCATAAAATTATTGCGTCCGATATGTAGCACAACACTTTGAATAATAATATCATATCAGTCTTCATGTCCGTGATATTGCAGTTGAAGTGCGGGAGAGTCGCCTTCGCTGGTGCGGCCACGTTATGCGGTGGCCGCCTGACTACCTAGGTGAAAAATGTCTGGTCATGCCGTCTCCGGACAAGAAGCGCTGTCTTGACGTCGTATATCCAACTTCAAAAGGAAGTTCACTGTTTGACCTGTATGTTTGTCCGCGCTTTTCTGGCGTTTGGTTGAAGCGATTGTGATGCGTTTTTTCAAAAGTATTTGTTACATTCTGGAGAAGATTTTAGTATACTTAACCGACTTAGTTTGGCTGTATTTTTTCATAAAAATGTTCATTATTTTTGTATTTTTATTTCATTAATCACCGTTCTAAACTATTTAGGCCCGAGACTTGGTCTGTTTTTTATTTGTCTAAACGATTTTATAGCTTTGACCGCGACTTCATCCGCATGGTTTTAGATCTGTTTTTTTTTTGCGCGAATCCGTAACACTGTTTCAAAATTAAAATTATAGGTAGGTACTTAGTTACGCTATATAACATCAGCTGCCTCCAGTAAAAATCCCGTGAAAGCCCGGCCCAGTCACTTCGGATATTACCCGGAACAATCATACAAGCTAAAATGTTAAAAATTGTTTATTGTTACATTATCATGCATACATTTAAACGCATTTATTAAAAGACTGTTATTTTAACATTACAAACAGATACCTACTTAAATTGTATTTATTTGTATAGATACCGTTGTGACATTCTAGTCGGACAAGGATGGCGGGGAAAGGCGAACTAATCTCAATAAAAGATTCTGTGATTTCAACAGTTTCTTTATCTATAAAGTGTCGTATCGTTATTGAACCAGTCAACTGTTAAACATTGCTAAACAATTCATAACATTGACACCTTATTGCACAACAGACACAATCCAGCTACTCCGCTGTAGACTGGGTGCTGAGAATTGTTATCAGCGCGATAAGGACACTTTAATGATAGGTGTCAACACTGTCAACGATCGTTCGGCATCGTTGTCTTAAAGGATAGGAGAGTGGCGCATGAAAAAGTACAGGAAGCCGAGAAAACATTACACAGTTTTCAATTATTTCGATGTTATAATGAATGACAAACATCTTGACAATGTAGGTACTCTAGCTGCGCTTAACGACCTTCGTCCTCCAAGAGCGCAGGCCTGGGGGTGGCAGATGAGGCCGCATGTCACCCCAGCAGAAGCAGGCTGGGACGGTGGGGCGACTAGCGCCCCTCCCCCAAACCGGGGCAAGACGGGGACACCGTGGTTCCCAAACCCGAGGGGCCATCTCGAAACCGGAGATGGTCCAGGGTCAGTCGGGGTGCGAGGGATATGCTCTATGGGCAACTTTACACCCCGGCGTTTTAAGACCCAAGACGGCGTGCGGTTTTAGTTGGTTCAAGCCTGACGTTACCGCCCCCGCTGGCCGGCGGGGGGAGGGGGTATCCGAAGGGATTTCCGCACGAAAAAAAAAGGTACTCTAGCTGCGGAGAAAGGCTTGGTTGGTAAGTCCTTTTACTGCTTTTTAGAGTTCCGTTGCCAAATGGCAAAAAACGGAACCCTTATAGATTCGTGATGTCTGTCCGTCCGTATGTCATTTTCAAACAAAAAGAAAAAAAAAACAATAAATTTTGGGGGTTCCCCATACTTAGAACTGAAACTCGAAAATATTTTTTTCTAAGGACGGGACTCGAACCCGCGACCAGTCCCTTACAAGGGGAATGCTCTGACCAACTGAGCCACCTAGACACGTCCCAGATATTCGAAATTCTCCGATACATTAATACGTCATTATTACGTCAAAGACGAAAAAAAAACAATGTTTAAAAATTACTGTAAAGTTATTCATTGTTTCCGTAGTTCGCAAGAATTACGGTAGATGGCTCCAACGTCGCCTTAAGACGTATTAATGTATCGGAGAATTTCGAATATCTGGGACGTGTCTAGGTGGCTCAGTTGGTCAGAGCATTCCCCCTGTAAGGGACTGGTCGCGGGTTCGAGTCCCGTCCTAGATGTTCTCTTTTTCCGATCTAAATCTTTAGAAAAAAGTAAGCATACAAAATGCTTAATAATTTAATTGAATCAACCCACGAGTATTTATGGATAGGTCTTCAAAAATTATATTGAGGTTTCTAATATAATTTTTTTCTGCTACGGAACCCTTCGTGAGCGAGTCCGACTCGCACTCCGCCGCTTTTATTTATTAGTATGTATAGTGCACATCAGCAAACTTAATGATTTTTGTTCTTAATGCTTGCCTGAACTTAAAGATACTAAAAATCCGGATACTAAGGCTCGCAATAATGTGCCTGGTAGATGGCAATAGGCTCGCCCCCTATTACATTGGGACCTCAATATAACTGGCGAATCGTGGGTGTGTAATACACCTCTGCCTACCCCTTCGGGAATACAGGCGAGAAGTTATGTTATGGCTCGCATTAAATTAAGCTGTTACCGCAGTCTACTGCGCTTGCAAAGCAAAGTTGTAACTGCGTTTGCGCAGCGCAATCAAATAAAACACTTTTCTTTGTATCTCTACTGTAGTTTTTTTTTCCAACTAGCAGAAATATTGCCAAGGTCGGTTGCATTTTATTACAAGTTTAACGATTCGTATAATGAAAAACATCCAAAAACACATTTTAGCTGATTTTAATTACTGATGTATTTTCAAACGTGGCGGTATTTTTCAATCCTTTTTAACCCTCGAACGAAAAACGAAGGGGTGTTATATGTTGGGTGTGTGTGTGTCCGTAGCATCGTAGCTCTCGAACGGATGAACCGGAATTGATTGTTTTTGTTTGAAAGGTGAATTAGTCGCCAGTGTTCTTATCGCTGTGAGGATTTCTTTTTAAATTAATTTAATTTTACGCCTTCATTATTGTCAATACCTTCTATGTCTAAGACAAGACGTTTAGAATAAAAAATGAGTCACGGTTCCTGGATGAAACAAGAACGAATTTCGAATGTGGAACTGTACGCAAAACTAGATAAACGAGTTAATGAATTTTGACAGCTATCTGAATGGACATTAAGCGCAGTTTTATGAAATGATAAATGGTTCGTGGATGCCTCTGTTACAAAAATCATCTATGTTTTTCTCATTGAAATAAAACTATTTTTTAACGGATTCTATCGCGATTTATTTTAATGTTATTTTATATTTTACATTGATCCCCACGTTTCGGTTGCTTTTCAGCAGCCATGGTCACGGGGAGATTCAAAAATATAAAACAACATCATAATTAATCGCGATAGAATCCGTTAAAAATAGTTTTATTTCAATGTGTGACATTCGCGTAAACTTCCGAAAATATTGTTACGTGCGCGGGGTACAAATTAAATGCCGTTTATACAAAGAAGAAGTTTATTCGCTCACCACAAACTAGACAACTAATTATCTAGCACACACAGTACTCTTCAACAGTTCCAGTCGCTCAGCAGTTCACAGTAGTCCACGGTAGTTCCTTTAGTCGCAGGTATAACTCTCTTGGGTCACTTCGGTAAGATGTGTTCACTTTCGCTTTCGAAAATTAACTGATTCGTGTCGATAGCCGGGCGTCCTTTTATAGCTCTTAATAAGCGGGGTAGAATATTCCGGAAGGCACTAGAGCGTTCGAGAATAGTAGGTATTTACTGGGGCGTTCGAGAAAATAAGTACCTACACAGTCGTGCCGACGATAGAGGTGAATGCCCTTTTTATCGCGATTTGTAGGTAAAGTTGGTATAGGTAGACAAAGGGCGTGTGATTTTGTATTGACTTTTCTGGATTTTTCTAAACGGATCGATAGAGTACTTCGACATTAACAATGCGTTTTAATTTCTAGAAAATTCGATCAGTAGTTTCCGAGATATCGACGATCGTTGTAACAATATTATGTTTTTCTCGTTGAGATAAAGAATGATCGCATGGGATTTAATACCTTCTCTACCTTTATACAATCAATCACTCTGTCTCACCTATATAACTACAAATGCAATACAATCTTAGAAAGATTGTGTTATGGCATTGATAATAATGATAATAAAAGCGACGCAATGCAGAAATCAATGGTATTGCATTCCATAAATTATTGCGTTCAAGTTCACCTAAACTGGGTTCTCATATCCTTTTACTCACTGGAATTCATTAGGGCGAGGGTCCCTTAGAAACGGTTGTTTTTAAATGTGTTTTTAGATGTGTTGTAACGTCGGACGATTCAGAAAATCATATTATGTTATTCTATGCTATTTAAATTAGTTCTCTCGGTTATTCGATTCACGATGACCTTCACTTTCCTCGATGGAGTTTGCTCTCGAAGACTGTTCTAGCCCAGCACGGATTCCAGTTTAATTTGAATTGTTTTTAAGTTACAAAAATAAAATATATGCCAAAATGAAGGCCGTAGAAAGGAGAATGAAATTCCGTTATCAAAATTTACATAAATTCATAATTATAGCATGAAAATTCAAAACACCTACGTTTTATACCTATATGAAGCGGTTAGAATGTTAGATAGTCAATCAGTCCTACGCGGAACGTATACGCAGGACGTGAGTCAGTTTGCGGTAGACGTACAGCGAAATCCTGTGATTTTTAAATGCATGTACTAAGCGTAAAATACCAGTGTTAAAATGTTGACACCCACCTTCGAATTACCACTACTTCGACAGACGATTATTCGACAGACAATACTTAGACAAGACACATCTTCGAATGACAACTAGTTTGACTGATTTTTTTAACATTCCCCCAAAATAATAAAGCTCTGATCATTTGACGTGTGACCGATAAAGAATATTTTAACAACCACCAAAAAGCTACTAGCTTGCTATCGAAATCCAACTTTCCGGACTAGTGGTTCCCCGGGTGACATATGTATGAGGCCCTATGGATTTTGGGGGCCTTATGGTTGTATGGGGCCCTATCAGGATCTTGCAGCTTGGAGCCCGGGGTTCATTTTAGCTTTTACGGAAGCGACTTTCACATAGCTATAATATAATCTTTATTCCCTTTATCTAAAGTGCTACTAGAAGATCTTCCATGTAAATAACAGTTGCGTCATTATTTGTGTTGATACTACAATACTACCTTAAGGTAACCTTCGTTGTTTTTCCGCATGTTGACGCGAGAAACTGGAGGTGGACCGCACCTCGCTGTGGCGTAAAGTGGCAACTTTGCTATGCTAAAAATACCTAAAGTTGTCGAATACCCTCTCGCCCCAAGTAATACATGATGCGAATCGTTTGCCTGAAAACCAAAGCAGGACAAAGGAACTGTAGGAGAGCGAACCTCAGGTTCGAAAATACATGCTTTGGATGCTGAAATATGGTAAAATTAAAATTATTGCCCAAAAAACCTCACGAGGTCCGAGCGCTGCCGCTTCAATCAAACACATCGAAAAAAGTTAACGATTAATTTGAAAAATCGAAATCTTTTTTGTTACGATAGATTATAATATTTTTTCTTCTTTACAGATTCTTTATTTAAAAATATAGAATTAGAATGTAAAACAATAAACAGTTCCATTGTTTTTCCATATAAAAAGGCTTTCAGGCCTAGCTTACGCTCAATCAGAAATCTGATTTAGTCAATTTTAACGGATTTGAAATACTTTTTCGCGGAAAGTTGTGATTGAAAAAGTGCCAAGAGGATTATCAAAAGTTTTACGAGCAAAAATAGTTACTTTGAGGGAAGAAGGATACACCACGAGAGAAATAGCACGCAAGTTTCTATATCCCAATCCTGTGTCGTGGCCATGTTGCAGAGGTACCACGGAGATGGATAATGTACTTAACCGACCCCGCAATGGTCACCTAACTGTTTTAACTGCTGCCCATAAGCGCTATATTAGATTGCTGGCAGCCCATGACCCAATAATCAACGCTACTAAAATAAAAACAGAAGTTCGGGCCGCCACTCGGCACTGGGGTGGGAAATGCTCCAAGCTGGATTACGAGCACGGATGTCCTGGCGAGCTCCCTAACTTCTCGGCAACGTCAACGTAGAAGATTGCAGTGGGCTAGGCTTCGGGAAAATGAAGAAGATGAAGAAGGAAACATTTGGCAAAACTGTCTCTTCGTTGACGAATCGTGAATCAGTACTCATCTATATAACCGACGTGTCCGTGTCTGGAGAAGACCAGGAGACCGTGGGCAAAGAACTGCCACTGGAACAGTTCAGCAAGGCGGGAAACCGGTGGCTTTTTGGGGTGGTCAACAGCAGCTCAACGAGTCAATGCTCCTCTCCGAGAATACGAAACCACAAGGCTAGTCTGGCCTGCCGGCTCGCCTGACTTTAACCCAATAGAGCACGCGTGGGATGCTCTTAAACGAGCTGTTTGGAACCGTCAGCCACGTTCCCAGGCAGTGCCAGCGCTCAGGAAAGCAGCTATTCAAGAATGGGGCAGGTTACCCCAAGAAATGCTGGATAGATAACTTGATTCTCAGTATGCCCAAGAGGATCTCCGCATGTGTTCGAGCCAGAGGAGGAGTTATATTTATTGAATTTAATATTTTTATTAATAAATTGTTGTTTATATTTGGTTAAATAGTCTTTTTATTTCTATCAAATTTCTATTACAATTACCTTCTGATTAACTACTAATTTTTTTAATAAAAAAATGATTTATTTTTAATTTCAAAATTTAATTAAATTTTTTGATTGGAAATAGAAATAACCTGTATTTCTATTTACAGAAAACACACTACAAAGAACGAATCTTCATAAAGTTCAATTTAAAAAAAATATGCTTATGCTTGTGATTACAAAGCTTTTTTGATATGCCGCTAGTTTTGTATATATAATATTGCTATTAACTCATTAGGATAACACCTCCAATTCAATTCATTTAGGACACACAATAACAGTTATGAACCTCAAAACGTCAAGCTAATAACTACACATTAAAAATGCCAGTTTACATTTAAGAAGGCGACACATTCGCATCAGGATGACCCCTGCAATGGGGTCAAAAAAGCGATAAAATACAGTAAGAAATCGTCATCGTGATGTGATGCACAGATAGGTATGGTCAATTTCACTGCAGATGCGGTCCTAAGTATATATTTTTTCATAAATAGCTAGTAGGTATGCTCGCCGCGCGTCGCAGGCGACTCAGGCGCTGGAAGTCGCTTAACGACCTCCGTCCTCCATGAGCGCAGGCCAGGGGGTGGCAGGTAAGGCCGCCTGTCACCCCAGTAGAAGCAGGCCGGGACGGTGGGGGCGACTAGCGCCCCTCCCACAAACCGGGGCAAGACAGGGACACCGTGGTTTCCAAACCCATCTCGAAACCGGAGATGGCCCAGGGTCAGTCGGGGTGCGAGGGATATGCTCTATGGGCAACCATACACCCCGGCGTTTTAAGACCCGAGACAGCGTGCGGTTTTAGTCGGTTCAAGCCCGACATAACCGCCCCCGCTGGCCGGCGGGGGGATTTCCGAAGGGACTTCCGCACGAAAAAAAAATGTACTACTACCACTAGAACCGCTAGATACGCATGTAATGCGAGATCTACAAAGCCTTCGAACGACTTCATCATAAGTAAACGACCAAAAACTAGCTGTTGTCGGCGGTCCGCCAGCGTGGAATACTGTTCTCGTTCCCGAGATCCACAGAAACCTATCACCAGGATTAAATCCTTATCCAGATCCGTTCAGCCGTTTTGTGTGAAAGAGTAACAAACATCCATCGATCCTCGATTTTCGCATTTATATTATTAGTACCCACGGAGTATTGGAGCAACACAGTTATTGACAAGTTTGATATCATTAAGAAAGGATTGGAAAGAGTTGAACTTACTTTTCCACCTTGCGATAATGATTATAGTCTTATTTCTACAAACGCGTGAACTAGTGAAAAGTAAATCGGTAAAATGACAGTACAATGGCAAGGAAGTTAAGCTACTAAAAGCACGCGGTAGTTCCCACACTAACACCCAAACAATGAATGTCAATAGCCTCAAACACCGGTGTTGTATTGTGAACAGTGGATAATTTACCAACAAGCATTATTGTTCAGGTTTAGATTGTTCCCAGGAAATTTTAACGATCGTTAAGAATATATAGTGTTGCGGAAATTAATAGAATTAAGATAAACTTTTCCTTCATAATTTAAACTGCAACCGCCAAAAGCAACAAAAGTGGTATTTTATTATAGGATTATTATTATTAATAATCCTATTAATAATATTACAGCGGCGATAGCCCAGTGGTGTACGTAACAGACTGCCGAGACAAGGTCTGGAGTTCGATCCCAGGTCGCCCCGGGCACACACCTCTGACTTTTCGTAGTTATGTGTGCATTCATAATTGTTGATTATCGCTCGTTTAGTAATAATGTGCCCGGTAGATGGCAATAGGCTCGCCCTCTATTACATTGGGACCTAAACATAACTGTCGAATCCTGGGTGTGTAATACACCTCTGGCTACCCCTTCGGGGATACAGGCGTGAAGTTATGTCTATGTGTGTATTATTAATATTGTTGGCTGTTGGTAAGTGATGATGTGGTCGATGATGGAATACGTTTGCATAGAAGCTACCTATTCACTTAAACTTGAAGACCCCCAGATAATAGCTTTTTTATTAAGTATTTCATTTATTTTGATTATTATTTCTGTCATTAATAACTGTGAATGAATTCAAATAATAGGTCTTTACCTATGAAATTGCCGAAATTTTCATACAAATTCATGAGTGCGTTATTCCTGTAATTTAATAGCTATTTTCATTATTTATATTTTGTTTGAAAGTTGATTTCAAGATTTTACAACTCGGTACTAAATTTTGTTTTTATTGGCCGCTTGATAAATTAATTCGATCTTCAAAAACAGTAAATGCTATCCATTTTGATGATAAATTTCGTATTAGCTGTCACTTTTCAAAAATGTAATAAAAGTTGCTGTTTGATAGCAATGTTGTCTCATTCGTACACAACAAAAAAACATAAAATTTGGATTTGTCAATCCTAAAAAAAATGCAAAAATGTTAGTACTGAAAATTGGGTTTCCTCCAATTTCTTCAACAAAAACGGCAATTTCATATGGAACGACCTATTACGATGTAAATTGTTATTGAATTAATTAAGAAACAAACAAATAGCCATTATTATCGTCTGTAGTAGTTTGTGTTTACGTTCGTGCTCGTACGTAGTCGTCTGTAATCGCCGATAGTGTAGTGCAGACATTACATTTAGCTTTGATGCACGGGCGTGCGGGCGGCTGCCAAATGTTCATTTATTCAATTTATTTAACGTAAGGAAATTAAAAAACAAGTTGAATTCCTGAGACGAGCTCAGCCGAATACAAGGGTTTTTTTTTTTTCTTTATCTTGCAATGGTTCACCCCACCCCACGAATCTATTACCGAAAACAGCAACTCGATATCTCATCTCCTTCATACCCAAAACCGTGACAGAAAATTGGCAACGACGACGTCGACGATGTCGACGACAACTCGACAGCAATAGGGCTTTTCTAAAGAAAATCCCTAAAAATGTAATTGCTCTGGTATACCTCGCTTCGGCCCCAGTAGAGTTTAATTGAGCTCATATAATTAATATCTCCTTAATTACAACTCAAAGATGTTACTGCGCTCGTAGAATGCAGTTTTGTAAAACACTTATACCTAATAAGAATATAATTTTTTATTATTGTCATCACAAAAGTCATTGGGGTATGAACTAACGGTAATATAAGTATATCGATCGGCAACTACATTTAAATGATTTGAACTCCTCCGTAACCACTCGCGCGATCTTGACCAAATTTACCACGGTGATAGTGTGGACAATGAGGAGTGTTTTGAAGCGAGATAGTTCATGTCCGATGTACCATTGAGGAATAATCACCGAAAAACAGTTTCACGAGCGCGCAGCCGTAGTAAGATGTCTTATTTTCAAGTAAGAGTCCTGCTCGCTCAGCTCAATTTATTTCAGTCGCACCCTGCACTGAATTCCTAGTTATTAAATATAAATAAATTTGCTACGTGCGGTGCGGCAGCTAACGGTGCATGAATTGTATGTCACCTTGATCGGCGTGTACTGTACACTATCTCGTGTGAGCAACAGCCCTTCATTTCCATCCAGTCTCAAAAAAAGTACGTTAAGTGTTTTCACCCATACAAAAAAAACACAAGAACTTACTTTTCTCACGCGTGGAGCTACTATTACCATCCTTACGTCAATATAACATAAAGCGAGGCATACCAATTGTTTTTAAATTTCCTTACATTAAGTTTCTATCAGTATTGAACTCGATTTTCGGACCACTATACGTCTTGCCTGCGTCTGGTCTCTTCAGTGTGTTTCAGTATAGGGCGCAGTCGTCGGAAGCGTCGTGTCTTCGCCTAGTCCGTGCCCCGCCCGCGTCCTGCGGGCATGACATCGCCGCACGGGGTTAGCGCAGAGGAATGTGGGATGCGCGGGGTGATACTTTGAATGAACACGTAGCACCTGACCGCGCGCCCGCGCAGCAACACTAAGGCCCATTTACACGATGCCATTTTCTTGTGCACAAGAGCAATAATTGAATGCAATAATTGACCTTCAAGAATTGTAAGCAACTGTTTACACGCAAATACTAGTTAAAAAAATTAATGCAATTATTGAATTCAAAACTTGACAAGAAATAATCGCAAGTGTATTTTGTCTACACCTAAACAAAAAATAAACAAAATAAGAATTCTAAAGACGCAGTATCACGGGGCCAAGAAAAAGATTCTATCGGCGTCTGTAGACCCGAGACGGCGTGCGGTTTTAGTCGGTTCAAGCCCGACATAACCGCCCTCGCTGGCCGGCGGGGGGGTTTCCGAAGGGACGCACGAAAAAAAATTAAAAATAAAGGGTACGGGTTACGGCAATCTTGTTTGCAAATGAAGTCATATATTGCTTCAATTTTATCGTATTCAACAGGCAAGTGTAGGCCTTTGAAAAATGTCTTCGCGCCCTGTCCGTGCCGCGTCCTATCAATATACTCTAACAGAGGGCACATCTAAGATGCACCCGAGGCGCGCCCGCATTGTCGCCCGTTCAGTCTTTTCGTTGCCTAACGGTCAGGATATAATCTGATAAAATTTCTGTTATTTCAATGTGTTATATTCGCGAAAACTTTAAAAAATATTACTCGGATAAAGTGGAAAAATGGCTAGGTTGTGGACTGGTCTTTGAATTCTTTCAGAATAGTTATCATAGCCTGGCGTAGACCTCCACTCGATCAAGCCATAACGCTGACTGGTACCAGACAGTTACGGTGGCTCTTATAGAGAGAATCACCTCAGAATGGGCAGAAAGTTTCGACGTCTACGAATCCGTTCAGAGATTGGATCCGGTCTGACGTAAGCCACCATACGGCAGTGGGCAGCAATGGTGACTGTGTGGCGCCGCAAGCGAAACATCTCTACATATAGACTCGTTGTTGACCTGATGGTGGCGGAGACGACGTCTTACGTGTGTCTTAAAAAGGAGCCTTTTCCTCTCTACCAAAAGAAGAAAAAATAAAAGCAAAAGAAGAAAGAAGCGTCGGTAGCTTAGTGGTTAAGGAGTCGACCCTACGATCGAGAGGTCCCGGGGTACGAATCCTGGCCATAACACTGGCCTTTCTACTAACGTGAACCAACTCCTAACACTAGCATGTAGCTTAGCTGGTGGGGTTAGGGGGAATATTAGTAATTTCGGTTACTAATATTCTTTAAAAAAAAAAAAGAAGACTCAAAAGCAATGGTCGCCAACACCTCCCGGGAGTTAGTAGGCACTTCGCTCCGCGGGCTTAGCGCCTCTCCCAGCAATAGTTCTGTTATCAAAGGCACCGTGTGGCCTCGATCTTTAACTTGATTCGACAGTTTCATTGCACCCCTGGCGAAATTGGTATTGGTTGGCCATAGTTAGGCCTCGATAGGTTTTTTTTATTACAATAGGCCCGCGTTTGACCTCTATCTCATCTGTTGGTAAGCGATGTTGTTGTTGATGGTGGAATACGCTTGCATAGGAGCAACCTGCTCACTTTGGACTTGAAGACTACCAGGTTATAGTTTTCTTGAAATAGACTCAGGCAGGGCATTACACTCCTTTGTTGCAGGCATAATGAACTTATTGCTAAAACGTTTTGTGTATGTGAGTGGAATATCCACAATATATTGGTGGTGCGTCACCATATGTATGTATGTACTTACACTACAGATGCAATAGGTACTTGTCAGATCAAAAAATATGCTTAATGATCATTAAAAATAAAAAAATAACTACATATAGGAAGTATAAACGTGAAGTGGTATTTTTTTATATCATCCTTTGACTAGAGTTACATAATCAGCTAGTTGCTTTTTATTCAATAAGTACCGAAAGCAATTACTTGTGTGTATACTAGACAAGCTGATTTTTTTGTGACAACAAAAATTTTATAATGGTTCCTGGGTGCGGTGGGAATGAATTTGGAATGGGACACGGAAATTAGTTAAATGAATTTTGACACCAATCTGTGTAACATAGCGTGCCTTTTTCTAATGTCATCTGTATGACAGCCACAAAAAGTTGCGCATTGTCCTGCAAGCAGCGGTCTTTCATGATACCAAATTTCTTGTTTCTTACAGCCAATCTAGTAATAAATAAATATTCTACGACATTCTACACAGCGCTTTCTAGACCCAAAGTAAGCATAGTTAAACTAGCTTGTGTAGGGTTCTAGAACGCGGATAAACATATATACTTTTTTTTTGTAAATACATACATATTATACATAGAAACACCCAGACCAATGCAAATAGACATATTCATGCACACAAATATATGCACTGAGCGGGAATCGAACCCGCGCCCCCTGTCGTAGCAGTCGAATGCACTACCGATACGCCACAGAGGCCGTCAAAGTAATATACTTAGTAGTCATTGACTGAAAGTAACAACAATTTTCGTATTACCCTTGAACTTAATAATGTCACCATATACTTTCAATGTTGATGTTCTACATCAATAGTCCTCCTATTAGCAGCTGCAGTTACTAAGTGCATGTGCAAACTAGAATTGCAAGTGTAAATTATAGATGTGCCATTTTGCCTTTGGTACAAAAATAGATGGAGATATAAATCCTGGCATACAGTATATGTAATAAGCATTAATGATATATATGCCTCCAAAAACTATGCTGTGCTGTGTTCTGATAAGTTATATTACTAAATCAGGACATATTTAGAAGATGAGAACTGAATTCTTCAAAGCTTGATTGAGATAGAAGTCTGAATTATAGGCGTTTCTGCTTGCTCCTACTAAGTTCTCCTACTAGTAGGAGCATGAGGATAACCTATTTTTATTTCCTGTTGCTCACACTCTTCTCACAATATAGCTTCTGGGTTAGGTTAGGTTAGAACTGTGACCTCAACAGAGCGCGAGCCAAGCACAAGGATATGCTTATCCTTGTGGTCCTACCGGTAGGAGCATAAGGACATATTGGTCCTCCTGCTCCTACCGGTAGGAGCATCGAGTAGGAGCAAGCGGAAGCACCCTGAATTAAAATGATTCATGACTATAAATAAATGAATAAATATTGTAGGAAAGTACAAAATGCCATCTAGACCCAAACTAAGCAGGGCTTGTCATATGGGTTCTAGAATGCGGATAAACATACTTAAATACTTTTTTTTTGTAAATAAATACATATTATGCATAGAAACACCCAGACCAATGCAAATATACATATTTGCACTGAGCGGGAATAGAACCCGCAACCTCTGACTTAGCAGTCGAACGCCACAGGGGTCGTCAAACTATACCTAGACACTTTTGAAATAAAATTTTATACTGCAAATTTAATTTAATTTAGCTAACAATTTGTGAGATAATGTGCCTGCTTTTATTAAATAATATTATTATCTAAATCAAATGACCTATATAATCATTTTTCCATTATATTATTGTACATTTACTGATGAATACATATTTTAGTAGATATGTCAACTAAACATGTACATTTTAGTTTTGCCAATGTATTCTCTTTAGTTTTCCATCAAACAGGTTTGTAGCGAAATAACTGTTGTTAATGTTGTTGATATTTACATTTAGCCGTATTTGAAATTTAATTAATTCCTCAACAGAAAACTTAACTTCCATACAATTAATTTATTCAGGAAATAACAAACTCAGAAATGTGCTACAATAATAATTATTTTCTAGCATACTAATTAGTTGCAAAACAAAGTTTGAGTCAGAATAAAAAAAATATACATGCAAATAGGTACGTTTATTGCAAGTTTATAGACTCAGAAAAGACCTTTAGGGAGTGGTGGGGAATAAATAAATTGTACTCTACATTGTTCCAGTGTTTGTATCAGGATAAGGGTGTAACTTATAGAAGATGAATTGAAAGATCTGCAAGAGTGTATTGTACTAAGAATGAACAACAACAAGAAGTTAGCCTGAAAACAATATGGTGTATGTTTTTTGTATATTGATTGGATAATGATGTTTTGAGGAAAGGTCAGGGTCAAGAGTACTGGCAACCGGCAAGCATGTATGAAAATATTAAAGATGAAAAAGCAGGATGTGTATCTCGATATCATAGCAAGAGAGTAGAGAATATATGTCTAAAAATTTTCTACTGATAGCATGGAGCATACGGAACTCCACACAAGACTCACAATTTCTTTGTTAACTTCGTGTTATAGTGTTAAATTTCCGCGATCGTGCCGAAGTAAATTCTTTGTTTGCGCATGCGCCGGCTTCGCAATAATATAGTTGAGTGATGACTTGGAGATTCTAAAAATAACGAAACTCAATCACATGTTCGAAAAAATATACAAACAAAAAACACTTACGTCCATCGTTAAAGGTGTCCGTCGCGTCTAGGGGGATTATGAGCAACGGTAATATACCACTCAAACCAACTAGAACTGATGCCAAACCGGCGAACAGCCACGGATGTTCATCAAGTTGATCCACAAATGTAAACAAATATTCTGGTAAATAGTCCGCCATGGCGATTTCCCGCGGATTATTAAAAAAAAACTCTATTCAATGTTCACAACACCAGAGGTTTCAGAATAGTTATAATACCAACTAGCACTGTCGATACATGGTCAATACAACCACTGTATCCTATTCCGCGTGATCAACTGACAGATGATATTCGGCTAATATAGATGTACGTATTTCCAAGTTCCGAGATAAAGGAAGATCAACGAGCACAAGCCCGAGAGCAGACGAACTAATCTACACTGAGATTGAGAACATCTGACTGATATAATTTTTCAAATGTTAATCATCAGAAGATTCCATTACATTTCTTTTTACTAATATTTTTTAACGCGATAATAACACAGCGGTATAACGAGTTCGGCAGTCACAATCGCGAAAAATACACCCACTACGTCTGGTAAACTAATAAGAATGAAGAACAACAGAACGGACGGAGCCGGAGCAAGCAAAACAACATGACATTAATGACATGTAATAGAATGGCAAGGCAACTGAAATGAATGAATGACTGAACTATTTAAAAAAATGTTACAAGATATATAAAATATTTATTTTACATTTATTATTTAGCTTCTAATATTTATTTATTTGTAAATATAGAGAAACACAAATAAAAATGTGTAGTAGATAGATATATAGTAGAGAATCAATAAACTTCAGGACTCGACGTAGGGCCTTTGAATTGCATCATTTTATTGCTAGTTTGAAATATGGATGTACAGTCAACATCAATAGTAGCGTAGTATCTGAATTGTCCAAAAGAAATGCATTACAAGATATATCACAATAGTCTGACAAAATCGCGTCGCAAAAGTGTTTGGTACATTAAGATTTTCATAATGCAAAAAAAAACTATCCATCAAAAGTAAAGCAGTATCAGAAATTTTCAAAAGTTTTTCACACAATGGTTCTATTAAAAGTTTCAAAAGTACCTGAATTAAGAATAACACTTTCGTCGAACATAAACCTTTTTAAATTGCTGATGTATATTTTGATTTAAATATTGTGTTCTGCCCTTTGTTTTATGGCATTGTCAAGAATTGTCACTTGAAGTGGCTATATAAACCAAGAACTGAACTGAATATAATCTATTACTGATTATTCCTAAGTAGGTTAGGCACCTATATATTTCTAGGAAGTCATAATTTGATTAAATAGCACTACAAATTAGTAAATTTCCTTAATTCCTTTATCATCGATATGTCGCATTATCTATCAGATCATGAAAGACATCGTATAGTAACGCTTCATGAAGATGGCTTACCAATTGGTGACATCGCAAGACGTGTTGGTGTTGCTCGAAATACCGTTACTCTTTGGATCAATAGATGGGACAGCGAAGGACATGTTAATCAAATTCGAAAAACAGGACGACCGACTGTTACATCTGCTTCTACACGTAACGAAATTGTTAGAAGGACAAGATACAATGGGTTCACTCCAGTCGCAAACTTGGCTACTGAGTTTAATATATCACGGTCAACAGTCCGACGTGTATTGAATAAAGTGGCCTATAGACATGTACAACACCAGGGGCATCACACTCGAGCTGCCGACACTGCTGCTAATAATTGAATAACACCACTTCCCCTTTTGTCTGACTATTTTGATTCAATTAAATATCAGTCACTTTAAAAACACATTATAGTTATGAGTTTTGAAAACAAATTGAATCAGCTTATTTTGAAAATAGTTTTTTTGATTATTTTGAAACCTTAACGCGAGTGATTAATATCAAAAAGAAGTAAGTCGGGTTATTAAAAAAAAATATAGAGTCAATACTTTTGGAACTCAGTTTTTGATCAGCTACTATTGACGCTGACTGTACAATATCTGGGGTTATGTCATATTATACCACCATTAACAAAACTATGTCTAAAAGCCACCAGAATAGCGCTAACGTAGCAAACGGGGTTTGATATGAATTCAGGAGTTATTGTTCGTAATTAAACATTGTTATACACTGTTAGAAGTGTAGAAGTAAAAACCGGAAAGCGGACCTCAGACTCCGTAATGAAACAATACCTTAAGCCTTACCTTACAACCTCAACGCCTAAGATGATGATGATGATGAGTGTTATTATTTTGTAATTTTAAACCCTCGACGAAAAACATAGAGTGGAATGTTATAAGTTTGATCCGTTTGTGTGTTATTCGTGTGTTTGTGTATCTGTGAGTGGCATCATAGCTCCCATACGAATGGACCGATTTGAATGCTGTTTTTAGGGTTCCGTTGCCAAATGGCAAAAAACGGAACCCTTATAGATATGTCATGTCTGTCTGTCCGTCCGTATGTCACAGCCACTTTTTTCGAAACTATAAGAACTATGCTGTTGAAACTTAGTAAGTAGATGTATTCTGTGAACCGCAATAAGATTTTCACACAAAAATAGAAAAAAGTTCCTCATACTTAGAACTGAAACCCAAAAAAATATTTTCATCCAACCCATACGTGTGGGGTTATCTATGGATAAGTCTTCAAAAATGATATTGAGACTTATAATATCATTTTTTTCTAGACTGAATAGTTTGCGCGAGAGAAACGTCAAAAGTGGTAAAATGTGTCCCTGTAACTTCTTAAATAAGAGAATGATAAAACTAAAAAAAAAATATTATGTACATTATCATGTAAACTTCCCCCGAAAATTGGTTTGAATGAGATCTCGTAAGTAGTTTCCTTTTAATACGTCATAAACCGTAAACCGCAATTTACCTTTCATTCGATCAAATATAAAAAAAATATTTACTGCTACGGAACCCTTCATGGGCGAGTCCGACTCGCACTTAGCCGGTTTTTTTTGTTTGAAAGCTAACATGATTGAAATGGTTCTTAGCTATAGGTACATTTGTGAACATATGTACCTGGCGTTTGAGGAACATCAGCTCTTTCCTTAATGACAGAGGGATATTATTCACTTACACAGATTCCACATTGCTGGTATTTCCATGAGACGGTAAGCTTGACCTGATGCTGCAGAATAAAGTTGTATGCGGGATATTCTAATCCTCAGTAACTTACAGTACAGCACATATAGCGTGTTTGGGGTCATCAGTCTAGTCTCAATTCTCAATGTAGAGTACATCGTAGTTCGTTAGTTACATCGTAGCATGTCAAAGTCAAGTCATTTATTCTGTATAGACCATTAAAACGGAACTTACAAAACGTCAAAGATAAAAAAGTAGAACAGTTGGCACTTGGCACAAGCTCTAAATTAACCTGTCATTTTTTCATACTGAGACGGTTCTCCTTCCTTCCTTCCTTGCCTTCGATGCAGTTTACGAGAGAGCTACAGTCCTGGAGTTCGAGTTCATTTATGAAAGTGAAGATTTTAAGTTTATTAAAGATCTCGGTATTGCCAGTAGAAAATTTCTAGGTTTAGACTAGACGGCATAATAAGTGATAACTCTCTAGCTTTACATAAGTGGGTAACTAGGGTAACTTAGGTAATCGGGTCCTATGCTATTTTGCCTTATTAGTCATATAAAATCACGTAGCTGATGTAGCAACTCAATCAATAAGTAGATGTAGACATGCATTAGGTAGACACCTAGCCTTATGCCCAACGTTATATCGAATCCTTATTATTTGGATATCATCCAACTCATTCAACAGTGAATAAAAATAATTAAAGAATAACTAATTACAAATTATCCCTTCACAAAAGCCAATCGTAGATTTGGTACAATACCGTTTAGAATTATAGTTATAACTGGATAATACATATAATATATTTCCTATAAATATGTATCTATGTAGGTATTTGTACATGGATGATGTTCTTAAAATTTGACATCATGATTCATGACAATCATGACTTATTGTAAAAGTACCAGCGTGTTGGTAGATGGACGTATACCTTTGTTTCTGTGACACGATTGCAATACGAGTCTTCTTGGCAGCCGCACCGGTGAACTGCGCCCAGTTGAAGCAAAATGTCGTACTTATTTTGGCAGGCCAATTTAAATATCTGACAGTATATAGGTACTAACATCTGTAACAAATAACTTCACAGAGCTAACACTACGGTTCGCATTTGTAATCTGCGGTGAAGACGAATCTGACGAATAGACAGGCGACATGATGGGACTTATTAGAGTTAAATAGTTCGTAATTTAACTTTCGCGCCAACTAGATTTATTTGTGTTTTCGTGTTTTGGACAGTTTGTGATGCTAAGGTGATTATTTTATTGTGAAGGATCAAATAATTAATCAGCCGTCATGGATTCGTGGGGAATTTTAAACGTGGACAGCGCTGCTATGGCAATTAATAGGGATGACCTGGGATCCAGTTTTCGCCGGAAACAGTTGGTAAATATATAATTTTTTATATCCAATAATTCATATTTTTAATTTTATAAGCATAGTTAAGCAATTTATTTTAACTGTCGTATCAAAATTTTTTATAGCCGATTACCGATGTAAATTTCAATCGGCGTACAGAGCGTTGTAGCGCATCGCATTTGAATACTTTAATTTTTTTTTAAATCCAAGGGTAAATAAAATAACAAATTTAGTCAGTAGTAATGATAGGTATTTATAGTACAAACTATAAATACCTATCATTTGCGACCAGCAATAATACATCACTTGACATGTTAAAAGAGCAGTGAAAATTACACCCGTGTCATTTTTGTTAATCATTCCCTGAAACATAATTACACATCAGTTTAATTATTTGGGAACAACGAGGTATGACGTCATTGACAAGTTTCCACAGAATGACGATTAATATTGGACTTGACAGTCCGTAGAGGAGTGGTGTCATTGTTAAATAGGTTTTTTTATAAATTGATGCGTTACATACGATTTGTGTTTGTTAAAATAATGTAAACTTTAAATATTTTATATAGCGAAATATGACTGTTTTGGTCATGTTTAATGTATATGTATAATGTTAGTAGCATCAGGGTAAATGAAAATGGACATGTGAAAGAATTTAAAAATTGTTGACTGTATAGTATGCTATTTTCCACTTTATGTGTCATCGTTGAGTTGAGACATCGTTCGGATACTAAAACAGCACGCCGTCTCGGGTCTTAAGACGCCATACGAGAAATTTATTAACCAGGATGGCTCCAGATAACTTAGATGGTAGATTATTAGCCATTAAGTATCTGGTATGGTATGGTATGGTATCACGGGCTGGTATCCGCAACTCCACGACAAGGCGCGGTTTTTCCGTGACATTAAGTATCTGGTATGGTATGGTATGGTATCACGGGCTGGTATCCGCAACTCCACGACAAGGCGCGGTTTTTCCGTGACATTAAGTATCTGGTATGGTATGGTATGGTATGGTATGGTATCACGGGCTGGTATCCGCAACTCCACGACAAGGCGCGGTTTTTCCGTGACATTAAGTATCTGGTATGGTATGGTATGGTATCACGGGCTGGTATCCGCAACTCCACGACAAGGCGCGGTTTTTCCGTGACATTAAGTATCTGCTCCTATAAAGATAAGTCCGGTCGTGGATGTTGCCATTTTCCAATTTGAATAACCCTTTGCTCGCTTTGGGTTAGGAAGACATAACAGCCTGCCACCTGCTTCTCTCACGAGCTTCCTCTACTGTCATTAAACCTTGCTGGTTGCAGGTGAGGCTAGCTTGTATACCTACCACCAGGGATGAAAATTCTATTTAAGTTGGCGATCGGTGTAGTGTGGTGGTAGAGCTACATCAGAGTCCGCCAGTTCGAATATGTGTAATATTGAAAATTATAACATAGAGAGATAGATAAATTCTTACACAGAAGTCATTGGTTCCATGGGACCAATTGATACTGGAATTTGATTGACCCGAGAGCCATTACTTAGTTCGATTAGGTCTAGTTAGGCGTGTTAGTATTCCATACAAGTGTTTCTTAAAATATTATTATTAGAGTTCCGTTGCCAAATGGAAAAAAACGAAACCCTTATAGATTCGTCATGTCTGTCTGTCTGTCCGTCCGTATGTCACAGCCACTTCTTTCCGAAATTATAAGAACTATGCTGTTGAAACTTGGTAAGTAGATGTATTCTGTGAACCGCCTTAAGATTTTCACACAAAAATAGAAAAAAACAATAAATTTTGGGGGCTCGTTAGAACTGAAACTCTAAATTTTTTTTTTCATCAAAACTATACGTGTAGTGTATCTAAGTGGTAAAATGTGCCCCCCCCCCCCTGTAACTTCTAAACTAAGAGAATGATAAAACTAAAAAAAATATATGATGTACATTACCATGTAAACTTCCACCGAAAATTGGTTTGAACGAGATCTACTACGTAGTTTTTTTTTAATGCGTCATAAATCGTAAACCGCAATTTACCTTTAATTCAATCAACTCAAATAAAAAAAAATAGGTAAAAAAGCTTTATTATGTTACTTGCTGCTACGGAACACTTCATGGGTGAGTCCGACTCGCACTTGGCCGCTTTTTTTTATGCCCGCTGCTTCACCCGCGCGGATTGTCGGTTATCGTTTTTTGTTCATATCTCCGATTCTACTTAACCAATTGCAATCAAACATATGGCAGATTTTAAGTCTAACCAAGACCTTTCTAATTGAAAAAAACCGCGTCAAAATCCGTTCAGTAATTTTTTTGCCCATCACAAACAAACAGATAAACAGACAAGAATTCCAAAAACAATATTTTTTTGTTCTGAATCGTTAATTTAGCATTAAAGTATTTTTAGTAAATTCCAAGTAGTAAGGATTATATTAGTACAGTCGCCTATCACGATTGTAAAAATTAAAATTGTGTTGAACTATAATTACATTATGTAGATTGCAAGTAGGGATTTCCGCACGAAAAAAAAAAAAAAAAAAAAGAATGTACGATACCAATTGGGCGGCTGTGTTTTGATTTTATTATTTAGTGCAGTCATTATATAAATTTGGAAAAGAAAATATATTCTACGACATTCTACACAGCGCTTTCTAGACCCAAAGTAAGCATAGTTTAACTAGCTTGTGTTATGGGTTCCAGAATGCGGATAAACATACTCATATACTTTTATTTTGTAAATTCATACATATTATACATAGAAACACCCAGACTAATGCAAATAGACATATTCATGCATACAAATATTTGCACTGAGCGGGAATCGAACCCGCGCCCCCTTACGTAGCAGTCGAATGCACTACCGCTACGCCACAGAGGCCTTGAAATAAGCCGAGAAAGCCAAATTTTGGACATTACTTGGTGGGTATTATATTATTATCGCTGAATGGATAGTATATTCGTAGTCACCAACTCCGAAAACCTAGAAAACGATAAAAAAAAAAGTTACCCATATTGATTTTATTGAAAATTTCGAGTCCGCCATCTTTTATCGCTAAACGTAGTACTTAATTGTAGCTAAGTAATCAAAACCCGAAGAACGTTGTTGATTTGATTAAAGCCGAGAACCGAGTTATCCTGAAAAAACTGAACTTTGACTTTTTTTCAAGATGGCGGAAAATGCACAAGGAAATTTGCGTCGAAAAATTGAAGCTCAGCTTTTCTAGCCCTCATGCAATATCCAAAATGTTGCTTCCTCGGTTCATTTACATTTCTAACCAGTTTTTTTCCGACGTACCTAATGACTAGACTAGGTCTAGGATTAGACCTATTCAGGTGTTTAATTGCGGAAATCCATTGTGTAGGTACAATGGATTTCGCTCGCGAAGGAGATGGCGGCTCGCGAAGGAGATGGCGGAGCGCGCCCGGGAGAGATTTAGAACTCTCCCGGCCCGCCGAGCCCGCAACTTGCTCGCCGCGCGTCGCAGGCGACTCAGGCGCCGGAGGTCGCTTAAGGACCTCCGTCCTCCATGAGCGCAGGTCTGGGGGTGGTGGGTGAGACCGCCTGTCACCCCAGCAGAAGCAGGCCGGGACGGTGGGGCGACTAGCGCCCGTCCCCCAAACTGGGGCAAGACGGGGACACCGTGGTTCCCAAACCCGAGGGGGCCATCTCGAAACCGGAGATGGCCCAGTGTCTGTCGGGGTGCGAGGGATATGCTCTATGGGCAACCTCACACTCCGGCGTCTGTAGAACCGAGACGGCGTGCGGTTTTAGTCGGTTCAAGCCCGACATAACCGCCCCCGCTGGCCGCGGGGGGGGGGGGGTGGTATCCGAAGGGATTTCCGCACGAAAAAAAAAAAGGTACAATGGATTTCCGCTTCTTAATATTTATACCTAGTTTAGTTACAATGAACGGCATTCAACACCGCATCACCCAGTTATGTTGACGTGGACGATAAGTAAAAAAAACTCAAATATTTTTTTGGTTAATGTTATTGTAAATTAGATAATAATATATTCTTAATGCTTTACTTCCAAAACAACTGAAAAAAATATCGTTGTGTGTAGTTATAGAATGTGCCAGGTAAATAGCAACACTATAAATATTTAACCGCCAAACAAAACAGGTTTCCAAATTAATCATTGTTTATTCAAACGCATCCAAGTGCCTATGAGTAGGTAGCTATGTAATGGGAAACACGAAGTTATGGATTGCTAAACTTTGATTAGGTAGCTACGTACCTTTTTTTTTTTTTTTTTTTTTTTATCGTACGGAAATCCCTTCGGATACCCCCCCGCCGGCCAGCGGGGGCGGTTATGTCGCGCTTGCACCGACTAAAACCGCACGCCGTCTCGGGTCTTCAGACGCCGGGGTGT
Organism: Cybosia mesomella; assembly: GCA_946251805.1. Classification (NCBI taxonomy): domain Eukaryota; kingdom Metazoa; phylum Arthropoda; class Insecta; order Lepidoptera; family Erebidae; genus Cybosia; species Cybosia mesomella. Next base: position 4,031,329 of record OX276413.1, read on the forward strand.
AAGGTTACCCATAGAGCATATCCCTCGCACCCCGGCTGACCCTGGGCCATCTCACCACTAACAGCATCGCTCATCCTGTCTCCTCTGAAAGCAGAGGAGTACGGAGAGCGATGTGTTCCCGCCACGTTGGGTATTGGCCGACGATCAATGCCAACCCTATGAAGGGGTGAAGGGGAAGCCATTGACCAACACACACCCCAGGTAGCTACGTACCTTATTCTTTAATTTATTTTTTCGGTTTCGAGATGAGACATCTCGGGTTTGGGAAACACGGTATCCCCGTCTTGCCCCGGTTTGGGGGAGGAGGACTAGTCGCCCCGGCCTGTTTCTGCTGGGGCGACAGGCGGCCTCATCTGCCACCCCCAGGCCTGCGCTCATGGAGGACGGAGGTCGTTAAGCTACCTACCTAATCGTAAAGTAAACCTCACCTGCTGTAAATAACGGACGAGGCTCTGGCGCAGGCTTTCCTCTCGGGGTTGGGAGGTCAGACAGTAGCCGCTCTCGTGAAAGCCAACTATCTAATAAAAAATAATGAGAGCTCCAATCTTTGGATTCTACGAGCTTATTGCTAGGAGGATGATGAATGCCTGTGAAACAAGTAAGACGCTATTTAAAAACCCGCAGGAACTTATCTCCAGGTTAAAAAGTAGCGTTTAATATATGTTATTCCGGGCAGGGGGATTGTGGTCGCAGCACTAGTGGGACCGGTGGGTGTCACGCGGTGCTGCGACGACAATCCTCTTCTGATGAGGCCGTCAAGCTGAGTGCCACCACTGTTAACATGGTACGTGTATGTAATGGTGACCCTCTTTCCTGAGACTTTACCTTCAGCTTACCATCAGGCGAGGTGAAGTCAAATTGACGTATCCTAAACATAACAAAAAAAAAACAGATTTACTGTAAAGAATATTAGTAACCGAAATTACTAATATTCCCCCTAACCCCTCCAGCTAAGCTAAATTGCTTGTGTTAGGAGTGGGTTCACTTCGGCAGTGTAATGGCTAGGATTCGAACCCGAGACCTCTCGATCGTAGGGTCGACTCCTTAACCACTAAGCTACCGACGACGCTGCAAAATATAACCACACTATCTGTCCCCCGCGGCTTCGCCCGTGGCATACTTCGCCCCCGTGGCACCCATTAATCCCAATCATGCCTGTAATTTATTAGTTCTACAATAATATGTATGGAAATTTGCCCGATTTGTTGACATTTATGGTTACTGATGACTGAAGGTAGCGTGATGAAATATAGCCTATAACCTAACAAACAAACAAACTCTTTAGCTTCATAATACTGGTATATATTAGATTTAGTTTAACAAAATAAATTGCACTTGGTTCAAAGTTTGGTCATGGATTTTTTTTCTATGGCACCAGCAGAGGCTTAAATTATGGTACTTACCCTTTTACCCAAGACTTCTATAACTACATTTTGTAATTCCATCTAGATTCGTGTATTAATTACTTATAACATCTAGTTTATCGCTTTTTTTTTATAGCGTGTGGAAACCCCCACGGGCTTCACCCCATCGGTGCCGACGATGGGGTGGGCGTGTCGGAATCGGACCGACTAAAACCACACGGTGTCCTCCCCAAGTGTCCATTGCCGGGCACCCCGCTAGTATTTGTAAACAGTCATTGTCTCTATTCGTCTGAGCACCAGGCCCAGTTGCATGCAAAGCTTGCACTTTGAAGCCCTGAGTCCTCGCCAACTCCTCCTTTAAATGAGTAGGTTGTATTTTGGCTTTTACGGGAGCGACTGCCGGCGGGTGCCACACCCAACCCCGAGAGGAAATTCTGCCCCAGAGCCTCGTCCGTCAATCAGGCTTTTGCGGGTGAGGTTGGCTTCAGCCCCGACGATCTATCTATATTAATATGTCCTCAAGTCCGCACTGCTAACAATTAACATAACATAACTTCACGCCTGTATCCCCGAAGGGGTAGGTAGAGGTGTATTACACACCCACGATTCGCCAGTTATGTTAAGGTCCCAATGTAATATGGGGCGAGCCTATTGCCATCTACCGGGCACATTATTAAGCGAGCGATAATTAACATTTATTAATGCACACATAACTACGAAAAGTCAGAGGTGTGTGCCCGGGGCGACTGGGGATCGAACTCGAGACCTCGTCTAAGCAGTCCGTTACGTACGCCATTGGGCTATCGCAGCTTATTAACAACTAACGAAATCAAATAAATATAAACATAACTATTACGACGACATAACATTCCTACATTCTTTAGAACATTCCGGGAAAAGTTAATCTCAAATTACAAGCATATAGTTTCAAGAAGGAAATACCTGTCGGAATTCCATACCCAGGCAAGATGGACGACACCCGATCACAAAATCAAAAATACAATTGTAAACGATACGGACAATTGATTAGTGCCAAACTAGTGCTTACTTGGTTGCCCAGATAAATCAGTCGTATCTAATCTGTAAAGGCTAAAAGTTGTCATATATTTCTAATAAATATATTTCTCATAATAAATATATTTGTCATATATTTCTAATAAATTGTGTACCTAATGGGTGAATATATGAGTAAGTAAAAAAAAAACGTTTTATCGGTTGTGAATTGTGCCTGATAAATGTTTTACGTGCATAGTCCATAGACTCTAGATTAGTGTAGAACTATGACCCTCACTGTGATGCATTTCGTAAGTTCATTTTGTTAGTTTTGAAAAAAAAAACTTTTGATATTAAACCATAGTCTATTCTTTGTATATTTTGCCGGATTGTTATATATGCATAAAGTGTAATCCGGCTACATATTAATTTAGTTTGATTGTTGCCGCCCAGCAACAGATTTATTAATTAGTTAATACCTTATATAGATGAAACCATTGTCTTCAAAATCGTCCATATCTACTGCTATAACAACCTACGCCTATAACTACATTCTAACTGCTACTTGAGAAATAGTACCTAATTCTGGGTCGTTGCAAATGTTTTAGTAATATATGTGTGACAACGTATTACCCAACATTTAAAACCTAAGTATGTCTAAGATGTACTGCCGAACAGTTGGACAGTACCTTTTTTTTTTTTTGTTCGTGCGGAAATCCCTTCGGATACCCCCCTGCCGGCCAGCGAGGGCGGTTATGTCGGGCTTGAACCGACTAAAACCGCACGCCGTCTCGGGTGGACAGTACCTGGGTTGATAGCGTTTACAAGAATAACAGAATCTTAAATAATTGATAATTTTATTGTATTATTTTCGATAGCAATAGTTTATAATTGAGTTAATTGATTAAAAGTATCTGAATTGATAATAACTAATCTAAAACTATTTGTATTTAATTTAATAGTGGTATGGGTAAAGGACTGCTGAGACGAGGTCTCGGGTTCGATCCCAGGTATTACCATGGCACACACCAATGACTTTTCGATGCTTTTCGAAGTTACGTGTGTATTTATCGCAGGTTTATAAGTGCCCGGTTAATGGCAATAGGCTCGCCACCTATTACATTGGGACCTAAAACATAAACTGGCGAAACGTGGGCGCTAGCACCTCTGCCTACCCCTTCGGGGATATAGGCGTGAGTTTATGTTATGTTTATATTTTTAAAGTTTTTATACCTATTTGAGACATTTTCATGCATAGTTCGTGCATAAGTATATTATGTTACATAATATATGATCTGATCCCTATAGTTATTCTAATTTTAAATACTTAAATTAGATATCTCTTTTAGTGGAAAAAGGAGGAATACAGCTTCCGTTTTAAAACCGTCGGGAATGTGTATGCGTCATTGCAATCATCTGTTTGATATTTCGTAAGTGGTTCTGGCACTCAAGAAATAAAAGGCTATTTATTTTCAAATGGATTCTGATAAGCGTCTTGTATAGTGAATTATTTTGATGCCATCTACATAACAATATTGGCTTCTTATCATCAGTCAGTACGTTTATAATAAGATTGTTGATATTTTTGTTCGGTTTTAACCATCTATTCTCCATATGTCACTCCACGGGCAATGTTTTTTCCTGAATAGACGGCGTACGGTTTTAGTCGGTTCAAGCCCGACATAACCGTCCCCGCTGGCCGGCGGGGGGGTACCCGAGGGGATTTCCGCACGAAAAAAAAAAGAAAAAGGCACCTCCGAGTCTTTTACCATATTGACCAGTTTGCATCGAGATTCTGAGTATTATATCATCAAAATGAAAGGAGGATTGTATGAGAAGCGAGAAAAGAACCACGAAGACGGAATGAGTTCATAATATCAACGAATATGATGCTTGCTCATGGCGATTTGCATGTGGGATTTTTCCTGGAACGTATAGCATGGAAAGGTTCTTTATTTAAATAAAAGATAACTATTAAATAGCAATTACTTTTCTAATACAGTAGCATGTTTAAATTATTAATTTCAATTTTAATAGAACTATAAGGTTCTAAAATTCTTTATAGTTCAATTAATCGAACCACGTTTACTTAAAATAGCAAACACCGCACAGTTCGACTTTTCAATCGAAACATAAGGACATAAAATTCCTCATAGTTCGATTAATCGAACCACGTTTACTTAAAATAGCAAACACCGCACAGTTCGACTTTTCAATCGAACCATAAGGACATAAAATTCCTCATAGTTCAATTAATCGAACCACGTTTACTTAAAATAGCAAACACCGCACAGTTCGACTTTTCAATCGAACCATAATGACATAAAATTCCTCATAGTTCGATTAATCGAACCACGTTTACTTAAAATAGCAAACGCCGCACAGTTGGACTTTTCAATCGAACCATAAGGACATAAAATTACTCCTAGTTCGATTAATCGAACTGTGCGATCGAACCTGGCGGCCGGAGCGACGCAGTTTCAGTAGATTTTCAGGCTATCTGCGAAACGGCTGAACTTTGATATTTTCCGTGAAGCGCCTGACATCAGACACACACACGTCGAAGTTCTATAGTTAAACCAGATTGTCGGATCTTTAAAGACTCCATCTACGTCAACCAACCGTAACGAATGCCATAGATGTTCGTAGATATCGCTTGGCAACCGGGACCACCGCGACGTACACAGATGGATCTGAATGGTTACCCATTCTGAGACTGGCCTGGCTGGCATTTGTTAATTATGCGTAACGAGCCGAAGGCGAGCGAAGCGTCTTTGGTTTCAAAGTTGCATTTCAAACAAATGATACTCCTCCGAGACCGTTTGACCGATCTCGACCAAATTTGCCACGGTGATCAAGTAGACATTACTGAGTGTCGTGAGGGGGGGTCGAATGTCCAGATCGGTCTTACCATCGAGGAATAATCACCGAAAAACAAAATCAATGGAAAAAGTCGACCGGTCACGTTGACCTTATTGTTGGATAGGCAAATCTCGCTACGCTTAAGTTTGGGTTGATTGCAAAGCTGGTAACCGTCCTAGTACTTCAATGTGTGAACCTACCCGATGAACACTTAACCACGAGCGAGTCAATAAGCAACAGTAGTTCTCATATTTAAGTTAGAGTAGATAGAGATTAAGGTAGAGAATAGCAGAAACTGAATCAGAAAAATAGGCAAGGGCCGTAGAAAAAAAAAATAAGTAAAATAAATAAATATTCTACGACATTCTACACATCGCTCTCTGGACCCAAAGAAAGCATAGTTTAACTAGCTTGTGTTGTGGGTTCTAGAATGTGGATAAACATACTTATATTTTTTTTTTGTAAATACGTACATATTATACATAGAAACACTCAGACCAATACAAATAGACATATTTATGCATACAAATATTTGCACTGAGCGGCAATCAAACCCACGCCCTCTGTTGTAGCAGTCGAATGCACTACCGCTATACACAGAGGCCGTCGTTTAATGAAACCTTTTTAATGGGTCACACAGTTCAAAACAATACTGCATTGCGGAACAAAGACTTCTTTTTTATACCTCTTAGGTCCCCATAAGGTGGCCCGTGGGTTTTTCTCCTAAGTGGTATAAAAAAAATGGTCTAATGTGTTTCTATCTGTTGTGCACATTGTTCTCAAAATGGTCCCGCTATCCCTACATGAACAGGGATAGAGTGCATTGTGCTGTCGTTAACCTATGGAAGTTCTGGTCAATTTAGGATAATGGGGACGCTATAACGCTAATATGACAGACCAACAATCGGAAAACCACAGATATATATGGAAAACAATCTTGTGGTTTGCACTGGTTTGTGATAGTCGACTCCACAATATTAGTAATTTCTTCCAGGTTAACTGCATACGCTTCTCCAATAAGCTCCCTAGAGCAATGAAGGATTTACTTCTTCATAAATTTAAAAGTCAAAATAAAACTAAACTTTGCCAAAAAGGCTATTATTAAATTCAAGAATATTTAGACGACAAACAAGCTTGGATATGAACTGCTTGCTCTCTCACTATGCTACTCAAATAAAATATTGTAATTAGATTAAGTAAACATGTTTGTAGATAAACCAAAAAAAAAATATCCGCCCGCTGAGTTACTTGCCAGAGTCTTCTTAGGATAGGGCTGCGTCACGAACTGCTGGTCCATTTGCAAAAAATTGGTCTTTTTTGGCGTTTTATACATGTCGTTATAGTAGTCTATACAGAATAAATGATTTTTGACTCTGACTTTTGACTTTGAGCACAACCAAGGTGAAGTCAAATTGACGTGTACCTACTATATATAAACAAAAAAAAACTCACAAAACAGCCCGTTTGAGATTCGGTATTTGTTAGAATACATATTTTATAGCCAGGTTGTATTTGCCGCCCCATCCACACCTTCAGGGCGATTCCAATCTCACTTGCAAGCCGGTACGCCTTCTGATTGACGAACGAGGCTCTGGCGCAAGCTTTCTTCCCAGGATCTATCTTCGAAACAAAACGAGGGGGAGTGCGCAGAACCCAAGCTTTGAAGTGAAAGTTTGAACACCACGTGCTGGACTGCAATGCCACCCACACACGGTAAAAACAACATCGTCCCGAACCCAACGGTTCGGTGCTTCCTTTCTTTGTCGCACGATAAAGAGCTGGAATGCTCTTCCCACACAAGTGTACCCTTCTTCTTACAATCCTGGATACGTAAAGGTAGGGACCACCGTTTTAGGACCGTCAGCATCTGGAATGGTGGACCGTATCTACTCGACTTCACAAAATATAAAAGAAAAATTCAACAAGGAACAACACTAAGATACTCATTTTATTTTAGAGGATCAATCACTTACTGCAGTGGGTGGATGATTCTAGGAGCTAATCTGAAGAATTCCTGATAATTAAATCAAATCGGTCCAGCAGTATAAAAGTCCATAAGGAACATACATACACTCATCGATCTATATAGTAAATAATCAAAGAAAAATTTGTATCATACGAATAAATTAGAGCCGTATATGTGATACATAATTTGATACAGAAATATTGGAGCAAAAATAGTTAATCCCGCGGATGTGAATTTCAGCGCCAAATTCTCTGAATTACGAGTCATAGCAATAAAACACTTCAAATTTCTAATGCGAAATGTCACGTTTCATATCCCCGTGATAAGATTTAATTAGAATAGGTACCTAATAGAAATGTTTTAGTGAAGCGCCTGGCCAATAGTTTATGGCATTAGAGTGAGTATAACAGATGCTGAATGAATTTAAATCCAGGATTTACAGCTTGCTTTCCGTGCGAAGCTTCTCTCTAAAAACTGCATATGGTCTGTGAAGAGGCATAGATGTGCATGCATCGGGCTTAGCTCCCTCATTCTCGAAGGTTCTTGCGAAATACATTACATAACATAACTATTTTAACGGGTTCTATCGGGACATTCGGGTGCACAATGATGGGGGGGCTGTTGAAATCAACCGAAACGTTGAGAACATTGGCGTAAACTTCCGACACTATCATACATATCTTGTCTGTGAAGAGGAACGTGCACGTGCACACAAAATAACGTAGGTAGTGCTCAAGTTCATCATATTTATCATACACTAGAGATTATAATATCATTATACTTGGCATAACGTCCTGAAGTGCAAAAGGAATGTGCACATGCACACAAATTATCGTAGGCAGTGCTCAAGTTCATCATATTTATCATACACTAGAGATTATAATATCATTACACTTGGCATAACGTCCTGAAGTGCAAAAGGAATGTGCACATGCGCACAAAATAACGTAGGCAGTGCTCAAGTTCATCATATTTATCATACACTAGAGATTATAATATCATCATACTTGGCATAACGTCCTGAAGTGCAAAAGGAATGTGCACATGCACACAAAATAACGTAGGCAGTGCTCAAGTTCATCATATTTATCATACACTAGAGATTATAATATCATTACACTTGGCATAACGTCCTGAAGTGCAAAAGGAATGTGCACATGCACACAAAATAACGTAGGCAGTGCTCAAGTTCATCATATTTATCATACACTAGAGATTATAATATCATTATACTTGGCATAACGTCCTGAAGTGCAAAAGGAATGTGCACATGCACACAAAATAACGTAGGCAGTGCTCAAGTTCATCATATTTATCATACACTAGAGATTATAATATCATTATACTTGGCATAACGTCCTGAAGTGCAAAAGGAATGTGCACATGCACACAAAATAACGAAGGTAATGCTCAAGTTCATCATATTTATCATACACTAGAGATTATAATATCATTATACTTGGCATAACGTCCTGAAGTGCAAAAGGAATGTGCACATGCACACAAAATAACGTAGGTAGTGCTCAAGTTCATCATATTTATCATACACTAGAGATTATAATATCTTTACACTTGGCATAACGTCCTGAAGTGCAAAAGGAATGTGCACATGCACACAAAAAAACGTAGGCAGTGCTCAAGTTCATCATATTTATCATACACTAGAGATTATAATATCATCATACTTGGCATAACGTCCTGAAGTGCAAAAGGAATGTGCACATGCACACAAAATAACGTAGGCAGTGCTCAAGTTCATCATATTTATCATACACTAGAGATTATAATATCATTACACTTGGCATAACGTCCTGAAGTGCAAAAGGAATGTGCACATGCACACAAAATAACGTAGGCAGTGCTCAAGTTCATCATATTTATCATACACTAGAGATTATAATATCATCATACTTGGCATAACGTCCTGAAGTGCAAAAGGAATGTGCACATGCACACAAAATAACGTAGGCAGTGCTCAAGTTCATCATATTTATCATACACTAGAGATTATAATATCATTACACTTGGCATAACGTCCTGAAGTGCAAAAGGAATGTGCACATGCACACAAAATAACGTAGGCAGTGCTCAAGTTCATCATATTTATCATACACTAGAGATTATAATATCATTATACTTGGCATAACGTCCTGAAGTGCAAAAGGAATGTGCACATGCACACAAAATAACGTTGGCAGTGCTCAAGTTCATTATCATACACTACAGATACTATAATTAATTATCATTAGGTACTTCCGGCAACGTCCTGAAGTGTAGCTTAAGCGTCTAATTTAAAACAAAGTGGTCATTATATTCTGAGCCTGAACTTTAAGGAGTCAACCGTAGTAAAAGAGGGGTCGAAGGTTTTATCTTAAGCCCTCGAAAGGATAACCCCAGGGTTACCGGCGGACTTTGGCCGCCACCGCGGCCTCGCCTGGTGGGGTCGGGTTTTATCCCAAGTCGGTAAGTTGGCAGGCGTGTGTAGGACACACACGACACGCCTCCGCCATACTTTCAAAGAATATAAGTAATAGATAATTGTAATGAATATGAATGACATATATTCCCCGAGACCAAGCGGAGACACTATAGACACACAATAGAGCGGGACAGAAATAATTCTAAGGGGCCATTGAGTCACCAGTCCAGGAAATAACTCTTTTCTTGCCAACTAATGCTGTTTTGTACAACTTTGTAAACAATGCTAATTATTTTTATACACACATTTATTTCTGGTAAATTACAGTAAATTCTATCAAGGAAATAAATTCTTGGTAATTTTTTTTTCGTGCGGAATTCCCTTCGGATACCCCCCCGGCGGCCAGCGGGGGTGGTTATGTCGGGCTTGAACCGACTAAAACCGCACGCCGTCTCGGGTCTTCAGACGCCGGGTTGTAAGGTTGCCCATAGAGCATATCCCTCGCACCCCGAGAAAATTCTTGGACTTCAGTAAATGTTTCGATAGGAAAAGTTATCATCAGCGTAGCGTTTTTTCTGATTTCATATTGTGAGGCTTTGAAAAGTATTTCTTTTTTATTCTAGGACATTTAACAAAGCACAGACAAACGAGGCATAGCTTGTGATATGGGTTCCAGAAAGCGGATAAACGGCACTTATAGGCTTTTTCTTTGTAAATTTGTTGTTTTTAGGGTTCCGTACCTTTTTTTTTTTTTTCGTGCGGAAATCCCTTCGGATACCCCCCCGCCGGCCAGCGGGGGCGGTTATGTCGGGCTTGCACCGACTAAAACCGCACGCCGTCTCGGGTCTTAAGACGCCCTGGTGTAATGTTACCCATAGAGCATATCCCTCGCACCCCGACTGACCCTGGGCCATCTCCGGTTTCGAATGGCCCCCTTACTTGCTCTCCACTGTGCCATCTGCTAGTCAGAGGGACACGTGGAAAGCTTCCGAACAGCCCTCAACAGGGCCGTCCTCGCCTCGGTCGGAGTTGGCAGTAGGCGGCAGCGTCTCTCCCACCCTAGGAGAGAGGCGCTGCCGTCTCCGTTGCCCAGGGTGCACCGCGTGGAGGTCCCCAACCAAGTGCCCCAGGGTTCCGTACCTAAAAGGAAAAAACGGAACCCTTTTAGGATCACTTCGTTGTCCGTCCGTCCGCCGGTCTGTCAAGACCGTTTTTCTCAGGAACGCGTGGAGGTATCAAACTGAAATTTATACCTAATACTCAGGTCTACTGTCCCTTGGAGCTGTGAAAAAATCAAACTTCTAAGCCAAAGCAATCAAAAGATACAGCCGTTTATGCCGCAATCTCCACAGTAAACCAATTTCGGTTTGATTGCGTTCAGGGGTCAGCAAGTGCATAGCTGGGCAGGGGGATTGTGGTCGCAGCACTAGTGGGACCGGTGGGTGTCACGCGGTGCTGCGACGACAATCCTCTTCTGATGAAGCCGTCAAGCTGAGTGCCACCACTGTTAACATGGTACCTGTATGTAATGGTGACCCTCTTTCCTGCGACTTTACCTCCAGCTTACCATCAGGCGAGGTGAAGTCAAATTGACGTGTCCTAAATATTAAAAAAAAACCGCTAATTTTCGAAACTCACACGGGAATCAAAACCTACAGGGTACTTCCCATGAACTTAGAATCTTGAAATTTGGTACGAAGTAACGTCTTATAGTACAGATAAAGGAAAAATTGCGAAAACCGTACATTTTTACTTACATCATATAATAAAAAATATATTTGAAAATTTTATCTTAAAATTTTTCTTTTCTTTTTAAAATTTTGCAATAAAAATACCATAACTATGACTCGATTGTCGTGATGGGTGAACTTTTACTTATATACCTACAGTTTTGTACGGAACCCTCGGTGTGCGAGTCCGACTCGCACTTGGCCGGTTTTTATAAAAAGAAACACTCGGATTATTGCAAATAGACATATTCATGCATTCAAATATTTGCATTTAGCGAGGACCCAACCCGCACCCCTGACTAAGCAGTCGACTGCACCACCGCCACGCCACAGATGACAGAGGTTACTCAATTTTTCGTCATTTTGCCAGAAGTACCCTTGAAACTCGTTTAGTATGGGAACTAATGAAACTTTTACATATTCAACAGAGAATTTTGCACATGGTGTCACACATAGTGTATACACATGCACATACTTACGCCTATTCTATCCCTCAAAGGTAGGCATAGGTGTCTTTAAGACTTGTATTATTGTAAGAGCCGTATTCTCGTCAACCTGGTTCTAAGTTGTTTCGGAGATATTCCAATCTACTAATAATTACAAAATATAGATAAGACTGAAGTTTCGAAAATTTTCTAAACCTAAACATCTAGGTACCTTCATTATGAATTTAAAAACTCACGCAAACTGCGAGTTAACTTTTTATTACATAGATAAAATGATATTTATGTAGTTTTGTAGCGTCTTACCGGAACTTTCGAATTTCCCGCCGCCTACAATTTTAACGCGACCATAAAATATTAAAACTAGTAGAAATATATTTAAAATTTATATAAACATTAACAGTTACAGATACTTCTCCAGCGATTACACGTTATTTTATTTTAAAAAGTAAATATTCAACAGATTACAAAAATATTAATACGCGTACATTCATCCAATCCCGGTTGATTCCAAAATTAAACCCGAGCGTTCCATTTATCCGCTCGAGGCGCACTTTACGTGTGTATGTAGTTTATCCGAAAGTGTGCCTTAAATAAGTATTTTTAATGTATTTTCGTGATTTATTTAGTGTGTAGTATAAAAATTCGTTATGGATATATCCACTGATGTGTGGGGGCAGTTGGCGTTGGAGGCCAGTCAAGTGTATTTAGGCGAAGACGGCAAAGTCAGAAGTCCTTTCGCTAACACGGTAATGTTATGTAAAAATAATGTTTTATTGTTTATATACCATACGAAAACAATATTTTCGTTTTGAAAATCAATAAATAACAATAACTTATTGAATCAGATACACATGAGTCTAATTAATACGAACTGTAACCTCCTTTTGTGATATAAATAGCAAAATGTGTCTACATTTTATCAAAAGGTACCTTGATAAACATGACATTGTATGTATGACTAAATGTTATTCATTATGATTCCAAATCGCTTCTCTGTGCCAATTATTAGAGTCTAGTCCTAAAATCTATTGAATTTTCTAGATTACAAGCTGACGTATCGGCTTAGTACAGAAAATTTTCGTAAAAAAGGATACTTAATTTGCAGTGCCACCTACCGGGTTCAAGTAATACGTACTATGAGCAATAAACTGATAAACTTTAGTCATTGAGACAAATCGAAAACGCATAAAAAACAAATAAACAAGCATTGATATACTTCCTTATTGTTTCAGACTATAGAAAAATTACCAGACAAGGTGTTATTGAACATATTCTCCTATTTATCACACCGAGAAATATGTCGAATGGCCACTGTTTGCAAAAGATGGCGTATGGTGGCTTACGACACCCGCTTATGGACGCACGTCAGTCTACGACCCGAGATCTCTGGATTGCATGTCGGTTAGTACATCACTAAAAATAGGTAAACCGAGTTATACACCGGCTATAATTAGAATCGCCCCTTGCTTTAAATTTTCTACCATATTGGATCTTATTTTTAAACCGGTAACCCTGAGTTTCCGTATGTATAAAGTTCCGTTTGAATTCAAGAGATGGCGTTAGTATTAGTATTCAACACGAAATATAAAATCAAAACGAAGTAAGGTAAGCGGTCACTTATGTACCTGTACCATAATGCTGTAAACATATAGGTATGTTCAACGTAATTCGCGATGCGATTGGCTACCAACTGACATTTATCTTTAGGCTGGTTCTCTGTTGAAAATTATAACCAACCATGTCACTGTTTTGTGTGACGTGATCGGTCATTAAAAGAGTTAGGCGTTACTAGTTTCCATGCTAAAAAGGTTATAGGGTACTTCCTCTTGATTTTCATTCCGTGGTATCGGCAAAACGGGTTGAATAAGAGTTAAAGGGTGAATCGAAACCACTTGCTAATAATTTGTTCTACATGATTTCAAGTAGCTTACTTAGGTACCTAACTAGATAGTTGACGATTCTAAACATATTTATGATAAAATAATAATCCATCGTTTCTAATAAGAAAAATGGGTGTATTAGGCCCACTAAAATATACTAAGATCATCTTAGTGGACATGCGAATTGATGGATGCTGAGGCTCTGGCGCAGGCTTCTCTCTCGAGATTGGGAGATCAGATGGCTCCCGGTAGTCCCGGTCGCTCCCGTTAATGCCAAGATAAACCAGATCAAAAGGAGGAGAACGAGTAAGCACAGCGGGTACCAATGTGAAAGCCTTGGATGCAACCGGAAACAACGCTTAATGATGAATTCCTAGTAGGAAAAACCTGTAAAATTTGTCTGTCCATTTCTATTCACCCGGTTTTACGTAATTTTTTATTTAGCCCATGTTATTATTTATTTATTTATTATATACTTTATTGTACGCCAATTCAATTGAATAACAACAGAAATTAAAAAGAAAAGAAAAGAACAATGGGCGGCCTTATCGCTTAACGCAATTTCTGGCAGGCAACCTCTGGATGGAAATATTGGTTGGAGTGCTCGGTGTTTTGTTGGCGTGCTATTGAATGATTATAATACACACATACTTATATACATAATTATAAACATACAAAGGTACTTAAATATACACACTTAAACAGATATAGTAACATAATATACATACCTACTTTACATAGGATATTGTCTATGTTACACGTGTTACACTGGACAAATAATGCTCCTTGAGCATTCTTTTAAATTTAAATAACGTCTCAGCTCGTGTTATTTCAAGCGGTAATTTATTCCACAGGCGAACTGCTGTAACAGTGAAAGAATTATCAAAAAAGCCTGTGGAATGTTATCTTACTGCTGGGCAAATGCCTCCCACAAATCTTTCTACCTTTCTCTTTGCTACATCCCACCAATCGACGGAATACCATGTTTTAATTCTATTTTTAGAGTGCTCAATGGTAAAACACTATTTATTTTGTTTTCAGGGTCCCTAGAGTCTCTTCTGGCATTAATATCGATAAGGTTCGGTCCATCGCTGCGATACATCGAGCTGCCTATAGAACTGATCACTCACACGGTGCTTCACGAGCTCGCAGCTAAATGCCCCAACTTGACTCATATGTTGCTAGACTTTAGTACAGGTAAAGGGGATCCCCCTTGGATCACATAACTTTTTTTCTCCTAATTTACTTTGGCATAATGAGTTGGGGATAACTTTGAAACGTGTAACAATACTTTGGCATCATGGTTTATAATATTATGCTTTTGGATATTGTGCTTTAATATCATTATGCTATCTGTAATTTGCTGTAAAAAACATATGAATGTGAAGTAATTAGTATGCTAATTTTTCCTAGTAATTTTTCCGGTAGCCTAGTGGTATGGGTAAAGAACTGCTGAGACGAGGTCTCGGGTTCGATCCCAGGTATTACCATGGCACACACCAATGACTTTTCGATGCTTTTCGAAGTTATGTGTGTATTTATCCCAGGTTTATAAGTGCCCGGTTAAGGGCAATAGGCTCGCCTCCTATTACATTGGGACCTAAACATAAACTGGCGAAATGTGGGTGCTAGCACCTCTGCCTACCCCTTCGGGGATATAGGCGGGAGTTTATGTTATGTTATGTTATTTTTTCCTATAAATTGAAATCGGAAAAGTCAACCAACAAAGTTGTGATAATTTTACTTCGGGCCACCAATCGGGTGGACACCGAACGAATCACGCAAAAAAAAACAAAATCTTACACTCACTTTTTATCACTTTTCTCGACGTTTCAAATGATTCTAAGTCTAATTAAGCAAAAAAAATGTTTGTGTCGGTCTGTCTGTTGGTCTGGATGTCTGTTTACGCAATAACTCAAGAACCACTTATCCGATTTAAAAAATTCTTTCGCCAATCATCTTTTTTGGTTAATGGGAAGAACTGGTTAGATTTTAGGGTTTGTACGTTCAAGGTTTCGGGTATCTACCATACAAATAGTCCCTAAAAATTTTTTTTTTTTGTGTTTTTGACGTCGAAGACGTTTGATTTGATTTCATTTCCTTCATATTTATTGCTCAATATATAAAGACGCGTCGAATAATATGCATAAAGCCTAAGGTCTGTAATTTTGAATAAAAATACTGCAACAAAAATATCTAAGTTTGGCCCGAAGTTTGACAATCACTGTGTGATTTCCGCCCCACTAGATTTTTAATTAAATTTATTTTAAAAAATCTGCTATATAATTTGTGCCCAATAATCTTCACAAAAAATGAAAGTATGTTATGTTCAATTATGAAATTAAAGTTTATGCGTAAATACAGTCCCAGGTGAAGTTGTTTAGTCGCAAGAGTGCGTTCCCACAGTCATCTTATTCGCTATAGAATGTAGATATTGTAATCTGCGAATTGAAACAGTTTCAAAAGTTACGGTAGATGTAGTTTTAATTCACAGATGACAGTCTAAAATCTTTCATTAAATAATAAACAAAACAGTCTCGTTTTACATATCATTAATAGGTAAAACGAGACTTTTGTTAAAAATGAAGTGTCTGTTTGTAATTGTATTCTAATGTTAAAGTAACTTAAGTAACCGCTTTTGAATAAATGTATATGAATTTATGCACGATACTAATAACAACAATTTTTGTCCGTCATTCTGTGATTTCTGTCTGTTTGTTTCGGGTAGTCTCCGAAGTGGCTGGGTTGATTTTGACAGGATTTTAATTACGGAACGGAATGATGAATAATCCCTTAATAATAATTTAAAATTAGGTTGGAATTTATATATTGGCTCTAATTCAGAATCTTTTTTGAGAAATTAAAGAAGAAAAACTCTTTACAATGAATGCTTCAGATCACGATTTTTGTGGGAGTCTGGGATACAACCGGAAACAACGCTAAGATGATGAAGAATAGAGGGCGATAGCGGATGAGATCATCGCGCCAAGATGTATGTATAGGAGAATTTCGAACATGGTAGCTGGTTAAAGAAATCTACCCATAAAGAATTGGTCGCGGGTTCAAGTCCCGTCCTGGATGTTGACTTTTTCCAATATAAATTTATAGTGGACAACTGTGCCGCGTGGACTTAATTTTTTTGAAATAAAAGTAGCCTAAGTTACGCTTTCTAACAGCAGTTATCTACAGTAAACATTATTTCGGAAATTACCTGGAACAAACAGACAGACAGACAAAAAATAAAAAATATTGCTTTTTTGTTAAAGATTCCGTGTACACAATTCAACTCAAACTTCAATTTTATTCATGTTTATAGAATAGATGTATCAGGTTTTAACCCCCAACGCGCGACCTAAAGACCACGTGGTGTATAAGTTTGAGGTGTCTGTGTGTATGTCTGTTTGTGGCATCGTAGGTACCGAACGGATGAACCGATTTTGATGCGGATTCTTTTGTTCGGAAGCCGATATGATCGAGATGGTTCTTAGCTATTAATAAATTTGTGGCGAGGGTTCTTTAATTTTTCAATTGAATTATAGTTACATGTCCGCAGCTATGCAGCTGCACGACTTCTCGGAGATGCAGGCGTTCCCGACAAAGCTGCGCTACCTGTGCATATGTCTGTCCGAGGTGATCTTCATGGAGGGCTTCATGCGCAAGATATACAACTTCATCAACGGCCTAGAGATTCTGCATCTTATTGGTGAGTCATCTTATACATGTCCCGTTCCCGCAACCCATGGGAACCTATTCTAGAGATAAAAGGGTTGTTCCAGACCAACCACCTATCCACCATCTATCCCTGTACCAAAATTCAGCCAGATCCGGTCAGCTATTTGAGGAAAAAAGATCCAAACATCTTCAAATACTTTCACATAATGTATATTAGTAGGAAGTGCGCTCTTTGTTAGGTCGTCTGCCCACCTTGCGGGAGAAACCTCTAAACAGTATATAATAAAACACATTGGTTTGCCCTAAGCCCTTGCCTTTATTTTTTTTCGTGCGCTTGGGTGGTTATGTCGGGCTTGAACCGACTAAAACCGCACGCCGTCTCGGGTCTACAGATGCCGGGGTGTAAGGTTGCCCATAGAGCATATCCCTCGCACCCCGGCTGACCCTGGGCCATCTCCGGTTTCGAGATGACCCCCTCGGGTTTGGGAACCACGGTGTCCCCGTCTTGCCCCGGTTTGGGGGAGGGGCGCTTGTCGCCCCACCGTCCCGGCCTGCTTCTGCTGGGGTGACCGGTGGCCTCACCCGCCACCCCCAGGCCTGCGCTCATGGAGGACGGAGGTCGTTAAGCGCCCTAAGCCCTTGCCTAGCGTAAATTTTTAGTAATATTTTGATTCCAGCGTCGTTTTCTCGGAGGATTTGGTAAAGCACTCAGTTATCAAAACAACCCGAGGTGCTGAACGATCCTGCTGATTGACGGACAACGCTCTGAAGCTGGCTTTCCCCTCGGGGTTTGAACGTACACCGCAGTCGCTCCCGTAAAAGCCAAGTTAATTTAATTACTATTTTTTCGCGCCGGAGCAGCGGTTTCTTTGGTACAAGGCACAAATTCGCCCCTGCGTGGAATACTGCCCTCATCTCTGGGATGGCTCCGCACAGTACTTATTAGACGGCGTGCCATCCGTATCACTGGGAGTCCTGAGGTTACTAACAACTTAGAACCTCTGCAGTTGCGTAAAGACATTACCTCTTTGGCTGTATTTTACTGCCTCTACCACGGCAAGTGTTCTGATGAGCTTTTTCAACGAATCCCACCGTTTTCCTTCCGATCCAGAA
Organism: Cybosia mesomella; assembly: GCA_946251805.1. Classification (NCBI taxonomy): domain Eukaryota; kingdom Metazoa; phylum Arthropoda; class Insecta; order Lepidoptera; family Erebidae; genus Cybosia; species Cybosia mesomella. The sequence continues at coordinate 4,049,774 of OX276413.1, forward strand.
CAACAGAAGCTGGACTGTGATGCCACCCGCACACTATGGAAACCACACGGTCCCGGCCTCACGGTTCGGTGCTTCCTTTCTTTGTCGCACGATAAAGAGCTGGAATGCTCAACCAACCCAAACACATCCTCTCTTCTTACAATCCCGGGTTCTTCAAGCGAGGCGTGAAAAACTATCTATTGAGGCCGTCAAGGTAGGGACCACCATTTTAGGATCGTCAGCATCTGGAATGGTGGCCCCATATCTTCTGGACTTCTCACCATCCAGCGGGGTGCAGTCAATTGACGGACTGAATATAAAAAATTAAACTTATCCATAACGAAAGGAGAAGTAGAAAATCGAACCTCGGGCTCCAAAGTGGAGGTTTTGGATGCAACCAGGATTGCTGTTCGGATAAGACTCTTAAGATATATACTTAAGATTTCGTTAACCAAAGGTGGCAGATACATTGCCCGCGCCAAAACAAACAGATGACGTTCACTGACCTGTACAATGACTTCTATCTACCTGTGCCTATCTATACGCATAGACAAACATTATGGAAATAAGAAGAAAAAAACATCAGAGTCGTTAACATAGATGTTAACATAATTTTTGAGTGATTATTTTGTAATTGAAGATGAAAAGCATAATAGGTACATTACTACTCCTTACACCCCGGCGTCTGTAGACCCGAGACAGCGTGCGGTTTTAGTCGGTTCAAGCCCGACATAACCGCGCCCGCTGGCCGGCGGGGGGCATCCGGGCATCCGAGGGGATTTCCGCACGAAAAAAAGGTACATTAATAATAATAATAAATTTATTTTCAAAGAGCGCAATTGTACATTGTGTCTATCTCCAACGAACACAACAAAATAGTGAACGTCAGTGTCTGTGCTAGTATTAACTGTGTTTCAGAGGTAGGTACAAAATATGGCCTTTCCTGATGGTAAGCGGTTACCGTGAGCTACATAAACTCACACCACCGAAGCTGTAAAGGTATCATTAGCATGTTGCATGTTCGTTCATGCAGTAACCAAAAAACATACTATACCATTTTTTAACCCCCGACGCAAAAACGACGGGGTGTTATAAGGCTGACGTGTCTGTGTTTGTGTATGTCTGTGACATCGTAGCTCTCGAACGGATTAACCGATTTTGAGCTGTACTGTGAATTGTGTTCATAAGAATGTACCTTATTGAAATAAAAAAATAAAAAATTATTGACGTATATAAGGTGTCACCGAATTAGGTCTCTGAATTTGGTGAGATGACTTGGTATTGACAAAATATGTATTTGAAACAAAAAAAAAAAATCGGGTTAAATAAAAATATAAGAATAAAATAAAATAAAATGAACAAGAACACCACCAGTGTGCATTGTGGATATTAAGCAAGCCCACTCTTGTAAAAGTGGACCCGTCTGTCCACAAAATTTGTCGGTGGTTAGTGGAAGATCCTACCAGAATTTTTTTGTGGACAGACGAGTCCAAGTCATCTCACCAAATTCAGAGACCTAATTCGGTGACACCTTATATATAGTTTTATAATCCCCAGAAGACAAAGTTAATATAATTCATGTTTTATTTAATATTTCATGAAAGGTTTAAGAGCTTAGGTGATCAATAAATTAGCATTTGTTAAGCTTCATTTATCGTTGACTGCTTGTTAAAAACCATTTGAGATATTTTTTTCTTCTGGCTTTATCGCAATTTTAATTCAGTTCGACTCTCCTAATCTCTCATCTCCAAAGACATCTGTTCTCCAGCTAGAAACTTGTGGAAACGACTGCCCATCTACTATTTCTCTTACCACTTTTGAAATCACTATTATACACTTTACAATTTTGTCAGTTACAATGACAACTTTGCTGACATTGACATCTTCCACCTCACAAAACGTGTTTTTAAGAAAAAAAATAGTATTATGTTACAATCATACTTGCCTAAATAAAGATTGTATAAGACCTGTTAAAATAAGTTAGAATAACATGGTAAGAATATTTATAAATACATAGATTATTACTTATATACTCATATAATAAGTGGTGCATGCAATTTTTAGTTGTCGGGAAACTTGTTACTGGCTAAAAGTCAAATGTTATTCTTAATTTACCCAAGAGATATGTATATAGCTGTTAAGTTTCTAAACAAATAAATAAATATACTTATATGCCTTTGTTCCAGGAACGTACGAGAAAGTAGAAGAGGAAGAGGAGGAGATCTATGAAGTCATCAACGTGCACAAGCTCAAGTCTGCGACTCCCAACTTGCGCGTCATCAACCTGTACGGCATCAACTTTGTGGATGACTCTCATATTGATGCATTCAGCTCCAACTGTATTCAGGTATTATATGGGCAGCAATAGTAGATTGTTGCGCCGAGCACAAAGTGAGTAATTAATGCACGACTGTTATGTTGGTGCCCGAGCGCATACGAGGGCACTAAATGCATCTAGGCGCGAGTGCATCTATTACTCGCTTTGGCAATGTGCGTAATCTACTTTTCTTTCAACTACCAATCTACCTTTTTTTTTTTTTTTTTTTTCGTGCGGAAATCCCTTCGGATACCGCCCCCGCGTGAGAGCGGGGGGTCTCCAGCGGGGGCGGTTATGTCGGGCTTGCACCGACTAAAGCCGCACGCCGTCTCGGGTCTTAAGACGCCGGGGTGTAAGGTTACCCATAGAGCATATCCCTCGCACCCCGACTGACCCTGGGCCATCTCCGGTTTCGAGATGGCCCCCTTACTTGCTCTCCACTGTGCCCTCTGCTAATCAGAGGGACACGTGGAAAGCTTCCGAACAGCCCCCAACAGGGCCGTCCTCGCCTCGGTCGGAGTTGGCCGTAGGCGGCAGCGTCTCTCCCACCCTAGGAGAGAGGCGCTGCCGTCCCCGTTGCCCAGGGTGCACCGCGTGGAGGTCCCCAACCAAGCACCCCAACTACCAATCTACCTACCGTAATAAAATATACCTACTCAAAATTAAAACTCAAGTTAACGAAAAAGATTTTCAACAATTGCATTAGCAGCAGTTTTTATGCTTTCTGGTGTAGAACTCAGATCACTATCGCTGTATATTACCATTTTATTTAATTTTTCTCGATAAATGAAGTACTCGTATCAAAATTTTACAATGCTACAAAATTCGCGCCATTTGCTTTTTTTTCACTCTCGGTTAAAAAAAAAAAAAAAAAAAAAAAGCAATTGGGGCGGCGCGCAGTTATTCAGCCAATTTTTATTGTCGGCCAGTATCGCATGTATACATTTTATATTAAAATGGGAGACATTAAACCTCTGTGGTAAATTTATATCTAAATAAAAAATTAAAATCAGTGCATTAAAGAGAAACTGTGCAACAAAGAAATTTCATATGACTTTTCTGTACTGTTTTGGTTCTAAGCAAAAAATACGTACTTTGTGATCGGTTTTGTAGTGATTAATGATAACATTACCGCGTAGTTGAAAGATAAATCTATTTTTAGTTCTATCCCTGTTTAGGGCAGGTGCAGATGAGATTAATTAAAAGTTAGGTTACGTGTTAGTGTCAATATGTAACGTCGGTAGCTTTTTTTTTTTTTTTAGGACACGTCAATTTGACTTCACCTCGCCTGATGGTAAGCTGAAGGTAAAGTCTCAGGAAAGAGGGTCACCATTACATACACGTACCATGTTAACAATGGTGGCACTCAGCTTTACGGCCTCATCAGAAGAGGATTGTCGTCGCAGCACCGCGTGACACCCACCGGTCCCACTAGTGCTGCGACCACAATCCCCCTGCCCGGCTATGCACTTGCTGACCCCTGAACGCAATCAAACCGAAATTCGATTACTATGGAGAGTTTTTCGCAATCGTACACGGTGGTACCTACCCGGCCGAATTTTGTGACAAATTTGTGTCATCAAATTTCTACCACCTTATTGGTTAAGAAGTCGACCCTACGATCGAGAGGTGCTGGCCATTACACTACCGATGTGAAACCGCTCCTAACACAAGCTATTAAGCTTAGCTGGAAGGGTTAGGGGGAATATTAGTAATTACAGTTACCAATATCCTTTAAAAAAATGTTTTTTTAAACGTTACAATATCCTATTTTTCTAGTAGGTATAACTAGTAATCGCGAGAACATTAGCGAATGGGCACGTTGGTAAGACTGGCGCGTCCCAACGAATTTGCACCTTGATTGTACTTTTTATTTCCAATATTCACTGGGTGCAGTCAATTGAGGGGCTGGATATTCAAAAAGTTGACGACACACTTTTTTAATGTTTGACGAATTTGTTTCCACCATCAGCCTATTGCTGTCCACTGCTGGACACAGACCTCTTCCCAAGTGCCTATAGCATCCGGTGCTCCCACCAATTACCTTTTTTTTTTTTTTTTTTTTTTTTTTATCGTGCGGAAATCCCTTCGGATACCCCCCCGCCGGCCAGCGGGGGCGGTTATGTCGCGCTTGCACCGACTAAAACCGCACGCCGTCTCGGGTCTTCAGACGCCGAGGTGTAAGGTTACCCATAGAGCATATCCCTCGCACCCCGGCTGACCCTGGGCCATCTCACCACTAACAGCATCGCTCATCCTGTCTCCTCTGAAAGCAGAGGAGTACGGAGAGCGATGTGTTCCCGCCACGTTGGGTATTGGCCGACGATCAATGCCAACCCTATGAAGGGGTGAAGGGGAAGCCATTGACCGCCGCCCAGGGTGTACCGGCCGCTCCGATTCCGTTCCCCCCGGACTGCAGCGGGATCGGAATCGGAGCGACACTCGAGGAGGTTACCCAACACACACCCCTCCCACCAATTACCTACCATTACTATTATAATTCCATAGCCATAGCTGACGTCTAAATCTGGGTATGACATTGTCGAAAGTTGAAGTCATTCTCCGATTCTTTTTTATCTATTCCCGATTTTCCGGTGGCCTATTCGTAATTCTCATTATAAATACATATTCTACGACATTCTACACAGCGCTTTCTAAACCCAAAGTAAGCATAATTCAACTAGCTTTTGTTATGGGTTCCAGAATGCGGATAAACATACCTACTTATTTGCTTTTTTTGTACATACATACATACATAGAAACACCCAGACCAATGCCAATAGACATATTCATGCATACAAATATTTGCATTGAGCGGGAATGGAACCCGCGCCACCTGTCGAAGCAGTCGAATGCACTACCGCTACGCCACAAAGGCCGTCACAATTAAACAAAGTCCCGAACTTTAAGATAACTTTATACTTCAATATATGAGATAAACCCTGGCATATCGGTGCTCTTGTTACTAGATTAAGCTAGTAACAAGAGCACCGATATGCCAGGGTTTTGTAAGATTGAGTGACCTTGTGACCATGGCTGCTGACAATTATTACTTCCTGAATAGAAGTTCTTACAGATTTTCATCTTTACGCTTACAGTTAGAGTGCTTAGCAGTGAACTTCTGCAACAAAGTGACAGGCTCCACCATGAAGACTCTGTTCCAAAGGTCCAGGAGACTTACGTGCCTGCTCATGAACGGGTGCAGTAAGTTGTTCATCCTACCATATTTTAAGAGCCACAAGACCTACGGGACAAAGCCGCACCTCAACTGCTAAGCAACGGACGAGGCTCCGGCGTAGGTGCCCCTCTCAGGGTTATGAGGTCAAACGACAGTGTCGCTCCCATGAAAACCGTATACAAGCTAAACCAAAAGGAGGAGCCGGGAACAAGGCTATGATGATGATGACGACAGAACTTACTTTCCGTGAAGCTACTGTCATCCGACTTCCACAACCCACTGGCGGTATCGAAGTTCTGTAGTAGACCAGTTGTTCCAATTACCTGTAACTGAGTGTTTTTATACATTTTAATATGAACCTACCTTTAAATTTAATATCTCAAGTTCAGAACCCATGTTACCAGCTACGCATTGTTAAGGCGTAGTTATACGTACTCCATGAGCAAAGTATTGTTACAACGATCGTCGATATCTCGAAAACTATACTCATCGAATCTTCTGGAAATTAAAGCGCATTGTTGGTGTCGAAGTACCGACTGTACCTACTTAGTAGTAGGTACATTACTCGAGTGCTCTAGTTAGATACCTAACGTGTAGATGATTCCGGAACATCCTACCCTCCGAATTTAGAGCTATAAAAGCGCCCGGCTATCGCCAGTCAGTCAGTTTATTTTCGAAAGCGAACACATCTTACCGAACCGAACCAAGAGGGTTATACCTGCGTCTTAAGCAAAGACTGTGGACAAGTGTGTACTGCTGAGCGACTTGAACTGTTGAAGAGTACTGTGTGTGCTAGTTACCTATTTAGTTGTCTAGTTTGTGGTGAGCGAATAAACCTCTTTGTTGTATAAACGGCATTTAATTTGTACCCCGCGCACGTAACAGTATCTTTAGTGCAATGAGAAAAAGCCTCATCACTTAATCACACGATATCATCCCAAGGTCTACAATCAGAACACGTAATGCAAGTGGAATGGGAGAAGTCTTCCATCCAGGAGTTGGATGTGACTGCGACAGACTTGTCCACCGAATGTCTCATAGACATGTTAACCAGGATCCAGAATTTAAGGTTCTTGAGCGCGGGCCAGATCAATGGGTTCAACGATTCCGTGCTGAAAGCTTGGGTGGAAGCAGGTACTGCCAGGTGAGTCTTCAAACATTCCAAAAGAATGGATATATGAGTACTTTTTTGTGACTAATTATTACTTCTCGTATTCCCACTACTGTAACTCTATAGGAGTTACAGTAGTGGGAAAGAAATAATTTATTTATACATTGGCTTTCGTGTTACACGTTAAAACAAAAAAGCTTAGTTATGTACCTACTTAAAGTACCACACATAATGGCAATGGCATGTCCATTACGCGTGGTACTCCATCCGCATTCTCACTAGGCTGTAGACCCGAGACGGCGTGCGGTTTTAGTCGGTTCAAGCCCGACATAACCGGCCCCGCTGGCACGCGGGGGGGTACCCGAAGGGATTTTAGCACGATAAAAAAATAAATAAAAAAAAAGTTACTATAAACTGTAATTTCTTATTCACAGGCTTTAGTGTGACATGACATAAAAACACATTCACGCCTTTTTCACTCCGGGGTAGGCGTCAGCTCGCCAACAGCTTCTGTCCTTACACACTTCAAGAGTTTCCTTTACTGTCATTAAATCTTTCATGCAAGCCCGCCGAGTAACAGCGGGCTTGCATGAAATGCTTTTGACCTTCCATTTTTCTGCCTGGCCACTTACACGTGCGTGCCTGATGGCAGGAGCCTGGTGGGGCTGGACGTGGACTCGTCGGACAACCTGTCGGACGAGGCGCTGCACCGCTTCCTGTCGCGTCACGGCGGCCAGCTGCACGGCCTTGTGCTCAGCGGCATGCCGCACATCACCGACCAGCTGTGGCAGAGCGTGCTGCAGCTGCTTGTCAACGCCAAGTCAGTATTAGCTGCCCAATACACTGATAGGTTACAGCTGAAGGCCTACTGTTCACGCATACTATTACAAGCAGAGCAAGCCAAGAGAAAGTATTAGGTTTAAGCATAACCTTCCAGACGGGAAGATCATGCTTCTTCGTCAAGATTAAAATGGCAACTTTCAAAATACCCACTAAAACTTTTGTTAGTGATAAACATTGTGATGGGAATACGTTTACTTTAAAATTGCTTCCATAATGAGGCACATTAAAAAAAAACTAATGATAACAAAATCAGGGGATACAGTGCGGTGTTGCAGCTATATATCCAGCATCTTCATCCAAAGTCGATTTACACCACACTGGCTAGCTAAAGGATCAAATAATTTATTACGCTAAGTTAGTGCCTGTCCAGGTCCACATCACCACGGCACGACGCGACGTCGTCGCCGTGGAACGGTGCGGTGTCGCGGAGCGGCGCGGTGCCGTGCCGTGCACTAGCACGGTATGGCAACGTCGCCGTGAAACGGTGCATCGGACGGCGTCGTAAGCTGGCGAAACTTCTTCAAAACTTGATACAGATACAGATAAAATAACTGTAAAATTTGTGGACACAGGTTTTCAACGCCTCACATTTACTATTGAAATGATTTCCATCACTGGAACATATGGGTGCACCCAGTACTGTCTTTTTACATTTTTTTTCTCCCACTTCTCTCTGTCTTTTTAATAACAACAGAAGCAGAAAACGTTTTGTGCGGTCAATATCTACAACGAGACTGCTATTTATCTGGTATTTAGTGAAGAATGTACCGAAAATTTACCAGGCACGGCGACGTGTAACTATGCGGCGTCGTGACGTACATTTTTACGGTACGGCAACGTAAATTTCCACGTCACGGCAACGCGCCGCGCCACGGCACCGCACCGGTCCACCGCGACAACGTCGTGTCGTGGTGATGTGGACAGACCCTAAGAACTGTGACACATGGTGCGCGGCGGAAGGGGAAGTGCCGCCATTTTGCAGCATATTACCGTGACCGTGTCCATGTCACAGTCACACCCCATTTTATAAATCTATTTTTTCTTCTAACAAACACCCTCGAACAGTCCTAAGTAGCGTCCTTTGGAACTACTCGAGTGTGTGGTGCATGTGAACCCACATGTAGAAATTAGTCAAGAAAAAAGCTTTTAAGACTTCAACAAAATTGTAATGAATTTCCAGAATCCTCATCATGGGTACCCAGGAGCGCCTTGGAGTGAACATCCACGTTGATCAGGTAAGGTTCCACCACCAATCCCAGTATTAACTGGGTGCTTTGCTAGTAAGAGCGCTAAGTGGCTTGTGTTCTACTTTCTTCCTACTTCTGAGCCCGTGGTCCGCTCTCCAACGCTTCCTTCACCTGATGTCGTCTGTCCCCTAACAACCTCGTCTGTCAGTCAGTAGGTAGGCGTACATGCCAACAATTTCGTTACTATATTTTTATCTATCTCTTCTAACCGAAAGATATTGCTTCCAGCTGATGGACGGCATAGCCAACAGCTGCCCGAACCTGGAGCGCCTGGAGCTGCGCTGGGACCCTGAGAACCTGCGGTTCAGCGACAAGAGTCAAAAGGCCATCGATATCCTCCGCGTCAAATGTCTGAAACTTAAGTGTTTAGTACTCAGGTAAGAAGCGAATTTCCGTTTAGCTATAGTCCGAAAGAGTTGAAGTCTAGGTCTAGTGCACTACAGTGACCTTGGGTCTAAACAGGTCAAGTAGACCATCAATGGACCTGCAGAGAACAAGCCTAAAGCGAATGTCAGTAGCCATTCGCGTTGCGAACTACATATGTTGAATATCCCAATATTGTGGCTTTGTGCTTCAGGAGATACTTCCTCTTTTTTTATTACCCGAGAGACCTGCATGCGTTGCAGCTTCGATTATCCAGGGTGCAATTAAGAGGAGATTCTAATAGATACTACTATAGATCTATTCCATGCCCAAAGTAAGCTGATAACTATGTACCAAAAGTACACTTTTGGTACATAGGCTAGATAAGGTAAGCTCACTTTGGGCATGGCCTTGTCATTACGCGAATGTCACACATTGAAATAAAACTATTTTCAACGGATTGTATCGTGATTAATTTGATGTTATTTATTTACATAAACCAAGCGAAGCATTGAAGCTGATATAAAACACCAACGCTCAATATATTGTGTGAAATTTTTCAATGCGTTGTAACTATTATTACCCCCCCCCCCCCCTCCCCCTCAGCGACGGGCGCTACTACGAGATCGTGAAGGCGAACTTCGAGCGCGCAGACCGCACCACGGTGGTTCGCACGTCCACCAACTGCCGCGTGGCCAACTACTACCTCCTCGCCAACTACAAGGACCTCATCTTCAACTAGTCGAGACTTATTGTCGTGTTAAACTTCGCTCATAAATTATCTACTAAACGTTTTTACTGTCTTTTATTCACTCACCTGTAGGTCTGCCATGGAACGTACAGTCAGCGTCAAAAGTAGATGATGATTCCACAGAATGTTGTTAATATCTAAATGAAAATTGTTCATTACTTAAACAAGATTTTCATTATGAAATATAAATTACTTTCATCAAATACTAATTTTTAAATTCATCATCTACTTTTGTAGCTTACTATACTATTATTCATTATTATTCATGAAATTTATGTGGGTACTAAAGAGATATTACTACCCTAATGTACCCCTACGGATACTTTTTGGAGGTACATATGGTGAAAGAGCAATCGAACCACAATATATTGGTGCATTGAATCCTGTTTCTATACCAGACTGGCTGTAGGTACAGAACAATTTTGGTCACTCAGTTGCTGTTAAATTGCCAGCAACTTATAGTTGTAGACAAGATGACATTACATCTATATTACGTTACATCTATACAGATAGACGCTAAAACTCATATGTACGTGTATATGTACGTGTGGGGTACACGTACATATACACGTACATATGAGTACCTCATTCCCGTCTCGGCCCCCAAACCATTGTTGCAGACCGAATTGGTGGTACTCTGGATATAGAGTAAAATCACAAGTAAAACGTAACAACGCTCCCATTAATTTCAAATCGGCTCTTAGTATGTTATATTGTCCTAGTAAGTTAGATTGTCCTAGCAAATAAAGGTATTAAAAAATTAAATTAAAAATTTAAAAAACCTACGCCAAAAAATACTTATACCTAGTTCTCATTTGACGATTATACTTGTTAAGCATATTATAAATTATATGCGTTATGAGTAATCATACTCCAAAAATGCCTTACATCATTTTGGAAAACAACTGATAGTCTTACACTGCTTGACCGATATTAACCAAACATAGCTAAGAACCGCCGCAAGGAAACTGGCTATCGAATGAAAAAACCGCATCGAAATTGGTCCATCCGTGCAAAAGCGTCGATGCCACAGACAGACACACACACATTCACATACATCGACGTCAAACTTATAACACCCCTCTTTTTGCGTCGGGAGTTAAAAACGGTTCAGTTATTACACTGAACCTTCCACAGTCCATTCACCTCAATTGTTTCTATCCAACTTCAAGTCCTTGGGAGTAAACTCAGCCACTCGACTAATAAAACACTGCTAATAAATGCTACATTGTCAAAAAAATCTCAAAGGCTGAACAAAAAATTGTGTGTAGTTGCTAATGATGTTACATCGAACTTTTGACCGCTAGAGGTTATTCACCTTACGAATGAATCATAACAGCTGACTTATAACAAAAGGTAGATAACTTGACCTTAACCTACCTCTAGCGACTTGCCGTGATCCATTCGGGACATTTTTTTATTTTGTGTAGAACCCCTACGGACTTGGTGACTTGGCAACTATCGGTGAATCCGAACAAAACCGAGTTAGTAGATGTTCACGAACAAAAGGGTATTAGGCGAATACCGATTACCCAAACTTTTTGACACGGAACTCCAACTGTCAAAAGAGGTCAAATACCTTGGCGTTATTCTTGACAGCAAGTTAAAATGGAGTAGCCACCTAAACAATAAATTAGAAAAGGCCGGGATTACCTTGTGGCAGTGCAGAAGAATGATTGGAAGAAAATGGGGGCTAACACCGAAAATCATCCTGTGGCTTTACGAAACAGTAATCCGCCCCATGATAGCGTATGGCGCTATCGTCTGGTGGCCAAGGACAGAAAACAGCACAATAGCGGCTAAACTACAACGGACCCAAAGACTAGCCTGCATGAAATCTACCCCCACCGCGGCAATGGAAGCCATGTTCGGACTCCCACCCTTGGATCTGTTCATCCGCCAAGAAGCAAGCGCTTCGGCTATACGCCTAAAGGCACTCAACCTATGGAGCGAGAGAAACACACGACACACCTCACTGCTCACGGATCTCACAAAGGAAATACCTATGATGGGAGCAATAAATGATCGTGTACCCAAACAATACTATTCGACAAAAAATATAAGATCCAACTTCATGAGGACCACCGCTGTGAGGCCTTATGCCCAACGGAATTACGCATCTTCACGCTTTAAACAGCCACACTATAAACTCGGGACTAATATTGGAGTGCCATCTTAAATTGAATCAAATAGGTCACTTCAACAACATAACCTTGCAATGGATTAAGGGCCACAGCAGCTCGCGCGGCAATGATGCAGCAGATGAGATTGCCAGGAGAGGATCTGAGATGGTGGTAATGGGACCTGAGCCCATAACACCGATCCCCTTTGCATACCTACGAACCATAGTAAACAAACGAACGAGAGATCAACACAACAGCTATTGGATAAATCTGGAAGTTTGCAGACAGGCGAGGGAAGCACTCCCTGTGCTTGAAAATAGACTGACCAGGCGTCTTCGACAACTGACCAAACGGCAACTGCGCACGGCCACAGCTGCCATCACGGGGCATGGCTCCTTCAATAAACACCTTTTTATTTTAGGGATCACCGACAGCCCTCTCTGCAGAGCCTGCATGAGAGAGGAAGAAACAGCGGCACACGTGCTCCTACACTGCCCTGCAACCGGCACATACAGGGTTAAGTACTAAACACAGGTACGCTCTGGGAGATCGCCGGCAGCGTGAATAGCTTGCTGGCGTTCTTCAATGAGTTGGGGTGGATCGAATGAAATGCCCACCCTCACGCAAAAACCGCGCCTTGTCGTGGAGTTGCGGATACCAGCCCGTGATACCATACCATACCCACGGACTTCACCACACCTGTACCAGTGATGAGCAGGGTATAGAATGTAAAACAGTACTGTGAGCATATTCACACCCTCACAGAACTACTTATGAATCTATTTTGAATTAAAATTGTGAATTCATTGTTTGGTCTAAATGTTTCTATGAGCATAACTATAACGTATGTTTGGGGCCCACTGAGATCGCTTTTATATTTTTCGTGCGGGAACACACCGGGTACCCCTCCGCCGGCCAGTGGGGGTGGTTATGTCGGATTCGAAGCGACTAAAACCGCACGCCGTCTCGGGTCTTCAGACCGCGCAGGGCCCAACTAAGATCCCAAGTAGAAAGCCCAGGTCAACTTCACTTGTAAGCCGGTAAACCTGCTGATCGATATATAGACAAGGCGCTGGCGGAGGCTTGCCTCACAGGTTTGGGAGCTCCCATAAAAGCCTTATAAGGAGTAGTAGCCGGAGCCTGGACTCCGAGGTGAACATTTCGGATGCATCCGGGAACCACGCTATTACATATGTTCTAAAAAACATGGGTAGGTCATGAAGTCCACATGAGGTGTGGACTCTACATAGGATGTAGAACTCTATTTAAAAATCGAGCGAGTCTAGCGCATGGAGCGAGCCATATTCGGAGTTTCTTTGAGGGTTAAAATTCACAATGAGGTCATCCGACAAAGAACTAACGTTGCGACCGGAAGCGGTGCGTACAGTGAGGTATGAAAGGCACTTTATTCCGCTCATACTTAGGCTTTGGAATAATCTCCCTGCTGTGGTTATCCCAAGCGACTACAATATGGGGTTCTTCAAGAAGGGCATTAGAAGGTTTTTAAAGGGTCGGCAGCGCAAGTGTGACGCCCCTGGTGTTGCACACGTCCATAGGCCGCGGTAACCGCTTCCCATAAGATGGACCGTGTGCTTGTCTGCCACCTGAGTGGTGTAAAAAAAAAACTAAAGTTACTGACATAACTGGCAAAATAAACAAGCTGAAGTGGCAATGGGCTGGCCATATCTGCCGAAGAGTCGATGGCCATTCGAACGAGTCCTAGAGTGGAGACCGCCAGTCAACAAACGGAAGGTGGAACGCCCCCAGCCAGATAGTATGATGACCTGAGAAATTTAGCTGAAATAGACTGGATGCGGAAGGCGGAGGATCGGCAGTTAGTATATAGTGGATTGCAATAAGTTGATTGAGGTTTTATTAATCTATGACTAGTTTAAATTTTATCTGCAACTAGCTGATGTACGCGGCTATGCCCGCGCGGAGGTCAGTTACAGTTTTTGAGCATACCTCCGGTTCTACTTGACCAATTGCCATCAAACATACGGCCGATTTTAAGTCTGACCTAGACCATTCTAATAGAAAAAAAAAAACGATCAAAATCCGTTCAGTAGTTTTTGCGTCCATGTACATACAGATCAGAATACAAAAAAAAACTGTGTTCAAAATCGTTCATTTAACTTAGCCCAAGTATTTATTATATTTCTTGAGTTTTCAATGTAGAGACACTACAATTTTATAATAGTTATAGGCTACCGCTATTCAGTTGCCAAAAACCCCTTATCAGGTTATACGACAACTGATCGAAAAAACTACCTGAATAACGAGCGGAGAGTGGCTGCCACGTCAGTCTGATTATTAAGACCATTTAGATAAGTAAGCACTCATAATAGTGCGGTGAAAAAATCGATATAATATGCATTTTCTAGATAGCTGAGTAGTATAATGACAGTAATTACAGGCCTTGCTAGTTTCAAGGTCTTATGAAATTTATAAATTCTTGGCATAGAAAAGTATTCGCCATTTTGAAGTCTATGTACTTGTGAGCTGAATGTTGTCGAGCTTACTTTTCTTCTTTTAAGCAAAGTCCGCACAGGGCATACATCATAATACAAACAAGGTAACTACTAAAATAATAGTTTATTTACAGTTTAGTTTATATGGGAACAATTGCTATTTTTTTTTCAAATTACCTCCAAATATTAGAAGCTATTTTTAAAAACTGACTTATTTACAAATAGCTTTACTTTTTTCATCTAACAGTTTCAAAACACATTCGTATAATATATTTTTTATAGAAACTTGCAATTTTAAATATCAGAAACGTGAACATTACAATAGGAGACATCGACGAAAGTTAGCATCGAGGCGACCACTAAAACTTATACTAAATAACCTCACACAGCAAAATGAGAAAAAAAAGCATGCTTCACAAGACAAAATTTAAACCTTACATCATCACAGGTATATCAATCTGATTTATATTATATTAAAAAAAAAACAATAACTTACTATACAAATCGAAAATATACCACTCAAATTAGGTTTCTAAACGATACTATTAATCTAAGTGGTAAGCTTGTTCGTCGAGCAGTCATCTGACACCTTCGCCAAGCAACAATTCGGGGTCTTCCTCGAGCAACAGATTCTGGTTGTTGCTGTTCTCCTCGTTGCCCGTTTCCGAATTGTTGTCTTTATTCACGTCATTGTCTATCTTGTACAGTATGTCGTGGCACAAAGGACACCTGTCTTGCACGTACAGCCACTTCCGAAGACATACTCCGTGGAAATAGTGGTTACAGCGGGTTATTTTGGCGGAATGCATCTCCTGGTAGCATATAGCGCAGACATCGTCCAGTCTATTCAATTGGTCGGGGGACGCTTCTCGCAACGAATTTATCTTATTAACTGCGGTACGTCGCTTCATGAACACGGACCAGCCAGCTCGAGCTTCGCACCAAATGTTAAAGTAAGCGTGAATACACATCATGACAGCACGAATCGCCCCACCAGACTCGAACAACAGTATCCACGCGCCGTTGAAGAACAAGAAAATCCCAAAGCAAAACTCGATAGTGTTGCCGAAGGCGCGAATGTAATATACGTAGTCGTCAAGTTGCTCCCAAAATGTACTTCTGTACGCATCGATAAGAAATAAAGAGTAAATCATAAGGCTGACTATCACTTTCACTATGACTTCTATGCTAAAAGCGCTCACAGCGAGCAGCCACGTAGAGATCGTGTGCTGGGACCATAAATACACCAGCAAAGATATCGGGAATATGATAAGAAATGCGCACACGCCTAGAGCTCTTACGTGTCTATGTGTACTTGGATTATGTGACGCGCTCAGCGACATCAGCATAGGATTCACAATGTTGTGCAAAAAGTGCAAGAGAGCGGTGAACAGCAGGCAAAAATTCCTGCACAGTCGAATGAACCTCTTCTCAGGATTCAACGAAGTCAAACCCGTCTGTAATGCGAGTATATAGAAGAGGATGGCGGATACTGTTCCTATACTTTTATCCTCCTCCTCATCTGTCAATAGAATCCACTGGAAGAAGTTTCCGATATAGTGGCAAAAGAATGAGATCACTGAAGTCATGCCGAGAACGGCGGTTATCGTCTCGCATCCAGTTACTAGCAGAGATTTCGCCATCGACGCTAATGATTGGACAGCTAGTATTGTGGAAACTTTCAAGCCCTCCTCGGCTTCGTCCTCATAATTGTCCATTAGAAGTAGTATAGCATGTTCCGCAACGCGAAGCACCCAGAACACTCTTAAAACGCAGGGAACGTTCAAACGCATCCATTCCGTTTCGACGAGCGCCGACAGTCCATAGTTGCTAACAAACAAGCGCCCATGATGATAGCCCGCGTATACCACTTGAATGACACTGTACGCTGATGACCACAGAACATACTTAACAAGGAAGAGTGGCAACAGCGCAGAAAACACCGGTGAATGGTGTAGAAGATTTGGTGGAACTGGCAACATCGCCAGAAACGAGGGTGCCATGAAGCTGATGGGTAGCAGCTTCTGTATCGCAGCGTGTCGAGGTCCTAGATGGACATATTTGAATATTGCCGCCAGTATGAACTGTATGGCAAAGTTTTGTATCACCAGGATACCTGGTCCGTCGAGATCAAAGAGGTTTTTTATATTTAAATTTAACATGTCTTCTAATATGCTGTTGGAATGATGTGGAGAGGTGGTGACTAGTGTGAGGGTTTGGATTTGCTTGATAGCTGACACGTTGGTCCAGTACGACACGAAGACAAGGCCGACTGAAGTCAGGTAGAGGTACACGATGATTAGGTGCTTCGTGTATAGCACGAATATGCAGAGTGCAGACATGCATCCTGGAAACAGAGAAAATAAGCTATTAATATATGAATATAATGAAAGTATTACTGAAGGGTACACATAGTAACATGGTAAATATCCCGATAATAGGAACTAAGATGTTCTGCTGGCTATTGATGCATCTTTTATAGTATACAAATCATTTTAAACATGCAAGTAAAGAGGATATCAATCGCAGTAGCTGAGATCTATCGATGTTGTTCATATATTGTACCAAATTTCGTTTTAACTTCTATTAGGTAGGTATTAGACAGTCCCTGCGCTCTCTTTAGCGTGTACACCCAGGTATTTCAGATCCGTTCATTCGTTTTGGTGTGAGAAATTAAAAAACACGACAGTCCTGCCGGAATACCAGTCAGCGTCATACATCCTAATGATTACGAAGCTTGGTCCAGGCTACAAACTAACTAAACTGACATTCAGACATCACTGCCAGTAAACATTTTAAATTAGGTAAAACTTTAATTTGGTTAATTAACAACTAAAATTAAACTAGGTGAATGTTTTTTTTATGTTAATTCTATAATATGATAAATAAGCGTCGGTAGCTTAGTGGTTAAGGAGTCGACCTTACGACCTTACGACCTTACGACTACCGAAGAGAATCCACTCCTCAACACAAGCAATTTAGCTTAGCTGAAGAGGTTAACGGGAATACTAGTAATGTCGGTATCTAGTATTCTTAAAAACACTTTTGATAAATAGGTACATCAAATTTTCCCTCTCCCAAACCTGGGCAAGATGGGGACACCGTGGTTCCCAAACCCGAGGGGGCCATCTCGAAACCGGAGACGGCCCAGGGTCAGTCGGGGTGCGAGGGATATGCTCTATGGGCCACCTTACACGCCGGCGTCTATAGATCCGAGACGGCGTGCGGTTTTAGTCAGTTCAACCCCCGACATAACCGCCCCCGCTGGCCGGCGGGGGGTATCAGAAGGGATTTCCGCACGAAAAAAAAAAGTACATACATCAAATTTTATTGAATAAAATCATTTGCAGACTACAATCATATCTTTTTTTATAAATGATCAGATCGGATGTATGATATAAATTAATGTTCATAATAAATATCAGATTTTTGCAAACGAGGTTTATTTAACAGATTATCACTGTTGAAATCCTATCTCAGTTAAGTTTTTATAATAGAGTTGACACCTATTAAATACAATAAGATTAAATGGCGTTACTTCCGGTCTCGCAAACCCAGCAGAGCGGCAAATGATCAACATCGGTGAACACGAGCGGTTTTCCATTCAAGATTTCATATTTAAATAATTACAAGGTTTGACTGAAATATTCTCTCTCTCAATTCTAAAGGGCAGTTGCATCAATAGTAAAGTACAAATAAAAAAAGAATTAAGTGTATGTTTGAAATATTGTAATATCAGCTTTTTAATAAATACATATGAATGTATATACGGTGTTTTTTTTTTTTTTTATTTTTTTTTTATTTAACTTAATAATTAATTTACAACACTTAAAATAAAAACATCAGTTGCCAAACTGCGGAACAGTTTGTCGGCATCTAGTCCTCTTGATTAATTCCATTATGTTGTAAAACATTGTATTTCTATTCAAGCCTTACTTAGTACTTATTAAATACACAAAACACAGCTTCTACAAAATAACACCACTCAGTTGGGACAACGAATTATAACATAACTGGTACAATTATGTTATAATTCGCTGTCCGATATATTCAATCACTTACATATATTAGGTATTACCTAGGCACACATACACAAAAAACACATGCATAGCATATACAATATTCACACATCTGTAAACTCGCTTTAAAAGCTACGGACAGAGCGACAGGTAGTGTTTCACCAATACCTTCTTTAGGTGATACTTGGACCTTACATCACCAAGCGATCCTTCAGGCAGCTCATTTACTAAAGTAGGCGTTAGATATTTTCTGGCGCGTTTACCGAAGTAGTTATTTGTCTTAGGCACTGCTAGTCTATTTTTCCTTGCTAGTCTAGTTGGGTAGTTATGTACTCGTCTGTTTTTATGTATCATTACGTTATGCTGTTCAAGTAAGATGGTCAGTTTGGCCTTCATTTGTATAGGTAGTATATTACATACCTTAAATAATTGTTCATAATCCATTACTTTATTTTTAACTTTTTGGTTTACTAATAATTTTAATATTCTTATTTGTAGCAGTTTAATTTTGTTAAGGTGTGTATCAAATGTAAAACCATAACTACCCAACGCATAACTGACAATGGAATCCGCTAGTGAGTAATACAGCATGTACAATATTCCTTTACTGACAATAGGCTTAAGGGTCCACATCTTTCCTAGAACTGTCCTCAGTTTATTACATACATTGTCTATATGCAAGTGCCACGAGAAATTATTATCCAGCACTACACCTAGGTATTTATAGGTAGTTACCTGTTCTATAAGTTTACAGTCGCAGTTACTTTGACTCTGATGTAAACATTCGTATGAGTGACCTTTTATGTTAATATTAATGTTTTTTGTGTGAGTATATGGGGAGTATATCGGCATACATTTTGTTTTGTTGGTATTAATAATGATACCGTTGTCGTGTGCCCATTTAACTATACTGTCAAAGTCTTCTTGCATTTTAATCTGTATTTTACTTATGTCCCTATCACTATAAATTAGGCATGTATCATCTGCGTACATGAGTGATACACAGTTTTTGATCACCTTGTGCATGCTATTCACATGTACTATATAGCCAACCGGACCAAATACAGAACCGGTAGGCACACCATATTTTATGTCACCCTCTTGACTTATCGCTCCGCATACTGACACTTTGAGACATCGGTTTTGTAGGTACGAACGTAGCCAATTATTGATTGGTCCTCGGATACCACATTCGTCCATAGCTTTTATCAAGCTATCATGATCTAGAGTATCAAATGCTTTTTTAAAATCTATATAAATTACTACTACTATATTCTGTTTATCTAAGCTGTTATTGACGATATCCGTAAATTGCTCCAAAGCAGTTGCCGTGCTTCTATTTGGACGAAAGCCGTGTTGAGTGTCACTAATTATGTTATTGTTTTCTAAGAATGTCGTAATTTGACGTACAATTAATTTTTCTACGATTTTATTTATTGTGTTCAGTATGGCTATAGGCCTATAATTTGTGTAATCAGCATGGAAGCCTTGCTTATAAATTGGTCGTACGATAGAAATTTTCAACTCTTTAGGATATACGCCTTTTTCCACACAGAGATTCGTAAAATACGCAATAATGGGGCTTATTTTTTTATTTATATACTTTAGGTCTTTAACTCTTATCCCATCTGTTCCCGGGGCTTTATTATTGTCCAATCTGTTTATAACAATTTGGACGTCTTCAGCAGTCACTTTTTTAAACCTGAAACTGACATTACTTGGCTGTACATACGTATTTCTATCCAATAATTGTATTTGGCATTTGTGTTTTATATTGTCTATTTCTGTCGTGAATATTTTACAAAAATTGTTAGCAACACAGACTGGGGATTCATCTTTCGCTAAATATTTTTTTACCACACTATCCACTGATAATTTTTGCCTACCTATCCAACCGTTTATGTTACACCAGATTTTACGCATGTCACCTTTACATTTTTCAATAGACTCACGCCTGTATTTTTCTTTGACAAGTTTTATAAGCTTATGCGTCTTATTTCTATACGTTGTGTACTCTAATCTTAAAATGTTGTTACTTGAATCATTTTTCCACCTTCTAAAAATACAATCTCTATGTTCTATCATTTTTTCTAGTGTCCTATTTACCCACGGTTGGGATTCACGCTTAGTTGTTTCTATGTTTATTCTGCTAGTCTTATAAATCTCGTCAAATATTAAGAACAGTTCACTATACAACTTAATAGGGTCCCCCGTCTTTAATAAGTCTGACCAGTTAGTTTTTACTAGCTTTTGTTTTATAAGTTCGTTGCGAAAAACTGTTTTGAAGCGAGTGTTTTGCGATTCTATACTCTGTTTACCTATATTCGCAGTTAGTCCCGTTAGGTGATGGTCCGAGATCCTTGTAGCTACTGTATATGCACATAGCTGTGTTACATGGCGGCCGCATCGGCCAGTGCGCATAAAGACGTGATCGAGGCAACTTGTCACACGTCGCCCGTTCACAATAACATCACGCGTAATATCTTGTATGCCGCATTGTAACCCTAGTTCCGATAACATATCTAAGTATATATTAGAGGCCTGGTCCCTAAACCCTTTTAAAATGTTTATGTTGCAGTCTCCAACCAAGTACACATCGCTGTTTTTGTCTATTGTTTTTATAAACCGGTTAATTTCATTAGTAAACAGTGTTTTATTGGTGTGCGGTGGCCTGTATATAACAATCAAATCTGCAGTGTAGTTATCTAGCGTTATAGATGCGTGCATTAGCTCGTGTGTTGTTGTGATGCATATTTTCTTAAGATTACAAAGTATGTTATCCGATACAAACATTAAAATACCTCCACCTTTTTTATTTTCTCTTGTTAATGAATATGAATTAAAACCTTCGATTGTGAACTGATATAACTCCTCTTCCTGTATATTGATTTCTGTTACACAGATTATATCTATATTACACAGACTTTTTTCTAGTAGCACTTGTAGTTCGTTAAAATGTTTTCTTAGCGAAGCGATATTAATATGTGTTATATGCAGTGATGTCGTATGTTCATTTATATGCTGTTGCCAGCTACTTGTTTTTTTGAAAGAGTAGTACTGTATGTCCTGTATCTGAGGAAGCGGGTCACCATTTAAAACCATAGTTTTTAGTTTATTATTTTTATTTAAGAAATAGGTATATTACGTAGGTATAAGGGTGATGAGTGAATGACGTATGACAATAATAACTACTCTCGTTTCTCTGGTACATAACTTTCAACATCACTCTCAAAATAAATTTGGTATACTTTTGTTTCACTGTCATCCTTCTTTATCAGTACTTTCCCATCTTTAACCCATATATATTTGTAGGTCTCCTTAAGCTTGTTTTTTGTGGCCCAGAAAACCTGACGCAAATGACGCGTTAGGTGTTCATTTATGAAAATACGGGTATTATTATTATTTTTAAATAAGATATCGTTAGTCGGAGCTACCTTACGACTTCTCAACCATTCGGTACGTGCCTCTTTTGTCTTCATCTTCACAATAATCGTGTTAGGTCCTTTCTTGTTTCGGCTTTCACCCTTTACTCTCCATGTTCTTTCTATGTCTTCTACCTTCAGGGACAGTTGTGTGGCGAGACGCTGCACTACTTCTTTGACATTTTCATTTTCATGTTTATCTACGTTCACTAGCTCAACAGACATGGCTAATTCCTTTTGTTCCAATGACATAATACGTTGTTCGAGCGCTCTGTTGCATTTTTCGAGGTAGATATTTTTTTGTATTATATCTTTTGTTCTATTTTCTCGCTTTTTATTTTCTTGTAACTGCTCATGCTGTATTTTTCCAATCTCCTCAATATCTAATTTCAAATTATTTATAGACTGTTCAGTTTCATTTTCCTTGTTCTTTATTTCCTTAATCTCATTTTTTATTTCCTTCATTGTTTCTTGTATCCCATCCTGCATTTTATTGAAACGTCTTTCTTGTTCTTCTTTTATGGTACTCAATAGGCTGTAGATACCCTTAATCTCGTCTCGAAAAGAATTTAAAATTTCATTTAGATCACATTCTGATGAGCACGATGTTTTATATCTCCTTGTATCTTGCGCTATGGAGGAATCACTGTCTGTATCCTCACCATTCCGCTTTTTTTTATTGGTTCGCCTCTTGGTTGCTGATTTATCTTTTTCCATCATAACTGTTTTGAGATTTTTTCGAATTATAGCATTCGCTGTTTTTAGTGGGTGTTTCTGCTAAATCTATTTTTTTAATTACCCTGTTTTGTATTCATTCGGCTGTTTCCGTGGACGTTCGGAGATGACATTACCGGGGGCAGCTTAGCGCAACGTCCAATAGACACCGGGCTTCGTACACTTGCCGCTACGTCACATTGACGGCGCAATCCGTGACACTTATTGTTCTGGTTTCTTCGTATAGTTTTATCTCTGTCTTTTACACTTTAGCACTCGTGAGAACAGTTGCACGTCCGCTCGTTAGCCCGATCCAGCGAGAACTTAACTTACTTAATTCAGTAGGTACTCAATATGTTCCGCCGAGCCCGCAACATGCTCGCCGCGCGTCGCAGGCGATTCAGACGCCGGAGGTCGCTTAACGAGCTCCGTCCTCCTTGTTCGCAGGCCTGGGGGTGGCAGGTGAGGCCGCCTGTCACCCCAGCAGAAGCAGGCCGTGGCCGGCGTGGCGACTAGCGCCCCTACCCCAAACCGGGGCAAGACGGGGACGCAAGGGGCAAGGTTCCCAAACCCGAGGGGGAGGGTCAGTCGGAGTGCGAGGGAAATGCCCTATGGGCAACCTTACATCCCGGTATCTGAAGACCCAAGACGGCGTGCGGTTTTAGTCGGTTCAAGCCCGACATAACCGCCCTCGCTGGCAGGCTGTGGCATCCGAGGGAATTTCAGCACGAAAAAAAAAGGTACTCAATATGTTACAAAAAAACAAATATTAAAAACTTTTGCATGTTTGCTTCTGAATTACGCTGAAACGCCTGAACGGATCTGGCTGAAATTTGGTACAGTGATATGTAATAATACATAGGGATTGTGGTCGCCTTAGTGGGACCGGTGGGTGTCACGCAGTGCTGCGACGACAATCCTCTTTTGATGAGGCCGTCAAGCTGAGTGCAGCTATTGTTAACATGGTATGTAATGGTGACCCGCTTTCCTGAGACTTTACCTTCAGCTTACCATCAGGCGAGGCGAAGTCAAATTGACTTGTCCTATAATATAGGTGTCACAAAATTAGGTCTCTGAATTTGGTGAGATGACTTGGTATCGACAAAATATGTATTTGAAACAAAAAAAAATATCGGGTAAAATAAAAAAAATATATAAAAAATATAAAAATTAAAAAAACACCACCAGCGACCAGCGTCACGTGACGCGACGAGCACACGTGACGCTGGTCGCGAATTAGGTATTTCTCACACATCCGCTTGGAGAATACTGCAAGGAGGACTGCACGCCTACCACTTTCTGCGGGTGCAAGAGCTCCTTAACCGCGGATCAAAATCTGTGGTAAGAGATTTTGATCCGCGGTTAAGATTTTGTAGGTGGTTAGTGGAAGACCCTACCAGAAAAATTTTGTGGACAGACGAGTCCACTTTTACAAGAGTGGACTTGTTTAATATTCACAATGCACACTGGTGGTGTTTTTTAATTTATTTTTTTTATTTTAGATTTTTTTTTTGTCTCAAATACATATTTTGTCCTAATTGTACCTAATTTTGTGACACCTTATATATATTTATACAAAAAAAAAGCTCTGGAATAGGTTCCCATGCGAAGCGGGAACGGGACAGAATTAGGCAACAGCTAGTATTTTAAAAGATTTTTTTTTAATTTTTTTTTCAAAGAATGCTAGTAACCGAAATTACTAATATTCCCCCTAACCCCTCCAGCTAAGCTAAATTGCTTGTGATAGGAGTGGGTTCACGTCGGTAGTGTAATGGCCAGGATTCGAACCCGGGACCTCTCGATCGTAAGGTCGACTCCATAACCACTAAGCTACCGCTGCTTACAAGTTGCGTCCAAAGTGTGCACTTAGGAGCCCGAGGAGCGCTTATTATTTTTAATTGGAATGTCGGGTTTTCCGGCAGGGACTATCGTCTGACCCCATTGCACGAGTGGGTCGGGGTATGGCGGGCCTGCAAGGCCCGCGGGGGTGGGGGCCGCTGCAGGTACCCCTCTGCTGTTATCAGAGGGGACACTGCGAATGGCCCAGGGTCAGTCGGAGTGCGAGGGATATGCTCTATGGGTAACCTTACACCCCGGCGTCTGTAGACCCGAGACGGCGTGCGGTTTTAGTCGGTTCAAGCCCGACATAATCGCCCCCGCTGCCCGGCGGGGGGGTATCCGAAGGGACTTCCGTACAAAAAAAGAAAAAAAAAAGGGACTATCGTCTGACCTACTACAGCCTCGCCGTTGCTAAGCAAGTTGATGAGTTTAGCATAAGTAACGAATAGTACATGTTGTAGTGTGCTTTTTTCGTTCAATAAATTTTATATAAATTCATTTCACTTGCAGGCGAGGTTGACATGGGTCTGTGGTGGTGTTCTGTAAGAGTGTTTATAAATCTCGATAGCTGAATCAGCGGTGAACATCAAATCTCTTATGGCGAATATGAGATACATAAACGTTCTTACAGAATAGCAGAGCTGTACACTGTATACTCAAGGTGTTGACTGAAATACGTCTGCCATCCTAACACGGCCGAGGCCGTTGCATCAATATTAACTGAGTAATATATGTATACAATTAAATAAAATTATAGTGTCTGTTTGTAATGTCAAAATAACAGGTTTTTAATAAATGCAAAAACTAAGGTAAAAAAAAAACGATTAAGTGGGAGTCGAACTCTTGCAAATTTTTTTATGGCGGTCCGCACGAAAAAAAAAAGATACGGAAACCTCGAACTTTTTTTTTTTCGTGCGGACCGCCATAAAAAAATTTGCATAGAAATGAATATTTTCTTTTATTTTCTTTCACACAATTTTATTTATTTACCTTATTTGAGGTTGGTGCCAAGTGCCAATTAAGCTAGTCCTCTAAATTGTATGAGCGACTCAGCGGCCTATCTTAATTGACGTCAATTATGTATGTATGAAACACCTTTTAATTTTCAACTGTTTTATTTTTTGGGAACTTTTCCTTTATTTGTGCTGTAAGCCCCTGTTTTTTGTCAAATTGCGTGATTCTAGGTCAACGGTAAGGACCATACAGGTTTTCGACCCAACAACTATAGGATACTTCGGGTCGACACACACAGCACTAAGAAAGAGAAATTTCGAAAATAAAAAAACTTGAAAAATAAGGTAAATTTTGGTACTTCAGGTTTTCGCGAAAATCAAAATTTTCCCATATCTTATCACCGTGTTAACTCAGGATCTTGATTTTTATACACCTAATAGGTACTATGGGCCTCAGTAACTGGTATTAATTTCAACTTGCTAGATCCACCCATTCCAGAGAAAATCGGTGGTGACACACGGACAGACAGACAAGAGAGTGATCTTATATGGGTTCCTTTTTTACCTTTTGAGGTACGGCCGGCGTCTGTAAACCCGAGACGGCGTGCGGTTTTAGTCAGTTCAAGCCCGACATAACCGCCCCCGCTGGCCAGTGGGGGTACCCGAAGGGATTTCCGCACGAAAAAAAAAAAGGTACGGAACCCTAAGACGAATTTAAAAAAATTTGTTTGTCTGTTCGACTTCGCTGAGCCACTAACGTCAGTTAGTAAATAATACCTACATATTCTTGGACATACTACATACGAAACTAAGCATATTTGTATTATGGGTTCCAGAATTCGGATTAGCATAATCATATAATTTTTTGTTGTAAAAACACAAAATACAAATATAAATATTTTAGCATACAAATATTTGCATTGAGTAGGAATCGAACCTGCGACTGCAACCTCTTCAGTCGAAGCACAGTATAACGGAGGCTCTACCACTACGCTACACAGGTGAATATTTAAAAGGTTTCTCACAAAGGACGAATACACAATTTTGCAATGCATGGTTGCACCGTGAAATTGCTAATTCTTTTTTTAAATTGCCATATTTAAAATAATATATTTCTTGTTATTCTGGTCTCAGTGTCAATTTACCTCAGTGGTATATTGAGGAGGGCTCGACCTTGCAACCTCCCTATGGGAAGTCCAACGTCCTGGCCTATTTTTTTTTGCTTGTAGAAACCCTCTCGGGTTTTACCTCACCGGAGCCAACGATGAGGTGGGTATGTCGAATTCGAACAAAACCGCACGGTGTCACATCGGCCTGAGTGGCCGTGGAATCGGATTTGCTCTAGAAAGGACATCCCGGAGGTACCGTCCGGTCTAGGCCGCCAACTATATTGTACGACGTATCGTTGGTTGTTGAGGATCAAAATCCACACACGTAATCCATACAATATTATGTAACAGTGTCCGATCCGTGAAAGTGTATATAGGTAACAATATTAGATTCTGTTATATATATATATATGCTTTGGAAAATAAGTTTAAAAAAATTACCCTACAAAAATTGCAAAAAATTTTAGGTTGATGCGGAAATTTACATGGCAAGACAGAAACAAACCCTCTCCAAATAAGAAAATGACAAAAAAAAACACAAGAGGGCGCGGCCGGCGGTGCAGCCAGCGGGGGGCGCTGTTACTGTTGTGGGCCGCCGCTAAAAGTATTATTAGAATATCTTCTATGTGGTGTTGTCACATTCTCACCCAAAACACAAGCTAGTTAAACTATGCTTACTTTGGGTTGTAAAAAGCGCTGTGTAGAATGCCGTAGAATATTTATTATCATTATTTATTATATGTGCACGACACAAATAGACTATAGACACATGTGCCAGTGACACGTAGATTAGTAAGCGTGAATATAACGAATAAATTATGAAAATGTTAGGTTTACGTAAATTAAAAACGTAATAATGTAATTACTTTGATATTAAGCTAAGATAAATAGCTTACTACTGTTAGGAGTTAGTTTTCTGAGTAATTAAGTATGTTAGAGCCAAATTTAATAAAGAAAGTACATTCCCCGAAAAGCATAATTGCAAATATAATTACGTAAATGCATTACTCAGAATCTAACATAACTTCGTATAAATAGGAAATACGACTTTGTATACTAGTATGTAAGTTTAATTACACCCCGCGACTGCCTCCCACGCCGTAAGAAGCGAATATGCGCTCCCCCGGCTGGTGCCATTTTATTATATAGTAGCTCGCGGGAGGCAGGGCCCATATATAAGTCTGAGGGGTCAATCCGCCCGTCATTCAGTAGCCCGACGTCGCACGGTACAGATGTAAGTACCTATCGTCGTGCAACTCTTATTGCTACCAATGTACATATATGCTATGTGATTAATATGTATAACATGAGTTCTGTAAATAAATGGAAATGCGGAGGTGAGGTAATTTGGATCGCGGGCCAGCACTACAAAAGACTATAAAAGCAGGGACCATTTGTTAGGAAAATATTGGGCAATTGGGCAATGGAATTGGACATTGGGCAACAAGTAGACAACAAGAGTCTCTCAAGGAACAAGGAAGCTCAACAGGAAGTAGTAGATCAAGAGTAGTGCTGGGCCAAGTACATCCAATGCCTCACTGACGTCAATCAAGTCCACCCATCCAAGTGTTTCATTCTTCGACTCAACATCCGTCAAATACAGTCCACTGAAGGCGACCGCGAAGTAGTGGCAGTCTATTTGGAACCTTTTCAGGTCATAGTCTGTCATGAACCACGGTCCTTAACATTATAATTCTTAGATTTTGAGATATTGCATAATTATGATATAGGAAATGGCATTTAAAATTCCAATAATACATTTATTTTCAGTAATATATTATTTTAAATTTCATATATATGGTTACGTATTTAGGATACCTATGTACCCCTTATTGATCGGACACTATTTTTGTTAATAACTGTATAGAGGCGCGCGCAGGAACACGTCGCGCCGCCAACCTGGGCCTGCTCACTGCTCATGCTAGGGCGACAGCTCCATTACAATACTCTATTTTTTGTTAGAGCTGATGTCACTGCCAACCTCAGCGGAAGGAAGGCATAGGTTTATATGTATGCAGAAAAAAATAATATTTAAATATATGTAAAACATATACCGAACAATTCAAAACAAGGTCGACTAATTTGGAATAAATTAGGCGCAAGGTAAGTTATTAAAAATATAAATCGAATAGTTTAGCACAGAATGTGAGTGTACACGGGGCCCCATCAAGGTTTTCGGGGCCCAAGATAACCCACCTGCGTGCTGGTACACCTGCTGACTGACAGACCAGGCTCTGGCGCAGACTTTCCTCTCGGGTCAGACGGCAGTCGCTCCCATAAATGCCGCATGAACCAAATCTTAAGGAGAGGAGTTAGCAGACGCTGAGCTCTGAGGTGACAGCCTCGGATACAATCGGGAACCACGCAAAGATGATGATGATGATGATGATGATGACATGTGATATAATTTAAAGTCTGTAACTATAGTCTACATAAGTGTTTTTTTTTACGTGTGGAAACCCCCACGGGCTTCACGCCATCGGTGCAAACGATCGGGTGGGCATGTCGGAATCGGACCAACTAAAACCACATGGTGTCCTCCCCAAGTATCCATTGCCGGGCACGAAGTGTAAGCCCTCGAAAGGATAACCCCAGGGTTACCAGCGGACTTTGGCCGCCACCGCGGCCTCGCCTGGTGAGGTCGTGTTTTATCCCGCGACGGTGAAGTGAAGTGGCTTAACACATTTATTAATCACTTAATGTCATAAACCTTTTATAAATTAATAAACAAGACATGAAATATATTCACTTTGTCCTTTTATATAAGGTGTCACAAAATTAGGTCTCTGAATTTGGTGAGATGACTTGGTATCGACAAAATATGTATTTGAAACAAAAAAAAAATATCGGGTAAAGTAAAAAAAACACGAAAAAAATTAAAAAAAAAGAAAAATTAAAAAAAAACCACCAGCGACCAGCGGCACGTGACGCGACGAGCACACGTGACGCTGGTCGCGATTTAGGTATTTCCCACATATCCGCTTGGCGAATACTGCTAGGAGGACTGCACGCCTACCACGTGCGTCACGGGCTCATCGCGTCACGTGACGCTGGTCGCTGGTGGTTTTTTTTTTTTTTTTTACTTTACCCGATATTCCAATAATACATTTATTTTCAGTAATATATTATTTTAAATTTCATATATATGGTTACGTATTTAGGATACCTATGTACCCCTTATTGATCGGACACTATTTTTGTTAATAACTGTATAGAGGCGCGCGCAGGAACACGTCGCGCCGCCAACCTGGGCCTGCTCACTGCTCATGCTAGGGCGACAGCTCCATTACAATACTCTATTTTTTGTTAGAGCTGATGTCACTGCCAACCTCAGCGGAAGGAAGGCATAGGTTTATATGTATGCAGAAAAAAATAATATTTAAATATATGTAAAACATATACCGAACAATTCAAAACAAGGTCGACTAATTTGGAATAAATTAGGCGCAAGGTAAGTTATTAAAAATATAAATCGAATAGTTTAGCACAGAATGTGAGTGTACACGGGGCCCCATCAAGGTTTTCGGGGCCCAAGATAACCCACCTGCGTGCTGGTACACCTGCTGACTGACAGACCAGGCTCTGGCGCAGACTTTCCTCTCGGGTCAGACGGCAGTCGCTCCCATAAATGCCGCATGAACCAAATCTTAAGGAGAGGAGTTAGCAGACGCTGAGCTCTGAGGTGACAGCCTCGGATACAATCGGGAACCACGCAAAGATGATGATGATGATGATGATGATGACATGTGATATAATTTAAAGTCTGTAACTATAGTCTACATAAGTGTTTTTTTTTACGTGTGGAAACCCCCACGGGCTTCACGCCATCGGTGCAAACGATCGGGTGGGCATGTCGGAATCGGACCAACTAAAACCACATGGTGTCCTCCCCAAGTATCCATTGCCGGGCACGAAGTGTAAGCCCTCGAAAGGATAACCCCAGGGTTACCAGCGGACTTTGGCCGCCACCGCGGCCTCGCCGGGTGAGGTCGTGTTTTATCCTGCGACGGTGAAGTGAAGTGGCTTAACACATTTATTAATCACTTAATGTCATAAACCTTTTATAAATTAATAAACAAGACATGAAATATATTCACTTTGTCCTTTTATATAAGGTGTCACAAAATTAGGTCTCTGAATTTGGTGAGATGACTTGGTATCGACAAAATATGTATTTGAAACAAAAAAAAAATATCGGGTAAAGTAAAAAAAACACGAAAAAAATTAAAAAAAAAGAAAAATTAAAAAAAAACCACCAGCGACCAGCGGCACGTGACGCGACGAGCACACGTGACGCTGGTCGCGATTTAGGTATTTCCCACATATCCGCTTGGCGAATACTGCTAGGAGGACTGCACGCCTACCACGTGCGTCACGGGCTCATCGCGTCACGTGACGCTGGTCGCTGGTGGTTTTTTTTTTTTTTTTTTACTTTACCCGATATTTCTTTTTGTTTCAAATACATATTTTGTCGATACCAAGTCATCTCACCAAATTCAGAGACGTAATTTTGTGACACCTTAGATATTCATTATTAGGTTCATATTTTCCAATGTAAAAAACGTTTGTAAATATTTATGTGCGAATCCACTTTTGTCGTTGACTGTATTTTAACTCAATTTATAAACTGAGTTATTTATAAGTGTTGTGTAATTTCTTATTTGGATTTGTAATTAGTTGACCTTTATGATCTATGTTATTGAATAAATAATGCAAAAAATATGCGCGATATTAATTTGTACACCACAAACCACAATACAATAAATATAAATAAATAAATATTCTACGACATTCTACACAGCGCTTTCTAGACCCAAAGTAAGCATAGTTTAACTAGCTTGTGTTTAGGGTTCCAGAATGCGGATAAACATACTCATATACATACTTTTTTTGTAAATACATCATATTATACATAGAGAAACCCAGACCAATGCAAATAGACATATTCATGCATACAAATATTTGCACTGAGCGGGAATCGAAACGCCCCTGTCCTAGCAGTCGAATGCACTACCTCCACAGATTCCGTCCAAATACAGTACTCGGCGATTGGGTTGGCACGTCGGGAAATTTTATACACTTGAATACTCTTCAATTCGACAATAGCGTCATATTGTTTTAAATTGGGTGACCATTAATAAGGACCACCAAAACCTAACCTAATGGTCACGCAATTTTAAAACAATATAGCGCTAGCGTTGAACTCAAGAGTGTTCAAGAATAAGATTCTAATTCCAATACCGATCGATCAGAATTAAGTTCAAGATTAAGCTCCGTGACCTCCACCACATATGGCGATAACAAAAATCTGTAGTTAGACCATTTTTCGGACCTTTTTAGGACTCCTACTACCCGTAACGACTACCATAGATGTTACGAGGCAACGAAGTGTCTGAATGTGTCAGAAGAATGGTCACCCATCCTAAGACTGCCTTGGCTAGTGTTGCTTTACTTTGCAAAGTGTTAACCTACTCTGCTACCACTTAGTCATGAAACCCTTTCCTCTTAGCCACGAGAAATATATCAATTAATTAACCTATCGCAGTCCACTGCTGGACACAGGACTCTCCCAATTTGCGCCGGAGCACCCGATCCTCCTCTTTGCGCATCCAGTCTGTCCCAGCTACCTTGTTCAGATTGTCAGTTCATCTGGCAGTATAACCTTCATAAACTGATCCTACTTCTTATTAATTTTATAAATATGTAAGTTTTGAAAATGTTTGTAAGTTTGGACGTATGTTCCTCAATCACACTCTAACTGCTGATCGGATCTGGCTGATATTTGGTACATGAATAGGTAATAGTGTGGAACAACATACTTCTTATTCCTGGAATAGGTTCCCATAGGAATTGGGAATGAGAACAGAATTTCGCTTGGGCGAAGTCGCGGGAACATTTAGTAAACCTTAATTGCAAGTTAAATAAAGGGTTGTAAAAAGTAAAAAATCTTTCAATATAGACAATTATCAATACAGACAACAAGGAAGCGTCGGTAGTTTAGAGGTTAAGGAGTCGATCCTACGATCGAGAGGTCCCGGGTTCGAATCCTGGCCATTACACTATCGACGTGAACCCACTCTTAACACAAGCAATTTAGCTTAACTGGAGGGGTTAGGGGGAATATTAGTAAATTTCGGTTACCAATATTCTTTAAAAAAAAAACTTCGTGTCGTGTAGGTATATATATTATCTAGAGACCAAAGAATATAAAAACTAGATAGGAGGTCAATACTGACGCAGGAAGCATCAAGCTCACAAAAACTAGTTACCGTATCGAGTAACGTACAAAGCACCGTTATTTTTAAGCCGTTCATGAACTCTGATGTAACGTTGTATAACGTTATTTTTAGAGATTGTAATTAAGTATTAATGCCTGCCTGATGGTAGGCGTTAATAGGCCACACGGTAACCGCCTAACGGTTACCATTAACGCCTAGGTCGGAGGTCACCTTCGTGCGTTGTCACATTTAGGGAGAAAACGGGCGTTAAGAGAGAATAATGATGGAAATAGAAGAAGTAGACAAGGCCTCTGGCACTCTCGCAAACCGTACGACATACTTACAGGTTTTTTTCTTACATGAATGATTCAGATCGATCGGAGAAATACCATTATTTCACTCGTCACGAGTGTGACGTCCCTGGTGTTGCACACGTCCATAGGTCACGGTAACCGCTTCCCATCAGGTGGGTCGTGTGCTTGACTACCAAATAAGTGGTATATAAAAAAGGCTAGAAAGTAGACTGTGTATTGTGTAAGTAGTGTTAGTCCAATTCGTAAGTTGTATCCTTTCCAAAGTTTGGCTAGGGAGCGAACTATGCCTTTTTTATTTTTTTTCATGCGGAAATCCCTTCGGGTACCCCGCCGCGTGCCAGCGGGGGTGGTTATGTCGGGCTTGAACCGACTAAAACCGCACGCCGTCTCGGGTCTACAGACGCCGGGGTGTAAGGTTGCCCATAGAGCATATCCCTCGCACCCCGACTGACCCTGGGCCATCTCCGGTTTCGAGATGGCCCCCTCGGTTTGGGAACCACGGTGTCCCCGTCTTGCCCCGGTTTGGGGGAGGGGCGCTAGTCGCCCCACCGTCCCGGCCTGCTTCTGCTGGTATGCCTGATGTTTCTTTGTTTTATTGTTGTAATTAATAGGCCTGCGTTTGATCACCATCTCACCTGTTGGCAAGTGATGATGTGGTCGATGATCGAGCACGCTTTGAGTTTCTTTCTTTTGATTATCTGACAAATATCTGAATGCGGAAATCGGAAGGCTGTTGCTGTATACCCTATGTGTATCAATGGACTGAAATAGGCTAATTGTCCGTTTCCTTTGTAGCCCATTACGAAATGATCACTCATTTACATAGTTTTGTATTCATAACGTTAGTACGATACCCAACAAGTAAATGTTTAAAGAATAATAATTTAAAGATTTAGATCGGAAAAAGAGAACATTCAGGACGGGACCCGAACCCGCGACCAGTCCCTTACAGGGGGAATGCTCTGACCAACTGAGTCACCTAGACACGTCCCTGATATTCGAAATTCTCCGATACATTATTACGTCTTAAGGCGCTGTAAGGGACTGGTCGCGGGTTCGGGTCCCGTCCTGGATGTTCTCTTTTTCCGATCTAAATCTTTAGAAAAAAGTAAGCATACAAAATGCTTAAAAATTTAATTGAAATAATAATTTATATTAATTAGATAGGTAAGTACCAGTCCTGGATTTGTCAAATCCGCATGGGCAATATAGCGTATAGGCCGCAGTCTAGGAGCGGCAGCGTCCTAGGGACGGCAGGATTCAGAGGAAGCTCACTCGATTTCAGAGGATAAACGTCAAACTAGTTTACTGGTTTTCTCATGGCTTTTTATATACTAATACGTTAAATTCCTATGGAAACTCATTCCTAAAGAATATTATTAATAATAATTTTCGGTAGGAATGAGTTTCCATATCCACCTACTGTTATTGTACCTTTTTTTTTTTCGTGCGGAAATCCCTTCGGATACCCCCCCGCCGGCCAGCGGGGGCGGTTATTGTACCTATTTTATCTATATATTATTGCGTGAGTGATGGCTGAGTGAGGCGGGCGGCAGTGGCTCAACTCCACCGCAGTTGATTTACTCAAAAAAAAAAAATTCTCCCCGCTAACTTAAGGGTAAATATTTTATTTAATTAAAAAAAAAACAACATAAGAATTGATTTTCCAAGCAAACGTCGATTTTTAAATTAAAAAAAAATTATCCGAAATATAAACAAGATTTTGATAGATAATGAAGAACCGTTGAGGAACATTTAATTAGCCAAAAAAAAAAAAAATTTATTTCCCCCGCCAACTTAAGGGAGCGCTTTGCAAATGCAAAATGGTACATGGGGCGGTGGAAATGAAGTGGCCTCCACTCATAAAAAATAAAAATCCGGCACTGGTAAGTACATTCAGATCATAAACCTCACAGTCACCGTGTAGTGGGTAAAATTACGCTTCTGTATTTAATTTTTTTGTTGTTTAGTTTTAGTTTTAGTTTTAGTTTAGTTTTTAGTTTAGTTGAACCCTAAGTTGAGCTCTCCGGTGAGTGTGGGTGGTGTACACGATCCACATGATATAGCTTGTGCCTTTCAGCATCACTTCAGTGTTAAATCACCTCTTGGGTTGTCTTCGCAGGTGCTCGCGGCGGACGGTCGTCCCGGGGATATTAACATCAGGTTCTCTGCTAAGGAGGCTGCTTTAATTATAAAAAACATGGTAAGAGGCAAATCCCCGGGCCACGATAGTCTTAGCATCGAGCACTTGCAGTATGCCGGCGTACATCTACCAAGGGTACTTGCGTTACTGTTTAACCTGTGTCTTAGTCATGGTTTCTTGCCGGATGATTTAATGTGCACGGAAGTTGTGCCTATCGTAAAGGATAAGACTGGCGACTTGTCGAATATGTCTAATTATAGGCCAATTTCACTTGCTACTGTTATTGCTAAAGTGCTGAACAGTCTGCTTGACCGGCAGTTGGGACAGCACCTGCAATTACATGATGCTCAATTTGGGTTTAGGCCCGGATTATCAACTGAGAGTGCTGTACTCTGTCTCAAGCAGACTGTACAGTACTATACAACTAGAAATACACCTATATACGCTTGTTATTTAGATCTGTCAAAAGCTTTTGACCTTGTAAATTATGACAGGCTGTGGCAAAAGCTAATATGTGATACGAAGTTACCACGTGAGATTGTATATCTGTTTAAATATTGGTACAGTCGGCAGCAAAATAGGGTAAGATGGTCGGATGCGCGGTCAGACATGTACGGGTTGGAGTGCGGCGTGAGGCAAGGTGGTATATCCTCGCCTCGTCTCTTTAACCTGTATATGAATGGGCTGATCGGTGAGCTCAGTAGCACTAACATTGGTTGTTCTATTGATGGTGTGTGCATAAATAACATAAGCTACGCTGATGACATGGTGTTGCTGAGCCCATCGATTGGTGCATTACGTAAGCTCATAGATATCTGTGAGTCATATGCGGCGTCTCATGGGCTGAGGTATAATACCAAGAAGAGTGAGTTCATGATCTTTAAAGCCGGAACCAAATGCTACTCAATTGTTCCTCCACTAACTCTTTGAGGTACCCCCTTAAATAGGGTACATAAATTTAAGTACCTTGGCCACTGGGTCACCGATGATTTATCAGATGATCTTGATATAGAGAGGGAGCGTAGGGCGCTGTCTGTCCGGTGTAATATGTTGGCGCGCAGGTTCGCACGTTGTACTACACCAGTCAAGGTTACTCTTTTCAAAGCATATTGTCAGTCCTTCTACACGTGCAGCCTGTGGACTAACTTTACGCAGCGGGCGTACAGCGCGCTACGGGTACAGTATAACAATGCCTTCAGGATGCTGTTGAATCTGCCCAGGTTTTGTAGCGCCTCAGCTATGTTCGTGGAAGCACATTGCGATGATTTTTATGCGATCATAAGAAAGCGGAGCGCTTCAATGTTTACTCGACTGCTGGGCAGCACTAATGGCATCCTGAGGGTATTGTCCGAGAGGTGGGACCTTCCAGTCCTACAAAGGTGGATGCGACTGCATGCTAGCGCATCCCCGCGATTTACTATGTGATGTGCTGATTTGTTTATGTTTATTTATTTTTATTATTTGTGAAGAACTAACATAGTTGTAAGATCATTGTTACTAACACATATGGACCATGTCTGAAATAAATGAATTATTATATTATTATTATTAATTAGTTACATATAAATAGTAATAAAGAATTACTTTAAACCTTCACGTGTACGACGTAATGAGTCAGATGTCAGACTGACATTGTAGCTGAATGTCTACCTGCTACCTTACTTCGGTCTAAGGAATATTTATGAAAGCAGTATTCACAAATAAATACTAGTTTTTTTTAGAATATACTACTTCCGGGCTGTTTATTTATAAATACTAGTTTTGATGATTAAGTAACTGTTTTTTAAAATAAACGTTTTTAAAAAGCATGAACCACTCTTATTTTAGATATTTGTTTTTCATTTCTATTTCATCATAGCGTGTTCCTTATTTAAACGAAGGAGTTTTTGTTTTTAAAATATGGTTAGCCTTCTCTGAAAGTTCATTGTCACGACAGATATGACGTGTTTAAAAAAAATTTGTTGGGAATTTATCATCATTGCGACAATCCCGGTTGCATCCAATATGGTCAGCTATCCTACTCCTTCTTTCCCTATGGATTGGTATATCTTGGCTGTTGTGGGAGCGACTCCCGACTGACCCCCCAAATGAATATGTCTATTTGCATTGGTCTGGGTGTGTCATGTATAATATGTATGTATTTACAAAAAAAAAGTATATAATAATATGTTTATCCGCATTCTGGAACCCATAACGCAGGCTAGTTAAACTATGCTTACTTTGGGTCTAGAAAGCGCTGTGTAGAATGTCGTACAATATTTATTTATGATATTGTCGGAAGCTTACGCGAATGTTACACATTAAAATAAAACTATTTTTAACGGATTCTATCGCGATTTATTTGATGTTATTTTATATTTTACATTGATTCCGACGTTTCGGTTGCTTTTCAGCAGCCATTCTCCCCGTGACCATGACTGCTGAAAAGCAACCGCAACGACGGGATCAATGTAAAATATAAAATAACATTAAATAAATCGTGATAGAATCCGTTAAAAATAGTTTTATCCCAATATTTATTTATTTATTTAGTTATCAGTCCTTTTATTGTTTTTTTTGGGGTGTCCGTATAGTCCCAAATACAAGAACTTGCCAACTTTTATTCAAGATGTTTGTAGGCACTTATCCAGGTATCACAGCGATAGCAGGGTATGTTAGTATCACTTGTCCTTTATAAAAATATCACCTCCATATTAGTGACACATACAGTAATTATTTATACGTTTATAAAATATCAGTCAAGGTTGAGTGATACGATTTATTAATTTAAACAAGCAACCGGTTTGGTGAGTACGATTTGATAACATCTGCACCTAGGTATAATAATTATTTTTATATAATATTTATAATAGTGATAATAATATAATAAGTATATTAGAGGTTTCAATGAAAAGTTTAATTAAACAGTAACGCAATATTGGGAAATAAATAAAATTTTGAGGGTGGTACCAGCACTTAAGAAAAGGATCTATCAAATATAAAAAAAATCCGCAAATGAGCAAGAATTGAACCCGTAGTCGGACTGTACTACTACGTCACACACGATTCATCAAATTGTGCTATGATTAACATTGGTAACAGCCGGCAGACTGACGTCAGAATAGATTGATAACGATTGATAAGGCGAACATCAATTTCTTTGATTTTGTCAATTCATTATTAAATTTAATTTGTTATTTTTAGACTTACAACAGCAGACCGTTATTTCTTTCCGTCCTCACACAAACTTCGCGATTTGCTTCCTTGATATATTCGCGGCGTATAGCTGAGCTTGTTTTCGTGTCTAGCGAGAGCTCGGTCAATGTCATGTTGCACCGTCTGTAACACTTCCGGATGATAGGCCAATTGGTACAAAGTAAAACTGGTTGCGGATGAAGATGTTTCGAAGCCTGCCGCAAAGAATACAAGTATCTGAGCGGCAATCAGCTCGTCCGTCAGTTCTATGGACGCCGTTTGGGGACTGCCGTAGGGTTTGAATTTTTCTAATGACTCAACTTCAATTTTCCCCCGTTTTTGACACTCCAGCATTAAATGAATAAAATCTTTCCACCCGGATGGTTTATAATATCGTTGTTTTAAAATCGCTGACACTAGTTCAAACTAGTGTTGCCCAAAATCGGACTGCAAGAACAAGAGTCTTGCAGTCTTGGTCTTGGTCTTGCAGTTTTGCAAGACCAAGACCAAGACCAAGACCACCTATTTTTTGCAAGACCAAGACCAAGACTGACCCTTGCAAGACTTGCGCAAGACAAGACTACGTCTGCAAGACTCTTGCAGTCTTGCAGTGAAGTCAAACTGAGATTTGAGCATTTTTAATACCTGAGTATGTAGGTACTAGGTATTTAGTTTCTATACCACAGAATAAATAATAGTACCTAGGTACCTACTACGTCTATACCTACTGATAGAATGATAGACGGAGGCTGTGGTAGGTACCTTACCTATTCCGTGGCGTAGTGGTAGTGAACGCGACCGGTACGCAGGAGGCGCGGGTTTGATCCCCGCTCAGTGCAAATATTTGTGTGCATGAAAATGGGTATTTGCATTGGTCTGGTCGTGCCTCGGAGAGCACGTTAAGCCGTCGGTCCCGGTTGCCATACGAACATCTGTGACAGTCGTTACGGGTAGTTGGAGCCCTCAAAAGTCCGACTAGTCTAACTACAGAACTTCGATATCGCCAATTAATTGGTTGTGGAGGTCCGACGTCAGTCGCTTCACGGAAAATATCGTAGTTAGCCGCAACTTAGACTAGAAAGCCGACCCTAACTGAGTTGGGAAAAGGCTCAGAGAATGATGATGAGATAAGGTACTTACCACCATACTTACCTGTTGCTTTTTTGTAGTATGTTTTTATACCTACCTATGTTTAGCGTAGGTAAATAGAAAGGAAACTTCACTGACCTTGAACCTAAAGCCCTAGTTAATGAAGAGCACAGGCGGTAATTAGTACCTATTCCATTTTCCCTTAGAGACAAATTGCCACATGTTGTTATACCTATGTATCATACCACTGGCAGCCGTACGACCCGATGTCTGACGTGCGTGCCAATATAGACGTGGCACAAGCCGCGCTAGCCAACGACTGAAGTTCTTTTCATCGTAGGCAGGTAGGTACACTAGGTACTTAATCGCGCTCATTGTCGGTAGTTACTAGTTACCGACAATCAGCGCGAGCGGCGACTTGCGCAGTGTCAATGTGAAAGTTTGTGAAGATGTTTGTATGTTTGTTTGTTACTCAATCACGCTCTAACGGCTAACGGCTCTGGATTTGGTACAGAGTTACATTAGAGCCTCGATCCTAGAATAACACATAGGTTACCTACTTTTTATCCCGAGAATAAGTAGATACACACGATTTTTTAATTCATAATCTGTAATAGGCGCGTGGCCCTCAATTGTTTTAAATTACTGTGTAATATGAATGGTTTGTGTTTTAATATTTTTAGAAATAGGTAGGCCACTAGCCACTATCATTCGGCAGAGGAACGAACGTTTTTTAAAGACACTCGGTTCTGTTCTGGCGACGCCGCCGCCGACGACGTGACGCTTATTATGAGAATATGCAGTTTCAATGTAAAGTAGGTACCTACCTACTTACTTATGTGACACAAGACTCGAAGTCCTTTATATTTATTTAAGCTTCATGTAGATACAAAGAGGACTTGCACTTATCGATCTATGCATTTGTTGTAGGTACCTATTATTTCATTGACAGCCCCTATTAAAGGTCTCAAGATTCATCAACTATCACTGACTGTAGGTACGTATACCATTATACCGCCGATTTTTGCCTATTTGGCACATGGAAATGTATGTACTTGCCACGCTAAAGCTTTATGCCTACTCTCCACGTGTAACATTTGTCAAAGAGATACCGCTTTAAAATAAAGATTTTAATATAGAGATAAAACGACATTATGGCTGCCGTCAAAGGACACCGGCGAAAGGGGACGGATTGGGCGCGTTTTTACTGATTAATCAGAATCGAATAAGACGATTATAAATATATTTATTTTTTCATTAATTGCTATTTGTGTAAATAGTGTTGAAATACAAGGTAGGTTACTAGGTAGGTACCTACTTATTCATTATCAAATTGAATATTGTTACTATTTACTGCACTGAACGTGTACGTTGGTTATTGCAAAAAATCTAGCCTATGTAGGTGGGTAGGTAGGTAGGTACCTAATATTACTGTAAAGTTTCATCAAAATCAGTTTACGTCTGTTTTTTTTTTTTATGTTTCTACGGCGGTAAACATGCCTACGGCCCACCTGATGGAAAGTGGTCACCGTAGCCTATAGACGTTTGCAACACCAAGGCTGCTACTAACGCGTTACCGCCTGAAGGAGACGGTGGAAAGAGAAAGGCAGGATAAAGGAGGCGGAAGGGGAGAGAGGAAGAGGAGGGATGGGAGTTTGGGCCTCCGGAACTGACACTCACCGAACGAAACACAACAGTAGATCTGTTATTTTACGTCGATATTCTGTGCCAGGGTGGTAACTACCCGGTCGAGCCGGCCCATTCATGCTGACACCTAACGGTTCCAGCGGGGCTCTACCACCAGTAATATAAGTATATTACTGTATACGTAATACACATTCCTACATACATATGCTCACGCCCGTAATTCCCAAAGGGGTAGGCAGAGGAGTATTTAACACCAACATTTTGTCGATTGGGCACTTTGTCTTGGGCTGTGTGTTTATTGTCGGATGTAGAACAGCCCCTATCCCATAGTCGCCTTCTACGACACCCATGAAAAGAGATGGGGTGGTCCTATTCTACTCCACCGGGAACCAAACCAGCACGGCAAATACTTACGTTACGTAAAATTAAACAGCCCAATTGTAGAGGTGACCAATGAATGTGATGATGAGTTTACTTCTCAGAAATTATTTATCACTAAAATAAAATCGATACATAAATGCTTTAAAAATAAATAGAGTTTTGTGTGAGAATCAAAGTTATACTTTATGTGATCCAATTATTCTATTTCCATGAATTTAATGGATTTAAATCGGAAAAAGTGAATATCCAGATTCTATTTCCGCCTGAATTCACCCCTGTACAGCTAATACATATAATACAATAAATCTACGATATTTTTGATATTTACCGACAAAGACGTGACGGTATATTAAAAGAGTTTGCGACAAGTGAATTTCTTTTTTGATTTTGCCGCTCTGAAGTCAAAGGTATCCGACATTTCAAAGACTAATTAAATTAAGTTTCTGGGTGCTCAAAAGTGTCATAACTCATAACGAACGGACACGATAACCTGCAAGTTGTCATGCAACCAGCAAATCCTGCAATAGTCCTTGCAATGAATATTGTAGCCACACCATAAAGATAGATAGATGTTATAGTATTATACCTACTTGATCACAGGGATAGTACCTAACCTACCTAATAGGGTTAGTGCTTAGTGCAATAGTCTTAAAAAAACTTAAAAAAAGGTGGGTTGAAGTCAATTAATAATAATTTCGTTTCTCTTTTGATAGAATTCACTTAGTTACCTCCGTCACTTTATTGTTTTGCTCGGATTGCAGAGATTGGATTTGAGGAATTTGATACTACGTTAAGATTACGTTTCTGTTTTTATAGTCTTTGGAAGGATATTATTTTTGTCAATAGATGCCGAACGTAGGTTATGTAGGTATCTTTTGGCCTTTCGGCATGTGCTGTATATAAGGGCGTTCATCATGATAAAAATGCATTTTGGTTTTGATTAAGCTGCGCTTAGAGTCAACCGGGTTTTAAAATGAGTGACATAGATTCAAATAGTTCTAGTCAGAGTAGTGAGAGTTGGACTAGGTCTAAAAGACTAAAAAGTAAATTTGATGAGTTTTTCGATATAATTCATGCCACTGAAACTGCTACATGTAAGTTATGCCACCATAAGAAAGTTGAAATCAAAATGAAGAACAGAAATACTTCAGGATTAAGGAAGCATCTACTGTCTTTTCACGAGAAGGAATCGCGACTATTACTTCCTGCAAGTCAACTAATCAAGCAAAAGCCAACAAAGGGGCCCATATCAAAGTTTTTAATGAGAGATGGAGAAAATAGACAGGTAAGAAAAAATACCTACCTAAGTGTTAATATACGTAATTATAGTTAGGTACCTACCTAATTACCAACAACAAAACATATAAAAGTATGGCAATTCTGGTAACAAGTAGGTAGATACCTATTTAACATTTTTTTCCGCCCCATGTCATTGGTTGTGCGTGGGAGATTGTCGTGCACATTTCTCTCCCCGGCTGACCCAGAGCCGTATATCTCGCCATGCATTACAAATTGCGTTGGTGCGCCAACAAAACAATTTGTAATGCATAAATATCGATGTAGATAAAAAAGTGGTCTATGCAGATAAATGAATCATAATTATGACCGATTAATTACTAA
Organism: Cybosia mesomella; assembly: GCA_946251805.1. NCBI lineage: Eukaryota > Metazoa > Arthropoda > Insecta > Lepidoptera > Erebidae > Cybosia > Cybosia mesomella. The sequence continues at coordinate 4,092,799 of OX276413.1, forward strand.
TATTCCCGGTAACCCCTGCAACTAAGCTAAATTGCTTGTGCTAGGAGTGGGTTCACATTCGGTAGTGTAATGGCTAGAATTCGAGCCCGGGACCTCTCAATAGTAAGGGACTCCTTAACCACTAAGCTATCGACGCTTCTCACAATAATAACGAAAATAACTGAATTTGTTTACAGAGACTTCGACCGGGTTCGATTCCCGGTTACCTATGTATGAAAGTTAGTAGAAAAGTTTGAATGTCATTATTATTAACTGAATTTGTTTACAGAGACTTCGACCGGGTTCGATTCCCGGTTATGTATGAAAGTTAGTAGAAAAGTTTGAATGTCATTATTATTAACTGAATTTGTTTACAGAGACTTCGACCGGGTTCGATTCCCGGTTATGTATGAAAGTTAGTAGAAAAGTTTGAATGTCATTATTATTAACTGAATTTGTTTACAGAGACTTCGACCGGGTTCGATTCCCGGTTATGTATGAAAGTTAGAAGAAAAGTTTGACTGTCATTATTATTATATCCAAAATCGAAGCCATGGTTGCTAATAACAAATCTCGCTATATCTCATAGTTTCTAACTTCTCCCCACTGACCCATTTGGGTTGATCACTCTGTATACTATCATAATACATTTAGTGAAAAGCTGTTAATTAATAATAATTAAACGACGAACAAACAAAATATTCATAGTATTGATGTTGTATTGTATCATATAATTATCATAATATGTTTTATTATTTTATTTCAGCCAGCACTTTCTAGAAACCGCAGTGAAAACTTTGTGGCAGCTACAGTTGATTGGATTGTGAAAAAATATCTTCCTTTCTCATTTTTTGATGATGAAGATACACAAGAATATTTTCGATCCATTTGCCCGAACCCGATGATGGTATTTCCTAAAAGGTCAACTCTCAGACGGAAGATTAAAGAGCGATTTGAAGAACTACAATCTCATGTTAAGAACCGACTACAACATTACTCGTGCAAAATGTCATTTACCATAGATGGATGGACCTCTATTGCTGGTAGGAGTTACTATGGCGTCACTGTGCACTATATAGACAACGAGTGGAAATATCGATCTATAGTCCTTGATTTTATGCCTTCACACGGTCGACATACTGGGGAAGATATTGCAACTATTTTCCACGAATGTTTAGTTGAATATGATTTGGTTGATAAAATACAGGGTATTACGGTCGACAACGCTAGTGCAAATACGCAATTTATGTTTGAACTTGGCAAACAAATGCCACATTTTGACTCAGACAATCAACATTTCCGGTGCTTAACTCACATTTTGAACCTTGGTGTACAAGATTTATTAAAAACTTTAGCATTACATAGTGACACTGAAAATGCAGAAAGAGAACAGCAGTATGAAGAGGAAAGTGAAGAAGATGAAGAACATATTCCAAATATTGCTGACTCACGTACAGCGATTACAAAATTACGCAGTATTTGTTGTAAAATAAAAAGAAGTGAGATCTTAAAAAGAAAGTTCCACTCTGCTTGTGAAGCATCTGGTGTGCCAGCTGATCTTAATCCCATACTTGACTGTCCAACAAGATGGAATTCTACACATGATATGATTGGATTTGGTATAAAAGTCCGAATGGGTATTAACATATTGTGTACTTCTGTCAGCGAATTAAACGATTTTCAAATCACGGAAATTGAATGGCGAATACTCGACAAAATATATAAGTTTCTAATAAACTTTAAAGTTTTATCAACTAAACTTGGTGGAGAAAAATATGTTACAATACCGCTAGTCGTTGTGTCATTCAATCTTTTACTGGATAAAATTGAATCCATGGCAAAACAATTAGACGAGAAACCAAATCGAACCGAAGTGGATGAAAAGCTCGTTCTGGGTTTTCAAGCAGCCCGAGATAAAATGCTTAAGCATTATAAGAAGAGCAACTGGATTTACTGTACAAGTTTAATTTTAGACCCTAGGCACAAAACTGAGACTTTCGAAATGACTACGTGGGGACAGCAAATAAAAACAGAAAGCCTGCGCAAATTCAATGAAATTTATACGCAATATAAAAGTACAATAAACCTTATGTCTAAGTCTCCACAGAACAATGAAAATATTGAAAATATTCTTCACGATCATGATGAAGATATTGAAGATGAAGACATAATAGATTTCGAGAAGCTATACACAGGTCCCTCTACGTCTTCAGGATCTGGCTGTGGCTTAATGAAAACTGACGAGTTGGAGGAGTATTTAAGTAAGCCGAGAGCCACCAGCTCGGAAGACATTTTAGAGTGGAATATCCGATTTTATCCAAGATGGCTCGTGATTTTCTTTCAATACCTGCAACTTCAGTACCCGCTGAAAGATTATTTTCTAAAGCATCACTAGTAATAAGAAAACACAGAAATAGGTTAAGTGATGAGTCAGCCAGGTGGTTACTTTGCATTAATTCTTGGTCAAAAGAATTATTATAATAATTCTCTTATTATTAATATTATTAAAAATCTACCTGATATTTACCATGTTTATTGTTTCTTGAGCTTAAAATTGATAATTTCAATAAATAGTATTTTGCATACTTTGTCTTTATTATGTTTCCTTCCATATATGGTGATTACGATTACTATCACTATTTATCTTGACAATATTTAAAAAATGATGTCAAGTCATTGACACAAGTTTCCATACTTCATTACGATGTTTCATATCTTACTAAATCACACTAAGCAATTGATAAGTGCGAGACTTGCAAGACTCGCAAGACTCTTGCTGCAAGACCAAGACCAAGACCGAGACTGATCGTGCAAGACCAAGACCAAGACCAAGACCAGGGGTATCGGTGCAAGACCAAGACCAAGACTGGCTCAAGTCTCGTCTTGGTCTTGCAATGGGCAACACTAGTTCAAACATAAGTTTTTCAGACCCGTCTGTCCTGAGATGTTTTAAAGTATCCGGGAATATTTCTTTTAAAACTGCTATAAAGGCATCTTTAAAGCACTGTCCTTACACACCTCGCGAGAGTCAATCAGCAGGAGGTTGGCTTCGGCAGAGAAGTGGCGAGGCAGTGTGACCTTCTCGTAAGTCATAACGCCTATAACCCTGTACCTTGTAAAGTCTTCATTATACGGTGTACCGTGTTCCAAGGATTTGGATTAAGGCCGGTAGTGGAAGTAACTAGTCAGGATTCGAATCCACAACCTCTTTACTGCAAATCTCACATTTTTCTTCATAACCATTTATTTTAGCATGGTAACCAAAATTACTAGTACCCGTTAACCGCAACAGCTAAGCTAAATTACTTGTGTTAAGAGTTGGTTCACGTCGGTAGTGTAATGGCCAGGATTCGAACCCGGGTCGAGTCTTAACTTATGTTCACTTACTATATACGTTAAACATACTATATCTATTTAACTGTTTTGTGTTAAATGGCTTCCTATCTGGTCTAGTTCGCATGCCGTGGCTATGCAACGCAGGCGCAGTCTAAGTCAACTTTCTAAGATAACTATAAGGTATCTAGCTGTTGCCACAGGGGCTCATGGACACATTGCAAAGTTGACCAATACTAGCCAGGTCAGTCTCAGAATAGGTGCCCATTTTCAACACATTGAGACCCACCGCGTCCGGAGAGCACGTTGATCCCGGTTACCATACGAACATCTATGGCATTCGTTACGGGTAGTTCGAGCCCTCAAAAGTCCGACTACAGGACGTTATTTAATAAACGTGACAAACGTGACGAATTGTCGCGTTACACAATTGCCGTTTAATAAAGATGGCGAATAAGCGAAACATACTCGTAAATATTGACAGAACTGTCAGTTTTTATATAGTTTAATAAAAGCGACAATTGTCAGGGTTTACCTGTCAAGTCTCTAAAAAAATATACTTTGACTTATTTGTCATGGTAATTGACATATTATTGCGAACTACATATCACATGATATGCGAAGCATCCCATCCAAGTGGTGTAAGTGGTTTATTCCGCCATGTTGTGTGCTGAAGTTGATATCCAATTTTATTTATTAAACGCTAGTTTGTTCAACACTAGTTTTACTCACTCGAAACCGTTCTATGAATGTTCTATCAATTATATTAAAAGAAAAGTTATTTTCTCGGTTGAAAAGTGCAACGTCGTGCATTTTGCACCAAATGTTCATCATCACTATTACTGCTATCCTATATATTTACCCGAAACCCTCCAGCTAAGTTCAATTGCTTGTGTTAGTAGTGGGTTCATGTCATGTAATGGCCGCAAGGACGGCTCCCTCAACCACTTAGATACCGACGATAATTTCCGACAATTCGACAAATATGTGCACCTTTCATGACAATTTAGTGTTTAATAAAACAAATTGCCTTTTTTTTTACGTGCGGAAATCCCTTCGGATACCCCCCCGCCGGCCAGCGGGGGCGGTTATGTCGTGCATCGACTAAAACCGCACGGTGTCCTGCCCAAGTGTTCATTGCCGGGCACCCCGGGTAAGCCCTCGAAAGGATAAATAACCCCAGGGTTACCGGCGGACCTTGGCAGCCAGCGCGGCCTCGCCTGGTGAGGTCGGGTTTTATCCCGCGTCGGTGAGTGGGCAGGCGTGTCCATGATGGGATTGTACACGACACGCCTCCGCCTCGGAAAACAAATTGCCTAGTTTTTCCGGACAAATTGTCATCTGTCACCTGTCAAGAGAAATTGTCTATAATATGTCAAATTGGCACAAGTCGATATATTTTTAGATTTTCCACTGTGACAACTTTGTCAGTGATAATCTTTATTAAACACACAATTGACAAATTGTCACATGTCGCCTGCGGCCTGTCACCTGTCATTGTCACGTTAATTAACAAGAGCCCTGGTCTAACTACAGAACTTCAATATCGCCAGTGGGTTGTGGAGGTCAGATGGCAATGGCTTCACGAAAAATATCAAAGTTCTGTAGCTGCGTAGTTCGATCGAAATGCCGACCCCAAATGAGTTGGGAAAAGGCTCGGGAGAAGGAGGACCTTCTCCCGAGCCTTTGAGGTAGCTGTTGGCCACGTTGGCTACTCCCGCGTGTAATATTAGCCCGTTCCCGTGATCCACAGGAACCTATACCCAGGTAAAAAGTAGCCTATGTGCTATTCCAGACTATGACATCTATGTGCCAAATTTCATCTAGATCCGTTCAGCCGTTTCTACGTGAAATAGTAAGAAATATCCATTCAATGCCCCCCCCCCCGCATGGGCTAGACGGAGACACCGTGGTTCCCAAACCCGAAACCGGAGATGGCCCAGGGTCAGTCAGGGTTAGAGGGATATGCTTTATGGGCAACCTTACACCCAGGCGTCTGCAGACCCGAGACGGCGTACGGTTCAAGCCCGACATAACCGCCCCCGCTCTACCAACATCCTTGAGGCCAAAGGCAATCTCACCTGCAAGTCTGCGCCCCTGCTATACAACGGACGAGGCTCTGGCGCAGGCTTTCTACTCAGGGTTGGGAAGTCAGACGGCAGTCGCTTCCGGAAAAGCTGATATACCAATCAAAAACAATAAGCGGACCTCGAGCTCCAAAGTACAAACTTTGGACGCAATTGAGAAATCGCTATGAGAATGATGATGACGTCATTCACGTCTTTGTCTGGAGTGGATTGGTTTTCTTCTTCATTGTGTCGGGCAATAAGTTTCTTTGTCTGCATTAGATGTGCCCAGCCCAAAACTCGGCTTGCAAAACTTGCTTTCTGTTTCTTGCTTCGACTGTGCAGGTGTTGGGCACAGCGGGCAGTCATCGTCCCAATATATAAAATTTGACGAGATTTTGACTGACTAACGAGGTTTGCGGTACTGGTGGTAGAAATTTGATGACACAAATTTGTCACAAAATTCGACCGGGTGGGTACCACCGTGTACGATTGCGAAAAACCCTCCATAGTAATCCAATTTCGGTTTGATTGCGTTCAGGGGACAGCAAGTGCATAGCCGGGCAGGGGGATTGTGGTCGCAGTACTAGTGGGACCGGTGGGTGTCACGCGGAGCTGCGACGACAATCCTCTTCTGATGAGGCCGTCAAGCTGAGTGCCACCATTGTTAACATGGTACGTGTATGTAATGGTGACCCTCTTTCCTGAGACTTTACCCTCAGCTTACCATCAGGCGAGGTGAAGTCAAATTGACGTGTCCTAAATATAAAAAAAAATATAAGAAATATATTCCCTGGCAAGAACAGAAGTAATTGCGGATATTGTCTCTGCCTACCCTCAAAAGAACAAGGGGAACAGCATGAATTTCCTTGTAATTAATCGAGATAGAATGTCTACAAAATATTATGTTTAAATTATTTTTTGCCACAGTCATCGTATGATACCATATTTAGAATTATACATAATATATTAATTAAGTAATCTGTTATAAAACGAATAAATAAAGTGTGTACGTATTATTGGATTTTTGGTGTATATACCTTGGACATAATCTATACTATTCATTTCTATGACATAGTATTAGACGAGCGGTTCCAGGGGCTTAGACAAAGTTGCATTATATTAGCTATAACCTATAACCCATAACACCATTGGAAAAGTCAGAAACATTTCTGCTTCTTTTAGTTAATGGCTTCTGCAGTAGAATCACCGCAATTTCGCCAATGTCAACTCAATTATCCAAATTCAAATGAAAAAGATTCAAAGTCAGAAACGTATGGGAGTGACATCATTTGTCGACATGTAACGTGTACCAAATAATGTCACTCCCATACATTTCGGACTTTTCCATTAATATAATGTCACTTTGTCTACAGGCAAAGCGGCGATAGCCCGGTGGCGTACCTACGTAACGGACTGCTGAGACGAGGTCTCGAGTTCGATTCCCAGTCGCCCCAGGCACACACCTCTGACTTTTCGTAGTTATGTGTGCATTAATAAATGTTAATTATCGCTCGCTTAATAATGTGCCCGGTAGATGGCAATAGGCTCGCCCCCTATTACATTGGGACCTTAACATAACTGGCGAATCGTGGGTGTGTAATACACCTCTGCCTACCCCTTCGGGGATACAGGCGTGAAGTTATGTTATGTTATGTTTGTCTATAGGCCCAGAGCAAAAACTGTGTCGCGGTTCGAGGCGAGAATGAATTTTGAATTTTAAATGTGGCACGGAACGCAGACTATAAGCACAGAATAATATAAGTCATATTGACGTACCTTTTTAAAACCGCACGCCGTCTCAGGTCTTAAGACGCCGGGGTGTAAGGTTACGCAAAAAGAAAATAATTACGATGAATTATATTATAATTATATAAACCAATGAAGGAAGGAAATACTAAAGTTTAGTGATTGCCCAATTCGAGTAAGTATATTGTTTGTGTAAGTACGATTACGTACAAGGTTCGCCTTGTTACATTTTATTATATTATGCATACATTACTGTACATTTAAATAGGCCAAGTTCACGGCTCTTGCTTCATATATTTTTAAATATATTTCCATTCGTGTGCTTATAAATTTAATTATATTTCAACTGCGGTCTGGTGTGACTACTACAACTCCTAAATCCTACTAATATTATAAATGTGAAAGTTTGTGAAGATGATCGAATGTTTGTCATCAATCACGCTCTAACGATTCAACAGATCTGGCTGAAATTTGGTACAGCGATAGATTATAGCCTGGAATAACACAGGCTTCCCTGAACAGAACTCAACGCGTGCGAAGCCGCGGGCTACATAAAAATTCAAATAAAATGTACTTCACATCTTAAATCAGCTTTTAATGATAATCTCTACTATCGGACTTAATATATACAGATAAACAAAACTAAATTAATAAATAAAAATATTTACAAGATTTAAAAAAAAAAAGGAAGGGAAAGGAAAAAGGGGTCAGGTGTCGAAGAATTCCTCCCCATCGATGTCGACTGGTAACGTACCCAAAAGGCTGGCGGCATTACCCCGTTGGATGGCAATACCAATCCTTTGGGCAAAAAACAGGCCAGCCCTTTGGTCACGCGAAGCATCGACCAGTCGCTTTGCAATTTCCGTGTAAAGCGACCGTGCGCTCGGACCCCACGAACCCAACGTTTCGACCCCAAACGGCTCAAATATATAATTGTTGGTTATATTATCATATTTGCGCCGTTTGAGGGTCTCCGCAGATGCCGCAGCAGCACAGGCGCAGCCCGTCGTACTTGGAAGATGGGAAGGCGCAAGGGTGTCGACGCATGTTGCGTCCCACACCAAAGGCCTGCCCATCTTCCAAGGCACCAAAGACATACCATCCGGTCTCTTGCCATCATCGCGCACCAAACCAACTGGTTCAAGGATGGCTGGGACGCCGACGGTGACAAGAGCCCGGCGGATTAAATCATTTTGCTTTTAATGTATCTACCAGCTATTGCCCGGGGCTGTGCCTGCGTGAAATACAGTACCTAACTTGGACATCTAAAGTTGCGGAACGAAGTTTCGGGAAATTACTACCTGTCTTAAAACGCATTTATGAAAATATCGCGTCATCGCGCTCGAAGAAAGCACGTCACGTTACACTACGATCGATCGGCCTACCCTACCGAAAAAAACCGAACCAAAGTAACTGTGAAGCTATGGCAGAACTTGTCATCTTTAAATTTGTCCTTTAGCTTACCATTAGGAGAGGTGACGTCATATCGAACCTTTTTTTTTATTTTTCGTGCGGAAATCCCTTCGGATACCCCCCCGCCGCCGCCCAGCGGGGGCGGTTATGTCGGGCTTGAACCGACTAAAACCGCACGCCGTCTCGGGTCTTCAGACGCCAGGGTGTAAGGTTGCCCATAGAGCATATCCCTCGCACCCCGACTGACCCTGGGTCATCTCCAGTTTCGAGATGGCCCCTCGGGTTTGGGAACCACGGTGTCCCCGTCTTGCCTCGGTTTGGGGGAGGGGCGCTAGTCGCCCCACCGTCCCGGCCTGCTTCTGCTGGGGTGACAGGCGGCCTCACCTGCCACCCCCAGGCCTGCGCTCATGGAGGACGGACGTCGTTAAGCGACCTCCGGGCGACGCAGGTTACGAACTACCTAAGCATGGGTGAACAGGGCTCTACCAACATCTTTGAGGCCCAAACCAACCTCATCTTCTAGTCGGTGGACCTGCTGAACAGCGGATGAGGCTCAGGCGCAGGATTTCCTTTCAGGGTTGGGAGAACAGACGGCAGTCGCTCCCAGAAAAGTACCAATCAAAATAATAAGCGGTCGTCGGGCTCCAAAGTCTAAACTTTAGATGATGACAACTATGCATGTCATAAGTGACGAAGTCCATTAATGTAACATAACATAAACATAACTTCACGCCTGTATCCCCGAAGGGGTAGGCAGAGGTGTATTACACACCCACGATTCGCCAGTTATGTTAAGGTCCCAATGTAATAGGGGGCGAGCCTATTGCCATCTACCGGGCACATTATTAAGCGAGCGATAATTAACATTAATTTATTAATGCACACATAACTACGAAAAGTCAGAGGTGTGTGCCCGGGCGACTGGGGATCGAACTCGAGACCTCGTCTCAGCAGTCCGTTACGGACGCCACGGGGCTATCGCCGCTTTTTAGGGATTTTCTTTAGAAAAGCCCTATTGCTATCGAGTTGTCGTCGTCGTTGCCAATTTTCTGTCACGGTTTTGGGTATGAAGGAGATGAGCTATCGCGTTGCTGTTTTCGTTAATAGATTCGTGCTGGGGTGAACCATTGCAAGAAAAAAAAAACGCAAAAAAAAAACAAGTTGAATTCCTGAGACGAGCTCAGCCGAATACAAGGGATTTTCGATTTTGCGATTATTTTTTTTGCGAACTCGATAGGGCTTTTCTAAAGAAAATCCCTAAAAAATCGCAAAATCGAAAATCCCTTGTATTCGGCTGAGCTCGTCTCAGGAATTCAACTTGTTTTAATTATTAATGTATAATATTAATAAAGCAACATCACTATGATGATAAAATAATGGCCAATATTATCATTATCATGCCTTCAAGGGCATTGTGCTTTTTCCATTCGTGTATGGAAAGGAAAGTCGATGGGCAGCGTATCATAAGGATCCATCATCACAGGAACCCATCACCGTAGGACAGTTAAAACAGTTCAACAAAATAAACCAGTTTAAATTTTTAAATCATCAATGAGAATCTGGGGTCCTTCACACTTATACCCCCCACGTGAATCCCCTGGGGGTCCATGGACACTCACTATTACCCCTTTTTTTTTTTTATCGTGCGGAAATCCCTTCGGATACCCCCCCGCGTGCCAGCGGGGGCGGTTATGTCGGGCTTGAACCGACTAAAACCGCACGCCGTCTCGGGTCTACAGACGCCGGGGTGTAAGGTTGCCCATAGAGCATATCCCTCGCACCCCGACTGACCCTGGGCCATCTCCGGTTTCGAGATGGCCCCCTCGGGTTTGGGAACCACGGTGTCCCCGTCTTGCCCCGGTTTGGGGGAGGGGCGCTAGTCGCCCCACCGTCCCGGCCTGCTTCTGCTGGGGTGACAGGTGGCCTCCCCCGCCACCCCCAGGCCTGCGCTCATGGAGGACGGAGGTCGTTAAGCGACCTCCGGCGCCTGAGTTGCCTGCGACGCGCGGCGAGCAAGTTGCGGGCTCGGCGGACCGGGAGAGTTCTAAGTCTCTCCTGGGCGCGCTCCGCCCCCTCCTTCGCGAGCATTACATGCTCGCAGAAGGAGGCGGCGGCGGCCCACGCGCTCGCGCTCCGCACCATTGCCGCAATCATGCTGCCGAGCGAGAGGACTCCCACCCCGATGGCTGCCGCACGAGGTCACGCCTCGGCGCCTCCCACGCCGGGCAGTCCGCCAGCGTGTGCAGCCCTGAGTCCTCGCTCGCGTCGCAGTGGTGACACTCAGGCGTTGGCTCCCTCCTGATCCGATGCAGGTGGTCCCCGAAGCACCCCTTCCCTGAGATCACCTGCGTCAGTCGGTAGGAGAGGCTTCCGTGTCGCCTCTCCAGCCAATCCTCCATGATGGGCCTTACCGCCGCTATTGCGGCGTGCCCTGCGCTTGGTTGCCCAAGTCGTTCCTTCCACTCCACCACGATGGCCTGGCGGAGCTGGGACTGCACGGCCTCGATTTCTCGAGGCTCGGGGTTCCATCCCTGCTCCCGCGCCTCCTTTCGCCACTGGTACAGTTGCGAAAGGGCTCTCGCTTCCAGGTCCCATGGCGGAGTTCCGGCAAGGAGACTCGCCGCCTCGAAGGAGATCGTGCGGTACCCTCGGATGACCCTGATGGCCAGAACCCGCTGCGGAGCGCGCAGCATCCGCACAGTTCTGGTCCTCAGGGCCTCCGCCCATATTGGGCACACATACAGCGCCATGGACCGCACGATCCCCGCGTAGAGTCTCCTGCAGGAGTCATCGGGCCCCCTCATGTTGGGCAACAGCCGAGCCAGAGCAAGAGCTGTGCCCTTCAATTTGGGGGCCAGACTTCGGATGTGCTCTCCGAAGTCCCATCGGCCGTCGAGCACGAGCCCCAAATATTTCATTTGGGGCTTGATGCCGATGCGATTTCCTCCCACGATGAGACTGGATCCCTCGGGTGGCTTGCTCCGAGGCCCATGGAAGAACAGGGCCTCGGTTTTATGCAGGGCCACCTCGAGACCCAGCCGCCGGATCCGCCTAACGACTTGGGCAACCGCGGTCGTGGCCTTTCGGGTCGCTTCGCGGTACGTCGCCCCGCACGCCGTCACGAGCGTGTCGTCCGCGTAGCACGTGACGGCGGCACCGCCTACGAGCTCACCGCGAAGCACCCAGTCGTATCCGATGTTCCACAGGAGCGGCCCCAGGACCGATCCCTGTGGAACACCGCACGACATTTCACGCCGACCGAGACCGGTCACGGTTGGGTAGATGACGGCTCTCTCCGTCAAATACGCCCCGACTATGCGGCGGAGGTAGAGAGGCACTTCGTGATACACGAGCGCCTCCCTAATGCAACTCCTGGGCAAGGTGTTGAACGCGTTGGCGATGTCCAGGGACACCGCCAACATCACCTCACCCCGGGCTACTGCATCCTCCGCCAGAGCCCTCACGCGCATGATGGCATCCACGGTGGAGCGCCTCTGGCGGAAGCCATATTGGCCATCCGCCAGGTCCGGCCCCACTCTTGAGAGGTGCTCGACGAGGCGCTTCGCAATTACTCTTTCAAAGAGCTTGCACACCTCGTCGAGCAACACTATGGGCCGGTAGGCGGACGGCGAGTCCGCCGGGCGCCCCTCCTTTCGGATGAGGACCAGTTTCCCCGTCTTCCACAATTTCGGAAACTGGCCCCGCTCCAAACATGCGCTGAGAAGCCCTCTCAGTCGGGGCTCGAGAGCGTCGTCGACTAGAGCTAGGACCCACGCTCGGCCTGGAATGCCGTCGGGTCCCGGGGCGGTGTGTTTGGCTCTTAGCCTTCTCACCGCCAGCTCTAGTTCTACCCAAGTGACCTCGGGCACGTCGTCGTCTTCCACGTCGGGCGCCATGCGCAACCGAGGCGGAGTCATCCGCGGTGGAACATGTTCCACCGCCCGCGCTGGGAACAGGGAGCCAACAACTCCTCCGAGCAGATCCGGCTGGAGACACCGGGTTAACGGCGGGGCCTTGGGGCGCAGCTTGCCCCTCACCATCCGGTAGGGCCGCCCCCAAGGGTCCCGCTCCAGCGTCTCCAGCAGCTCGCGGAAGGCGTCCCGTTTGGAACGCCTTATCTCCGCTCGGAGGGCTCGTCTGGCCTCCCTGTATCCCTCGTACAACTCCGCCTCTCGGGCCTCCGCATCTGCGGGGCGGCGACGCCTCCTACGGAATCGGGCCCACCGGCGGTGCGTGATCACGCAGCCCCGTCTGAGCTGCGCGATCTCCGACGACCACCAGTAGACCTGACCCCTCGGATTATAGGGCGGAGCCCTAGGCATCGCCGCGTCACAGACACGGGTCATGGCCTCCCGGAACCACTCCGCCTCATCGTCTATGCAGACAGGCCTGTCCGGCGCAGGGGCCCAGGCCTGTACGATGGCGGCTTCCAGGAGGAGCTCCCGATCAAGTCGCTTAAGCGCCCAACGTGGCTCGGGTGGAGCCGGTGCAGCCGGCGCGTCGCTCGCAGGGGGGGACACGTCAAACCGAATGTATCGGTGATCCGAACTAGTGTCCTCCCCCAAAACGACGCGCCAGCCCTGAACACGTCGCGCCAACGAGGGGCTCGCGAACGATAGGTCCACGATGGAACTCACTATTACCCCTAACGACAGAAATGAAATATTGAAAATAAAATTAGTTGAGGCGAAACCGGTCAGGTGTAATTTATTAAATATAATAGTGGAAAAGTACAAGTGAGATATTTCAATATGTGTAGCAAGTTCCACCAAGTGCCATCAATCAACAGTATAAATAGTCTAAAATTAGTCTGTTTAATGTAATTTAAATTAAAAACATAGTACTTAACATAACTGACATGCTCTCGTATTATACCTTGCTTAAGTCTTGTACGGACTAAGCTGTACGCGTAGTCGGTTGCATATGAATGAACACGAACGATAGTCCGTGGTCTGTATCTTTTTTTTTTTTTTTTCGTGCGGAAATCCCTTCGGATACCGCCCCCGCTGGAGAGCGGGGGGTCTCCAGCGGGGGCGGTTATGTCGGGCTTGAACCGACTAAAACCGCACGCCGTCTCGGGTCTTAAGAAGCCGGGGTGTAAGGTTACCCATAGAGCATATCCCTCGCACCCCGACTGACCCTGGGCCATCTCCGGTTTCGAGATGGCCCCCTTAGTTGCTCTCCACTGTGCCATCTGCTAATCAGAGGGACACGTGGAAAGCTTCCGAACAGCCCTCAACAGGGCCGTCCTCGCCTCGGTCGGAGTTGGCCGTAGGTGGCAGCGTATCTTCCGCCCTAGGAGAGAGGCGCTGCCGTCTCCGTTGCCCAGGGTGCACCGCGTGGAGGTCCCCAACCAAGCACCCCCCGTGGTCTGTATCTACAGTACACGTACACAATTTGAGTTATACTCGCAGCGTCTCGTCGCCAGTCAGCTCTATGGCGGATACTGGCTGGCCGACTCTCGACTACGTGTTCATAATCCAGCAATGCATTGTGCCCTGTACGCGTCTATAAATACTTGTACGCGTATTCAGCCCCACCTTATTATTTACTAGGAATTCAGTGCAGGGTGCGACTGAAATAAATTGAGCTGAGCGAGCAGGACTCATACTTGAAAAATAAGGCATCTTACTACGGTCGCGCGCATAGCTAAGGCCGCGCGCTCGTGAAACTGTTTTTAGATGATTATTCCTCAATGGTACATTGTATTTGAACAGTTGACCCCTCTAAACACTCAGCGGTGTCTACACTATCACCATGGCAAGTTTGGTCAAGATCGGTATTGTGGTTCCGGAGGAGTACAGTATCGACCAAACGGCTTAGCCACGTATAAGAGCTTCGCTTCGCTCAGGTTAATTAATATATTAATTAAGCGTAATTGGAATGCTTGGTCCGTACAAGGCTTCACACTTTCGTTTCATGCTCAATGTTTACACTACACGGAATTTATTATCTAGGGGAATACCACGAAAAATTGGCTAATATTTAAAGACACTCGTGCACATACCAAAACAAGTTAGGTCTCATAATATGACCGACCTTCATCAACTTGGCATGTTGTATTATGAAATTTTGCTTACTAGCATCGCCACGCGGTTTCACTCGCGTATTAGTCCTGATTCCTAGGGAATACCGGAAAAAAAACTATGTTACTCAGGGATAATGTAGACTATTAGAATATGGTGAATGAATTTTTGAAATCGTTTCAGTAGTTTCAGAGTTTACCTATTACAAAGAATTAGTATTGACTTGTAGATTATATAAAATAATTATAAAATTGATAGTTGCAATTTTTTTTTTGTGTTTATCCGCGATGGACACAAAAAGTATTGACCGGATTTTGGTGCGGTTTTTTGTATTAGAAATGTCTCGGCCAGACTTAAAAGCTGCCGTATGTTTAAGAGATATGACCAAAAAACGATAATCGACCTCTGCGCGGGCGGAGCTGCGGGCATCAGCTAGTAGAAAAATAAAGTTGGCGAGTGGATGTAAAGTCGGTATGTGGGCCCCAATAAGATTTTCTTGGAACAAACAACCTCACCTGCCAGCCTACCTACTGATTCTTTTTTAGGGTTCCGTACCTTTTTTTTTTTTTCGTGCGGAAATCCCTTCGGATACCCCCCGCCGGGCAGCGGGGGCAGTTTTGTCGGGCTTGAACCGACTAAAACCGCACGCCGTCTCGGGTCTACAGACGCCGGGGCGTAAGGTTACCCATAGAGCATATCCCTCGCACTCCGACTGACCCTGGACCATTCGCAGTGTCCCCTCTGATAACAGCAGAGGGGTACCTGTAGCGGCCCCCACCCGCGCGGGCCTTGCAGGCCCGCCATACCCCGACCCCCTCGTGCAATGGGGTCAGCTGGCCCTGAAAAGGGCCGGTTGGTCAGACTCTTGGCCGTTGACGTTGACGCCAGCTACTCCAGAGGAGCAATCAATGATGCGTCATCGCCCACGTTGCCCAGGGTGCACCAAACTCAAAAGGAAAAAACGGAACCCTTATAGGATCACTTCGTTGTCCGTCCGTCCGTCCGTCCGTCTGTCAAGACCGTTTTTCTCAGGAACGCGTGGAGGTATCAAACTGAAATTTATATCTAATACTCAGGTCTACTGTCCCTTGGAGCTATGAAAAAATCAAAAAGCAATCAAAAGATACATCCTTTTATGCCGCAATGTTTTGCAAATTTTCGAAACTCGCACGGGAATCAAAACCTACAGGGTACTTCCCGTGAACTTAGAATGTTGAAATTTGGGACGAAGTAACGTCTTATAGTACAGATAAAAGAAAAATTGCGAAAACCGTAAATCTTTAGTTACATCATATAATAAAAAATATTTTTAAAAATTTATGGAACCCTCGGTGTGCGAGTCCGACTCGCACTTGGCCGGTGTTTTGTTATATAATAAGTACGTCAAATTGACTGCACCCCGCCTGATGGTAAGCTGAGGTGAAGTCCAAAAAGTAGTGGCCACTATTTCCAGAGATTGTCCCTAGAATGGTGGCCCCTACCTAGACGGCCTCAACAGATGTTTCTTCACGCCCCGCTTAAAGAGCCCAACGGCTGATTGACGGAAGGTCCAGAATTAGGAAGATTCGCTCTTCAACTCCCCCTTCCACAAATAGGTATATTTTTGTGTTTTTCGCATCATCGCATCAGTAATTGTGTACCGGCTTATAGGTGAGGTTGGCCTGCAGCCTATACAGGTTTATTAGCGGATTTCTGATGCAATTTTAATAATCAATTTTACATTAGATACCTTATTTACTGACGAAAGCGGCGATAGGCCAGTGGTGTACGTAACGGACTGCCGAGACGAGGTCTCGAGTTCAATCCCAGGTCACCCCGGGCACACACCTCTGACTTTTCGTAGTTATGTGCCTGGTAGATGGCAATAGGCACGCCCCCTACATTGGGACCTAAACATAACTGGCGAATCGAGAGTGTGTAATACACCTCTGCCTACCCCTTCGGGGATACAGGCGTGAAGTTATGTATTTACTGACGAATGGTACAAAATATAGCCAAAGGTCCTATATATCCACACTATCCACCGGCGTGGAGTAAAAATAAATGATTTTGTTAAAGTTTGATTATAAATTGGTGCCTTTTTTATTTTTTTTCGTGCGGAAATTCCCTCGAATACGGTCCCCACCAGCCAGCAGGGGAGGTTATGTTGGGCTTGAATTGACCAAAACCGTCTTCCGGGTCTTGAGACGTCGGGGTGTAAGATGGCCCCATAAGGCATTTCCCTCGCATCCGGCTGACTCAGGCCCCAGGGTTCCGTACCCAACGCGTAAACCGTGACCCTGTTACTAAGACTCCGCTGTCCGTCCGTCCGTCTGTCACCAAGTCGGTATCTCATGAACCGTGGGGGGGAGGGTAATCCAATTGTATACATAATGGTCCGGAACCCTTCATGCGCGAGTCCGACTCGTACTTGGCCGTATTTTTATATGCATGTCAATGTTAAAGCATCCAGTCAAAAAAATGTCTAATTAAAATCAGTGAATGCAAAGTAAGAATGAATTAATATAAAATGTATTCAGATGATAATATAATTTTTTATAGTATGTACTATTGTTGCGATTTTTTCTTTCCCTATTCCGGAGACTTTCCCTTTAGCTTATCATAATGCATGGTATAGTCATATTGACGTGTCAATTATAGAAAAAAATCGTTTGGATAGAACTGCCGAAAGAGCTCTGAATAGATTTTTGTTTTTAAAAATAATAATCAAGTATAACACAACATAACATTAACATAACTTCACGCCTGTATCCCCGAAGGGGTAAGCAGAGGTGTATTACACACCCACGATTCGCCAGTTATGTCCATTGTAATAGGGGGCGAGCCTATTGCGATCTACCGGGCACATTATTAAGCGAGCGATAATTATCATATATTAATGCACACATAACTACGAAAAGTCAGAGGTGTGTGCCCGGGCAACTGGGGATCGAACTCGAGACCTCGTCTCAGCAGTCCGTTACGTATGCCACTGGGCTATCGCCGTTATACTGGGCTATCGCATATCGCCGCCGCTATCAAGTATAAACAATCAAATGTTACAATAATATACTAGATATTCATGAGGTTTGCTTATTTTATATAGTTAGATGCATGTTTCTTTGTTCCCTGCTTAGAGCCTTGGCTCACTAGCTTTTTAGGGTTCCGTTGTCAAATGGCAAAAAACGGAACCCTTATAGATTCATCATGTATGTCACACAAAAAAAAAAACGCGACGATAGCCCAGTGGTGTACGTAACGGACTGCCGAGACGAGGTCTCGAGTTCGATCCCCAGTCGCCCCGGGCACACACCTCTGACTTTTCGGAGTTATGTGTGTATTAAAAATGTTGATTATCGCTCGCTTAGTAATGTGCCCGGTAGATGGCAATAGGCTCGCCCCCTATTACATTGGGACCTAAACATAACTGGCGAATCGTGGGTGTGTGCAATACACCTCTGCCTACCCCTTCGGGGATACAGGCGTGAAGTTATGTATGTATGTATGTATGTATGTATGTCACAGCCACATATTTCCGAAACTATAAGAACTATACTGTTGTAACTTGGTGAGTAGATGTATTCTGTAAACCGCATTAAGATTTTCACAGAAAAATAGAAAAAAAAAGCAATAACTTTTGGGGGTTACTTAGAATTAAAGCTCAAAATTTTTTTTTCATCAAATGTGTGGTATCTATGGATAGGTCTTTAAAAATGATACTGAGGTTTCTAATATCATTTTTTTCTAAACTCAATAGTTTGCGCGAGAGACACTTCCAAAGTGGTAAAATGTGTCCCGTCCCCCCCTGTAACTTCTAAAATAAATGATGATGAGAGAATGATAATACAAAAAAATATATATGATGTACATTACCATGAAAACTTCCAACGAAAATTGGTTTGAACGAGATCGAGTAAGTAGTTTTTAGGGATTTTCTTTAGAAAAGCCCTATTGCTATCGAGTTGTCGTCGACGTCGTCGTTGCCACTTTTCTGTCACGGTTTTGGGTATAAAGGAGATGAGCTATCGAGTTGCTGTTTTCGGTAATAGATTCGTGCTGGGGTGAACCATTGCAAGATAAAGAAAAAAGAAAAAGAAAATAGAAAAAAGAAAATCCCTTGTATTCGGCTGAGCTCGTCTCAGGAATTCAACTTGTTTTTCAATACGTCATAAATTGTAAACCGCTTAAAAAAAAACATTATTATGTTACTTGCTACTACGGAACCCTTAATGGGGAGTCCGACTCGCACTTGGCCGCTTTTATTTTATGTACTGAGGACGCGCGTTTTTTATAAGTGCGCCCACTGCGCTTTTATCGACACGTTTCAGCAAATAGTATGCGTTTAATGCGCACGTAACGGACTGCCGAAACGAGGACTCGAGTTTGATCCTGTCGCTCCGATCACACACCTCTGAATTTTCGCAGTGATGTGTGTATTAGAACGTTAATTATCGCTGGCTTATTAATGTACCCGGTAGATGGCAATAGGCTCGCCCACTATTATAGTGGGACGTAAAACATAACTGGCGAATTGTGGGTGCGTAATATACCTCTGCCTACCCCTTCGGGGACTCAGGCGTGAAGTAATGTTATGTTCAAATGGCCGAAGGAAGCGAAGCGGTGGGCTGTGTACGTAGGCGATGCAAACGCGAAGATCGTGTGCAAATGTCACACCATGTGGATTCCATTGCCTTTGCTGAGCGTGCTAATCGTGTGTAACGCGTGTCGTCAGCTTGTTTAAAAAGCGTCGTGTGCAAAGGCCCTATGGTACCCATATGATCTGAATATGCTGAACCTTTGCTACGCTATTGTGTGCATGTCTGAGATGATTTCTGAGATGCTAAAACAAACAACATTGGCATTGCAACGCATGCCATTAACTAATATTTTTAATATAATGTTTATAATTTTTTAACTTAAACGACCTGTCTGACATTTTTCTGCGATTATGGGTCCACCTGGACAGTTATAGTTCTCAGCACTATAATTGGACTCGGTAGGTGACACTTTCAGAATATTGATTTTTATTTTCGATGAATTTTTTTTGGATATTAGTACAAAATAAAATAGCAATTGTTTATTAAATTTCCGGACTATTTTTTTTATAGTACTTTTTTTTTAAATTTCTCTCAATAAAATCAGAAAACTAAAGTGTATTTCAATTAAATTTTTAAGCATTTTGTATGCTTACTTTTTTGTAAAGATTTTTTTCTATAACTAAAGTGTAGGTAAATAAAATAATCTACTATAAAACATAACATAACATAACTTCACGCCTGTATCCCTTTTTTTTTTTTTTTATCGTGCGGAAGTCCCTTCGGATACCCCCCCGCCGGCCAGCGGGGGCGGTTATGTCGGGCTTGCACCGACTAAAACCGCACGCCGTCTCGGGTCTTCAGACGCCGGGGTGTAAGGTTACCCATAGAGCATATCCCTCGTACCTCGGCTGACCCTGGGCCATCTCACCACTAACAGCATCGCTCATCCTGTCTCCTCTGAAAGCAGAGGAGTACGTAGAGCGATGTGTTCCCGCCACGTTGGGTTTTGGCCGACGATCAATGCCAACCCTATGAAGGGGTGAAGGGGAAGCCATTGACCGCCGCCCAGGGTGTACCGGCCGCTCCGATTCCGTTCCCCCCGGACTGCAGCGGGATCGGAATCGGAGCGACACTCGAGGAGGTTACCCAACACACACCCCTCACGCCTGTATCCCTGAAGGGGTAGGCAGAGGTGTATTACACACCCACGATTCGCCAGTTATGTTAAGGTCCCAATGTAATAGGGGGCGAGCCTATTGCCATCTACCGGGCACATTATTAAGCGAGCGATAATTAACATTTATTAATGCACACATAACTACGAAAAGTCAGAGGTGTGTGCCCGGGGCGACTGGGGATCGAACTCGAGACCTCGTCTCAGCAGTCCGTTACGTACGCCACTGGGCTATCGCCGCTCTAAAAACTAGGTATATACGCGTACTATAAAATGAACAACTAAATGTTCACGTTTAATTTTGTATCTATTATTTTGAAATGCAAAGAACAATAATAAAAATGTGTCTTATATTTCTACATTTAGAGTCACATTCGCAACATCCCCATGTCACACCCTTTCATTACGTGAAATCGATCTCTGCAAAATAGGTCAGCCGTCGCAACTGAATCGCTAAATAGACTCTCCCTTAACACGACCGTGTGGCCTAATGGATAAGGCGTCGGACTTCGGATCCGAAGATTGCAGGTTCGAGTCCTGTCACGGTCGAACAAATAGTTTTTCTTTTTGCAATCTTTTTGGTAAATGTTTTGAATTTATTAAAGGTTTATATTCATATTTCTATTATTTAGGGAACATCGCTATAATGATGTAAATGAGAAAATTATGAATTTAATTCCTATACAAATATGGACTTGATTTAGAAATATTGAATTGAACCTAAGAATTAGACAATAAATTTACACGAAATCATGAACTCTATATAAATAAAAAAAAATCGCCGAAATGTATGTACTCGCATAATTTCCGAACGACTGCACCAAATTGGATTTTTTTTTTGTGTTCGTTATTGTCAGGACAAGGTTTGTATGGAAGAAAAATTTAGGAAAGTCCACGGGTAAGGCGCTATTATTGCAGCGGGGCGAAGAGCTAATTATTAATATTTTCAGTTAAAAGATAATTTTTATATATCTTTGATAATTATTTGATTATTATCATGATAATGATGACGATAATTATCAAGGGGCATATTTATCTTGATTATTTCAAATCTAATCACCAAGGTCCCATGAATAAATATAGTCATCATCAATCCCGAGAGGAATTCTTGAACCAAAGCCTCGTTCGTCAATCAGCAAATATCAGCTTGCAGGAGAGATGGGCTGAAGCCCCAAATATCTTGGTGGTGCCCCATACTACTATACAAAGAATACTTTACTATAATACTACACAAAGAAAAAAAATTGAACTGTCTGTTTGTAAAATTAAAATAACAACCTTTTAGCTGCAGGCTGTTATAACGAGTAACTTAGCTACTTTTGTTTTTAAAAGAGAACTCGGGTTCCGCGGAGTAAATAATCCAGAATCCAGAAGAATCTAAGACTACGCGGATGAAGTCGCGGGCACAGCTAGTTATTTATAGTGTGGCTATTTTATATTATTGAAGTGCAGCGAAATTCATAGTTCCTACACAAAATGTTCGGTGGAAGGACGACTGGTTGGATCGGCCGGAACATGCTGAGGATGTTTCGATCGACTCGACAGGCTCGTTAGGTGTATCATAGCTAGAAACGTAATAGTGGCATAATACAGGATATACACAATCAATTACGAGTTATGTAAGTTTTTTTTCAAAGCGATTTTTTGCGTAGATGCCGTTTTTAGCGGGTAAGAGGATATTATGGGCAGCTCGCTCTATATAATGTGAAATCATGGAAAGATAGTTTAGTAGTTCATTTGCCTAAAAAACATAAGCCGCCGTCTTTCACTGACTATCGTCCCATATTCGTACTCTCATTCCTCTCAAAGGTGCGTCTCGTACACAATCAAATTAGTGCATTCATCACTAAAAATAATATCCTCAATCCCTTCCAATTAGGTTTCCGACTTGGTCACAGGACCGTTATAGTGTTAAAAGTACCGAACTTGAGAGATATTTGAAGGAACACTCGAGGTACTCTCAGTCTAGTTTGAGTGGAGCAGCATTCGAAGTAACGTTTAAGAATATGGGTGTTTAGTCAACATTAGGGATGACATCAGGTCTGGAATAGAAGGCGGAAAGTCACGGCCCTACTTGACTTCAGCAATGCCTTCAATACGGTTTTTTTTTACGGCTAGTTTGCTTTGCCTGTTACACTCTCTTAACATATATCCAACGGTGTCTGATTAGCTGTGTGATCGCCGACAGCGTATACGCACTGAAAATTCAATGTCTAGCTGGTGTAGTACTACTGTTAGTGTACCCCAGAGGGGCGTTCTACATCCTTCACTCTTCGCAATTTTTATAAATTCTATCTCAAATCACCTTCATTCTTCTTACCACCTTTATCCAGACGATTTGCAAATCTACTCACAGGCGCCACTTAGGCAGTTGGCGGAGGCTGTAAAGACAGTCAACGAAGACTTGGCTCGTATAGGCGCTTGGAATAAAACTTATGGCCTTAAAGTTAACCCCGCGAAAACCGAAGTGGCTTTTGGAGACAGTCCCATGAATGTAGCAAAATTTGTGACACAGTGATCCCCATTACTGATAAATTTTAGAATCTGGGGATATATATAGATTCTAAACTGTCATGGGGCCCGCAACTCCAAGATGTGAGCCGTAAGATGTTTGCGTCGATGGGATCACTATGAAGGTTGCAAAACTTCCTTCCAATTGCAACCAAAATTTCGCTTGCAAATACATTGCTACTACTATTCTTGATTATGCAGACGTCAGCTATCTTGATTTAACCGAAAACCAGTTGGATAAGCTTGAGTGTCTGCAAAATGCCTGTTAAGATATATATTTGGGTTACGCAAATATGATCGTATTTCGTAGTTTCGAATAGAGCTTAAGTGGTTACCTATCCGACTTCGGCGGAATTCTCTCATCCTTTGTTTGTTATATATTAGTTATTTATGCAACTGTGGTATAATGAGGGGTATTAAAACATGAATGTGGGTTTATCACACGAAGCGAAGCTGAGTGTGATAATAGTATCACATGAGTGTTTTAATACCTAATTATACAGTTGCATACAAGACTTTATCTACACCCATGATGTGTCTCTATAAAATAGTAAGTAAACAAAACAATTTGCAAAAATAATAGCGAAGAAAAATAGCGGGAATTCGAATTCGAACGAATAAGCTTTAATTTTTTTTTACGGCGCGCCGCCGCCGCTGTGGTGGTGCAATGCAACGCGCGTGAATGACAGTTCTTTTTTTGAAACTCATACAGATTCCACGCATCGGGCGGTAAGAATTTGGCTGTCTGATGAGTAACCCTTTACGCGGAAGAGATTGAAAAAGCGAAAGGAGTGTTATTATGAAATTTCATACAACATTATAACACCCGTTCGGATGATATTATGGTTATTATGACATTGGATGTATTAATGTTGGCAATAAGCTAACTGTTTCAGAATCTTTTATAGAGGATTTATAGCATGGGTGTAGATAAAAGATATTATTTAACCCTACAACTCCTTCTATTTTAAAGGACGTTTCGAGTTCCTTCACGATACTTTTATGAGATGTTTAAGGTCATCAGAAAACTTAAGACTGATGATACCGTTGCATACCACAGCTTTTTACGACAACTCGTTCACAATTACAGCCATTCGTCTATGGAATAAGGAAGGAAATCTCAGAATTTAGGCAATTTTAAGTCGATGCTGAAGGAACACTATTTATCGCTGTGAAACATGTTTTTCTATTGCAAGTTTAATTTTAAAATGCGTTTAAATATGTGTAGTTATTAATTACAATCATTAAGTAAAATCATTAATAGGAATTTACATTAAAAATAAATATTTAAATTAACCCGCCCCTCACCGTACCTTTTTTTTTTTTTTGCAAAGTTGCCCATTACGCTGGCTGCATTGCCCCGTTGAATAGCGATGGCTAACCTCTGCACCGTATACGAGCCGGAGCGGGAGTAACCCGTGTGTAGTATATTTTATATATATAAGTATTATAATATATGTATTTATACATATGTGTATTATGTAGGTACCTATTATATTACCATCCAAAACATTCAATCAATCAATTAGCCTACTGCAGTCCACTGCTGCTCATAGGCCTCTCCCATTGTACGCCATAACACCAGATCCTCCGCCTTGTGCATCTAGTCTATCCCACGTATATCTTTAAGTCGTCAAGTCGTACGTCCATCTTGCTGGAGGACGTGCTACCTTCCGTTTATCGATTCGTGTTCTCCACTCTAGGACTCGTTTGCTCCATCGGCCATCGGTCCTTCGGCAGCCCATTGCCACTTCAGCTTGCTTATTCTGCGAGCTATGTAGGTGACTTTAGTTCTTTGTCAGATGGCCTGGTAGAAATCGCTTCAAGCGATAAGCCCATTGTACTGCTTCCGTAGCCTCTAATTTTATAATACTTATGTATATTGTGCTTACTTGGTGTACAATAAAGTGTATAATAAATAAATAAGATCACTCATCTTAGTCAACGGTGTGACTCGCTAAGACCGTCTTCGGAGCCAAACCAACGTCCCCTGCAAGCCGGTACACCTGCTGATTGACGGACGAGGCGCTGGCGTAGGCTTACCTTCCAGGCTTTGAAGATGGCCCTGCATCAGTCGGGGTACGAGGGAAATGCCTTATGGGCCACCTTACAAATAACCTCCCCCGATGGCCGGCGAGGAGGTAACCAAAGAGATTTCCGGATGGAAAAAAAATAAGACGACAGTTGCCCAAGAAAAGGCAATTCAAGAAGAGGATAAGCAGTAAGCGAGCCTCGCGTGCAACCGGTAACCACGCTATGATTATGATGATGACTACATTCACTACATTATTCGAATATAAAAACTAAATAAACAAGATCTATTAAAACTAAATAGCACATTCTTTGAGTTTAAAAAAAAAATGCACCTAGATTAACTTCCGTGTACTCTATTCTCAATCAGCTTTAGTTCTATTTGTATTGTATGTAAATAGACCGAACAAATAAAATATGGAATGCATTATCAATATATTATGCTGTCATTTAGTAGGTATGTGTCTTGCGTGTTCTATTATGTAATAGTAAAAGGAATTAATTCGTTTTGTTTGGGGCTTAGGCGTGAACTATACAAAAAAGGGATAAGCATCATCGAAGCAAAATCTTACGTATCGACGCGATCGCACTTTGCCTTATAATTCATTTTTTCTGTAATTTTTTGCGAAGATTGATGAAACACTAATTATTGTATTCGTCATTTTATCTTGATTACAAATACATCTTTTTATCTCGTTTCTGGGGTGTGTATGGTGCCCCACCAATATCTTTGTGGACCCAAATCAACTTCACCTGCGACCCGATAAACCTACTGATTAATCAACGAGGACCTACGGATGAGGGTCTGACGCCAGTCGCTCCTGTGAACGCCAGGATAAGCCCCACCAGGTGAAGGCATAGGAGGGTGGATCCTTGGCCTCGGAGTGCAAGGTTTGGATACAACCGAAATAACCGCTATAATAATCAAAATTTTGAGAAAAACGAAATCAAAAGATGCAATAATCTAGCAGTAACAAGGTGTTATTTTAATGTTAAAAATAGACACTACAATTTTATTTATTCATCCGTCTTATGGAAACACCATAAATTATACGATTTTAAAATCAATAAGGAAATTGTCTATTGTAAAAATAAAAATAATGAATGTATTTAATTTGGTATTCATTTCCTAGTAATTGTTTTACGAGGATAAACCAACTTTATGACATCAGGCTGGCACTACTGAAGGTTGAGATTACAAAAGCGCAGGTCAAGCGCACTTTAAACCTGCATGAAAGGCTTAATAACAATAGGAAATACGTCAACTGTATAAGGAAAAAAGAACATGGCGGGTTGCTGTCTCTGCCTACCCTTGACGGAGAAAGGTGTGAATATAGTTATCATCTTCTTAGCGTTGATAGCGGTAGCATCAGAGGCTTTTACCTCGGAGCCCGGGAACCGCTGACTGTCACTGTCACTGTGCTGACACATCATAAGGAGTCAGCGGTTCCCGAGCTATAGCTTTTACGGATTTTATGGGAGCGACTGCCGTCTGATCTCCCAACGCCGAAAGGAAAACCTGCGCCAAAGCCCCGTCAGTTAATTAGCAAGTGTACCGGTTAGCAGGGTCAGCCAGCGTGCGAGGGAAATGCCTTATGGGCCCACCTTACACTCCGACGTCCGAAGAAACGAGACGGCTTACGGTTTTAGTCGGTTCAAACCCGACATAACCACCCCCGCATCAGTATCAAGTATCAGGGGTGATGTGCGCACGAAAAAAAAAAACTTAAAATCCGTTCCCGCAGGGGGAACGCACAGGTAGATTTCGTGAAGCAATTAATATTATTTTTTAACATGTTTAATTTTTTTTTCTCAAAACGGTAACTTTTAGCAAAAACTTTTCAGACATTTATTTTAGACTTAAAAATGGCCTATCGATTAAAAATGTTTTCGACGGCAAGAATGTTCACCGGTTAGAAGTTATGATTTTTTTCCCGAAATTTTTTGGTTTTTCCCCCCTCCACTTTTAGTTAAAGTTTTAATCTTATTGGTTTATAATTAAAAGTTGTTGGTATTCATGTATACTATGGGATAAAATTAGAACGGTTCGAATATCTTTCATGGAACGTGAAATTTTGAGGAAAAACTGATTTCACAAAAAATGAGGCCCTACCGTCCCCTTAGGCCGGATTCCACCCGTTCTCGAACTTAAACTAAGTTTACACCCAAGCAATTTTTGTCCGCAGTTTGAAAGCGATCGGGGCAAAAATGCGACCGTGAGAGTGCCGCAAATTTTGGGAAGTGGAACCATACATACATATATCATACAGTGGTCATTTCGGACTCAGGGGGTCATAACTAGACCTCCTATGAAGAATTTTTTTTTAAAATTCGACAGTAGTCAAGAAACCAATAGGTAGATCGATTTCATCGAAATCTACCTAAAAGGTGTAAAAGGTTAGCTGTGTACACCCAATCTAATACGCATTACGAATCAGCGAATTAAAAAACTAAAATGTAACAACATTTACACAGTAGTCAAAGATATCACTGCACAAATGTCTCATGTTGTTCAAGTAGTTATATCGCTAAATGTCAGTGTCAAGTTCAATCCACAAATTGAACAATTTTTTGTACGAATAATAATTGTTCACAACCTTGACGTGCGTTGTGTCTGTAAAGTCTGTTATATGTCTGCACGACACAGGCAAATCCAGGATTGTCTTTTAAAAACAAAAATAAAGTAAACCAAACTACTGGTCATCATTTTGGAAGATGATACTACCAAATACTTTGCAGAAACAAGATCAAGAACTTCAGAGTCAAGCCAATCACACCTGCAAGCCTGCACCTACTGATTACCAGCGAGGCAGGCTTTCCTTTGAGAGTTGGACGAGAAGTGAGCAGTTAGACTGCAGTTATTCCTATGAAAACAACTGTAAGATGATGATTCCCCAAAGAGAGAAAGTTATTGAAATAAAGACAAACAACTGAAAATTGTGTTGTATACTTACAGCCAAGGGAATAAACTTTTTTATTATTACAATTGAGGACACCGGATGCTGGACGGACGATCCACCCACGAAGCTTGTGGGCCACTTCATCCATTTCCCCAGCCCTCCCCTATACCAGGGAATAAACATATACCCTTATGTAAACATTCATATGTAAAGTTTTATACTTATTTTATTGGTTGTATGTACACACAATCTTAAGAACCATAATGTGATTTAAGAATAGATAAAAGGGATTGGGTATAAATTAACAGAACTATTATGCTATAATATATTTTATTAGTACTGATCTAAGTAAGCTGCTTTTTATTTAACTTCAATTGTGATCAGGTTATCAGGAAAATCTAAAAAGGTTAAAATATAAATTCTCAGTCAATTATAAAGTCAGTTTTCAAGATAAGGCAGTGTTCAAGTTAAGTTCATAAATAGGTTTTTAATTTGCATGAGAACAGGGTGTAATCATCATCATTATAAACTAATTTTAATAATTTTTATACTACACTGAATGAACAGTCTGAAAGTACCCTAGTACTTTTTAAAAAGCAAGGTAGAATATATCTTATTACTACTGTAGAAATATGCGGGAGAGAATAATATGTAAAAATCTCTTGTTAACATGCTAATCTGGTGACAAAAGTTCATGAAAATTCATTGCTAACGTGTTATATTAAATTATTATTAAATTTTGTATTTTATTTTCTTTAAAGGTGTAGTATAAAGCACTATGCATCACTTGGAAGAAAATGCGATTCCCAACTCTGCTGCGGTTTGGGTCTCAAATAACACCCTCATTAGTAATCGGTCCCTTTCTCCCCTCAAGAAACAATGTACTATTGCATATGATTCAGTACAGCTGCAGGGTGGTCAGGTTACTCAATTTTAAGTTTAATGACGTTGTTGGACTTTAGGCTGTGAAGATATGGCAGAGAAATTCTCAAAATCAAATTCGGGGTGCGAGGGATATGCTCTATGGGCAACCTTACACTCCGGCGTCGGTAGACCAGAAACGGCGTGCGAAAAAAACACGAAAAAAAGGTATCATAGGTTTATGTATAACTAAGACTAAGACTATGTTAATGACTTTTGGACTGGATTTGGACTATGAAAGCACACAATGGAATGCTCTAATGATAAAAGAAATTAGTATCAGCAAACCAAACTTCAAACACATCTTCTGACCTTTTTCTGAACTCAGTTTGGGGTCAAATTTACTATGGCGTCAAATACTCATAACAAAGGCCACAGATGTTTGTGTGGCATCTGGGACCGAATATTTTACATGCTCTCTGAAGCATGGACGGGCCTTGCTGTTTTAGGAATGGTCACCCATCCTGAGACTGATCCAGATAGTATTGCTTAACCTTGCTATGTGCTTACCTACACGGTTACTACATTCCCACATTTTCAGACTATAAGTTAAATTTAACTTGTAATGGATGCATTCTGATAATGCATTGGACTTAAAATAGTATCCAACCCCAGACGTTGCAGTACCAACGTGAACCCACTCCTTATAAAATCAATTTAGCCTAGAGAGTTTAATGAGAATAGTAGTAATTTTCATAGTAGTTATAAGAAAAAAAAGTATTTAACGTATAAGAACCGAACCGGTGCCCGGGCACCCGCGAGTTCGTACCGTTTGTCAAGTTTTGTCAGTTTGATGGTTTGGCTTGATGGGTTAAATAAACAAGAATGGAAAAAATATTATTAGGTTTATCCATTTATATTTTAGTAACTGGTAAAATAAGTACTTGTAGAAATCTATTTCCATATTATACAACAATATTGAAGTATGATGATTCTGTCATTTGTGATGACAAGTCTTGAACCAGTGATAGTATTTAAAACAAAACCTGGTAGTCTAGGTAGCTCAGTTGGCAAACCATTCTTCAGGACTGGGACCATAAATTCTCTACCTAGATTTTGATTTTTTCTAACTAGTTTGTGATGTAATGTTGTATCATAGTTTCAGAAGTAGTTTTATTATCAATATTATCATCGTAAAATTTCAACGACAATGTAGAATGCATTTATACGCTTAGTGACAAGACGATGCAAGCAGGATTTCGAAACAGAACCTAAAAGTTGAGCAACATATTTTACGGCAGAATGCTGCAATACCAGTGCTTAAAAAAAAATTACTCACCTATACAGCACACGAGAAACTTGAGGAGCGTGAAAAAGAATGCGTTGTAGAAATTCGCGTCGTAATAATTCGCTTCTGAATCCGAGACATCTACGTGGTCCACAGTAATGTTGCTAAGGATAGATACCTCCTCGCCACTCGACACTGGCAGTCCCAAACTGATTTTCAGGAACTCATCCACCACAAACAGAGGCGGCACCCTCAGTAGCACCTCCACTAGTGCCAGGGCCTTCGACCTCAACGACATTATTCATTTATGCAGACCTTCGCACACGTTAACACTGACAATTTAGCAACCACAGCCGAAACAATGGGCTTACACTGTAAACTTTCACGGAATGTTTTTGATTGATTTATTTCGTATCTTTATCTTATTTGATGTCACGAATAAAAATACGAAAATAATGACTGAAATTTTTGCGACAATAAATACTTGACATTATAAATTTAGATGTTGCCAGACTAAATAAAAACATAGATTAAAAATTTGGTGGTTTTTATGGTAGAAAAAAAAGTAGATATAAAAAATTCTTGTAGTAAATAATAGTTGAAATAGAAAGAGGGATGGGGCTCTTTCTAACGGCACCGTCCAGCTTCGCAGACCAGCTGGCTGGGTGTGCCGTGGTGTTTTTTTTTTAACAACTGAACACCTATGTCCTTCTGGGTGTACCATGGGATTTTTTTGTAACAACTGTAAAACTATGTCCCTTGGGCGTAGCGTAGGAAAAATTTAATTTCCACAGTAGGTACACCTTGTAGTAGGGGAGCTCAAATTGGGCGTTTCTTAATGGTCAAACTGGCATGTCATACTAGTATGACCAGTGAGAATCGCTTGTATCGGTGGCCATACCTACTTGTCATTGTCCCCCTAAATATAATAGTTTTTCTGTCCTCTGTAGATATAATGGTACAGTCAGCAATGTCGATTAAAAAAATGAACATTGGTAAAGACAAATAAGTATCACTAAAAACAAATGAACATCGGTTAAACTAAATAAGTAACTTTAGAAACAAATGGGTGTTTCTTGGTGGACATACGCCAGTCGCAAGTTTGACCACCAAGAAACGCCCGATTTGGGCTCCCCAACTAAAAGATGTACAGGTATACCCGGTGCCGGGACGGTGGGGCGACTAGCGCTCCTCCCCCAAACCGGGGCAAGACGGGGACACCGTGGTTTCCAAACCCGAGGGGGCCATCTCGAAACCGGAGATGGCCCAGGGTCAGTCGGGGTGCGAGGGATATGCTCTATGGGTAACCTTACACCCCGGCGTCTGAAGACTCGAGACGGCGTGTGGTTTTAGTCGGTTCAAGCCCGACATAACCACCCCCGCTGGCCGGCGGGGGGGTATCCGAAGGGATTTCCGCACGAAAAAACAAAGAAAAAAGGTATACTCGGTGGTCTGCGAAGGTGGACGGTGGACCTGTTTAAGATTCCAACTGCCCTTAACGAATGCCATAGATGTAAGATGTACCGACGCGACTGCTCAACGTGCTCTCCGAGCTATGGAAGGGTCTCAATGTTAAGAATGGTCACCTATCGTAAGACCCATCAGGCAATTATTGCTTAACCCTGCAATTTGTTAACTTAGGACTATATGGGATGTTAAACGGCGCAAATATTTTAACTAGGACTGCTTGCTAAGACGGTTTGAAAACAAAATATGTGCTGGAACTGCGAGACAAGCTTTGCACACAAGTACAAGTAAAC
This sequence comes from Cybosia mesomella, assembly GCA_946251805.1. Lineage (NCBI taxonomy): Eukaryota > Metazoa > Arthropoda > Insecta > Lepidoptera > Erebidae > Cybosia > Cybosia mesomella. Next base: position 4,124,407 of record OX276413.1, read on the forward strand.
TCATGTGTCAAAAAATACTACTACTGTCTCGCTGACTTACTTTTTAAATTTATTTCTTTATTTTCATTTATTTAGGAAACAAACAGTCATATACGTATAATGCTAAATAACATAAGATTCTTAATGACTTAGAGCTCCATAAAATATTACGATAACAATAACTAATTGCTACAACTTGCATGCTGCACAAACTAAACACAAACAAAAAGGAAAAAAAAGGACTAAGTATTTGGCTTTAATGAAAACATTGCTCATAATTCTGTCTTATAAACATTTAGACCAGTGCTAAAAAAGTTATGACTTGTATAAATAGTTTTATAGAAAGGAACAGAGAATAGTTGATGTAAGTGGGTGTTAGGCCAAGGTATTTTAAATGATATTCTTTAAAAAAAAAAGATATTCAATCCTTCCACCGACTGCATCGCGCTAGATGGATCTAACCATCTAGCGCTAGGGTGAAGTTCAGAGGATACGGGGCAGCATTCCAGATGCTATCGATTATAAAATGTTGATCCCTACCTTGATGGCCTAGACAGATGCTTTTTCACGCCTCGCTTAAAGTACCCGAGATTGTAAGAAGGAAACCCGTGTGCGGGTCGTTTATCAGCCTCTTCCGATTTTACAATAATAAGGTAGTAAAAGTCATTTCGAGACCAAATGCAGACCCCAACCGCAGGCAGTATCGTATAGAAATACATAGAAACCAATAGTGTTGCATGCGGTCGATCGCAGGGGCCGGTAGCGGTATTAACGCTTGCCGTTGCGCTCTGCGGTCGGTTTTGAAATGGCACCTTAAACCAGCAAACGTCTTACCTGCCATCTTTTTCCGATCAATTAACCGATACGTGAATACTTCTGTTCGTATTAGGCAATACACTCAAATTGGTTTAGTTCTAAAGCAGGAATTTCTTCTATGTTAAACAATTATAATCCACCGACTACTCACGTTACATCATCAGCATCATCATCTGAGCTTCGTTACCGGTTGCATCCGGGGCAGTTATTCCGAAGCCCCGGCTCCAGACTTCATCTCCTTTCGATTTGGCGCACACACGACCACATTTCGATTACTAGGTAAGGTAGTTATCGATATGTGGTTGCCTTCCTGAAGTGTAACATAACTTAATATAACTTCACGCCTATATCCCCGAAGGAGTAGGCATAGGTGTATTACACACCCTCGATTCACCAGTTATGTTTAGATTCTAATGTAATAGAGGGCGAGCCTATTGTCATCTACCGGGCACATTACTAAGCGAGCGATAATTAAATTTATTCTTTAAATTTTCACACATAACTACGAAAAGTCAGAGGTGTGTGCCCGGAGCGACTTGGGGTCGAACTCGAGAGTCTCAGCAGTCCTTTAAGTACGCCACTGAGCTATTGTATATATTATATCACATGATATATTTTTTTGTATTTATATTTTTTATCAAAATATTAGTAACCGAAATTACTAATAGTAGGGTCGACTCCTTAACCACTAAGCCTCCGACGCTATTGTATCTGACATTACTAAAATAGTCAATAGCCTGCGCCAGAGCCTCGGGCGTCAATCACTAAGTGCACCGGCTTGTATGCGAGGTTATCTTGGGCCTTGAAGATCTTGGGGCCTTAAAAACACCCAGCGTCCACTCGCATTGCAACTGTGATTAAAACTAGTTTCCAAACAGAATTAATAGCAGAGATGATTGACTCCAGATTAGTAATTTGTTCAAGGGTACTGTAGGTTAGTAGGTAAACGCTTCTACAACAAGTTCCCTAATGTAATTAGAAATCTATCGAATAACAAATTTATTTTTAAACTTTGCCAAAAATGGATCATAAATTGTAAAATATTTAGATGATATTGTCGGAAGTTTACGCAAATGTCACACATTGAAATAAAACTATTTTAACGGATTCTATCGCGATTTATTTGATGTTATTCTCCCCGTGACCATGGCTGCTGAAAAGCAACCGAAACGTCGGGATCAATGTAAAATATAAAATAACATCAAATAAATCGCGATAGAATCCGTTAAAAATAGTTGTATTTCAAAATATTTAGATGACAAACAAATTTGAACTTAACTGTTTGCTGTACTGGGCAGCTCAAACACAATAATGTAATTAGGTTGAAGTAATTAGCATGCTAATTTTTCCTATAGATTGAATTCGGAAAAGTGAACATCCGGGACGGGCCTTAAACCCACGACCAATCCCTCTGACCAACTGAACTCCCTGGACATAACATAACATTACTTCATGCCTGTACTCCCGAAGGGGTAGGCAGAGGTGTATTACACACCCACGATTCGTCGACACGTCATAGATATTCGAAATTCTACGATATATTACGACTTGGGGCGCCGCTTTACCTTCGTTTCGCGGGTTCACGTCCCTTCCTGGATATTCACTTTTTACGAGTTAAATTTATAGGTTAAGTATGTACCTAGGTACACATATTTGTAAATAAATTACAAAAGCCCACTGGTATCTTACCGTAGTTTTCGAAGGACGGGGCCGCGTTCATAAATGCTTTCTGGTTTACCTAATTCCGTCTCACTAAATCCCACTAATAACATAAATGTGAAAGTTTGGATGGATAGATGGATGTATGGAGGAATGTTTGTTAGTATTCACTAACAATGCCAGAACAGCTGAACTGATCTGGCTGAAATTTGGTACAAGGATAGATTATAGTCTGGAATAGGACATAGGCTACTTTTATTCCTGGAATAGGTTCCCTTTAAATCGGAATCACAATTCCACGCGGGTGGAAAGACGGGCGCAATAGCTAGTATTAAATACTCTTCATTTATCTGAAGTACAATATTGAAAACACGATTATACTAGGACTGTTGCCAGCTTGGCAATCAACCCAAACTTAAGCGTAGCGAGATTTGCCTATCCAACAATAGGTCAACGTGACCGGTCGACTTTTTCCATTGATTTGGTTTTTCGGTGATTATTCCCCGATGGTAAGCCCGATCTGGACATTCGACCTTACGACACTCAGTAATGTCTACTTGATCACCGTGGCAAATTTGGTCGAGATCGGTCAAACGGTCTCGGAGGAGTGTCATTTGTTTGAAATGCAACTTTAAAACCAAAGACGCGTCGCTCGCCTTCGGCTCGCTACGCTTAATTATTGTATTACTAAATTAAAACCCGGGTCTTAGTCCAGTTTTAATGTGAAATCATTGATGACAAGAACATTGTACCTTTTTTTATTTTTTTTTTATCGTGCGGAAATCCCTTCGGATACCCCCCCGCCGGCCAGCGGGGGTGGTTATGTCGGGCTTGCACCGACTAAAACCGCACGCCGTCTCTGGTCTTCAGACGCCGGGGTGTAAGGTTACCCATAGAGCATATCCCTCGCACCCCGGCTGACCCTGGGCCATCTCACCACTAACAGCATCGCTCATCCTGTCTCCTCTGAAAGCAGAGGAGTACGGAGAGCGATGTGTTCCCGCCACGTTGGGTATTGGCCGACGATCAATGCCAACCCTATGAAGGGGTGAAGGGGAAGCCATTGACCGCCGCCCAGGGTGTACCGGCCGCTCCGATTCCGTTCCCCCCGGACTGCAGCGGGATCGGAATCGGAGCGACACTCGAGGAGGTTACCCAACACACACCCCAAGAACATTGAACCTACTTATATGTTATAGACGCAGGAGTGTTTGCTGTTATAATTAAAGCTGCATTTATAATTTTTAGCCGAATTCAAAACACGAGGAGGTTCTCAATTCGGATGTTTATATTTTTCTTCCATAAGTCTCTTTACTTTTATCTGTTCGTGTTAAAATGAGGATAAAAAATACATCCTTCGATGATTATTAATACACCTATTATATACATACATAGGGACCTATGTCCAGCAGTGGACTAGAATAGGTTGATGATGATGATACATACATAATTGTCAACGGTCGACGGCCTCTGTGACGTAGCGGTAGTGCATTCGACTGCTACGTCAGGGGGCGCGGGTTCGATTCCCGCTCAATGCATACAAATATGTATGCATGAATATATCTAATATAAGTATGTTTATCCGCATTCTGATAACACAAGCTAGTTAAACTATGCTTACTTTGGGTCTAGAAAGCGCTGTGTAGAATGTCGTAGAATATTTACTTATTTCCCAATTTGGTAGGCTGAGACAACATCTTTCCACTTGCTACGGACCTGGCAAAAGCCTTCGCTTCTTCTAAATTTCTCTTGTTTTCTAATCAAATATACACCCCGGTTGACCTGGCCTTTCCCAAATTAATCCTTGATGCCTATATTATAATAACATATTTTAGGAGTTTCTAGGTGCATTTTCTTTTTTAAACATAACATAGTAACAGCCAAACAAAAATGCATATGCAGATATATTTGCACGGAAATTGAACCCAAGATTTCTGACGTGACGAACGCTCCACTGGCACCGCTACGCCACACAGTCCGTCAATATGTCGTTCACATAAAAAGCTCCCCCAGCGCCCTAGCTGGCGCAGCCAGAGAGGACGGGGAGCTTGGGGGAGGGGGGGGGGAGGGTTCATAACGTAAGTAGCGTTCACGGGCTTTTCCTCTAGTACCCTTTTACGTCGGTATCCAGAATCGAAAGACGAAACAACAGAGATTTTGAAACCCTAATTGCTGGAAGAATAAACTTGCTGTGTTGCCATTATTTAAGAACATTATATTTCTTTAATTACACGTGTTTGCGTGGCAAAGGGACACGTGTCCACGGTGAGTAAAGAATCGATAGTATTAATAAAGCTTAGCTAAAATAAAAATATCGTTATACACGTAGGTCGTGAGTTCCATGACGCAAGCACGGCAGTGTGACGTACATACATCTACTCACGCCTTTTTCCCTCCGTGGTAGGCAGAGACAACTTTTTACATACTTCACGAGCTTCCTCTACTATCATTAAACATTTCCTGCAAGTCCGCCGCGAATCAACGAATAATGCGGTTCAGCAGTGGCGCAATAGGCCAGTCTATAGATGGGTGTCGAATACGCCTGGTAGATGTGAAATATTGAAGCTATTTTCTATAGAAAATAAGCACGAAAGGACGACTTATCAAAAGAAATTACTTGAATGCAGCCTACTAAAAAATAAAATATTCAATTTTAAAAAAAAGCAGCCAAGTGCGAGTCGGACTCGCCCATGAAGGGTTCCGTAGTAGTAAGTAACATAATAATGCTTTTTTTTTAAATTTTATACTTGAGTTGACTGAATAAAATGTAAATTGCGTTTTACGATTTATGACGTATTAAAAAAAAACTACTTACTAGATCGTGTTCAAACCAATTTTCGGTGGAAGTTTACATAGTACATCTTATTTTTTTTCGTTTTATCATTCTCTTAGTCAAAGTCAAAGTCAAAGTCTTTATTTTTCAAAATAGCGCAACGTAATTACATCTTTTTGACGTCAAAATCTGCTTAAAACTAAGTTTACCACCGCTTCCTAGGCCCTAGTGGAGAAGAAACGGCGCAACAAACTCCACTGCGGCATTTTCGAGACGTCATATTATAAATAGTGATTTCTTAAGACTAAATATGGACGAATGTACATTTTTGTCTCGTGTCAAGATAAATAAAGGTATATAAAAAAAAAAAAGTTAAAATAAAAATTTAACCTAAGTTGCGTCGTAAATTAAGTTAACTAGGCTAACTCCCGCACCGGTGGTAGATTTCCCGCCAGTAAAGCCATACTGTTGGCTGTGGAAAACATTGTTGGTTTTGAAATATAGTTGCATTTGATTGAGCATCACTCTTTCAAACACCTTACTCAAAGCTGGCAAAATAGAGATAGGGCGGTAGTTTCCAAGTTCTGACTTAGATCCTTTCTTAAATAGTGGTATTATTTTACTGTTTCATTAAATTAGGAAATATGCCTTCATCTATACATTCATTAAAAATGAGTGCTAAATCAGGTGCAATGATATTAATTACATGACTAATTAAAGTAACTGACATGCCCCAGTAATCTTTAGACTTTTTCATTTTGAGATTTTTAAATGCTTTTAATATGTCAAGAACTGATATTACTCCCAAGAAGGGCACTCTCGGCACTTTGAGCGTTAGAATTAATAGAATTAATAGAGGATGTGAGTTTCAATGGAATATTAGTAAAATAATCTTCAAACGCATTTACAATATCTTTTGGAGAGGTTATAACCCTGTTTTCTAATTTAATTTTAGTAATACTATCCCTCATTTTACATTTACCAGACTCTTTGTGAATAACTTTCCAAGTTTCCTTCATTTTATTAGGAGCCTCTTATTTAAGAAGTTACAGGGGGGGGGGGACACATTTTACCGCTTTGGAAGTATCTCTCGCGCAAACTATTCAGTTTAGAGAAAAATTATATTAGAAACGTCAATATCATTTTTGAAGACCTATCCATAGATACCTCACATGTATGGGTTAGATGAAAAAAAAATGTTAAGTTTCAGTTCTAAGTATGGGGAGCCCCTTAAATTTATTGTTTTTTTCTATTTTTACGTGAAAATCTTAATGCGGTTCACAGAATTTATCTACTTACCAAGTTTCAACAGCATAGTTCTTATAGTTTCAGAAAAAAGGTGGCTGTAAGATACGGACGGACAGACAGACAGACATGACGAATCTATAAGGGTTCCGTTTTTTGCCATTCGGCAACGGAACCCTAAAAAGCGATTATGTGCGAGTCGCGCACTGAGAGTTCCGTACATAATTGGATTAAGGGATAAACTTCACGTTGTTTTTGGCTAACTTGCAGCAAACTGAAGTGATAATGAGTTGGGCACATCTGCCGAAGGTCCGATGGCCGCAAACGTGTCCTAGAGTGGAAACAGCAAATCGGTAAATGGTTGTCGTGATGCCCCCCAGCCAGATAAACTGACGACCTTAAAAATTTAGCTGACACCAAGTTAAACTGGCCTATGTCAAGATTGTCGAGGATTAAACTGCAATGGGCTAAAATTGATTAGGTATTTCAAATCAGTTTGAGGAAAACACTTTACAGCTTTTCAGCTACTACTACAGCTATTACTAGCTACTTCCAGGTAATTCCATTATTCTATACATATACTTACTTACTTGGTTTTGATTCCCTTGTGATTGTCTAAATGTCTGTACCTATCTCTTGATAGTTTTGATGTAGAAGTTAGATTTTTCTACAGGGCAAGAAGTTGCAGCCTGACTTGATTGTATGTCATTTCATTAATTCATTAATCCTTTTACGGTAAGGAACCCTAAAAATCAATTCCCCGAGTGGTGAGAGAATCGTAGAGTCACGAGCTTTTGGTGCCGTCACCATTACTTAGATGTTTTGAATAAAAAATCATTTCATTTAAATAAAATCAATTAAAAGTCCTCAAAGTTCCAGACAAAAGCTACGCAAAGTTTTGGAAAGCGTCCTCCATATTGTATCGATCACACTTGACAGGTTTCAGATACGGCTTCGGTCCTTGCGACTTGCGATGTACTTACAAAAAAAACGTCTGCTCGATCCACGCTGTTGACAAATGCCGTTGATCACACGACCATTTCTTACATAATATTAGATTCATACTTTTATATTTCATATCACCTCAAAATCAAATACAAAAAGAAATAGATAGAAGAATATGTGTCTCATGGAAAAGATACTGGTCATTAAAAAAAAATCATGAAAAATCCAGGAATAAGACTTAAAGAAAAGAAGAAAATATTCAATACCTGTATACTTCCCTGCCTGACATATGGGTGCCAAACTTGGGCCTTGACACAAAAAATAACCAATAATTTAAAAACCTGCCAGCACAGCTTGGAAAGAAGCATCCTTAATATCAAGAAAATAGAAAAAATAAGATTACAAAACATAAGAGAAAAAACAAAAATGAATGATTCAATTAAATTTTTAAGCATTTTGTATGCTTACTTTTTTCTAAAGATTTAGATCGGAAAAAGAGAACATCTAGGACGGGACTTGAACCCGCGAATCTAAATCTTTAAAAATTAATGATGTTATGAAAACAATAAGAACACAAAAATGGAAATGGACAGTCAGACAATCGGTTTGCTTACAGAATAGGGACACTGTTAGTGTAGTATGTGACGGTACATGACGAAACAAAAATCTCAACAATATCGAAAGTGTGCGGGTGGAAGAGGAATCTTCTACTTCACGGGTTCGACGACGGAGGGCGTGCAACGCTGAGCCAGTCAGCCTGTGACCACGGCCAGTGCAACCTGGTCGAAACGTCAGACAAACCAGAGGTATGTAATACCTTTAAATAAGTGATCGCGTTAAATATAATTATTAGAAAAATGGAGCAAAGAAATAGTAGAATGGTACCCAAGAGATGGGAAGAGAAGAAGAGGAGGATAGGTTCGAAGATGGGAAGACGACTTGAAACAAGTGGCAGGAGCCACTTGGCGAAACAAAGCCAAAGATACAAAAATTTGGCGAAACTTGGAGGAGGCCTATGCCGGGAGGTAAGACGATGATGTCGATGTCTACAATAGAATAAAATAAAGTAATAGATTTGTAAATTATCGTTTAATAAAGGCTTAAAAATAAAATAAATAAATATTCATAATTATGTTTTAGATGCCTCGAATACTAAGAAACGATTAAAATTGTCAGTCATTCCGCGCTGTAATTCCTGATGATGGTAATGAGGAGAGTTTAGAACAGTTAGACTTACTGAGTGAGTCTGAAGATAACTTTGAAGAGGAAGAGCACTGCTTTGATTGATATGACTTTATTTTGGAAATAGCTGATGCTCTTAATGGAGATCTCCCCCTCAAAGGGAGAGTACCTAAATATTTCAGCTTTGGGCGTAAAATAGACGAGTTTATTAAAAGTGCTCTACTAATTGAATCTTGAAGCGGCGCGATTAAAAAAAAACTGCAAAAAAAAGGTGCCTTGTGGTAATATAATATTTTTTTTTAATATATATATAGGTAGAATGTATTTAAAAATATAATTTATATGAATTTTAAATGTAATAAAGGAAATAATAATAATATTTATTTATTTATAAGTCAAGAAAATTACATTTTTTTGTATGAAATGCAAAAGAGCCATTTATACCGTGTGCGTATGTGTTTCAACTGTGTAGAATATAATGATATACTTAATATAATTTCATTATTACATAATCTAATACAAATAAATAAAATTGAAGTGTCTGTTTGTAATTTTAAAATAACAAAGTTTCAACGATTGCATTTGGATTTACATTTTGCAACATGTACATTTGCAACGATTGTGTATACACGATACCTACATCAAAAATACAATATTTTAAAATTTTAACTGTCTGTCTTTCCTTTTTTTTCTTTCTGTTTGGGTAATCTCTGGAACGGCTGGGCCGATTTTAATGGGACTTTCATTGGTAGATAGGTAATTTTACAAAGTGTAACATAGAGTACTTTAATTTTAGAAAAGGAATTAGGGTTCCGCGCAAAGTAACTAAAACCCTAAAAATCTTGTCTATACTAATATTATAAAGCTGAAGAGTTTTTTTGTTTAATTGGTTGAACGCGTTAATCACAGGAACTACTGGTTCAAATTGAAAAATTGTTACATTTTTTACGAATTTTTTGTAACAACGTCACCCGTAGGAACATGACAGTTTTCTAGGGTTAACACCCATTTTATTGGTAAGAATGGGCATTGATTATCGCGATGTTTATTGCCTTAATGTGGACGGGGCATAACAATGAAGTACATTGACGAGTTCGTAAATTTCTCAGAAGAAACACGGACTACATGATTTCTACAGTTGTATTGAATGATCGGAAAATCTTTGTTCTTTGCTTCTATTACAATCAGGGTAGGTTTCTACGGATTCAAAGACGAATTGAGCTTAGAGGAAAGGGATACCCCCCGCCGGCCAGCGGGGGCGGTTATGTCGGGCTTGAACCGACTAAAACCGCACGCCGTCTCGGGTCTACAGACGCTGGGGTGTATGGTTGCCCATAGAGCATAGAGCAGGTGGTATCCGAAGGGATTTCCGCAAGAAAAAAAAATTAAAAAAAAGGTACATACAACAATAACACAATATCGTAGTTAATATTATGGACACAATAATTTGGAAGTATGGATATTTTTTGATCTTTGCGCAAAAAACAATGTGCTTGAAAGGGTCTCGGAGCTCGAAATTTGGATCAGGGATAGAATATAGTCTGGAATAACACATAGGTTACTTTTTATCCTAAAGCGAGAACCGGAATAGACGAAATAGGGCGAAACCGCGGGCAAAAGCTAGTATTTAGATATACCTACAATTTTCTTTTTCTAAAGGACATGCAAGTAGGAGGGAGGACAATTAACTATAATTGAACAACTACTCTACAAAGTTTCACTTTAGGAAGAAATAAATACATTTACAGGCAGATGCGCAGATTTCCTCACGAAAAAAATAAATAATAATAAAAAAAGGCATAACTAACCATTCAAACCAGTGAGAAAAGAATCTGTCAATAAAAAATAAAAACTCCTGAACCCTATTTGTGTTTGTTTTTTTTCTTTGCATATTGTTAAAACTTTGATTCTGATTTGATGAGAGTGGAAACTTGAATTCTCAAAAATTGTTCCCTTTTATATTTTGATTTGGGACACCCGAAATGGCTTATTCCCTATTGCCAATCATAACAGCATCGAAAGTGATCAGTTTTCTATGGTATCTACGAAAGAGTGAAAACTTGAGAATGTTTGTGAAAAGTTGTTCGTTATGTTTCGTTGTTTTAGGTAAGTCAATTCAAAGCTAAACTTTGCCAAAACTGCTATTATAAAAATCTTTAATATTTAGACGAGAAACAAGCTTGGAAATGAACTGTTTGCCCTCTCACTATCCTACTCATACTTACAAACATCGCAATTAGATTAAGTAAACTTGTTTGTAAATAGACGAAAAAAATAGCCCGCTGAGTTTCTTGCGGGAGTTTTCTCAGGACGGGGCCGATTTTCAAACCAGTACCAGTGCGGTGGTCCATTTACTAAACATTAGTCTTTTTTTTTTAGCTCGTGGAGACCCCCACGCGCTTCACCCCATCGGTGCCGACGATGGGGTGGCCGTGTCGGAATCGAACCGACTAAAACCACACGGTGTCCTTCTCAAGTGTCGGTCCCAGTTCCACCGGGAACTCATGGAGACAAGAAACCCTCCTTGTCTTTGCGACTTGAGCATCCAAGGTGGAATCCACCGAGGCTGATCATGAAGGAGTGGTAGGAGAGGGACCACGGGGACTTCTCCTACCGGATGTGCCAGATGGTTACCGGATACTAAATATTAGTCTATACAGAATAAATTATTTTTGATTTTGATTATATATCACAGATTACATAATATTCTATAGTACTCGTATATACTGGTATAGACTCTATGCCTACCTATGAATTAAGTGATTTTACCATCTCTGAATGTTTATGAAATAGATTTGTTACAATTTGTTAACATGCCATGAATTTCACACTGACAGGATGATGATAACCAATACAAATATTCACGGTTCTACAGATGATAAAAAAAAAAAGGTAAGAAAAGAAAAGAAACCATAACGGTGCCAAAAAAATTGTAATGGAATTTATGTCTACAGCTAGATACTAAGTTGGTACTTAGTATCTTTTTTTAATATAGGTCACGTCAATATGACTTTACCTCGCCTGATGGTAAGTTTAAGGTGAAGTCTCAGGAATGAGGGTCACCATTACAGACACCGTTAATATTACAATATATAAATATATATATATATATATTACATAACATAACATAAACTCACGCCTATATCCCCGAAGGGGTAGGCAGAGGTGCTAGCACCCACATTTCGCCAGTTTATGTTTAGGTCCCAATGTAATAGGTGGCGAGCCTATTGCCATTAACCGGGCACTTATAAACCTGCGATAAATACACACATAACTTCGAAAAGTATCGAAAAGTCATTGGTGTGTGCCATGGTAAAACCTGGGATCGAACCCGAGACCTCGTCTCAGCAGTCCATTACCCATACCACTAGGCTACCGCGGTTTTTTTTATGTTTCAATATATTATAAACAAGAACAGTTTTAACTACTCTACGAAGGTATCAAACTGTGTGTCGCTCTGTTATAAGATAGAGTTAAGGCTCTACAAAATTAAAGTAAGCCGATATAAGCTGGAGTCTCATTATATTACACCAACACTCACTTATGTTATGTACTCTTCATTCCTGTCCATCCTAAGGTAGCCTGGAAGGGATCACTTTTATTAATAGGGCCGCCCATTGTGCATTTAACTGTAAATGTTCCGTATACCTAATGATTTTCGTATAAAATAAATAATTACCTATCTATCTATTTTCCGACGTGTCAAATTAAAAACCAGGTAGGTAGGCAAGGTACCTCCATCTCGAAAGCGTAGAAGACCCTGGGTTAGTCGGGGTGCGAGGTAAATACCTCATGGGGCCACCTTACACCGCGTCATCTGAAGACCCGAGACGGCGTGCGGTTTTACTAGGTTCAAGCCCGACATAACCGCTGGCCGGCGTCACGGGGAAATCCGAGGGGATTTCCGCACGAAAAAAAAGGTAAAAGTCTTTGAGCAAAATAAAGTTTCCACAAACGAATTAGGTACTTCACAATTTATACTACCTCTACTACTCACACTGTGAAGCAGCTTAAAAATAATCCGTCATTATGTAGCCTTATAATCTGCTAAGTATTTACCACGTGTCACTAAAGAACACATTTTTGTTAGTTCGAAATACATTTAAAGATTAAAGATATAAAATTACTATAATTACTTTCCAAAGCTGTATTACCGCTATTCTTGGTAGCGCGCCAAAAAAAAAATGGCTGGCGATCTGTCAAGGCACGCGCGCGGCACGCGTCGTGATCCCCACAGACGATTAAATGTGAATCAATCATAGTACCGAACGAAGATAAGTGGTGAATCTGTGCTGAAATATTGTGTTACACCGGTTACACGCATTTTATCTTTTATTTGCGTTTCCGATTGAGACATATCGTTTTACATCGGTTGATTGCTTGAAATGTATTATTGTTTCGGAGATGGTTGTTTTTACAAATGGAATTGAATTGTATGGCTGCTGGTAACTGTGATACTTACTGGTTATTGTTGATTTTGAATTGGAGTTTATGTGATTAGTTTAAAGTTGTTTCAATTGTTTTTCCAATTTCAAAAGTAAGTTTCAGGGAATTTAAAATGTTTTAGTGTTCCAGGGGTTTCCTTCCTAGGGTGCATCTGGTTTTCCGGCAATATGGCTGACTTGAAGAAGACCGTGAGACTTCAGTCGTTTCAGGCCCAGCATACCCACAGCACCATTAGCTTTGCAGAAGCTTTCTCCATTTTGAAAAATGGTAGGTAGGATACTGTTTTAGTAATATCAGACGGTTTACACTTCAGAAAGGCGACTATACTTCAATAACTACCTAAGTAATCGAAATGTGGTCGCTTCCCCTTCCTAATCATTTTTTTTATTAATTGGGGGTTTATCGTCACGATAAAACACCCTTTGTGAGCTAAAGCACCCCAATAAAACATAACAAACAACATAATAATGTTATTTCTAAAGTACCTCACCCTAAAATAGGCAAGACAAACATGCTTACCTGTCAAATCAAACATGTAACAACCACCACACTTGCTACTGAGCCTAAGGGCAAATACAGGTGTCGGTGTATTGTCGCTTTTGATTTTCACTAAGTTTGTTTTGCGATTAGTTTTACGGTTGATGTGATTGACGGTAGTTCGTGAATTTAGATTTGTATCTATTAATAACTTTTTGGGGATATCTGGTTTTGGTAAGTTTGTCGTGGGAAAGATTGTGAACCTTCATTTCGCTTTACACCGACTTCAAGAAAAAAGAGCAAATCCTCGATTCATTTGTCTTTTTGAGAGTATTACCCGTGGTCCAACTTTACTGTCGACTGTAAGGTGTGTTAAGCAATAATTCTTCTTTGTCACAGAGTCTTCAAGAATTATTCAGCCCAAAATTACCTGTTTTAAGATTTGATGAATGCAGTCACATGATTGTGCCCCGGTGCAATGTGGAATTTTAGGACTTATTCATCAAAATGATTAATTGCTTTTATTCAAATTCAGTTACTATAACGAAAATAATAATCTCATGCAAGGGTTTTACTGATTACAAAAGCTAGTTGTCTCTGCTACTGTTTTCTATTTTCGTTACAAGCTGCTCCGCCGTTTGAGACAGACGTCCAAACATCTACACATCGTCTTCCTCCGAGCTTTTTCCCAACTCAGTTAGGATCAGCTTTTCAGTCTAACTACGAAGCGACTGAAGTGATATTGTCCGTGAAGCGACTACCATCTGCTCTCTAGAACCCATTGGCGATATCAAAATGCTGTAGTTGGGCCCGTTGTCGGACTTTTTGGGCCCAACTGCCCGTAACCACTGCCATATATGTTTGTATGGTAACCGAGACCGACGGCTTAACGTGCTCTCCGAGGCACAGAGGGGTCTCAATGTCTCAGAAGAAAGGTCACCCATCGCATGGCTGCCTTGCTTACGGTTGCTTAACTTTGCAATGTAGCCTTCTCGGTAACCAGTTAGCCACGAACCATCTTCTAGAACTTTCATATTTATAATATTAACAGCTAAATATTGATATCTTTCCTACGATTCACAGGAACCTATTCACGGGATTAAAAAACCCTATGTCCTATTCCAAACTATAATCTATCTCGGTGCCAAATTTCATTCATTTCATATTTCATTCATATTTCATTCATTTTTCATTTTGTTCAGTAGTTTTTGGTAGAAATAGTAACAAACATCCATCCATACAAACGTTCGCGTTGATAATATTAGTGTGATGTGATAGTAGGATAAAATTATTTTACTGAATTCAACTCCCCCAGTAATCGAACCAGTCTGAGGTCGGTGCCGTGCAGCGGCGCGCGGCAACATTATGTCAGAGGGAGTAGGTACATCCCCGCTATCCGGTTACCGGACACAGCGGACACGTCACCCGAGACTTCCGTTTCCGAACGATCGACTTTCCGACAGGTGAGCCGTTGATCCATTCAACGGATTTGAATTTTTATACGATATTTTTTGATCAACTCACATTTATATTTCTCTGTAGGGGTAAGTAGACATGTACCTATTTGTGTTTTTAAATGACTGCCAGTTAAGAAATTAAAAGAAATTACTAGCATTCTTGTTAAACCCTCAGCTAAGCTAGATTGTACTAGAATAAATATATAAAAAACCTTTGAGAATGCCGTGAGGCGAAACCGGTCAGGTGTAATTTGTTAAATATAATAGTGGAAAAGTACAAGTGAGACATTTATTTCAATATGTGTAGATTGTTTGTGTTAGGAATGGGTTTACGTCGGTAGTCTACCTCTTGAACTACTACATACTACACACATTACGCATTAGGTACGCATTTGGTCTGGCCAAAGTCGTTCAACGCTCGAGGTGGCTCTCCATAAATCCGAGGCTATGTGTTTTCACGGGCCTCGGAGGGGGCCACCTGCGGGAACCAGCATAACCGTAGGGGGCGTAAGCATTGGCATCGAGCCCACGATGAAGTACTTTGGGCTCGTTTGGAGTCGTACTCGATAGCCGATAGGACTTTGGACCACCATCCGTAGTCTGAGCCCGAAACTGAGGGGGCTGCGGCCGCACTATCGCGGCTGATGCCTAACGTTAAGGAACCCAACGCCCCCACTAGGAGACTGTACCTGGGGATCGTGCGAGGCATGGCCCTGTACGGAGCCCCCGTATGGCCGGAGACTCTGGCGGCCCGCAACGTGGCGGTTCTAAACAGCCCGTTAAAAGCTATGGCCGTCAGAGTCATCAGGGGGTATCACACGATCTCCGTCGAGGTGGCATGTCTCCTAGCCGGGAGGTCAGGTGCCAGGTCCCATGGAGGGGTCCATGGGACCTGGAAGCGAGAGCCCTTGCATTTCTGTACCGCTGGCCGGCGGAGGGGGATTTCCGAACGAAAAGAAAAGGTACGCATTTCGCCAGATTATTTCACTAGCAACTCGTCCCGTCCCCGTTCGGGTACTATTTGATTTCCTGTTATTCTGCCGTTATGTATCATACATTACAAACCTTCCAGTGACGTTTCTCTACAGCTGACAGTAAGTCCGTAAAAATAAGCTTATGGGATTTCCGCACGGAAAAAAAAAACCAATTGCAATCAAACATACGGCAGATTTTAAGGCTGGACCAAGACCTTTCTAATACAAATAACCGCATCAAAATCCGTGCAGTAGGTTTTGCGGGCACACCGTGGTTCCCAAACCCGAGCGGGCCATCTCGAAACCGGACATGGCCCAGGGTCTGTCAGGGACATGCTCTATGGGCAACCTTACACCCCGGCGTCTGTAGACCCGAGACGGCGTGCGGTTTTAGTCGGTTCAAGCCCGACATAACCGCCCCCGCTGGCCGGCGTGGGGGTATCCGAAGGGATATCCGCACGATAAAAAAAAAAAGTACCTTTTAACAAGCAATACTAACTTAACCACTTACTTCTACTCAACCAATTGCAATCAAACATACGGCAGATTTTAAGGCTGGACCAAGACCTTTCTAATACAAATAACCGCATCAAAATCCGTTCAGTAGGGTTTGCTTTCATCGCGAATAAACTGACAAACAGACAAGAATTTAAAAATAAAAATTTGTGTGTTCAGAATCGTTTATTTAACATGCCAAAGTATTTTTTTAATATCTCCAATGTAGATCGTCGTTTATCGTCGTAGATCGTGGTTTAAGCTGGTGGTTTAATTGTAACAACATAAATAATGTAAATGAATTGTTCAATAAAAAAAAAGAAAATAAATAAATAATAATAAATAAATATTCTACGACATTCTACACAGCGCTTTCTAGACCCAAAGTAAGCATAGTTTAACTAGCTTGTGTTATGGATTCCAGAATGCGGATAAACATAATTGTTTACTTTTTTTTGTAAATACATACATATTGTACATAGATACACCCAGACCAATGCAAATAGACATATTCATGCATACAAATATTTGCACTGAGCGGGAATCGAACCCGCGCCCCTTGTCGTAGCAGTCGAATGCACTACCACTACGCCACAGAGGCCGTCAAAAAAAAAAGATACATACTAATTTTCAATTTTATAATAGTATAGACGCAATATTTGTATGTATAGTAGTTTGTGATTGTTTTTGATGGGTATCCGAAGGGATTTCTGCAAAAAAAAAAAAAAAGGGTCGGCTCTACTATGTTCTTAACTATGAACTTAATTATTTCACTGGTGAAATCTTAATTCATTGATTTATTCTTATAGTTGTGTTGGATTAGTAAGAAGGGTTGGCAAAGTTTCCGGCTGCCATCACATTTTTAATATCAGTAAGCTTGGTCAATCATCAATTAGCCTATTGTAGTCCACTGGTGGACATAGGCCGCTCCCAATAACACTCGATCCTCCGCCTTCCGCGTCCAGTATATCCCAGCTACCTATTTCAGGTCGTCCGTCCATCTGGCTTGGGGATGTGCGATCTCCATTCTAGAACTCGACATAGAACTGAAGTTACTGACATAGCTCGCAGAATAAGCAAGCTGAAGTGGAAATGGGCTGCCTGCGCAAGGTTCGATGGTCGCTGAATCAAACGAGTAGGTGATAAGTATGGTTTTATTTAATACTAACATTGCCGCGCGGTTTCACTCGCGTAAGTCCTGATCCCGTAGGAATATCGACATAAAAAGTAGCCATGTTACTCAGTAATAATGTAGCTTTCTAATGGTATAAGAATTTTTGAAATCGGTCCATTACTTTTTAAGTTTATTCGTTACATACAAAAATACAAATCTTTCCTCTTTATAATATTATATAGTGTACATATTTCAAAAGGCAAGCTTTCAAGAATCGTATTTTATAATATATGATCTCTTCTTGTTCTTACAAACGATGATCTTATATTTACGTAACTATATGAATACTTTTATACTTTTTTTTTTTTTTTTTTTACTCAGTGGCAAGAAGGGGACACGGTGGTTAACAAACCCGAGGGGGCCATCTCGAAACCGGAGATGGCCCAGGGTCAGTCGGGGTGCGAGGGATATGCTTTAGGGCAACCTTACACCCCGGTGTCTGAAGACCCGAGACGGCGTGCGGTTTTAGTCGGTTCAAGCCCGACATAACTGCCCCCGCTGACCGGCGGGGGGGTATCCGAAGGGATTTCGGCACGAAAAAAAAAAAAAAAGGTATGCTCCAATACCATTCCTGCTACTGCGATGCTGTATGCTAATAACAATAATAAATAAGTATAAATATTCTACGGCATTCTACACAGCGCTTTCTAGACCCAAAGTAAGCATAGTTTAACTAGCTTGTGTTATGGGTTCCAGAATGCGGATAAACATACTTACATACTTTTTTTTGGTATTATCACATCATATTATACATAGAAAACACCCAGACCAATGCAATTAGACATATTCATGCATACATGCATATTTGCAGTGAGCGGGAATCGAACCCGCGCCCCCTGAATAGAATAGAAAAATATAGCAGCTAAGTGTTAGTTAAACTATTATTAGTTTTCATTGTGTCAAATATGGATCCCTTTTTGTGTATGGCCTCTATACACTCCAGCCTTTTCCATGTCTCCCTGTCCTTGCCCACCTTAATCCTGTCGTTGCCCGCTGTCAGTACACTTCATCAGCCCACCGTTTTATAGGTCTACTAACCTTCCTTTTACCAACTGGTCCTTTCCACCGTGTAGTTTCTACTTACTGTTGTAATTGGAATCTAAGTAAGATTTTAGTTAAACTAACAGGAAAGCTGGTAATAAATAAAAATTATAGACTGTACCCAGAACTCCATTTGTGGTACAGACCACCATGACGATCGACAGCTCGCAGGCATCACTGTTCACTGAGCTGAGTGCTCCCGGCACATAGCACAACTTGTCTGACTAAATTCACACGGTGTGACTTTATCATATGGAAATTTCGCACGCCAAATATTTTTTGTTATAGCATCCGTTGACATTGTTAGGCTTCTTATTTGGGCAAGGTTTTACACTACTAAGATGGTAAAATATTATTAAGCCGGTCTGATATATGATAGTATTGGTCATGGTCACCTAAACAGGTTTCACTTCTTACTAGTGGAAGATTGCATGTAGTTTGAAGGGTTCAGTCGGCAGCAAAAGTACCTTAACACCTTCAAATTTACAGTTCATGTATCTATGTACATAGGTCCTCACGCATATCCTCGGAGGAGACGGAGTGAATGCAGAGACAACAACAGCCTATTGACTTCATCTGTCCTTGTACATTTCATGATTTTCTTTTGAGTAAGTATCTTTTTTTTTTTTTTTCTCGTGCGGAAATCCCTTCGGATACCCCCCCGCCGGCCAGCGGGGGCGGTTATGTCGGGCTTGAACCGACTAAAACCGCACGCCGTCTCGGGTCTTCAGACGCCGGGGTGTAAGGTTACCCAAAGAGCATATCCCTCGCACCCCGACTGACCCTGGGCCATCTCACCACTAACAGCATCGCTCATCCTGTCTCCTCTGAAAGCAGAGGAGTACGGAGAGCGATGTGTTCCCGCCACGTTGGGTATTGGCCGACGATCAATGCCAACCCTATGAAGGGGAAGCCATTGACCGCCGCCCAGGGTGTACCGGCCGCTCCGATTCCGTTCCCCCCGGACTGCAGCGGGATCGGAATCGGAGCGACACTCGAGGAGGTTACCCAACACACACCCCTTTGAGTAAGTATCTATAGTAATTAAAACTCACACAGTTTTATACATGTAAATCTATTTTCATAACACATGTTTCAGTTCGCATCTGACATCTAGCCGACTGGTATTACAATCCCGGGTTCTTTAAGCGGGGTGTGAAAAAACATCGATCGAAGCCATCGAAATGGAGATCAACATTTTAGGATCTGGAGCATTTGAAATAGTGGCTGTATTTATCTTTTGGACTTCACCCTTTCTAACCATCCAGCTGGGGGCAGTCAATTGATGGATTGAATATATATATATATATATATATATATACTATATATATACTAGCTGACCCGGCAAACGTTGTTTTGCCATGTGTTCTAGGAAACATTTTTTTAGTTCAATAAAATTAACTATCTACTATAAGTGTGCGGGGATTTACTTATAATCGAAAGCGTTGTAGACAATGAAAGTATGCCGAAAACTGTATAGTGAGTAAGACAGGAGACCGGCTTCGTTCTCATCCCTACTCTGTGATGTTTGCTGGATGAGAGGTGACAACGGTAGACATCTAGCGGGGATAACTGATCGATTTATAGTTGGTCGGTTATCGACCGGCGAAGGCGGAAGAACAAATTGAATTGAGACAAAAATCATAATTGAAGGAAATTATTAAAAATAAAAGAAATAAAAATCGCGATGGAAATACAGGGGTTGATCGCAGAGAGTTAAAAATTCAGGGTTGTATGTATTTTCTAATGCTGTATCACAAAAAAAAATACAAAAATTAATTTTAAAAAAATTTGGGGTGGACTACCCTTAACATTTAGGGGGATGAAAAATAGATGTTGTCCCATTCTCAGACCTACCCAATATGCAAAATTTCATGAGAATCGGTCAAGCCGTTTCGGAGGAGTTTAACTACAAACACCGCGACACGAGAATTTTATATATAAGATATATATTTATATATAAGTAGCTACTTATCGTATTTACAACCTCAGTAATATAAAAAAGTGCAGAAGAGTAAAACTAAATGATTATTCATCAAGTTTATACGCTATGAGTAAAAAGTAGGCTCTCACAGCTTCTACCTGCGAATATCCCGGGTTTAATCAAACTGAAACGGTTTCCTCCGAGACAGGTCGACTCCGGCTCGTGCTACCTGGGTGGGCCGAGCGTTCGTCGGTCGTCGCACGGCGGACTGGACGTCACACTAATCGGTATTGATCTTCGTATCATATTTGTAAGTTTTAAGGGATGAATACGTCAACAATGGTTTGGAATATTGCTTACGGCTTTCAGAAATCTGTTATTTCTAAAGACTTTTATTCAGGTATAGATTTAGAAGGGATTTCAGCAATTATAGGAAACGAGATCAATTAAAAGTAAACAGCGTTATGTTGTTCTATGCGACATAACGAGGTTTTACGATAAATTCATTGAGTGTGTATCGAACTGTTAGGTAATCTTTGGTATATCTCCTAAGGGGATGACAGAGCTTGTATTGACGCTAATATTTCGCTAATGTGCTACCGTTCCGATGTAATAGAGGACCCTTTTTTTTCTATTAGGTACGTACCTACTGGGGTGCGACTGGTTGGATCACATCCAAGTGTGGTGCACCCTGGGCAACGTGGGCGATGACGCATCATTGATTGCACCTCTGGAGTAGCTGGCGTCAACGTCAACGGCCAAGAGTCTGACCAACCGGCCCTTTTCAGGGCCAGCTGACCCCATTGCACGAGGGGTTCGGGGTATGGCGGGCCTGCAAGGCCCGCGGGGGGGGGGTCGCTCCAGGTACCCCTCTGCTGTTATCAGAGGGGACACTGCGAATGGCCCAGGGTCAGTCGGAGTGCGAGGGTTATGCTCTATGGGTAACCTTACACCCCGGCGTCTGTAGACCCGAGATGGCGTGCGGTTTTAGTCGGTTCAAGCCCGACATAACCGCCCCCTCTGGCCGGCGGGAGGGTATCCGAAGGGATTTCCGCACAATAAAAAAAATCAAAAAAATAAAAGGACGTACCTACTAAGAATGTTTGAGGAGAAAATAAATTAAAATCACTTTTCCTGATCCAGAACTCGTATCCTATGGCAAACCTATTACCTAAACAGAAATTTGTATAGGGATAATCGCATAAAATTAACAAAATATAAGTAAAGAACACTTGTAGATGCTGGTGGCATATTAGTTTATTCACTCTTAAAAAGTTAAAGCACTGGCTTTGATAGTCCTTGAATCTCAAAAAGTGCGAAGGACTAGTTTAAAAAAAAATTGCATTACTTCAAAGTTTAAGTTCACAATAGACGCTCACTGACGATGCGAGTGATGCGATGCGACTTTTTCTTCGATAGTTCTGAAGGCGCTGTGCAGAGCAAGGCAGTGATTCCAATATTATATGTAGAGATAGTTCAATAAGGGCTGCTTTAGGTTAAAGCTCGCTTTAATCTATAGCCCATCTCTTATAATTTAGGTAAGTACTTACCTATTGCAAAAAGATCTTAATTAAACAACCATCAAAGCCGGGCGTAATATGTCTGAAGGCACTGGTTTATGAATCGTCGAATTAAATCAGGAAGATAGAACAGAATGAGATAGGTTTGCATTCTCTATTGGTATTTTTATTCCATTGATTTTTATAATTGAGTTCTACTATGAACGACACATTGCAATATTAGTCAAATATCGTCAAAACGATCATGATAATAAAAAGCAATTGATATGTTTTATGTCAGTTCCTTATTTAAAAGTACCTCAGTACATTCCACACAAACTGTAAAGTCCTGTAGGTATGTAAGTATGCTGTTACTACAAATACACACATGCAGAAAAGCGCATAAAAGCTGACAAATTATATTAATAGAAGCAATTAATTAGTCAATTACTTATCTAAACATCATCGCACCACTAAATGATCACACCACAAAAACAAAAGCTGTCAGCTTGCCATCGCCCGCCGCCATGTTAACCCGATACGTTGACAAGTCACTTTCCCGCGCACAATATGTCGTGTTTTTTTTTCAGGCGAGGGGTTGGATACAAACAGCCAATTACGGTAGGGGCGGGAGTGCACTTAGCACACTTGAAAAGATTGTTTAGTCACCACTAACAGGCTGTAAGGGCTCGTCCTCTGTCCGAAAGTTTATTAAACATTTTTAATGCCTTTATTAACCGCGTGCCGATGATGCCATGGCGCATGCTTCAACCGATACGTTTAACTTAATTAGTAAAAGGAGGTTTTGTGTAAAACTGTGATTAGTGATGGTGTTCTAATATATTGTGTTTATAGTGCAAAAACATGGATTTTTTGGATATATTCTTGTATTAAGGTGTGTATTAGTATATTAAATAGATATTAGTTAATTGCATATGCCAACAGGTAATTAAATTAGATGATCGAGTACGTAACGAAAATTAATAAAAACAATAGACAATTATACAATATTTTATCATAACACAGTTCGATAGTTTCCCTGAAATTTCTGGCATTTTATTATCTCAGGAGCTATGTTATGGTTCTCATTAATATTACAATCCAATAGGAATTAACATATAAATATTATAAATATTTTTATTGACTTTCGGATTATCCAGCAGGAAAATAGTTTTTCAGTACCGTATTTTATTTTTTATTGGACTACAATATGGGGTTCTTCAAAAAGGGCATTAGGTTTCTACATGGTCGGCAGCGCGAGTGTGACGCTCCTGGCGTTGCACACATCCATAGGCTCGGTAATCGCTTCCCATCAGGTGGGCCGTGTGCTTGTCTGCCACGGTTTCTAAGTTGTATAAAATAAAAATCTTCTACCTCTTTATTAGCTTTAACGTGAATTATTATCTAACAGAAAGTTAACCTGTTAAGTATAACATGAATATTTTTTTAATACAAACTTACCAATAAGGATCATATTAGCCTTTGAAAAGGGTCATAATATCGGTTTGAGATTGAAAGCGCCCCACTAAACCAAGTAAGAAACTGAGTATTTTTATATTACTAAGTTGACAGACAAGTACACAGTCTGCTTGTAAACGGCTACCATGACGAGACAGGGGAGTGAAAAAGGTGGGTGGGGTTAGAGGGGGTTGGAAAAAAATTAAGGTTTTCAAGAACCGCTACCAAGATTGTTACACACCGCTCTAAAGCTAAACTAATAATAAAGCTGAAGAGTTGTTTGTTTGTTTCAACGCGCTAATCTCTGGAACTACCAGTGCTTTATGAATCGTTCTTTTAGCATATGATAGTACAGTTCTTTAAGAAGGTTATAAGGCTATAAAATATCAAGCTACGACCCTTAGGAGCCGAGAAATGAGAAAAAAAGGTAAAAAAAAAAGTAGTGATGCGATGCGGAGTAATAGAGCATAGTACGGTGGGTAAAACCGTGGGGTACAGCTAGTACAGCAAGTCAAGGTTGGTATTTCCCCGGTCGAGTCGACCTTGTGCTGTATTTCCAGCGATAAGTGGGGTCGCCAGAGCTTCTTAGGATGGGATGTAGAGTCGGTACTGACACCACCCTACTTTCCAGAAAAAAATCCGAATCATCATAATCTTAGCGTTGTTCCCGGCTGCATTCGATGCTTTCATCTCGGAGTCCAAGGGGCTCGTGGAGTAACCGTGTAGGTTAACACATTGTAAATTTAAGCAATCCTAGCGAGGTCAGTCTTAGGATGGGTGGTTCTTAATATATTAAGACGCCTTCGTGCCTCGGAGAGCATATAAAGCCTTCGTTCCCGGTTGCCATATAAACATCAATTTTTTTTTTTTTTTTCGTGCGGAAATCCCCTCGGATACCCCCCCGCCGGCCAACGGGGGTGGTTATGTCGGGCTTGAACCGACTAAAACCGCACGCCGTCTCGGGTCTGCAGACGCCGGGGTGTAAGGTTGCCCATAGAGCATATCCCTCGCACCCCGACTGACCCTGGGCCATCTCCGGTTTCGAGATGGCCCCCTCGGGTTTGGGAACCACGGTGTCCCCGTCTTGCCCCGGTTTGGGGAGGGGCGCTAGTCGCCCCACCGTCCCGGCCTGCTTCTGCTGGGGTGACAGGCGGCCTCACCTGCCACCCCCAGGCCTGCGCTCATGGAGGACGGAGGTCGTTAAGCGACCACCGGCGCCTGAGTCGCCTGCGACGCGCGGCGAGCATGTTGCGGGCTCGGCGGGCCGGGAGGGTTCTGAACCTATTATGGTAGTCGTTACGGGTAGTTGAAGTCCTAAAAAGTCTGATATATGGTCTAACTACAGAACTTCGATATTACCAATGGGTTGAGGCGGTCAGATGACAGTCGCTTCACGGAAAATATCGATCTTCGGCCACTTCGTAGTTAGATTGAAAAGTCGGAAAGGGCTCGGCGGATGATGATGATTCGGAGCCCAAGGTCCGCTTAATCCTCCTCTTTCTTTTGGTTTGACTTATTGTCTGGCTACACATATCAGGGCCGTGTCCGGGACGTGACAGAACCGTGGCCGGCGTCGGCCCAGGTACTGAAGCGCCGTCGTCGGCCTGGACACGGACTTGTGTGAACGAGTTCATGTAAAATGTACACAGTCCGTTCACGACACGGGCACGGCTATGATGTTATGCTCAGCTATGTTCGTGCTAGTTCCAACTAACCTTTCAACACCTCGTTAGAATGAAAATTAGTGTCGGCAAACTCTCACATATTATGACCAACACCACAGATAACAGTGACATTATTGGTTATGATTTTGAACAGAGAATAAATTTAAAAGTATAGTGAATGCCATGTTGCGAATTTTGTTGAACATCTTTACAGCGTTGTGAAACATAAGGGATGAATGATTCACTTCCTCTTGATTATTATAGTCCGTGGTCCGTACGGAAATCTTAAGTTTCTTGGTATCAATCTAACCTTACCTATCTTAAACTTTGGGTCAAACATCGACTCTAATGTGCTCTGCAGCTGCGTAGAGACATTGCCTCTCTGGCTGTATTTTTGTATTTTGTATTTTTGTGCTTACTTTTTTCTAAAGATTTAGATCGGAAAACAAAAACAATGTTTAAAAATGACTGTAAAGTTATTCATTGTTTCCGTAGTTCGCAAGAATTACGGTAGATGGCTCCAACGTCGCCTTAAGACGTATTAATGTATCGGAGAATTTCGTATATCTGGGACGTGTCTAGGTGGCTCAGTTGGTCAGAGCATTCCCCCTGTAAGGGACTGGTCGCTTGTTCAAGTCCCGTCCTAGGTGTTCTCTTTTTCCGATCTAAATATTTAGTTCCAAGATGGGACTTGAACGCGGGACAAGACCTTTACAGGGGGAATACTCTGATCAACTGAGCTACCTGGACACGGCCTAGATATTCGGAATTCTCTGATATTTCTTGCAAACTTACGGAAACAACGAATGGTGTTACAATCATTTTTAGGGTTCCGTTGCCAAATGGTAAAAAACGGAACCCTTATAGATTCGTCATGTCTGTCTGTCCGTATGTCACAACCACTTTTTTCCGAAACTATAAGAACTATGATGTTGAAACTTGGTAAGTAGATGTATTCTGTTAACCCCATGAATATTTTCACACAAAAATAGAAAAAAAACAATAAACTTTGGGGGCTCCCCATAGAACTGAATCTCTAAATATTTTTTTTCATCTAACCCATACGTTTAAGGTATCTATGGATAGGTCTTCAAAAATGATATTGAGGTTTCTAATATATTTTTTGTCTAAACTGAATAGTTTGCGCGAGAGATACTTCCAAAGTGGTAAAATGCGATAAATACACACATAACTTCGAAAAGCATCGAAAAGTCATTGGTGTGTGCCATGGTAAAACCTGGGATCGAACCCGAGACCTCGTCTCAGCAGTCCATTACCCTTACCACTAGGCTACCGCGGCTTTCACATATAATTATGTGATCCCGAATAAGGCCCTATTTCAGCATAATTGAAAGCATAATTCTAATATATTTTTTGTCTAAACTGAATAGTTTGCGCGAGAGATACTTCCAAAGTGGTAAAATGTCCCCCCCCCCTGTAACTTCTAAAATAAGAGAATGATAAAACTAAAAAAAATATATGATGTACATTACCGTGTAAACTTCCACCGAAAAATGGTTTGAACAAGATCTAGTAAGTATTTTTTTTAATACGTCAATTACCTTTCAATCAATCAACTCAAATATAGAATTTAAAAAAAAAACATTATTATGTTACTTACTGCTACGGAACCCTTCATGGGCGAGGCCGACTCGCACTTGGCTGGTTTTTAAATATTGTTTTTACTCCACCACGTTAATTCAATGAAATTTTGAAGAAATTAGTATGCTAACTTTTCTATCTATCTCTTTGGGGATTTACAGGTGTGAGTATATGTGTCCCAATCCGCTTTCAATGTCGGGCTATAGACGGGATAAATAACTAATACGTAACTGCGACATAGAATAGGTACTTACTTCAGCGGTGCATTTTTCTTAACTATATATTATTATTTCGTCTGAAGTTTGACTGCGGAATAGACAAAATTGGGTATCAGCATATCAGCCGTAGGAAGTCCACTGCTGAACATACCATCCTCCGGGCCTCCTCCATTGACATCCATTTTCACCGGTCTGTAACGGCCTGCATCCACCGAGTCCCTGCGCTCTTTACCAGGTCGTCTTTCCACCTTGCGGGAGGCCTACCTACGCTGAGCTTGCCGTCACGTGGTCTCCACTCAAGGACCTTTCTGCCCCAACGGCCATCGGTTCTCCGAGCTACGTGCCCTGCCCACTGCCACTTCAGCCTGCTGACTCGCTCTGCTATGTTGGTAACTCTGGTTCGTCTACGGATCTCCTCATTTATAGTTAAAGTAAATTGGTAAAGTTGCATGTCTTGCAACAGCAGCAGTGTTTCTCGATTATGAAGAATTTGGGATCCTAGATTAAAAATAAACTTATTTTACATTTCTTTTGGACTTTTAGATATAAGAGAAAAACCTCAAAAAAAAAAGAGAAAAATATTACTATGTTTATCCGAGCCTAAAAAAAAGAATACTACACCGTTCTAGTCCATTTTTATTTTATTATTTATCTTTTATTCATGTTAATAATCTGCTCAATCACGGATCGTTATCTATGCATATAACTATAGATACCGTAAAACGGGGTGAATAGAGATCAAGGGGGTGAATAGAAATAAAATAGTCATTAGAATTTTTTAAATATTTTCTTCTGCAAAATTTTAAGTACTGAACAAAATATCTGATTGTTCTAGTAATTATTACATTCAAATAGTCCATAGTTTTACTTAGCAGAAAATAACTGCACAATCCATCTGACCATTTTATTTCTATTCACCCCTTGATTTCTATTCACCCCATTTTACCGATACTTATAATAAAATCGTAACGAGGTGATGTGATTTCCAAAAAAAGAATTGATGAGAGCGATACCGATGCCGAAACTGTGATTTTTAGAATTTTTGTCTGTTTGTCGGTTTATCGGTTTGTCGTTTTAACGGTTTGCCGGTCTTTCGGTTTGTCGGCTTGTCTGTTTGTCTCCTTTTTATTACTAAAGTTAGAGCATCACTTGGAAATCGCTGAACATATTTGGCTGAAATTTTGCATGAATATTCTTCTGGAGCATGGTTATAAACTGCGCTATATATCATCATGGTATTTTGTAGTTCATCTGAACTCAGACATGATCCAAATCCAGACTATAACTCATCACGCTATACCTGAAAGGTAATGAGCAGTAAAATGTAAAATCACGAAACTCCACAGAGCGACGCATAAACATTTCATAATAAATATCAACACGCTATTATATTATGGAATCGGGCAGAACTGATTTCGATGTTACATATTTCTCAATCTATTTCGAACGAATTTTAAATGTAAAACGAGTACAACACACCACCTAACCCTGACCGTTAAATAAAATAAATTAATAATAAATTAGTATCGAGACTGCAGAAATAAGCATACCTTTATCTATTCCGAACTTAACGCGTACAAAGTCGCGGGTAACAGCTAGTTTTAAATAACACAAGTAAGTTTTATAAAAATAAACTGATTTGAATTGACAGTCAAGTACAATTGACAAGTACAAATCAAGTACAATTTGTACTTATCTTAATTTAATGGTGGGTCTACGAAAAAGTCTCGTAGACATCTCGTAGACACAACCCAACGCGTCCAAACAAAAACAGTAAAAAAAAACACACAATGAACATGCAGTATCATATAAATAAATATCTTAAAATATAATAGTACATATAATTATAACATAACATAACATAACATAAACTCACGACTATATCCCCGAAGGGGTAGGTAGAGGTGCTAGCACCCACATTTCGCCAGTTTATGTTTAGGTCCTAATGTAATAGGTGGTGAGCCTATTGCCATTAACCGGGCACTTATAAACCTGCGATAAATACACACATAACTTCGAAAAGCATCGAAAAGTCATTGGTGTGTGCCATGGTAAAACCTGGGATCGAACCCGAGACCTCGTCTCAGCAGTCCATTACCCTTACCACTAGGCTACCGCGGCTTTCACATATAATTATGTGATCCCGAATAAGGCCCTATTTCAGCATAAATGCGTAGTTATGCGCAGCGCTGGTTTTCAGATGGGGCCACACCTCTTCAGCTTCATTATTAGTTGGCACCTATATCTTTTTTTTTCTTGCTGAAATCCCCTCGGTTACCCGGCCGGGCAGCGGAGGAGTTTATGTCGGGCTTGAACCGACTAAAACTGCACGCCCTCTCGGGTCTTCAGACGACGGGGTGTAAGGTTGCCCATAAGGCATTTCCCTCGCACCCCGACTGACCCTAGGCCGTCTCCGGTTTCGAGATGGCCCCCTCGGGTTTGGGAACCACGATGTCCCCGTCTTGCCCCGGACAGGGGGGGGGGGCTAGTTGGTACCTATACCTATACATTGTTTTTTACAATACATCCTGACAAGTAGATAAGTATGCAGGGTGGAAATGTTAAGTGTATCCAGACGATTATTTTGTCAATTTTCCATGTACCAAATTTCAGCCAGATCCGTTTAGCCAAAGTAAGCATATTTTAACTTGCTTTTGTTACGGTTCTAGAATGCAGATATACATACTTAGATACCTTTTTATTTTATTGTGCGGAAATCCCTTCGGATACCCCCCCGGCCAGCGGGGGTGGTTATGTCGGGCTTGCACCGACTAAAACCGCACGCCGTCTCGGGTCTTCAGACGCCGGGGTGTAAGGTTACCCATAGAGCATATCCCTCGCACCCCGGCTGACCCTGGGCCATCTCACCACTAACAGCATCGCTCATCCTGTCTCCTCTGAAAGCAGAGGAGTACGGAGAGCGATGTGTTCCCGCCACGTTGGGTATTGGCCGACGATCAATGCCAACCCTATGAAGGGGTGAAGGGGAAGCCATTGACCGCCGCCCAGGGTGTACCGGCCGCTCCGATTCCGTTCCCCCCGGACTGCAGCGGGATCGGAATCGGAGCGACACTCTAGGAGGTTACCCAACACACACCCCACATACTTAGATACCTACATTTTATTTTGTACATACATTCAAATTTATAATATTAGTAGGATTTTGTTGGATTTCTTACATCACACATACACACAGTCCCATACTCCTAATGCGTCTTTCTCAATGGGGTTGACAGAGACCACATAATTCCAGGGTACGCATGCTGCTACGATCCTGGCACAGCCATATCTTTCTTCCATAAAAAAAGACTTATAATTCTAAATTACAACCTACTATTTTTTTTTGTGCCTGACTCTAATTATTTTCTAAAATTAAAGTAGTCTATGTGTCATTACTGCCAGTGAAAGTCCCGTCAAAATCAGCCGAGCTGTTCCAGAGATTGCCTAATTCAAACAGATAGACAAGCAGACAGACAGATGAAAGTTTTAAATTTAGTTTTGCGTTGTACCTAAGTACCGTGTATAGTATACATTCAAATACATTCATTGAAAAACTATAATTTTAATTACTAACAGACTACACACAGACATACGAAAAAAAAAAAAGCTATATACAGACTCGGGGTGCGAGGAATATGCTCTATGGGCAACCTTACACCCCGGCGTCTGAAGAACCGAGACGGCGTGCGGTTTTAGTCGGTTGAAACCCGACATAACCGCGGTATCCGAAGGGATGTCCGCACGAAACAAAAAAAAAAATAGTACATACAGACTAAATTTTATTTTATTTTTAATAGAAGGCTTACAGGCTAATTACATAACAATTTAATTTAATAAATATTACCAAATTGCTATTTACAAGCCTCCACACATACTCATATTCACAACGAATACAGTTACACTCATTTCGGCGTCCACACGCCGCAAACATCTGGGTTCCAGTCGAAAACCAGCGCTAAGGTTCATTCTGAATCCTGGCATATGCTGAACTGAACATCCATTTGATACAACCGTTAGGCACACAATAATATAAATTTAACGAATATGTACTAGTAATAAGTAATTAATGAGACCTATTGGCACCAAATAAAAGTTTCCTTCATTTTTTCTTTCTTTCTACGTGGCAAAGCGTTAGAGCATATGGGTCGCGGGTTCGATTCCTGTTCAGTGCATTAATATTTTATGCATGAATATGTATATTTGCATTGATCTATAATATGTATCTATATATATATTTAAAAAAATGTATCTAAGTATGTTTACAGCTTTCTAGAACGCATAATAAAAGATAGTTAAGCTATACCCAAAGTCTAGATAGTGCTTATTCATTTTATGAAAATTATAATAATAAACAACTGTATTATTTATAAGCTTTCTGTAAAATTAGATTTATGATTATTTTTATTTATTTAAACTACTTCAAAAATAAAATTCAACTCTTTTTTATAAACTTTCATCTTTGCGTCTCCATATCAGCTTGTTCTCAGTAGTTCGATTCATTAGTTCGATCGTCGAACTAGTGAGATTTTTTTTCTCATTTCGACCGTCGATCTTACTTTAATCTAGAAACCAAAAAACAATAAAATAAAATTTAAAATACGCTTTTACTAGTCAAAAACTGCCCCGACACATAGATATAGGTTGGAATCGTGTTAGGTCACTTGTGATAATGCACGTAGAAATGGAATACCGCGAAATCATAAACTAATAACTAAGACATAAAAGAAAACTATCTACATGTAACTATAATATTACCCCACTCCTGATGGGGTGTTTAATTGTTTTTTGGTTTCTAGATTAAAGTGAGATCGACGGTCGGACAAATGAGAAAAAATGTCTCAGTAGTTCGACGGTCGAACTAATGAGAAAAAAAATTCTCACTAGTTTGACGATCGAACTAATGAATCGAACTGGTGAGAAAAATTCTCCATATCTATTGAATTGTGACGTTATTTTGTCCCTATAATAACGAAAATATATGTGGAGCCTAGCCCAATGTTAAAGAAGCACTGTACGAACTTATGTATGTATAAATTTCTCTTACTGAGAACTTCACAACAAAGAAACGAAGGCACGGAGTCTGGACACGTGACCGACAGACACACAATAGACTTGACCTACTTACGTAGAACGAAACACCTTTGGTTATTTATGCGTTTAATTCGCCATCTAGGGTCAGTCGGGGTGCGAGGGATATGCTCTATGGGTAACCTTACACCCCGGCGCGGCGGCGTCTGTAGACCCGAGACGGCGTGCGGTTTTATTAGGTTCAAGCCCGACATAACCGCCCCCGCTGGCCGGCGGGGGGGTATCCGAAGGGATATCCGCACGAAAAAAAAAAAAAAGGTATATAAAACATACATATGAGGATGGGAATTAAACTGATTTCAATTAGGTTATTGTCACGTTTATAATTACTCACTACTAGTTAATGCCCGCGGCCCCACCCGCGTGGTGTAATCTTCCCGTGCCTATATGAAATGATCTATAAATCTGTCCAATGGTTTAGGCATGATTGAGTAACAAACATTCAAAAATTTTCATAAACTAACACATTTATAATACTAGCTGTTGCTAATAACTAATTTATTATTCTGAGCCGGTTTCCGCAACCCATCGGAACCTTTTGTAGTTATAAATAAAACCGGCCAAGTGCGAGTCGGACTCGCCCATTAAGGGTTCCGTAGTTTTTAGATTTGAGTTGATTGAATGAAAGATAAAATGCGGTTTACGATTTATGACGTATTAAAAAAAACTACTTACAAACCAATTTTCGTTGGAAGTTTATATGGTAATGTGTACATCATATATTTTTTTTAGTTTTATCATTCTTTTATTTTACAAGAGGGGGGGGACATATTTTACCACTTTGGAAGTGTCTCTCGCGAAAACTATTCAGTTTAGAGAAAAAAATATTAGAAACCACAATATCATTTTTGAAACCTATCCATAGATACCACACGTATGGGTTTGACGAAAAAAAAATTTTTGGGTTTTAGTTCTAAGTATGGGGACCCCCAAAATTTTATGTTTTTTTTTTATTTTTGTGTAAAAATCTTAATGCGGTTCACAGAATACATCTACTTACCAAGTTTCAACACCATAGTTCTTATAGTTTCGGAAAAAGTGGCTGTGACATACGGACGGACAGACAGACAGACATGACGAATATATAAGTGTTCCGTTTTTTGCCAATTGGCAACGGAACCCTAAAAAAGGAGTCTACGTGATATTCCAAATTTCAGCCACATTCAGTCGTTTGAGAGTGATTAAGTAACAACCATCCAAATATCTTTATTAACTTTCACAATTACTTTTAAGTTTACATAAAGTCTCAGGAAAGAGGGTCACCATTACATACACGTACCATGTTAACAATGGTGGCACTCAGCTTGACGGCCTCATCAGAAGAGGATTGTCGTTGCAGCAGCACGTGACACCACCGGTCCCACTAGTGCTGCGACCACAATCCCCCTGCCCGGCTATGCACTTGCTGACCCCTGAACGCAATCAAACCGAAACTGGATTACTATTTAGGGTTTTTCACAATCGTGCACGGTGGTACCTTTTTTATTTTTTTTTTATTTTTTTTTCGTGCGTAAATCGCTTCGGATACCGACTTCGGATACTGGCACGCGGGGGCCAGTGGGGGCGGTTATGTCGGGCTTGAACCGACTAAAACCGCACGCCGTCTCGGGTCTACAGACGCCGGGGTGTAAGGTTGCCCATAGAGCATATCCCTCGCACCCCGACTGACCCTGGGCCATCTCCGACCCGGCCGAATTATGTGACATATTTGTGTCATCAAATTTCTACCACCAGTAAGAATTTAATCAATTAACTATCAGGTTAATAAACTCATATCGAAATATATTCCAGAAAATGGCTACACGAGACTACAAGCGGCGAAAACCCGAATGAATGATTAAGACCGCCCCTGCGCCGTACAATGCGCACAGAGGCGGAGCAATGGACTGCTATGTGCCAAACAACCCCCAGTTCGGGTTGGCAGACTACTGCGGAGGCTGCCACGGTCTCTGCTGCGATCCGCTGCAGTGCACGTGTGTGGACAATCAGTTGAGAGAGTTCCCGGAGGAGGAGTGCTGCCAGGCAAGTCATCATGTTAACCGTTTTAGTGATATCTTTCATAATGTATATGTACACGGGATGAAAATACTATGGACGCTTATATTAGTATCAGTGTTCTGGTGAAATATTTCATAATATATATCTACACGGGGAAAAAAAAATCTGGACGCTCATAATATAAACTGGTACAGTTGGTTCCTAGAAGAACGGCAGAATCGTACCGTTTTTTTTGGAGAGATGTATACGTAAAATGTTGTATGAATTTCAAAAAAGTGTTTGACCTGTGAACATTTTTGAAGACAAGTAAGTTTTTTTTTATTCAGTTGTATACGCGTTGCTATTACCAATTTATTATATTAAGTAGGTACTGTGTGTTGTCGGTCGTGTATCTATTGTGTTCAGCAAACAGCTGAACATAGTAACGGCTACAACTTAGACCCCTGAAGATGCGACGGCAAATTTCGTTTTTTTTTTTTTAACAATATTTTTCTTCCAAAAACTAAATGCTCAGTTTATTTGAACTATACAAAAGTAGAATTGCAGAAATAAAGGGACGTATAGTCTGCGTCTGTTTCAGATTTTAAATAATCGTTTTTGAGCAAAGTAATTGATATTTCTTACTAAAAATGCTATTCAACTACTTATTAGGCTCTAATAAAATATTTTTAAATTTTGATTTTAGTCAAATTTATCGAATTAGTCGAATTTTTAGTCAAATGTTGTTTTTGAAATCTGTGCAATCATCATCTACTTTTGACGCTGACTGTGCAATTGATTCAAAACATTCTACTGCATCCAAATAGCCTATAAATTCTATACTACGTACTCTGCCTAAACTAACTATGCGTTAGTTTGAAGAAAGATGCGTCTTACAAATATTTCAGTAAGCATTATGCATAACTACATAGGCGGACTTAATGCCGCATCAGTTATTCAAGTTTATTAATTTGTGTAATGTAACTATACAACAAAATTAATTAAAAGGAACTTAAAATTAAAACAACTAATCCAATTAATACTAGAATACAAAATAAACCTAACATTAGTGATAAAATTAATTCAAAATCCACAATTTAAACAACCATATAAATATATCATAATATAATCAATCATATATATAATGTAAGTTTGTTTGTTACGCTTTCACGCAAAAACCACTGCACTGATTTTGCTGAAATTTGGTACAGGGGTAGATTAGACCTTGGGAAAGGACATAGGCTATGTTTTGTCGCGATAATCGACATCTACGCGGGCGGAGCCGCGGGCAAAAGCTAGTGTATAATATATGATCATTGAATAAAAGTGGTCCTGAAAGCATGTATTTTAACATCCCCAATAGAGCACGTAGCTAAAACCGCCGGCCATTACTCAGACTATAAGAAATTAACATAATTATCGCCCACGGAAACTGTCTAGTAATATCAATTATTAATTACAGAGTATAGACAATAATACTCATACTAGTCTATCAGCTAAATCTGTTGGCTCGCTGCCGCCGCCGACCGACGAGATTTCTCCATCCGTTATTTTGCCACTTGAACGTTTTGATATTCAAATCTTTTGAGATAGTTACCTTCGTTATGACTGCTGGTCAAAGTTCCTTCTTTGGGTGTACCCGAAGTCCCTGGTAAGAGACTCAAGTGGGATGAACACCGTGTGGTTTAAGTCAGTTCGATTCCGACATAGCCACATCAGCCCTGGTGAGGTGTTACTTGTTGGGGGTTTACGCACGTACGTAAAAAAAGGTATATAATGCAATTTGAAATTAAATTAAATAAAATTAAATTATATATCAGCGCCAGATCTCCATTAGCTTCTGTCCCAACCCACCTCACACCTTACCTGTACCATAATAACCACAAAATATAAAAAATTACACGGAAAAACCAGTCAATTAAAAGGAACCCTCGGCTTAATAGTTCGACTCGCAAGTCGAACGCGTAAGCCGAGGGTTCCGTACCTTTTTTTTTTCTGGGCCATCTTCGGTTTCGAGATGGCCCCCTTACTTGCTCTCCACTGTGCCATCTGCTAATCAGAAGGACACCTGGAAAGCTTCCGAACAGCCCTCAACAGGGCCGTCCTCGCCTCGGTCGGAGTTGGCCGTAGGCGGCAGCGTCTCTCCCACCCTAGGAGAGAGGCGCTACCGTCTCCGTTGCCCAGGGTGCACCGCGTGGAGTTCCCCAACCAAGCACACCGAGGGTTCCGTACCTACCCTTTATACCACCATAATAAAACTAGTATAATTGAAATAAAACTATTTTTAACGGATTCTATCGCATTATTTGATGTTATTTTATATTTTACATTGATCCCGACGTTTCGGTTGCATTTCAGCAGCCATGATCACGGGGAAACTTCTTAGTAGACTTTTTAGACTTTAGTATAATTTTTATTATTGGCTAGGGCTTTCAGTGTAAAGATATGGTCAAATTTAAATTTTCGCGAATTCTTGTAAGTACCAAAATTTACCTTAATTTTTAACTTTTTTTATTTTATGAAGTTTTTCCTTTATTTGTGCTGTAAGACCTTAATTTTTGCCAAATTTCGTAATTCAGTGCCAACGGGAACTACCATAAAGGTTTTCAACCCAAAAACCTATAGGGTACTTCCGGTTGACCAAGAATTGTCAATTTTGGTTAAAAGCAAGGAGGGAAAATTCCGAAAAATAAATTAAGGTAAATTTTAGTTCTTACAAGTTTTCGTGAAATCTAAATTCTCAAAATCTTTTGATTGTGTTGACTCAGGACCTTGATTTTTAAATACCTAATAGGAACCTCAGTATCTGGTATAAATTTCAACTTGCTAGGTCCACCCGTTCATGTGAAAATCAGTGGTGTGACACAGTGATCACAGAGAGACAGACATACGGACAAGAGAGTGATCTTTTATGGGCTCCTTTTTTGCCTTTTGAGGTGCCGAATCCTAAAAATACCAAAAATTAAGAATAAGCCCTTGGTCTCCCGGTGCGGTCCTAGACTTCTCGCTATTTATACTAAGCCGATTATTTTTTATATAGAACAATTCCTAATTTTAAATCAATCCCACCAAGAAAGGAATATACAAAAGAGAATAATTTGTACCATTCGAATGCGGCTCGGAATATTGAGAAAGGTACGGGCGAACCCACGATTCCGACCTGTATCGACCAGCTGACGTCTATATGTACAGGGTGCGCTGGATCAGGTTTCAAGGTATGAAGAAATCGATAGCTTGTAGATTGTATCTTGAATCAGTGAATGCGGATAGTGCTTCGTGGGGTGGCGCTAATAATCGGTTCGTATGGAGTAAATAAAACTTCAGTACTTCATGGTTTCAGTTTTCTGTGTTACCTGTTCATTCTTATGGGTAGAGTTCCGAGGTAGTGACGACCCACTAAAGTGACCACAATTTCGGAATGAACTTTACCATAACGAGAACCAGCCGGTTTTAGCATGCAAATGTCCTTTTTACATTCCCTAAAACCCTATTTACATTCACAGTTCCTCGAGCTCTCATCCGATCTCGGTGAAACAAGTACCGTTCGACGTAGCACGAGCTCTCCCATCTGATAGTAAAGTTTTCCGGCTTATAATCCACACAGTTTAGATTCAGTAACTGTTTAAACAGGCAATTATGAGATGACTTTAAAGTTAAATTATATAAGAACTAATATAGCGATAAGGGTTGCAGGTTCTGATGATCTGGTTCGAGTATTTATTTCAAACCTTACACTACATACAAAATACTGCATTACGCTAACGAAACATGCTACAAACTTAATGATTCCAAACTATATAGTATTTTATTTAAAGGTAACAAAGTTAACATTATTAACGGGTTAACAATCACTTTCACATATTTCACGAATGTTTTAGTATAGAGTTCCGACGAGAACTTACTGTCGGGAACATAATTAATAAAAAAACTGTTTTACAAACAATCTTTCATTCAAAAATCAGTAGTAATACTAGAAACGAAATTAATAATTTTATGCAACGGTTGTGCTGATTTCAAATGCTTGTATCCATTGAGATGTTAA
Organism: Cybosia mesomella; assembly: GCA_946251805.1. NCBI lineage: Eukaryota > Metazoa > Arthropoda > Insecta > Lepidoptera > Erebidae > Cybosia > Cybosia mesomella. Next base: position 4,162,542 of record OX276413.1, read on the forward strand.
GACCTCAATACTTGTATCGCGCCAGGTTCTTACTTTTTTGAAGTTTGAAATAAAGTGAGAACGAGAGTGTTTTTTTTATTCATGTTATTTTCGTCTTTTTATAGCACCAGAGTGCTTATAGTCCGGTCAATTTAGACATTCGCGAAGGTGCATAAAATCCCAACAAGCTGAAAGTCAGTAAAATACACACAGAATACATCTACTTACCAAGTTTCAACAGCATAGTTCTTATAGTTTCGGAAAAAAGTGGCTGTGACATACGGAAGGACAGACAAACAAACCCTAAAAAGTTCGTCATTACCATCTCAGCTTTGTGTCCCGATTGCATCCGAGGTCTATACCTCGGAGCCTAGAGTCCCGTTTCTTCTTCACTTCGCATGATCTTGGCATCCATGGTAGTGAGACCATTGGCACGCATACCCTCCCTTACGATACGACGTCAAACCAGCACTTTTCCGTCCAACCGGGGCCCGGCGGAAGTGCCATGACTAGAAATTTGTTACCGTCTTAGTCAGGCGGTTGCCGCAAAATGTGGCCGCACCAGCGAAGGCAACACTCCCACATTTTATCTGCAATGTCGCGGACATGGAAGCTGCCGCGGATGCGGGAGTTCCTCATGCGTTTTTAGTGCGTGACTCCACACATCCATCGCACATATGCATCTCCGTGACACGCAGCTCCTGCTTATGTCGCTCTAGTAATGGCCACGCTTCACAACCGGGTATGTAAGGACGCTTGTCCTTATGATGGTTTTATAGACCTGCCCCTTCAACTTAACCGGCATTTTACAGCCGGGGTTACAGATGAGACACAGTCATCTCACGCCACTTAGCCCATGCAACGGCAATGCGTGCTATACGTCGCAATCGATAAAAAAGTTATTATGATTATTTATTTTCAATGTGGATTGTAGATAAGTACTTACTCAATTATAAACTTACTATTGATTCATGATGATAATATAATAAAAATCACAATTGTTATATACACTTAATGATATCTAATCGTAAAAAGATTTTTTACATAAAATTTTTACCTGTAGTATGTTCGTGATGATTTTCAATCGTATCGAATTAGTAGCGTTATGTTTTTGTCCTGAAGAAAATCATAGAGAAATGTTTAGTTTTGGTTCCTGATCATGTTTACCGCAGTGGATGATCTACTTTATAAACTTTATAAAACTTGCGTTTAAGTCCTGCAGTCCTCTTAATGGTTTGAACGCGCGTAATGAAACTTGTCTTCAAATCATGACTGGATTACTTTTGGTGCACAACACAAGCATTAGATCAAAGGATCAAAGGCTGTGTACTATGTACCCTAGACACCTACGACTATATGGCTGTACCAGAAGGTGGTACATTGGTTTTTAGCTCGATGTGTATGTTTGTAAGTATGTAGGTATATAACGGAATATTTGACCTCAATTTTGGAGCACTTCAAATCAAAACATCATTGTGATTTGAAATTTTGCACACTTGTCAAGGACCGATGACCATAAAATAATTTAAAAAAAACTTTAAAATGTGTATTGTGCCACCCTGTGCTTTTTAACAATAAAGTCAATGATTTTTTATTCACTCTACTTCCTAATCTCAAACTCATTAACGATTATTTTAGTTTGGCCTTCTAGCAGAGAAAAAAAGTTCTCATTAGTTCCAAGGCACGAGTCACGAGGAGACATACTAATAGAAATGTTTTTTTTTTTTTTTTTTATCGTGCGGAAATCCCTTCGGATACCCCCCCGCGGGGGCGGTTATGTCGGGCTTGCACCGACTAAAACCGCACGCCGTCTCGGGTCTTCAGACGCTGGGGTGTAAGGTTACCCATAGAGCATATCCCTCGCACCCCGGCTGACCCTGGGCCATCTCACCACTAACAGCATCGCTCATCCTGTCTCCTCTGAAAGCAGAGGAGTACGGAGAGCGATGTGTTCCCGCCACGTTGGGTATTGGCCGACGATCAATGCCAACCCTATGAAGGGGTGAAGGGGAAGCCATTGACCGCCGCCCAGGGTGTACCGGCCGCTCCGATTCCGTTCCCCCCGGACTGCAGCGGGATCGGAATCGGAGCGACACTCGAGGAGGTTACCCAACACACACCCCAATGAAATGCACCTGATTTACACAAAAAATATTACATATGTACGTATTTAAACTAGATCAAATTGAATATCTTTGTGGTGTCATGTGCCCAAAACAGGACAATTCAGCGTCCCGAAACCTTTTTTAGGGACACAAAGACAGGTTACTGGAAAACGTAATTTTCCCATTCAAACCGGGATGTTCGGTCGAAACGTGTCGAGATTTTACTTTATATCAGCGAAATATTGCACACCTTCCACTTCTGGTGGCTTTAAGTAAAATATCTTCCTTCGAAGAGTTTGTTGAGATTGACAGTGGGCTAGTCCACGACTTAAAAGTCTCTCAGCGGGCTATGAAGCGAGCTATGCTTGGGGTTTATTTGAAGGATAAAACTCGAAATGAGGTCATCCGACAACGAACTAAAATCCGACATAGCTCGCAGAGCTTCGCAACATCTACCGAAGGACCGATGACCGATAGAGCAAACGAGTCTTAGAGTGGAGACCGCTGATCGACAAACGGTTGGTAGGATGTCCCCCAGCAAGATTGACGGACGACCTGAAAAAGGTAGCTGAGATAGACTGGATGCGCAAGGCGGAGGATCGGGTGCTATGGCGTACACTTGGAGAGGCCTATGTCCAGCAGTGGACTGCAATAGACTAATTGATTGAAGAACTTGATTTGGCGTTCTATCAGGTGTTCTGGACTGATAAACCGACGATGCGTAGTGGCTCTCCTTACTCAATTATTATTTTACTAGCATCGCAACGCGGTTTCACCGGCTTAAGTCTTGATCCCGTGGGAATATTGAAATAAAAACTAGCCTATGTTACTCAGGGATAATGTAGCACTCTAATGGTGAAAGAATTTTTGAAATCGCTCCAGTGCTTTTTGAGCCAATTCCGCCAATTCGTTACAAACATACTTACATACAAATCTTTCCTCTTTATAATATTAGTATAGAAGTATAGATAATTGCCGTCCTACAACACCGAATTACCACCCTAGTCAGTCGGGTTAGTAAAAGGTTTCGTCTTAAGTTTTCCTTCTTTTAAGCCATTCGGGCCGAATATCAGCCAGGAGCAGCAACGCCTCTCCTAAAGGAGAGTCCACGGGGAGGTTTCCCAGCACAACACACCAAGTGCTAAGCTTCATATAAAAATTCGATTCAAATAAAAATTCAATATGGTTGTAGTAATAATAATACCACTATGTCTTTGCACTTTTATCTGAAAGCATCTTAATATTACAGCAGGAACCCGAGAACTGCTGTCCAGAAAATGGAGAAGACCTAAACGCGTTGGGGGACAGCATCGGAGGGTGTGAGGTCGCACTCTCAGGAGAGGTAGCAGAGGGGTGGTCTGAGGACATGGGGTCCTTCTCCCTGCCGCCGTTGGAGTTGGACCCTCTGCCCTCCCTGTTTCCTTTTTCACCGTGTTCTGGATACAAGTGAGTAATTATTGTACTATTATATAATTTTACACATTTAACTCTCTTTTATCAGCTTGGTATATAATTACATTTGTATATAACGGAATCTTTGAACTCGATTTTGGAGGACTTCAAAATGTCGGATTAATTTGGAATTTTGCACACTTATCAAGTGGAAAAAGAAAACAAAAATAAATAATAGTAGTTATCAAAAATCAAAACACGTTTTGTTAAGAAGCGTGGGGTCTTCGTAGATGATCGTTTTAAAAACCCCAGGCTTTTTTAACAATAAAATAATCTCAAGACATAAACAATTATTATTTTTATCGTGTTTTTTAGTTTCTTAAACTTTATTTTTTATGTAAAACACGGTAATATGAATACACTCCCCCTGATGGTAAGTTGAAGACCACAGGCCAATAATGCTGGAATGGTGGTATTTAGTTTGAAGTTCTTAATGAACCCGGGATTGTATGAGGCCGTCATTAACAAAACAAAATTCAAGGTTCGGACAATAAAACCATTTAATTCTAGATGCAATTGTTTGCACCGTATGGGGGTGACGCCTCAACCCTTTTTTTTTCTTGCGGAAGCCCCCTCTGGCTTCAACATACCGGAGCTAACCGACTAAAACCGCACGATGTTTCGTCACATCGGCTTGTGTGGCCGGGGAATCTGGTGTGCTCTATAAAGGATATCCCAGAGACCCCAACCGGCCCCGGCCGCCAGCACAGGCGACCCCGACGTGTTGTTAGAGATCTAAATCCCCCCTCCCCTATGGAGAAGCGCTATATATTTATCTCAGTACTCATCTATCTCATCTAATATTCTATCTCATCTCATCTCGCACGGAGGAGTGCTAGACCTCTCCCGTACCTTTTCTGCCACCTCTTTTGCGCGCATCTGTACCTCGCAAGCACCAGGGTCTGCAGCGTGAGGCTTCCCGCTCCGACAGCTGCTTCAAGGACACGGCGGCGCTCCAATCACTCTAGGCACTCTCCCAGTGTGTGGAGCGGCGCGTCCACGGAGCAGCCCCGGCAATGGTGGCACTCGGGCATCGGCTCCCAGCCTACACGATGCAGGAACTTGCTGAAACAGCCATGCCCAGTGAGCACCTGCGTCAGCCGGTAGGATAGGCTACCGTGGCTCCTCTCTAGCCAATCCTCCATGACGGGTCTTACCGCCAGAATCTTGGTGACGCCTCAACCCTGCACTTTGTCTGATAGAAAAGGAGAGAGTGGGATTAATTGATATAATCGCGTGGCATTCTGATTCCGTTCCCGCAACCCATGGGAACCTACTCCAGGGATAAAAAGTCTATGTGTTATTCCAAACTATAACCTATCCCTGTACGAAACTTTCACATTTATATTTTTATTGTATACGATAGGATAAGATAAGATATTGTTGATTGATTACAACAGAGTAGCTTCGCTTACATATCATTAATTATATAAAGAGCAATACTGCAATACTGGTGGTAGAAATTTGATGACACAAATTTGTCACAAAATTCGGCCTGGTGGGTACCACCGTGCAAGATTGTGAAAAACCCTCCATAGTAATCCAATTTCGGTTAGATTACGTTCAGGGGTCAGCAAATGCATAGCCGGGCAGGGGGATCGTGGTCGCAGCACTAGTGGGACCGGTGGGTGTCACGCGGTGCTGCGACGACAATCCTCTTCTGATGAGGCCGTCAAGGTGAGCAAATGACAATTTTAACAATGGTGGCCATTGTTAAAAAAGGTACGTGTGTGTAATGGTGACACTCTTTCCTGAGACTTTACCTTCAGCCTACCATCAGGCGAGGTGAAGTCAAATTGACGTGTCCTATATACTTATATAAAAAAAAATAAGTACAGTATTTTTTATAAGCGGCGATAGCCCAGTGGCGTACGTAACGGACTGCGGAGACGAGGTCTCGAGTTCGATCCCCAGTCGCCCCGGGCACACACCTCTGACTTTTCGTAGTTATGTGTGCATTAATAAATGTTAATTATCGCTCTCTTAATAATGTGCCCGGTAGATGGCAATAGGCTCGCCCCCTATTACATTGGGACCTTAACATAACTGGCGAATCGTGGGTGTGTAATACACCTCTGCCTACCCCTTCGGGGATACAGGCGTGAAGTTATGTTATGTTATTTTTTATGTTACCATTTAGATTTGATATACTTACTGAACGTTGACTGCCGTACTAGTAAAAACTGTATGACAGCTGTCTAGTCTAGTAGGATAGGATAGGATTCCAAGTCTTTAGTTACGCACCTTTTTCCTACAGCCCCGTGCCCTATAAGAGAAGCGTGAAAAAGTATTCAAATTTCAAATTTATTTATTTCATGAAGCATAGGTTCCACAAAGATGTTATAATCATAATAATAGTTCAAGCTATGTTCCGCCAAAGGCATACGAAATATTGAGTTAGGTAAATCATAATTCATACAAAATAGATAAACATGTCCATGCAGAATTCAAATACATAAGTTAATTAGGTCAGAACGTAAAGTAAAAGCAATTAATGTCAGAATAATCAAGTCAATTGGAAAAATGACAAAATATTAAGAAGGTATGTCAAATGTTATATTTAGGGTCATTTTATAAATTTTATTGATTAAAGTTTATTTTATGAAGAGCTACAGTTTATCATTTAGGTACTCATTTTTGTGTTGGGTAACCTCCTCGAGTGTCGCTCCGATTCCAATCCCGCTGCAGGCCGGGGGGAAGGGAATCGGAGCGGCCGGTACACCCTGGGCGGCGGTCAATGGCTTCCCCTTCACCCCTTCATAGGGTTGGCATTGATCGTCGGCCAATACCCAACGTGGCGGGACACATCGCTCTCTGTACTCCTCTGCTTTCAGAGGAGACAGGATGAGCGATGCTGTTAGTGGTGAGATGGCCCAGGGTCAGCCGGGGTGCGAGGGATATGCTCTATGGGTAACCTTACACCCCGGCGTCTGAAGACCCGAGACGGCGTGCGGTTTTAGTCAGTGCAAGCCCGACATAACCGCCCCGCTAGCCGGCGGGGGGGTATCCGAAGGGATTTCCGCACGATAAAAAAAAAAAAAAAAAAAAAAAAAAAAAGGTACTCATTTACAGGGGTGTGTGTTGGGTAACCTCCTCGAGTGTCGCTCCGATTCCGATCCCGCTGCAGTCCGGGGGGAACGGAATCGGAGCGGCCGGTACACCCTGGGCGGCGGTCAATGGCTTCCCCTTCACCCCTTCATAGGGTTGGCATTGATCGTCGGCCAATACCCAACGTGGCGGGAACACATCGCTCTCCGTACTCCTCTGCTTTCAGAGGAGACAGGATGAGCGATGCTGTTAGTGGTGAGATGGCCCAGGGTCAGCCGGGGTGCGAGGGATATGCTCTATGGGTAACCTTACACCCCAGCGTCTGAAAACCCGAGACGGCGTGCGGTTTTAGTCGGTGCAAGCCCGACATAACCGCCCCCGCTGGCCAGCGGGGGGGTATCCGAAGGGATTTCCGCACGATAAAAAAAAAAAAAAAAAAAAAAAAAAAAAAAAGGTACTCATTTACAGAGTAATACGCTTTGGTGCATAATAATTTGACAAGTTTAGTCCTAAATTCAGGAACATTCTTACAAATTTTCATGTCATCTGGTAACTTTTTATAAAGCTTAGGTGCCATCACATAGACGCTTTTATGAAAAAAAGTCGTTTTTGATGACACCAAATGCAAATTCTCTGAGCGACGTTGACTTTCTACGCGCTTGAATAAGTGCATATTAGTCTTTACAGAAATGTTTACTTCAAGGATATAGAGAGATGGCAGGGTCCGAATATTGAGGCTTTGAAAATGCGGTTTGCAGGTATCGGTTCGATGCAACTTACAGATGGCTCGTATACATTTCTTTTGGGCTATGAATGCGTCGTTTATATTTTGTGGCATTACCCCAAAAGAGTACACCATATCGCAAAGTGGAAGCGACATAGCCATGGTAGGCTGTTAAGAGAGCAGTTTTATTTGCAATTCTCCCCAACTTATACAAGGCATAAGAGAATTTATTGAGTTTCATACAGACATTGTCTATTTGAGTTCTCCATGACATATCACTATCTACATGTAAGCCTAAAAATGTTGTGCAGTTCGTCTCCATTATCTTATCATCTTTATAATTGATTTCTAATTGTAATTGATTTATTTGTTTTAATTTAAATGTCATGGTTTTAGTTTTAGTTAGATTCATTTTTAAATTATTAGCATTTAGCCAGTCAACAATTGTAACAAGGCTTGTATTAATGTTATATTCAATTTCTTTATAATCACCAGTATTAAATATGACCGTGCTATCGTCAGCAAATAATGTCATTGGTTGGGGGATTATTTTAGGAAAAATATTTTAGAAAAAAAAAATGTAGCATATAAAGAGCAGTGGATTTAGATTTAATGTTGATTTGACTTATCTGAGTGACTTGTGTTCTGTCTTGTAAGTACGATTTTATAGCGTTACCTCTAATTCCGTAGTCATATATCTTACGCAGAAGTACGTCATGGTCCACATAATCAAATACCCTCGTCATATCCATATACATAGCTACTACTGGCTTCCTACTATCTATATTTTGATGAATTTTGTCAAGAAAATTGTATATAGCCAAGTTCACCGTTTTATGTTTCCTGAAACCCATTTGTTCATTGCAAAAAAGATTATGCTTCTCAAAAAAGTCATTGACACTGTTATATAAAAAAAATTCTATAATTTTAGAAAAGACTGGTATCAGTGCGACTGGCTGATAGTTGTTCACATCGATTTATATCGTCTTTTTTGTGCAGTGGCTTAACGATGGAAGCTTTTAATGCTTTCGGAAAGACACCATGTTCAATACAGTTATTAAAAACGTGACATAGTACAGGCGCTATTATGGGTCCTACTAATTTTATCACACTGGTGCGAATGTCATCATAGCCTGTGCTGTGTGTGTTCTTTAGGTTGTTGACCACGGTTAAAATGTCTTGTGGTATGATGGGTGGTATAAACAGGGAATTGTTAGATTTATTGCAATACAAATTACTAGTGCGTTTAATGTACGTGTTACAGGTATTACTATTAGATTGGATCACATCTATAAAATGATCATTAAAGCATTGGGCTATCATTTCCGGGTCTGTTATGCACCTGTCTTCAATATTTATCAAATTAATGTTCTTATTTTGAATGCTCGATTTCATAGAATTGATGACTTTCCAAGTTGCCTGAGATTTATTTGTGCTAGTATTAATGAAGTAGCTATTTTGAGCTCTTTGTGTCAGCCTGATGATACGCTGGTACCTTTTAGAAAAAGATTTAAAGGCCATTTTAGTTACACTATTTTTTGTCATTCTGTAGTTCCAGAGCAACGCTCGTCTCTTTCTACTGCATATTTTAATGCCCTTTGTGATCCATTTTGGTTTATTAATTGTTGATATTTTCTGTCTGACTAGCGGGAAACAAAGATCGTAAATCAACTTGAACAACTCAAAGAAAGAATCAGAACTATCATTAGGGTCATTAGACTCATAGACACATGAGAAGCTCAAACTTTCAATATGCTTTTTAAAAAGATTCATATTTTCTTTACTATAGTCGCGTTTTTTTATATAATAGTACTTTAAAATACACGTTTGTTGAACCGGAAATTTCATTAAAACTGCTTTGTGATCAACTCCAACACGTTAGATTTACAGTCACGTATGTTGTGGAGAAAATTATCTAGACAAGTCCCACTGCTAGGTCTTGTAATTTCCCTAATCTCCAACCTAAGATTAAACTCCCCTAAAACGCGCTCAAATTGAGTCGAATCCCTAGTTACTTGTAACATGTCAATATTAAAATCACCACATATTATCAATCTATGTCCATTCTTATAACTAAATAATCGTAATAAATACGTCAATTTATCAAAGAAAATATCTGTTTTGCATTTACCTGGAACCTTATAAACACATATTATGATAATTTTTGTTCAGATAGTTCTAGGGCACAACATTCAAAAACACCGTAAATGTTTATGGTTTTTACTGACTCAATTTCTGTGAAGCCTATATGGCTGTCTACTAGTATACAAGACCCGCCATCCCTACTATTTCTCGTACCTAACGTATAATTTGGAATATTTAACAAGTCGACGTCACTCAGCAGCATATTATGCTCAGTAAAACATAAAATATGTACACAAGTCCCCTTCCGTGCAAGAGAATCCAAACGTTCAGTTATTACGTCACTTTTAGATAAAAGACCATTTACGTTTTGGTATAATATACACAGCTTATTATATACGAAAAAAATGATGGTGCCCATTTCTAGGCGTACAAGACATACTTGGTGAGTCACAGCTCAGAAAATCACTAACTGAAGTACTTACATTGTTTTCTATGTTCGGAATATCAGAGTTCATGTTACAGTTGGTACATACTAGTGACTTTAAATTCATGAATATATTTGCCATACCATTATTGTTGATTCGACCACTATACTTTGAAAACATTGTGTAGTCACACGATAAATCTAAGTTCGAATCAAATACAGTAGCATAATTATAATTAAGTATGTCAGAGTAGGCCAGGTTATTAAAATTTTCTACCCTACAATTATACATTGTGGCATAGTTACTAAATTTGTATGTAGGTAAACAAAGTATTATATTTGTATGACTAATAGACAGCAGTGTATTCCTAATATTTTGTAACAGTTCCAAATAGTTAGAGCTTTGCCGGAAATCCTCTTCACCAATAAATATCAAACAATAGTCATTCTTTGTGTAGTGCACAAGCTTACGATGAACATCACTCAGAAGCTTTTTTATGCCACAATTAGGAGTTAAATAATGGCATATCCTGGTAGTTCGCAAACGTATCTATAGCTATGGACAGTAATTTATTCTTGTTGTTACTACTGATAATACACATCTTGTTTTTTTTGACGAATAGTATTATTTTTTTCTTGGTTTGACGGTACTTCAATATTTTTTATTGGAACATCTGATTGCGTGCCTGTTATATTCAACCTATGTTTTGGCATATCCTTATTGTGTATTTAGTGTTTTGTGGGGCGTTAATTTTTAAGTGGCGTTTTTACAATGTCACTCACTAGTAGTTTCGTCGCTTTTTTTACTAAGTTATGTTTGCAACTTATGTCTTCAATAGTTTTCTTGAAGTCAGTGTTCTCCAAAGACAAGTGATTTATTTCCTCATGTGCTGCCTCTACTTGTAAGTTTAATTGCTCAATTTGTCGTTTTAGTTTGCTAATTTCATCATTTTCATCGTCGATTATGTTAGTAAAGCTATTAGTGGCACCATCTATTGTTAAATTGTAGGAACATTCTTCAAAAGTGTCTGTTAAGGACTGCGATCTTGGTCTACGCAAGGTAATGTTCTCAGAGGTATTATCCATCCTTACACAATGATTCTAGTTATTCGTAATGAATGACTGACTTTCTTGAGCTCACCTCGAGATCACCCACACATAGCAGCAAATAAAACAGCTGATGAAAGATTAGAAACTTATCATCGTATCATCGAATCAGCAGTGACAATATATCCGCTCAGTACATACCAACAACATTAGATATGTTAATTGTTTATACATGTATTAAATAATTCTTTCTTTAAACAGACTTTAGAATATTTGAAATTGTAACGGTCACGACCTCGTATCATTCCTCGTTAATTTGCTTTTTCTCACTACGAGCACTTGTTAGTGTATATTTTTGTATTAATACTTTAATCACAAATCATCAAAGATCAATAATTGTTAGTCGTTATTAAAATTTATTTGAAATTGCTTCTGTCACTACGGTAGGTCGGTACATTTGCACATCCACTTTGTAATTTTTATTATATTCTTGATTTGTTTATTTCATTGTCTTGAATTTATTTGTAACGCAGTCTTCTAGATTTTATACATTGATTTTCCACAAATTTAATTATGTCAATAAGGTAAAAACTATTTTAAAATTCAAAATAATGCAGAGCTCTTTTTTGAATATACCATCGCTAGCTAGCGCCACCTAGCGGATAGTATAATGGCGTCCGGCCTTCATTTTATATAGCTTTGTTAGCATCTATAGTGATCGCCTTCAGACTTTGTTTACAGCTAACCATAACATATGTTGAAGTCATTGTCATGGTATCAATAAAAAAGCGGCCAAGTGCGAGTCCGACTCGCCCACGAAGGGTTCCGTAACAGCAAGTAACATAATAATTATTTTTTTAATTTTTATATTTGAGTTGATTGAATGAGAGGTAAATTGTAGTTTACGATTTATAACGTAAAAAAACTGCTTACTAGATCTCGTTCAAACCAATTTTCGGTGAAAGTTTTATCATTCTCTTCTTTTAGAAGTAACAGGGGGGGGGGGGGGGACACATTTTACCACTTTGGAAGTGTCTCTAGCGCAAACTATTCAGTTTAGAAAAAATCATCGTTCATCATCATTATATGCAATGCATTTTTTTTTAAAGACAGGTATTTCATGACGTGATCGCAGGTAAACTTACAAACTCTTCAATTTAACAATATAATGCAGGTAATAAAAAATATTTGAAAAAAAAAACTAAAATCACGCCTTTTTACTTACTTAGGGTACCGTACCCAAAGAGTAAAATGGGACCCTATTACTAAGGCTCCGCCGGCCATCCATGCCTCACGTTTTTCTGTTGCCGCTATAATAAATAATTCTTGAAACAAAATGAAATTAATAAGCAAGGGAAGAAACGTGAGTTTTGCCGTAATCCTGATATTGTCGGAAGTTTACGCGCATGTCACACATTGAAATAAAACTCCCATCCCATACAAGAAACCTGATTTTTACCGTTGAAACTTAAGACTGTTGAAATTTTCACAGGTGATGTATTCCTGTTGTCGTTATAACAACAAAAAATATAAGTAAGCAAAATAAAATTAATCTTTTAACGGTAAAAAAAAATGGAAAAAAAATCACGTTTCTTGTATGGGAGCCAGAAACGTGATTTTTTTCCATTTTTTGCTCGATATTAATAACAGTAACAGGTAGACGCTTGAAATATGCACAGAATATTTAGCTGTATATTCACTACAAAAATAAATAATTAAATTAAAATAAAATAAATTAAGGGGGGCTCCCATTGTACATATAATGGTACAGAACCATTCGTGCGCGAGTCCGACTCGCACTTGGCCGGTTTATATAGTCTCGGGTCCTTTAAGCAGGGCGTGAAAAAGCATCTGATGAGGCCGTCAAGCTGAGTCTTACCATTGTAACATTATCCGCGTCTGTAATGGTTACCCTCATTCCCGAGAATTTACCTTTAGCTTACCATCAGGTGAGGTGAAGTCATATTGACGTGACCTTTATATAAAAAAAAATATTTCGAGAGACCGTTAACGCGTGATTCTAAGTTTTTTTTACCTATTATATGGGGCAAACTTTTGAAATTATTGTAGGTATTATCATTGGTCCTTAAAAGTTCAAAGATTCTGTCACATAGGTATAACTAATAACAAGCATAGCTAATAAAAGGGTGTTAAAAGGTTTCAACAAATTTAAAATTTACTTCGTTTTTAGGTCGGTTAAAAAAACGCAGGACCTTGTCGGTCCAAATTCGAAAGTGCTCTGTATGCCTGTTAGCATACAAGTTACATCAAGTTACACCATCGTAAACTACAGTTAACAAAATTTACTTAAGTTATTTATAAAGAAGACGCCGCTCCGTGGTTTGAACGAATTTAAACTAGGCTGGGAACACTCAAAATATTTTTGTTTCGCCAAAAAAATAACATTCAATAACCGGTAATATAAACATTAACCGAATATGATATTTTTTTTTTGTTTATATCTTCACAGATATAAACAAAAAAAATATCAAAAAACCCTTTTTTTCTCTTTCTTTCTTGATAACGATGATGAATGCTGATAGCTGGAAGAAACTGTTACCGTCTATAGTTTAATTATTACTCAGTGGAAACATTTGTCCGCATATTTATGTATTTGCATTGGTCTGCATGTTTCTATATTACGTAATGTATTTGTATTTGTGTGTATTTGTTTTATAGCTACATAAAAATACCAGTGAATCTAAGTACCTGTGTTTCTCTGAGTTCTAGACCTCATTGCATCGTCTAGGTAGCGCTGTGTAATTTATTCCAGAATATTATTATACTTATTTATCAAATTAATCTGATAATTCATAAAATAAAAGAATTACTTAAAAATCTGTTTAAGATCACGTGATTTCTCGAAGTGAGAAATTTTAAACCGCATCTTTCGTAATCTAAGTTTAACAACAGTGCCATCACACGTATTCCGTTATTAGCAGAAGCGGTACAGGGGAATGCCGCGAGAGAGGTGGAGGGGAAGCTGCCGACGTCCTTCTCTCACTGAAGCATGCCGTCGTCCATAGCGACTGTGCTTCCGAAACCGTGCACCCTCAGGTATGCAACCATCTCTTTTACTCACAAATAAAATTACCTAAGCTAAACTGAGATAAATATATATTTGATATTTTTACTATCAGTTAAGTAGTTTCATCTCTTTTCAACTCGTAGAGCTTTCTGTCGTTATCCTTGTCTAACAAAAGGGGTGTTTTGAGGGAAAGTTGTATGGAAAACTGTGTGGAAATATTGGGTTCCGCCCTACCGAGGGGTCGGATATGAAATGATTGTAATTAATACGGTATCTTGGATTATTATTGAGTTTGCTTTATGAAAGAATATGTTTGGCTTCGTTGGATTTATTGAAATTACAATAGCCTCCGCGGTTTGTTAATGAGAAAGGTTTATGATTAAATTTAGAGTTTGAGGACAGAAAAATTGATCGGTTTCATTTTTGTTTGGTAAATGATTGTTTTATATCTTATCGATGTTCAGAGAGTTTGTGAGTGAGTAAGTGTTTGATTTCTTATGCTACTAAGGTAGGGAACAAGCACATGGATTGGACGGTAAGTTACACAGGTACACCCTGTGTGGGTTGCTTGTTTGGGGACTGGGGTGCTTGGTTGGGGACCGGGGTGCTTGGTTGAGGACCTCCACGCGGTGCACCCTGGGCAACGGAGACAGCAGCGCCTCTCTCTTAGGGTGCCGCCTACGGCCAACTCCGACCGAGGCGAGGACGGCCCTGTTGAGGGCTGTTCGGAAGCTTTCCACGTGTCCCTCTGATTAGCAGATGGCACAGTGGAGAGCAAGTAAGGGGGCCATCTCGAAACCGGAGATGGCCCAGGGTCAGTCGGGGTGCGAGGGATATGCTCTATGGGTAACCTTACACCCCGGCGTCTTAAGACCCGAGACGGCGTGCGGTTTTAGTCGGTTCAAGCCCGACATAACCGCCCCCGCTGGCCGGCGGGGGGGTATCCGAAGGGATTTCCGCACGAAAAAAAAAAGAAAAAAAAAGGTGTGTGTGTTGTGTGACGTATTAAGTCATAATTTGTGAGCGTTTGCTACTATACTAGCGTCACGCTGTGATGGCTGTTTTGTAGTGTTGCCCATTGCAAGACCAAGACGAGACTTGAGCCAGTCTTGGTCTTGGTCTTGCACCGATACCCCTGGTCTTGGTCTTGGTCTTGGTCTTGCACGCTCAGTCTCGGTCTTGGTCTTGGTCTTGCAGCAAGAGTCTTGCGAGTCTTGCAAGTCTCGCACTTATCAATTGCTTAGTGTGATTTAGTAAGATATGAAACATCGTAATGAAGTATGGAAACTTGAGATTACATTGACATAGATTCCTATGTCAATGACTTGACATCATTTTTTAAATATTGTCAAGATAAATAGTGATAGTAATCGTAATCACCATATATGGAAGGAAACATAATAAAGACAAAGTATGCAAAATACTATTTATTGAAATTATCAATTTTAAGCTCAAGAAACAATAAACATGGTAAATATCAGGTAGATTTTTAATAATAGTAATAATAAGAGAATTATTATAATAATTCTTTTGACCAAGAATTAATGCAAAGTAACCACCTGGCTGACTCATCACTTAACCTATTTCTGTGTTTTCTTATTACTAGTGATGCTTTAGAAAATAATCTTTCAGCGGGTACTGAAGTTGCAGATAATGAAAGAAATTCACGAGCCATCTTGGATAAAATCGGATATTCCGTTTCATGCGTCCTCCACCACTCTAAAATGTCTTCCGAGCTGGTGGCTCTCGGCTTACTTAAATACTCCTCCAACTCGTCAGTTTTCATTAAGCCACAGCCAGATCCTGAAGACGTAGAGGGACCTGTGTATAGCTTCTCGAAATCTATTATGTCTTCATCTTCAATATCTTCATCATGATCGTGAAGAATATTTTCAATATTTTCATTGTTCTGTGGAGACTTAGACATAAGGTTTATTGTACTTTTATATTGCGTATAAATTTCATTGAATTTGCGCAGGCTTTCTGTTTTTATTTGCTGTCCCCACGTAGTCATTTCGAAAGTCTCAGCTTTGTGCCTAGGGTCTAAAATTAAACTTGTACAGTAAATCCAGTTGCTCTTCTTATAATGCTTAAGCATTTTATCTCGGGCTGCTTGAAAACCCAGAACGAGCTTTTCGTCCACTTCGGTTCGATTTGGTTTCTCGTCTAATTGTTTTGCCATGGATTCAATTTTATCCAGTAAAAGATTGAATGACACAACGACTAGCGGTATTGTAACATATTTTTCTCCACCAAGTTTAGTTGATAAAACTTTAAAGTTTATTAGAAACTTATATATTTTGTCGAGTATTCGCCATTCAATTTCCGTGATTTGAAAATCGTTTAATTCGCTGACAGAAGTACACAATATGTTAATACCCATTCGGACTTTTATACCAAATCCAATCATATCATGTGTAGAATTCCATCTTGTTGGACAGTCAAGTATGGGATTAAGATCAGCTGGCACACCAGATGCTTCACAAGCAGAGTGGAACTTTCTTTTTAAGATCTCACTTCTTTTTATTTTACAACAAATACTGCGTAATTTTGTAATCGCTGTACGTGAGTCAGCAATATTTGGAATATGTTCTTCATCTTCTTCACTTTCCTCTTCATACTGCTGTTCTCTTTCTGCATTTTCAGTGTCACTATGTAATGCTAAAGTTTTTAATAAATCTTGTACACCAAGGTTCAAAATGTAAATGTGAGCAAAGCACCGGAAATGTTGATTGTCTGAGTCAAAATGTGGCATTTGTTTGCCAAGTTCAAACATAAATTGCGTATTTGCACTAGCGTTGTCGACCGTAATACCCTGTATTTTATCAACCAAATCATATTCAACTAAACATTCGTGGAAAATAGTTGCAATATCTTCCCCAGTATGTCGACCGTGTGAAGGCATAAAATCAAGGACTATAGATCGATATTTCCACTCGTTGTCTATATAGTGCACAGTGACGCCATAGTAACTCCTACCAGCAATAGAGGTCCATCCATCTATGGTAAATGACATTTTGCACGAGTAATGTTGTAGTCGGTTCTTAACATGAGATTGTAGTTCTTCAAATCGCTCTATAATCTTCCGTCTGAGAGTTGACCTTTTAGGAAATACCATCATCGGGTTCGGGCAAATGGATCGAAAATATTCTTGTGTATCTTCATCATCAAAAAATGAGAAAGGAAGATATTTTTTCTCAATCCAATGAACTGTAGCTGCCACAAAGTTTTCACTGCGGTTTCTAGAAAGTGCTGGCTGAAATAAAATAATAAAACATATTATGATAATTATATGATACAATACAACATCAATACTATGAATATTTTGTTTGTTCGTCGTTTAATTATTATTAATTAACAGCTTTTCACTAAATGTATTATGATAGTATACAGAGTGATCAACCCAAATGGGTCAGTGGGGAGAAGTTAGAAACTATGAGATATAGCGAGATTTGTTATTAGCAACCATGGCTTCGATTTTGGATATAATAATAATGACAGTCAAACTTTTCTTCTAACTTTCATACATAACCGGGAATCGAACCCGGTCGAAGTCTCTGTAAACAAATTCAGTTAATAATAATGACATTCAAACTTTTCTACTAACTTTCATACATAACCGGGAATCGAACCCGGTCGAAGTCTCTGTAAACAAATTCAGTTAATAATAATGACATTCAAACTTTTCTACTAACTTTCATACATAACCGGGAATCGAACCCGGTCGAAGTCTCTGTAAACAAATTCAGTTAATAATAATGACATTCAAACTTTTCTACTAACTTTCATACATAGGTAACCGGGAATCGAACCCGGTCGAAGTCTCTGTAAACAAATTCAGTTATTTTCGTTATTATTGTGAGAAGCGTCGATAGCTTAGTGGTTAAGGAGTCCCTTACTATTGAGAGGTCCCGGGCTCGAATTCTAGCCATTACACTACCGAATGTGAACCCACTCCTAGCACAAGCAATTTAGCTTAGTTGCAGGGGTTACCGGGAATATTAGTAATTAATCGGTCATAATTATGATTCATTTATCTGCATAGACCACTTTTTTATCTACATCGATATTTATGCATTACAAATTGTTTTGTTGGCGCACCAACGCAATTTGTAATGCATGGCGAGATATACGGCTCTGGGTCAGCCGGGGAGAGAAATGTGCACGACAATCTCCCACGCACAACCAATGACATGGGGCGGAAAAAAATGTTAAATAGGTATCTACCTACTTGTTACCAGAATTGCCATACTTTTATATGTTTTGTTGTTGGTAATTAGGTAGGTACCTAACTATAATTACGTATATTAACACTTAGGTAGGTATTTTTTCTTACCTGTCTATTTTCTCCATCTCTCATTAAAAACTTTGATATGGGCCCCTTTGTTGGCTTTTGCTTGATTAGTTGACTTGCAGGAAGTAATAGTCGCGATTCCTTCTCGTGAAAAGACAGTATGCTTCCTTAATCCTGAAGTATTTCTGTTCTTCATTTTGATTTCAACTTTCTTATGGTGGCATAACTTACATGTAGCAGTTTCAGTGGCATGAATTATATCGAAAAACTCATCAAATTTACTTTTTAGTCTTTTAGACCTAGTCCAACTCTCACTACTCTGACTAGAACTATTTGAATCTATGTCACTCATTTTAAAACCCGGTTGACTCTAAGCGCAGCTTAATCAAAACCAAAATGCATTTTTATCATGATGAACGCCCTTATATACAGCACATGCCGAAAGGCCAAAAGATACCTACATAACCTACGTTCGGCATCTATTGACAAAAATAATATCCTTCCAAAGACTATAAAAACAGAAACGTAATCTTAACGTAGTATCAAATTCCTCAAATCCAATCTCTGCAATCCGAGCAAAACAATAAAGTGACGGAGGTAACTAAGTGAATTCTATCAAAAGAGGAACGAAATTATTATTAATTGACTTCAACCCACCTTTTTTTAAGTTTTTTTAAGACTATTGCACTAAGCACTAACCCTATTAGGTAGGTTAGGTACTATCCCTGTGATCAAGTAGGTATAATACTATAACATCTATCTATCTTTATGGTGTGGCTACAATATTCATTGCAAGGACTATTGCAGGATTTGCAGGTTGCATGACAACTTGCAGGTTATCGTGTCCGTTCGTTATGAGTTATGACACTTTTGAGCACCCAGAAACTTAATTTAATTAGTCTTTGAAATGTCGGATACCTTTGACTTCAGAGCGGCAAAATCAAAAAAGAAATTCACTTGTCGCAAACTCTTTTAATATACCGCCACGTCTTTGTCGGTAAATATCAAAAATATCGTAGATTTATTGTATTATATGTATTAGCTGTACAGGGGTGAATTCAGGCGGAAATAGAATCTGGATATTCACTTTTTCCGATTTAAATCCATTAAATTCATGGAAATAGAATAATTGGATCACATAAAGTATAACTTTGATTCTCACACAAAACTCTATTTATTTTTAAAGCATTTATGTATCGATTTTATTTTAGTGATAAATAATTTCTGAGAAGTAAACTCATCATCACATTCATTGGTCACCTCTACAATTGGGCTGTTTAATTTTACGTAACGTAAGTATTTGCCGTGCTGGTTTGGTTCCCGGTGGAGTAGAATAGGACCACCCCATCTCTTTTCATGGGTGTCGTAGAAGGCGACTATGGGATAGGGGCTGTTCTACATCCGACAATAAACACACAGCCCAAGACAAAGTGCCCAATCGACAAAATGTTGGTGTTAAATACTCCTCTGCCTACCCCTTTGGGAATTACGGGCGTGAGCATATGTATGTAGGAATGTGTATTACGTATACAGTAATATACTTATATTACTGGTGGTAGAGCCCCGCTGGAACCGTTAGGTGTCAGCATGAATGGGCCGGCTCGACCGGGTAGTTACCACCCTGGCACAGAATATCGACGTAAAATAACAGATCTACTGTTGTGTTTCGTTCGGTAAGTGTCAGTTCCGGAGGCCCAAACTCCCATCCCTCCTCTTCCTCTCTCCCCTTCCGCCTCCTTTATCCTGCCTTTCTCTTTCCACCGTCTCCTTCAGGCGGTAACGCGTTAGTAGCAGCCTTGGTGTTGCAAACGTCTATAGGCTACGGTGACCACTTTCCATCAGGTGGGCCGTAGGCATGTTTACCGCCGTAGAAACATAAAAAAAAAAACAGACGTAAACTGATTTTGATGAAACTTTACAGTAATATTAGGTACCTACCTACCTACCCACCTACATAGGCTAGATTTTTTGCAATAACCAACGTACACGTTCAGTGCAGTAAATAGTAACAATATTCAATTTGATAATGAATTAGTAGGTACCTACCTAGTAACCTACCTTGTATTTCAACACTATTTACACAAATAGCAATTAATGAAAAAATAAATATATTTATAATCGTCTTATTCGATTCTGATTAATCAGTAAAAACGCGCCCAATCCGTCCCCTTTCGCCGGTGTCCTTTGACGGCAGCCATAATGTCGTTTTATCTCTATATTAAAATCTTTATTTTAAAGCGGTATCTCTTTGACAAATGTTACACGTGGAGAGTAGGCAAAAAGCTTTAGCGTGGCAAGTACATACATTTCCATGTGCCAAATAGGCAAAAATCGGCGGTATAATGGTATACGTACCTACAGTCAGTGATAGTTGATGAATCTTGAGACCTTTAATAGGGGCTGTCAATGAAATAATAGGTACCTACAACAAATGCATAGATCGATAAGTGCAAATAAGTGCAAGTCCTCTTTGTATCTACATGAAGCTTAAATAAATATAAAGGACTTCGAGTCTTGTGTCACATAAGTAAGTAGGTAGGTACCTACTTTACATTGAAACTGCATATTCTCATAATAAGCGTCACGTCGTCGGCGGCGGCGTCGCCAGAACAGAACCGAGTGTCTTTAAAAAACGTTCGTTCCTCTGCCGAATGATAGTGGCTAGTGGCCTACCTACTTCTAAAAATATTAAAACACAAACCATTCATATTACACAGTAATTTAAAACAATTGAGGGACACGCGCCTATTACAGATTATGAATTAAAAAATCGTGTGTGTGTGTGTATCTACTTATTCTCGGGATAAAAAGTAGGTAACCTATGTGTTATTCTAGGATCGAGGCTCTAATGTAGCTCTGTACCAAATCCAGAGCCGTTGATTGAGTAACAAACAAACATACAAACATCTTCACAAACTTTCACATTGACACTGCGCAAGTCGCCGCTCGCGCTGATTGTCGGTAACTAGTAACTACCGACAATGAGCGCGATTAAGTACCTAGTGTACCTACCTGCCTACGATGAAAAGAACTTCAGTCGTTGGCTAGCGCGGCTTGTGCCACGTCTATATTGGCACGCACGTCAGACATCGGGTCGTACGGCTGCCAGTGGTATGATACATAGGTATAACAACATGTGGCAATTTGTCTCTAAGGGAAAATGGAATAGGTACTAATTACCGCCTGTGCTCTTCATTAACTAGGGCTTTAGGTTCAAGGTCAGTGAAGTTTCCTTTCTATTTACCTACGCTAAACATAGGTAGGTATAAAAACATACTACAAAAAAGCAACAGGTAAGTATGGTGGTAAGTACCTTATCTCATCATCATTCTCTGAGCCTTTTCCCAACTCAGTTAGGGTCGGCTTTCTAGTCTAAGTTGCGGCTAACTACGATATTTTCCGTGAAGCGACTGACGTCGGACCTCCACAACCAATTAATTAGCGATATTGAAGTTCTGTAGTTAGACTAGTCGGACTTTTGAGGGCTCCAACTACCCGTAACGACTGTCACAGATGTTCGTATGGCAACCGGGACCGACGGCTTAACGTGCTCTCCGAGGCACGACCAGACCAATGCAAATACCCATTTCCATGCACACAAATATTTGCACTGAGCGGGGATCAAACCCGCGCCTCCTGCGTACCGGTCGCGTTCACTACCACTACGCCACGGAATAGGTAAGGTACCTACCACAGCCTCCGTCTATCATTCTATCAGTAGGTATAGACGTAGTAGGTACCTAGGTACTATTATTTATTCTGTGGTATAGAAACTAAATACCTAGTACCTACATACTCAGGTATTAAAAATGCTCAAATCTCAGTTTGACTTCACTGCAAGACTGCAAGAGTCTTGCAGACGTAGTCTTGTCTTGCGCAAGTCTTGCAAGGGTCAGTCTTGGTCTTGGTCTTGCAAAAAATAGGTGGTCTTGGTCTTGCAAAACTGCAAGACCAAGACCAAGACTGCAAGACTCTTGTTCTTGCAGTCCGATTTTGGGCAACACTACTGTTTTGACATGTTAAAATGGTGATGTGAAATGTCAATTTAAAATAGAAAAAAATCAAATCAAATGCGAGTCACATCTATAGTTTTTTGGATACATAATTAATTTTTTTTAATTCGAATTTCGAAAAACATAAATAGGTACCAAGTTGTGTCGTAAATTAATACTTTTTTTTTTTAAAAAAAGAATACCAGTAACCGAAATTACAAATTTTCCCCCTAACCCCCCCAGCTGAGCTTAATTGTTTGTGTTAGGAGTGGGTTCACGTCGGTAGTGTAATGGCCAGGATTCGAACCCGGGACCTCTCGATCGTAGGGTCGACTCCTTAACCACTAAGCTACCGACGCACCTCACTATTGACAATAAAGAACAGAAATTTACTCCTTCAAACATAGTATATATTTTTACGAAACTTCATGAGCGGACAAACGTCAAAACGACCATCATAGCGTACCGCTTTTTTTACGTGCGAAAATTACGCTAGTTTAGTTTTTATATTAACAAAGTTTTAGGCATTTATATATTATAGTAATATATATTAGGCCCTTGATTTTGGATCAAGATAGTGGATAATAACCGGTCCCTCTCAACCAACAGATGATGGTGAACAGTGGAGCTGGCTACCCCTACTACGAGCACTACGGTGGCGCCCCCCTCTTCCCAACCATGAGCGTCAACGTATCCATGAATATGACTATGCATGGATGTCCTCCAGAACAGCTATGTTCACAGGTACCTGCATATTACGTGGATCCCACCATAGGACAGGTCAGGTGAACACATCATCATCATCTTAGTGTCCCGGTTACTTAAGAGGCTTTCTTCTCCTTTGGTTTGGCGAATACAGCTTTTATGGGAGCAACTGCCATCTGAGCTCCCAACCCCGAGAGGAAAGCCAATGGCAATAGGCTCGCCCCCTAGTACATTGGGACCTTAACATAACTGGCGAATCGTGGGTGTGTAATACACCTCTGCCTACCCCTTCGGGGATACAGGCGTGAAGTTATGTTATGTGAAAGCCTGCGCCAGAGCCTCGTCCGTCCGTCAATCAGCAGGTGTATACTTTCCGGTTTGCAGGTAAGGTTGACTTTGACCCCGTAAATGTTAGTGGGACCCCAACATCACCCCACGGATCAGGTCATCTTGAAAATAAATACGAAATTGTCACTTTTCTAGTAAGAAAAGGTAAGAAATGACCTGTGTGGCGGTAAGACAGCAGAACTTTCGACGGCTACGTAAGAGGTCGCGGGATACATTCCCGCATAGTATGAATCACTATGTCACTACATATTATAAAGCAAAGTCCTTCGCCACGTCTGTCTGACTGTCTCACGGAGTAAGGAAACATAAGGTGGTCTGTCTGTTTGCGATAAACTCACAAACTACTGCACCAATTTTCATGCCGTTTTCACCAACAGAGTGGTTCTCAAGGAAGGTTTTAGTACATAATTTGTCAAGTTTTTGTATACATTGGCTAAAATACCTAATGATATTTGTTGGGGGTGTCGAAAAAAAAATAAGCTGCCTGGGAGCTTTCAACGAAAACGCTCCCTAAACCCTTTGAGATATAACAAAATGATGGATGGTGGAACTGTGTATCTTATATAGGTCGTGGTGGTGGAATGGGCTCCCATGGGTAGCGGGAAAGGGATCAGAATTCCACGCGGGTTTTTATATATATGAATAATGTCCACTTACATTGTTTTATAAGTATAATATAACTGGCGAATCGTGGGTGTGTAATACACCTCTGCCTACCCCTTCGGGGATACAGGTGAAGTTATGTTATAATATGTTCCTACTTATGTACTTATTTACAAAAAATGTATCTAACCCATTTACAAGCTAGTTACGCTTACCATGGAGCAATATAACCAAGCTGTGCTTATACTTGTCTAAATAGCGCTGTGTAGTATTTCAAAGTACCACGGAGGATTAATCTCCATAAATAAAATTAAAATTTGATTTCTCAATGAACAAACAAGCCTATGTGTTCATATACACAAGACAAAAAAAGAAAAATCGGACTAGCCATTGAGGAATTATCACCGTCAGAAAAAGGGTGTAAGATGTCCCAATTGTCCCAAAAGGTAGCCCCCGCCCCGGTTAAGTAATTACCATCAATTAAAACTCGGTCTTTTCCCACAGGTACAATGGAATCAAAACGCCTCATCACCATCAGTAAACGTCGTCTACCCTCAAACGCAAAACGTGATATCCTCCTCCCCCTATCCGTCCGCAACGTATTCCTTCACAGCCGACTTCAGAGCCCCAAATCAGAGCGATCCTCTCATCACGGCCACTTCAACTTTCAAACCTCTACTCCAAAGCCCTCAAAAACCAAATCCTAATTACTCAATCTTTCAGCAAAAACCTAGCTTTCCTCAAAAAACCTTGGGACAGACGATTAAAAGATCGCCTACGAAGCTGTACATGGAGACGCAGAAGGAACAGAATATGGGCAATGGGTATATCTTAAATCATCAAGGACAGATGCATCCTCAAGAGTACGGGTACACTGCGTGTGTCAACGCGTCGGGTAAAGTACAGGTTTGTCGGACTTATTATATGGTTAATGACTTCTTAAATGGAACTTGTTGCGCCCGGCTTGACGTAGTTCATTGTATTAACCAACCATCTCCAAGGCTCATCTCATCAAAGCGAGGACGCCGCAGACTCATCTACGCCCGGGACTACCGACTTCCATGATCGGGGCCTGAGGACGGCAGTTGGCCGACTCGCCGTCCTTACAGAAGCAGGTCGTGGCGGAGGCGTGTCGTGTGTGTCCTACACACGCCTGCACACTCACCGACGCGGGATAAAACCCGACCCCACCAGGCGAGGCCGTGGTGGCGGCCAAAGTCCGCCGGTAACCCTGGGGTTATATTGGAAGTCGAATTTAAAAAATATCTCAAATTGTGATATCGATTTAAAACTAAATATTTAAAAGTTTGAAATCAATAAGCGTTGATGGCTTTGTAGTTTTCTTCAGGCTTCGAATCCTGGCAATTAAAATACCGATGTGAACCTACTCCTAACACAAGTAATTCAGCTTAGCAGCCATGGAACGTTATTTGACAGCCAAACGACTCATAAAAATTCTGAGCGCTTGCAATAATTGCGATTGAACTGAAAATTGCTGAGTCACAGTTCACGATTACAAATGAATTGCCAAAAGTCCCCACCGATCGTCAAATAAGTTATTGTTTAAGATTGAACAAGAATATCGGTAATCAAACCAAAGAGTTTTCTTTGAAAATATTGTTGTTCTTTTATCGTAGGTAGGAGCACTGAGTGGTTGTTCAGAAGACGATGAACATAAACCGAACCTGTGCAGAATCTGTGGTAAGACGTACGCCAGGCCGAGCACCCTGAAGACACACCTTCGCACACATTCGGGAGAGCGGCCGTACAGATGTGGAGACTGCAACAAGAGCTTCTCGCAAGCCGCCAATCTTACTGCACATGTGAGGACGCACACTGGCCAGAAACCATTTAGGTAATAACTGACTGAAATTCCGCTGAGAACCAAATATTTATGAATGAATAAAGATTTTCCGTAATTTAATTACATCACTACTTGGAGTCACACCAAATAGCATTTAGATATTTTATCAAAGCGGCTGCACACAAGGCTATTTGCACATTCGACTACCGTTATGTATTTCTTTTTTTGTAAATATTTAAAGAATCTGACTAGAGCCGAGATCCTTGTACGAACGACGAATGAACTTGTAACTAGAGCAACTTAAACATAGAAGACGTACTTAGTGGATGAGTTTTAAAGTTTTAAGTGTCGGTTATTTTCGAAGGTGTCCAATATGCGATCGTCGCTTCAGCCAGAGCTCCAGTGTGACGACACACATGAGAACGCACTCCGGCGAAAGACCCTATCAGTAAGTATATTCTAACCATTTACTGTCCATCAGCAACATGGAACTGATGGAACTCAGCAAGCGTATGTGGGAGGCAACCGATGACCCCGTGCAGGCAGTTTTGCAGTTTTCTCTCGCAAATGCTTTCCATATCGAATGGCCTTGATATGGAAAGTCTTTGCGCGAGAATATTCTTTTAATTTATTTTAGTGTATTTCGTTTCATTTTAATAATTTTAAAATTAAAGTAATCACAAGTATGAAATTGAAATCTATATTTAAACTGTTTATATAACTTATGCGGTAGGGTGTTTCTAGGGGATCAAAACTACAAATCCAATTTCTGTTAGTTTTCAGATGAACAATAATGGCATTTCATGCACATTTTAAACCGACTTTGGAAAAGGAGGAGGTTTTAGGTTTTCCATTCGGATATTTATATATTTTTTTATGTACTTATGTTCGATCCACTTCGGTCATAATGTATATAGAAGGCGCCATCGTAATGTCAGCGCTGCTCATCATATGTTTAGCATGTGATGGGCAGCATTTATGTTGAGATGGCGGTCTGTTGAGGCTCGCACACCTATTATCTATATGAGATGAGAGATCCGATTCTCAGCACTCCATGGATTCACCGTGCGGTCGCCGGGTCCATAGCGTGGTACAGAGAGGAACACCATGACGGCGACTGGGACTTGCGACCCAGATGTAGGTTTAGGGTGGCCACCTTGTGATGCATCAGCGCTCACCTCCACCGTCAGTAGTGTTCCCCCCCCTACCTATCCAAATTTGGTACGATCCTAACAATGCCGCTTTTGATATATAATTATATATATATATATATAATTTTGTTGTAACCTATTTGTGCGTGTCCTTAATAAACTTATTTTCTTTTCTTTCTTTTTACTTTTCTTATTATTTAAAAAGTTTAATAAAATTATTCTTTTATTTAAAAGAAAGATATTTGTTGTTTTTTTTCCCGAGCCCCCGAAACTGATTACGCCCGTCATTGGTGGTATCCTTTAAGTATGGTACTTCAAATTCAAGCTGTCGTGAAATTCATTCAAATCACGAATTATTGATTTATTAAATGTTACAATGTCTGCTTACAGATGTAGATCCTGCAAGAAAGCATTCTCGGACAGTTCAACGTTGACGAAACATTTACGCATACACTCCGGGGAAAAACCTTACCAGTGTAAATTATGTTTATTGAGGTGAGAACAATTTTCCAATATTCTTTTTAGTTCCTGGTAGTTGAAATGTTCTACTTCCAATATATCGACTATGTGAACATATTAGCTCGATGATGTCAAAAATATATTTGCATCCAGAGCTTGCACTTTGAAACCCAGATACTACTTTTCTACTTCTCCACAATTTTGATTATACTTGGCTTCTACGGGAGCAATTGCTATCTGACTCGAGCGTCAGATACCCCGAGAGGTAAGCCTGCCCTAGAGCCTCGTCCGTCAATCAGCAAGTGAGGTTGGCTTATGTCCCAAACATCTTGGTAGAGCCCCAAACACCCTATTGCCTTCCGGATTTCACGTGCTTACAATGTTTCAAATCGATAAGACAATTTATTAGAAGTTGGTTGAATTCGAGTTCAAAGATTTACTGGACCTACTTCGTTTATCAAGATAGCGCTGTGTAGAATAACCTAGAATATTTATTTTACTTTGCAGGTTCTCCCAATCAGGTAACTTGAACCGCCACATGAGAGTTCACGGCAACATGTCGAGTGGCATGCTCGGCTGACACTTGCAGAGGTGCGGCCTTCCCGCCGTATACATGTAGGACAACAACACCAAAAGTTGAAATATGGGAACTTTATAACGAGGCAACAATTTAATTGGGCCGTATGTCTTGTTACAAGTGCTCATAATAAAATAAATGCTTAGATATGTCATTAAATTTAAAAAATGAATGCTTGACCATAGATTTGTATTATCTAGATCAAAGACGCTAGTAACATGCGCAAGTAGCCCAAGAACATTAAGTATATGATTATTGCAAACGCCGATGGAAAGATTAAAATAGTTAAGAAGATAGAGCGTTAAAAATTGAAGCAGAAAGTGAGAAGAAACCGTGTCTACATTCTTGCAGTCTTACTTATATACATATCCATATGCTAATGTGAGATAGCGATGAATACTTAAATGTTTTTACTACTTTCAAAACATTTACGTACATTAGTCGAGCAACTGCTGAGAATGTGGAAGTTTTTCACTTGTCATGTCACTTTGACGGTTTTTGAACTCAAAATTCGCCAAAGTGAGTAGAGATAACGCTCTACAAAGTCGAATTCAGCATCAATTTCTGCACGATGTGCTGAAACAAAAGTCTCATACAAAGTTCGGTGTAGGTATTAAATTATATTAAAAATTTAATTATAATGGAGTTCTGTGTAATCAGTGTAAAAAAAACTAATAAATTAATGTACTTGTATAGAAAATAATGTAGCGTAACATGGATAGAAGTGTCCATACGCAGTACGTTGGTCAGTCTGGAACATTAATTCATTGTAGAACATTCGGCTACATTGGAAAATATTTTAAAATTTTAAGTATTTCGTAACTCGACAACAGATTGCGCGTCAATACATAAACATAATATCAGTGCTGTTATAATCTGTATCTAATATAATAAAGCTGAAGAGCTTTTTTGTTTGGTTGAACGCGCTTATCTCGGAAATCTATCTATTATTTTTGTGTTATTTACCCCATTTATCGAGGAAGGTTATATATATAGGCTATTTGTCATCACGCTACTACATAGGAGACCTGAGCAGTAACCATAAATATCAGGCAAATGTTCATACATTATCGTAAGTAATAAATTACGGGCATATTTGGGATAAATGCGTGCGATGGGGGTGAATTATGCCATGAGTCAAGCTGCGGGGGATAGCTAGTTTTATAATATAGCGTTATGTTATAGGCAATTATCCAGAATCACTTCTCCATTCGAGCGCAAATTCTGGTTGCAGGCGATTAAAGTTTGCATTTTCCAGTCTGGAGTCCGCTCTGCAACTAATCATGCGAAGTGGAGAAGTAAAAGCCGGAAAGCATACCCCAGGCTCTGAGGTGAAAACCTTGGATGTAACCCGGACTTAAGGCTAAGATGATAATGATATACCTACTCGAATATCCGAGGTGACAGGCTCTGATACAAACGCGATCATCTCGGAATGATAATGGATTAAATTCTATGAATCTCAATCAGTAGGTAGGTGTTACGAAAAACATTTAACTGTATCGCATTTTTTAGCCAAATCAACAACCAATCTCTTCCATTAACTATGATAGATAGCAAAATCTTTCTTAGCTTTCCATGGATTCACCGTGTAGAATGCACCTAGACGAAGTCACCTGAATGTCACTTTTTCTACAGGCCCAGGTGCCCGTCCATCGCCTGTCTATCGTATATATATATACCTACTACTAGACCTGCTGTACGTAACAAAAAAAAATGGTTTTCCTATAGATTCAGATCGGAAAAGAGAACATCTAGGACGGGATTTGAACCCGCGACCAGTCCACCAGACAAGCTGTTAAGAACAAAAATTGGGTCACGGTTCCTGGGTGAGGCGGCCATGAATTTTGTATTTCGTATTTGGAACGGAATGCCAGATAAATAAGATAATGAATTTTGACACTTCTCTGTGTAGGCATAGCGCTAAAATGTAGCACATTGTTGCTGGTCAAGTAACATCTAGGACGGGATTTGAACCCGCGACCAGTCCCACTGGTCGCGGGTTCAAATCCCGTCCTAGATGTTCTCTTTTCCGATCTAAATCTATAGGAAGATATTGAAGAAAAACAAAAGGTCTCGCAAAAGACCGCTATTTGACCAGCAACAATGTGCTACATTTTAGCGCTATGCCTACACAGAGAAGTGTCAAAATTCATTATCTTATTTATCTGGCATTCCGTTCCAAATACGAAATACAAAATTCATGGCCGCCTCACCCAGGAACCGTGACCCAATTTTTGTTCTTAACAGCTTGTCTGGTTTATACAATAATATACATCGAAGTCAATATATGTGTATAATATAATTATTATGTAACTACTTAGATATATAGACATCGCTCTTGTAAAAATATATCTCTGCAAATTAGGTGCTAGGTAGGTAAGTACTTAATCAGTTATTAAATTCTTTATACCTACATTATGTTTTATTGTAAATAGGACTTATATTATGCTTGTCGTATACATTGTAAATAGCTGTACCTACTTAGGTAAGGTTTTTAGAAATAAGTTTGATAATAATTCAGTATTAATCGATCTAGTCATTTATAAATATAAATAGGTAATTCATAAGTAAGGAGTTATCACTGTACCGGTGATATATAAATTGTAAAGAATTATCAAAATTGTTGAAAACCCACCACTAAACATAGGTACATCTGAGGTTGCGAACCGAAGTTACGGACACTTGGTTCCATGAAATACTAATCGGGCTGAAGATAGCACACATGTCACGTGAAACGTCGTGCCTAAACTAGCCTAAACCCTACCGAAAGAAATCCAAAGTTACTTATAATTTTTGTTTTTTGCGCAGACCTGAAGTTTCGGATGCATGTTTCATGGTAGCCCTCTGGTTATATTATAATGAGAAACGCAAAATTTATGACATAAAGAGGAACACAGACTTCTATGCACCTATACCACAGAATAAATATAGTACTTATTTATTCTTGTGCCTATACCTACTTATTAGTTCATAACAAAAATAAAAAATATTGCGGGTGAATGTAGAAGAGTGCGAGGGTGAAAATTCATAGGTACCTAAACATAAATAAAAAACCACTTGCACATGACATACATGACAAACCACAAAGATGAGGTACTTACCTACATACCTAAACTTCCAATAAATGTTATACATTTTCAAAAACACTTATCACTCGCTATGCACAAATTACGAGTAAATATCCTAAAATACGTCGAAATTTCGAGCCCAGCCTGCAAAATAATAATATTTGTAATAAAAAAAAATACTAATCGATAGATTTTCAATAGCTCAATTCAACTACGTTGTCCTTTAAAATTGCTCACACTAATTATTTAATTAAAAATCAATAAAGTCGTTGAAAACAAATTCATTTATCCGTACTTTCAAACTCCTATGTACTAACTGTACTACTAACAAACTGTACTTGATCAATTATAAATGCAACTTAAGCAGTTTTTTAACACTTTGAGCAATTTAAAATATTGTATATATCAAAATATATAGGAGTTTGAAAGTACGGATAAATGTTTTTTTTTTTCAACGACTTTATTGATTTTTAATTAAATAATTTAAGGTGAGCAATTTTAAAGGACAACGGAGTTGAATTGAGCTATTGAAAATCTATCGATTAGTATTTATTTTATTACAAATATTATTATTTTGCAGACTGGGGTGGGGGTAGCTTAGACTGAGAGCTTATTCTCAGTCTACGTTGCAGCCTGTATAGTTTATTTATTACCTATCTATTCTGTGGTTATAAGTATCTAGATACATAGAAGTCTACAGTTAACGTATTAACTACAATACAACAAAAAAAATAAAGCATGTGTTAATGTATTATCGTAAAAATTCCTTATTGATTATAAAAGTATTCGAACACCAATGTTACCCGATGTATGTCTTATCTGTGTAAATATGTCTCTGTAACGATGCAGTTTGAATTGTGGAATAAAAAAGCTTAGTAAAACCATTCGTTAACTATTTGGACTTATTTTTTATCCTGTGCAAACCTACTCATACTCATCTACTATACTTACGTATCTTTTTTTTTTTTTTCGTGCGGAAATCCCTTCGGATACCGCCGGCCAGCGGGGGCGGTTATGTCGGGCTTGAACTGACTAAAACCGCACGCCGTCTCGGGTCTACAGACCCTCGCACCCCGACTGACCCTGGGCCATCTCCGGTTTCGAGATGGCCCCCTCGTGTTTGGGAACCACGGTGTCCCCGTCTTGCCCCGGTTTGGGGGAGGGGCGCTAGTCGCCCCACCTACTATACGCACCTATAGGTAAATAGCGACAAGCACATGACCTACGGACCTTACCTTAATAATAATAATAATAAGTGGCGTAGGGATGTGGTGAACCCATCGCCCACGGGTAGGTGGGAGGCACCGTGCCGAGCGGCGAGGCGGTCTCTCCGGGGTAAAATAGCCTTCTGCAGGTACGGGGTTCTGTCTGCAGTGACCGTTTGCACACCACTTTACAATGCTCAAAGATGAGTCACAATTTTAAAGGATCGAGACCAAGGCCTGGCCCGGCACGGGCACCTCGCCCACCCACACCCGGTGGAGGACGGCGCATGAGATGGACAAGACTGCAAAATGTCAATATTCTAGGGTCAAGAGCTTGATGCAGAAGGCAGTGCTCCTCGACACGGCACGTATTGTGAGGAGATTACTATCGCTGGAGCCCTAACCACCGGTAGCTTGGTCCCTGTACCCGATGCCGGTGGGTCACTATTTTTTATATTTTTTAAAAATAAAATTTATATGTATTTTAAATCTAATAAAGTAAATAATAATAATTTGAAGTGGTTTATGGAACCACATGCTCGTTTAAGAACTCAATTCCAATCGTCCCTAAACTCAGGTTCACTTCCCAATTTCATAACAACTGGAATCCACCTACTCTATAAGTCTGGTAGTGCTACGAATCCCAGAAAATATAGGGATATGACCATGCTTACCGACGGTCTATAAACTCCTAACTTCCATTCTGAGAGTCAAAATTCGGAAAAAAAAGAAGTTCTGCCGTTTCTTACTTACAGATTACATAATATTATTCTAATAGTTAGACTAAAAGCCAACCCCAACTGAGTTGGGAAAAGGCTCGGAGGATGAGGATGTTGAGTGAATAGTACCTAGTAGGTAAGGTAAAAGGGTACTACTTGCCTGCTCAATCTTATCCTACTACTACTTATTATAAATGTAAAGGTTTGAGTGGATTAATATATGGCCTCTTGAGATGCAGATGTCCTCTGTTGGCGGATCAACACGGCTTGATTTTGGATACTTGCTGTGTACAGATATAATCGGATGTCAGATTCTAAAAGTGTACTCTAAAATGTTATATTCTGTATATTGTAATCTGTTGTCTGTCTCTGTACCTTATAAATAAAAAATAAACATAAAATAAAATACTGAATGACAACCCTGACTTATTGTCGATACAGAGAAGGTCAACACATACATCAACTTTGGTTGCCAAATAGAAAAAAAGAATTACATGACCCTACCTATTCCTCAAACCTTTGAATGGGCCGCTGCAGCTGTTGTTTTAGTACGTAGAGAAATGTTAAAGTTTCCTTTAAAATGAAAATGAAGATACTCAAATGTGGCCACAGTTGCATAAATAACTATTATGCAACTGTGGTATAATGAGGGGTATTAAAACATGAATGTGGGTTTATCACACGAAGCGAAGCTGAGTGTGATAATAGTATCACATGAGTGTTTTAATACCTAATTATACAGTTGCATACAAGACTTTATCTACACCCATGATAAACTAATAATACATCTTCAGAGAATGATGTACTGCCCTTTTATATTTTCCAATTCATGAAAACTTGGTACGCCTTTTCATACTGTTTTCTAGATTTTTCCGGTAGTAATTTGTTAGAAATGTCCTTTGCTGCATTCGAAATGTCTGGAGGTGTGTTATCAAAACTTGGATCGCTCATTTTCGTAAGTAAACAAAACAATTTGCAAAAATAATAGCGAAGAAAAATAGCGGGAATTCGAATTCGAACGAATAAGCTTTAATTTTTTTTACGGCGCGCCGCCGCGCTGCTTTGGTAGTGCAATGCAACGCCGGCAACGCGCGTAAATGACAGTTCTTTTTTTGAAACTCATACAGATTCCACGCATCGAGCGGTAAGAATTTGGCTGTCTGATGAGTAACCCTTTGCGCGGAAGAGATTGAAAAAGCGAAAGGAGTGTTATTATGAAATTTCATACAACATTATAACACCCGTTCGGATGATATTATGGTTATTAGGACATTGGATGCATTAATGTTGGCAATAAGCTAACTGTTTCAGAATCTTTTATAGAGGATTTAAAGCTTGGGTGTAGATAAAACTCATTATAGCACCGCTATCTTTTTTTATTCATTAAACTAGTCTAAGGTTTTAGGAATATGAAAAAAAGGCGCACGCACGCGCAGTTCGAACTGTACCAAATAAATTACTTCCTTGTAACCTACCTACTTTGTTTATTGATTTTTAATATACATATTATAATCTCTACTAACGGACTTAATATATATTATACAGATAAACAAAACTAAATTAATAAATAAAAATATTTACAAGATTAAAAAAAAAAGGAAGGGAAAGGAAAAAGGGGTCAGGTGTCGAAGAATTCCTCCCCATCGATGTTGACCGGTAACGTACCCAAAAGGCTGGCGGCATTACCCCGTTGGATGGCAATACCAATCCTTTGGGCAAAAAACAGGCCAGCCCTTTGGTCACGCGAAGCATCGACCAGTCGCTTTGCAATTTCCGTGTAAAGCGACCGTGCGCTCGGACCCCACGAACCCAACGTTTCGACCCCAAACGGCTCAAATATATAATTGTTGGTTGTATTATCATATTTGCGCCGTTTGAGGGTCTCCGCAGATGCCGCAGCAGCACAGGCGCAGCCCGTCGTACTTGGAAGATGGGAAGGCGCAAGGGTGTCGACGCATGTTGCGTCCCACACCAAAGGCCTGCCCATCTTCCAAGGCACCAAAGACATACTTTGTTTAATTAAAATTTTTCTATGAGTGAAAGTAGTGTATGAAACTGCAATTAACTTAGGTATTAAAACACTCGAGTCAACCTCATGCGATAAACAGACTCTCGTGTTTTAATACCCCTTCTTATATGACAGTTGCATAAACTACTATTATATGCCTACTTTACCGGTTTAATGTTCATCATTAATTAACATTTTTAAAACGTTTCAATTATACCGCGCGTAGTCGATGTTGTCAATTTAATATGAACTCTTTTCTACTACATCATTTGTTTTATTCATAAAAATATTGAAGATCACTTGTATAACGTTTATTTCAATGGTAATAATTATGATAAATTAATAACAACTTATTATAACATAGAGATATAAGATTCTTGATAACAGTAAACAAAAATTCATAATATAAATGAATTAAAATAGAATTATTCATATTTCCGAACGCATTGGAAATAAAGTTTTTATGCCGGTATCATTTCAAGTCACGTTTGAAAACCTATTAGTAAGAAGCATAATAATGAAATTCCCATCTTACGATCTATTCCTAATAAATTAGGAGGTGTAATTGCTTTAATCACATCTATTTTAATTTTAATTATCCTACCTTTTACATTTAATAAAAAAATTCGTTTACTTTA
Organism: Cybosia mesomella; assembly: GCA_946251805.1. NCBI lineage: Eukaryota > Metazoa > Arthropoda > Insecta > Lepidoptera > Erebidae > Cybosia > Cybosia mesomella. The sequence continues at coordinate 4,198,008 of OX276413.1, forward strand.
TTTATTAGATGAATTAAACTCACCTTTAATTACTCTAAAATCAATTGGACATCAATGATATTGAAGCTATGAATATTCAGATTTAAGTTTCAAATTAACAAGAACATGATGTAAAAAAATGTGAGAAGATAATGTAACAGTGTGATGAATTCAGCATTGAACGAACCCAACCAACCACAGACTAGTACTAAATCACTAACCCATTCGTTTGACACATCATGCATGATGTTTCCGATTTATTCTATGTTCCGATATTTCGTGTTCGTGATTCGTGATCGTGATATTTCCTTGTCGGGATTGTAATATTTGCGTATATTACGCCTGATACGGTTTAACCGGTGCTTCATAGTTAATTAATTGTTAAAGCAGTTTTTTATATTGCTACTGTCTGTTAGCGACTCAGTGTCGCGCTAATAGATTTTTAACAATATCCGGTGAAGTATTGTACGGGCAATTTTATTTTACTTTTACTTATTGCTCAGATTTCTTGATTGCTGGTAAATATGACTGAAAGTTCACCGGATGAGCCGAGTTCTAAGAGAAATGACTTCATTTGTGGTGTTGTGGAGGGTAACTGTTGTTATTTTTAAGTGACAATATTCATGTTGGGTATATACTATAGTTATACATTATCTAAGTCTGTGATGGTGTGAATGACCTGCGCTTTTCTCTTGCAGGCTTTTACGGACGGCCGTGGACTACTGAACAAAGAAAGGATTTATTCCAAAAGTGCGTCTTCTTTGTAATAATTGCATGCAACAACTAAATTATACTTCCAAAAACATATTGGTGATAATTAACATAACAGTTCAAATTATTTGTACCTATTGATTATTAAGTCAAATCATATTTATTAGTTATTACATATATTCATACATTGGTACATCAAAAATTGAAAATATAAACATAAATAAAGTTATACCAATCATCTGAATTTCTGATTAGAGTATAATCAGGGTCGCCAATATTTTTGTTGATCAACACAAGACATGAATGTAGAAACATCATTAGTTGATTTTAAACATACACCTCTATTATGTAAATCTCTAAATTTTGTCAAAAAATTTTGAATATTAAAAAAATCTTATGTAAATTTTGAATGTATAATATGATTCTTTCAAGAGTGTGAAACTTGTAGTATGTCTAACCTAATTTTATGCATTATAAAAACTGTAACTTGATTTCATAAAAAAAAATCAAAATCATGTATTTTTTTTTTAAAGATGGCAGATCGAAATATTTTCAATTTCAACAATTAAATTACAGGATAGGCAATCTGATTTCATTTAGCATTCTAATATTCATTTTCACATACTGCATTTCATTCATTTTCACATACTGCATTTTCACATACTTACAATACATACTGCATTTTCACATACTTACAAAACATACTGCATTTCATTATATTTCTGAGGATTCTGGTAGCCCTACTTCCAAAATATGGTGCTTGACATACCTATGTATTTTTTTATTACACTTTCATATTTCTAGACATGTAAGTGAGGTGTAATAACATCCAAACCTATGTATGAGGTACTTTTTTGAACTCTGTGATGATACGGAGAGAATCCTCATGTAAAATTCAATGAGAATTTACCTAATCCCAGACTTCAACCTTCAACACAACAGAAATACTCACTGCTGCAATACCCGCTTGGCACTACAAGTTATACATGTAATTAAATGAAGAATATATACAAAAAATATATAAGTATGTTTATCTGTTCTCTGGAACTCATAAATGACAAGCTACGCTTTATGCAATATTTATTCACAACCTTATTTATTGTCTCTATTTAAAATCATTCTATTGTTATTATAACTGATATTTCTGCTGTTGTATTAATCTGAGATAAACATTCAACAGGTTAAAAAAATGGGGCATGGACATGTATGTCTATGCTCCAAAAGACGACTACAAACACCGTGCATACTGGCGAGAGCTGTACACTGTGGAGGAGGCTGAACATCTAACTTCTCTAATAACTGCTGCTAAGGCTCAGGGCATAGTCTTCTGCTATGCCTTGTCGCCTGGACTGGATATCACATACAGCAACCAGAAGGAGATTACTACATTGAAGAGAAAATTGGAGCAGGTCAGATGGTTTTAATATTTAGGGGGTCCACCAAGATCTTCGGGACCAAGCTAACCTTACTCACTAACCGGTACACCTCCTGATTATTATACGAGTTGTAGGCTTTCCGCTTGGGTTTGGGGAGTCAGATGGCTGTCACTTCCACAAAAGCCAAATCAAGACAAAAGAGTTGGAATTTCATCGCTCATTGAGAGAGAGCCCGGGGTACGAACCCCAAAGCTCTCCAAAATATGAGATGAATGCAACTTTAGATGCCACTGGGACTAATGTTGCAATAATGATGAGTTTGCTTGGAATATTTATAGTGAATCAATTATGGAGAGTCTTTATATAACTGAAATATGGTAGTTACAGGTCTCATAGTTTTCTTTTTTACATAGCTGTCATGCTTCGCCTACCAAGTTCGGCATGCAAATTTACTATCATGATAATTAAATATTCAATTTGGCATGCTTAATCGTCACAAAACGTGACCGCGACAAGCGAAAGCGACACGCCTGCAGTGCAGGCATCATGGACATGAAGGTTGCCGCGAATGTGAGAATTTTCCACGCGAAGCCTGTGACTTCGTACATATTCATTTCCGCGACATGCATTACGTCGCTTAAGCACCGGCCACGCTTCAAAGCCGTTTAATAGGACAACTCAGCCAGCAACTTAACCAGCATTTCATTGTCACAAATAACACCAGTCACTTCACGCCACTAGGCACATGCCGGAACAATGTGCCTAGTCGTCACACCCCCTCCATCCCTTTCATTTTTATAGCCCTCAGGTTTCACTTATATGGAGCTAGTGATGAGGTGAGTATTTTGGATATGATCTGACTATAACCGTACTGTGTTTCGTCACATCCCTTTGGGGTAGGCAGAGACAACAGCTCGCCATTGCTTCTAACTGTACACACTTCATGAGCTTTCTCTAGTGTCATTAAACTTTTCATCCAAGCACGCCGGTTTCAAGTGTTTCGATCTGCGCCCATTTTTAATACATTATTAATTTGATCAGTGTATGTTCTGCGAGGTCGACTGATGCTAAATATAAATAAAACTATGCTAATTTATACGCTTGTGAACGGAGATAATATGTAGATTCTTTTCAATCTCTTTGGCTCTAGTCGCTTATTGTTTTTAGTCCACCTTTCTTAATATAACATTCGCCCTGTGAAAAGACGATTGCAAGGCTGTAACACTCTATGGAGAAGCATTACAGCACAAGACCATGCCTACGTCTAGACAGGCGGCTCACTTGGAGTCAACACATTAAGACTAAGAGAGATGAAGCCAATATACAGTTCAAAAAGCTACACTGGCTTGTAGGGCAACAATCCTCACTATCACTTGAGCATAAACATCTGGTGTACAAGTCATCAAGCCGATATGGTCATACGGCAATGAAGTGCAGGGCTCTGCAAGCGACTCCATTTTAGGAATACTGCAGAGATTCCAGAACAAACTCCTTAGCACAATTTCTAAAGCACCTTGGTTCACTTGCAAGTCTGAAATCTGAGAACATCTACAAATTTCCACTGGAAAGCCCTATAGCCCTATAGCCCTAAAGTCCTGAAAGAATGGAGCTAAGAGCTACTGCTCTAAGTATAAAAAAGGCTATATAACCATGAGAATGCACTAGCAAGAGCCCTTATAAATGTTGATCAATGAAATCCACGCCTGAAAAGGTGCAACATTCTGGATATTGACCAAAGAGTATAACAGTACTTATACGTTCGGACCATGCTCAATGGAGTGGTGCTCATATCACCGAGACTCAATAAGACAAGATCTGATTCTAACTGGATTAGTCGATTGCAGATTCAAGTAAAGCAAAAGATAACCTTTTCTATGTTATATTTCTTAAGAGTATGAACCTAAATTTCTTGGAAGATCTATACATAAGTACTATTTTGTTTCAGGTGTCCCAATTCGGCTGCACATGTTTCGCCCTCCTCTTTGATGATATAGAACCAGAAATGAGTGAAGCTGATAAACAGATCTTCCAGAGCTTTGCTCATGCGCAAGTAAGTACTTTATTGATGTTAACTATTTTGGTGTATGGAGGAGTCAGTGACATCAGTACAGTAAATACTGATCTTCATCTAAGGACACAATGTCCCGATTGCTTCCGAAGCCAACACTTCGGAGCCCGGGGTCTGCTTTAAACAGTAAGTATAGTACTCGGCACTTGGGTTGGCACGTCAAGAGTGACAGACCAGCTTACTTTGGTTTTATAGAGCGTTCTCTCTATCGCATATCAGCCTGACAGTCCTATGTATGACAGACTTCGAGAACGCGCTACAAAACCTTCCTACCAACGTTGCAACGTGCCAACCCAAACGCCGAGTACTGCCCTTACTGTTTACAGCAGACCTCGGGCTCCAAATTGATGGTCTCGGTTGCTATCGGGACATTGTGCAGTTAGATGAAGATCAGTATTTACTGTGGTGTCTAAATATTTTGAAAAAAATCGATAACTCATCTTAGATACTTAGACGATATGTTCACACAGCTATCAATTAGCATATAACAGGTGTTAGGTATATTAGTTTTGTTGTTGCGCGAATTCTGCAAAATGTGTTAATTTTTGAATTATTTTTCTCTGGTAGAAGCAGTCCTTTTCATACTCGAAATAAGCATAAAATATTAAAAAACTGTCTTTGAAAAAGTTCGTATGAATGAATTAGGCGTAACTAACTCTTAAATCTGAACTCCGCAGGTATCAGTGACCAATGAAATCCACCAACATCTTGGTTGCCCACGTTTCTTGTTGTGCCCCACGCAGTACTGCTCCACACGAGCGGTGCCTACTGTCAACAGTTCGGAGTACCTCAACACCCTGGGGACAAAGCTGTCACTGCAGATAGACATAATGTGGACTGGTATATATCACCTCTATTTTTTGCTGCACCATACAAATTTGGAATTTGCCACCATCACACGTGTTTCCTTCTTCCCCCAATCCCAGGTACTCCAAGCGGGGCGTGAAAAAGCATCTGATGACATGACCATTGTAGCTTTATTGGTATCCATAATAGTGGCCCTTATACCTCAGACTTCAGCTTTAGCTTACCGCCAGACGAGGTGAAGTAATGTTAACAAAAAAAAACTTGATGAAATGTTTTTTCAATTAAATTTTTAAGCATTTAGTATGCTTACTTTTTTCTAAAGATTTTAGACTTAAGACGTATAATGTATCGGAGAATTTCGAATATCTGGGACGTGTCTAGGTGGCTCAGTTGGTCAGAGCATTCCCCCTGTTAGGGACTGGTCGCGGGTTCAAGTCCCGTCCTAGATCTTGATGAAATGTGCTTGTGGTACCCATCCTACTAACATTATAAATGCGAAAGTTTGTGAATATGGATGTTTGTTAATTTTTTACGCAAAAACGTCTGATCGGGTCTGGCTGAAATTTGGTACAGGGATAGATAATCTATAAATAAATAAATATTCTAGGACAAATTACACAACGCCATCTAGACCCAAACTAAGCAGAGCTTGTCATATGGGTTCTAGAATGCGGATAAACATATTTAAATACTTTTTTTTGTAAATAAATACATATTATACATAGAAACACCCAGACCAATGCAAATATACATATTTGCACTGAGCGGGAATCGAACCCGCGACCTCTGACTTAGCAGTCATACGCACTACCACTACGCCACAGAGGTCGTCAAAATAATCCTCGTATAATCTGAATATCTATCTGTGTACCAAATTTCAGTTTGGAATAACATATAGGCTACTTTTTATTCCTGAAATAGGTTCCAATGAGAAGCGGGAACGGTTTCAGAATTCCACGCAGGCGGAGCCGCGGCACAACTAGTTGTCCTATACGAGTACTTGTAACTGCAGGGTTTCGCGCTCCGCTTCGTCGTTGTAAACCTTCGAACTAACATACATTTTAATGAGCACTTTCTAACTAACAATATAAAAGTCAGGTCATTGAGCTCAAGTCAGCTATGCAATTAATATACGTACCAATTTTGTAGTTTGTTTGATGGTTGAACTTGGAAATCTGTGAATGAATGATGAATATTATAGAAATACGAAACATGGTGCTCTTTTGCGGGGCTACAACTGCAAACGCTAGGCGGTCCCGAAGAATGCAAAGTCAAAAAAAAATATTCTGTATAGAAACGGCACTTACAAAACGTAAAAAAAACAAGACTTGTTTAGCACGGCTCCGTCCTGAGAAGACTCCGGCGAAAAAAAACTCAGCGGGTTATTTTAGTTTATTTACGAATATGTTTGTGAGACGAGTGGCCGCTTTATACACCTTAGTCAATATACGATTTTTTTTTAATTTATTTAATCACATAACATATAACTTCACGCCTGTATCCCCGAAGGGGTAGGCAGAGGTGTATTACACACCACGATTCGCCAGTTATGTTAGGTCCCAATGTAATAGTTGGCGAGCCTATTGCTATCTACCGGGCACATTATTAGGCGAGCGATAATTAACACTTATTAATGCACACATTACTACGAAAAGTCAGAGGTGTGTGCCCGGGGCACGAATCGAACTCGAGAACTCGTCTCAGCAATCCGTTACGTACGCCACTTATTGTATTTAAAATTAACCACCTTGTTTTATTTACAGGTCCAAAAGTAATATCTAAAGTATTAACAACGGAATGTATAGAAGAAATCACACAAGTGTTGAGACGTCCGCCAGTGATATGGGACAATCTACACGCCAATGACTATGATCAGAAAAGGATATTTTTAGGTGAGTAAACAAATACCAATAAATATTTTTTTGGTTCTTTTGTCTGGTCATATTTTAGGTAGATTTCGATGAAATCGATCTACCTATTGGTTTCTTGACTACTGTCGAATTAAAAAAAAAATTCTTCATAGGAGGTCTAGTTATGACCCCCTGAGTCCGAAATGACCACTGGTCAAAAAGTTTATAAATATATATATGTATGTATGGTGCCACTTCCCAAAATTTGCGGCACTCTCACGGTCGCATTTTTGCCCCGATCGCTTTCAAACTGCCGTCAAAAATTGCTTGGGTGTAAACTTCGTTTAAGTTCGTGAACGGGTGGAATCCGGCCTAAGGGGACGGCAGGCCTCACTTTTTGTGAAATCAGTTTTTCCTCAAAATTTCACGTTCCATGAAAGATATTCGAACCGTTCTAATTTTATCCCATAGTGTTCGCGACAGACACTCAGTGAAGTGAAAGTGATTTTTTTGTGATCCGTAAAAATGAAATTGAAAATTAGTGAATCGTAAAACAAGTGATTTGTGACAAAACAGTAAATGATTATTTTAGACATTCAATTAACATAGCCACCGTACGCATGAACCGCAGCACCCTTTTTGTTAATAGTTATAAGAATTTTTATTATGTAAAATCACTGTATCGTAATATTAGTAAATCAGCCATAAAAGCGCTGTTGTGTGTGAAATAAAGTTTATTCATTATATAGAGTCAGTGAGTGGCTACCATATAACAATCCATCTAATACCGTACGATGTATAATGTTTATGTAATCGACCAATAATGTCGCATGATAGAGCCCCAGCCACTCATAATTTCGATTGTAAACTGCTGTAATTAGTAAACAATAGAAAATACATATTAAAAACCCTTACCATGGGATGGGTGACCGCCCTACCCATCTTGTTGCATTTATTTTATATAATTCTTGTACATAGTTTATAAAATATAAGTAAAAAACCGTAAAATAGATAACGAAAAATCAATGTAAATTTCCGCGTAATTTGTTTATATTTTGACGGCTCTCGTTAGGGTAAAGTCTGAGAGTACCTAAGCTGGCACAACATTTTGAACGATTGCGACATCTTAGCCGAGTCGCCAGCAATAGTCTTCGAGTTAACTCTCAGACTTTGCACTGAATGGATGGGCCATTATTAAAGCCATATTATTCGACCGAATTCTGTGTCTTATTTACTGGTGTTCCTGTTCAATCTAATTCGGAACCGTACCGTTCGCGGTCGGTTTATCCTTTCGCTTAGAGAGACGCACAGGGACGAGTATTTCTACTTTCCCTGACCTCGTTCGAAAGATACAGTCCACACCTCCGCTGCATGGCAGGGAAAGAGTGTGCATACTGACGGCCAGTCCCTTTAAATGTACCTAAGGCGGACGTAAGCTGATCGCTGGCGTTTGGATCTGCGGTTATGACCAGATAGAACGTCACGTGAGGCCTGTTCGCCACACATAGTATACATGAATACCAACAACTTTTAATTATAAACCTATAAGATTAAAACTTTAACTAAAAGTGGAGGGGGGAAAAACCAAAATTTTTCGGGAAAAAATCATAACTTCTAACCGGTGAACATTCTTGCTGTCGGAAACATTTTTAATCGATAGGCCATTTTTAAGTCTAAAATAAATGTCCGAAAAGTTTTTCGCTAAAAGTTACCGTTTTCGAGAAAAAAAAATTAAACTGTTTACAAGTCCGTAGTTCTCTATATAAAATAATATTAATTACTTCACGAAATCTACCTGTGCGTTCCCCCTGCGGGAACGGATTTTTTGTATATCGAAACATTCAAATTGAATTTCAATTAAGGTCAAATGCTGGATTTCGTCAATAAGTGTTAAGTCAATTTAAACTGTGAATAGATTGTGATAACTCAGTTTTAAACGGATTTTCAAAGCCTTTCGGAGCCTAAGCCTTTCTTAAACAGGTTTAGTTGCGAACTGTTAAAAATGAATTTATTTTTTAATCTCGTAGGTCCATATTGCGGTAGATCACCAGAACTGATCCCGCTACTGCGCGGCGTGCTGACGAACCCCAACTGCGAGTACAACGCGAACATGATGGCGATATGGACTCTCGCGCAGTGGGCCAGCTGCAGCCTGGACGCGCCGCCGCACAGTGAGTGAATGGGTACTAACCGGGGTGGAGGCGTGGTGGTCAGTCTAGAACTCATAGTACAGGCTACGCTTAATTTGGGTCTATATAAGGCTATATAGTTTATTCTAGATTATTAGATATTCAGACGTGAAAGGTAATTTTGTAGAGTCCATAAAACGACACATTGAAATTGGTCGAAATAGTGCACTTGAGTTGTGTATCAGAGGATGGAGGGATGGTGGCAATTCCCATCATTGCGCCTTCCTCCTGTGCACATATATAATAATATATTTTATTATTTCAGTGGAAGCTGTCTCCTGGGATATAAAATTAGAGCGAGAAGGCGAACAGGGGGTGTGCGAAGATGAGGTACCGCTCACGCTTGGCAAGCATGTGTACCATCACAGACAAGCACTTAGGTACTGTATATTGTATACCTTTTTTTTTTTTTTTTTTTTTTTTTCGTGCGGAAATCCCTTCGGATACCCCCCCGCGTGCCAGCGGGGGCGGTTAAATAGGTACTTTTAGGTACTGTAAAAGTTTCGGGGTGCGGACGGGGTCTTAAGACCCGAGACGGCGTGGGGTTTTAGTCGGTTCAAGCCCGACATAACCGCCCCCCGTTTAGTATTTTTTTAAACTTCTAATATTCCATTAGATTTAAATTGGAAAAAGTGAACATTCAGGACGGGACTTGAACCCGCAACCAGTCCCTTGGGAATAATCTGACCAACTGAGCTACCTGGACACCTCCTCGATATTCGAAATCCTTGATGTTCACTTTTTCCGAATTAAAGTCTATAGGAAAAGTTAGCATACTAATTGCTTCAAAATTTGATTAAACATGTTAATATTTCACACAATTTAATGAAAATTTATCACGATTCTATTTATTGATTGAGATCATAAATAAAAAGGCAAGCATTGAAATAAAACCATTTTGAACGGATTCTATCGCGATCGGAAGCTATCGAAAAGCTATTGAAATTAAAAAACATCCTTATTTTAATAGAGAAGACGGTTGGAATGTACCACCAGCTTGGGACCCAGTCATTCACTTAATTAATTCCAAGAAAAATCAAAATACAACAAGACTTCATGACACTGAGCTTATTCTGCGTAAATAGTAACACCAACAATTCAACACAGTTCGGGTACTTTGAGATAACTTACATTTCAAACGTTAAGACAACAACCATCTTTAGTCTCCCCGTGACCATGGCTACTGAAAAGCAACCGAAACGTCGGGATCAATATAAAATAACATCAAATAAATCGCGATAGAATCCGTTCAAAAGTAGTTTTATTTCAGCGTGTGATATTCGCGTAAACTTCCGACAATATCATATAAAGGCAAACACTTTCTTGTTGCTTATTATTTGAGTACCCATAATAGAAATATAGACACAACGGTATAACAAGGAACTAAAAACGTTACGTTATTGCAGCTTACATTATGACAATTGACATGACAAAAAAAAATCTTATATTTGTTGCGTTTTTTTTTCCCGTTATTTATCTTGCGATCAGTCAATGACTATGAGCAAATGTGGTGGAGTTACGTAGGAGTTGAGGGGCTACTGCCAGTGCAGTAACTTCCCCTTTTTAGTTTTGTCGTCAGTCATTTTGCTGACTCTACTGGTCAAAGATATCTCGCCGCTTTTTTAGGCGACGAATGCTTTCAGGGACGGTGAGCTGTCCCGCAAGTTTATTAGGATACATTTATAGTCACTTTTTGTATTTATCGCCGTAGCTTTAACCATAAGCATGTTTAAATTCTCATGGATCTATGTTGTTCTGATAAACCATACGTTTTATTTAAACACAATTATATGCTTACAGGCAGGCAATCAACGAATGGCTGCCAGAGTTCTCCATCCCCAAGACAGCCCAAGGTCCTGTGATCAAACCACAGCCAACGGTGACAGGTAATTTGTGTACGTGATCACTGCATTCAACTAAATATTTAAATATTATTATATAAAAATCAATTGTTTGTTTGTCTGTTCGTACTATATGCGCTATCGCACCGTTAATCCGATTGCGATACTTAACATTATGTCAACTGGATTTTTTTTCACGAAGTTTTCTCGTGTTTGGGCAGGACGAGTCATCTAGTACTATACGCTAACCGTCAGAGCGTCTCCACCCTATTCATCGACTTACTAAAAGTGTTAGGGATTGGGTGAAGGCTCGAAAAATATCGTTGTCTGAAAAATTCTGTGAAATTTCGGAAATATATTTGGCAAATGTATTACACCTCTATGTGCCCCCGAGTTTAACTAAGGCATGATCATTGAATACACTACATTCGAGTAGCATTTACCGAGGTAACTCCTTACCACAGAGCAAACACAAAGAGGAAGTTTTGCAACTAGAATACCCTATGGAAGAACGCGTAACACTGCGAGCGTGAGGTGTGGTGAAAAGGGGTTAGATCCCGCCCACTTTACTTTCATCTACCGATCAATAGCAAAACAGTACAGTACACTAACTAAGGCCACGCCTACTGTGATGACATCAGGGAAGGCCCGAGAACCTCGCCGTTAGCTCTGATGAGGTGAAGCACGAGGGGGTTTCCGCATGAAAAAAAAAGGGAATGAATCACAGTGAGCAATTACTTAGGCTACCTCCTCTCTGCGTTTGCCCTATACTTCTTATCCATACAATCAAAACAACATATTAATATATTAATAATTTTTATTGATGTGTTCCAGTGCCGCCAGTGCCAATAATCCCGATCCTACAGTCAGTGAACACGTGCATGTCGCTGATGACAGCCACTAGCAACACATCCACAACAAGTACCGCCGACATGGCGCCCGCCATCCCAACCGTCAACACCAGCCAGCTGCAGGCACTCGCCGAGGGATGCTCGGTCTCCAACCCCATCCTGTCCACTAGGGTGAGTATTCCTACATAGTACAAATTGTACAGTACATGACCCCGCCAACACCAGCCAGCTGCAGATTGCAGGATTCATCCAGATCCATTGGACCATTCTATAACTCAATCACGTCAGAACTAACGGCTGAACGAATTCATCCATATCTATTCAAGTATTCTGTTATTCTATTGCGCCAGAACGAAACGCTGAACGGATTCGTGCAGATCTTTTCACCAAACTTGCGCATATATCAATAATAGTAAAATAATACAATTTGTACTGAACAATTTTTTCATTTACAGGTCTCACCAATCGAAACGTTAAACCCAGTTCCCAACCCAGTCATGAACTCCCTCGTATCACCAACAAAAGTAATTCTCAACGAGTCCATACCCAACCCTATCATTCCCATCGTGAGTTCCAACATCTCATTACCATCTGAAATCCCTGTTTCAACCCTTCCAGTGCCCATCCTTGGGTTAAAAGCTTTGGAAGAGAGTGGGAATAAGTTGGATATGAACAAAGGTCCTTTGAATAATGAGAACTTTGACGATATGAAAAGGGGTAAAGATGGTGAGGATGTTGATCAGATTATAGTTGACGATGTTGAGCCTCAGGTTGGAGAACTGCAGAGGAATGGCGATATGAGTGTTGGAGGTAACGTTTCTTTTTTTTTAAGTTTTATTTTTAATTTTGTGTTGATAGCAGATTGGCTAATGTGGCCTGCGATCTTGAAATTACGGGTTTGTTTCCCGTCTAGTGCACTACTGACGTGAAACTACGGAAGTTAGAATGAAAGAAAGTTAGAAATCCAATAGTTAATTGGGCTTTGATTTCTTTCAACATATTGCAACACATGAATAATATTTCTGGTATTACAAGTGGTTAATGTGACCTAGTTTGCTGCTTTTGTAGTATACAATCGAGCATCTTACTGTAGTAGACAAAAATTATGGTTACTTACCATATTCAAATTTGCTATAAGGCAGTTTAATCAAAAGTAGAGCAATGTACTTTTAGTAGGTCATGCGGTACATAGCTGTCGGCTATTTCAAATGGCTACCAGCACAGTTTCCGTGGTGTAGCGGTTATCACATCTGCCTAACACGCAGAAGGCCCCCGGTTCGATCCCGGGCGGAAACATTTCTTTTTGTTATTTTTTTAGTAGTACGTTGAGTATTATTTTATGGAGTGCTCATTTGTTTGATATATTCCATAGGAAACATGCTTATTTATTTTATAGAAATTTCAGCTGGATTGCTTATATTTTTGATATTTCCAGCTAACATGCTTCTTTATTGTATAGAAACTTTATTTTTCATAGAAATTGTCACTCAATTTTATTTCCTTTTTAAACCTTATTTTAGGTTGTTTTTATGGTAAGTTTACACGAATATTAGAGATTGGTGTTACTATTTACCAAAGTTAATGCAAATGGCAGCGCGCCGAATATCGATCCTATTAATGGGCTTTAGTGATACTATTCTTCCTCACAGACACTCCACAAACGTTGAGTCCGAGTCGTACGTCGATCCTTGAAGCGGGCGTGGAGCCGCTGGACGTGGACCCACCGTCGACTGCGGCCACAGACCCTGACGTTGTCATGAACGATGGCATGAGCGAGGTCAGTCATTACACTGTTTGGGCTTTCTGCTAGGTGAAGGTACAATCGCCATCGGTATTAACTTAATACATTCCAAGTTACCGATCACCTTAGCTCTAAAACTTTACATGAAATAATATCAAAAATGGATAAATGGTAAATTTGTCATCTGAGGATTACATACATAGATTTGATTTATTGATTTATCTTATTTTGTTAGTGTTCAGCAACATCTGATGGAGACGCAACTTCTGAGGGCGACTATACTATTACGGTTACAAAATTGAACGGGAAATTACGTTAGGTTAGGTTAGTTTACATAAAATTCATAAAACGCGTTAAGATTTTCCCTAGTAAGGGAAACATTTCATGTAATTGGATCTTGTAGTAGATTTTATAGTGAAGCCTATGAGTGTCATTTAGAGACTACTATTTTAATTGAACTTGGTTCTCACATTTTATCCATTTTATTTATTTTTCAGAAGATTTTACAGGCTAATAAACAACTTGACTTTATTAATTCACTAACCAATTCACAAATCACAATTTAAAAAATTCTAAAATAAGCTTAATTCATCACTCACATAAATTATACAAAAAATTGTTCATGCAAATAAATTACCATTCATTCATGCATCCACAATGGAATTCTCGGCTCTTAGATCTATCTAAGGTCTATGAATTTGGCATTCAGAAGAGATAGGGTAACAAAATTTCTTGTTAGAATTTGTATCAAGTTATCTGTATATGTGCTTAAGGGAATCCTATGTGTCTTTGTTTCAGAATGGATCAATGCAAGTGGAACCGAGTCACAGCCCGCTCAGCACAGATATGATAATTGAATCTGTAGACTCTGTTGAACCGTCTGAAGCTGTTGATGAGTGAGTTCAATCCTATATCACATTATTGGTTTTAGTTCAAATTACATAAAGTAAAGAGGAAAATTATAAACTTACTATCTGTGGCACCGCGTGGAATTTCAATCCCGTTCCCTCAACTTATGGGAACCTATTCCAGGTATATAAAATCGTATAGATTTAGATCGGAAAAAGAAAACATCTAGGACGGGACTTGAACCCGCGACCAGTCCCTTACAGGGGTACCTCTAAGGGACTGGTTTTCCCAAGAAAAGAAAGAAAAGTAAGCATACAAAATGCTTAAAAAAATTAATTGAATTATATAAAGTCTTCTAAACTTCTGAGGGTAACTTTTACTAAAGCGTATCTCAGGCTCTGAGGTGACGAACTCGGATGTAACCGGAATCGAACGTTGTGACGACAATGTTGTATTTTAACCTGTCTACACGTATCCAGGCCACCCATTAATCTGTAAGGCCTCGTATGACGTCACTATCGTGTATCGTACAGGCCAGTGGAGAGTGAGGATTCGGAGGTGAACGTTGACGGGCGTGCCCTGGTGGCGGATGACCTGGTGCTGCTGTGCGACCTGTTCTACCTGCCCTTCGAGCACGGCTCGCGCGGCCTGCGCATGCTGCACGACTACAACTGGCTCACCACGCACGCAGCTAGCATGCTGCCCCGAGGGGCGAAGACCGAGGTATGTTGTCTAGTGTACCTGAAGCTGTGCGACCAGTTCTATCTTAAGTCCATGTTTTAACATTACAAGATCCACAGTTAAGAACAACAGTACCCGCTCTGTAATCTGAACAATTCCTGCAAAAAAAGAAACTATTTTCATGAAGCAGTACAAAATGACCTACTAGACTTTGGTGATTATGGATCCATAAAGATATATCGCTAAGACGTTATGGTATTCTCTCGCAATGACACAGTTATATAAGTTGTAAACGATAAATATTTCAGTTTCATTGGCATGCTCAATATAACAGAATATATATGATTCTTGTTTGTACAAAACAACTGCAGATAATTATATCCCCTTCATTTGATGTAACTATTAACCAATCACGTTCAAGTACTCCTACGTTTTTAGGGATTTTCTTTAGAAAAGCCCTATTGCTCTCGAGTTGTCGACGTCGTCGTTGCCAATTTTCTGTCACGGTTTTGGGTATGAAAGAGATGAGCTATCGAGTTGCTGGTATCGGTAATAGATTCGTGCTGGGGTGAACCATTGCAAGATAAAGAAAAAAAAAATCCCTTGTATGCTGAGCTCGTCTCAGGAATTCAACTTGTTTTAGTGTTTCTTTAGGACTATATCGTTTGTCGAGTTTTTTAGACGAATTATCATCGTGAATTAATTTATAAATAACTATAACAGAGTTCTAGAATCAACGGGAGATTTAACACTCAAAACAACGCATGGAAAATATCCCAATATATATTATAACATGATATTGTCGGAAGTTTACGCGAATGTTACACATTGAAATAAAACTATTTTTAACGGATTCTATCGCGGTTTATTTGATGTTATTTTATATTGATCTCCCCGTGATCTCCCCATGAGTCTCCCCGTGACCATGGCTGCTGAAAAGCAACCGAAACGTCGGGATCAATGTAAAACAGTGGCGGACGTAACGGACTGCTGAGACGAGGTCTCGAGTTCGATCCCCAGTTGCCCCGGGCACACACCTATGGCTTTTCGTAGTTATGTGTGCATTAATAAATGATAATTATCGCTCGCTTAATAATGTGCCCGGTAGATGGCAATAGGCTCGCCCCCTATTACATTGGGACCTTAACATAACTGGCGAATCGTGGGTGTGTAATACACCTCTGCCTACCCCTTCGGGGATACAGGCGTGAAGTTATGTTATGTTTATGTTTATCAGTCTTAAATATCCTTTCACTTAGTTGTGGTGTAGTATCATTCACACCAGAATCTCCGAGTAGCAGTATGCCAAAAAAATATTTACTTCGATTTTGAAATAGGCAGTATGTAGTCAAATCACAGAGCTAACTCAAGAGAGGAGGCAGTCTAAGTAACTTCAATGTGTCCCATGGGTTATCCTTTCGAGGGCTTACCCTGGGTGCCCGGCAATGGACACTTGGGGAGGACACCGTGTGGTTTTAGTCGGTTCGATTTCGATACGCCCACCCCATCGTTGGCACCGATGGGGTGAAGCCCGTGTAGGCTTCCAGACATAAAAAAAAATTGTGCTATGTGATTCTCAACTCACTGTGGATTTTGCAAAAAGCAGTTCAACAACGAAATAGCTTGCGTGCGGCCATATTCTACTGTACTATATGGGCTTATGCTCATACACTAATAAACCTGGTTCACCCATAGATCCAAAACTTTGCATTTTTAAATGGATCTGGGTTATTCAGCAATTCAAAAAATATTTGTGTTACAGACAAGCGAATGGCGTCGACGTCGTAGTCGCTTCGCTTGGTGGATGTGTCGAACGCGGCGTTTGGCTCGCCGCCTGTCCCTCGCTGAGAACAGGGAACTGCACGCCGAGCTGCACCCGTACGTGTGGGACTTGTGCGCCGTGCTGGCGCTGCTGGACGGGTTCCTGAGGTGGCTCGGTAAGGGGACACATCACACACTTAGCTCGCTAACTACAACACAGGGAACTGCACGCCGAGCTGCACCCGTACGTGTGGGACTTGTGCGCCGTGCTGGCGCTGCTGGACGGGTTCCTGAGGTGGCTCGGTAAGGGGACACATCACACACTTAGCTCGCTAACTACAACACAGGGAACTGCACGCCGAGCTGCACCCGTACGTGTGGGACTTGTGCGCCGTGCTGGCGCTGCTGGACGGGTTCCTGAGGTGGCTCGGTAAGGGGACACATCACACACTTAGCTCGCTAACTACAACACAGGGAACTGCACGCCGAGCTGCACCCGTACGTGTGGGACTTGTGCGCCGTGCTGGCGCTGCTGGACGGGTTCCTGAGGTGGCTCGGTAAGGGGACACATCACACACTTAGCTCGCTAACTACAACACAGGGAACTGCACGCCGAGCTGCACCCGTACGTGTGGGACTTGTGCGCCGTGCTGGCGCTGCTGGACGGGTTCCTGAGGTGGCTCGGTAAGGGGACACATCACACACTTAGCTCGCTCACAACAAAAAACACCCCTTTGAACCTGTGTACTGTCAAGAATCATTTGTCATTATTATGACTGTTTTTTTTTTCTATTTTTTGTAGTGACTGTTTTTTTTTCTAATCAATATACGAAATAGTCATATGCTTGTGTTTTGTTACAGAACTCGGCAAGTTCCCGTCGAATATAGCCGCAAATACACAAGGAAGTTATACGTGTAAGTACTGCCTATATTGTATACACTTTATAAACATAACTTACTAATAAATAAATATATTACCTACTTTTTTCACAGAGGTAGAATATACAGGAAACTAAGTCTAAAAACTTTGTATTACATTTTTTACTGGCCACCCACAACAAAACTAAATTTATTTATTTTAATATTCGTTTAATTGAAACTGAAATAAAATTATATTCTAGAACTAAGCATAAATTGTTTTAGGCTCGAGAATACAGATATGAATACGTAAATATTTTTTTTTTGGTAAAAATATATACATAATTATACATAGAAACAACCAGAACAATGCAAATGTACATGTCCATATATACAGATATTTGCTTTCAGCGAAAAATCTGAAACAGTATCTATAAACCGACCTACAGAAATTAAACTGTCAATGATAACAACTACAATGATTCGCGTTCTCTAGTATCCTTTCGGTATGTGCGAGCTGGTACTCGCACTGGGATGACTTTGCGTTGATTTCTTGCGGTTTTATAAATTAAAACAAAGTCTTGGTCTTCACAATTACTTTGTCTTCACAATTACTTGAACGGAACAGAATGCAATAAAAGTTTTTTGGTACAAATTTTCAACTAAGGTCAACGAACAATTTGGCACTCGCGGATTGGTCGGATGCAATGTATCACGTCATGAAGGCCATCCGTGATTGGCTGCCGATCGCGTCATAAATGTAATGGTAGCTTTCGCAGGAGCTTCCTAGATGGCGTTACACGTTTCTGAACACGGTATAATATCTTGTTATTGGGTGTATGGGCTCCTATTATGTTTAGGGCCCAAGCCAACCTCACCTGCTAGCTGGCGCGAGCTTTCCTCTCGCGGTTAGGTGGTCAGACGCACAGAGCAAACACAGAGAAGGTGCTGTAATCAGATTTCCTTATGAAAGAACGCGTGACACTTAGTGGTACTGAGCGCGTGGTGAAGAGAGGTCAGATCCCGCCCACAATTTTTTTTTCCATCCACCGGTTATTATCAAAACTACTGACTGCTTTCTATGTCGATGTTACTACTTAGTAAACCTATCTCACACTAGATGTCACTAAATGTAACGGGTACTTTGTGTCTGTCACAAAGTTTCGTCACCTAGCATTGAGTAGAATTATATTTGGAGACATAGGCTAAGGGAACTGTGCACAGGACGAACGCCGACAGTACACTAAGGCTACGCCTACTATCATGACATAGGTTACTTAGGCTCTCTGTGTTTGCTCTGTGGTCAGATGGCTTCCACACCACGCGTAATAGCCTAATAAAACAAACATAAAATGAACAGCAGATCCCGAGGGCCCGAGACTCAGATGCAACTGGGACGGATACGATGAAGACGACAATGATTCGTATTTCACCAGTATCCGTTCGGTGTGATATCTGGTTATCGACAGTACGAAGTCAGCAGCTCCTCTGTGTTACAGGGTTCTCGAAGGGTTGGCGGGAGGCGTTCGAGAGCGGCTGCCAGGAGCCGTGGGTGTTCCGCGGGGGGCTCACGGCCGACCTGCGGCGGCTGCTGCCCGTAGAATGCAGCAGTGACGCGCTGCGGCCACTAGCGCCGCCCCCCGGGCCGCCCCTCACCGTGCGCCCCTACGCGCCCGCTGACGAGCTGCAGGTACGGTAGCTTTCGATGAATCAATTCAAAAAAGTGAAAATGAACAAGTTTGATAAAAAGAAATAAACCAATTTCAATATCAAATAGGCTGTGTGAGGTAAAAAATAACTGAATTATAGATTTAAATAAAATAATTAATATTCTAAGACATTCTACACAGCGCTTTCTAGACTCAAAGTAAGCATAGTTGTAACTAGCTTATGTTATGGGTTCCAGAATGCGGATAAACATACTTATAATTTTTTTTTGTAAATTCATACATATTATACTTAGAAACACCCAGACCAATGCAAATAGATATATTCATGAATACAAATATTTGCACTGAGCGGAAATTGAACCCGCAGTAGAATGCATCAACGCTACGCCACAGAGGCCAACGAATTCATAGGAGTTTTCTTTCGGTTTGTTTTCTTATCTTTCGTAAAAATTTAATCTCTTTGCAGGTGTGCGCAATATGTCACAAAACTTGTCGAGACGGCTCTGACTGCAGTGATCTATTCCCCAGTGACCTGCAGACCTTACCAGCTGATCGGTAAGTGATAGCTTTAGTTTAAGTTTAAAAAATCCAAGCAGCTTCTTGGAATAATTACTTATAGGTGACTCACTAACAAGTAAAAGTTATTTAAATAGCGATCTAACTTGGGATTAGGATATAATAAGCTAATCAATGACTTCTATGAATACTACGGCGATACTTTGAATCTTAGTACATCCCTTTTACATGTAGCGGCATCTAGTACGAGATAGTTATACTACGTAGTAACATCGACATGGAATGAACTCAGTAGTTTTGATATTGACCAGTAGTTAAAAAAAAAGAAGTATGTGTGTAGAAGTAAGTAGGTGTTGTCCGCCGTGTGCCGCCACTAAAACCGCACGCCGTCTCGGGTCTACAGACGCCGGGGTGTAAGGTTACCCATAGGGCATATCCCTCGCACCGCGACTGACCCTGGGCCATCTCCGGTTTCGAGATGGCCCCCTCGGGTTTGGGAACGGTTTGGGGGAGGGGCGCTAGCCGCCCCGCAGTCCCGGCCTGCTTCTGCTGGGCTGACAGGCGACCTCACCGGCCACCCCCAGGCCTGCGCTCATGGAGGACGGAGGTCGTTAAGCGACCACCGGCGCCTGAGTCGCCTGCGACGCGCGGCGAGCATGTTGCGGGCTCGGGCGAAGTGTCACGCGTTCTTTCATAGGGAAATCTACTAACAACACCTCTCTGTATATGCTTAGTGGCTGTACATGACAAAAATATAATGGAAACTTATATCCCATCTTTTCTACAGATTAGTAGCTCCATTCCTCACACTAACGCCAGAGCTCTGTATGGTGATAGAAGACGACGAGGAAGTACTCCCTTACGAAGTAGGCTCACCTGGTGGCGTCGAAGACGGTGAGAAGGACCTCGCACTACCTAGAATTAATGGTAAGGAGTTTTTCCTTATGTGAAGTAGGTCACCAGGGCTCATTACGAAGAATTTAGGAACGAGAGCGAAATATATTTTTGTTCATCAATTAAGTAGTGTATTAAAAGTGTAAAAATAAAAGCGGTCAAGTGCGAGTCAAGATCGTGCTACAAGGGTTCCGTACCCCTTGGAATTCTTCCTTTATTTGTGCTGTAAGACCTTGCTTTTTTACCAAATTTCGTTATTTTAGGTAAATGAGAACACCATAATATAGGTTTTCGGCCCAAAACCTATAGAGTACTTCCAGTTGACCTAGAATTGTAAATTTTGGTTAAAAGCAGAAGTAAAGGGGAAATTACGAAAAATAAAAATGAGTTAAAAATTGAGGTAAATTTTTTCATGAAAATCTAAATTTACCCATATCTTTTTATCGTGTTGACTGACCTTGATTTTTACACACCTAATAAGGACTATAGACATCAGTATCTGGTATAAATTTCAACTTGCTAGGTCCATCCATCCTTGATAAAATCGGTGGTGACCCCTTATAAGAAACTTATGAGAAACCCTTATAAGATCACTCTCTGGTGCCCGTGACACCAGAGAGTGATCTTATAAGGGTTTCTTTTCTACCTTTTGAGTACGAAACCCTAAAAAGGCTGCAACTGCTGTCTTGCCCCTCAACCCCGAGTGGTGTACTGGCTTGCAGTTGATGTTGGTTTGGGCCCCGAAACTTCGTATTTTTTTTTTTTTTTTTTTTTAATTTATTTATTGAGGCGCACAAAACACATTACAATCAATTAAAAACAATAAAAATAAAACACAGATCCGTTCTGGATTGTAACATAAATACATGTGCACACAGAAAAAACAGTATAATAAGAATAGGAAACGCTCTAAATTGGTCAAAGTCAAATAGTGACGTGTTTAAATGTCTTTCAAGGCCAGACTGCTATAGAGGATGTCTTTCAGTATTTTATTAAATCTGTTAAAGTTGGACTCAAATATGTCAAGGGGTTCGTTGCTCTTTGCCACCTCGTTATATTGGCGGGCCATCCTTGTTAAAGGGTTAAAGAAGGAAATATTATTCTTATAAATCTGCAGGGAAAATAAATTTATTTCATTAGACCTACGTGCGCTAAATTTAGTATTAAAAGTAATATGATTTAGTAATCTTGGGGAATCTATAACATAATGTATAATTTTGTACAAATAAACTAGATCAAAATATGTGCGCCGAATTTCTAATTGTTGTACTTTGAATTTGCAAAGTCTACCTTGATAGTCAATGCCTGACCGCCCAGGGCTTTGACGATAACTAAGAATTCTAAGTGCTTTCTTCTGAATACGCTCAATCGCTTCAATATGTACCCTGTAGTTTGGCGACCATACGGGACAGCCATATTCTAATATACTCCTCACCAGAGCATAGTACAGGTACAAACCACTAAGATGCTTTCTAAATTCTTTGGTGGATCGTAAAACAAACCCTAGAAGTTGGTTGGCTCTGGATATGATATAACTATAATGAGCACGAAATGAGAGCTTGTCATCAAATATAATACCCAGATCCTTGGCAACTCCCGATCGATTAAGCATTTGGCCATCAATACTATAGTGCCACGTAATCTTATTATACTTGTTGGTGAATGATATAACAAAACATTTCCCAGTATTTAAGTACATGTAATTAGTTTGACACCACTGTGACAAAGTGTTAATGTCCTGTTGAAGGGCAAGACAGTTCTCAGGCTCAGAGATCAATGCAAAAATCTTTAAATCATCTGCATATAACAAGCAATTACACGATAGTTGCTGAATGAGGTCGTTAATAAAAACAACGAAGAATAAGGGCCCTAAATGAGAACCCTGAGGGACGCCAGAAGTTATTACAACAGGTGAAGAGACAAAACCCCTTAATGCGACCAACTGAGTTCTACTATCAAGGTATGAACATACCCAACGAAACAAACTGCCATGAATTCCATATGATGCCAGTTTTTGACAAAGCAGATGATGACTGACTTTATCGAATGCCTTAGAAAAGTCGGTGTACACAGAGTCAACCTGTCCGCCAACAGCAAACGCCTGACAGAGATAATTCTTATACTCGAGCAGATTAGTAACAGTTGATCTATTCTTAACAAAACCATGTTGTTGCTCCGATAAAATGGGTTTAAAATGATTGTATAGATGAATATAAACCACGGATTCAAATATTTTGGCGAAGCAAGATAGGATACTAATGGGTCGATAATTTTCACAGTTGGATTTATCTCCACTTTTATATATGGGGATGATGTGAGCGGTCTTCCAACGTTTAGGAAAGATGCCAGTAGTCAGTGATTTATTAAAAATAATACATAACGGAGTGGCTAACTCTTTCCCACAACACCTAATAAAAGAGGGAGGCAGAAGATCAGGACCGGCACCTTTATCGACATCAAGCTTTTTTATTTTATTTAATATATCACTTTCTTCGACTGGGATCTGAGAAAGCGTGTCCAGAAAGCATTCACTAGAGGACAGGCTACAATCGGCTGAACCAGTGCCCAAATTGGGATGCTCCTCAAAGACGGACCCAAAATAATCAGAAAAGAGATCACAAATCTCTTGACCATTAGATGACGAGGTATTTTCAAATGTCATAGTATCAGGCACTGAAACTTGACCTTTACGATTATTGACAAATCGCCAAAAAGACTTAATGTTCACCTTCAAAGAGTCCTCAGTAGCTGAAATATATTTTTTATAACAAATTTTAGTAAGAGTTTTACATCTCTCCCGAAGCAATGAGAAAACATCATAATCGCGAGGATTACCGTATTTTTTGTACATAGTGTGGTATTTTTTTTTTTCCTGATTACATTTGATCAATGATTTGCTATACCAGAATGGATATGAAGAAGGTTTGAAAGTAGTGGTTGGTGTATGTTTTTTTATTACTTGAAATAAACTGTTGTAAAAAATATCCGTGCACAAGTCAACATCAGGTGATAGTAAAATTTCGTGCCATTTTATTGTATTTAATTCAGATTTAATTTTCTCAAAGTTACATTTAGCAAAATTAAGCCGTTTTGAAGTGCTTCTTTGAAGCCCTTTAGATTTGCATGGAGTGAGTAAGGTAATAGCAATAGCAGGGTGGTGTTTATCCTTTCGACACAGCTCCTGTGCATCACAAACAGTTATATAATTAGTATTCGAGAGTACCAGATCCAATAAGCGGTCATTACTATTTGTGACATTGTTCCATTGTTTTAAATTACAAAGTGAGAGTAACTCGTTCAATAATTGAAGCTTCCCACTCTGAACGAAAGGTACAGAAAATGCAGCCAAAGGAGAATTATAGGTGGCAGTGTAGTAATCATAGTAATCAGGGGTATTAAAATCTCCAATAAACAGAAAACTATCAGACGGTGAGATGTTAAGCATCAAATGTTGGCAGTGGCAATAGAAAGCATCCAAGTCATGATGGGCTATATCGGGGGGCAAATAGCAAACGCATATATTGAGAAGTGGAGAATCGCGTTCATTGGGAACAATAGTTATCCAGACATCCTCCAAATGACTTTCCCATGATGCCTGACGGATAACTTGGTATTTTTTTAGAATAGCTATCAAAACCCCACCTCCTTCCTCTTTAGTAGAGGAGGAATCTTCACGATCTCTTCTGAAAACATTGTACCGACCATCAACAATTTCGCCGTCAAACACACCCTTGTTAAGGTTAGTTTCCGTGAGGCATATGAAGTCATAGTTGGCATTTAACAGGTTTAAGCTAAATTGAGATAACTTACTTCGCATTCTGTTTACATTTTGATAGTATATACTAACCATTGTTAAATCTAATTTATACGTAACATATACAGACAAAATTTATTATAGATGAGAGGGATACAAAACAAATATATAACCAATTACAGAAGCTTTCTAAGCGTATTAGTATTTCTGACTAAAATGGCAGGGCTTGTTTCATCCCTACGAATATAGATTTGACCATAGCGTACCCACACAAATTTATAATTCATTTCTTTACAAAATTTTCGCGCTTCACTGTGTAATTCTTTTGTTTCGGGCGATAAATGTTCAGACAAAAATATTCTACAGCTTGAGCCACCAAGACCAATATGTGTAGTACAAAGTTTGTTATCGGAGTGAGACTTATTAAAGCGCGTCACCGCAGACAGAACAACGTCACGCATGCGCTGCGAAGAAAGGGTAACGAGAATATTCCGTGGTCTCTTAGAGCTTGAGTTCATCTTCGCAACTCGACGACAAGCCCTGATATCACTTTCAGCAACCTCAACCTGTAGACACTCGCAAAGTTTTCCAAATAACACCATTAAGTTCTCAGACTTGCTCTCAGGTACCTCGTGAATTTCGAGGTTTAAATCACGTGATATCTTTTCCGTTATCGATAGACGGCTTTGGAGTATCGTCAAAGCTTGTTGTGTTTTAGAAAGCTCTAACTCAAGCTGTTCAATCCGGTCACCTTTCTTAATAATATCTAACCGAATATCTTTTTGTTCCGCAGCGATAAAATCCGTTGTTGTGGTAAAATCAGCCTTTAACGACTCGATAGCTCGGTCTACCTCCACAGCGACCATATCCTTCATGTCCTTCATGAGTGTGGAACGTAGGTTAGACATAAATGTTGAATCCGGGGAAAGCTTCTGATCCATAAGCTTACCAATACTTTCTAGAGTGACTGGCTCATCCTTCAGGTTGACTCCTACAGAACTGTTCATAGCAACATGTGGAACGGCCGAAACCCGAGAAAATGATACATTTAACGAGGCGTTTGGTGAATGGTGTTTCTTAGCCCGACGAATGGGAGTATTGTCATCGTTGTTTTTGCGCCTTGTTACATTTTGACAACACGGGCAACTCAATGACGCCAGTTGTTTAGTACTAAGCTGTTCACTCGACTCAGCGGTAACGTTTAGGCATTCATAGCAAAATTTAGAGGCACAATTATTGCACCTTAAGAAGTTATTTGCATTTGGAGTATTATTACAGCCGTGACAATTATTCATAATTTGCCAGATGTGTGCACAAGAACCAAATAAAAATTATATGTAAACAAGTTGATCTTAATGTTGATTGTGGATGTGGAGGTTAAATTCACTTCGGCGACGGATGTCACGCTAGCTGAGCGGCGCAAGGCGCCCGCACCAAAACGAACCGCGCGCCCAAGCCTCGGGTTCGAGCCTCACCGAGTACACCACCTTCTTTGTGAAATTGTTGCATCAATTTCAGACAATCACAATCACCATGCACAAGTTTAAATTAAACACACTCACACTTCGTGGTCCCGACAGCGCACAGACAGACCCGACAGATGAGACGTCCGACACTTGCCAAGATGGCCGCCAGGTCTTACGGTAACCGTCCCAAGCAGAAACGAGAGGGACCGACAATTCCAAACTTCCGAATAAAATTAAATAACTCAAAAATCACAAATAGGCAGTGCCCACAAGAAACACGTCCGCTCCTACACAATACCAACGAGCGAAAAAAGGTATTCTTGGTATACCCCCCTTATTGATAAATAATCTGAATGTATCTCAGTATGTTTTAACTTTTTTTCGCATTCTAGAACCTAACAACAAGATAGGTATAGGGTTCTTGCTTTGGGTCTAGATAGCGCTATTTAGCATGTCATCATCCTCCGAGCCTTCTCTCACCTCAAATGGGGTAGGCTCTTCAGTCTAACTTCGAAGAGACTGATGCTGAACCTTGATATGTTCTGTGAAGCGACTGCCATCAGTGCCATCTGACCTCCACAACCCATTGGCGATATCGGAATTCTGTACTTAGACCATTCGTCGGACTTTTTAGGGCTAAGGACTGCCATAGATGTTTGTATGGCAACCAGGACCGATAGCTATACGTACTCACAGGGCTGCACACGCTGGCGGACTGCCCGGCGTGGGAGGCGCCGAGGCGTGACCTCGTGGCAGCCATCGGGGTGGGAGTCCTCTCGCTCGGCAGCATGATTGCGGCAATGGTGCGGAGCGCGAGCGCGTGGGCCGCCGCCACCTCCTTGGCCCCTTGACCCCGATGACGGAGCGCGCCCGGGAGAGATTTAGAACTCTCCTGGCCCGCCGAGCCCGCAACTTGCTCGCCGCGCGTCGCCGGCGACTCAAGCGCCGGAGGTCGCTTAACGACCTCCGTCCTCCATGAGCGCAGGCCTGGGGGTGACAGGTGAGGCCGCCTGTCACCCCAGCAGAAGCAGGCCGGGACGGTGGTGCGACTAGCGCCCCTCCCCCAAACCGGGGCAAGACGGGGACACCGTGGTTCCCTAACCCGAGGGGGCCATCTCGAAACCGGAGATGGCCCAGGGTCAGTCGGGGTGCGAGGGATATGCTCTATGGGCAACCTTACACCCCGGCGTCTGTAGACCCGAGACGGCGTGCGGTTTTAGTCGGTTCAAGCCCTACATAACCGCCCCCGCTGGCACGCGGGGGGGTATCCGAAGGGATTTCCTCACGAAAAAGAAAAAAAAAGCTATACGTACTCACCGAGACACGGAGGGGTCTCAGTGTGTCAGAAGAATGGTCACCCATCCTAAAACTGCCTTGGCTTGTGTTACTTAACTTTGCAATGTATTAACCTACTCGATACCACTTAACTATCAAGTCAATATTAATCAACGATTTGTTGAATGGCGCCTATAACTTTTTAGTTTCTATAACTTAAGCAACCATGTTGTTTTTATTTATTAACTATCATCCAACAATAGGTATGAAACCGGAGATAGTAGGGTATGCCTGCGCAGCCCTGAACAGCAAGGAGTTCTACAAGCGGCAAGAAGTCGCTTGGATACCAGAGATGTGCACGAAATACCCCAAGGAACTCACCGAGAGAGAAGATCTCAGTCAGGCAGCTAAGGTAACATTTTTACAGTGTCTTTGTCTCACGTGCGTTGCGCTTCATCCCTCCATCAACGTCGGTAGTAGTGGTTATGGAGTCGGCCTTACAATCAAGAGGTCCCAGATTCGAATCCTGGTCTTTACATTACGTACGTGAACTCACACGTACCACAAGAAAATACTAGTAATTTCAGTTACTAATAGTGATATTGAGCACCATTTCCGGTTGCATTCAAAGCTTGCCCTTTGGAGCCCAGTGTCCACTCTTCTACTCCTTTTAGATTTTCTAATTTCACCCCTAAGGAGGAAAAATTTTTTTTTTATACAGGATTGTGTTCGACACTTCCACCAGTTCAGCGTGTGTGAACGAGCACCCGACACGGTGACGCGCGCCCACCCCGCGCTGCTCACGTGCTGCGTGCTGGCGCCCTGCCGCGACCCGCTCGCCCCGGCCAGGCTGCTCACGTGCCTGCTGGCGGCGCTCCGGGCCCACGGTAAGAGAACTGACGGGTCATTAACAATGTTCACGAACGCCTATGGAATTTGTGACAGGACAGACAACATGCATATGTGAATCAAAAAACAAATACAGAGAGGGGCGGCCTAAGTAACCGTGCACTGTGATTCGTAAGTAGGTCCTGACGTCATGACAGTGGGCGTGGCCTCAGTCAGTGTACCATCAGCGTTCGTCCTCTGCACAGGTCTCTTTGCTTCAGTGTTTCTAAACATAATTCTACCTGATGCTAGATGGCGACTTGTGTCTGAGCGAGTTTGTTACATTTAGTGACATCTAGTGTGAGATAGTTTTATTACGTGGTAACATCGACATAGAATGAAGTGAGTAGTTTTGCTATTTACCGGTAGATTGAAAATAAATAAGTAAGCAGGATCTAATCCCTCTTCACCACACTTTCAACGCCGCAAAGTTACTTCGTGGTACGAACAACGGTGGCCGTACATTCGAGCCGGGTGGTATGAGGAACAATATTTGCATGTTTCCATCATACTACCGATGTGTCCCACCGTGTGACCGCCTCCCAACCCGCCCCGTGTGCGCAGGCGCAAGCGGCGTGCACGCCTGCATCAACGCGACGGACCACTACCTGCACCAGTTCTACAGCAAGCTGGGCTTCGTGGAGGTGGCGCGCGGGGCGGACGGCCGCGTGTACCTCGCGCGGGGCTTCTAGCGCCGCCCCGCGCCGGCCCGCAGCCCCGCCGCAAGTAACTATACTCTTTTTATAAATTCAAATCGGAAAAAGTCAACATTCTGGATGGGATTAGAACCCGCCACCGGTCACTTTCTGGGGAAAATATTTTAAATTTTTATAAAAGTTAATATACTAACGACTACAAAATTGTATTAATTTATACTCTTTTTTAATACGCTTGTACTAGCTTAGTATGTATGTTTGAAATAGTTAGAGATGAACTTGATATTAGAGCACTTCAAAACGTCGAATTCATTTGAAATTTTGAACAGTTGTCTAGGGCCGATGGCAATACAATAATCTAAAATCGAACTAAACAAAACCCTAGTAATAGAAAACTTGACAAGCCACGGAAAAATGTTTAGGCTGTCTTCAAGTCTGTACCGATATTTATGAATATAATTTTCTTTACAGAAAGCAGTCATCGCACCTCACAAAGAAACAAGTGCTTGCTTCCTTATCGTCGTAAAAAGTCAAGATGTTCCACTCGGTACCAAACCCCTCTCAAATAGATTATATCGATTAAGACAGAAGAGATGAACATTTCCATTTATAATGAACAATAAGGTACAGGACCAGCTTTTGATTTGACACATCGGGTAGAAGAGTGGGAGTCCGTATTGCTTCGTTTTTGTTGAGCGCTCTCTCTATCGCACATCGAACTGACAGTTAGATATCTTTATAGAGTAGTTAAAACCGTTTTTGTTTATATAATATTAAAATTATAACTTCGGTTTTAAGTAAACTATGATAGAAAACTATACAAAACCGAAGCTAGCTAATGTTAGCCGGACTCACACTGACGTGCCAAATCGAAAGACAAGTACTGTAGTTGAATGCTAAGTCAAATAAGTTTATTTTTTATTAAACATCAAAACGGTAAGTTTTATAGAAACTTGTATGAAACAACGAGGTGTGACGTCATACTTCGTTATTATCAAATCCATTACTATTAGTGGTTGGGTGACTGATTAAAAATGAAAAAAAAGCGATGAAATAAGAACGGATGTAATTTTTACCGCTGTTTTACTATTCTTTATTTAATAAGCTCAGTTAAACAATTTAAATTACCTATAGGAAACTATCCTAGGCATAATCATATCTTGAGGATGAATATCACAAAGAAAATTGAGGATGAATTTCATGAAAAAGACCCGATCAACTATACTGGGTTAGGACACCTTACTCCGTGACAAAGGAGTCCTGTTGGGTCCGTAACTAATCGGACTTTATATACAGTTACTCACGCTTTACTCTCCTAAAGCCCGATTCAGTAACGCCACGTTTTCAAAACACGTACTGAGGATCAATCACATTTGTTATGTGATTGTTCCTCACCAATTAACTTAATTAATATATTTTAATCATTACTGAGCATCTCATTGTTTTTAAATGATTTAAATCCGACAAGAAATGACGAAGTTATTATAGGATTCTTAACGGCTACTTGAAAACGCGCATTCCCGCTAGATTTTTGTCAATGACATCATGTGTCACAACATGTGGTCGGTTCGATATTCATTCTTGGCACCGCTTGTGCGAGTTACGGACTGAATTTAGACATTACAATATTTCGACATGAAGCGAACTTATTGACAAGTCATTGCTTCGACAGACAACCATAAGACAACACACACCTTCGAATTACCACTACTTTGACAGACGATTATTCGACAGACAATACTTAGACAAGACACATCTTCGAATGACCACTAGTTTGACAGATTTTTTTAACATTCTCCCAAAACAATAATGCTCTGAAATGTATTAAAAAATGTGCCCTACCTAATTAAATATGTATCCAATCAATTGAAACATCAATTCCGGCGCTTCGCCGGCCGCTCCCGCGGCACGCTCACTTCGCTCGCTCGGCTTGCGCTCTGTTGGGGTCACAGTTCTAACCTAACCTAACCCACTTTACTTATTTTTGGAATATAATTTTAAAAATCTGTCGAAGTAGTGGTCATTCGAAGATGTATCTTGTCTAAGTATTTTCTGTTGAATAATCGTCTGTCGAAGTAGTGGTAATTCGAAGGTGTGTGTTGTCTAATAATTGTCTGTCGAAGCAATGACTTGTCGATATATGTGTTTTCGAAGTTCCCTACATGTCGGAGTATTGTACTGTCTAAATTCAGTCCGTAAATGCGCTTGTGCAGCGCTTTTATTATTTGTTTGAGGCATTCATAGATTCATTTAATAGCAAATAAATGCACAGTGTGAGTTTTAGTATTAAATCCATATAAACTAGATATTATGGGTGTCGGTTTTGTTAAAGTCCAATCAGATAATTTGCCCAAGTAGATTAGTTTATGGTGGCAGAGTTTTATTAGAATAATGCCAGTTATTCCAACGCTAAGATTCGAAAGGACAAAATAAAATACGAAATGAACAATGCTTGACATAAAATTAAAATTATTAGATTTATTTATTATATTAAAATCCCGACAATCGCCCCGAGGGGTACCCTTTTATACCACTCAGGTGGCAGACAAGCTCACGGCCCACCTGATGGGAAGCGGTTACCGTGGCCAATGGACGTGTGAAACACCAGGGGCATCACACCAGCGCTGCCGACCCTGTAAAAACCTTCTAATGCCCTTCTTGAAGAACCCCATATTGTAGTCGCTTGGGAAAACCACAGCAGGGAGATCATTCCACAGCCTGAGGGTGGCGGAATAAAGTGCCTTTCATACCTAACAGTACGCACCGTTTCCGGCCGCAACGTGTGAAGATGAATTCCCTGTCTGTGACGAGCGGTGCGATGATAGAATGTGACCGTGGGCACCATGTCATACAATTCTTCTGAACACAACCCATTATAAAGGCGGTAGAAAACGCACAGGGAGGCCAAATCTCTCCTAAGGTTAAGAGGTTCTACACTGCCTGTAAGTATGGGACTGTCGACGATCCTTATATATTCGGCATGGCAAATAGCGCCCGTCTTTGCACCGAGTTGAACGGGTCAAGTTGGTATGTAGGTGCTCCGGCAAAAAGGTGACAGCAGTACTCCATCTGGGGCCGGACTTGCGACTTATAAAGAAGAAGTCTTTTCTCCGCAGTGAAGTACTGCTTCGCCCTGTTGAGCACTCCCAGTTTCTTAGATGCCAACTTGACCTTGTCTTCCAGATGACTGCGGTACTGGACCTCGCTGGAGATGTCGACACCGAGTATCCCGATACTTTTAGAGATTTTAAGTGGTGTGTTCAGGAATTGTGGCGCTACAATAAATGGGGTTTTCCAAAATGCGTCCCCGGTAGTATCATCCGCATAGCAATGAATGGAGTCATCAGACAGCATGTCATTGATATGCAGGAGGAACCGGGTCGGAGACAGCACGGAGCCATGTGGAACACCAGCGTTTATGTCCATGCGGTCCGAGCAGCTGCCGTCAACGACGGCTTGGATGCTTCTTTTGGATAAAAAGCTGGCGATCCATTCGCAAAGTCCCTCGGGCAGTCCATAAGACGGCAATTTCGCAAGAAGACCTCTGTGTCAGACCCGATCGAAGGCCTTCACTATATCGAGGCTGACCGCTAGTGCCTCACCTTGACTCTCGATGGCTTGCGCCCAGCGGTGTGTGAGATACACAAGAAGGTCACCGGTAGAGCGACTGTGGCGGAAGCCATACTGTCGGTCGCTCAATAGATCGTTCCCTTCAAGGTATCTCAGGAGCTGTACGTTAATGACACGCTCCATTACCTTCAAGAGAAGGGACGTGATAGCGATAGACATGTAATTGGACGGGTCTGTTCTATCGCCTTTCTTAGGCACAGGATGCACGAATGCGGTCTTCCACGAAGCTGGGACTTGTCTCGTGGAGTAAGAAAGCGCGAAAAGCTGTGTAAGTACAGGGCACAACTCTGGAGCACACTGCTTAAGCACTATCGCCGATATGCCATCGGGCCCACTCGACTTGCAGGGACGTCAGTTCCCGCCGGACCACTCGTTGTGTGATTTTGATTTCTGGCATAGAAACATCACACCAGGGAATAGTGGGTGGCTCGGCATTCCCATCGTTCATGGTCGAGTTTGACGCAAAGAGGTCACCTAAAAGATCGGATTTCTCCTTAGCGCCATGGGCCAGACTGCCGTTGGGCTTTTGCAGCGGCGGCAGACAAGACCGACTGAAATTTCCCTCGGCAGCTTTGGCAAGCGACCAGAATGCACGACTACCAGACGGGTATCGCGCCAGCCGTTCACTAATTCTGCCGATGAATTCAAATTTAGCCCTGGCCGTTGCTTTTTTACTGGATCTCGAGGCGGCATTCAATTTCCGCTTCACTTCAGTGATATTCGGATCCTTGTTAGTAAGAGCCGTGGTCCAAGCCTTATAAGCAGATTGCTTGTGCAGTCTTGCTTCTCTGCAAGGCCGATTAAACCACGGGCGCTTACTTGCTCCTGTTGCGATCCAGCGGTTGGGAATGTAGCATTCCATGCCCGCTAGCGCCCCTCCCGCCCCGCCGTCCCGGCCTGCTTCTGCTGGGGTGACAGGTGGCCTCACCTGCCACCCCCAGGCCTGCGCGCATGGAGGACGGAGGTCGTTAAGCGACCTCCGGCGCCTGAGTCGCCTGCGACGCGCGGCGAGCAAGTTGCGGGCTGGGAGAGTTCTAAATCTCTCCCGGGCGCGCTCCGCCATCTCCTTTGCGAGCATTACATGCTCGCAGAAGGAGGTGGCGGCGGTACCTATTTCATATTCTTAATTTTCAATTGTTGTTATTAAAATTATAAAATTAGCACGAAAAATATCTTATGCGGAACATTATTACTTTAAAACTGCAAAATTTCAAAATTATACCTTAAGAAATGTTGGTGAATTATTCCAAAATAGGCCTTTATTTTTTATAGCCGCAGCGGCAAGTCGTAACGGATGACGTCATAGGGTGTCTCGGCGTGGTGGTGAGTTTTTAGGATTACTGCACTAAATTCTGTATATCTTCGTCATTTTTGATCCGATTTAAATATTTTTTTACAATATTTATTGTTATTAGTACTTAGTTATAAAACTGCATACTCAACTAACAACGTGACTGATACTAATTTCCACGATTCCGAAGAAAAACGGTAACCTACTTTGGTATTCCGTATGATCTGTCAAAACAAAAGCTACCCACGTTTTTGTGAGGGTACTAAACCTTCTGAATCACGGTAGTTTTATTCGTGTTCAGATATTGAAATTTTAATTTTATTAATTACATTTTACGTTTTACGCTCCTGTCGCTACAATAGGAATATATATTTATTCAGTGCTTTACCAGTAATAAGTTGATTCCCTAAACGGAATTTACTCCCTCGTAATTACAGCTGAATCATTGATTTTGGCAATGTTTCTTTAGAAAGAGCGGCCACAAGAGAAACTTACATACATATATTTACGCCATTTTTCCACCGGGGTAAGCAGAGACAACAGCCTGCCATCTGCTTCTGTCCTTAAACACTTCACGAGTTTCCCCTATTATTATTTACAAACTTTGCCCCTCTGGAAAAAACTTTGCCCCTTCAGATATGACTGCTTGAAACTTTTAAGTTAAGATTACCCTACTTTCATACTAATACATCTAGTCAGATAAGTCCATTTAATTCATACAATAATTTAAATTAAATAAGAACAAACTAAGCTGGGAGTTAAGATCTCGGAGAACCTGAAATGGGAAGACCATATCACGAATATTGTCAAAAAAGCTAATACCATGGTATACCTCATACGGAAGGCCTTTGGAACATTGACACCTGAAATGGCTCTTAGAATCCACAAAACGTATGTAAGACCAATACTAGAATATGTCTTTCAAGTATGGAGCCCCTATTTCATAAAAGACATAGACCTGTTGGAAAGAGTGCAGCGTAGATTCACGAAAGTCCCCAGACAGCTGAAACGTTTGCCATACGAAGAACGACTAGATACACTGAACCTGACCACCTTGAGGGAGCGCAGAGAACGTGGAGACCTAATTGAGAGCTTCAAGATAATAATTGATCACTACGACTTGCAAGGATTCAGCAACATGTTCAAACGCGCACCAGACCGAAATCGTAGAGGACACAATCTTAGACTGCAAAAATCTAGTTGGAATACAAATCCACACAAGAACTTCTTGAGCAATAGAGCGGTCAACGCATGGAATAGGCTGCCTGAAAGTATTGTGACAGCAGAAAATCAGAAAATATTAATCAATTCAAAAATAGACTGGACAAACACATAAATCAACAAAAACATTGAGTAATTGGTGAACACAGTGTAGTGAACAACGAGATGCAGGCTGATATCAGTTGTTTCAACTGCTGGCCTGTTCCCCAATAATAATAATAATAAACTATTGCTATGTCAAGTGTTGTGGGTTCAATCTCCACATGGGACAAATACATGAGAATAAATAGATGTTCGGATTCTTAGTGTACTTTTTTCTCCCGATACACGGAGAATTCTCTTTTTTGAGGGTGGTAAGTTCTTAAATACTTTATGAACGTAATTAATCCTGAGATTTACGTAATTGATCCTTAAAGAGCTATCGCAACGACGCTCCTTTCGTGGCCTGGTCTCGGTGACTAAAACTTAATCATCCTGTTGATGGGGCATAAAATGAAGCAATATTAGATTCTGTTGCGATTCTCATAAGTCTCAATTATGAACGTTTCATTTAGTCATTAGTAGCTATCTAATATTCATTTAATGATTATAATTCCTGTATAAAACGGGTTTTGTTTCACCATTGGCACATCTGTTATCAGGAAAATATTGATGCTTCACTTATAGCAACCATATACAATCCGGATTCTAGAACATAGATTAATTATAATAACGTTGGTTATTAGATCATTTTAACTTCGAGCCACCAACCAGGTGGACACCGAAGTCTTAAAATCACGCAAAAAAAATCAAAATCTTACACCCACTTTTTATCACTTTCTCGACGTTTCACATGATTCTAAGTATAATTAAGCAAAAAAAATTTTTGTGTCGGTCTGTCTGTTGGTCTGGATGTCTGGATCTCTGTTTACGCAATAACTCAATAACCACTTATCCGATTTAAAAAATTCTTTCGCCAATCATCTTGTTTGGTTAATGGGAAGAACTGATTAGATTTTGGGGTCTGTACGTTCAAGGTTTCGGGTACCTACCATACAAATTGTCCCTAAAAAAACATTTTTTTGTGTTTTTGACGTCGAAGACGTTTGATTTGATTTCATTTTCTTCCTATTTATTGCTCAATATATAAAGACGCGTCGAATAATATGCATAAAGCCTAAGGTCTGTAATTTTGAATAAAAATACTGCAACAAAAATATCTAAGTTTGGCCCGAAGTTTGACAATTACTGTGTGATTTCCGCCCCACTAGATTTTGTTACATGTTCTTGATATTTGATACACAACAATAACATCAGCTGCAAATATAACCTATTTATTGTGTTCAAAATGGGCAACATGAATGTAGACAAGAATGTTTTATTGTACAGTCACCGACAAAAGTAGCTTTTCTAATTCCATTTCTTGATTCTTAAACATTTAATAAAATAAACAAAACAGGAAGTGCTACCTTTGTCCTGGAGATTATAATACTACTTATCAATCGTCGGTATATGTATTCTAATTTAAAAAAAGGTTTGTAAATATTTTAGTGTTAATCAACTTTTGTCGTTGACTACATACATACTCACACCTTTTCCCCTTGACGTTGGCAGAGACCACAGCTCGCCGTCTGTTTCCATCCTTAGACACTTCACGAACTTCCTTTAATATCATTAAACGTTTCATGCAAGCCCACTGGTTTCAAGTGCTTTGATATGATCTGCCCTTTTTCAATACATCATTAACTTGTTCAGAGTGCCTAGTGCGAGTTTTGTTTAATTCGTCTCACAAAAGCGTGCGTATACGTGAAGATTATTTTGTATGGGAATTTAAACAGTGAAACCTAGATGATAAAGAATAGAATACGATACAATCGATACAGAGTCATTTATTTTGTAAGGGAATTTCAACAGTGCAACCTAGATGATAAAGAATAGAATACGATACAATCGATACAGAGTCATCTAGCGACAAACGCGAACGGCGTTCATTTTGTATGAGAAATTTGTAATTTTAACCTAGTTCTCGCGTTTGTCGCTAGATGACTCTGGCAAAACTCGCACTAGGCACTCAGTATATGTTCTGCGAGGTTGGCCCCGGTCTCATTAATGATTTTTCGCTACAAATTATATAAACTTTATTCATGCCAAATGCCAAACTCTTCAGTGCGCGTAAGATGCTTTAAAAGGATTACAAAGTTTTCTATTAACGTATAATTATATAGAGATTTGGCAATGGTGAAACAAATTCACGCAATTTGGCATTGTTCATTATAAGTAGTCGACTTCTATATAAATATTTAAAACGAGTGTATATTTGACATAATGGTTTATAAGATAATATAATAATTACAAAATGTAACTAAACCTTATATTTACACTGAAATATTTTTGCAGTAAAATAACTTGGCATAAATATATGTAATATGTTTTTATTTCCAGAAGAAAATGTATCTCAATTGTTTTTCTACATTCTAGAAGCCAAATCACAAGCTAGTTAAGCTATTGCCTTCTTTGGGCCTAGATAACGCTATATTTATATTTTAATAAACATTTTTGCCGCACAACTTTCAATTTAGTAATATTAACTATTTCATACTACCTGTGATTGGATGGCGTATGGGACCATGGGTCCGAAACACATGATGATTAAAAGGTGATAATGTAATTGAGCTTTCTTTTGATAACACACAAGACAAGGATCGGCAAGTAGTTGTGTATTATATCTTTCTCTATCTGCTGAAAAATATCTCTTAATATTTTTCACCAATTGTGACAGATGCTTTTTAATAAATTTTATAAAAAAACATGTTTGAAATTTCTCTATATCAAACAAGTATCATTTAAGTATAGATTCCAACCAAAAAAATAATAACGAGACTCAAATTTACAAGTTTTGTAATGGAACACTAAAATTTAACACGCTCACCCGGTAATGGCATTATTATAATTAGTATAAATAAAAGTAATAAAAATGTAAAAAATGTTTGTCAAATTAAAATTTTGAATGAAATTTTTACTTTATTATATATAGATAGACATGTAATATCCAGAAAACCTGTGGCATATCCATATGAATGTGAACTTGCGCGATATTACTACATGCTCTTGTAAAAATGCAAATAACGTGCATACATACTGCTAAGGCAAAGTTTTAAAATCAGTATAAAATATGTTTGTTTTAATATTGAAGAAATCATTTTTTCTGTTATTTGTTACACATATGTAAAACTTACAACACATGACTCAAAATATACGCTGCTGCTAGTGACTTAGAGGGTGGTCAAAGTTGCATCATTTAATACAAAATACTTTATCGTTTGATAAGTATTGGGAATATTTATCTTTGGACATCACTAGAATAAGATAAAGTACTATAACTTTGCCTTCCAAAGCTATAGGTCAATTTTACAAATCAATGTTGCTGTTTTAGCATAATATGTAACAGATAATACATATGATAATAGGATATTCCATTTTAAACGCAGCCAATTTTTCTTAGTTTTTGGCTGTTTCACACACTTTTCATTCAAATATACTGTTTTATAACATTTGAATGAGAATGGAAAAATAGAGCCCAGTCAAATGTCGGGAAAGACTGAGTATGCAAGTATTAATGAGGGATTGTGATATAACTAGGTTAGTGTGTTTATCTGGAAACTAGGCTGATGGTTCACTGTTTAAATGCAATACATACAGTGTTCAAACGTAAGTGCGTTGTCTACTGCCAAACAGAAAATTAAGATGTGTTTTGTTAGATGCATATTGGAAATGGAACATAATTTTTGGATAGGATAATTAATGGAATCAAAGATCACAAGTAGCATCCTTATTTTTCATTTAAACTAAATATCTATTTTCTTTTTATTATTTAGGTTTTTCTGTTTATATTATCTTTCAGATATCTTGCGACAAGGGAAGCTAAACTAATAGGTATATAATATGATAATTATGAGAATATTTTATTTCTAGACTCTCGATTAAGTTTTGGTGGATAATATAGAATTAAATAATGATCACATAGATATGTAGTTGTTCTTAAGATTAATTATTTTAGTAAAATATTGAGTGAAATTAGTATAAACCGGTTTTGACAATGACAAATTTTTGTCTGCACTTGCTAGCCAATATTTCGAACATTTTCAATGTGCTAAGATTTGTAATTCATTATTTTTTTAGTCATTACATATTTTGTATTGTCCCATACATACAGTTTACCCACATCTGAATGTTGTGTGGTAGCAAATAGAGACTTTTATTATTATTTTACCATTCGTTATGTCAAAACTGTTGAACATATGAGAATTCAGCTATATAATTTAGACTG
Source organism: Cybosia mesomella (assembly GCA_946251805.1). Taxonomy (NCBI): domain Eukaryota; kingdom Metazoa; phylum Arthropoda; class Insecta; order Lepidoptera; family Erebidae; genus Cybosia; species Cybosia mesomella. Next base: position 4,237,137 of record OX276413.1, read on the forward strand.
TTATGCATATTACGCATGATGTTGCCCCAGTATGAAATTTGCTTCAGAACTAGCGTTGAACGATAAGAGTTAAAGATGGCACGCACAGCCAAGGAGATAAGTATACACCTTTTCCTGTGAATTTCTATGTAAAATTCTTGCTTATCAATTATTTTTTGAACTATGTGAACAAGTGTTACCATAACTGGATTTATCTAACCGTCATTGTCATCATCACTATTAGTTTATGCTATATAAAAAACCGTATTCCAGCAGCTTTACCTATGTTTTGTCGAAAGTAATAAAATATGGAAATTATGATCAAGCTTCGCATCTACGTATTATTATATAATAGATTGTATATAAGAGTTTCTGCGGTTACGCGCGTTTTTATATTGAGTTTTAAGAAGTGAAAATTTATCGTTTAAAGACTATTACAAATTTCAACTGAGTTACAGTTGTGTTATTTTATTCACCAACAAAATGATATAGTCTGTAAAATAAGCCTGACACTGACCTGTAATCGAAGTATTGTAGTTTGTTACGGTACGGTTATCCAGAATTGTGACCCACAGCCTCCCATACATTGATACTACAATCAGGTTTTAACTATGTGCAGCTACTAAACTTGTTTTCTATCACTAATCAGATTTTGTTAAAAGGAACATTATTGTTTCGTCGTAATAGTTTCAGATCCTGCAATGTTACTGATTTGAAAGTTTTCCACTACGTTATTATGCTTAATCACAATTATTTTTCACTTAAGTATCTACAAAGTTACTTTAAGGTGTGCTACTGTATTGCACACTTTTTATCGCATTTAATTTGCTTTCACTAGTTATAAGTCGAATGATTTTATATTATCAAATGTTTTATTGTCTGTCATGCTCTGAAAAGGCCGAATGAAGTATATTTTACAATAAATTATAGCGATAGCACCTTTATATTGTTACTTTTCGAATTTCGAACTTATTGTAATGTGGCTCCTGTATCCTCAAATATATTTTGTAAAAGTTACTGTGCTGACATTGCCCATGTCCGAACTGAGCAAAGTTGGTACATGTTAATTTGTGTAGAAGCTAAATACCTATTTTGTAAAAATTTATGTTGTGTAACTATTGAGTATCAGTGTCAGATATATTTTGTGTTGTTTATATGTTTTATTGCGGCGTCGCCCATGTTAAAGACAAATCGGTAATAAAAATTGAAGAACTACACTGTAGTTTTATTATCCCATCCATATCATATTACATGTTCGTAGATTCCAGAATGGTCAAAATGTTAACTTAATAAAGCTCTAAAATGCTGTTTGAAAAATCTAGATGAAGTTATAACATATGCGGCGAATATACTTTTGTGGAATAGCGAAAATCCATAATAGAGCTACGTCGGGTTCAATGTAAAATATAAAATAACATCAAATAAATCGCGATAGAATCCGTTAAAAAATAGTTTTATTTCAATAGATAGGAGTGATTCAAGAGGAAGTTTTAAATGTATAATACATGTATGTATTATACATATACATGCTAGAAATAGCCACGCTATCATCACGCGGGCGAAGCCGCTAGTAAATTATATACTAACTATACACTTCAATAATTCAGTTGTTATAGTTAGAGACAAAAATCTTGACAATGTACTCATTTTTAGATCTCAGCAACTAACCATAGATTATATTAAATTAATCAGGGGCTCAAAGGGCTAGCGTCGTTGGTTGATCAGTTCTTATATTGGTTGGCCAGTTAATGAACACATATAAGCAAACAAACAACAAAATATTGAATGCATTTTTATAAAATTCATACATTATTATAAATATTCTAAACTAAAATTATAAAATACAGAACAAGTAGGTACATAACGAAGGTGTGTTCAAAACTTATTAATCAATCACTGATCTAGTGTTAGTCATTGAAAGTTCCGTGAGCTTCTGTTTTATTTCTGATATCTGAAACAAACAATATTAAATAAGACAGCGTTTCTCAAACTTTAATAAGGCCCGGCCCAGTTATTTTGTTTCTCCATCATGACCCACCCACAAGCTTTTCAACCCTCTTAGCGCATAAAAATATATTTCAATGTCCGCATACGTCATGATCACAGCATTAGTCCGGGTTGCATCCAAAGCTTGCACTTTGGAGCCCGGGTTCCGCTCCGTTACTCTTTACCGTGGTTTGGATTATCTTGGTTTTTACGGTAGCTACTGCCGCCTGATACCCCAGCCACGAGACGAAATGATTAAGGTTGGCTTGGTCCCTGAAGGATAGGTTTTGCGACAGTCAAATTACCTTTTGAATTTCACTCAACAGCATCTTCTGCTCTGTTCTTGGCGTCATGTCTTTTCTATTCAAATCTATCGCTTCTAAATTTTCGAAGAGTTGTTTTATCTTCAGCGCTAGATGCACATCATTATTACTCTTCCTAGGGACAGTAGGCTTACACCTCTTTACTAGTTTCTTCTTGTACTTGTCGGGCAAATCTTTCTCTATGTCTTCTCTAGAGAGGAGAGTCATGTAGTCGGGGTGGGTGTCATATGGGTACGTTTTAGGATCCATTTTGTATGAGCCGTCAGCTTCGTATTGGTTTATTATGTAGTTCTTACGCCAATTTCGGAGTAATTCGAGATTCCTGAAAGAAGAATTAATTTCTTTCATATTAGCATTAACAGCTGTAAAACTATTTTGTGTAGAATATATGAATTGAATAATTGTTTATTAAAAGAATAAATAGGTAGTAAGAAAAAAAATAGTATTGGGGTATACCCAGGTCCCCTCGTGTGATTTTAAGTCAGATTTCACCAAGTTAAAAATAATTGCGATTAAGTTAATTAAACTGGATTCTCACGATAAACTCAATGAAATGAGCTCAGTAAATCAGTTGACAGAGTATTCCCTATAGAAAGGGACTGTCGCGGGTTCGAAATGTTCGAATGCTGTCCTGACTATTGATATTTTCCTATTTAAATTTATAACGAAGTTTACTTCAAGTTGATCAAGGTTATAAGAAAATTATTTGTGAAATCAGTCCTTAGCCAATCCGGTTTCGATATAGTCGGGCATTTCCAAAAAAAAAAAATTCATGTTGCCATAAGCAAAAAAATAAATTAAAATATAAAAGAAACCGTGAGCCTAAATACAAGAAACACACTTTCTCCCTTGCAGAATCTTGTCTCTAGTAGCAAGTAAATCTTTGTGCTTCTTAATAGCCAAATCTTTGAAGTAACTTTGTTTTATTTTCGCCTCTTGCACTGCCTTTCTTTCAGCTGTTACTGGTTTCAGATACTTTGAACTTTGGTAATGAAGCGGGATTATCACTCGACTTTTTGCTAATTTAGGACACTTCCCTTTATTCTTTGGGTAATATTCTTCGTCAAAATCATCATCGGACAATCTTTCATTGAATTTAACTGACATTGTTTCCTTTTTCAGTTTTTCACCGTCGATAACTGAGTTGTAACTTCGCCCAGCTGGGATGAATGCATTATCGGGATAGTTTTCGTTGGTGCTTACCGTATCTTCAGATACATCAGAACGACAACCGGCGAATACACTATCCATGTATTTTTCGTGCAAATAGACTTTAATACTTGAAACACCCGCGTTTATAATCTCTTTTGGCGGGTACGACAGCGGATTTCCGGCTAGTTGTAACATTTTTAAATTGCTGACAGTTCCTAATTCGTTCGGAAGCGAAGTTATCTGATTGTTTTGCAACAGCAAGTGGGTGAGGCATGGATGATTTTGTATCGATTTTGGTATATCAGATAACTTGTTATCTCTGACATCTAAATACATAAGGTTCCGCAACGAATCAAAAAGATCTTCTGGTAATGTTTCAATTTCATTATTTTGTAGGTATAATACCTGAAACAAACGGGTTATGCGCACTACGTCCCATTCGCACTTCGTCCTCCGTTGGCAAATGGTCCCATTCGCGGTTAGTCCCATTCGCAGTTGGTCCCATTCGCGGTTAGTCCCATTCGCAGTTGGTCCCATTCGCGGTTAGTCCCATTCGCAGTTGGTCCCATTCGCGGTTAGTCCCATTCGCAGTTGGTCCCATTCGCGGTTAGTCCCATTCGCGGATGGTCTCATTCGCAGTTCGTCCCATGCAAGTAGCTTGTAAGGGAAGAGGTGGGTTAAGGACCGAAGTGGGTGGGATGAATAGAATATCATCAAATAGAGTAATAAAACATCCGGATTCGATAATTTTGCATTGTAATTAAATATACACACTTCTGAATTAACTAAAATCAGTATACTATCAGTATTTTCAATCAAACAACAATGTAGTAAGAGTGTGACATAATTTGAATAAAATATTTAAGTTGCACATAGTTCCACATGTTACTTAACTAACTGCAAAAATATAACTTTTTTCATGAAGACACCTAAAGATAAAGAACCCCGCTCTAGATTATCCAAGAGTATATTATATTTTCTATCAAAGTTAATATCTACAGCCTTTCTGTTCTTTCTTTTTTCGTTATAAAAGAGCTGTTTTTCAATAATCTTGTCCCAGTGTTTTCCTTCTTGGCGCAGTTTGAAAATAAACAAAAACAAGTTTGGATTTTTAGGTATACGACTATTCATGCGACGGTGCCAACCTTCTAGCGCATTTGTCGTTCTATGTTTCTGACCCGCACAACTAAGTACTGACGGAGATATTGTGGGATACCATTGTTTTTGGTAATACTGTATAAAACGTTGCATTTCAGGTGTATCTGTTGTTTTACTAAGGATAAGACGCCATGCTTCAGGAATGAAATTAGCTGGTATCAATGGAATAATAGAGCAAAGTCTTGTTACGTTTCGACCGACACTAGTATTTGTCAAATGCATTTTTTTTGCTTTTTTCCAAATTGCAGCATTATAGTGCCTAAAGCAACCGCTAACTTTGGCATCTGGGAATACTTTTGATACGGCGTTTATTTGCGCAATTTCATAGTCCGATTTAAAATTAATAAATTTAATTCCCAATTTTTGTTTTAATAAAGTAAACAGGCGTTCATATGTGGATTGAGTTTTATTAGGTAACAGCGCATAGATGCCTGGTATAATATTAGTGGATTCTATATTAGAATGTAAATCAAAATGCAAAACGTAAACCTGGTAAAATGGGTGTGGAGTAATTCTGAACGTGCCATCAGCATAATATGACCCTGCAGTTTTAATCACTTTTCTACTTAATTTCGTCGCGAACACAATTATTTTTTCTTCCATACCGTCTTCAAATAAAAAGAAATTCTTTCCAAGATTCTCTGGTACTTGCACTGTTTCAGGACTATTGTGGTTCAGTTTAGTAGTGTTCAAAAACTGCTTACGCGCTCTGTATAACGTATCTTTAATATAAAGGAAAGAAGGCATATCATGTCTATGATATTTTCGTTGCAGCTTTTTAATATTATCTTCATAGATTAACGTTATTGGACGAAAATCACTGCAAACTGCTTTCTTGAGAGATACAATAATTTTCTGTTGTATTATATCTTTATCACTTGCCTCACATGTATGTTGCGATTCCCTGTTAACTGTTTTCCTCGTTTCATGTATTGTTATTGATGCACTGCATTTATTTCTATTTACACATCGCCATTTCGAACTTCCGTTTAGATTGTCACAATGTTTATTGTATCTATGTGTTCCTTTTAATAAACAGCGTTTACCTCTACGAGTAGTGATAAATTCAAATTCTTGATTCATTTTAGACAAGTAACGGAGGACGGACAATTTTTGAGTGACAAATGTCATGTCACCTAAGTAATTTTCTAATTCTCTCTGAAAAGTAGGTTTTATTATTTTTGTATCTAAATTTTGAATTTTCAAATTTGACTTGTAATTTTTAGAATCGAACCTCCCGAGGTGTTATTATTAATCGAATTTTTCTTCCTAGGCATTCTAGCGCCGGGTTTCAGTCCGACTAGTACTGATTCTAGCCAATGCTCTCAATCCGACTAGTACTGTAAAATGTAGCCCCAGCTCTCAGTCCGACTGGTACGATTCTAACGTCAGCTCTGAGCCTGAGAACTACAATTCTAGCATCTGCTCTCAGTTCGACTGGCGACGGCCTTGATGTCATACTCCTATTACATTGTTGTTTGATTGAAAATACTGATTGTATACTGTTTTAGTTAATTCAGAAGTGTTTATTTAATTACAATGCAAAATTATCGAATCCGGATGTTTTATTACTCTATTTGATGATATTCTATTCATCCCACCCACTTCGGTCCTTAACCCACCTCTTCCCTTACAAGCTACTTGCATGGGACGAACTGCGAATGAGACCATCCGCGAATGGGACTAACCGCGAATGGGACCAACTGCGAAAGGGACTAACCGCGAATGGGACCAACTGCGAATGGGACTAACCGCGAATGGGATCAACTGCGAATGGGACTAACTGCGAATGGGACCAACTGCGAATGGGACTAACCGCGAATGGGACCATTTGCCAACGGAGGACGAAGTGCGAATGGGACGTAGTGCGCATAACCCAAACAAAGGGTCACTTATGATTTAATAAACATACATAATGTGGATTAATAAGAAAACTAAGATTAAATCTACTTTTGTAATTTTAACTAGTTTAAGTCAGTCGCAAGACTATTTGCAAAATTTGATTCATTGCCTATCTTTATACTTTGGAAAGATAAAAATAAAGCTATATAGTAGCGTAACGTGTTTTACAACTACTGCGGCATTACACGGTGACTGCTAAATTAATAGGACTGTATGTTTATGCGTGTTGTCATCGAGGCGGTTGGAGGTCAGACAGTAGTCCCATAAAAGCTAAGACTAACCAAATCTAGAGAAAGAGTAGGAAACGAACCTCGGGTTCCAAGGTGCAAGACGCTACCACAACTCAAAGAAAAAGGGTTCATATGCCAATTATTTTACAGATTTTGCCCATGCATGACCATGAATATATCATCACATTCATCAGTTAAATACAATATGACCGAATATAACAACAATAATAAATAACTTACACACAAATAATAGTTTTCAAGTGGGGGGACACATTTCAAATGTTGTGTTGATAAATCCAAGGTGGTTTCTTCATTTAAGTCTTCTTCGTATATATTTAAAGATGTTACATTCGAAGTTTGGGACATTATGTTATCATGTAAATTACAACCACAAACATAAAATACGTACTATTCGTTTAATCGATAACGCTACATACATAAAAAATAACAAAATTTAAATGAACCGCGCATAAATCAAAGAGAATAAAATTTGCATAAATGTAGGACAGAACACCATAGACTTCTTATGTATTACTTTACTTTATGCCATAGACTACACAACATTACAGTGTAGTTTTAATTTGGGGTTTTAATAATACTCACACAATATTAATTTTAAAATTTTTATTAAGCGCCGGCAGCTTAGTGGTTAAGCAATCGACCTAACCATCGATAGGTCCTAGGTTCGAATCCTAACCGTTACACGACTGACGTTGTTTTAATCTATAGTTATATAATCTATAGTTATATGTATATGTTATATATATATCAATCATATAGTTGTTATTTTTTTAAAGGTTTAGTTTGAACAGTCAATGTTAACTTGTCGGTGGACAAGATTCTTTTTAACCTTTGTTTCCGTTATCACATACTTATGAATTTCTTTTCCTGGTGGGGAAGGAAACTGTTATAATCTGGAACGCAGCTATTATTGTTTGACGTTAACTGTCAGGTTAACTTTGGGTCTGTCTTGCTTTACCGCGTTTTCCCGGTACAGCATTGCTTGCTATGTACTTATAACTACAATCTGTAAAATGGTTTTACGTTAAATTAAACATACGTGGATTAAACATAACCAGTGGTTTACTTTAGATACATAACGAACCTTACACACGTCAACCCACTTTATAACTGTAGGTGTTAGGGGGAATACTAGTAATTTCGGTTTCTAGTATTCTTTGTAAAAAAAACCTGTATGAATATTTATTAATAAAAACGTTGATAAGATTATTTATGAAATAATAAAATATAATAAAAACATAAGTAAAGTTATTATTATCAAGACTATGCGTGTTTTATTCTTTTTCTGCGGTTTTCATCGTGTATTCATAGATAAATCCAAGATAAATCACTATAAATGAATAGACAAATTGATGAATTTGCTAATGATGTTCTGTTACCATCCATATTATAACAGCTTGTAGGTAATGATTTCGGTGGTAGCAAACTTATTTTCTATATATTTTTTTTTCTTATTATCTATAACTGTATAAACCTTTACATTATTACATATTGCAAAATACTAAATACAATTAAATAGACTTATTAACTTTATAAATAAATCAATGTCAGTTCCAAACGCGTTCAAACGACACATGGGGAAAACGTCACTATTTCAGTTGCAAGATGGCGAACGTTCGAGATAGTGACACATCTTTGTGGCTCCATAATAAACTCGGTACATCGAATGATTCATGGACAAGCGGCTCCATTTGTACACAATTAAATGCTGAAGTGTTAAAGAATATCAAGGATTGTTTTCCAGACTTGCAGACTCAAGTGAAATTGAAATTATTGCTAAGTTTCTTTCATATCCCGCGCAGAAATGTTGAAGAGGTAACTTTTCTCTTTATGTTCTATGGTTTTGCGTAACTGTATTATGTCCTCTATCTCTTTCGATTTCATATTTGTAACCGTAAGTGTGAAAGAGATGCAAGAATACGCATGTATATATTAGTTTTATTTGTTGTCATCTAAAATGAATTTACATGATAAAAAATTGCATTGAAATCCTTCAGTACACACACAATGCTACACGGAATCGATTAGAATATTTATTTCCTATCAATAACACGTGCTATATTATTGATGCAACATGTTGTTGAGACGTTTTAAAATATATTTTTTTATTTACGTTTGTAAATTGCTACGGAATTCTTATTTTATTACATCAAAATTATGATAATTTCACAATATACACCGCTGTATTCCTATTTATAGCATTATAACTTTTTAGTTTGGCTTTTTAGGTTACAAACTTAGTCTCTAATATTGTGAGATAGATCTTCAAGGACCCTGATATACAAAACTGTATTATGAAAAGACTTTATCATTGAACAGACAATTTGAAGCTATTATATTTAAGTAAAGCTTCTAATAATTTATAATTGTTTGTATATAAATGCTATTTTATTATTTAAAAGCTTTATTAGTTTTTAGATGTAATGGATTTTCCCGCTTAAACTTGAAGCTTCTGAACTGACACTCAACAACAGTATGTTTAATTATGTAGTAGTATTATACATAGTACTGTGCTCTTACTGGTGTATAGGGTCTATAGAGAGAGGTGGGAATTTAAAAAGTGATGACTCAAGTATTTAAGCATTTATGGACACCATTATATATTCATTATCACACCCGCTTTGTGTTTGTTTGTACATAATACACACCAAACCTATGTTATTGTACTTACTACTTCATATGGAAAACATTGACACCACCATAGATCACCCTCAACAATTTCACTACCGTGCACATTTTAGAAATATTGACTTAATTTTATGAACTTTTATGATTTTATCACATTATTCACAGGAATTAAATTGCTAGAGACCAACCGGTGCCCGGGCACCGCGAGTACGTACCGTTTGTCAAGTTGCGTGGCTTGATGGGTTAAAAGCTATATTTCATTTATTTTTATTATAATAAATATTCTACGACATTCTACACAGCGCTTTCTAGACCCAAAGTAAGCATAGTTTAACTAGCTTCTGTTATGGAGTCCAGAATGCAGATAAACATACTTATATACTTTTTTGTAAATACATACATATTATGCATAGAAACACCCAAACCATGCAAATGGACATATTCATGCCCACAAATATTTCCACTTAGCAGGAATTGAACACGCGCCCCCTGTCGTAGCAGTAAAATACACTACCACTACGCCACAGAGGCTGTCAATAAAACCACTTTTTATTTTGTGTTATCTTATAGTTTATGCAGATCCCAACGTTTTGATAAATTTAATAAAATACCGCAATTTCTTTTTCTATATTTCGAGGTATTACACCTTGAAATAAAGAATATACATATGCATAAACATAGTCCATTATTTGATTTTAACTATTTATATTTTCAATTGTTAATTGCCAATGAATATAATCTCAAATAAAATAATGTAACAATGCTGTGAAATTATAACATTACAATGTATTTACTATAAACATAAGTTTTTGAAAATGCTAACTTTGTGTAAACAATATTTAAACCACTGGTGGTAGAAATTTGATGACACAAATTTGTCACAAAATTCGGCCGGGTAGGTACCACCATGCACGATTGCGAAAAACCCTCCATAGTAATCCAATCTCGGTTTGATTGCGTTCAGGGGTCAGCAAGTGCATAGCCGGGCAGGGGGGATTGTGGTCGCAGCACTAGTGGGACCGGTGGGTGTCGAGCGGTGCTGCGGCGACAATCCTCTTCTGATGAGGTCGTCAAGCTGAGTGCCACCATTGTTAACATGGTACGTGTATGCAATGGTGACCCTCTTTCCTGAGACTTTACCTTCAGCTTACCATCAGGCGAGGTGAAGTCAAATTGACGTGTCCTAGATATAAAAACCATATTGGCTTCGGCTGTGTGCTATTTTAATTTGAAATAATATATATATTACAATTTCTTTTTTGTTTGTGATTCTATTCCATGTAGCCTAGATTGGATGAAACTAAATATTCTTCTTTTTCAATAAGTATAAATTATCATCATCTCGGTGTTGTGTCCCAGTTGCATCTGAGGCCTGGACCTCAGAATCCAGGTATAAAGGATTCAGTATCATTAATCATGTAGTACCAACTAAAAGCCATACAGCTTGGAAGCGATAAATATTTATATTTAAATTATTTTAGTCCATTGTATTCATAAAGGTTTGAATCTAATAACGAAATTTTGTTTTTGCAGTGGCGAAATGAACTTGAAGAAATCATTGAAGTGGCGGCAGTCGATTCGGATCTATGGGTGGCTATGCTGGCAGAAACCCTCAAAACATTTCCTTCAGCGGGCACCCTTAATACTGAAATAGCAGAATTTGACGAGACAAGGCCAATATTCAGTGATATGATCAGTGAATTGCGGCGAGCACTAGCTAAACATTCAGACCTAGGACTGTTACCACTTGAGTGCCTATATCTAAATAAGAATGCTTTGGTTTCTGTGGTGAGTAAAAATGGCGCCAGCAAAAATGATCTAATACTAGCTTTTGCTCGCGGCTTCCCCCGCGTGGGACCCTGAACCCGTTCCCGCTGCTCATGATAACCTTTTCCAGGGATTAATGTACTCTATATGTTATTCCAAACTATAATCTATCTCTGTACCAGATTTCAGCCTGATATATTCAGCTGTTCTTGGGTGAAAAAGTAACAAACATTCATACATCCATACTCACAAATTTTCGCGTTTATAATATTAGAAGGATATATAATTGTGAGACTTATTAATGCCAATTCCATTTATTTTCATATAGGTACCTACATTAAGACACTTCACAGTACATGTTCAGATTTTTTCTTTCTATCACATAGACTTGGTCACAAGGACTTATTGAATTGGTGTAAGTCCAAGTGATGCCAAGGCATAAATGAATATGTTGAAAAACAAATATCATCCTTAAGTTAAAGTGATTTAAATTAACTTAATTTTAATAGAGGAGATGGTTGGAATGTACCACCAGCTTGGAACCCAGTCATTCACTTAGTTCCAAGTAAAATCAAAATACACTAAGACTTCGTGACACTGTGAGCTCATTCTGTGTAAATAGTAACACCAACAATTCAGCATAGTTCGGGTACTTACAAGATACCGACGATGCCAACAGTCAGCCATGGCTGCTGAAAAGCAACTGAAACGTCGAGTTCAATGTGAATAATAAAATACCATCAATTAAATCGCGATAGAATCCCGTAAAAACAGTTTTATTTCAATGTGTGACAGTCGCGTAAACTTCCGACAATATCATCATACTTAAATTTGATTAATCAGGTCATCTACTAATATTATAAAAGGTCGTAAAAATTTTAACCATTTTTCTGACAATAGAGAATATGCATCATTTTTTTTTATTTGTTGAATTCACTTTACACTTTGTTATAACACAGTAAACAATATAAATACTGTTGACAGTGTAAAAATATGTTTTTTAAATAACATAAAATATCGATTAACTAAGTGGTTACACTTCAAACTATAAGACAACCACCATCTTCAGTCTCCCCGTGACCATGGCTGTTGAAAAGCAACCAAAACATTGGGTTCAGTGTAAATTATAAAATAACATCAAATTTGTTACAATTTGCAGGTGGGTCAACAGCCCAACCCAGTGAAGCACTTTACTTTAAAACGCAAGCCGAAGTCAGTGGCCTTACGAAGTGAGCTGTTAGCTAAGGCTACAGAAGTGCAAGCTAATCAGAAGAAGGCACAAGCTCCAACTGTGCCTGTACGAAGCCGTGGCATGCCTAGGAAAATGACTGACACAAGTAAGTTTTTTTATAATGTTTAAGTCAATATGATTTCACTTTGCCTTATAGTAAGTTAAGGGTCAAATCCCAGGAATGCGGGTCACCATTACAGACCCCCTATATGCTACAATGGTGGCCCTCAGCTTGATATCAATAACTTCTATGTAACTACTAGACTGTTACGGAACAAAAAATTTGGAATCGATTTAAGATCAATACTTAACCAGCAAAAATATGCCGCTTTTGGTTTGCTGTGATACAGATGACATTCATAAATAACTGCGCTTAAAAAACGAGGCATTTTAAGGCTCACGTTGGAAATTTATTCAAATTGCGCGGAATTTTAATCGCCGTGCGTATTATAAAATTCATTCCCGGATTAAAAACCACCGGAGAAGAAATCGTGCTTGAAATTTTGCTGTGCGTGGGCTTTGCCTTATTCTTAAATTTCACTGAAAGTCTGTTATCCGCCAGCAGTGAATGGTGACCAGCCGTAAATAAATTGCCTATTGCAGTCCGTTGCTGGATATTAGCCTCTCTCAATGTGCGCCATGGCACCCGATTCAGAAGCGACAGCCATCTGACTACCACAACCCATTGGCGATATTGAAGTTTTTGACTTACACCAGTTGTCTGACTTTTTAGGCTTCAAATTACCTGTAACGAATGCCATAGATGTTCATATGGCAACCGGGACCGACAGCTTAACGTGCTTGGCACAGAGGGGTCTCAAACTGTTACGAATGTTCACCCATCCTAAGACTGACCTGGCTAATATTGCTTAACTTTGCATTGTGTTAACCTTCTCGGTTACCACTTAGCTACGAGCAGAATGCAATGGGCTATCCGTTCGAAGTTTGTCTATAAGAAGAAGTCTGCGTTAAGAGGGCCCATACCGTTTTTTTTTTTTTTTTTATTAGGGATGTTAGGCTCACGTTTGACCTATATCTCACCTGGTCGTAAGTGACGATGTGGTCTACGATGGATCACGTTTGCCCAGAAGGAACCTATTCACTCGAGACTTGAAGATTCCGAGGTTATAGCTTTCCGGAAACACAGACTCAGGCAGGCAATTCCACTCCTTAGCTGTACGCATAATAAATGTGTCGCCGAAACGTTTCGTGCTTATGAGTGGAATATCCAGTATGTAGCGGTGGCGCGTCGCTGTGCGTCTGGTCGTTCCTTGGTGGAAAGAGCTTGGAGGTATCAAGTCGTGCAATTCCAGCGCACAATCTCCGATTTTTTGTAACAGTTACAATGTATTTTAATTTTAATGTAACAGTTACAATGTATAGATATTACTGATTGTTTTATCTTATCTTTGGCGTGCAATAAATAGTATTATGTATTAACAAGCTTGATAAGCTGCATTTATAACTCATAGCTGTTACCTGCGACTTCGTCCGCGTGTAACTTATTGTGTTCAGTTTCATGAGTTTTATTATTTTTATGCAGAACTTTAATTACTTTTTTTGACGGTACCGCTCCCTAGGAACGCGCGGCGAGGCGGGGGATTAGATCGAGATATCGATATTGTCAAATAGATCTTACGATATCATTTAACAGCCTGATATTATTAAAATTATCTATTTAATAATTTTTGGTTTTAAACGCCAGTCGTATACATGTATTAAATTTTAAATTGGATAGGGAGGTAGTTTAATGGAAAGTAGTCAGTGAGCATCAATGACAAAATTAACGAAAACGCCCACTTCTACTGACGGCCGGTCAGTGCCTACAGACAGGCAGTCAGAATGAAAATTCTAATCATACACCGCGTATACGTTCATATACAATTATTAAGAAGCTGCTGTTATAACATTACGAACAGACATTTATTTGTGCAGACATTTATTTAAACATCGGTAACTTAGTGGTTAAGGAGTCGATCATACGATCGAGAGGTCCCGGGTTCGAATCCTAGCCGACGTGACACTACCGACGTGAACTCACTGCTAACACAAGCAATTAAGCTTAGCTGGAGGGGTTGGGGGAATATTAGTATATAATATAATACTCTAAAAAAAAAATTACTAGCAAACCCAGTGCGGTAAATCCTACTCCTACTAGTATGGATGTATATATGTTTTTACTCTTTCACGCAAATACGGCTGAACGGATCTGGCTGAAATTTGAAGACATAGATAGACAGTAGAGATACACACACAGAGATAGATTAAGGCTACTTCTTGTCCCTTGAATAGGTTCCCATGGGAAGCGGGAACGGGAACAGAATTCCATGGAAATGAAGTTAAAATGAAGGAATTAAAATGAAAGGAGTTAAAATGAAAGAAGAACCTAACCTTGCTTCTGTCGTTTCAGCTCCCTTGAAAGGCCTGCCATCTCGATTTTCTGGCGCCAGGGGCGGAGGCTGGCGAGCCGGCGCGGCTAGGCCTCCGCCCCGCGCCGGTATCAAACTACTGGACATCACGGAACAACCTGCCACTCATGCGCAGATTAAGAAGAGAAGGAAAACTCGGTATGTACGATTAACCTTATGTGAAGAACAAATTTTCTATTAGGCGCCAGACCACCTACATTCTTTTAAATTTTTTATATATAAAGCTTGTTCCTTAGAGTCGGAGGTGCACTCTCCTACTTTTCCACTTGATTTGGCTTATCTTGGCTTTTGCGCAAAGTGACTTTCGTCTGACCCTCCTAACCGTCTCGTCCATTATTTAGCTGGTACACCAACTAGCAGGTGACTTGAATCCTGAAGATATTGCTAGGGTTCTTGAAACCAGATAAATAATATGCCTTTTGTCTATAGAAATGGAAGAAGGTGCGAAGAAGGCAGCAGCAGCCCCTCCCTCGTCGCCCCCACCGCCAGACTACGCCAAGGGTCTCAACAACTACACCATGCCCAAACCGGAGGAAAACGCTGCTGGTATGTATGAAGCTCTAGTTTCTGGTGGCTTACCACGTCGCGCTTATAGCAATACAGGTCAATTCAGCGGCGCTGTGGGAGAGAGATAAAGCTATACTGGTGGTAGAAATTTGATGACACAAATTTGTCACAAAATTCGGCCGGGTGGGTACCACCGTGCACGATTGCGAAAAACCCTCCATAGTAATCCAATTTCGGTTTGATTGCGTTCAGGGGTCAGCAAGTGCATAGCCGGGCAGGGGGATTGTGGTCGCAGCACTAGTGGGACCGGTGGGTGCCACGCGGTTCACGACAATCCTCTTCTGACGAGGCCGTCAAAGCTGAGTGCCACCATTGTTAACATGGTACGTCTATGTAATGGTGACCCTCTTTCCTGAGACTTTACCTTCAGCTTACCGTCAGGCGAGGTGAAGTCAAATTGACGTGTCCTAAATATAAAAAAACAAAATACACGGTGTATATCTCCATCTCTCTCTCTCTCGGCTCCGTTGCCGTTGTTATTAGCGCGTCGTGATTAACCCGTAATTTCATGATTTTTTTCAAAGGTTTTCATGGGCATTGGTTAAATTAAGACTAGTGCGATGAGATTAGACAAAATGAGGTGTATTAATAAATACGTAGAAAATCCTGTACATCGCGAAAAATGGATAAAAACCATCTTTGAAGTGAGTTGTATATTGTGCCAATTGAGCTCAATTTGTGAAAAACTTTTGGAATTTTTTAAACATACACACACTTGAATTTTTTGTAAATGTATATAGCTAGTACAGCAGTTGAGGTGTAAATCATTTTATGGTATATATTTAGGTCTGAATCCTATTCAGTACTTAAACTTACTTGTAACACAGATAGTTTGTTTAAAAAGGTGTTAAAATTATTATTAATAATGTACAATCAACCTTATTAATACATATTTATACTTTTCCTTCCTGGAAATACAGAAAACAATACAATATGTATATAAAAATGTTAAGCTGGTTAGTGGACACTTCTGCAAAAGTTCAGCTTCATCATCATCATCAACCTAATTTAGCTCTAATTTTGAAATGATACAACCCGGTTTTTATCTATTTACTTATTTAAACAAAAGGGTACTAATGGGTAAAATTGTAAAAAAAGGGGACAGTTGGGCGACTAGCGCCCCTCCCCCAAACCGGGGCAAGACGGGGACACCGTGGTTCCCAAACCCGAGGGGGCCAACTCGAAACTGGAGCTGTGCCCAGGGTCAGTCGGGGTGCAAGGGATATGCCCGAGACGGCGTGCGGTTTTAGTCGGTTCAAGCCCGACATAACCGCTCCCGCTGGCCGGCGGGTAGGGGTATCCGAGGGGATTTCCGCACGAAAAAAAAAAGTTTCCAATAACCGAAATCACTACTATGCTACTATTGAATAAACAGTGTATTGCTAACCCATGCTTGATTAGCACGTGCCACCCGGATACGTAACAGCCCCCCTGTTGCAGCAGCCCCGAGTGCGGCGGAGAGCGGCGCGGCGCCCCCGTCGCCCCCCCGCGCGGAGACGGCGGGGCGCGCGCTGGCCGCCCCCGCGCCCACCGCCCCGAGCCGCGCGCCGCGCCCGCCGCGCCCCCCACGCCCGCCGCCCCCGCCGTGTCCTCGGCCGACCGGCCCGTGCCGCTCGCCAGTCCACTGCTGGTGCAGGTATTACCCGTACATTTTTCTTTAATAGACTTTGTGTTTTGAATTCTTTGTCTAAGAGAACATGTAATTTTTTTTCTTTCTTTCTTTCTTTACATTTATATGTACAATTATATTTCTTTTTTTTTTTCATATCTTTTATTCATTAGCAATTTGTTACAATTGTGTCTGAAGTTACCAATCAGGCGAGGTGAAGTCAAAAAAAAAGTACAAAGTATTAAATAATATAAAACACAGTAAATTATTGTAGATTAACAAAATCAAAAATCTGCGTACCATATTATCTTACTTATTACTACTACAAGTTGACTTTTACGAGAGCGACTGCTCTCTGACCCCTTAACTACGAGAGAAAATGTCTTTTATGATCCGCCTGAAGGACTTTGAATTGTAATATAGTAAAAAATTCCAAATCTCTATGGTGCTGTAATTAAAAAAGTGTAGGCTTCTGCACCTTTTTTATGGCGGCTAACATTGGGGACATGTCTGGTCCTCAGGGTGGCACCAAGCCCCTGGTCTTGGGTGGTGCGGGCGCCCCAAAGCTACTTTTGACTGGCGTGGCGGGCGGCAAGCCGCTGCTGCTGACACAGAACATCCTCAACTCATCCGCCGTCATCCTGCAGCAGTCCAGCGGCAAGACCGTGCTACTGCAAAACATCAAGCCCGTGAGTACACTATATTATATTACATTACTATTGATTTCGTTTAACAATGAAAAGTCTACATTCAGATTTTAACCTGCAATGGTACTTTTCTAAACACCAAGCCCATGAGATTCCTCCGCATCATCACCAACTGGTAATGTTCCCCGAAGGTTGGCAGCATTGTCACGTTGAATAGCCAGCCTTCTAGTCATGTGTAGCGTCGATCAGCCGCTTTGCCAAATCTTTATAGACAAAGCGGGCGGTCTCAACCCCAAATGACTCAAAAACATAATCACCTACTAGATTGAAGTATTTACGCCTTATGAGGCTGTCCGCCTTTTGAGGCTTTTCACAAATGCAGCGGCAGCACCGATTATTAATATCATTTGGAACTGCCATCTGATCCCCCAACCCCGAAGGGAAAAAAGGTCGAAGCCTCGTCCGTCAATCAGTAGAATATTAAATGCTCACCAAAATGGATGAATCTCATCAAATATTGTTTTACTGAAACTGTAAGAACCTAATCAGAGGCCCGATTCAGTAACGCCACGTTGTCAAAACTCGTAATTTCGATTCGATTAGTAATAAAAACTGTAAAAAATATTTTAGTATTCTGTATGATCTGTCAAAACAAAACTTACCTTCACTTTAGTGAGGTTGTTAAACACTTAGAACCAGTCATAGTAGATTTCGTTTTCAATTAGATTTTGAGATTTTAATGTTCGTTGGTTTTGAAATCATACGTTTAAAAAACGTAATTTTAATTAATCAAGCCCCAGGTTAGAAGGTTAAGGTGGACGATAAACTTTCGTGGTCATTATTTTTATAACCACCCAATTAGAAGCCCTGCATAGCAATTACCTAAAGCACAATTTTGCGAGTATTCATCGTTTTGGTATCGTTTCGAATTTTATTGGTAGTAAAATAGAAACACAAGCCGCTATTTGTTGTCTACTGAAAATACAATACTGTGTGTATCGACAGGTGACACAAGCGGTGGTGCAACAAGCGGCCGCGCGCCAGGTCCTGCAGACGCAGCCCCCGCCCCTGCAACATCAAATAGCCGCTCCCGTAAGTTGCTTATCATGTATAATAGATCATCACACTTCTAGAAGACTGACCATTCACTATATTTTATAGTGATGTCCCCAATTTCCGAATCCGCAGATATCCAAGGGAGAAGCGAAATCCGTATCCGTTTACTTGTTTGACGGATCTTTAATTAATTGTCAATACATAGATGAAATTCTATATATAGGTTATTATTTTATTTCACTTAAACATTATGTTATTTTACGTAAACATTTATTATAACTGACAATATATGAATTTTGTGACTTCCAAGAAGGTGCAACTGGCGCAACCAGCCCAGCAGCAGGTGGTGCAGGCTCCGCAGCCCGCGCAGCAGACCGTGCAGACAGTGCAGGCCGCCGCCGCTCCCGCCGCGCAGCCGCTGTTGCCGCGTAGGGGCCTCTCGCTCACGGTAAGGGCTCGCGTACACATGGACTTTTGAAACGAATATCCCAATAATTTATGTTCATACAGCTTACCGTCGGGCGAAGCCAACCTCGCCTGCAAGCCGGTTGACTGGTGATTGACAGATAAGGCTTTGGCACATCCCTCGGGGTCGGGAGGCCAGACGGCAGTGACTTCCATAAAAGCAAAGAAAAACTAAATCAAGAGAAAGAGTAGGACAGTGAACCTCCCGGCGTCGCGCGGTATGCCGTGAGCGAGGGCTCGGGGCTGCACACGCTGGCGGACTGCCCGGCGTGGAAGGCGCCGAGACGTGACCTCGTGCCAGCCATCGAAGTGGGAGTCCTCTTGCTCGGCAGCATGATTGCGGCAATGGTGCGGAGCGCGAGCGCGTGGGCTGCCGCCACTTCCTTGGCCCCTTGACCCCGATGGCGGAGCGCGCCCGGGAGAGATTTCAATGAGAATTCAAGCCCGCTGGCCCGCTGGCCGGCGGGAAGGGGTATCCGAAGGGATTTCCGCACGAAAAAAAAAATATGTGCAGCATTTTAGTGACATGGCTGAATTGGACTACTTGGAACCACCCTGATTAACTGAAATGGTAGTCTACAATATTGTTGACCGACCGAGACGGTTTTTCGGTCAGCGGTACCCGTCGGTCTATAGGAATCATCTACCGAAACTCTCCTACTAAGATGTATGCAAACGAGTTACAGGTCAGGTTCAGAAGGTTGCTAACTAAGTCCCATCCTAGATGACCTAGACTTTTCTGGTTTAAATATTTATGCATCCCTTTATACAATAATTTTTAAATGCTTTATTTATGCATAGGATGAGTACGTCACCTATCGTCTTCGGTATGTAGGTCTTTAAAATTATGTATATTGTTTCAGCGTGAACAAATGTTGGAGGCACAAGATATGTTCCGCAATGCAAATCGCGTTACGAGGCCTGAGAAGGCGCTCATTCTTGGTTTCATGGCGGGCTCTAGAGGTAAGCTTAAACATTTTTGTTAATGTTACCATGTTTGCTTGTGCAAATTGTATCATAGTTTTCTTTATTTATCAATCAATTAGCAAGCCTTCTGCATCCAGCCTATCCTAGCTATCTTTCCAGGTTGTCTGTCCATCTTTGATGGGGAGCGTCCCATCCCACCTTTCGTTTGATTTCCTTAAATTAAAGCGATTAATGTTCTTTTAAAGGAGCAATATTTCGTTGAACCAGTAGTTAACTACTTTACTATCATTTTCTATCCGTTAATCCCTCTACCTAAGCTATTGTTGTTTATATTTATATACGAGTATATACAGAATGTCGTGATAAGTGTGTGTTCACGTCGATAGTGTACTGAACGGGGTTCGAACTCGCGACCGCTTATTCACAATTCCAATGCCTTATCCACTATTACAGTTACATAAAGATATACCCCCCTGAAGTCCAACCACACGTCCGGATCGACTATCTGATCACGTGGGGGGCGGGGCGGACACACGATTCATAAAATTACAGACGTGGCTAACGTGGCACGGGTAGATATCCCATCTCTTCCCGTGGGTGTCGTTTAAGGCGACTAAGGGATAGGGCTGTTCTTCACTTTATATCAAACAGTCCAAGAAAAACCGTCGAGAAATGCATGTGGATCTAAAAGAAAAGCTACCCTAGGGAGGTACCGGAGCAACCGAGAGTCTCCTCTCTTCTTCACAGAAAAAGACAGTCCCGCGTATCTGGGGGGGTCAAATCTGCATGGAGAGGTGGCGACGGTACTCGCCAGACGTCACGCCGCAACCTTTCTCGAAGGGGCGAAAAGAGGGCAGCAGACTGTCGATTTGCTACTCTGAATGTAAAAGGGGCTATGAATGGAAAACTAGATGATGTTTATGAGATGATGATAGAAATAATTATAGATGTACTGTGTGTGAATGAGACGATGAGCCGTTCACCGAAATATGGTCGGATGTGTCCGACAGTGAACATGGTAGTAAAGGTGTTGGTATTATTCTCTCCGAGCGACTGACAATGTGTGAGAGAGTATGATTGTGTTAGCTCCCGTCTTCTCTAGATCCGGCTGAAGGTGGGGCTGATACCTATATTTCTTGTAGGTGTCTATGCCCCGATATGAGCCATAATAAAGCTGACAGGGATGAATTTTGGGAGCAACTGAGAGAGATTTTGTTAGTGCGTAAACCAAATGAACGAATTGTCATGCTTGGAGATTTTATGTGTGTAATGTAATGTGTGCGTATGTATGTAATTTTACAAAAAGAAGGAGTAGAAAATGTACGAAGGCTGGTGGGATGATGAAACGAGAAGAATGATAGAAGAAAAGAAGAAAGCTTGGCAATATGTGCTAGCGACGGAAGCTATTGGTAGAGTAAGTGGAGGTATGAAGAAAGATAATATAAAAGAGTATCTAAATCTAAATATAAATGAAAAGAAGGAAAAATATCGAAGTGTGAAAGAGAAAGTGAAAGAATGCGTAGAAAGAAAGAAAAAGGAGAATATGGAGAGGTTTGAGAGAGAGTTCAGTGCAGGTTTCCAGGATAACATAAAAAAGTTCTGGAAACTAGTAAAAGAAGCGCGAGGGAACACAAAAACAGGTTCGATGAATGTAATAAGGGATGAAAATGGAGAAATTATGAAGGAGGGAAAGATTTGTGTTAGATTGTTGGAAGAGATATTTTGAAAGTCGTCTGTATGAGCGTAGTGTGGATGAAATAGAGTATAACGAAGGAGTGATAGGTTCGCTGGTATCCACTGATGAAATTGGAATGGATGAAATTATGAAAGCATTAAAACATATGAAGATGGGAAAATCTGCTGGGTATGATAGAGTGACGATTTAAATGTTGAGGGCAGGTGAGGGATTAGTAGCAGGAATGTTGAACTACCTAATTAACCTTTGTTGGAGACAAGGCCAGCTCCCAGAAGACTGGACGAAGGCGGTGATTGTCTCAATTTATAAAGGTTAAGGCTCGCAGCAGGACTGCCATAATTATCGCGGCATCAGCCTTTTAAGTGTGGTTGGGAAATTGTATGCCAAAATTTTTATTGATAGACGCATGACTGATGATAAGATTTGGGATGTGCAAGCGGGATTTCGAAAGGGAATGGGATGTACGGATCAAGTCTTTTCCTTGCGCTTTCACAACGCATGTGGAGAAATACCTGGCCAAAAACCAGAAAGTTTTCTGCGCATTCGTGGACTTAGAAAAGGCGTAGTACAAGGTGAACAGGAATGAGTTGTGGAAGGTACAGGGATTTCCGCACGAAAAAAAAAGGTATCCATGTATGGGGTGGACTGCAACTTAATACGGGCTCAGAAGTCATTGTACAAGGGCTCCAGAGCCTGTGTTAGGAGCCTACAACCTGGTTTGACATCTCTAAAGGTGTCAGGCAAGGATGTGTAGCTTCGCCTTGGTTGTTCAATCTTTTCATGGATAGCTGTATGAGTGATATGAAAGGGTGTGAATATGGAATAAAGATGGGAGACCTGCATGTTAAATGCCTCTAATACGCCGATGACCAAGTTATACTTGCATCATCGGCGCAGGAGTTGCAGAAAATGGCGAACAGCATGAATGTGGCCTTTAAAGCGAGAGGTATGAAAGTGAATGCAAGAAAGACGAACGTTATGGTTTTTGAGAGGCAGCAAGAAATGACTGAATGTAATGTTATGATTGAAGGTGAATGTGTAGAACAAGTGTCAGAGTTTGTATACTTGGGTAGTTTGTTCACAAGGGATGGAAGATACGATGGAGGTATTGAAAAGAGAGTGACTGCAGGAAATCGCGTGAATGGTGCGCTACACTCCTTCATGAGTGGTCATTCAGTGCCGAAGAAGGCACGACTGGCGGTTCATAACGGCGTGCTAGTCCCCACATTAATGTATGGAAAGTTGGGTATGGCAGAAAAATCATGAAAGTAGAGTGAATGCAGTGGAGATGCGGTCATTGCGTAGTATGTGTAGAGTAAGGTTGGCTGATAGGCAAAGGAATACAGATATACGAGAATGGTGTGGCCTGAAAGAGAATGTTGTTATTAGAATTTAAAAGGGTATGCTAAGGTGGTTTGGGCACTAGGAACGAATGAGTACTGAGCGCATGACACACCAAGTATATAAGGCAGATGTAAGTGGGCAGGCAAGCCGGGGTCGACCTCGCAGAACATACACTGATTAAATTAATGAGAAACTGAAAAAAGGGCAGGTCAAAAGCACTCGAAACCGGCGAGCTTGCATGAAAGGTTTAATGACTGAAGGAAGCTCGTGAAGTATGTAAGGACAGAAGCAGATGGCGGGCTGTTGTCTCTGCCTACCCCGGAGGGAAAAAGGCGTGAGTATATGTATGTATGTATGTATGTAAAGATATACATCTGTGAGACGTGCATGAAGAATGTATCCAATGGCTCTTTGTTTTTAGGGATTTTCTTTAGAAAAGCCCTATTGCTATCGAGTTGTCGTCGACGTCGTCGTTGCCAATTTTCTGTCACGGTTTTGGGTATGAAGGAGATGAGCTATCGAGTTGCTGTTTTCGGTAATAGATTCGTGCTGGGGTGAACCATGGCAAGATAAAGAAAAAATCGCAAAAAATCACAAAAAAAAACGCAAAATCGAAAATCCCTTGTATTCGGCTGAGCTCGTCTCAGGAATTCAACTTGTTTAGGGATTTTCTTTAGAAAAGCCTTATTACTATCGAGTTTTCATCGACGTCGTCGTTGCCAATTTTCTGTCACGGTTTTGGGTATGAAGGAGATGAGCTATCGAGTTGCTGTTTTCGGTAATAGATTCGTGCTGGGGTGAACCATTGCAAGATAAAGAAAAAATCGCAAAAAATCGCGAAAAAATTATAATCACAAAATCAAAAATCCCTTGTATTCGGCTGAGCTCGTCTCAGGAATTCAACTTCTTTATTCTTCAAGTTGTCTGTAGTACTCACTGCACTATGTAGCACTAAATTCAATAAACGTCAGAACGCTTTGCGCTTTTACCACATTCCAAACACTTTATTTTGGAACCGTTCCATTATTTCAATGTTAGGTTGTCTTACTTCATTTTTTACAACCCCAAAGCTAGAACAATGAGTACTTGTTTGTACATAAGTATTTTGTTAGATACTAATAATATTGAATGTCTACCAAGTACCTAGTAGATTATTTTGTAGATCTAGAACTGTGAATCTGAAGTAAAACACTTAGGCCGTCCGCTGCCTCGTGCGTGTGCACGCATGCGGGCGCCTATTTCGTGAAAATGATAGAGCGATTTTCGTGCAAATAATTCGCTGATAAAAGTCGTGCAAAAAATATATATACAATTTGCACGACGCGAGGGTGCGAGTGCCCGCACTCGTACGTACGTGGCCACACATGAGGCAGCGAACGGCCTTAGCATTTCTCTTTGACAATATTTTTTAAAAATTTAAATTTGATATCAAAAATAAAAATGTGCCATAAACAATTTGGTATCTACGTATTAAAAACATTTAGAGAACATTCTAGAATTCATATTTGTTTTAATTATGTACATCTATAAATGTAAAATATCCCTAGACAGTGTTGATTGATGTGTGTAACTTAGTAGCTGAATTTATTTCGTGAATGTCTTCTAGCACCCTGGCGTTAAAGACCCGAGTGAGGTTTTGGTCGGTTCGAGTTCGACAGTCCCGCTGGCCGGCGACTGGTAAAAAAACCACAAATAAGCACAGTATAGGTGGAGACAAATGTACGATACTGGATACGTGGTGTAAATTTTCAATTGTAGTAGAATCCCCTGACTTATGGGGCACCGGTGAATGTGGACGTGGCTGATGTGCTTTCATTATTAGAGCATAAGTCACATTATTTTTTACCTTTTGGTGAATAAACCACCCAGTTTACCAGGTACACAAATGGTTCGCTCGGCAGCATGATTGCGGCAATGGAGCGGAGCGCGAGCGCGTGGGCCGCCGCCGCCTCCTTCTGCGAGCAAGTAATGCTCGAGAAGGAGATGGCGGAGCGCGCCCGGGAGAGGTTTAGAACTCTCCCGGCCCGCCGAGCCCACAACATGCTCGCCGCGCGTCGCAGGCGACTCAGGCGCCGGAGGTATGTAAGGCGGGTGGCAGGTAAGGCCGCCTGTCACCCCAGCAGAAGCAGGCCGGGACGGTGGGGCGACTAGCGTCCCTCCCCCAAACCGGGGCAAGACGGGGATCCGTGGTTCCCAAACCCGAGGGGGCCATCTCGAAACCGGACATGGCCCAGGGTCAGTCGGGGTGCGAGGGATATGCTCTATGGGCAACCTTACACCCCGGTGTCTGTAGATCCGAGATGGCGTGCGGTTTTAGTCGGTTCAAGCCCGACATAACCGCCCCCGCTGGCCGGCGGGGGAGTATCCGAAGGGATTTCTGCAGGAAAAAAAAAGGCACACACCTGGCAACAGCTTTCTTGCGGTTTTATTTTTTAAGAGAAGGTGTATGGTATCTGAAGTACTATAGCTTTTGTTTTTGCACCTCGGGAAAAAGACGTCCGGATAAGATCGGCTTGCATCGGTTTTGTCGAGGTCCTCTTTATAGCACAGCGCATACCTACACCGCTATGTTCTGAAAAAAAAAGTCACAAATAACAAAAACGAAAATAGATAAACGAGTTTAAAGTTTTTCGAGGGTTTTTTTGGCTGGATTACCGTGGGTGTAAGAGAAAAAGACTATTAATTAAGGTACACAAACAAAACACCTGGCCAACCTTATCTAGGAACATATTTCATTTATTGTTTTTATACATAAAAAAAATCAATTTCACCTTTCATCTAAACAACAAAATTACAACTAAAATATCTTTATGTAATTTAAAAGGCACAACTAACCAGAAAAGTCCTTTCTTCACAATCAAATTTTAGTGAGTTCTTTTCGCCTAACACGGGCACAGCGTGACTTTTCTTCTTAAAACTTTCATAAATAATATTTTTTTTTAGATATTAAAAAGGAACTCTCAAATGAATCGAATCATTAACAAAAGCTAACACCTTTAAAACTAGGTCTGCAAGGCGAATCGCTGCTTGCAATGTTGAGCTGAGTGACACATCGTGAATCAGATTTTGAAAATTTTGAACAGTGATCATTCCTCCGTGGCAAGTCCGATTTTGAAAATTCTTTTTGAAAGTCACAACTCTGGACATGCTTTCTGAGCGTGTAAAGTTTGGTCACAGTGTCTCGAGCGGTTATTATGTAATTCCATCTGGAATTTTTTTAACGGTGATCGGAATGATCACCGAATGATCTGTGGTAGCATTAATTTTTTCAAAATATATCCATAAACCTTCCTCTGATTGACCTCTTTAATCATGCCAAATTTGGTTCTGGTTGGATTAGTAGTTTAGGAGGAGACCTGTGACAAAGAAAATCCTGAAGTCTGGTATGAGGAGCTTTCGCTCGACTTCGTCTCACTCAGCTCAATAAATATTTTTTTTAATAAAAAAATAGAACCGACTTCAAAAACCAAGAACGAACTAAAACGTGGAAAATAACAGAATTACATATTTAATTCAAAAGATAAACGCTCATAAAACTTTCCTGTTGAAGTCGGTGTGTGTGTACGCATTTTTGTTGTTATGTCTTTTCAATTTATAAATATCCATTTAGCTGTCAGATGTACCTTTTGAGCTTAGTATATTTCCGTAGATTGTAGAGATAAAATTCCACAAAATTTGGGTACATGAACCTTTTTTACTGATTAGATGCGCCTTTTTATACGTTTTATTAGCTTCACCTGTATGTTTGTTTTACGCTTTTTATTAGCTTCACCTGTATGTTTGTATGTTTGTAACCGACTCCTTTGGTTGCGATTTTGACCCAATTTAAACGGCCAGATTTCGTTCAAACTTTGTAGATTTATCGAGGACCGATGACAGTACACTAATTTGATAAATTATAATAAAATAAAAAAACTAAAAAGTAAAAAATATGTAATAGTTTTAAAAAACACGCTTTTTATAGAAAACCGAACTAAAAAAAAAAAAGTTAAGAATAGTGTTAAAAATTTCAATAAATATAAATTAGTAATAGTGTAAATAAAAAAAAAAGTATTTTATTTAAAAAAAGCGTGGGTGCTTTTTGAGATAATATATTATCAAAATGATAATCACTACTCATGTCTGTCAATAAAATATTTATATCTATTGACCCATGCACCCCACGCTTTTTAAAAAATAAAATACATTTTTTTATTTACATTATTATTAATTTATACTTATTGAAATTTTTAACAATATTCTTAATTTAAATTTATTAAAACTTATTTTCTATTTTTTTAGTTCGGTTTTCTATAAAAAGCGTGTTTATTTTGTTTTTTTTTAAACTATTATTTATTTCGTAACACAGCAGCACAGTTGTAGCTACTGTGGAGTCTGGGGTTTGACTTAAATAAATATAAATTATAAGACAAGGATTTTAAATGGTTAATATATTTATTCTTAATTATATTTCTACTGAACGTATTTTAATGGGATTTACAAGAGTTTCTTTAAATTTACTGATACGAACAAGAGGATCGCGAAAGCTGCTCAGTGAATGAGCCTAATACACTTTTCGGTGCTTGATATTTTCTTCCTTCGGCTCAAGGACGGATCCCTGACCACCAACTGACTGGATCTGTCTGCCAACCTTTGTTTTTTCTCTATGCTCTAAATTCAAATTGATTTATATATTTTATTTTAATATCACGACGCATGATGGCCAGGCAACTAACTATAGTGATCGAAGGAGTCCGAACACTACAACACTACTACTACTATATAGGTATGATATTGTTGGAATACCAAATAAATCGCGTTAGAATTCGTTAAAAACAGTTGTATTTCAAACTTATATATTTTTAGAGTAGTCCAACTGAGGTGCAAAACTATCAATCTGATGTGCGATGAAGAAAAGGCTCTACAAAACCAAAGAAGGCCCATTTTAGCCACTCTTCCTGACGTGCCAAATCAAAAACCGGAACATCTTTACCCACTATACACTTCCCTAAATAAGCCGGGTGTGGTTTACCATGAGCACACCATATAGGTTTGTTTTTAACAATGTTTTGCGCTCGATAGTCTTTACCACCCAGGTTTTTTGAAAGAATGTTTTTGTTTGCGGCCACAAACTTGATTTCTTTTACGCTTTGAGTTTAGCTGGGATGTTTTTGAACAATGTACATCTTTATATATATATATATTTGTTGTGTGCGTGTGTATGTCACTGAACTCCTCCTAGACGGCTGGACGGATTTTGATGAAATTTTGTGTGAGTTCAAGGGGATTCGAGGATGGTTTAGATTCACAATTTGATCCACTGGAATTATTTTTTTTAACACAATTAACGACGTGTGTACAGGACAACGTCTGTCGGGTCTTCTAGTCTAATATAAAGCTTAAGGCTTTCACGGCCGGCGTTGCATGTAGAATATACTGCTTCCGGGCTGTGGCCGTGGTCCATCGGAAACTTGTATTCCAGACGTTTCGTCGATCACTGCGGTCGACATCTAAACCGTCCACCCGTTGTGTGATTTTGATTTCTGGCATAGAAACATCACATCAGGGGATAGCGGGTGGCTCGGCATTCCCATCGTTCATGGTCGAGTTTGACGCAAGGTCTTTTTGAAAAGAAAAAAAGGGGTTAAGGATTTCTTTAAACCTCCCAATTAATTTATTTACTGCAATTTTATAGCCTTTTTGCTACTCTTCGACTTCTCAGTTCGACAAAAATGCCAAATGTAGATTTTTAAATCATAATGTCTAACGATCTGTCTTGTTGGGTTTCATCTGGTGTCATCATTAAAAAAATACAGTATAGATTAAGTGGGTAGGACATTTTTTTTAAATCTACCTGCAACGTTTCATAATTTGGAAGTGTTAAATATAGGTTGGCTTGGCAAATTCATGCGGGACACGCCCATGGTTCACGCGGTTTGAGTGGCGTAGGGCACGGAAGGGGGTTGTTTAACGTGCCCGCGGGACGTGGTTACCTGACTGTCGTCCTTCGCGCGCGTTGCACCTTATTTCTCGCAAAACGAGGTTAAGATGTTGGCAAAAAGAACCGACACTCGACTGACTCACTAGTAGTTACTAAAGAGGTCTTAACATTCTGCGTCTCGAATCCGTCATCTGACTTGGATACCATCAAAGTATTGTATTGTCATCCGTATGCACATTCTCGGAATTTCAAATCTAACTGACAATTAGGTTACAAGTAGGTTAAAATCGACTTTAATTAATCCTACCCATATTATAAATGTGATAGTATGTGAAGATATTTGTATGTTTATTAACTCAATCACGCGTTAACGGCTCAACGGATCTGGCTTAAATTTGGTATAGGTATAGATTATCTGGAATTACACATAGGCTTTTTATTCCTGGAATAGGTTCCCATGGTTAGCGGGAACAGGAACAGAATACTACGCGGCCGACAGCGAGTTTTATTATTGTTTCAAAGAAAAGAAAGAAAGAAAGATCATTTATTCGCATGACATATGGTTACAATTGGTTCTTAAATGTATAAAGTCCTTATCATATTTCGCCTATATTAGGCAAAAGGTTCAGGTGAAAATAATGAATTCAGAAGCTAATTTTGATGAAACTAGTTTTG
The DNA here is from genome assembly GCA_946251805.1 of Cybosia mesomella. Classification (NCBI taxonomy): domain Eukaryota; kingdom Metazoa; phylum Arthropoda; class Insecta; order Lepidoptera; family Erebidae; genus Cybosia; species Cybosia mesomella. The sequence continues at coordinate 4,266,849 of OX276413.1, forward strand.
TGTTTTTCCTCTTACAGATTTTTTACCGCGATCACATTAATTCCCAGTTATATATAATATTGATATCTAAACTTTGTAATCTTTATTTTCAGATAATCCGTGCCCGAACTTGGGCAACATTGTTACAATAAAACTATCAGAAAACATAGAAAACGTTCTCCAATCCGATGACACATACCTCACCATGCTGTCGGAGATGCACTTCCAGATGAACTACAACAATGGACAATGGACGCGCTTGAAGAAGTACAGGCAGATAGACGGAATGGTCCCACAGAAGATACCCCCGGGCACAGTTGTGAATACGAATAACCAATCAATAATAGTGTCTAATCAAAGTGTCAGTTAAGTGCTTAGGTATCGTCCACATTTGGCTAAGTTGGCTGAGCATTGTTATATGTGGTGTAAAGTCAGTGGATTGAGTTTGCAGTTTTGATGGTTGGAAGGCTCACTGTTTTTTTTTTACTAGTGCACGCGGTTCACTTGATATTCAACGGTTACTTACAATGGCTTCCTCCTAAACCAAAATTCATATCTGATGATTCTAACCTCAAATATTTGATATTAAAGGCATTGACTTTACACCGCATGAAAATAATTTCGACGTGTTATCGTTAAGGAAACTAAACGATTACACATACAGTCGTTGCCGACAATACGCTAAACGTGGACTAACATTAAGACTTTGATGTGCAGTGTGAACATTGCAGTGATACAATTCTTGTTTTTGTACAAAATTGCAGGTTTGAATGTAAGTATTTTTTTGTTGTATATGGTAGAATTATTTTATTAGATTTATCATGTCTGTAACATTTCGCCAACTTTTCGGTCCCACGTCAACCGGGCACTTTTCAATGGCATTTCTTTGTATTTATTTTACTTTGCTGGGAACCATGCGGCCAAATCATATTACGCGATCGTTTTTTTTTATAGAACTATATTAACAATAAAATAAATGACAAAATAAACTCAGAGATTATTTATTTTGTACAGGCTATTAAAACGGAACTTATAAAACTTCAAAACATCAAACTAGACTAATTCTTAGCAAATGGAACACCGGTTCGCAACTCAGCACCGTCCTGAGAAGACAACAAATTCAGCAGGCATTTTTTTTGTTTATTTACTTTACTTCAATTTCTTTGAATAGCAATAATACTTGGTACACAAAACGAAATATAAAACAGAATGTACTGAATTAATAAGCCCTTCTTGAAGAACCCCATATTGTAGTTGTTTGGGAAAACCACAGCAAGAAAACCATTCCACAGTTTGAGCATGCGCGTAATGAAGTTTTTCATAACTTACTGTGCGCTGCGTTGCCTGTTTTAACGTGAGAATGAATTCCATATTTGAGACGAGCGGTGCGATGATAGAATGTGGCCGGGCCATCATATCGAACAATTCTTCTGAAGACATACCATTAATAAGCGGTAGAATACGCACAGAGAGGTAAAATCTCTCCTATCGCTGAGAGTTCCACACAGCTTGAACGCACGGGATTTTTTCGGAACGGCGCCCGTTTTTGCACCGAGTCAAACGGTTCTAGTTGGTATGCAGGTGCCCTGGTAAAAGGGTGACAGCAGCACTCCATGTGAGACCGGACTTGCGACTTATATAGAAGTCCCGCAGTGAAGTACCGCTACGCCCTGTTGAGAGTTATTTGGTGCCAAAAATTCGACATATTATACATTTATAAATGATATTGCACGAAAATAAAGAATAACGCCAAGTTTCCTTATTTTTGTGTGATTTTGTATAGTTTCCGGTACTCAAAGATTAGCAAATGAGTAGCGTTGAAAAATCCGTTGAGATAACTGGTAGTCGTGGCAAACCCATTCGAAATTTCATTCTATGCTATATTATGACTTTGATTTCAATATTTTCCCAATTTTTGTATCACTGTATCACTCCACTACGACCCGAGGTTCCTATTGGGTAATTTTTTTTGTTAATAGAATGTTTACAAATTTCGTTATAAACTCGCCCGATATGGAACCATGCGGAGATTATTTTTGTAACATAGCTTATTGTTAATTGTTAGTTAATATATTGAAATGTTGATACATACACAATTTTGAGGGACTTGTAAAAATACCATTTATTTTTTATAACCTCTGCTGTTACAAACTTTTGTAAGCTTCCACATTATTAGGCGGGAGGTATGATTGTTTGCTACGTGAAAATCGTAGAATCATCAATTTATAAAACTCTAATTCTACCCATCTTAAATACTATTGCTAAGATTTATGAAGTGTTACCATAATAAGAAAGTCATATTCTACTGTTGCCGTCTAAATAAACACTAACATGTGAAAGTACTTTGATTATATTTTTGGAAGGAAATAAGAACAGCTGATCTTCTAAATCTGGCAATATTAAAATGCCCATAGAATTGTGTATTTATATTAACGACCTATGAAACGAAAAAGATTTTGGCTCTTACATCCTAGCAAATTAGATTTTTAATTTAATAAGAAAGTATATGTATTGCATTGCATCTGATAAGCAAACGTTTTACTTCTGATGAACTGTGGCTTTTTTTTTAATATGACGTTTGAACATTTTATCTCTTAACCAGAAAAATAAAAATGTTACGGGCTATCAAGCCTGTTGAATTATGTGTAAAGTAAATGTTATTTTATTTTTCTGATTATGCTAACATTTTTTATTTACAAATAAATGCCTTGTAAATGATTACGAATAGTACATAATAATTATGTAAATTCAATAACACGACTGATTTTGAATAAAATAGTCGAAAAAAATACCGCGTTACTTTCGCAAATTTGAAATGCATGATTGAAATATACGCATACCTAATCGTTTCGCGCGTAAATATAAATGCAATGTCGCCACGTTGCAGATAAAGTGATACTACGCGCTATAGTAGAATTGAAAATGTAATACATATTTAAAAAGAAATCTTGATTTTAAGTTCGTGATCTCACAGTACTTGATATAGAAATTGAACGGTTTTAATTTTCAGTATGATTTCTAGTGCCAAAAGATTTGCAAACTATCTTGTGTCGGCTGGCTCACTGACTATTTTTTGTTGCAAATACCTTAATTAAAAAAAATTATAGTGCAAAGTGACCTCATACAACTGTTAACAAAAATTTTGTCTGTAGAATATACTGCTTCCGGGCTGTTTGGCCGTGGTCCATAGGAAACTTGTATTCCAAATGTTTCGTCGATCACTGCGCGGCTGCAGTCGACATCTTCAGTGGCACAGGTCTGGGCGCCGACGAGTGCGGGGAACCCACCTCGGCGGCGACTTCTCTGCGACTGATGTAGAGGCCCGAGTCGCTGGCGTATTATAAGATTTATAAAAAGTTGTCTATTCAACCTTGATCTATTGTCTACTATAGCATTTTTACATCAATTTAGGTATTGTCTGTAACTACCGATTGGCGTTTCGTCAACAAAAACTAACCAGTGGGCAAATGTTAGTAATATACTTTTTGTGAATTGTAGGTACTCGTATGAACTATTTTGTGTATATTAGATTATGTTTTCAGTAGATTTTATTATTATATTAAAGTATATGCCTACAGAGCCTTTCTATTGTTAAGGTTAGAAATTTATCTGTAATTTACTTGCAATTTTAATTCTTTGCTAGAGCAGACTTGATTTTTTTTATATGTTGTAATATGTTGTTGGAATCGTCAAAAGGATTTATCAAATACGTCAATATATAAACGACTGAAGTTAGTATTTTTGCACTGTCCCTTCTCGTGTTGATTGGATACTACACTACGCCCAGAATTGGGTACTGTCCTTGATTTTTTTTTTAACTGAGCTCTAGGAATAAAATATAGTAAAATAGCGGTAAAAATTAAATCCGTTCTTATTTCATCATTTTTATTTATTTTTAATCATCCACCCAATCACTTATAAATTATTTGGCAATACTGAATTGTGACGTCATACTGGGTATTTAAACACTGCATTTAGCCTGCAAATTTTAGTCGTTTTATACATTTGTAATCGTAGGGTTAATTGCTTGCAATGTTTATTATTTCGTCGTCGTAACCGTCAGTTTATATTCTTGTCATTAAATTATAAATAATATTGAAGGCCTCGGAATGTATGCTTCAAGAGTGCCTCGTATATTGCCTCGAGAAAAGCAACGATTCTGCCTCGAAGTGAGCAAGTCATGTGAGTGTTTATTTCTTGTAACATTGTATGGGTATCTATTGGTATTAATACTCTTGTAACAAGAACTTAACTATACCTACGAAAATTAAACCGTATCGCTATCTCTATTTTATCTTCTGTAGAAGAGGAGATGAAGATACTTTCAGATTTTAAAGAATTGACATAATAAAAATAATCCCTAAATAGTACATCTATAATGCCTGGGTCTACTTTTTCAGAGATAAACCATGTTGAAGAGAGTAAACGAATCTACTAATTTTGTAAAATGCTTTAGATGTTAATCGTTCTAATAGTGCCTCATATTCGACAGGAAACACTTGTTGCTCAACATGTTGCCCAACACGATTTGTAATATTGATTGCTCATGGAATTATACATCCTTTTGTAAAAATTTAACTATATTTGATTTGAAATGTCTAGATGTATATAAAGCCAGGATCATGTAAAATGTCATGAAAGCTATAAACGAGTTTAGATACAACAACATGAATAACCGCTGTTCTTCGAAAAATGTTGCGGCACAATGTTGCGCAACAAATATGTACTTAGAACGAGTGTATGACCAATTGTGCAGAGATTAATAGGGTGTGTTTGTGAATTATGCAGTTTAGTATAAACAAACTTTAATCCTAAACGCGTCAAGTTAAGAGATATTTTGACGTTCGAGACTTGTGTTCTTTGTCTTGAATAGATACCATGCCTTGTATATGCCTCAATGAGAGGCAAATAACGAAACAATAACAACAATTTTAAAGCTTTTTGCTGAGATTGTGATTTAAAAAAAATATCATAATAGAAGTAAATTTACACATTAAATTTACCAAAATAATTGTTAATAATTACTCTTGAGTTGAATTCGAGTTTTACGTATGTGAAATGGTGCCTTTGTATAATAAGCCTTATAGATACGCTTTGCATACAAATTTAAATATTAAAGAAATAATCTTGAATAATTTATATAATTAAAAATCAATAGTTTTTCTTTTATTTAACGTTTGTATAAAAGAAAAATTGGAGCTGATAGGCGGCGCCGGTAGGTTGGGTGTATGGACTCCTATTAACATCTACGGGACTCAAGCCACCCAAGCCTCACCTGCTAGATGCTACATCTGCTGACCAACGGCCGAGGCTGTGGCACTTTCCTCTCGGGGTTGGGAGGTCAAACGTCGTAATAACAAAAATAATCCAAACAAAAGTGGACCCCATGCAACCAGAATCATCGCTAAAATGTGTGGCCGACCAAAATTTTGCCGGGCCCGCTATTGTTCGAACAGTCTTTCCGGTTTTCCTTCTCATGCGATTGTAGTATTTATTGCCCTATTAATTTTAGCATTTTTGCAAAATAATCGCATCGTGTAAACTCAATTCAATTCCAGAGCTAAGTTCCTTTTATCCAATTGTATTTTGAGAGCTAGTCAAAGTGAAACCCAAAAGCAAGCCGGCATGGTTTTGTGGCTTTCTGACTCGATTAGAGAAAAGTTTGCTTCGATTGGATAAAATCTGCTGCGAATTGAGTAAAATTGTCCAGACAATTTTATTTCGTGTGTATTGGGTTTTCCAGCATGTATTATTCGGTTTACGTAAATAGCTCTCGGGATATTCCGGATCATAGAAGACAGTTTTAAGTTTTTTTTTTAATAATTCATAGGCAGAAGTGTGTTGTGTTCAGCAGGACCCTGTTATTTTAGTATTCGCGTTAATTTTAAGTTTGTTGTACGATGTTTTTTCTATAGATATTTAATACACAGTGTATATAGTAGATAGTACAAAAATATAAAATGAAAAAGTTAAAAAATATTTTGCTATTTTTATTTCTTAGTCTATTCAACTCTAAGTTATCTGTTTTTTTAGGTTGATGTTATATAGGAACGGTCTAGAGATGTTTTCTGTAAGTATCCCAAGATAGCGGATAGTAACTGAAATCAAAGATATTAACAGCTACAAAAACTTCCAAGTATCTAACCAAACATTTGATGATTCTGTTCAATATTACATTGAAATCGTCTATGGTTTTACTTGAACTAAAATGACTGCAAAATTTATCTGATCATTGTATTCATATGGACCTCTTGATCCCTATTCATTCCATTGAACGGTAATAACTAGGAATTCAGTGCAGGCTGCGACTGAAATAAATTGAGCTGAGCGAGCAGGACTCATACTTGAAAATAAGACGTCTTACTACGGTCGCGCCTTTAGCTAAGGCCGCGCGCTCGTGAAAATAATGGTACATCGGACATGAACCATCTCGCTTCAAAACATCGAAACACTATCATCTTGGTAAATTTGGTCAAGATCGCGCGAGTGGTTACGGAGGAGTTCAGCCACCAACAAACGGCTATGCCGGGTATAAGAGCTTCGCTCGCTCACACAGCTCAATAATAATACCACTCTTCTAGTCTTAGGAATCTGTTCTTTTTTTGTAAAAGACAATTCTGGCTACTGGCAATACTTAATAAATTTTTTGGAGCATGAGTTGTCCGTAAAATGGTGGAAGTGGAAAGAGGTAGCGCCTACGTCGTTTATCTTAGCAAACAACCAGTTGTCCATTTTAGCCGAGTTTTATTCAGTTTTTTATACCTTAAGAAGATGACTATCTGCCTAGGTAGGCCGTAGGGTCTTCCACAATTATCCATAATAATTGTGGAAGCGCCTACGGCTACCGTAGTGGCTGATTTTGGACGACGTGATTTCTAATATTATTCGAAACAAAATATATAAAAACTGAGTTTAAACTTTAATCAACTTGAGGTGTAATTTTATTCATCTATACCTGTTGCAGAGCAAGCATCACCCAAACTTCATAGTCGAGGATAGTTCTTAGCTGTACATACAAAGAGAAACTTTCACCTTTATAAAACAAATTTTGAAAAAACTATTTCAGGATGCATTAGATTTTTTTTTGTGAAAACACTGCGATATGATTAGATACATGTAGTTCGCGGCAAAAAACTTGCGTGATAGGACTTTATTAGATCTTTTTGCGGTAAGTGCCAATCAACCAATTTGTAAATATATTAAAATAATCACGGGCTTTTAACAAAGGATGGACTACGATAGAAATTAATATTTCCTGAAACTGCACACCTCACGGTTATGCTGATAAAAGGCTGTAACACATTTTTACCACGCGCTCACAAAACCTGTCCGGCCCATTTGACGTCCGCCTCGTCGACACCTACACTATGAGATATGTCCAGGTATTTACCGATTTGTTGGACCCCCGAAGACTGACCGAAGGACTAACCAATGAAATGATTCCCCCCTAAATGAAGAACCGAAAATTTGTCCTCTTCAAGCTTGAGGCCGATGCTACCGCTAAAATCCGAGACGATAACCACACTAGGACTGCAGCGAGCAAGTAAACAGCTTTAGGTTCCATAAAGGCAAAATCGCCTCGGGCCCCTCTCTAGAGCTGAAAGTACGTCCCTGAGTCTGCGAGCGATATGTTTAGAGAATTCAAGGCTAGAAAACTACAGTGGACTCAGACAGACCTGAAAAATACCTTTTTTTTTTTTTATCGTGCGGAAATCCCTTCGGATACCCCCCCGCCGGCCAGCGGGGGCGGTTATGTCGGGCTTGCACCGACTAAAACCGCACGCCGTCTCAGGTCTTCAGACGCCGGGGTGTAAGGTTACCCATAGAGCATATCCCTCGCACCCCGGCTGACCCTGGGCCATCTCACCACTAACAGCATCGCCCATCCTGTCTCCTCTGAAAGCAGAGGAGTACGGAGAGCGATGTGTTCCCGCCACGTTGGGTATTGGCCGACGATCAATGCCAACCCTATGAAGGGGTGAAGGGGAAGCCATTGACCGCCGCCCAGGGTGTACCGGCCGCTCCGATTCCGTTCCCCCCGGACTGCAGCGGGATCGGAATCGGAGTGACACTCGAGGAGGTTACCCAACACACACCCCGACCTGAAAAATACCTCGATCGCTTTTACCCGGACTTCGTGTGGAAGATCTGATAAAATTAAACCGACAGTCGCATCCCAGATAGACTAAACATGATGCTCCATTACTCCATACAGGCTCCGAAGGTGCCTTGAAGAGTTCTCTATCAGTAATCTACCAATGTTAAAATCTACCTAATTCTACCAATTTTTGACATAACATCTATCGATCTTCTAAAATCAGGTATGTGACAACACAGGGTGTGGTCGTTATTTATTGATAAAACTAAAACACTTATGCAAGAATTATAAAAACAAACAGTGACGCATACAAAACAACTTGAACGTATCTGTAAGGCGCTCAGCACATTGAGAAGGTAAGTAATAACTATAGGTTTTCGTACACACTTTGGTGCCTTACAAGAATATGTAATGTTGAGATTACCTTACAAGCAACTAACTGCAATGGCTGCAGCCCTAATATGGCTAAGTGATAATTTGCAATCGGGGACTAAATTTCCCCATTTCTTAATGCATTACTTTTTAGCAATTGTTTAATTGAAACTATTTTAGGGAACTGATTTGAAGTTCGGAGAGCCTGATGATTTTATATTATTCTTTAAATAACCGCGACACGCTTTTTTTGCTAAATAGTATCGTGAAAATGTCCGCCAAATAACAAAGAGTATGTAAATCACTACGTGTATTTTAATGATAATAGTAAGTACTTAAAATTATATTGATTTTTCTTCACTCCATATAATGACAACTCCCAATAACGCCTAAATTGCGCAGGTCACCTCAGTGTTGCTATATCTGTACCTAGAGTTTACACTGTACAGCCTAGATTTTTTTGCGCCGATACGCTTTGAGTCGCACGACTGCAGTCGACCGACTTCGGATACGTAATGCAAGCGGTTGGGCCGCCTGGCTGGGCGGCAACTTGAGCCATTATTCTGTGAATGTGTGGGTGAAAATTCATGCGTAGAAGCGGACTGACGCGCTAGGTGTTTCAGTTTCTGTTGAGCGAGACTCCGAGACAGTCAGTCGACACGGGAACCAATTATTATAGCATTGTAAGCATTTCTCTTGCACAAAAAGTAACGTGAACTCCAAGAACATTAATTTAAAACGTGATAGTCAGTGTTAAATCAATTTTCTGTACAGAAAAAATAAGTAATATTTTTCCATTTTCCTTTTAGTTGATTGGATACGTTTGGAATCATCATCAATTTACCATCGTAAACAACAATAAAAAGTAAGTAATTAGGGATAATAATTTTAGATCCCTTTTTATTGTAATAAAATAAAATTTCACATTTTCAGGGAAAATCAATTGAAAAAGAAGATACATTTTGATAATTGAACTAAATTGAATTGACTTTGTTAGTCTTATTTATATGTTATAAACTTTGATTATAAAAGGTTGTAAAATCATTGTCTACGTTTTTACTTGTGGTTTCAATTGGAGTTATCATAAAATTAGCTTTTATTGATTTAAATTGTTGTCGCAGTGTAACGAAGTGTATTATAACTACAGTACTACTCTGCCTTTTATTTGGCACGTCGGTAAGAAGAGTGAGAGTTCGAGATCGGTTTGCTTCGGTTTTGTAGAGCGTTCTTTCTATCGCACATCTGATTGACAGACACTTCGCTTTATATCAACCTTTGTATCAAAATGTATCAAAAAATTTTAAAACATAAAGCTTTGTATCAAACTGTCTTTCTAATGGCAAAGATTTTACATCAGTGCCACTAATGAAAAAAAAAACTGTCTTTCTAGTATATAATATAATAATCTATGAAACTGTCAGTAGGATGATAGAGAAAAACGCTCTATAAAATCGAAGTAAGCCTATCTACGTCGACTCACTCTTCTTTCCGACGACGTCGTACCAAGCCAAAAGCTGAATACTTTCATGCCGATAATATTAGAAAATGGATATTTTTGAATTAAGCTCTATTTACTCAGTGACTGACATGGACTGATTATAATGATAACAGACCGAATATTTCCGATTTCTAGTGAATGTTTTTGATACTTGTTTTGTTGTATAGCGGTACTGATATTATTTTTATGAATTGATAATGCCTTTAAAACGATAAAATCAATAGGTATGTGTTAAATGGTTAGTCAGGAAATTATGTATCTTAATTAAGAATAATGTATTACAAATTACATACCTAATATATTCTATATTAAATATAAAAGTATTTTAAAAGTTAATAATCAAACTAAAAACTATTTTTTTACAGCCTTAAATTGTAGCTTAAGCGGCGATAGCCCAGTGGGGTACGTAACGGACTGCCGAGACGAGGTCTCGAGTTCGATCCCCAGTCGTCCCGGGCACACACCTCTGACTTTTCGTAGTTATGTGTGTATTAAAAATGTTGATTATCGCTCGCTTAGTAATGTGCCCGGTAGATGGCAATAGGCTCGCCCCCTATTACATTGGGACCCTAACATAACTGGCGAATCGTGGGTGTGCAATACACCTCTGCCTACCCGTTCGGGGATACAGGCGTGAAGTTATGTTATGTTGTTATGTTCTTAAATTGTATTTTTGTTATAAGTACCTTTTTTTTTTTCGTGCGGAAATCCCTTCGGATACCCCCCCGCCTGTCAGCGAGGGCGGTTATGTCGGGCTTGAACCGACTAAAACCGCACGCCGTCTCGGGTCTACAGACGCCGGGGTGTAAGGTTGCCCATGGAGCATATCCCTCGCACCCCGACTGACCCTGGGCCATCTCCAGTTGCGAGATGGCCCCCTCGGAGTCTCGGAGCCTCGGTCCGAGCTCGTTGGCTCGTTGGTGGACCATGTGCTCGTGAGGTTTTAGTAGGATCGGGCTCGTTAGCCCGTTGGTAGACCCTGTGTTCGCGTTTTTCTTGGTTGGCATTGCCAAGCGCTTTGAGGGAACATTGTTGTGACTTTGTTTGTTGAATGTTGATTAATTGGTGCAAATTAATTATCGAGATAGTTAGATCTCTTTGTTAAATAAAGTGAATACGCCCATCGCGTTCGTTGGACTTGGAACCCTTGCTGCGGTGTAAAACACATACTAAGGGAAGTAAACATCACATTTTATTTTACTGCATAATTAGTTTATTGTATATTCATTCAATTACACGTACATTCATGTCACATATAGTTAGATACATTAAATAGGCACACCTTTTAAACTTTGCTGCTTTCCCGGCTGAATCCCGGTCCATAGAATGTCAGTGACCCATTTATTAATATATTTTATTATTGTTGATATTAATTAACGGATTGGTTTAATTTTGGTTTGCAATTTGAAACTTAACACGCGGTTAGAGTTCGCCATTTTTATTGTTAATTTCTCATTACTATTTTGCCTTTTGGTGCAATTGAATTTGACTATTTTCACCATAAAACTTGGAATTGTTATTGTAATTAAAATATTTCCTGGTCGATTTCGATCGGGTGTCAATTGCGGCTTAATTTGATTATTGAAACAAATACGTGCTAAAATTCTGTTTAAATTTGATTTGTTGTTTATCCGGTAGCCTAGTGGTATGGGTAATGGACTGCTGAGACGAGGTCTCGGGTTCGATCCCAGGTTTTACCATGGCACACACCAATGACTTTTCGATGCTTTTCGAAGTTATGTGTGTATTTATCGCAGGTTTATAAGTGCCCGGTTAATGGCAATAGGCTCACATAAACTGGCGAAATGTGGGTGCCAGCACCTCTGCCTACCCCTTCGGGGATATAGGCGTGAGTTTATGTTATGTTATGTTATGTTATTCATGTGTTTTATTGGACCCGCCGCGCCGGGAGGTCTGAATTGATATTTATCGGTGTTTACTTGCTATAAAATTGAAAGTAATACATAATTTGATTTGTTTGTATCCGAACATTTAAAATAGCTAATTTTATAGTTCAATATTTCTCGGGATTTCCGGGTAATTTTTTGGTGGTCGATTCTGAACGAACTAACCGGTTCCCGGTAACGGGAATTCAACTTCCCGGGAAGTTTTGATATTACTTTTGTTTGATTTGTTCTAAGTTCGGGGCGGTTCCTCGAATGCCTTTTAACCGTTTAGAGGGTCTGTCGGTTAACCGGTTTTTATAAAATAGCGGTATTATGTTGTTTGAACCGTTTTATATTCGCACCGACTTCCTGTGTTTGATCAATGATTTTGTACCGTTTGTTGACTGCACATTGGTGTAGATCCGGATCATTAGACACTTTATTTTAGTTAGATATTAAGTTTTAGTTTTATTTGCGTTTCCACTGTCGGCTTTAGATCACGCTTCGGAACGAAGTAGTGATTGCTTGAAAGTGAGTGGTGGGGCTACGGCTTGAATACTACCTGCTCGTGGTCTCACTCCTCACCCTTGTCTCCGGGTTAAAGGAGACTGGTAGCAGAGCTGTTAATTGTTTTTTTTATTACTGCGTTCGCTCGGTTCACGCCATAGATTATTATATATATACTAGAAAGTTCACGCACTGAACAGTGAGGTATAGACAAAATGTAGTATTCCGTCTGTTATCATAAATCATAAGTCTGTGTGGTAACTGACTTCATCAACGCAAAGCCGAACCGTTGTGACTACAAATTTGAAATTTTGCTACATGAGGCAATTTATGTTCCTAAATGCTTATAATACTAAGGAAGGATTTTTGGCAATTTTATCCATAAGGAGGTAAAAAGTTTAAGGAGGTTTAAGGGCCTCACCAAAATTTTTGGGTCTCAATCCAATCTCACCTACTGATTGACGGACGAGGCTTGCCTTACGGAGTTGGAAGGACAGACGGCAGCCGCTCCGATAAAAGCCGTTTAAGCCAAACCAAAAGGACGAGAAGGAGTAAGCGCACCCTGGGCTCCGAAGTGAAGGCCACGGATGCAGCGGAACTACGCTAACATGATGATGATGATGATGAAGGGATTAAAACATATTATTGATGTTCCCTCGAAATTGAACCGATGACTATTCATGGGATCACTTTCGCGGTTTACGCGTTTTGTCATGTGTTGATAACTTTGAGCATTTAACTTAGGGAGATGCCATCCACGCGATTTAAGTTTTAGTATCGGTAATATGAGTAAACATTAATTTAAACATATTAAAATATTAATCGGACAGAGTGACAGTGAGTGATTTATACAAAACAGTAATTAAATTCTGTCAAAATAACTAGCCTTATATACAAAAACTAGCAACCCAGCCTCGCTTCGGTTGTTATGAGATTTTTTAATTGAAGAAATCGTAATTTACACATAATACACAGCTTATATCCTTCGTGGATAATGTACCTTTCAAATGGAGAAAGAATTTTTACAATAGGTCCAGTGAGTTCACCACAAGATTACCTTCAACATATAAAGGAACTCACAAAACTCGGCCTCTCTCTTTACAATATTAGTGTAGTTAATGATAACCTAGCAGTTAGCGTTATGACGCATGTCCTAAATTAACTGCGTGGTTACGTTTGCTGACTAGTTGATGTTTGGGCTTTCTTAACTCCTCCCTACCCAGAAAAGAAATTATTTGAATGTAAAACATTTGACTGCAGAGAATTTCGGTAAAGAAAATTATTCCTGAATTGTATTATTACAAAAATGGTTATTGCAATAGTCCATATGCTTGCAAAGTTCTGGGTTCTCCGCTAAATACGGGAATGCCTTTCATTACCTCCCGTGGTATCCTATTTATGGGTTCCACTGTGAAACAATGTACAACAACTGAAAGGAAAAGAAAATATATGAAATAAAATCAATTGGGCTCAAGACACATTTATCGACGGCCATTCGCATTTAGCTGTATCTCTATCGCTTTCTTACGCTTTGAAACATCCGTAATAAGAGTGAGATGCACTGTAGATAGCGTACGCATTCTTTCACGCATCGACGGCCTCATCAGGTGCTTTTTCACGCCCCGCTCAAAGGACCCGGGACTGTAGTAAGAAGGAAACACGTCTGCTGGTCAAGTTTTTAAGGTGCGGCAAAGATAAGAGGCGCCGAACCGCATGGTCCTGCTTGAAATTGATTGCACCGTATGAGAGTGACACCTCAGCCCTGCACTTCAAATAAGTACTGCGCAAAGCCATACCAAAGATGATAGCAGTATTCCACGCAGGAACGGATCTGTGTCTTATATAAAAGACACTGCTGCTCCGGCTTGAAAAACCGTCTCAACTTGCTCAGAACTCCGAATTTATTCGAGGCCGTTTTGATGACGCTCTTGATGTAGTTTTCGTTGTTCAGTTTGCACCGAACATCCATGCGTACCATATTTAGCTTGTCCTGCAGTGGTAGTGATGTGTCACCAATAGCAACGTTTTCCATAGTCCCTGAATTGCTATTCTGCTTGACTGCTGGCCTATAACACACCCTGGTACCGAAATGAATTTAAAAAAATGCATTTTTCGGCAATCTCTGTCAAGTCGTAGACACGGACGTCGTCAGCTGATTCCCGTAGATTTGAATACGAAACTGCGTGGTTACATTTGATGACAAAGTTGATGTGTGTGGTTTGGAATTCCTTAACTCGCGCGTTCCTCTCTTGCCAAAGTAGATGACAAGTTGGTCATGTCGATATAGTAGGCGACCAATCACGTGATGGTATACTAAATTTCTGCTCATAAGTGTGCTTTATCCCCGACCTCGACGACCTCGTCCCCACCCGAGAACGGCAGAACAATTTCATCGCACCGCGGCAGTGAAGGCATCTCTCGTTTTAAATACTCAAAGGTTAATGATAACGATTTATCACCTTATCTATAGACATGGCAGAAGGTGCTAGGGAGGTAGAAAGTGCCAAGGAGGTAGAAGATGCTAGTCACGCAAAAAGTGCCATGGAGGCAGCAGGTGTCAGGGAGGAAGAGAGCACCAGAGAGGTAGAAGGGGCTGAGAAGTTTGAAATTGCTACTGAGGCAGAAAGTGCCACGGACGCTGATGGTGTTAGAGAGGCAAAAAGTGCCAGGGAGGCTGACAGTGCTAGGGAGGCACAAGTTGTCAGGGAGGTTGCAGGTGCCAGGCAGGCAGCACCAGCCCCTCCACGGTGGCCACCTCTCTACACTCGCAGCAAGTGGGGACACTACAATATATTCCTCTTACCCAAAAAAGGAGATTTAGATGCTACGGGTAAATATAAATTTCAACATCAATTTAATCTATACAAATAAATAAAATAAAATGATAAGTGATATTAAAATAAAAGTTTTATAAATAATGTATAAATGAATGCTTATACGGCCTTCTTATAATTAAAAAAAAATTTTTAAAGATTTTGTCTGTCTGTTTGTTTCGGCTAAACTCCGAAGTGACTGAGCTGAGTTTGACTGGATTTTCACTGTTAGAAACAAGTTTTTTCACATACAGGATGGAACCGTTGGAAACGTTAAGTGTGTCCAGACGATCATTTCGTCAAATTTGAAAATATTTTAGAACTTTGAACTGATATGAAAATTTACATTAGACGGCGTGCGGTTTTAGTCGGTTCAAGCCCGACATTATCGCCCCCGCTGGCCAGCGGGGGGGTATCCGAGGGGTTTTCCGCACGAAAAAAAAAAGGTACCTTAATCAATAATATTACAGATCGTCATGTGTTCACAATTTGTATCTAGTTTGCTGACTTTTATAATTTATTTGATACATTATAATTGTTTTTTTTTCGTGCGCATATCCCCTCGGATACCCCCCCCCGCCGGCAAGCGGGGGCGGTTAAATCGGGCTTGAATCGGCTAAAACCGCACGCCGTCTCGGGTCTTCAGACCGAGGGTATAAGGTTGCCCGTAAAGCATATCCCTCGCACCCCGACTGGCCCTGGGCCATCTCCGGTTTCGAGATGCTCCCCTCGGGTAATTGAGTGTACCTACTCGAGATTTTATTTTACACGCTGTTATTAACTTGGTATGTACCAACTTACCTTTGAACTCAGTATTTGAGCGCATCAAAAGCGTCGGGCTAATTTGCAATATTGCACACTTATCAAGTACATTCAACGACAAAAGTTGATTACAACTAAAATATTTACAAACCTTGTTTACATTGGAATACATGTACTGACGATTGATGTCTAAGCAGTTTTATTATTCAGAGGACAAAGTTATATTTCATGTTTTGTTTATTATTTTATTAAAGGGTTAAGAGCTATGGTAATCAAGAATTTTTAAAGAATTGGAATTTGTAAAGCTACTTTTGTCGTTGATTGTACCGATCATAAAATCAAAAATTAACTATTGTTTAAAACCCCCTCTTAAATAGAAGACGAAAATAAAAAGTACAAAATAATTAATGAGTTTGAGGTTAGAAAATAGACTGTATGACAAAACATTTTTTATTGTTAAAAAAATTAAAATAACGAAATAATTGTCTGGAGACATTTAACGTGTTCACCGAGTTTATTTAGATTATTTTGTATAGTACTCTCTTCCTCTACTGTACCCAAGTGAGTTTGTTCTTCCTCTGTTGTAGCGGCCGCGAGCGCGCTGCAGGCATCTGTGTCTCAGCCGAACGGGGCTACAGCGGGCCAGAAGGAGTCCCCGCTAGTGCAAAGCGCTAACCCCGCCGTGAACCCCACAGCCGCGCCGGTGCCCCGCACTGCCCCACCCGTACCAACACCCCGAACAGCCCCTGGCCCGTCTCCCACCCCTGCGCCTGAACAGCCAGGGTCTGCTCCACTCGCATCAGAACCATCTGCACTCGAAGTGACTCCCGCCGCACCTCCTAGCCCCTCGAACGAGCCTGAGATTCCCTCCACTGCAGCTCCCACTGCCACACCCAAGCCCCAAGCAGACACAACCCCGCAGCCCGACTTCGTGCCTCCGCGGCCCTCGGCCATCACGATCCGGTTCGGGACAGTGCAGGTACGCCTATCTCTACATACCCATAGTTATAGGTACTACATACTAAGGGTCAATTCCCACTGAGAACGCAGCGGCTGGCAATAGCTTTTTTAGGCACTTGAATCTTCTCTATTTGATTTAAAGTTCATAGTCATTCAAAGGGTAAGGAGGGAATCGCGATGCCGCGCCGCGAGACTGCCCGAAGTTTCTCGCAACTACTTTTAGTAACAAATACCGGCCGCCACCGCCGCATACCATCCGTTGCCGGCCGCAACTCGTTCAGTGGGAATTGATCCTAAATAACCTGAGTATACGGGGCCAAAACCTATGGGGCGAAGCCATTCTCATCTGGAAGCCGACACACCTGCTGAACAACCGGCGAGGCTCTGGCGCAGGCGCACCTCTCGGGGTTGGGAGGTCAGATGGCAGTCGCTCCCATAAAAGTTGTACAAGCCAAATGAAACGGAGGAAGATTAAGCAGACCTTAGGGCTCCGAAGTGAAAATCTCAAATGCAACCACGAACAACGTTAAGATAATGTGACTTAACAAGCTGTTTACAATACAATTTTTTGAAGTGAAAACTTCTTTAGCGGCGTTGTGCACTTTTTTATAATGGGTAAAAAAGTTTAAACTCACGTCAGTAAACACGTGACCTGATTGTAAAACAACAAATATGGAAGCGCTAATTTCACACTGTACTTAACAACCTTGGTGGCGCGTTCGTTTAATGAGTGGCCGTTGACTTCGTCAAGACTGAGATCGATTCCGACCGAGGCCCAAGAAACACTTTTTGTCATCATATAACCTTTTGTAATATTTATTCTATTTTGTGCCATAAATCTATTGATATAAAATGGAAATTAAACAAAGTCTCAAAGCATCTATAAATGAAAAAAGTAACGAAATAGTTAAAGAAAATGAGTGAGTGCTTTATAAATATATTGACAATTATGGTTCTGGTAATAATGATGGTGAAAAAGTATCTGAAATTATGAATGGAATTTGATTTTTCTGAGAGATAAACTTTTTAATGTTAAATAATTGTAATAGTTCTGAAGTGTTAAATTTTTAATGTAATATAAATTGTCATGTTTGTGTGCGATAGCGCAATAAATGAATATTCTATGTTGCCACATAAATGATAGTAATTTTATACTGATAATTAAAGCAATTCGTGCAAAATTATTCCCTAACCATTCCAAAATATCAAAAATGCACAACGTTAATATTCAAGTTTTCACTTCTGCCGGCACTCCCGGAGTGCAACCCATCGTTTTTCTTACTCCATTTTGGGTAAAGTTAAAAATAAATCTCGATGCCATCTCGAGTAATATCAAATACTATTTGTATATACCTACTTGATGGTGAGTATGTAAAACTGGTTAAAAAGAAATATAATAATTTACGAAGTAGGTATCAGTACATATGTGTACCTACCAAAAAGTGTATTTGGGAGTAATGATTACTTAAGTTTCCAAAAAAATATTTATCGGGTACGAAAGCTGGTATTATTATATTCATGAAAGTGTTTCTTTGTTTTTTTTTCGTGCGGAAATCCCTTCGGATACCCCCCGCCAGCCAGCGGGGGCGGTTATGTCGGGCTTGAACCGAACTAAAACCGCACGTCGTCTCGGGTCTACAGACGCCGGGGTGTAAGGTTGCCCATAGAGCAAATTACTCGCACCCCGACTGATCCTGGGCCATCTCCGGTTAAGAGATGGCCCCCTCAGGTTTGGGAACCACGGTGTCCCCGTCTTGCCCCGGTTTGGGGGAGGGGCACTAGTCGCCCCACCCCGTCCCGGCCTGCTTCTGCTGGGGTGACAGGCGGCCTCACCTGCCACCCCCAGGCCTGCGCTCATGGAGGACGGAGGTCGTTAAGCGCATGAAAGTGTATCTACGAGGAAAGTGTATCTACAGGGAATAAACCGTTTAAGGGCCTAATACCCTTAAAGAGGAAGCCCTCTATTACGTATACCTTTTTTTTTTTTTTTTTTTTTTCGTGCGGAAATCCCTTCGGATACCCCCCCGCGTGCCAGCGGGGGCGGTTATGTCGGGCTTGAACCGACTAAAACCGCACGCCGTCTCGGGTCTACAGACGCCGGGGTGTAAGGTTGCCCATAGAGCATATCCCTCGCACCCCGACTGACCCTGGGCCATCTCCGGTTTCGAGATGGCCCCCTCGGGTTTGGGAACCACGGTGTCCCCGTCTTGCCCCGGTTTGGGGGAGGGGCGCTAGTCGCCCCACCGTCCCGGCCTGCTTCTGCTGGGGTAACAGGTGGCCTCACCCGCCACCCCCAGGCCTGCGCTCATGGAGGACGGAGGTCGTTAAGCGACCTCCGGCGCCTGAGTTGCCTGCGACGCGCGGCGAGCAAGTTGCGGGCTCGGCGGACCGGGAGAGTTCTAAGTCTCTCCCGGGCGCGCTCCGCCACCTCCTTCGCGAGCATTACATGCTCGCAGAAGGAGGCGGCGGCGGCCCACGCGCTCGCGCTCCGCACCATTGCCGCAATCATGCTGCCGAGCGAGAGGACTCCCACCCCGATGGCTGCCACGAGGTCACGCCTCGGCGCCTCCCACGCCGGGCAGTCCGCCAGCGTGTGCAGCCCTGAGTCCTCGCTCGCGTCGCAGTGATGACACTCAGGCGTTGGCTCCTTCCTGATCCGATGCAGGTGGTCCCCGAAGCACCCCTTCCCTGAGATCACCTGCGTCAGTCGGTAGGAGAGGCTTCCGTGTCGCCTCTCCAGCCAATCCTCCATGATGGGCCTTACCGCCGCTATTGCGGCGTGCCCTGCGCTTGGTTGCCCAAGTCGTTCCTTCCACTCCACCACGATGGCCTGGCGGAGCTGGGACTGCACGGCCTCGATTTCTCGAGGCTCGGGGTTCCATCCCTGCTCCCGCGCCTCCTTTCGCCACTGGTACAGTTGCGAAAGGGCTCTCGCTTCCAGGTCCCATGGCGGAGTTCCGGCAAGGAGACTCGCCGCCTCGAAGGAGATCGTGCGGTACCCTCGGATGACCCTGATGGCCAGAACTCGCTGCGGAGCGCGCAGCATCCGCACAGTTCTGGTCCTCAGGGCCTCCGCCCATATTGGACACCCATACAGGGCCATGGACCGCACGATCCCCGTCTATTACGTATACCTAATTAATTATGTAGTTCCCTTTAGTTTCCTTTAGATTAACATTCTTATACTGATATTGTAAAACTTTGATTTCTGAGATGGTATACGAGCCACCAGCTCGATCAGTCCGACAAGAGATGGTGCAGCGATCACCAGACCCGGAGGAACTGGCGGCCCTTCAGCCATACCCGGGGATCCCAGCTGGAGTCTTGACGCTTACGGTAAGGGTAGTAAAGGTTAACATTTTGAAGGAATAAATTAGCTTATGACACATTGCGTTTGGAACTAAATTCACCCAAAGAATATATGTGCTGCTATGTGCTCCATAATAACTCCAAATTCCAGATTATGTCAGTGCAAAATTTCTTCCAGATCCGTTCAGCCGTCAATGCGTTAAAGAGCAACAAATATCCGTCAATCCTCACAAAATACGAATTTATGACATTACTTAAATTCATAAAAAATCCTATGAAAAAAAAACGAAACTTGATAAAAACCATCTTTGAAGTGGGTTGTATATCGTGCCATCAATCGATGCAGCTTTTGAAGCGTAACTACTCAAACCTACTAAAATGTGAAGTCTGTGAGCTTTGGAGTAGAATAAATAAATACTTTAGGACATTCTATACAGTTCTATTTAGTAATTGTAATGTAATTATGTAGTAATATATATTTGTTGTCGGTCCCGGTTTAGAAACGATAGTGTATACTTAGGACAACCGCTATGGTGTGGCGGTGGTGCGTTTGACTGCTAAATCAGAGGTCATGGGTTCGATTCCCGCTCAGTGCAAATATTTATATACATGAGTATGTCTTATTGCATTGGTCTGGATGTTTCTATGTATATTCTATTTGTAAATACATACATATGTATGTATTTACAAATAGTATAGGTATATAAGGTGTCACAAAATTAGGTCTCTGAATTTGGTGAGATGACTTGGTCGACAAAATATGTATTTGAAAGAAAAAAAAATCGGGTAAAATAAAAAATAAAAAGAAATAAAATAAAAAAAAAACACCACCAGCGTCACGTGACGCGACGAGCCCGTGAAGCACGTGGTAGGTGTGCAGTACTTTTCCTCGCAGTATTCTCCAAGCGGATGTGTGGGAAATACCTAAATCGCGAGCAGCGTCACGTGTGCTCGTCGAGTCACGTGACGCTGGTCGCCGGTTGTGTTTTTTTTTAATTTTATTTTTAATTTTTTATTTTACCCGATATTTTGTTTTTGTTTCAAATACATATTTTGTCGATACCAAGTCATCTCACCAAATTCAGAGACCTAATTTTGTGACACCTTATATACCTATACTATTTGTAAATACATACATATGTATGTATTTACAAATAGAATATACATAGAAACATCCAGACCAATGCAATAAGACATACTCATGTATATAAATATTTGCACTGAGCGGGAATCGAACCCATGACCTCTGATTTAGCAGTCAAACGCACCACCGCTACACCATAGAGGTTGTCTTTAGTATACACTATCGTTTCTATGTAGCTGTATTAAAAATTCTATATGTTCTTACAGCATGAGCAGCTCCTGGAGGCGCACGCCATGTTCCGTCATGCCAATCGCGTCACAAGACCAGAAAAGGCGCTCATTCTTGCTTTCATGGCGGGCTCTCGAGGTAAGCTTAAACATTCTGTTAGTTGCACCATGTTTTACTTCAATGTCATTTCGTTTAACATTTGGATCATTGCCTTTGATTGCATCATCGTCATCATCATAGCGCCAGTCCCGGTTTCATCCAAAGCCTTGGAGCCCAGGGTCCGATCTACTTTTTGTCTTGATTTGACTTGCATTGGCTTTTGTGGGAATGACGGCCGTGTGATGCCCAACCTCGAATGGAATACCTGCGCTAGATCTTCGTCTGTTAATCAGCAAGTGTAACGGCTAGTAGGTGAAGTCTACTTTGGCTCTGAAGGTCTTGATGGCCCCATAAAGACCTTCAGAGCCCTTCCCATATACCACGTCGCCTTTGTTTGAGTTATGAATATACCGTGCATAATTTAGGATATAACAACTGCGAGATGGGCTACCTCTGATTTTTAAATTGTGATTTAACTGGATACTTATCTTATAACAATTATATATTAGTTGTTCTATCAAACAGTTGGTTCATCGGAAAAAAATCCCTGTGGTACAACCAGTTGTATCAGTGGTTGTACCACTGGGAATAGGGACAGTGGCCCTGAGGCAACTAAGTAATTTAAGTTTTATTTTGTTTACTTAAAACTTTCAACGTAAAGAATATTTCCGTTGACAATTATCTATTATGTCTAATGGATTTTCATTACAATAGATAGTGCTAAGTAGTTATGTGAGTACTACTCTTGGATAACACGAAAACAAATATGGTTTTCGTCTTGGATGTTACACTACTGCACGGATACATATTTTGCCACAACTACTACTATATACTGCGAGTATCAAACTTGAGCCTGAACTAACCGTCTTGTGTCCAAACTTTGAGTAAATGTGAGACTGTTAAGCCGCTACAAGGAGTTAACGGCACTGGTTAAAGACAACACTTTTGGGTATTAATATAAATGTTATTTGTTGTCGTAAACACAATTACACACGTTATATTACAGATAAAAGTTCGTTCATTAATTCAACATAATCTACGACCTAGCGTTCTGTCAGACCATTGCTCAGCAATTGGCCGACTCGTCTCGTATACATCGCTCCAGTGCACACACACACATATAACGCATACATGTATTTACGCTTTTTTGTGTTCTTCGAGAGTAGCACGCACTGCATAGCACTTCACAATTCACAAAATCAACTCAAAAGACTTTGCTTTTGTAGTCTCCTTACGTCCATAGTGTCATAAAGCTGGATAATCATGACATTCACATGTTGGAGAAGCTGGTTTAAGTGCTTTCGCGGTTATTTTTTCATGACCTTAGTAACGAGGTCTATTCCTGAATCCCGGAGGATGTCCTCATTTCTATTGCATAATCTTTATTTTCAGAGAACCCTTGCCCGAATTTAAGCAGCGTCCTTAGGATAAAACTATCGGAATACATCGAAGATGTTCTCCAACCCGACAACTCGATCCTCACCATGATATGTGAAATGCATTTCCAGATGAATTACGGTGCTGGAACTTGGACCTGTTTAAAGATGTACAGGTACCTAAACGATATTAACCCTTTCAAGGTACCACCGGGTGCTTAAACACCAATAGCGTACAGCTGTTCAAATTATTTGTTAAGGGCTAATGTTATTTCATTTTAAAAATGTGAAGTCAGTACGTTGATTTGCCTTTTTGTTGGCTTAGTCACTGGCTTCATTTTTAGTGCTGAGTTAGAAGAGCAACCGGTGCGTAAACCCCTCGGATACCTCTCTGTCGACCAGCCGGTGCGGTTATGTCGGGCTTGAACCGTCTAAAACCGCACGCCGTCTCGGGTCTTCAGACAGGGGTGTAAGGTTGCTCATAAAGCATAGTCAAAGCCCCCTCGGCAGTGGACAGTACCTACATAGTTACTTGCAAGAGTATAGATGTGATACCACCTAATAAAAGGAAGGGAGGAAAGCAAGCAAGACCTTAACATATGATTATAATATTTTTAGCATATTCATTTTAAGCATATTTGCAAAATAATGACTTTATGTAAACTCTGAATTAATGCTAATAATTCTAGACATAAGTTTATTTTAACTATAAGTACAAAATGCAAGCTGTCCTGCGAAAATGTCTTTTGCCTCGTATAAAGAAGAAGCTGCCTAATACAGAGAAAAATCTGACTCGTATTAAGAAGAATCTGACTCGTACTGAGGAAAATTTGACTCGTACTGAGAAGAATCTGACTCGTACTAAGAAGAATCTGACTCGTACTGAGAACAATCTGTCTTGTATTAAGACACATCATCGCATCGTATTGAGAAAAGCCAAGGCAATTTTATGTCGTGTGATTGCATTTACTTGCATGAAGTATTTGGGTTTTGGAAATAGCTCTCCGGGTATTTCGAATTATAATAATTACTTAACTAAGTTGTTTTTTTTAATACTTATTAGGCAGTATCGGATTTGTTAGGTTAGGTTAGGAAACCAGTGAAGAAAAATACTGAACCAAAGTCATTAAGATCTCATCTCAAAATACATCTTGTTTCTTAAAATATTGCATGTTTTATTATAGTCTAAGATACACACTACAAACGTACAATTATAACCGTACATTGATGTCTATATGGATATTTAAAAATCTTATTGTACTCTGATGTTCACACTGGCGTAACTATATGGTGGTAGGATTGGCAAAATGCCATGGGCATTCTGGTTGGACCGTCAAACTGAGGGCCACTATTAATTGTAGTATTACTTTATCTGCAATCGGGAACCTCATTCCTGAGACTTCGCCTTAACCATCAGGCGACGTGAAGTCATATTAACGTGCGATAGATAAAAAAAAGCAGCCCATTAAGTGTTCCGTAGCAGCAAGTATCATAATAATGTTTTTTTTTGTAATTTTTACATTTGAGTTGATTGAATGAAAGGTAAATTGCGGTTTACGATTTAAGACGTTTTAAAAAAAAACTAATTACTAGATGTCGTTCAAACCAATTTTCGTAGATCGTAATGTACATCATATATTTTTTTTAGTTTTATCGTTCTCTTATTTTAGAAGTTACAGGGGGGACACACATTTTACCACTTTGGAAGTGTTTCTCGCGCAAACTATTCAGTTTAGAAAAAAATGATATTAGAAACCTCAATATCATTTTTGAAGACCTATCTATAGATACCACACACGTATGGGTTTGACGAAAAATAAAATTTTGAGTTTCAATTCTATGTATGGGGATGTTTTTTTTTCTATTTTTGTGTGAAAATCTTAATGCGTTTCACAGAATATAATTATCTACTTACCAAGTTTTAACACCACAGTTCTTATAGTTTCGGAAAAAAGTGGCTGTGACATACGGACGGACAGACAGACAGACAGGGCATGACCCCTCCGTCCACTTGGATCTCACGAATCTATAACGGTTCCGTTTTTTGCCATTTGGCAACGGAACCCTAAAAATGGGCCCCTTGTTAGACAGGACCCCCGGCCTTCGAGACTGTGAACACATAAAGATCCTAACATGCCTACTGTACAGGTTGATGCACTCATAACTGCACATACTTCACGTGATGATAGGTTAACACATTGCAAAGTTAAGCAACACTAGCTATGGCAGTTTTAGGATGGGTGACCATTCTTCGGACACATTGAAGCCCCACCGTGCCTCGGAGAGCACGTTAAGCCTTAAGTCCCGGTTGTCATACGAACATCTGTGGTAGTTGTTACGGGTAGTTGGAGCCTAAAATGTCCGACAACTGTTCTAACTACAGACCTTCGATATCGCCGGTGGGGTCGGATGCCAGTCGCTTGAAGGAGCATATCGAAGCTCAGCCGGTTTGTCGTTAGACTGAAAAGCCGACCCCGACTGAGTTGGGAACAAGGCTCGGAGGATTTAATTTTATTTATTCAGGGACTACTTACCTTTCATTCAGAGTGCCCAAACTTCGTGAAAAAACTATTTATACTGTTGACGGCGCTTAGTGAAACTTGCTTAACATATTGAATTAAATCACTTTTCCACAATATTTCTTGATTAAACCCTGACCGGTCATAAAAACCTTTAAGAATGCCGTGAGGGTTAATAAATGAATATTGTAGAAATGATTCAATTCAACTATTCGTGAAGAAACGTCAAAATGCACTGTCATACTGAATTTCGATGTTCAATATAGCGATGAACTGTAGCACTAAAGTACCGAAACGCGACTCGATGTGGAATACTTTCGCACTACCGTGCTTCGCGGTGGAAAACATTCGAAATATGGGTATCGATGTGGCGCACTTTCGCACTACCGTGAGTCGCGTTTCGGTACTTCAGGGTTACAGTTCATCGCTATTTTGAACTTCGAAATTCAGTATGACAGTCGTCAAAATGTTCGCACATGCGCACTGACCAAAAAAACAATAAAAGGACTGATCAACCAATGACGCGAGCCCTTTGAGCCCGTGATTAGTTTAATATAATTTAAGATTGGTTGATTGGCGCGTCCGCCGTCCCGTCCTGCGCTTACCCCCAAAGAGACCTTAAAAAGCGTTCTGCGCATCTAGAATGAGTACATTGTCACGAAGTTTGCCGCTCACTAGATTTACCTATAGTTACGCCACTGGTTGCTCACGTATTGTTATAAACAGTAGTGTCTACAAATAAATACCTATTGCATGCGATTATATTCTTAGGTTGATGTTATATAATAAGTTATTGTCTACATGGATGTTGTATTATCATAGATACTCGACTTTAAATACATTACCGCTATATGAATTACTGTATAACAATACAAATTATTATTGTATCAACATCTCTCAATGTTAATAAGATACAACTCATATCTTCACCCCCATACCAGATTATTTCGTTACAAAAACATATTGTTACTTGGTAGGCCATTATCTTTATAACAAGCCCAATATCTTTTATCTACGGTCAACCGTATTTTAATGTAAATGTCTCCAAGAGCATTTTTGTGGGATGTCATATGAAGGAACAAAATTTAAATTTACGGTCAACCGTATTTTAATGTAAATGTCTCCAAGAGCATTTTAGGTCATATATAGGAAACTAAATTTCAATTTACGGTCAACCGTATTTTAATGTTAATGTCTCCAAGAGCATTTTTGTGGGTAAGTAGGTCATATGGAAACAACCATATACCTTACGAGTACAACTCCAATCGTTACTTAAATACTCACATCATACAAACACTTACACACACACCCTCACACACTACTCTACAATCACATGCCAGACACACACACACCCACACCCACACCCCCTCAAACCCTCAGATATACACAGTACACAACAACATACACACACCCTTGAGAGAACAAAGATTGATATAAATTGTTAATTAAGATCCAAATCAGTACATAGACGGAAGCCGAATTCAGAGCACTTTTCGTTCTTATCACAGGTTGCTTAGCAACCTAGCTAGGAGAACATTATTATCCATCATTTTTATTTCTACTATCACATTATTATATAATTATTATTAATGTTAGAGATTAAGCCAAATTTAATCAGTGAATTGTAAAATCACTGGTACTGATAACTATAAACATATAATTATAATAAAATACTGTATTATCAACATACAATGGATGTCATAGTTAGCACACAAAAAAAATTAAAAAAGTTTGAAAATGTTTTGCGATTTTTATTTCTTAAACTATTTATATTTAACTCAATGTTAACTGTTTAGGTCGATGTTATATAGGACTGGCCCTCGAGATGTTTTCTGTAAGTATCCACAAGAGGTAGGCAGCGGAAAATAACTGAAAATAAAAAGAAAGATACGAACATAGACGAAAGAAAAAGAAGTTGGTAGAATAATGCTGTGGAGGAAAGGGGGTGAGATATTCCTTAGAAACAAGAGAGGATCTTTCGATCTGGCAAGGTGATCACGCCTGACGGGTTACGGCCTTTTTTTTTACGTGCGGCAATCCCTTCGGATACCCCCCCGCCGGCCAGCGGGGGTGGTTATGTCGTGTATCGACTAAAACCGCACGGTGTCCTCCCCAAGTGTCCGTTGCCGGGCACCCCGGGTAAGCCCTCGAAAGGATAACCCCAGGGTTGCCGGCGGACTTTGGCCGCCACCGCGGCCTCGCCTGGTGGGGTCGGGTTTTATCCCGCTTCGGTGAGTTGGCAGGCGTGTGACACACGACACGCCTCCGCCATGGCCTGCTTCTGTAAGGACGGCGAGTCGGCCAACTGCCGTCCTCAGGCCCCGATCATGGAGGTCGGTAGTCCCGGGCGTAGATGAGTCTGCGGCGTCCTCGCCGCAGACTGCGAAACTCGGGGGGCAGGGTTCTCTCCCGCTCCCTCTCCGCCGTCTCTTTCGCGCGCATTACCTGCTCGCAGAAAGAGGCGGCGGCGTGCCACTTGCTCCCGTCGGAGACCACGGCCGTCACCATGGACCTCAACGAGAGAACGTCCACGCCCAGGCCCGCAACGAGATCCCGGCGTTGACTCGCCCATGCAGGACACTCCACCAACGTGTGGAGCGCCGTGTCTTCGCCAGGATTACGGGTTACGGTCTAGCAAATTGTTAGGACATTGTATTCTAATAAATGTCAACAAAAATACTGGAAACTAGTTTTTATAATATAACTAACGCGTGTATACACAGTGAATTTTTCAACCGGGCGTGGAAGGCCAGATCCGAACTATCATTGTGATCATGATGACATGCCCCCAGAGAATATATAATCCAAGTAAAATAAAAAATAAAAAGTATATTATTAAAAATGATCTTTCCTTATGTTTACCGTATGTTATTACTTTCCAGAAGTCGTTCCTTATTAGCGACACTTTCGAATGGTGTAATAATACAGTTATTTTTTTCAATATCAATTGGTTCAATTTCTGGCTAGGAATATTGTTTTTTTTTTAAATACAATGATGGAGTTTTAGTTTTTATAAAAAATTGGGCCCGAGACTTCTTAGCATTTTGCGGTATTCCTCATAGTTTGGAAATTGGTCTACCTCTCTCAATCAGTAAAAAAAATCACTCTGTGTCAATGTATGTAGGTAAGTATGTCAAAGGAATATTGTGAAATATAGCCATGAAAAGCAACCAGTCGAACCAGCGAAACGTGCGTCGTCGGGTTCAGTGTGAATAATAAAATAACATCAAATAAATCGCGATAGAATGCGTTAAAAATAGTTTTATTTCAATGTGGTGACATTCGCATGTTCTTCCGACAATTATCAGTTTTGTGAAATGTTTTTCTCTCTGTTTACTAGATTTCAATAGTCTGACGCGTTATATTATAAAAACTATGAAATGTGGGTGCTAGCACCTCTGCCTACCCCTTCGGGGATATAGGCGTGAGTTTATGTTATGTTATGTTATGTTATGTATTCACAAATTTCAGGTCACATGCTAATCAGTATGCGAATGAACATTTGTGCTATGTCAGTTAAGATTTTCAAGTAGTTCAGCTTGATTGCGCTAGATGGCGCTGGATACATGTAGCATCATCGTCATGTAGAAATAATTTTATATTAGCATAATTAGAATGATATTCTAGAATCTGCTACTCAGCGCTATTTAGACTCAAACTAAGCATAAAACATCTGTGGAGGAATAGGGTGAGATGTTCTTCCGATCAGGCAGGTGATGACACGCCTAGTGGGACGCAGCCCAGCGATTGTCGTAGGAATGTTGTATACCTACATGTTTATTAAATTTCGCGATCCAGGATCGGTAGTTTTTTTTTTAAAGTATGTTTGTAACCGAAATTAGTAGTATTCCCAGTAACTAATCCAGCTAGGCTAAATTGCTTGTGTTAGGACTAGGTTCAAATCGGTAGTATATACCTATATCGAACCCGTGAACTATCGATCGTAAGCCCGACTCCTTAACAACTAAGCTACCGACGCTTAAAGTTCTGTGGTAGTATCGAAGTAGTTCATCTTGTTTTCGGTAGATGGCGCTGGGTACATTTAGTATCGCCACACTGTTTCATCATCATCATTCTAGCATTAAATCCCGGTTGCATTCAATACGTCCACTAAGGAGCCCTAGGCCCTTTTAATGAGGAGTATTTGGCTATTATGGGGCGATTGCCATCCGACTACTCCAAGTGGAAAGCCTGCGCTTGATAAAGGTAGGTATATCATACTAGCTGATGTCCGCGGTTCCGTTTTTCGGTCATATCTCCGTTTCTTCTTAACTAATTGCAATCAAACCATAGCCGGGCAGGGGGATTGTGGTCGCA
The DNA here is from genome assembly GCA_946251805.1 of Cybosia mesomella. Taxonomy (NCBI): domain Eukaryota; kingdom Metazoa; phylum Arthropoda; class Insecta; order Lepidoptera; family Erebidae; genus Cybosia; species Cybosia mesomella. The sequence continues at coordinate 4,296,656 of OX276413.1, forward strand.
GCACTAGTGGGACCGGTGGGTGTCACGCGGTGCTGCGACGACAATCCTCTTCTGATGAGGCCGTCAAGCTGAGTGCCACCATTGTTAACATGATACGTGTATGTAATGGTGACCCTCTTTCCTGAGACTTTACCTTCAGCTTACCATCAGGCGAGGTGAAGTCAAATTGACTTGTCCTAAATATAAAAAAAAGCATAGGTACGCCAGATTTTAAGTCTTATCCAGACATTTCTGTAAGAAAAAACGACATCGAAATCCGATCAGTAGTTTTTGCGGCCATCGCCGTGTTCAGAATCGTTCATTTAACATAACCCAAGTTTATTTTCTTGTAAATATGTTCAATGTTCAGACACAGTTGTGTCTGTCAGTTGATTAACAATGTTATAATAGTATAGAGAAGACAAATTTATCATCATCATCCTAGCGCTGTTCCCGATTGCATCTGAGCCCATCACCTCGGAGCCCGGGGTCCACTCACTCTACCTGGTTTCACTTATACGGCTCTTATGGGAGCCCAAGCGCCCACACCCTAGACGAAAACCTGCACATAGTCTCGTCCGTCAATCAGCGGGTGGACCGGGTTGCAGGTGAGGTTGGCATGGGCCTCGGAGATTTTGGTTGGGCCCCGAAAACACCCTATAAGGTACAATAAAGTAATTTAGTAAAGTCTAATAGGTCATTTTGGTAATTACCTCCGTAATTTTAAATATTGGATATCACAAATTTCTTTGGGTGTGGGTGTATGATTCTTTATGGGGATAAATAATCTTGCGGTCAACATAAATGATTCTGTAAATAAAGAAAATATACACTCACCGAACAAGAAGCTCACTTCAACGATGAACTCTATTAAGGTAGAACTGCATTGGTCCTGGAACCTGTACACGAATTCCAAGATGTTTACCATCAGCTCCATCACCACAAACCCCAGGGTATACCACACGTATACCTGGACAAGTACAGCGCTTTCCTGCCAACATACAATTAAACGGTCTGAGGGGATAGCAGCTTGCAGCTTGTGCATTGATTTGTGCGTGCCACTAAATACATCTTTGTTAAATAGCCGCTCCAGCCTGTTTTTGCTATGGTGACAGGCGGCTTTACCGGACATCAGGCCTGCCCTCATGGAGGACGGAGGTTGTTGAGCGAGGTACCTAAAGGACCCGGGATTGTAGTAACTCACAACAATAGAAGCCAAGAGCAACAATAGATTGGCCATCTGGAACAGTGTGATGAGGAGCGATCTCAGCGACTCGACGTGTGCCATCACCTGGCACTGCTGGTATTCGTACCAGCAGTTATTGTTGTCGCTTGCCAGCGCATCCAAGAGGCTTGCGATCTGAAAAGACGACGCGATGCGTTTAAGATTACTAGGGTGTATGGAACTCCACCAAGCACTTCGGGTTCCAAGTCAAGCTCACCTGCGAGTTGGCACACATGCTGACTTGGCTCTAAAGGAGGTTTTCTGCGCAGGGTTGGGGAGATCAGACGGCAGTAGCTCCCATAAAACTCAGCCAGACTCAACGTCAGAAGCCAGGGTCAAGAAAATGTGCCCGGTAAACGGCAATGGACTCACTGAATATTGGTCAAATGTGGGTTATTATTCATCTCTGCCTAATGCTTCTTTGATACAGTTCTACCGCTTTTAGAGGCAGATTGTATATTAGGACCAGGGCCTAGCGCTGACGGAAATTAGAGGCGGTTTTTTTTTATTATTCTGTATTTGTCACTTCAGAATCAATTTCGACGAAACTTAGCAAGCTTGTAAATTCATATCACTTGATTTCGTCAGTCAATGATAAAGCCAAGAATAGGAAAGTGGTGGAGATTTTAAAACTTATTTCCATTTTTCCAATAACTTGTATGAAGCCTTCGCACCCGCCCTACCACCCCACCGCCCCCTAGGTTCCAACGCAGGCACTGCCTCATAGAGCTCGGACAGGTAGTGAGAATACAGACATTAATAATGATTAAGATATTGACCAGACTAATAATAGAAATAAATGCGATCGTGCTCCTTTGCGGCATGCAGCAGCACGTGCCGTCGCCGCACATCACTATCAACGACTGCATCCCGGTGAATATGCAGCAACTTTTACATAATCTAAAAATGAGCCTGCTGTGTAATATTTGCCAATTGTCATTGTGACAAAATTTGTAACTTCTGACAGTTGTTTAGTCGTTGGTAAAAGTCAAGAAGAATACATTTAACCTTCTTGGTAAAGCGAAGAAGACCTTTAATATGCATCTAATCCTAATGTCTGTGAACTTTACACACTTCCTTTCTATAAAGTTGTACAGGTCCTACTAAGATCTTCAGGCCCACAGCCAACTTCATTTGTAAGCCCGCAGGTACCGGCTCTGGCGCAGGCTTTCGTCTCGAGGTCAGACGGCAAGTACTCCCGTAAAAGCCAAGATTATATTCTCACTTCTGGGCTGGCTATTTTAATAGAATAGGGTAACGCTATAATAATATCTAGCTAATTTGTAGCTAATAAAGTGACTTCATTGCATAGATATATAAAAGAGAATATATTATGTGTCAGTGCTTAATTGCATGTTTAATTTTTGATTAGTCCCGGTGTCCACCACCAATTTGGCCACCACTGGTGGACAGAGAGACAAATTATGAAATTATGTTCCGCTGTCCACCAGTGTTGGACAGAGCAACACCGGGACTAATCGTATTACCTGATTAGTCCCGGTGTCCACCACCAATTTGGCCACCACTGGTGGATATTTCGCACTTCTTGCTTCGCTCGGTTTATATTCCGAAAATAAGTAAAGTGGGTTAGGTTAGGTTAGAACTGTGACAACAACAGAGCGCGAGCCGAGCGAGCGAAACGAGCGTGCCGCGGCAGCGGCCGGCGAAGCGCCGAAACCACTAGTGCGGAAAGTTTATGGTAAGAAGTGCTATCTATGAAGAGAGATCTCTGTGTACAGTGCTTCCTATATACCGAGATGTTTACAAACAATGTTTTGAATTTAACATTCGAAACATCAGTCCATCGATTGATAAATATTCGAAGAATCGTTTGGAGACAAAAAGTCGTCTCCCAATAACACAAAATATGTTGCTCTGTCCACCACTGGTGGACAGCGGAACATAATTTCATAATTTGTCTCTCTGTCCACCAGTGGCGGCCAAATTGGTGGTGGACACCGGGACTAATCGTTAATTTTCTTTTTATAGTTTTTATTTTTGATCGTTATGTTTCATTTAAATGTACTGAGCCGAGTATAGTAAATTCTCTATTATTTTTGCATTTACCATTCTTTTTGGTTTTCTTCCACTGTCTGTTGCATTTTTCTTCCATTTTCTTCTCTCACCTGTCAATTACAGATTGTATGTATTATTGTGAAATTATGTCGACATTTTCTGCTTTATTTTGCGTGTTATTGGTAATAGGCCATGTCGTCGGTGAAGAGTCAATTCCTGATGAAATTGAGAATCGTGAGTATTTGTAGATGTCTAAAATTCGCGAGTCTTTACTAAACTTAATCGACAAGACCTCGGTGAAAATAATTCTATAGATGATTTTGTCGGAAATTAAGGTATAAAGACACCCGAAATAGCTAAGCCCACACCTGACTAATTCACCTTACAAACAAAAAAAAAACAAAGTCAAAAAAGGATTCATCCGTTCGGAAGCTACGATACCACAGACAGACACACACACAGACACGTCAAACTTATAACACCGCGTCGTTTTTCCCTCGGTGGTCTATAAAAATATTTTTAACGGATCTACCCGTGACTATGGCTGCTGAAAAACCACCGAAATGTCATCATCAGAGTAGGTAAATCCGTTAAAAATAGTTTTATTTCAATTCAATACATTATAAGATTACATACATACATACATATATATATATATATTCACGACTTTTTACCTCAAGCGTAGACAGAGACTACAGCCCGCCATTTGCATTAGTCCTTAAACACTTCACGAGCTTCCAATAAAAAGGTTCCATAGGCTTCCATACTGGTGGTAGAAATTTGATGACACAAATTTGTCACAAAATTCGGCCGGGTGGGTACCACCGTGCAGGGGTGTGTGTTGGGTAACCTCCTCGGGTGTCGCTCCGATTCCGATCCCGCTGCAGTCCGGGGGGAACGGAATCGGAGCGGCCGGTACACCCTGGGCGGCGGTCAATGGCTTCCCCTTCACCCCTTCATAGGGTTGGCATTGATCGTCGGCCAATAGCCAACGTGGCGGGAACACATCGCTCTCCGTACTCCTCTGCTTTCAGAGGAGACAGGATGAGCGATGCTGTTAGTGGTGAGATGGCCCAGGGTCAGCCGGGGTGCGAGGGATATGCTCTATGGGTAACCTTACACCCCGGCGTCTGAAGACCCGAGACGGCGTGCGGTTTTAGTCGGTGCAAGCCCGACATAACCGCCCCCGCTGGCCGGCGGGGGGGTATCCGAAGGGATTTCCGCACGATAAAAAAAAAAAAAAGGGTACCACCGTGCACGATTGCGAAAAACCCTCCATAGTAATCCAATTTTGGTTTGATTGCGTTCAGGGGTCAGCAAGTGCATAGCCGGGCAGGGGGATTGTGGTCGCAGCACTAGTGGGACCGGTGGGTGTCACGCGGTGCTGCAACGACAATCCTCTTCTGATGAGGCCGTCAAGCTGAGTGCCACCATTGTTAACATGGTACGTGTATGTAATGGTGACCCTCTTTCTTGAGACTTTACCTTCAGCTTACCATCAGGCGAGGTGAAGTCAAATTGACGTGTCTTAAAAAAAAAAAGGATTATAAAATTCAAGTAAATTTATGCTAATAAAAAGTGTAATTTTGGTTTCGGTATTAAATTGTGTTTTCAGTATACTTTCTTAATGTAATGATTTTCTAATTGACTTGACACTTTACTGAAAATTACCCTATGTGAGACCAAATACATATGTAAGTAAAAAAAAAGCGGCCAAGTGCGAGTCGGACTCACCCATGAAGGGTTCCGTAGCAGCAAGTAACATAATAATGTTTTTTTTGAAATTTTTATATTTGAGTTGATTGAATGAAAGGGAAATTGCGGTATTAAATAAAACTACTTACTAGATCTCGTTCAAACCAATTTTCGGTGGCAGTTTACATGGTAATGTACATCATAATTTTTTTTTTAGTTTTATCATTCTCTTATTTTAGAAGTTACAGGGGGGGGGGGGTTACACTTTGGAAGTGTCTCTCGCGGAAACTACTCGGTTTAGAAAAAAATGATATTAGAAACCTCAATATCATTTTTGAAGACCTATCCATAGATAGGTACACGTAAAGGTATGATGAAAAATTTTTTTTTGAGTTTCAGTTCTAAGTATGGGGACCCCTAAAATTTATTGATTTTTTTTCTATTTTTGTGTGAAAATATTAATGCGGTTCACAGAATACATCTACTTACCAAGTTTCAACAGCATAGTTCTTATACTTTCGGAAAAAGTGACTGTGACATACGGACGGACAGACAGACAGACATGACGAATCTATAAGGGCGAGCCGGGAGAGTTCTGAACCTATCCCGGGCGCGCTCCGCCATCTTCTTCGCGAGCATCACATGCTCGCAGAAGGAGGTGGCAGTGGCCCACGCGCTCGCACTGCGCACCATTGCCGCAATCATACTGCCAGGTTCTTCAGTACCTATAGAAAAAAATTGTGCTTGTAGTAATCTAGCTGCTATATTTTTCTTGTTGGAAAAATACAAGATACGTAATAAGTAATATCCAGCCAGTATAGTATCATTTATATGCTTCGATATATTAACATTATACCTCCCTGGTTTCAGTCTCAACCAACGAGCCGACAACACAAGATATCGCCAACTCTGATGTAGAGAATTCTATCACTAAATTTCAAGAACTCGCCACAAAAGTTGTGAAATTAGACAACACACTAGGCATCCCTCAAGAAGATATTGAATATATTTACGACAAGATGAAAATAATAGTCGATGAACTTATAGAGCTCGTTAAAAACTCCAATAACGCCTTTGAATTCCTCAAAGCCAAAGGAATAGACCGAATAGCTGTTAGTAATCTTGATGTCGAAAACGATGAACTCAAAACTAAAATACTTATACTTTTGAAATTACTTTTCAATGAAGCTCCTACTACTACAATTGCTGTAATACCAATATTTGTTGTTGATAAACTATTATATATCTTCGAAAATGATAACCTTGCTCTCAAAGCTCATTCGCTAGATATTTTATATCTTTGGTTGCCCGAGAACCCGAGAGTACAAGCCCGAGTAATGAAGCTAAAAGGCTTACAACCCTTTTACGAACAAATATCAATGCTAGACACAAATGTGATAAAGATGCTGTTAGATTTATTCAATAAAATACTAAGTGAGCATGTCAAAGCCAGAAGTGAAATACAGAAAAGTATTATAGATGCGGATAAACTTAAATTCTATCAAAGAATAGGTCTGCTTGAGCATATGGCGACGCCTATGGTGTGCAATGGTCTTTTGAATATATTCGCTAAAACTTGGTCTTATAATACCAAAGATAATAATATTCTAATGACTGTATTTGAGCTTCTTAAAAACGTGAAGCAGTTTTGTATCAATATATTTAGAGGCAAGACAAAAGCTGTGAAGTTATTTAAGGCTTTGCAAGAGTATGTTCAAGGCCCAGAAAATAAGGAGAACTTTATTCTAAATGGTTTGAATGTCACTGATGTAGCGTTGGTCATTGAGGACTACGTCGCAAAAGTCAAGCATCCAACGAAAGAAGAATTTTAAGTTACTTTTTCATTAAGCGTGCACATATATGCATTTTAGTTGCGCTAAAGCAGCGCTGCAGGATCCTTCACATTACAGCGTCTGCACGGTTCGACTACTAAGTTGTAATGACCGGCAAACTTCCTGATAATATACTCCATCTGCTTAGAATGCGTTTTAAGCTCAATATGCTGGTGAGCGCGGGGCACCACGGTGGAGGCGCGCCAATCAATCAATCATCGATTATATTGAACCAGACTACGTTACGTTAGCTCTCATTACACTTGCAGGCCCAGTTTCTTTATTTACTTTTTTATTGAAAATTAAAATAAATATAATAAAAATAATATCATTATATTCAATGGATGGTGGAAAGTATAGTACAACGGTGTTAATATGAATGAATGAATTAGTACCACTAAATTACGAATACGTAACTTGTTTTGTGTACATTTTTATTTTTTGGTTTTTGGTTATTGTTTGCTATGTTTTAAATTCTATTAATTAAATGTGTTACAAATTAAAACGCCAAAGCCTAGTGTGGTCACATAAACAAGAAAAATGGTATTTGATGTATTCAGTTTTATGAAATGTGAGTAAAAGACTGAAGTAGACACAGTAAAAGGAACTGCAGAGGCCGGTAAAACCTCTGAAAGTTCAGTTCAGTTCAGTTCAGTGAAAGAAAGCAAATCGTCTGAATTTCTCACCGTTAATAGAACGCCAAGGAAAATAAAAGTTGGTCTGAAATCTTGACAGTTTCAATCAGATGGTCGTCAAAAGATGCATACACAACTTCTACATCAATAATGAAGTAATCTCTACGGTGGAAACACTGATACACAAATTTAAAAAAGATATAGATTTTGACGGTTTGAAACGCAGCCTCCGCCACATTATAAAGGAATTAGGTTCCCAATATAGAAAGGCTAAAAGTAATATAAAGTTACTCATAGAAAATAGCTTTCGGTTTCAGAGGATAGAATATTTGGAGAAAATAATAAAGTATCACCGACAATTGGAACAACCAATTTTATATATACAGTGATGAATCATATGTAAATCCCTTCCATTCTTCTTTAAAGACATGGACAGATGAGTTTCTTATGGACTCAAAAGTTCTATCTCGAAAGGTCAGCGTGTCGTCATTGTTCATGCAAAATCTGAAGCTGGATTTTTGCCTAATGCTCTCCTTACAAATATAAGTCAGCGGACTACAATGACAACATGAACTTTGAACATTATCAGAAATGGTTACATAATTAATCAATTATTACCCAATCTACTACCAAATTCTGTACTAGATGTCCAGAATTACAGAATAACAACAAGCAGTATGATTCTGCTCCAAAGTAAACCTCAGAAAAAGCCGATTTATAGAAATGGTTGACTAAACGAGACAGAATTTGACAATAAAATGTATAATCTATAATTATACAAATTTATGAAGATGAACAAGGAGCAATATAAAAAAATCCATTCAAAATACTCACTGGATACAGACATAATGACTCCATACCATCCGGACCTATTGAGATAGCATGGGCAGCGATCGAAGGCTATGTAAGTAGTGATTCAGTTGCTGAAAGAAAAGGTGGCGATATAGGTACAAGTAAATGGTCAAAATTGTATAACAAAGTATAAGAAATTGAACTTGAGTACATAAAAAGTGATTGTGTTGTTGATTTGGTTATCAAACAATTTATTATTTCTGCTGATGACGATACTGATAGTTATTATTGAGAGAGAAGTCGGATGACTTCCGCACCGTTCGTACCTGAAGTAAAGGCTGGACATCGCCATTCAAAGAGGTAATGCGGCCAGTGTGATGGTCACTTTTGCACCGGGTACAGGTATGGGCGGTCTTTGATAAGACGAACATAAATGTTAATCATTTTATTTTGTGATTTATTTGAATTAAATTAGATATTTTAAAACTTTATATTAAATAAAGTAGATATATTTTTGCTCAGCAGTGCACATGCGCTTTTTTATGCACAACTTACCCCCTCTATGCCGACTTTTGTCGGCACGAAGTTTGCCGGCTGTTACATAATGTGTATAGATATCCAATCATACTGCAGCACGACAGAAGCGCTGCAGTCGCGCGACTAAATCGCCTATAAGTATATACGTGAAAGTGATCTTAAAGAATACTAGGAAATCCCTCCAGCAAATAGCTTCCGTTACGAGTGGGTTCGCGTCGGTAGTGTAATAGCTGGGGTTGAACCCGTGACTTCTTGACCACTAGTCAGTCAGCTACTAGGCTACCGCGGCTTGCTCAGATTCTTAAATTTTCATTTGATTAGAATATTTTAAGTTCGTGTTATTGAAGAATTGTAGTTAATTTTATATTGTATGTATATTTAGCTTGATATTAAGATTTGTGAGAGTACAAAGGTTTTTTTTCATTAATTACCTCCATTTCTTCCCTTTCTTCTTTGCAGCAATGCCTCTACCGCCTCTAGCGATAATAATTATAATTATTTCATAATTTATTTTATCTACACTCAAATCGAAAAATTCGAATTACGAATTCAAAGACGATTCTATACATACGCACTTTATAAACGCATATACATAAAATTAAAAATAAAACTTATTATAGTACCGCCAACTGTGTCATAATAGTTATTTATGCAACTGTGGTATAATGAGGGGTATTAAAACATGTTATACAGTTGCATACAAGACTTTATCTACACCCATGATAAACTAATAATACATCTTCAGAGAATGATGTACTGCCCTTTGATATTTTCCAATTCATGAAATTTTGGTACGCCTTTTCATACTGTTTTCTAGATTTAACCGGTAGTAATTTGTTAGAAATATCCTTTGCTGCATTCGAAATGTCTGGAGGTGTGTTATCAAAACTTGAATCACTCATTTTCGTAAGTAAACAAAACAATTTGCAAAAATAATAGCGAAGAAAAATAGCGTTTTTTTTTTTTTTCGAACGAATAAGCTTTAATTTTTTTTTTACGGCGCGCCGCCGCCGCTGTTTTAGTGCAATGCAACGCGCGTGAATGACAGTTCTTTTTTTGAAATTCATACAGATTCCACGCATCGAGCGGTAAGAATTTGGCTGTCTGATGAGTAACCCTTTGCGCGGAAGAGATTGAAAAAGCGAAAGGAGTGTTATTATGAACTTTCATACAACATTATAACACCCGTTCGGATGATATTATGTTTATTAGGACATTGGATGTATTAATGATGGCAATAAGCTAACTTTTTCAGAATCTTTTATAGAGGATTTAAAGCATGGGTGTAGATAAAACTCATTATAGTATCGCTATCTTTTTTTATTCATTAAACTAGTCTAAGGTTTTAGGCTGAATATGAAAAAAATACGCACGCATGCGCAGTTCGAACTGTGAAAAAAATGGCGCCCTTGTAACCTACCTACTTTGTTTAATTTCAATTTTTCCTATGAGTGAAGATAAAGTAGTGTATGAAACTGCATATAACTTAGGTATTAAAACACTCGAGTCAACCTATTATCGTATGTAACGGACTCGTGTTTTAATACCCCTTCTTATATGACAGTTGCATAAACTACTATTTTATTCAGCTTGATATACTTGATTTCACCCCGCTGTCTGGTAAGAAGGTACGGTGAGGTCCAAAAGATATTGGCCATTCCAGTTACTATTGATCCTAAAATATGCGCGTGTAATTCTGCATCTGTTCCCACAACTCGTGCTAACCTATTCAAGGCTTATGTTTTATAGCAGACTTTGTACACATATAACACATATTATGTTTTTTATTTCTGGAATAGCTTTCTATGGGTTGCGAGAACGGGATCTTTGCGATTTTGTGAGTGGTAGAGTCAAGCAACAGTCATTTTGGCCGTTGCATGAATGGGCCGACTCGACCGGGGAAGCACCACCCTCTCACAGAATATCGACGCCAAGTAACAGTATTTGAACTGTTGCGTTCCGTTTGGTGAGTGAGAGTGCCGGAGCCCAGACTCGTTTCCCATCCCCTCCCAAACTCCTTTCCCATCCCCTTTCCTTTACAGGGTCGGCAGCGCGAGTATGACGCCACTGTGTTGCACACGTCCATAGGCCGCGGTAACCGCTTCCCATCAGGTGGGCCGTGTGCTTGTCTGCCACCTTAGTGGTATAAAAAAAAAAACAAATTTCCACGCATCGGAGCCGCGGGCGACAGCTAGTACAAAATATACATTCTCGATCACTCTACTACTATGTACTTATAATTTTATAGCTAAGCGTCCAACTTACCCCAAATGAATACGATCTACCCCACGTGTGGTCTGACCACAACTATCTGCTATTATGCCATCGTCCCTAGCACAAGGGTGGGAGCGTACGCGCAGGCACACAATAGCGTATTGTTATCTTACAATAGTTGTGTCGTAATTTATAGTCCTCCATGTTGATAGGTTGTTTAATTTAATTTATTTAATGTGCGTAATGGTTATGGTTTTATTTGAGCCGTTTTTCCATTTAACCAATGTTGTTTTTAACCGACTTCTGCGTGCCTAGATAATGCTCTACAATATACAGTACCCTTTTTTTTTTTTTTTTTTTTTTTTATCGTGCGGAAATTCCTTCGGATACCCCCCGCTGGCCGGCGGGGGCGGTTATGTCGGGCTTGCACCGACTAAAACCGCACACCGTCTCTGGTCTTCAGACGCCGGGGTGTAAGGTTACCCATAGAGCATATCCCTCGCACCCCGGCTGACCCTGGGCCATCTCACCACTAACAGCATCGCTCATCCTGTCTCCTCTGAAAGCAGAGGAGTACGGAGAGCGATGTGTTCCCGCCACGTTGGGTATTGGCCGACGATCAATGCCAACCCTATGAAGGGGTGAAGGGGAAGCCATTGACCGCCGCCCAGGGTGTACCGGCCGCACCGATTCCGTTCCCCCCGGACTGCAGCGGGATCGGAATCGGAGCGACACTCGAGGAAGTTACCCAACACACACCCCAATATACAGTACCCAATGACTTCTTATATAGACTGGAAATCCCTTCTGATACCCCCCCCCCCCGCCAGTTGGTTCAAGCCCGACATAACCACGCCCGCTGCGTGGTTATGTCGGGCTTGAACCAACTAAAACCGCACGCCGTCTGGGGTCTTCAGATCAGGGTGTGGACTGACTGTACCTTTTTTTTTTTTTTTTTTATCTTGCGGAAATCCCTTCGGATACCGAAATGGTATCGCGAAAGACCACAACCCGACCACTAACTTTTGTAGCTGTCATACAGATGATATGCGCGCTATGCCTATACAGATAGGTACTAAAGTTCATTAACTCACTAGTTTCTGCGTCCCGTTTCAATATCAAAATTAATTCCCGTCTCACCCCGGAACCGTGACACAATTGTTAATCTAAACAGTTTTTTTTTGTTTTTTTTTATACCACAAGCACACGGCCCACCTGATGGGAAGCGGCTACTGCGGCCTATGGACGTGTGCAACACCAGTGGCATCACACTCGCGCTGCCGACCCTGTAAAGGAAAGGGGATGGGAAAGGAGTTTGGGAAGGGATTGGAAAGTAGTTTGGGCTCCGGCACTCTCACTCATCAAACGGAACGCAATAGTTCAAATACTGTTACTTGGGGTCGATATTCTGTGATAGGGTGGTGCTTTCCCGGTCGAGTCGGCCCATTCATGCAACGGCCAAAATGACTCTTGCTTGACTCTACCACCTACAATTCTTTTTGTTTTTTTTTGTTACGAGTTTGTCTAGGAGTATGTCACCATCGGTTAATTACAAGTTTTTTATTTAAATTACTTTGTTAGTTTGTTAAATGGGTCATATCTTGGACGTCCAATTAGAACCACACTTGCGTATCTTCGGTGACAATCACCGATAATATGGTACTACGAAGCTGGTCTAATGATGAAGTCGGAAGGGTCCATAGGAACTCCTGAACTAAACAAGATAAACGAATCGAGTTTGGGCTCATTTGTTGCACTCGTGTGCATGCATCATAATACCTGCAGTAGAACACTCGAATACATTTTTAACATTTGTGAACGTGTGCTCTACTGTACCCCTGAAGGGAACCATGGAGCATACCAATTTTACCCGTTCTACCACCGGTGGTATAAACCAGGGGTACCAAGGAGCAAAACCCGTAAATACTCTGATGATACATGATATCCAGGTCTGAACATGGAGACGGTAGGTTATCTGAACTAATTTAGATAAAAGTCGAGAAGAAGAATGAGAGTACGGCTAAAATCGGCTTACAAGTAGAGCTTAAGTAGAGCTCTATCATGAATCATACTGTAACTGTTTGTGTCTACAAAATATTAAAACTATAACTTAAATTTTAAGTACTCTAAAAAAATATCAAGTTGTAGATATGCTCTGTGCGATAGAGAGAACGCTCTACAAAACCGAAACAAGCCGGTCTTAGCCGGACTCTAACTAAACAAGCCGGTCTTAGCCGGAATCCTAACTGTTAATCCCGACGCAACTTGCTTAAAAAATCAGGTACTGATTACATGTTTGTAAGCAAATATAAAGTCGTGTTTCGTGTTAGTGATGACTGCAGACAACTCGAGACCGGGCGGACTGATTTTCATGACTTAGATTTCTTAGATTTGTCTCCGCTATATGTAGAGTGCCTTTTTTTTTGTGGAACTGTTACCCCAACGCCGGCCAGTGGGGTAGTTATGTCGGACTCGAACTGGCCAAAACCGCACGCCGCGCCGTCTGGAGTATCTAATGCCGGGGTGTAAGGCAATTTCTTCGCACCCCGGCTGAACCAGGATCTACGGCTTTAAGATGGTCCCTTCGGAATACTGTGCATATATGAGACATTCATGAAATAAATTCAGCTGATAAGGTAATCAACATGACTTAATTCTAAGGCGGAACCAAGTTTGTCAGCTACTAAATAAATAAATATTCTGGGACAAACTACACAGGGCTATCTAGACCCAAACTAAGCGCAGCTTGTAATATGGGTTCCAGAATACGGTTAAACATACTTAGATAAGATACATTTTTTGTGAATACATACATATTATACATAGAAACACCTAGCTAGACCAATGCAAGTAGGCATATTCATGCATATAAATATTTACACTGAGCGGGATTCGAACCCGTGACCTCCGGCACAGGACTCAAGACAGTCTCACAGACCAAATTCACTATTCCGTCTGGTATCATATACTCATCATAAGCACATGAATAAATAAGTAAGTACTATATATGATATTTTCGGAAATTTATGCGAATGTCACACATTGAAATAATTTTTAACGGATTCTGTGGCGATTTGTTTGATGCTATTTTATTATTTACACTGAACACGACGTTTCGGTTACTTTTTTATTTTTTGTATTTTGATTTTTGAAAACTCAGAATACAACAAGACTTCAGAACACTGTGAATTCTGCGTAATTAGTAATCCCAACAATTCAACATAGTTCGAGTACTTTGAGATAACTTACACTTCAAACTATAAGACAACCACCATCTTCAGTCTCCCCCTGCCCATGAGGGCTGCTGAACGTCGGGTTCACTGTAAATAATAAAATAACGTGAAATAAATTGCAATAGAATCCGCTAAAATAGTTTTATTTCAAAGTACTAAATATGTTCTGTGTCATAAGTTGTCTGTGAGTCGAACGCTCTACGCAACGCCACAGAGGTTGTCATGGATTCTGTAATTTGAAATACTTAACTTGGCTAAGCCACTTCTGATGTGTCTCAATTCAATCTTTGTAAATAATCATTTGACGTAGGACATATATTATTGAATATCCATTCAATTGCAAATCAATTCACATTTGTAACACAACCGATTTTATTCAAATTAAACGTATAGGTTACGTTGACAAAGCAGTCTTTGTGCAACTCGATTCATTACCGCAATGACAAATCATGCGCCATGGGTGGCCATGACAGTTTGCTGCGGTTTCCCGCGCTTCCGCACCGGAAGGTGTCATTAGCGATATTTTTTTATTGTATAGTTTGTACTCTGTGGTAATAAGAGCATAAGGATATCGTTGAAATGTGGTTGAAATCATCCCAGAACTAACAAATATATTTGGTGTACTGTAAATTTTTTTTTTTTTTTTTTTTTCGTGCGGAAATCCCTTCGGATACTGCCCCCGCTGGAGAGCGGGGCGTCTCCAGCGGGGGCGGTTATGTCGGGCTTGCACCGACCAAAACCGCACGCCGTCTCGGGTCTTAAGACGCCGGGGTGTAAGGTTACCCATAGAGCATATCCCTCGCACCCCGACTGACCCTGGGCCATCTCCGGTTTCGAGATGGCCCCCTTACTTGCTCTCCACTGTGCCCTCTGCTAATCAGAGGGACACGTGGAAAGCTTCCGAACAGCCCTCAACAGGGCCGTCCTCGCCTCGGTCGGAGTTGGCCGTAGGCGGCAGCGTCTCTCCCACCCTAGGAGAGAGGCGCTGCCGTCTCCGTTGCCCAGGGTGCACCGCATGGAGGTCCCCAACCAAGCACCCCTGGTGTACTGTACCTACATAATCATTTATTATCTAATAATTTCTGGATATCTGTTTCAAATAGATGTTTTGTGTTGCTAAGCGAACGATATAATAACGGAATTATCCCTTTTTTTTGACAAATGATCTTTTTACACTGTCTCTAAGGTTTGGTTAAAAAACTCAAGATCTAAAACCCGGGACCAACAGTTAAGCACCTAATTTGGTAATTCTAATCAAAGTCGACAGAAGTACTGGGTTTCAAATCATAAAAAATCAAATCAATCAATCGTTTTTTTGGCGCCAAATGGATATTATGTAAGTACCGTAATCAGATTTCTAGTTTTTGTAATCATTATTGTTTACTTACAATGTTTCTCTTCGCGTATCTACCAACTCCTAAATCCACTGAATTATTCACCAACAATAAATAAAAAAAAAATAAAAAAATTGTGTTTCAAACAAGTATTGCGTGGGAGTCTCAAAAATGTGTAAGTCAGTGTCAGTAACAAAAATCGCAATCACAGGTCGACTAAACAAACACAAAAATCGAATCAAATCGATCATCGTTTTTAAAAAAAGGCGGCCATTCACTAGACGTCAAAGTCGGTGCAGTAACCTGACGTTACGCTGAGACGAATTTGCGCTAAAGTCAAGTACTGCGTGGGAATTACAAACGTATTTTTTTTTTAGATTAAAAGACATGAATGGACATTGTTGTGTAATGGACGCGGTAAATAATCCTATTTGTATTGTTAGTCAAATCTTTAGTGCCAATTGGTGTAGGGTGTCCATGGAAAACTGTACAAAGATTTTTTTACAGTAAAAAATTGCCGAAAGACACTCGTCGACCTGATAAGCAGTTACCAAGTATGATACTGGTGTTGCAAACCACTATAGGTATAAAGGCTCGCAACAACAACGTCACCAAACCTATTCCCTCTCTAAATAGCTCTGGCAACCTATACAACCAGAAATAACTAAGCAAGTAATGTTTCTGTGGGATGAAAACTGGACCCAGTTGAAAGGCTCCAAATTTTAATCGCAAATCCCGCTGATCTACCCCGTATGATTCTAAAATTCTGAGTAATATCAAAGCAGTGGTCAGAAGTTTTATAACACTATCCACATTGGCTAGCTATAATTTTTACTTTTACTAGCGTACAAATGGGGTGAACCTCTGACTAGACGGTAATAGGTAGACATCAAGCAAGTTTGAGAATTACTACAAAAAGGCTAACAACAATCGAATGAACGAAGGACCATAGATGTAGTAACTTTTATGTAATCTGTGCCAATAGTAAGTAATGTCAAACACGCGTCCCTATCACGAATGTCCTTGTTCTTGTAAATTCATAGTCGTCCTACCGCACGTAAGCTCAGGTAGCTGCGACAATAAAGCAATAAAGAGCTGCAGGGTGTAGGCGTGAGGCACCTGACCGAAGTTCCCATGGACATTACACGTCGCTCCAGGGCCTAAAAGGATAATTTATTGGCGTTGCTAATTGTTAAGAGTCAATTATACGGTAGAACAAATTGCATTCCGAGCGTACGCTTAGTTAAGGCACCAGGTAAGTAGATTTCATATCATCATCGTCTTGGCGTTGCTCCCGGTAGCATTTAAAGCTTTTACTTCAGAGCCCGAGATTTTTTTTACGTGTGGACTCCTCACACACTTCGGTGCCAACGATGAGATGGACGTGTCGGAATCGAACTGACTTAAACCACACGGTTTCCATTGCCGGTCACCCTGAGTAAGTCCTCGCTTACTCTTTATCTTCCGTTTAGTTAGGCTAATACGCCTTTTATGAGAGCGACTGCTGTCTAACCTTCCAACCCCGAGAGGAAAGCCTGCGCTTGCGCCTCCTCCGCCAATCAATAGGTGCAACGGCTTGCAAGTGAGGTTGGCTTGGCCTCAAAGGGTTGATGGGGCGCCATATACCCAAATATATGTCATAGAGTTAATTAATTCTACAGATATACCATAAAACCACCTATGTATTTGAGTCCCACGCAGTGTCCACGCGCTCGATTTTTTTTAAATATATTTTATATTATTTTTATTACGCGTTTGATATTTTACCCCTCACAGATTTAATGCTATAAGCTTCAATGAATAACTGCGGCCTAACTACGATGCGCTTTAAACAATTTAGAAGCGTCGGTAGCTTAGTGGTTAAGGAGTCCGACCCTACCATCCAGAGGTCCTGGGTTCAAAAACTGGCCATTACACTACCGAGGTGAACCCACTAATAACACAAGGAATTAAGCTTAGCTGAAAGAGTTAGGGGAATTAAGTAATTTCGGTTACTAATATTCTTTAAAAAAAAAACAGTTTTGGGAAGTGCAGCTGAGGGAGCATCGGCGCTGATATGAGCGAGTGAGATGGCCCAGGGTCAGCCGGGGTGCGAAGGATATGCTCTATGGGTAACCTTACACCCCGGCGTCTGAAGACCCGAGACGGCGTGCGGTTTTAGTCGGTGCAAGCCCGACATAACCGCCCCCGCTGGCCGGCGGGGGGGTATCCGAAGGGTAATCCGCACGATAAAAAAAAAAAAAAAGGTACTCTGTTGCAAGTTTCTGAGTAGGATTGCTACAGCACTGTGGGGGTAGGTAATTCAGCTGTGGTATTATATTGCAAGTGTTAATTGAGACCAGTATGCACTAGATATTAATGCGTGACTTGTGCTTATTTGCTAATTATTTTATTATACTGACAATCGTTTAGGTTGCGTGTTAAGTTCATTTTTTTTAATGATTTTTTACGTGGGGAATGCTGTTGCGCACGGCACCTCCGGCTACGGGGCAATAGCCAGAGATCGTGTGTGGGACTCTCCCATCCAGGGGACTCTCCAATAAGTTCCTAAACCAACCCGACCAACACATTTAAATTGTAAAGTTGATCGAGGAAAAAAGTAAATGTAGGTAGTAAAAATATTAAAATATGGTTATTACTAGCCAAAGATCGCGGATCATTCATAAAATTCTAAAATTTTCACAAATTCCGCCAATATATATTAAAATCTGCTCCTCCCCCATTTGTAAAATAAAATACCCCACATTTATTTTATTCATTGACAAACAAAAAATGTTTACACAGATCCTATCATTAATTTTCTTAACTTTGTCGCGAAGGATTCATTCAGGACGCGGGATTGCCACCTGTGCTTAAAAAAATTTAATTCGATTTTTTACCCTCGCAACACACAAACCGTGTACCTATGGCCAATAAATTATCTATTCAATAAATTTGTTAAAAACGTAGGCGGGTTTCTTATACATGGAGAATATCAAAATTCTTGTGTTTGTTGAAAGAATTAAAAATATGCTCGTGGGTTAAAAAGTAAGGGTCACACCTACGACAGCGATGGTGACCGATTTTTGTAATGTGGGAACAAGACCATAAAGCCATTATACGGGTTTAGTCAAACTTTTGATGGATTTAGGTTTATAGAAACTTTTAAACTGATCGAATTCAAAGTTAGGTTGAGTTATTGTTGTTCATTCACAGTTAAGTAGTTTGATCTGAATCTGATTGACGTAGCCTCTGACGTAGGGTTTCCTTTCATCTCAGGGTTGGGAGTCAGGCAGCAGTAGCTCCCGCATAGGCCAACCAAACCAAAATTATTAAAAGGAGAAGCAGGAGAGCGGACTTTTGGCTCTAAAGTGCAAGATTTGAATACTACGGGGAATAGAAGAAGAAGAAGACAGTGGTATTTTAAAACAACTAGGTACGAATGACAATTAGCATTTAGGTTATGTGTTTCTTTAAAAAAAAGTGCAGTATACTTACTCCAATTTATTAGACCAAGATAGCGGAAGTCAATACAAAAAAGAGCTCACGTGGTGCGCAATGACAACGCCTCATTCAGCCAATTAAACAGTGTGACCAGTGCAAAAATATCTCAGTTTGTACGTAAAAGCATCCTGCTGGGTAAACGGACATCCGAATTGTACAACATCTTAATGTATCTAGGGTAAGATTTAAGTGATCGTGGGAAACTAGTTAATTTGATATTTGTGTTGACGTGAAATGGGTAGAGAGTAATATATTGCGTAGCTTATTGTTATGTGATGTACTGTTTGTAAATACAGTTTTAATCTTCTTTGTCCTCATTTGAAAAAAGAATAAACTTAAAATACATCTAAAATGCATCAGGAGTTGAAATATACCTATTTTTAACTCGATTTATTTGGTATTATTTTATTAATTACACTGATCCAGACGAGTATTACGACACTACTGTTTAGATATAAAGCTACCATTTTAGCGGTTATGACTTGAGTGTTAGGTAGTGTAATGGAATGGGTTCAAACTCGCCACCTCTTAATCGCAAGTCTGATTCCTAAGCTACTAGACTACCACAGGAAAACAGGATTGAGACACAATTGGCCATCGTTTATAGTCGTCGAGTGTTTTCTAAGCTTTTGGAAGCACTTCACGACTGAATTTCACCAGTGCTAATCCGTTCAATTAAATTGAATTCTCACGTTTTCATCACTGGAACTCATTGTGCAAAACGTCATAACGCCGTTTTGTTTTATTTGATCTTCGTTCTTCGGTGAAAACCGCACTAACTCTACCTGAGTACTCCTTAATAATTATTTCTTGTAGGCCATTTCCTAAAATTCTTTTATTGATGCAAGTGTTCGCAGTTTTTACAAACTTTACATTATTTGTCGTTAAAAGTCAAAATATTTTACTTATACAAATTGTATTTTGTATTATTTCGTGCGTCCATTCATGCATTGATAGTGCCGGAAGTCCGCACTCCAATATTAGATACTTTATTTGCGCAAACTTTTTACAAGTATCGATTTTGATTTGTATGAGTGATTAATCGATTTTTTAATACACTTGGAGGTGATTCGTATTTCTTATACCGTTTTATTGTGTTTCGAAGGGCCTGTTTTGATATGTCTTTACTTAACATAATACTAATAATATTTTTAAAGGTAAATTTTTGTAAATGGTTAATTTAAAGTAACCAGGACTCAAGGGTTAGTAAAAACTATGTTAGCACATTATAATTGTGAATCACCGGCGGCGCATCCCATAAGAGATAGCACTGCAGTGATTCATGTATGTGCAATCTAGCCTATTTGCTATTATTCTTAGGATGCTGTTAGGACTGGCTCGCACTCTGTGCACCAGTGATGCATATCTCTTTCTCATTGTGAGGTCTCTCCAAGGCACTACAGAAGCGCGGCAGCTCTGTCAGCAACCTAAGCGCATTATTCAGCTGAGTGAGCGAAGCTCATAGGCATAGCCGTTTGTTGGTGGCTGAACTCCTCCGTAGCCACTCGCGCAATCTTGACCGAATTTACCACGGTGATAGTGTGGACACTGAGGAGTGTTTTGAAGCGAGATGGTTCATGCCCGATGTACCATTGAGGAATAATCACCGAAAAACATTTTCACGAGCGCGCGGCCTAAGCTAAGAGCGCGATCGTAGTCAGATGTCTTATTTTCAAGTAAGAGTCCTGCTCAAGCAGCTCAATTTATTTCAGTCGCACCCTGCCTGAATTCATACTTGTATTAAACTCTAAGGGCGTTGTACAACTACGAGCTTAGAGTACCTATATCTAGCCCACAAGCTATACGTATAAAATGTGGTATAAGAAGAACGATGAGTTTTACGAGAAGCGAACAGCGTGCAAACCTGCGACCTTAAAACTGTAAATTTAATTACATTATATCCGTCACGCTACACAAAGGCGTCACGCACACGTCACGCTTCAAAATCGCCACACCACACGTTACTATCGCTTCGAGATGTTTAGCTGTGTATTTTGATCAAAATGAGTTCTAGGGGCAAGTAATGGATCGAATTTTTAGAAAAACTAGCTGCGCGCCATGGCTTCTTCCGATGCAATTATAGTATCATACACTTTTTTTGTTTTTTTTTCGTGCGGAAATCCCTTCGGATACCCCCCCGCCGGGCAGCGGGGGCGGTTATGTCGGGCTTGAACCGACTAAAACCGCACGCCGGGTCTACAGACGCCGGTTGCCCATAGAGCATATCCCTCGCACCTCGACTGACCCTGGGCCATCTCCGGTTTCGAGATGGCCCCCTCGGATTTGGGAACCACGGTGTCCCCGTCTTGCCCCGGTTTGGGGGAGGGGCGCTAGTCGCCCCACCGTCCCGGCCTGCTTCTGCTGGGGTGACAGGCGGCCTCACCTGTCACCCACAGGCCTGCGCTCATGGAGGACGGAGGTCGTTAAGCGACCTCCGGCGCCTGAGTCGCCTGCGACGCGCGGCGAGCAAGTTGCGGGCTCGGCGGGCCAGGAGAGTTCTAAATCTCTCCCGGGCGCTCTCCGCCATCTCCTTCGCGAGCATTACATGCTCGCAGAAGGAGGTGGCGGCGGCCCACGCGCTCGCGCTCCGCACCATTGCCGCAATCATGCTGCCGAGCGAGAGGACTCCCACCTCGATGGCTGCCACGAGGTCACGCCTCGGTGCCTCCCACGCCGGGCAGTCCGCCAGCGTGTGCAGCCCTGAGTCCTCGCTCGCATCGCAGTGATTATAGTATCATACCCTTTACAAAATATTTATTTCATAAAACTTTTTTTTTATACCACTAAGGTGGCAGACAAGCACACGGCTCACCTGATGGGAAGCGGTTACCGCGGCCTATGGACGTGTGCAACACCATTGGCGTCACACTCGCGCTGCCGACCCTGTAAAGGAAAGGGGATGGGAAAGGAGTTGATGGGAGGGAGGACCTTGTCTTGACAATAACACAAAAGAACAATTATCACATTTGATGAAGTCGTTCGGAGGTTATACGCGTACATACATTTCGACGATTAATTTTCATTAAGATACCTAGATAGATTTATGGAACTCGGATTCTGCCAATGTGCACAGAGTGCTGTTGGTATTTGACCGCAATCGCTCCAGCAAGAAGTTTATTGTTTTTACGTAACCGCTTTACCACTTTTTCGGAACGAGGTCGATTTCAGTAAAAGTTTCATTTCATTTTGACTTTATCGAAATACTTCATGAAGTCGAAATAAAATTTGATGAAGGCTTAAAAGCGAGGAATAACACGATTAAAACAATAATTCAGTTATTATAAAATATATATTTATCTATGATATAAAGGTATTTTTTCGTCAGATTTTTTGAATACTGAATTCAGTATAAACTCTTCTTACAATATACACAACCATTCTTGAATTTAAGTATATTCAAAGGTTTTACAAACTATTGACGACAGTTTTTTTATTCTCGTTATACAATAATATCTTTATAAAGTTTCTTTATTTACACAATTATTACTACTAATATTATTCTTGATCCGATGTACTTCACGATTTATACTATTATATTAATTTGACATTATTTCTTGCCTAGACTATTAATCTAGAACTCGATTTCCATCTGCCTAACTTTTTCAAGGATTTTGTTTTCTTTGAATGTCAGTACCCATAAAGGTAAGGAAAACCATGTGGTACAGCTGACAAAGGAACGAAGACAGGCATCATCCTTTCAGCCTGAACGAAGTGAGTCCTCGTATGCTTTTTCAAATGATCTCTCCGCCCAAATTTCTTACCACAAGTCGAGCATGGGTACGGACGCACCCCAGAATGGATTCGCTTATGTCTTGTCAGCTCCTCGTTTCTTGTAAAAGTTTTTCCACAATTTTTCTCGTCACATTTGTAAGGTCTTTCACCTGTATGTATTCTTATATGGCCCTTTAATTGACCATTGTTCGAAAACCCAACTTGACAATGCGGGCACTTGTATTTCTTAGGCCTCTGTTTTCTTGCAATAAGTTTCGCTTCATTCTCTTGGTGTAGAATTCTTGCGTATTCTAGCTCCATTGCGTACCCTTGTGCAAGCGATTCTAACAGCAAAGGATCCGTCGGAGGCACTCCTAAAGCGTGAGCTATATCCGCGGTTGGAAGGTATTCTGGTATAAATGTTGAACTATATGCTGGAGGCAAGGACGGAAGCTGTGGGTAATTTTGGTGCTTTGAGCTTAATTCAATTGGTTTATCTTGTTTTTCTGTCTTCTCTGGTTCTTGAAGAAGTCTATCACAACATAATGTAAGTTTTTCGACTGGAGAATTCGTGTCAATAACAGGTTTCAATTCTTCTTCGCCCTCAACCGTAGTTGTAGAAACTGTAGCATCTTGATAACTTGGGTCGGATTTTTTGAAAGCTCCACGAATTTTTCTTAGTCGACTTTCCCTTCTACTTTCATCCATTAATCTTTTCTTAGTTTTAATTTCTGTCTCATTATCACAGTTAGTTAGTTTTTTGGTTTTATTATCACTCACATCCCAAGGCCTAAAAAGCCTAGAGTAAGATTGCTCGGAAATCATTTTGAGACACTATGGTTATCACACGCGATCGAAGTTAGACTGCGCCCTTTTTCATTTCAACAACTTTTATATACATTCCTTTAACAATAAATTTATTAAAAGCCCCAAAAGTAGAGGGATCTATCCCATTGAATGGACGAAAGAGACGAAATATTATTCAATTGTTGCACACTTAAGGTTGACTTGACTTTTTTGAAAATGGCGCGCCCATTGGGTCTCTGATGTCAACTTTGTGTTCGTATACATACAGAAGAGTTTTGGTTGTGTATCTACTGGTTGTTGGGACTTTATATGTGGAAATGTGTCATAGTGTCTGAGATAGGGGTGTGTATTGTTATTTATGTTGATTTTTGTGCGTGTTCGGGGGGCGGGCCCGAGGGCCGAGCGTTACGCTCGAGTGGCCGCAGCCCGCAGCTGCAATACTGTTTGTTTTAATGGTTTTCGCAATTGTTGCGGTTCCCGATTTCTTTTAATGTTATATACGTACGCATGTGTTATGTATGTAAGTGTATTGTTGGGTTTATGGGAGAGTTAACAATTTTATGTTGATGTCATTAGGATTTGTCAAATTTGATCGCATGGTTTTGTGGCCCCATCTGTGCATTTTCCGGGTCTATAATATATGATCACAAACTGTGCTCTCATAGTTAAGCGTAGGCTTTCCTCTCGGGTTTGGGGGGAAGCGAGTCGAATAGCAGTCGCTTCTGCAAAAACTATGATATGCCAAATCAAGAGAAAGAGTAGAAGAGAGACACGCTTTGGAAGCAAACAGGGACTAACGCTTTCATGATAATAGTTGTCAGATAATTGCACCAGAGGACTATAATGCGTTTCCTTGGGCAACAATTATATTTTCGGTAGACATCAAGAAACTGCGGTCAAGTATAACGAGCAACGATGGCTGTCAAGCCTAAAGATTCAATAACTTACTACTATCAAACTACTTGTACATTTTATTGTATTAGAAAGTAGCAGTCCACCAAATATAGAGTAAATAAGTAATATAAAGCTATATTTCTATTACAAGACTATTACTTACTTGGCATATGATAGTTACATTTATTCTGTGTAGTTACATTTATTCTCCTAAAAGTACGGATAACATCTAATAAAAAAAGTTATTTCGGACAATATTACTTGCAAATAACAATTATGATTGGATGATTGAATATCATCCCGCGGTTATATTTCTGCACTACCTTACGTACTAGGGGTCACTGACACGATTGGTTATATCTTGAAGCGAACTTCAATTAACACATACTACAAGCCGCTAACGAAGATATGTCAATTTTATCATCTGTCAAGTGCCAACTACCTTTACAAGATGCACGGATCTATTAAATAGCCTCTCTTAAGTTGGTCAATCCAAGCGAAGCATTGGCACTCGCGTCAAATAACACATAACTGATATAAAACACCAATGTATGTGAGCACGTGCAACAGAGGACCAAACATTACTTAAGATTTGATAAACCACAGATACTCGCTAAAGAAAATCGATTCCTACCTAGGATGCTCTGCCAGTTCTATGAAATTAAAAAAACATCCTAATTTTAACACAGAAGATAATTGGAATGTACCACCAGCTTGGGACCCAATCATTCACTTAATTAATTCCAAGAAAAATTAAAATACAACATGTATTCATCCACTCTATATCGGGCAGAGGGATTGTGGTCGCAGCACTAGTGGGACCGGTGGGTGTCACGCGGTGCTGCGACGACAATCCTCTTTTGATGAGGCCGTCAAGCTAATGGCCACCATTATTAACATGGTACGTGTATGTAATGGTGACTCTCTTTCCTGAGACTTTACCTTCAGCTTACCATCAGGCGAGGTGAAGTCAAATTGACGTGTCCTAAATATAAAAAAAACACTGTGAGCTTATTCTACGTAAACAGTCACATCAACAATTCAGCATAGTTCGGGTACTTTGAGATAACTTACACTTCAAACTATAAGACAACCACCATTTTCAGTCTCCCCATGACCAAGGCTGCTGAAAAGCAACCAAAACGTGGGGTTCAGTGTGAATAATAAAATAACATCAAATACCTAAATCGCGACAGAATTCGTTAAAAGTTTTATTTCAATATTGAACAAAATTTACAGCAGTTCTATCTGTAAATATTCTGTGAGATATCTTTGTGTGACAAAATATTCTATGTGGGCCGCATTTCACGAGACGGTTTCTATGCGGTCCGCTAACACCAATATCGTAGAAATGGATCTATAGCATGCCATACAAGGCTGACGACTGGACCCGGTTTGCCGCGTGCCGTTTCACCGATAGTTTAGTCTGATCTCAAATATAAGTATAATGTTGTTTTACATACCTATACTTTTATAGTGTACAATAAAGAATATTTTATCTTTATCGTAAAATCATAGAATATGTAATATTAGCAATACAGCCACTCTATATTTTATCAATCAACAAAAAATAATAGTTCTGATTAAAGTTTCCTGGAGTCACAAACTGTCATCGCAGCAACAAAATGGATGGACTGTATTAATCTAAACAAATCAAGTAACCTATTCACATACAATGACCCTTGATTGCGTAGCTTTTGATGTATTTTAGGAGAATATCCGAACGAATTTCGGAATTGGCGGGATCTGTCAAAATTGCCGCGTATGATCGATTGGCGCTAGTATTTTTATTAGATTGTACAACATTGTGTTTATTTATAAAAAAAGGAAGCATTTCATGTGTATCTTTACTGTGTTCATTCAATTGCTTATATTAATTCAGGAGACATTTTAAATCTTACCAGATTATTCCTTTTATTAAATTAGAAGCACAGACTTATTAAATAGTGGGGTTTAGGAATCTCAACGTAGAGCCATCTACAGTTGTAATGCTAAAAATAATAGTGCATCTCATCCATGATGACTCAGTAGACTCTAGTAGAGCCTAAGTGGGGTTTGGGATTAAGATTAGTTTCAAGTAATGCATCCTTTTCATGTTATTTTACGCTATAAAATAGTTAGTTTTTGTAATAAATAGTGTAGCCGAATTAACTATCCTTTCGAGGGCTTACCCCGGTGCCCGGCAATGGACACTTGGGGAGGACACCGTGTGGTTTTAGTCGGTCCGATTCCAACACGCCCACCCCATAGTCGGCACCGATGGGGTGAAGCCCGAGGGGGTTTACACACGTAAAAAAAAATCTGTAAAACAAATAACCGTGGTGAATGTTCGGTCGCTCAGGTAACTTATCTATACTTAATATTATAAAGAGGGAGGCTGAATTTTGTGAGTATGTTTATATGTTTGGGATAATCTTTGGAACCACTGCACTTACTTGAAAAAATCTTTCATTACACCATTTGCAAGGATTCACGATATACATAGGCATAATGTGTAAATTACGATGGTTGAGTTGAACAAAAACTCATATAAATCGAAGCGAAGTGAGGGCGGGTTGCTAGTATTAGAATAAAGAAACTTGAAAAAAATCCGGCCAAGTGCGAGTTGGACTCGCACACCGAAGGTTCCGTACAAACCTGTAGGTATATTAGTAAAAGTTCACCCATCACGACAATCGAGTCATAGTTATGGTAGTAGTAACTTCAAAATTTTCAAAAATATTTTTTATTATATGATGTAACTAAAGATTTACGGTTTTCGCAATTTTTAATTTATTTGTACTATAAGACGTTACTTCGTACCAAATTTCATGATTCTAAGTTCACGGGAAGTACCCTGTAAGTTTTGATTCTCGTGCGAGTTTCGAAAATTTGCGGCATAAACGAATGTATCTTTTGATTGCTTTGGCTTAGAAGTTTGATTTTTTCACAGCTCCAAACGGTCTGGACAGACGGGACGGGCGGACGGACGGACAACGAAGTGATCCTATAAGGGTTCCGTTTTTTCCTTTTAAGGTACGGAACCCTAAAAATACTGATCAAAATTTGCCCCGAGTTAGTATAAAATTATTAAGTTCGTTACACAAAGACGCACATCAGTCAAGGTTTGACAAGATATATTTCTTATTTCTACAGAATTCTAGTTATTTTGATGTTCAGCGATGTCGCGCCTTTAAGATCGTATGATGGATGCGCCGTTATGCCCACAAAACCTGACTGGGGAACCGTTGCGTAAGTTGCTTTGAAGGGTGGTGGAACACTCCAAACTATAGCAACAAGACTAGTTTTTTGTGTAATGGTGTAGCATCTTGCTTCCCGATTTTGTTAACAATTTATCATACACGATTTATTTTAATTTCATCACTACAAAATGGCCAAACTTCGATATTTTACGTGAAGCGATTGCCATCTGAGCTAAACAACCCGCTTGCGATATCGACATAGACTAGATTGTTGATTTTTTTTAAGACTGCAACTTCACGCAACAAACGCCACAGATACTCGTAATTAAAAAAGAGTGAACGCGAAATTTTATTGCCAGGTGTATTTTTTTAGAATACTTATTATAATTTTTATTCTCCTTGAAATTGAAGTTTCTACTATTTCTTGCGTTTTTTTTTTGTCTGCTTCTGCATGATGTGCAGATTGGATATGGTGAAAGAACCAATGTTTTTGAGTTATATTTCAGCAATATTTTTCTCAAGATCTTCTTTATCGGAGCGCAAATCCCAATAACATCTGGAACTCGCACTTTAGAGCATTGGTTTGTTTTGGCAACCCTGAGAGGGAAGCCTGGGTCAGAGCCCCGTCCGTCAATCAGCAGGTGTACCGACTTGCAGGTGAGGTTGGCTTGAGCCCCGAAGATCTTGGTAGGGCCCCATATACACATACCAAACAGAAAAGAATAACACTAACAAATATCTCATAAATTTTCAATAAATATAATTTAACCTATTTTAAAAACCATATCGATGAATGAAAGCTATGAATGAAAATCGAATTGTACAATTCATTCGACAAAATTTTTAAGCGATTCATAAATCTTTAAGTTATAATACTAAATGCACTTCGTGGTTTTGCCTCAATGTCTTTATAAAAATCGTATAAATCTCTATAAGAATACTCTTGCATTCTCATTTTGGATGATTTCTTGAAAACCGTGACAACTTCATATCCACTTTTTTTAGTGATGGGACACGGCTTTAGTGGGTCATTGTGGGCAATTACTACGGGTGTCATAAAATAGTGCAAGCTTCATGAATGGTGCACGATACGCTTGTAGGTGTAAATATAGGGTGTTCAAAATTTGTTACGCGTTTTTTATTTTATCTTTAGAATTTAGGGTTTTTTAAAACACTTCAAAATGATTACACATGATGATGGTGATTTGTAAGTGAAATTAAAAGACTGAAAGCCGCTATTAGATATGCAAACTATTCTAAACTGGGGCTCTCTTGACGGTCTCATTAGATGTTTTCACGATTCTGCATTGTAGGAAGGAATACCTACGTATGTTGGTAAAGAATTATTATTAATAACTGAAATCACTAGTGTATATGTTAACTCCTCCTGTTAACCTAAATCTCTTATCGTAGGAATGGATTGCCATCGGTAGTGCAATGGCCGGGGTTTGAATCCGTGATCTATCGATCACGGATTCAAACCCCGGCCGTCGCAAGTCAGACTTTAGCCACTGCAGCTTCGTGTGTCCCCTATTTTTTATTCTCCTACTTTTTCTTTCATTTCAGCGACCTGTGAGACCACTCCGATGTTGGAAACGTACATAGACTAAGATAGCCGATTCCTTTTGGCTACCTTAGTAATAAGAAAAATATTTTCATGAATTGACATTACACATTTCTGAAACTTATTGACACGTTTTGCGTTAACAGCATTACTTTTTTTAAAACATTACTTTCTTAAATAAAGTAGACACGCTACGAAACAACACATCCTGTACTTCAATATTAGCAAGCCTGTGTGGTCCCATCTTTATAGCAAAACTCGATAATCGACGCACAAAACAAAAAGTGCCATAAATCCACCCGCTACTATTGTCACTAGAGATGTCCATTCATACCACCGTAGACGGTAAGACGCCGGTGTATTCACTACTCTATTTCCATGTTTACGATTTAGTTGTTACCGTGATAATGGGGACGAAATAATAAACATGTACCGTACTGAGAAATTTATGGGAGTAAGAATCTTATTACAATTAAATGCCAAAGTTTGGTTAAGTGGCGGCCAAAGTCCGCCGGCAACCCTGGGGTTATCCTTTCGAGGGCTTACCCGGGGTGCCCGGCAACGGACACTTGGTGAGGACACCGTGCGGTTTTAGTCGAGACACGACATAACCACCCCCGCTGGCCAGCGGTGGGGTATCCGAAGGGATTTCCGCACGTAAAAAAAAAAGTGTTCCTCGGTCACGCCCGAACGGCTGAACGGATCTGTATGACATTTGGTGCAGAAATATATTGACGCCACGATCGCAAGGACAGCCAACCAACATTTTATCAAAAGTTAAATATGTTTTTAATCCTTTCATTTTAGACATAATATCATGCAGGGTACTTAGGCCTGGGGTGCTTGGTAAGGGACCTCGGAAGCTTTCCACGTGTCCCTCTGATTAGCAGATGGCACAGTGGAGAGCAAGTAAGGGGGCCATCTCGAAACCGGAGATGGGCCAGGGTCAGTCGGGGTGCGAGGGATATGCTCTATGGGTAACCTTACACCCCGGCGTCTTAAGACCCGAAACGGCGTGCGGTTTTAGTCGGTTCAAGCCCGATATAACCGCCCCCGCTGGAGACCCCCCGCTCTCCAGCGGGGGCGGTATCCGAAGGGATTTTCGCACGAAAAAAAAAAACCCGCTTACATAATTTATTATCTGTTCCTTTCTATAAAACTATCACTTAACAACTTCTCAGACGCAATGTTGATCATATTAAGACATATTTACCAATAGTCTAAATGTTTATTATGAGCTATGTTTTAAATTCTTACTGGTTAAGAGTGCAATGTTATTCTTAATTTACCCACGAGATACGTATTATAGCTTTTAAGTTACTAAATTAATAAATTAAAAAAAAACTAGCCGTTGTTGTTGCAATTCTAATATTTCTAATCCCGTTCCAGCTACCCATGGGACCCTATTCCACTACCACAAACTATATAAGATACACAATTCCACCATACATCATTTTGTTATATCTCAAAGGGTAAGACAGCGTTTACGCTGAAAGCTCCCAGACGGTTTATTTTTTCCGACACCTTCAACAAATATATTTATACTTTAGCCAATGTATACAAAAACTTGACTAATCACATACTAAACCTTCCTAGAGAAACACTCTATCCTGTGGTGAAAACAGTATGAAAATCGGTGCAGTAGTTTTGAGTTTATCGGGAACAGACAGACAGACGCGGCGGAGGACTTTGATAATATGTAGAGATAGCGATAGTCCTTTTTTCTTTTTTTTTTGTATGTTTAGTGTATGCAGCACATTAGGTATTGCAATATCCTCGCTTAACGAACTCCGTCCTCCATGAGCGCAGGCCTGGGGGTGGCAGATGAGGCCGCCTGTCACCCCAGCAGAAGCAGGCCGGGACGGTGGGCGACTAGCGTCCCTCCCCCAAACCGGGGCAAGACGGGGACACCTTGGTTCCCAAACCCGAAGGGTGCATCTCGAAACTGGAGATGGTCCAGGGTCAGCCGGGGTGCGAGGGATATGCTCTATGGGTAACCTTACACCCCGGTCTTTAGACCCGAGACGGCGTGCGGTTTTAGTCGGTTCAAGCCCGACATTACCACCCCCGCTGGCCGGCGGGGGGGATAGCCGAAGGTATAGCAGCACGAAAAAAAAAAGGTATTGCAATATCCTATTGTTATTGTTGTCGTAATATTTTATTGAAATAGATATACTTATGTGTATGACTGTTTTTAGGCCCCTAACCGAGATCTTCGGAGAGCATGCCAGGACATCTGTTAATTGAAGGACGAAGATCTGGATGGTGCAGGTTTTCCTCTATGGGAGGGCAGACGGCCCGCGTCGCTCCCATAAAAGCCGTATAAACTAAAACTAAAGGAGGAGAAAGATTAAGCGCGCCCCGGCTCCCAAGTAAAAGCCTCGGATGCAATTGGAAACCATGCTAAGATGATGACGATGGAGTGTATGAATGTTTGTTTCCGAAATCTGTATATATAAAACAAGCAGACAATGTCTGTTGTCTTTGCCTACCCCGGAGGGAAAAAGGTGTAAGTATATATATGTATGTATATAAAACAAAGTTATGCTGTGACGACTGCGATGAACACGAGAACGGATGGACCAATTTTCATGTTCTTTGATTTTTTTGATTTGTCCCCCCCGCCTTTACTGTGCCTTTTTGTGTTTTTTTTTTTGTTATAATCCCCACGGTTACCCCACCGCCGACCAGAGTGGGGGTAGTTACGTCAGACTAAATCCAACGAAACTCCACGCCGTCTAGGGTCACTAATGCCGGGGTAGTAAGGTGACCTAATATGGTCATTTCCTCGCACCCCAGCTGACCCTGGGCCATCTACGGCTTTGAGATGGCCCAGGTATGAGCCATTCAATTCAGCTGATAAAGTAACCAACATAACATGATTGTGTTGTCAGCTAGTAAAACATAAACAAATGTCGTTCTATGGCTCACTGCATAGAGCTATCTAGACCCAGAGTATGCATAGATTAACTAACTTGTGATATAGGTTCTGACTATTCTATACAATATCTTCTTAAAATTTAATTTAACATAACATAACTTCACGCCTGTATCCCCGAAGGGGTAGGCAGATGTGTATTACACACCCACGATTCGCCAGTTATGTTAAGGTCTCAATGTAATAGGGTGCGAGCCTATTGCCATCTACCGGGCACATTATTAAGCGAGCGATAATTAACATTTATTAATGCACACATAACTACGAAAAGTCAGAGGTGTGTGCCCGGGGCGACTGGGGATCGAACTCGAGACCTCGTCTCAGCAGTCCGTTACGTACGCCACTGGGCTATCGCCGCTAATTTCATCACACTTATCTAAATTCTCAGAGACCGCCATTTATAAAATGATTTCATTTTATATTTTTAATTCCCCTTGCTTAACCACAACAAGATGTTAACGGAACCCCACTAGATTTAAGCGAGGGGTCACTGGGGAGGAGCTACGACCCCACGACTCTGGCTCAGGGGAACTTATGGTGATATGGGGTAAGATATATTACTATTATTACTTATTTAACTCTTAATTTGTAACATTTTGGGCTACATCACTTACTAACTCTTAAGTCATTTTTTATAATATATTTTATCTATACTCAAATCGAAAAATTCGAATTACGAATTCAAAGACGATTCTATACATACGCACTTTATAAACGCATATATATAAAATTAAAAATAAAACTTATTATAGTACCACCAACTGTATCATAAAACTCATTATAGTATCGCTATCTTTTTTATTCATTAAACTAGTCTAAGGTTTTAGGCTGAATATGAAAAAAAAGGCACAAACATGCGCAGTTCGAACTGTGAAAAAAATGGCGCCCTTGTAACCTACCTACTTTGTATAATTTCAATTTTTCCTATGAGTGAAGATAAAGTAGTGTATGAAACTGCATATAACTTAGGTATTAAAACACTCGAGTCAACCTATTATCGCATTCGGCTTCGCCTCATAAACAGACTCTCGTGTTTAATACCCCTTCTTATATGACAGTTGCATAAACTACTATTATAATACAATATACTTAAACTGGATATCACCAACAACACGAAACGGAATTAAGATAAACTAAACTACTTTAGCACATTTACTCTGTGGCGTAGCGGTAGTGCGTTTGACTGCTAAGTCAGAGGTCGCGGGTTCGATTCCCGCTCAGTGCAAATATGTATATTTGCATTGGTCTGGGTGTGTCTATGTATAATATGTATTTATTTACAAAAAACCGTATTTAAGTATGTTTATCTGCTTTCTAGAACCATTATGACAAGCTCTGCTTAGTTTGGGTCTAGATGGCGGTGTGTAATTTGTCCTAGAATTTTATTATTTATTATTCACTGGTGAAATTCAGCCTTCATTATCATCAGCCTGACGCCAATCCGCCATATCCATAACGCCATCCAAAGTTTGCACCCTGGAGCCCAGGGTCACTGTCACTTATCAGCTCTCAACTCCCTCATCTCCTCAATCGCTCCTTTTCTTTCTACTCCTTACCTACGTACTCCTTACAGAGTTACCCACGTATAAAAGATAGTTCATTAGAGACGCATAAACATTTCATGATGAATATCCTCTTATTATGGAATTGTGTAGAATTAACCTAGCAAATGCTTCACTTTTGTTTTAATTTGGATACATTTTATCAATAAAAACACAAAAAGGAAAAATCATCGTTTTTAGTTTTTTCCGAACCAGACGATGTACCCAATACGTTCCTATACTAAAAATTAAATTAGTATTGCAGCGTCCACTCAAAAAAGCATTTGAAATCACCTATAAATTTTGCTCATATGTGATGCATGGACGTGGTGAAGTTGATATAAAAATTGCAACATGTATCATATATGATTCATGGGACAGAGAACCTGTTAAAGTGATATGTCTCAATTTGTAGTACATTCAACATCAAAAGTTATAAATAAAGGGTTAGTCTCATGAACCGTGTGATTGATTTGTTGCTTCTACATGATGCTGAAGAGTTAACAAATGCAATTCGACGCATTTTTAATATTGCTAATTTTTTACGATGATATTTCTCTTCCGTTCAGATGCCATCATCAAAATTCATTAACTCATTTCTCTGCTTTCTGCGTCCTGTTCCAAAATTTAAAATATATTTCCGTCTCATGACACGATTTTTCTTGTAACAACTTTTATAGTAGTGCTATATATAGAAATCATTGCACTGAAAAAGATTGTACACCTATTAGTTACAAGAATTTATGTTTGATCAACACTCACCAGTCTTATGCCTGTCGCTGATTTTCAAACAGCAGGCCTGCCATGAAACTTACATTCGCAATTGCGGACTGAAATTTTGGGCAATCGGTAGTACGCCTGCCATTAAACGCACTTATCCCGCAATCGGGCCCGAAGACGGTATATGACAGTTCATTCGGCCTCAACCCTACCATGAAACGACCTGAAACCAGAATTAAGACGGCACGCCAAAAAAAAAACAATGAAAACACGATAATATAAGACTTATTTCAAAAGCCCAAAAGGTTATCATTATCCCATACAAAGGAATGTATTTTTGATACGTTGGTGTAAAATATATATCTATACGAAAACCTCCTTGATATTGAAATAAAACTATTTTTAACGGATTCTATCGCGGTTATTTTGATGTTATTTTATATTTTAAATTGATCCCGACATTCCATCTTTAGTTTATCTTTATAGTCTCCCCGTGCTCCTTCAATAAACACCTTTATATTTTAGGAATCACCGACAGCCCTCTCTGCAGAGCCTGCATGAGAGAGGAAGAAACAGCGGCACACGTGCTCCTACACTGCCCTAAAACCGCCACATACAGGGTTAAGTACTTCGCAAATACAAGTACGCTCCGGGAGATCGCCAGCAGCGTGAATAGCCTACTGGCGTTCTTCAATGAGTTGGGGTGGATCGAGTGAAATGCCCACCCTCACGCAAAAACCGCGCCTTGTCGTGGAGTTACGGATACCTGCTCGCGAAACCATACCATACCATACCATAGTCTCCCCGTGACCATGGCTGCTGAAAAGCAACCGAAACGTCGGGATCAATGTAAAATATAAAATAACATCAAATAAACCGCGATAGAATCCGTTAAAAATAGTTTTATTTCAATGTGTAACATTCCCGTAAACTTCCGACAATACCTCCTTGATATATTTGAGTCAGTCCAGAACGTACTTTATGGTCCCGATCGATAGAACGAAATCCGAAGTAACTTCACGGTATCTTAATGACACTTCTTTCGTTCGTGTTTCGTGCGGGCCCGCAATTGCGGATGTACATTTCATGGGCCTACAAACCCTTTGCGCCCTACGCTACGGGTGCTAACCAGCTTATTCCTTACACAAATATAAGAAAGCTGACTATATTACAGCTTAAAGACAATATGTAAAGTAAGAAAAAGAGACTACATTTCATCTTTATATGATTCATTTCATTCTTGCTTCAAAGTGTACCGTATGAGGCGTGTCGTCGGCCTTCTGTGATATGTCCAATACCATCCAGTATTATTTGTTTGTTTGTTTGGCGGCTTGCATTTAACAAATGGAACAGACCAACCGTGAAAAGGATTGACGGATGCGGTAAACTGGAAATCGTGACAGCTTGATGTGAAAGGTGATAGGTAAACACATCTAAGATCATTTTCGCATTGTTCTTTCGTTATATACATCTTGTTATTAATGTGTGTGTATCTTAGTGCTAAATTTTATTCAGATCAGTTCAGCCGTTTTAGCATGATTGAGTAACAATCGTCCATCCGTCCATCCATACCTCCTCACAAGCTTTCACATATTAGTGATAGCTCAATGATATTAGTAGATTTAGTTACGATATAAAACGATGAAGATACCTACTCCAACAACCTATAAGATTATACTAAATTGAACAACAATAATTTCTGCAACACCGGTCCTTGCACCTGACGATCAGTAAAAACCAAACAAAAATTCGCCACATCAAGCCTGCCGACAGCTTTTAATCTA
The DNA here is from genome assembly GCA_946251805.1 of Cybosia mesomella. Taxonomy (NCBI): domain Eukaryota; kingdom Metazoa; phylum Arthropoda; class Insecta; order Lepidoptera; family Erebidae; genus Cybosia; species Cybosia mesomella. Next base: position 4,332,772 of record OX276413.1, read on the forward strand.
ATTTACAATCATGTTACACTTCTGAATGTCACAGACAATATAATTGTCAATCCATAGAACTACGTTCGTAGGCGGGGCGCGGTGACTTTGTCGAGGCGGCTTGCCGTAACTTTGTCGGCACTACTCAATTCTATTATCGTGACGTATATGTTTTGTGAATTGAGAATGTTCTTTATTCTATGCATGTTTAACTGCTTTCAAACATACCGACTTCGGTGAGATGAAATAGATACGATTTGCGAAATATTTTGAGTGAATCGATGTCAACGAGTTTTTTTCTGGGTGCTTATTGAGGTGTTTGGTTTTCGACCTGTTTCATTATTAAGTGGATAAGTGTTTTGGATATTATGAATAACTAAGCCCTTAGGCTTGAAATATCGGTGATATAAAATTAAAAACATTTTTTTTATAATAAGTAATTTACGTGTAATACTCTCACGCTTACCTCCCTTCGGAGTAGGCACGTCAAAAGGCCTCCATTTTTTATCTTTACACACTTAGACAACGAACAACAACAACAAGCGAACGGGCGCTTCTGACTTGCTCTTTTTGATCGGCTTATGTTCTTCGAGGGTTTATTCAAATTAAAATTCATTTTATTTAGTATTCAGTATATATCAGTATTCATATGGTGGTAAATAGCAAAGTGAGTCCTGGATAATTATGTACCTACTTATCTTATTTTCGACTTTAGGTAGCTGTATGCTATATTTAATTCGGCTGGTAAATTTGTCTCTTTCTTTTATTATTTTCCGTTGCCCTCTTTTCCGTTGTATTTGCAAATAGCAACGATACAACGTCACGTCTCAAATCTAACGTTGCAAGTGTTTATAGGCCACCGCAAGCAGTTACCATTTGGAAATGGTGTATTTTTTTTACTTATTCGGAATATACCAGTTTAGTTAAATACCGCTTACAGACAGAATAAGAATAATTTTCTAAATCCTTATTACAAAACTTTATATCCAATCTAAACTTTCCCCTCCAGTCAATCAAGAATCCCCTCAATGCGGTCAGCCCTCGTCACAAACCCATAGCGAATTTACGCGCCACTTCACTGACTCTATGGCGGATACGAATCATTTGTTATCTGTTATGTACATTATGTATATGCGGTTGAATGCACGGCGCCTTTGCTTTCAAACGCGCAGATGGAATTAACAACTATATGACATTTCTTTTTTTGGTGGCAAGTATCGTTTGTTTCTTAAGACATTCGAATTTTATTATTAATATTTCGAAAATAAAGTTTTGTTACGATTGCAAACTCTTTGCTTTGTGGTCTCTGGCCAAATTGTTAAGTCCAGAGGGCAGTGTGATTCAGAATAGACAGCGTGTCGTCAGTCAGTTGTTGTGTAAAACGAAATGAGATTAAAATTGAAACTAAGATGTAGGCACAAACAATAGAATATTTTGGATGCGAATAAGTTCATCATTTTACGTTCGTTAGTTAGTAATGTATTAACCACTTAGTCAATAAGGTTAGTCGTAGGTAGTTACATTCAGAATTCCTATGGCAATAATTCGTCACCATCGAGCATTTTAATAAATCACATTTGGTAAAAGGGTATTTATTTAGAGTTTCAAAGTTTATTATATTCCTAAAATGATGTAATATCATTAATATTTTTAAAAAATTACGTGATTGTCACTGTTTGAATTAAAACTACTTTTGCTTTTAACGGATTCCATCGCCATTTATTTAGTGTTATTTAAAAAAAGAGAACATTTTTTTCTTTTTTTTAGATGACTTAACTTACGGTTGGTATACTTTGGCCCGTGTCAAAGTTATTTTATATGATATTTTTTGCAACCCGCGACAGCTGTGCATTGAAACACCAATATCTCATATCGTATTGTGTTTGTGGCCACATATGACAATGCCGACGACCATCGTTTAGATACATATGAGTATGGGGAGATTTGATTGTCTTGTTGAGAATCGTTCGAACGCCAAACCAGCCGTGAAGGAAAGCATAGTAAGCTTAGATTTATTCCACCAGTGCTGAAGGCCTTGTACTACATGGTTTACTATTAACCTTATCATATAAATTTAGGTACCATTAGTTAGTATACTAAATAGAGCATTCGGCTCTGAACAAAGAGCGATTGCGGAAGACAAAGAAACTGGTTGACGACCGCGACACATACCTACAACTGGAACCACGCCCGGGTCCGTATCAAATACGAACGAACGACGTAGCACTTAACTACTACGAAGTTACTTCTAATTTTGTTTGATATTCGTCCCGAAAGTAATGCACCAAATTAAAATAACACTGCAAATGCCTAACAATTACTGGTACCCTATCATATTTATATTCGTCAATAAATATTTTTATTAATGTGACAATTTCACTCGTACTCTCCAGATTAACGTAAGTTTGTCTTAAACATTCAAAGGCTCAAAAAGGTTCAGAAAACCGTGTACTAGTTTGTTTCCTTAATGTCCGATCTTAAAAACAAAATTAAAGGGTATTTGACTACTGCTAAAAATAGTTCTGTATTATGTATTACAACATAAAAATGCAGATTGCATTGCAATTGCAATTGCATGAGAACTGTTTTATTTACAATAAAAATCGATATTAAAGTTTGATTTAAAAAAGTACGCGCCATAACGGATCCCGTGACATGTGACGTCACACCAAAGTAAACAGTAAGCGACATAAAGCACGATTATATAATTATTAAAATTAGTTGCAAAAATAATGGTTTATTTTGAGATATATAAGATAAAAGTGAAACATTATTAATAATTAATAATTGAACCAGTCGATTAACACTAGGAAATGCCGACAGCCTGTATTGAAAAACTCTGTTTACTTATGTGTGACGTCACAGAGCGTTTATAAGCACGTGATCAAATCTCAAAAAAGTGAGATTCTAATCTTGATTTTTTAACAAAAAAGAAACTTATTTTATATTGAAAATTAATAAAATATGTTTTTAACGGTACATTTTATTAGGATGACAACAATTCGTACAATATTTTAAATATTGTCAAAATGCCTATTGGCACTGGCTAAGTATTTTCTCAACAACCAACTGCAAGTACATTAAAGACTTAATATTTCACAGTTCTCAGCTATCCATCCTAACGTAAACCACTTAACCAAACAAATAAAGCTAATCGGATTACAAACAATATGAAACAAACACTTGCATTCATGAATCGAAGTGTCAAACAAGACTTTAACCCAATTTACTGAACGCAAACCGAAAAAAAAATCTATACAAATCCATTGTCCAAAATTACCAACTTTTAAATGCACACATTACATTCTTTATCCTTCTAAAGATAAGGTCGAAAACGGAGTATTTTTTGATAATTAAATGCATCGCCCTTCGAGTACCGTTGACATATATCAGAGAAGATATTCCTTTGTGCCACCACAATGCCTAATGTACTCATGATCCTTTCATCATTGTCATCTGTACTAAGTACTTTAACTTACAAACATTATTCATATCCCTTTTTGACTTAACAAACTTTACATGTATAGAAATAAGAATGAAAATGAATAAAAACTACTGAAAAATATAATTCGGTGGTAGTATGTAATTGAAATTTTGACTTTGGTAAATTGTGTGACGGGGCTGTGTGACCAATCGTTTGACATTTAAATTGACAGCTCTGCTTGACGTCGTAGAAAGTAAAAGAAAGTGTCACAGATATTAGCAAGGATTATTGGTATATTTTTTTTAGTATTAGCACAAATTAAAGATGTATTATTGATAATTTTGATCGTTGTATATGCATCAATATTATGAACGGATTTTTAATAACATACTTAACTTACTTATAGTTCATTTTTATTTTAATATGAAACAAATATATAACATTAGTCTACTATTTCATCTATAACCTGTATTAATAGAAAGTCTTATTTTAGGCCGAATGGCCCACAAAACCTGGGGAATTTATGACTGAATTTAAAAGCTGCATTTCCAACTGCTGAAGACAAGGCGCTATGGCGCTCATTAGGGGAGACCTATGTCCAGCAGTGGACTTTGTTTGTGGAGTTTTGCATCTTTTGAGGCCGTCAAGGTAGGGGCTACCATTTTAGGACCGTCAGCATCTGGGATGGTGGCCCATATCTTCTGGACTTCACCCTAGCTTCTCACAATCCAGTGGGGTGCAGTCAATCGACGGAACAATTTAAAAAAAAAAAATACGATCAAAAACTTTAGATGACAAAGTGTGAGTTTATAATAGACCTCTTTCTACCCCTTTGGGGATAATCTAGATATCTCCAAAGGGGTAGACTGAAGGGGTAGTGAGCCTAAGCATCTATTACCTATATGTATGTAATCAAGGGGCACGTGGCTAAGTATATAGAAACCGAGTAGTTTAACAAATTGCAAAGTGGTTCTTAACATGTTGAGACCTCTATTAAGACACCTTTTTTTCCCAGATATCCCCCCGCCGGCCAGTTAGGGTGATTATGTCGGATTTGAACCGACTGACACCAAACGCCGTCTGGGGTCTTCAGACGCCGGGGTGTAAGGTGGCCATAAGGCATTTCCCAGATAACCCAGGGATATCTCCGATTTCGAGATGGTCCCCTCGAGTTTGGGAACCACGGTGTCCCCATCTTACCCAGGAAAGAGGGAGACTCCTCCGTACCTCGAGGGTACGTTAAGTCGTTGGTCAAGGTTGCCATAAAAACATCTATGGCAGTCGTTATGGGCGGTTGGAGTTCTAAAACCGACAACTGGTTTAACTATAGACCTGTGATATTGGCAACAAGTAGTGGAAGTCAGATGGCAGTCACTTTGCGGAAAAGATCGAAGTTCGGCCGTTTCGTAGTTAGATCGAATAAGCAGACGCCAACTGAGTTGGAAAAAATCCTGGAGGATTGACCTATATTGCATATTCGTTGTTTCTAATTACAACCCCCAAAGAAAACATCAGCCACCGAATATAATACAACCATCTATACTACTAGGTCTGCAAGGCGAATCGCTGCTTGCAATGTTGAGCAGATTTTGAAAATTTTGAACTGTGATCATTCCTCCGTGGTAAGTCCAATTTTGAAAATTCTTTTTGAAAGTCACAACTCTGGACATGCTTTCTGAGCATGTAAAGTTTGGTCACAGTGTCTCGAGCGGTTATTATGTAATTCCATCTGGAATTTTTTTAACGGTGATCATTCCTCTGTGGTAGCATTAATTTTTTCAAAATATATCCATAAACCTTCCTCTGATTGACCTCTTTAATCATGCCAAATTTGGTTCTGATTGGATTAGTAGTTTAGGAGGAGACCTGTGACAAAGAAAATCCTGAAGTCTTGTATGAGGAGCTTTCGCTCGACTTCGTCTCACTCAGCTCAAATATGAAATTGTAAATTAGTTGTGTCCGCACATTGAAGATATTTGAACAAAAAGAGCTTGGGTTATATTAAACGAACGATTCAGAACACAATTTCTTATTTTAGAATTCTTTTCTCTTTATTGTTTGTTCGCGATAGACGCAAAAACTACTGAATTGATTTTGGTGTGGTTTTTATTAGAAAGGTCTTGGTCGGTCTTAAATCTGCCGTATGTTTGATTGCAATTGGTTTAATAGAACAGGAGATATGACCGAAAGTCATGATAACCGACATCCACGCAGGCGGAGCCACGGGCATGAGCAAGTATGTATTATAACCATACTTCAATAACCGAACAAACCCTTGAAATACAAATAAAAGAACGCTTCTAAATCGTTACTCCACAGCGCATCTGTTCCGCCACACCCATGCATTTACTATTGAATCAATCGTCACCCCAGTACAAGGTTAGTGCAAGACGTAAAATTTATGTGCTTGCAACCGCAATATTGTAGCTTGAGATATAAAAAAATTTGAGGTCAAGAATAAGAATACCATCTTCAGTCTTCCCATGACCACGGCTGCTGAAAAGCAAACGAAATTTCGGGATCAGTGTAAATAATAAAAAACTAGGTCTGTAATTCATTCTGCTGTTGCAAAAATTGAATGAAGCATTTTCACCAGGATTTTTTCTAACGGTGATAATTCCTCAATGGCTAGTCCGATTTTCGTTTTTCTTTTTTTGTCTTGTGTATATGAACAAATTACTTAATTTAATACCAATCGCGTGAATAAGGCGTTTTTGTTCCTTGAGAAATCAGATTTTAATAATTTTTTCCGGTGACCATTCATCCGTGGTACTTTTATTTTTGCTTTTCCTAGCCTATGTCCTTCCTATCAGTAAGATCTTTGCTGTGTGAAATTTCACTAGAATCGGTTCAGCCGTTTGGGAGGACATGGTCTAACGAAATACATGAGTCGTCTAAAAGAGAGCTTCACTCTTTCAGAGTTTCGCTCAATAAAACCAAATAAATCGCAATAGAATACGTGAAAATAGTTTTATTTCAACATAAAGTTAAATGGTGGCCACTACTTTTTGGACTTCACCTCAGCTTACCATCAGGCGGGGTGCAGTCAATTTGACGGACTAAATATTTAAAAAAAATCAAAAATCGTTTATTCTTCCTCATCATCATTCCGAGGCTTCCACCTCGGAGCCCGAGGTTTGCTTACTCCTCCTTTTGGCTTGGCTTCTACGGCTTTTACAGGAGCGACTGCCGTCTGACCTCCCAACACCGAGAGGTGCGCCTGCGCCAGAGCCTCGTCCGTCAATCACCAGGTGTGCCAGCTTGTAGGTGAGGTGGGCTTGAAACTAGAAAATTTTGGTGGGGCCACACACTGGTGGTAACCCAAAAACACCCGATCATGTCGCTATTTCGAGGAATCGTATCTTTTTTTTTTTTTTTTCGTGCGGAAATCCCTTCGGATACCCCCCCGCTCGAGGAATCGTATCTATACAATTATAAAATTAGTTGTGCCCGTACATTGGACATATTTAAAAATAAACTAGGATTATGTTAAATGAACGATTGAATGAGTGAAACACACAAATATTTTTGAATTTTTGTCTGTTTATACAAACAGAGAAACATACTTTTTTCTGTATCTATTGGTTCGCGATGAGCGAAGAAAAATACTGAACGGATTTGAGAGGCTTTTTGCTATTAGAAAGGTCTTGATCAGACTTAAAATAAATCGGAGATATGACCAAAAAATTATGAGTTATGGACTGAATTTAGACAGTACAATATTTCGACATGTAGCGAACTTCGAAAACACATATATCGACAAGTCATTGCTTCGACAGACAACTATTAGACAAGACACATCTTCGAATGACCACTAGTTTGACAGATTTTTTTAACATTCTCCCAAAACAATAATGCTCTGAAATGTATTAAAAAATGTGCCCTACCTAATTAAATATGTACCCAATCAATTGAAACATCAATTCCGTTGGGGTCACAGTTCTAACCTAACCTAACCCACTTTACTTATTTTTGGAATATAATTTTAAAAATCTGTCCAAGTAGTGGTCATTCGAAGATGTATCTTGTCTAAGTATTGTCTGTCGAATAATCGTCTGTCGAAGTAGTGGTAATTCGAAGGTGTGTGTCGTCTAGTAAGCAATGACTTGTCGATCTATGTGTTTTCGAACTTCGCTACATGTCGAAGTATTGTACTGTCTAAATTCAGTCCGTAAATGAAAAATTATAACCGATTTCCATGCGGGCGGAGCTGCGGGCTTCAGCTAGTACCTAAGTATAACAGCACTTAAAAACGTGAAAAACAATTGTGTGTATGGAGAGATCAACATTTTCGGCGCCTTACGGCCAGTCTCAATAATCTACCTACAGTTAAAGTTAGAAGCTCGGCCAAAGTCCGCCGGCAACCCTGGGGTTATCCTTTCGAGGGCTTACCCGGGGTGCCCGGCAACGGACACTTGGGGAGGACACCGTGCGGTTTTAGTCGAGACACGACATAACCGCCCCCGCTGGCCAGCGGGGGGGTATCCGAAGGGATTTCCGCACGTAAAAAAAAAAAAAAAACCCACCCAGATAAACATGTCAACATTAATCTATCTGTAACTGCGGTTTCAATATTATCAAAGTCATATTCTGCTTATCTTTGTTTATTGAAACAGAAAAAATCCCCGATAGATACTAATGGTACCTATTTTAACTGCTGGTAAAGGATAGATGGATTATTGAAACCGGCCGTTAATGACCTCACCTGTATGCTGGATAACCTAAAAAACTGACTTTATAGACGGCAATGAACAGTAAGCGAAATATGGGTAGCCTACAGGCGACAAAATTGGAATAGGTAAGTAAGAAAGCTTATTGGAGGTAAATGTATCAATCCGCCAAGGGCTGTGGGGCACATCCACTTGTTTTTAAATTTCGTGGTTCCAACTTAAAAATCACACCAACGCCATCTATACTGTACTAACTACAACCGAAAGCGCCAAGTATTTCATGCTGTTAAAGAATATTATCACGTTAGTAATTCTAACAACCCTCTAAGAGAGGGCGCTTGCATACATTTAGTAAAACTAACTCTAGTTAGCAATTGGAACACGAATTAAGAAGGTTTTCTATTCTTAATAGACATTTTTCTAATAGCATTTCTATGTCCATAAGTGTATAAAGTCTAATAAGGTAATTTTATGTGATTTTCTCAACATTTTGAATAATGGGCATAACTTTCACTTGTACACTTTATTTATTTGGACTTAATAATTAGATAGTTTTTATAGTTAAAACAAATTGTTTAACTGAGCGTCTTAATTTAATTATTACTTTTTATTAAAAAATTGAACCGACTTAACTCGGTTAAAGTATAGGTACTAAGACCTTCCCGAGGGGGCCATCTCGAAACCGGAGATGGCCCAGGGTCAGTCGGGGTGCGAGGGATATGCTCTATGGGCAACCTTACACCCCGGCGTCTGCAGACCCGAGACGGCGTGCGGTTTTAGTCGGTTCAAGCCCGACATAACCGCCCCCGCTGGCCGGCGGGGGGGTATCCGAGGGGACTACCGCACGAAAAAAAAAAAAAAAAAAAGGTACTAAGACCTTCTCCAGAATGTAACAAATACTTTTCTGTAAACCGCATCAAAATTAGTTCAACCAAACGTTGAAAATCGCAGCCAAACAAACATACAAACATACAGGTCAAACAATGAACCTCCTTTTGAAGTCGGTGAAAAATAGCATAAGAATGTCAAAAAGTACGGCCATTTTTATATTTATTATGGGTTATCCTGTCGAGGGCTTACCCGGGGTGCCCGGCAACGGACACTTGGGGAAGACACAGTGCGGTTTTAGTCGATAGACGACATAACCACCCCCGCTGGTCGGCGGGGGGGTATCCGAAGAGATTTCCGCACGTAAAAAAAAAAAAAAAGGGTGTGTATATCGGGGCCAAGTCAACCTCAGCCTCAAGCCGGTACACCTGTAAGCCGGTACATCTGCAAGCCGGTACACCTGTAAGCCGGTACACCTGCAAGCCGGTACACCTGCTGATTGACGAACGAGATTTTGACGCAGGCTTACCTCTCGGGGTTGGGAAGTCAGACGACGGCCGCTCCCGTAGAGCCGTACGCGGACCCCGGGCTTCAAAGTGAAGCCGGGAACAACGATAAGCTGATAATGATACTCTATCTACTTCTGCAAGATGACAACAATATTGAAAAGCTAGCTGATGCCCGCGGCTACGCCCGCGCGGACTTCGGCTATCGTTTTATGGTCATATTTCCGATTCTACTAAACAAATTGCAATCAAACATACGGCAGATTTTAATTCTGACCAAGACCTGTCTAATAGAGAAAACCGTTTAGTAGTATTTGTGTCCAACGCGAACAAATAGACAAGAATTCCAAAAAAAAAAATTGTGTTCAGAATCGTTCATTTACCATAAACCAAGTTCTTTTTTAAATATCTCCAATGTACAGACACCACTAATTTTATAATAGTATAGATACCTACATAAGAAACGATATATTGAAGTTTACTCTGCATCATATTACGAACTTAATCGATGTCATTGGCTCCGAACATCCGAATGTAAAGAAGAGGTTATTACAATGAAATCAGTTTAAGTTCGAACATTACATTGGCGTACTCCCAAATGACCCAGAACACAATTTATCGTTAAACTTGCATCCACACATGCAACTTCCACGATTTCTAACTTGGTTTAATGGTACTTACAAGAATCATAACATATTTTTTAAGAATATTAGTAACCGAAATTACTAATATTCCCCCTAACCCCTCCAGTTAATCTAAATTGCTTGTGATAGGAGTGGGTTCACGTCGGTAGTGTAATGGCCAGGATTCGAACCCGGGACCTCTCGATCGTAGGGTCGACTCCTTAACCACTAAGCTGCCGACGCATCAAAATACATTCCCGATAGAATGATTATCACAGAAATGCATTGAAATTAAACAAAGACTTCTATGAGGTGTATGCCTCGCTAAATGCACCAAAAATGAAGTCTGGTTATATTTAATGGCAGCTTTGATTAATCCAAAAAACCGGGAAAACGGTAAAGCTGGCCAATGCCCTCAGTGTTATTGGATCTTATCACTACATATTATAAAACAAAGTCCTCCGCCGCGTCTGTCTGTCTGTTCGCGATAAATTCAAAAACTACTGCACCGATTTGAATACTGTTTACATCAATGGATAGAGTGGTTCTCGAGGATGTTATATAATTTGTCAAGTTTCTCAAATTACTAATATTCCCCCTAACCCCTCCAGCTAAGCTAAATTGCTTGTGTTAGGAGTGGGTTCACGTCGGTAGTGTAATGGCCAGGATTCGAACCCGGGACCTCTCGATCGTAGCGTCGACTCCTTAACCACTAAGCTACCGACGCTTATTTGTATGCATTGATTAAAATATAATGATCTTTATTAGAGGTATCGGAAAAAAATTAGCCGTCTGGGAGCTTCCAATGAAAACAGTGCCTAAACCATTCGAGATATAATAAAATGATGTAAAGTGGAATTTTGTGTCTTATATAGGTTGTGGTGGTGGAATAGGGTTCCATGGGTAGCGGGAACGGGATTAAAATTCCACGCGGGTGAAGTCGCGGGCAACAGCTAGTGAATAAATAAACAGGGAATAAACAAAAAAATATTGAAATTTGCAAAACAAATTTAATTTTTTTTTACCCTAACATAACATAACTTCACGCCTGTATCCCCGAAGGGGTAGGCAGAGGTGTATTAGAATTGTCATCCACCAAGATCATGCCAAACCAACCTCACCTCCGAGGATCGAGAGTTCGGACGGCTGTCGCTCCCATAAAAGTCAAGGTAAGTTACATCAGGAGAAGGAAACGCAGGAAAGAGGACCTTAGGTTCCACAGTGCAAGTTTTTGATGCAACCACGGTTAAAGCTTAAATGATGATGGCTAACTTCTATTTGTTCGACTATACCGGAAAATCAAACCCGCAACCTCTTGAGTAGTAATCTAACGCTCTACTACTACGTCACACATCCATGTCCGCGTCGGTAGCTTAGTGGTTAAGGAGTCGACCCTACGATCGAGAGGTCCCGGGTTCGAATCCTGGCCATTACACTACCGACGTGAACCCACTCCTAACACAAGCAATTTAGCTTAGCTGGAGGGGTTAGGGGGAATATTGGTAATTTCGGTTACTAATATTCTAAAGATTTAGATCGGAAAAAGAGAACATCTAGGACGGGATTTGAACCCGCGACCAGTCCCTTACAGGGGGAATGCTCTGACCAACTGAGCCACCTAGACACGTCCCAGATATTCGAAATTCTCCGATACATTAATACGACTCATTAAGGCGACGTTGGAGCTATCTACCGTAATTCTTGCAAACTACATTCCCCCTGTAAGGGACTGGTCGCGGGTTCAAAAATTTAATTGTACTAATATTCTTTAAAAAAAAAGTGTTTATCACAGAAGGGGTGGCAGAGGCGTATAGACATCCGGATTTCACGAAACACGTTTTAGTCCCATTTGACAGTAGGCGAAGCCTTTACCATCAACTGAGCTCTTTTCATGTAAGACCACCACATCTCTGGCCATGGGTGTCGTAAGTCAACGTCATTGCCATTGCCAGTTTGAAGAAAAAAATGATTTTAAGCAAAGTAATTCATATTTATTAATGGAATATTCGGCTGTATTAAAATATTTTTCACGCAGATATTTAATTTTGATATCTGTGAAATGATCATCTGCTTTTGATTCTGACTGTGCAAAGCGAGTATGGCATAGAGCGTTCTCCATCTGAAAGGTAATATGTATATAATATTCTGTGAAAAAATATAAGGATGGCAGCAATGGTGACACGAAGGTGTTAATCTATTTCTGCCTATACTTTCGAAGATTTTTAATGAGTACAAATAACTGAAAGTATTCCGGTATTCCGGTTAACCCCACCAGCTAAGCTAAATTGCTTGTGTTAGGAGTGGGTTCACGTAAGTGTAATGGCCAGGATTTAAAGACAGAACCTCTCGGAAGGAAGGCCTACTCTTTAACCAATAAACTAAGCTACCGAGACTAATAATTCTTTTTAAATACATATTAAAATCATAACTTCTCTCTAATTAAATCTAAATCTCGGAATATTGGAATTAAATTACGTGTCAATCCGGGAAGTCGCCTGCCCAAGGTCGACAACTTAATAACAAGCGAGACCTTCCCGACAAAAGCTTGTCAGGTTACGTAGCGAGCGAGAGGAGGGCATTGTGACGTCACAATTTGTCAAAACTCTATTTTCTTATTTTAATATTCAAACACTAAAAGTAGATGAATTGACAGGTAAAACTTTCATACAAGTTTCTACAAAACTTACTATTTTGACATTTTTAATAAAAAGAAACTGATTTGACTTGATAGTCACCTACCCAATTTATCATAAAAATCTCCTCGTTTTTTTGAAGTCGGTTAAAGGTTAAAGGGATAACTCTCCCAGAACCCATCTTTAAATTGGCCTATAGAACTGGTAATTCGTCACGTTGTCCTATTTGCAACAAAGCGGCCTACAATTACAATAATGCTCTTACATTTTTTAAATTTCAATTATATATAATATGTTACATAACGTAGGTATATAACCTTTAAATTGACCTGATTTGAACTCAGAACTATTAATAGGATTCACAAGACTTATTCTAAAAAATGTGTGCGATAAGGTGGGTATGTCGTAATCGGATCGACTAAAGCCACACGGTATCCTTTTCAAGCGTCCATTGCCGGGCACCCCGGGTACGCCCTCGAAAGTATAACCCCTAGGTCGAAAGAATAACCCCAGGGTTGAAAGAATAACCCCAGGTTGTCTTAGAATCCTTCTATAAACTGCCCTATGATTGACTTATGACTTAATAATCAAATTCATATATCTGGTACTCTCTCATGTTGCCCTTTTTTTTGTGCGGAAATCCCTTCGGATACCCCCCCGCCGGCCAGCGGGGGCGGTTATGTCGGGCTTGAACCGACTAAAACCGCACGCCGTCTTGGGTCTACAGACGCCGGGGTGTGAGGTTACCCATAGAGCATATCCCTCGCACTCCGACTGACCCTGGGCCATTCGCAGTGTCCCCTCTGATAAGAGCAGAGGGGTACCTGGAGCGACCCCCCCCCGCTTGCCTTGCAGGCCCGCCATACCACGACCGCCTCGTGCAATGGGGTCAGCTGGCCCTGAAAAGGGCCGGTTGGTCAGACTCTTGGCCGTTGACGTTGACGCCAGCTACTCCAGAGGAGCAATCAATGATGCGCCATCGCCCACGTTGCCCAGGGTGCACCAAACTTGGAGGTTATCCAACCAGTCGCACCCCTCTCTCATGTTGCCCTATCTGTGATAACGTTGCCTACTTCTCTACAGATTTGATTTTTCTTTTATTAAATAAAAATAGTTATTCCAGAAGCTATTTATAAATTGACCTATGACCTATTAATTGGATTTGTACGACTGGTATTCTAACGCGTTGATCTATCTGCGACGATGTTGCCACCACACAATAATCCTTTTGAATTTCACAAACTATTAAATAAACGTGCTAGTTGTTGGGATAATGTTTGCGCAACTGTCGTAGCTCCGGGCTACGAATAGATTTACATAGTCTATGAAGGATCTACGAGCTCTACGGCTTAGCGAATATTTTATACATGTTGTTGTTTCTACAATTCTGTGCATATTTGGGAATAAGTACATGAGAAAACACTCACAATATATAATACTTATTATTAATGTATGAATACTATCTGATGCCCGCGGCTCCACCCGCACGGAGGTCAGTTATCGTTTATTGGTAATATTTATTCTGGCGTGCGGATATTCATAATTCTTCTCATCCGAGACGCCTCGACAGATTTCGATTTTTTTTAACTGATGTAAGTGTGTACTTGGATTATCTTAGCTTTTATTGGAATTTCGTGTGGGTAGTTTCCCATCTGTAGTGTAATGGCCAGGATTCCAACCAGGGACGTCTCGATCGTAAGATAAACTCCTTAACCACTAAGCTACCGACGCTTTCAGTGTTTTAGTCATTATATAAATCGTAATAATCTACGACACACACCGTTATCTAGATCCAAAGAAAGCATAGTTTGTAATACGAGGACTAGAATTCAAATAAACGTACTAAAAATCTCATAAATAATTAAAAACAGATTGTACATAAGTAAAACTCAAACACAATCAGATTGAACGACAAAAGATTTATTAAATCAAATATTCGTCATCACAAATGAATGAAAAATAGGCGCCATCATGTCTGTTCTTCCATCAATGCTAAAACAGTACTGACCCAAACTATGATTTATCATATCTGATAATCAATCTAAAATACACCCTAACTTCTCTAATATAAGAGTCACTACAGCTGAAGAAAAAGTATGTTCACAATTTACCACAAAGTTCTAATAAATTTAGACTTTATATCAATGCTTTTAAAGTCGAGACTAACATAAAGGGTTATAATTTGTTTGTATGCGTGAAGCGCGCAGTCGTCTCGTAAAACCGGCAGTTCGCCAGGAGGCGCCACTGGACACGGTTGTATTAAATCTCCGTGGACCTCCCCAAAGCGGACCACAGTCAATTTTGTGAATTAAAAAAATATAGAATAGACAATTCCCGCCTTCCATTTTGAAAAAAATATTTATTTCTTTTTTTCGCCAATAGATGTTCGCTTTTGGCCTATTGTAGTAATTACGAATTATAAATTATAGCAGTTGATATTTTTCATCGGTTTTGAACTAAGATGTGCGTTTTATGAGTGTAACTGCCAAGGGCGACGAACGTTTTGACTGTGTCGTGCATTACGTAACGGTACCAAGGAAAATCGATATCCTGGGCGTATAAATAGCGGCGTACGGTTGAGAACAGCTGGCCGACAGCCAGACACCATGCAGACTACGGTGAGCTCTTAAAACTAATACCTCTTCTTTTAAACCAAAGTCTTGTTAGTGATGCCCGGGATGAACTCAAGAACGGTTGGACCGATTTTCATAATCATTGATTTTTTAGATTTTCTCCGCATATACTGTGTCGCTTTGGTTAAGTGTATCATCTCACTTTTCTGGCACTGTCTACGTCGTAGCCATCTGTTACGAACGTCTACGATTTCCGTAGACCCTAATCATAAATTATGTTGGCTCGTGTAAATTTCTTAAAGAACACCGATTATCTACTTAACCTTTTAATGTAATCATAATGAAGACATGAAGGAAAATATTATTATTACCTTTGTAAGATTGTGGGGTGAATGGAGTCTCACCGTCCGTCCGTCGGGTCCCAAGGCATCCTTACCAGCAAGCCAGTACTCCTGCTGATTGACGGGCGAGACTGTGGTGCAGGATTTCGGAGTTGAGAAAGTCAGTCGGCAGTAGCTCCCGTAAAAGTCAAGATAAGCCAAATCAATAGGAAGACTAGGAGATCTGTCTTTGGCTCCATAGTGCAAGTTTTGGATTCAATCGGGAGTAACGCTGATGATGACGATGCACAGTATAAATAGTCCTAGACTAAAGATATTTAATTGTACCAACGCATGTACTTTGCGAGATTCTGACTAATTTTAGTCCTTAAAGAGGCCGTTTATCAAAATGTAGGGCGTCTGGTCACGTCAATAAGTATAGCATCTAATCGCCTCGGATATAAAAGAGTGAGGTTAAAGAGTTCTTAATTCTTTATTGTACATTAAAAAAAACATCTTATACAAAATGTATCAGATGTCTTTTTTTATAAAGAATCGAGTAAAAATTATCGGTGATTTTTACTGGAACTGGATACTATCGCTGTGAACTCGGACAAACAACTACATCATATAGTACATAGAATGCAACGAACCAACCACTTTGTGAACGTACACTTCGACGTCTTATCACGTCAGATATCAAAGGGTCGAGCATTGGAGCCGCGGGAAACTGCTAGTAAGTAATACATAACATAACATAACTTCATGCCTGTATCCCCGAAGGGGTAGGCAGAGGTGTATTACACACCCACGATTCGCCAGTTATGTTAAGGTCCCAAAGTAATAGGGGGCGAGCCTATTGCCATCTACCGGGCACATTATTAAGCGAGCGATAATTAACATTTATTAATGCACACATAACTACGAAAAGTCAGAGGTGTGTGCCCTGGGCGACTGGGGATCGAACTCGAGACCTCGTCTCAGCAGTCCGTTATGTATACCACTGGGCTATCGCCACTTAATAACGTAATGTATTGTAAAATAGAATAATATGGAAATTCTTTCCGTGTTATTTTTACGTTCTAATTTTCCCCTACTTTTTTTTTTTTTTTTTTTTTTTTTTTTTTTTTTTTTTTTTATAAAAGAATATTAGCAACCGAAATTACTAATATTCCCCCTAACCCCTCCAGCTAAGCTAAATTGCTTGTGTTAGGAGTGGGTTCACGTCGGTAGTGTAATGGCCAGGATTCGAACCCGGGACCTCTCGATCGTAAGGTCGACTCCTTAACCACTAAGCTCCTCTACCCTCTCCTTCCTTCTACCAGTCATGATATTATAGTGCTTCTTCATCTTTTGGTTTCGCTTAGCCGGCTTCCATTTAAAACACCGCACTCCGCAAAAATATGGAAATATTTTACAATCCCACACTTGCCAGTTCAAAAAGAAAGTCTGGTAGGGTCTGCCAAATACTACCTCGCCGAATGACAGTAGCTAGTAGACACTATAACTTTTAAATCATCATCATCATATCAGCCGTAGGAAGTCCACTGCTGAACATAGGCCTCCCCCATCGACTTCCATTTCGACCGGTCTGTATAGCTTTTAAATAGGAAACTAAATATATATCCACTTCTATTGTATAAATGTAAAAAGGTATGTAGTGAATGTCTGCTTACTCTTCGATATGATGACTCTGAAGTTCTGTTGGATGGCTGACTGCTTAAAAATTACACACAAACACACCCACACACACCCTTTACATTCACATCATACACCCTCACATACATACACCCTCACATACATACACCCTCACATACCTACAGACATATACACACATACTTATGTTGCATATTATTTTAAGATTGGAAATTGTTCTTGCAATTCTTTTAATTTGGTAATTCTATTGTAACTTGAGAGAGGGCGTTGCTATCTGCGTCACAGTTTATGCTACTGTAGATATCATCGTTACATTGTACTGTATAAAACTGTTATTTATGCAAAATAAAATGAATTTGAAAATTTGAATTTGATTAGACCGACTAACGTCTGACCTCCCAACCCCGAGAGAAAAGACAGCACCAGAGCCACCTCCGTCAATCAGCAGTCGTACCGGCTTGCAAGTGAGATCGGCTTAGCACAAAGAGCCTTGATTTGATGGGGCATTGTAAGCCCTTACGACATTTATCCTCCAGGCACGCATAGTGAAGAAAAAACGAAATGCAAACTGAAACACTAACATTTTTCAAATAAAATCTCGCTCAGACTTTCAAAAGCTCTCTACAGACAAAACACGTCAATCTCAGGCACTGTACCGCGAACATCCTCAGATACACAAACAGCACCTCTATCAATTTAAAAGGTGTCGTTTACGAGATCGTGTCTCCTCTCGGCGCTCGAGAATTATATGACTTTCGAGTACGGCCCTTGACGTGAAGTATTTGACTAGTATTGCACGAACCTTGTACAGTCAACGATAAAAGTAGCTTAATAAATTCTATTTTGTTGACCACCTTAGCTTTTAAACCTTTCATGAAATACTAGACAAAACATGAAATATATTCATTATTGGTCCATGTATACCAATGTAAAAAAAGTTTGTAAATATTTTAGTGTATATCAAGTTTTGTCGTTGACTGTACAACATATAATTCGGGGCGATTACGTTTTGGTAGTAAAAATTGTATAGGGACTATCTGTCTGGCGACTCAGGTACTGGAGGTCGCTTAAAACGACGTCCGTCCTCCATGAGCGCAGGCCTGGGGGTGGCAGGTGAGGCCGCCTGTCACCCCAGCAGAAGCAGGCCGGGACGGTGGGGCGACTAGCGCCCCTCCCCCAAACCGGGGCAAGACGGGGACACCGTGAGTTCCAAACTCGAGGGGGCCATCTCGAAACCGGAGATGGCCCAGGGTCAGTCGGGGTGCGAGGGATATGCTCTATGGGCAACTTTACACCCCGGCGTCTGAAGACCCGAGACGGCGTGCGGTTTTCGGTTCAAGCCCGACATAACCGACCCCGCTGGCCGGCGGGGGGGTATCCGAAGGGATTTCCGCACGAAAAAAAAAAGGGACTATCTGTGAGATTTTACTAAATGATATTGTCAAAAGCTTACGCGAATGTTACGCATTGACATAACGGATTATATCGCGATATATTAGGTGTTAAGAAACAAGAAAAAAAAATTAAAAAGATTTATTTTTGTAAACAGCAACGCAGGAACATGAAGCAAAAGAAAGAAAGAAAAAGATATATTTTCGTAAACTGCAACGCAGGAACATATAATTATAAAATTCGATACATTTATACATTGTACCCTTACAAACTACAAACTAAAGTTATAACTAAAACTAATTTAGGACTGTAGATAGAGAAAATTGAGATATTTTTTAAACACCTGGCAACATTGTTTTCTTTTATTCAGTACTAGCTGTGCCCGCGACTTCGTCTGCGTGGATTTCGATCTTTATGGTTTTGGTTCTTTTGCGCGGAACCCAATTATTTTTTCTAAAATTAAAGTACCTTATGTGACGCATTGTAACGTTACCTAACTGCCAGTTAAAGTCCCGTCAAAATCGGTCCAGCCATTTCAGAGATTAGCCGGAACAAACAGACAGACAGGCAGACAGACAGACAGACAAAAATTGTAAATAATGTTATTTTGGTTTGTGTACATACCGTATATATATGCATATACATGTAGTAAAAAACGGTTATTTCAATATTACAAACAGACACTCCAATTTTATTTATATGTATTATGTAGTATAGATGTATAGATGTTCAAGTTGAATTAGAGGTAACATGGCATATCGGGGTGTGTGTTGGGTAACCTCCTCGAGTGTCGTTCCGATTCCGATCCCGCTGCAGTCCGGGGGGAACGGAATCGGAGCGGCCGGTACACCCTGGGCGGCGGTCAATAGCTTCCCCTTCATAGGGTTGGCATTGATCGTCGGCCAATACCCAACGTGGCGGGAATACATCGCTCTCCGTACTCCTCTGCTTTCAGAGGAGACAGGATGAGCGATGCTGTTAGTGGTGAGATGGCCCAGGGTCAGTCGGGGTGCGAGGGATATGCTCTATGGGTAACCTTACACCCCGGCGTCTGAAGACCCGCGACGGCGTGCGGTTTTAGTCGGTGCAGGCCGGGCGGCGGGGGGGTATCCGAAGGGATTTCCGCACGAAAAAAAAAAAAAAAAAAAAGGTAACATGGCATATCATTATAAAATTCGATACATGTATACACTGTGGACTTATTATTATATTATTTGTTATTGCAGCCATCGTCACAGGAGTCTCCTCACGACCATGACTGCTCAAAAGCAATCGAATTAAAACAAAATAACAACAAGTACATCGGGATAGAATCGGTCAAAAATTGTTTTCTATCAACATCACAATTGCTTTGTAGTTAGAAAATAAAGCACGAATATTTATAGCGTACATACTCGTATTTATAGCATAATCTAATTTCGCAGTGACATCATGAATTCTGAAAACGTAGCAGGTAGATGAAAAAAGATTCGCCTCCAATAAGGGCGACGTAATATAGCGTGGGATCAAATAATATAATAAACGCCGAAATATCCGGGTAATACGCCTCTCCCTAGCCAGGTATGGGAGTCTACAAAAACCGGCCAAGTGCGAGTCGGACTCGTCCATGAAGGGTTCCGTAGCAGCAAGTAAAGTTTGCATATTTTAGTTGATTCATTGAAAGGTAAATTGCGGTTTACGATTTATGACGTATTAAAAAAAACTACTTACTAGATCTCGTTCAAACCAATTTTCGGTGGAAGTCTACATGGTAATGTACATCATATATTTTTTTTAGTTTCATCATTCTCTTATTTTAGAAGTTACAGGGGGGGGGGGCACGTATTTTACCATGGGTTTGATGAAATTTTTTTTTTGAATTTCAGTTCTAAGTATGGGGAACCCCCAAAATTTATTGATTTTTTCTATTTTTGTGTGAAAATCTTAATGCGGCGGACATGACGAATCTATAAGGGTTCCGTTTTTTGCCATTTGGCAACGGAACCCTTAAAAGGAGGCAGTATTCCAGAAACTACGTATTTGTACAGCATTACAGAAAAAATGATCGCTTTCTTTAACGATTTCGGCCCTTTGATCTTGAATGCGTGTCGCCGTTGCGGCTAGCACAGACAACATAGAGAAAATATACTCTGTGAAAGAAAATCTCTTGGGAGCTAGAATTGTCAAAATTCATTCTTATTTTATACAGGGCGTCTCACGTCTATGCCACATGGAGGAAAGTATTAATTTAAAAAACAATGTAAACGACTTTCGACAATTTTTGAAAACTCGCTTGCCACACTCGGTAATCTAACTGTACTTTTATGGCATCAATCGAAATGGTCAAGCATAATGAGTAAATCTCTCTAACATAAGAAAAAAATCAAGAAGAAAGAAGTCAAGTAAAAATAATGAAGTTTTCTTTCAGTAAAATATCTATCTACATTATTTAAGATCTTTCCCTCCGTGTGGCATAACCGTGAGACGCCCCGGGTATGTAAATACCTGATAGTACTACATGACAAGTGTAAGTATTATGTGTTATGTGTTCTGAGATAGTCATCGAGGTAATAATATACTAAGTACTGCTGTTAGTACTCGCAACTGGTATGAATGTATGAAACAATTATGCAAGTAGAAGAACCGAAAGGCGTATGCCAGGATCGTAGCAAATGGAAACATGTTTTCTCTGCCTACCACAATTGGAAAGAGGCGTTACTATTAGGTCGTTACATATGTAATTGCCGTTTTTCTTGAAGAAATTCGAGGAAACCCAATTTTCAGTGCTAACGTTTTTGCTTTTTTTTTAGGAATGACAAATTCAAATTTTATGTTTTTTTTGTGTATGAATCAGACAACATTAAGCTAACAAAGAGCAACTTTTATTACATTTTTGAAAAGTGACAGCTGTTAAGTAATACGAAATTTATCATCAAAATGGATAGCATTTAGGAATTTTGCTCTCTATAATCCAACCATACGTCCGGGTCGAACACCTGACCCACGTGGAGAGCGGACACGCGATCTAGCAATCACTGGCGCGGCCAACATGGCTCTGGAAACTGGTGGAACAATTATGGTCCGGGTTGGTACCACCATGCAGCTGTGGAAAACCCTCCAAATAGCCCAACATTGGTTGGGTTGTGTTCAGGGTTCAGCAGCTGCACAGCCGGGGATGAGGACCCAGCCGACACAGCAGTTGTGGGACCAGTGGGGTATTGGCGGAGTCTAGTGTGGATGGCGTGGGTCGACCCGCCTGACAGGGAGACCCGTATAAACGGTGGTGCCGCTGGCCGCCCGCGGCATAGTACAGGGGCCCAACCGGGACTAACCAACCCGGGAGGCTGCCCCACCAGGTCGCGCATAATCCCGATGTGATTCGTCGTACCGGTTGGTGACCGGATGGTGGGTCCGGCGATCACACTCGAGAGGGTACGGGGGCCCTTCCGTTCGGCGGGTCGGCTACCGCCATGCCATGCATCCATAGGCGATACCAAACCCTGCGCTTTGTCAAACTCTGCTGTGGCGTCTGTCTCCTCTTTTTTTTCACGCCTTCACTTCCTATTAAGATAATTATGGCAGCGCAAATGAGAAATGAAGTACATAAGACAGCGGCATACTCTTCTCCCACCAACACATCACTTTTTGAGGTGGAGTTCACGAATATTCGTGGACTCCATACAAACCTCCAAGCCGTCCACCATCACCTTGAGACGGTACGGCCGGCACTGTTTTTTCTCACCGAGACGCAAATACGCCGCCCTGAAGATACGTCTTACTTACTCTACCCCGGCTATGTGGTAGAGGAAAATTTCCTAGCAAAAGCCGGGGTGTGCGTGTATATCAGGGCGGATGTTTGTTGTCGCCGCTTGCGCTGCCTAGAGGACCCATCCTTTTCTGTCCTCTGGCTACACGTGGACCATGGCTCTTCTAGGCGGGTTTACGTGTGCCTATACCGCTCCCATCACGGGGATACCGAGACAACTCGACTCTTCGACCACCTGGGTCAGGCGGCAGATGTTGCGCAGGAGCGGTTTCCGACCGCCGAAATGGTATTTTTGGGAGACTTCAACGCCCACCACGAGACCTGGCTGGGCTCTCTCAAAACTGACCATGCGGGAGGGGCCGCCCACGCATTCGCACTGACGCATGACTTGACTCAACTGGTACAACAGACCACCCGGATACCAGACATATCAAGTCATGAGCCCTCTCTGCTAGACCTTCTACTGACGACCCACCCAGCCCAGTACAGAGTTTCGGTACGAGCTGCACTGGGTTCCTCCGACCACTGTCTGGTCTGCGCCAACGTGCCAGTTACTGCACCTCCACAACCTATTGTGATAAAGCGACGGCTATGGCATTACTCGTCAGCGGATTGGGACGGCATGCGAGACTATTTCGCATCCGTCCCGTGGTCTAAGCGCTGCTTTGATGGAAAGGACCCATCGGATTGTGCTTCTGCCGTCGCTGGTGAAATCAGCTTGGGTATGGAATATTATATTCCACACACTGAGGTCACCAGCGCCCGCAGAACTCGGCCTTGGTTTGGGCGCGAGTGCGCTGATGCTGTTCAACGGAAACGGTCGGCGTACCGCGCGTGGACTAGGGCACGAGTCGAGTGCGATCCGAATGCAGGGCACCTCAAGGCGGCGTATAACAGGGCCACTAAGGACTGCAAGAGGGCATACGTCAGAGCGGATGCCCAGCGCATAGCACGGCTTGGTCAGCAACTCATGTCACATCCCGCGGGTAGCCGTGGGTACTGGCGACTGGCCAAAGCCGTGCAATCCAACTTCTGCCAGCCTTCGCTGCCCCCGTTGCGTTACCCTGACGGTTCACTGGCTCACGAGCCGCAAGAGCAAGCAGATATGCTGGTTAACCTCTTTGCGGCTAACTCCCGAATCGACGACTTTGGCTTGCAGCCGCCAACACCTGTCACTTGTGACCACTCAATGCCTGATATTCGTATCAGGCAATGCGACGTCCGCGCTGCACTACAGTCACTCGACGTCCGGAAAGCCAGTGGCCCTGATGGTATACCAGCGGTAGTTCTTAAAAAATGCGCAGCGGAGTTAGCTCCAACGCTGACGCGACTGTTTTGCCTGTCTTATTCCTCGGGATTGGTCCCGGGGGCTTGGAAAGAGGCAAACGTACAACCGGTCCCCAAAAAAGGAGATGGGTCCGATCCGGGCAACTATCGACCCATAGCTGTCACCTCAGTTCTCAGCAAGGTGTTTGAACACATTATTAACGCACAGCTCATGCGTTACCTAGAAGATCACTCCATAATTAACGACCGGCAATATGGTTTTAGGCCAAAACGGTCAACGGGTGATCTTCTGGCGTACGTCACACATCTCTGGGGTGAGGCTATGGACAAGCATGGCGAGTCACTGGCTATCAGCCTTGACATCGCCAAAGCTTTCGATAGGGTCTGGCACAGTTCGCTTCTTGCCAAGCTCCCGACCTACGGTCTGCCATCTCGACTGTGCAGCTGGGTTGCCAGTTTT
Source organism: Cybosia mesomella (assembly GCA_946251805.1). NCBI lineage: Eukaryota > Metazoa > Arthropoda > Insecta > Lepidoptera > Erebidae > Cybosia > Cybosia mesomella. The sequence goes on from OX276413.1 coordinate 4,356,868, forward strand.
CTGCATGAGCGCAGCATCCGAGTCCTTTGTGACGGCCGGGCTTCTGAGTTCATGCAGGTTAATGCTGGTGTGCCTCAGGGGTCCGTCTTATCGCCCACTCTCTTTCTTCTGCATATCAATGATATGCTGTCCGTGGGCAGCATACATTGCTATGCAGATGACAGTACTTTGCATGGGCGTTATCTCGGACATTCAGCGGCCAAGCAGACTGACATCGAGGAGAGAAGACGGCAACTTGTCATTGAGCTCGATCAGGACCTAGACCACATTTCCCAATGGGGATCTGAGAACCTGGTCGAGTTCAATGCCAAGAAAACACAGGCATGCGCGTTTACAGCAAAGGTATCTCCTTTCCTTCCCCTCTCAACTCTTCGGAACACACCACTACCACTGCAGGACAGTATCAACATGCTCGGTATGGATGTTCGCTGCAAACTTAATAATAAAAATTACATTGAGAGCGTTATTAAAATAGCTTCTCGTAAACTCGGAGTGCTGAACAGGGTGAGGCGGTTTTTCACGCCGGGGCAGCGGTGTCTTTTATATAAGACTCAAATCCGTCCCTGCGTGGAATACTGTTCTCACCTGTGGGATGGCTCCGCTCAGTACTTACTAGACGCTCTCGATAGATTGCAGCGACGGGCAGTCCGGATCATTGATAGTCCTGAGGTCACCAGTTCTCTAGAATCTCTGCAGCTGCGTAGAGATATAGCCTCCTTGGCAGTATTCTATCGCATTTACCATGGTGAATGTTCCGATGAGTTATTCCAATTGATTCCTCCTTCTCCCTTCTTGTCCCGAACAACACGTGCAGGACTTAGGTGTCATCCTCATACAGTGCAATCGATACCATCGCGAACCAAGCGGTTTGGTGACTCCTTTTTTTGTCGGACCATAAAGCACTGGAACGCTTTACCCACTCACGTGTTCCCTTCTACCTACAATCCTGGGCTCTTTAAGCGGGGCGTGAAAAAATATCTGTTGAGGCCGTCTAGGTAGGGGCCACCATTCTAGGGGCAATCTCTAGAAATGGTGGCCACTACTTTTTGGACTTTACCTCAGCTTACCATCAGGCGGGGTACAGTCAATTGGACGGACTAAATATATAACAAAAAAAAAAAAAAGTACTGTTTTTGAAGATCGAATTAATTTATCAAGCGGCCAATAAAAACAAAATTTAATACAGAGTTGTAAAATCTTGAAATCAACTTTCAAATAAAATATAAATAATGGAAATAGCTATTAAATTACAGGAATAACGAACTCATGAATTTGTAAAAAAAATTCGGCACTTTCATAGGTAAAGAACTGTTATATGCTTGTATGTATAGTATAGATCTTACGAGAGATGTTGATCCCAACCCTCTACAGTTCTCACAGATATAATAACATGTCGGTTTTTATTACTCAGAACTCCACTTACAAAAAAGGGCCGGTATTTGATCCTAGACCGTAGGCAAAAGGTTACGGTCATTTCGATCTGTTGGAGGCCAAGAGTCAAGTTCTATAATCGGATATAGTAACCTCGACGCGGTGACAGACTTGTGGGTTTTCTTACGTTCATAACATACGTATGCCGATACAGTTACGCACACAGAAAAAAAAAACAGGTTACGCTCGTCGGAGGAGGAGTTCATGGCTAGGTGGTAACTTGGTGGTAAATTAATAGGTTAGCATATTGCAAGGTTAAGTATAACTTCACAAAAACAATTAATCTAATAAATATATTAGACTGATGAGAAAATCCATCTCAAATATTAACATGGGAAGACGGAGCGTGTCCTCATCAGTCAAGTAGCAGCTTCAGATGAAGGTAACAGGGTTAAGACTGCAGCGAGACACTAACTGTTCCAGTTTTCGTTGAACTCGATACACTTTTAAAGAGCTTTTAGTACCACACTACATGGAGGTTACTTATATATACTGACGCCTGTCTATACTTTTTTTTTTACGTTTGGAAATCCATTCGGATACCCCCCGCTGGCCAGCGGGGGCGGTTATGTCGTGCATGAACCGTCTAAAACCGCACGGTGTCCTGTCCAAGTGTCCATTGCCGGGCACCCCGGGTAAGCCCTCGAAAGGATAACCCTAGGGTGCCTGTCTATACTAAACTAAAAAGTAAAGTTAAGAACAAAAGATGGTAGCGCGAAAGACCACTAACTTTTTGTTGGTGACATATAGATGACATTACGAAAAGGCATACTATTGCCTATATAGATAGGTGTCGAAATTCATTAAATTATTTAATTAAATTCTGCACCCCGTTCCAAATTGGAAATTAAAAATTCACCCACCCCACCCAGGAACCGTGACACATTTTTTTATTCTAAACAGTTCAATGAATTCTATTGTCATGAGTTAATCAATAAATTTACATGAGGACTCAGTTAATTAAACTGGGGTTATGCTTTCGAGGGCTTACCCGGGGTGCCCGGCAACGGACACTTGGGGAGGACACCGTGCGGTTTTAGTCGGTTCATACCTTCATTTCGAATCACCGCTCCTACTATTTATTCACGTACTTTAGAAATACCACCTCGATGATCGCAGGTTCAAGTTTTCTGAACTCGTTGGGTCTTCCATTCTTCCATTTCAACCTAGTTTCGAACTTCATCGTAGTTTCTAAGATGGTAATATATGTGACACACGCAATGTCATCAATTGACTAGTAAGAAGAAGTCATTTAAACTTTGTAAATAATAATTTAAACTGATATTGTCGGAACTTTACGCGAATGTCACACATTGAAATAAAACTATTTTTAACGGATTCTATCGCGATTCATTTGATGTTATTTTATAATTTACATTGAACCCGGCGGCGCTGAAAAGCAACCGAAACGTACCGAAAACCCGTACCGAACCGAACGAATCCGTTAAAAATAGTTTTATTCCAAATAATTTAAACTGTTTACAATATTTGTATACATGAATTTTTGAACTTTACCGGGGTTCGGTATTCTGGGTGTCTGGGGCCCCATCAAGACTTTAGGAGACAAGCGAACTTCACCTGCAAAACGGTACACCTGCTGATTGACGGAAGAAGCTCTGGCGCAGGCATTCCTGTCGAGGGTGGGGGGTCAGACGGCAGTAGCTCCCATAAAAGCTGTAAAAGCTAAACCAGAAGGAGGAGAAGGAATAAGTGAATCCCTGGGGTGAAAGCTCTGAGGTGAACGTCTGATGATGATTGGGAAACGGTATTTGTCTATGGTTTTCCATGTCATGTTGTATGTGTATTGCATAAATCTATACTCTATACTTCAATATCTATACATCTGTCTTTATACATATAATGAAATCGTACCGAGGTGAAAACTGTACATTGAATATTTTTCCAAAAAAAATAATAGATGTGTGTTCTTGGAGCGATACCGATGCCGAAAATTGATATTTAGATTTTTTGTCTGTTTGTCTGTTTGTGTTTGTCTGTTTGTCTGTTTGTCTGTTTGTCTGTTTGTCTGTTTGTCTGTTTGTCTGTTTGTCTGTCTAGGGCATGGTCATGATCATCACGCTATTATAGGTATGATAGGAGCAGTGGAGCAAAATCGTACTAAACTTTTATTGATGACAACGTTATTATTACAAGGTAGATCTTTATGAAATTTTATAGTTCAGCAGAACTCAAACATGGTCAAAATCCGGACTATAACTCATCACGCTATAATTGAAAGGTAACGTAAAGAAGTAAAATGTAAAATCTCGAAGTTTCACAGAATTTTAATGTAGAATCAAAAGATATTTTATAAAAGACGCATAAACATTTCATAATGAATGTCATCGCGCTATTATATTAAGGGATCGGGCAAAATTGATTTTGAAATTTCGATGTTACATATTTCTCTATCTATTTCGAACGAATTCTCAATGTAAAACGAGTGCACCACATCACCTCATCCGGCTCGTTTAATAAAATACTAGGACGGTTACCAGCTTCGCAATCAACCCAAACTTAAGCGTAGCGAGATTTGCCTATCCAACAATAGGTCAACGTGACCGGTCGACTTTTTCCATTGATTTGGTTTTTCGGTGATTATTCCTCGATGGTAAGACCGATCTGGACATTCGACCCCTTACGACACTCAGTAATGTCTACTTGATCACCGTGGCAAATTTGGTCGAGATCGGTCAAACGGTCTCGGAGGAGTATCATTTGTTTAAAATGCAACTTTGAAACCAAAGACGCTTCGCTCGCCTTCGGCTATACGTCCCGAGACGTGTATAATATTAGGTCGTTACATATGAAATTGACGTTTTTCTTGAAGAAATTGGAGGAAACCCAATTTTTAGTACTAACATTTGCATGCATTTTTTTAGGAATGACAAATCCAGATTATGAAGCTAACAAACAGCAACTTTTATTACATTTTTGAAAAGTGACAGCTGTAAGTAATACGAAATTTATTATCAAAATGGATCGCATTTAGGAAGTACTGTTTTTGAAGATCGAATTAATTTATCAAGCGGCCAATAAAAACAAAATTTAATACAGAGTTGTAAAATCTTGAAATCAACTTTCAAACAAAATATAAATAATGGAAATAGCTATTAAATGGATAATAAATGACAGGAATTTATTTATTTATAACTTTTACACTATCATTACAGGTACATATCAAACCTAATACAATAGTGACGCTAGTGTAAATGTAAATTATATAAGTCGAAGACACACAGTTTCTAAACTATTTATATCAAACCCATACAATTTACGGCCATTTCATAGGTAAAGACCTATTATATTGGAGAGTTTCGAATATCTTTGGTTGGATAAAGTCATATCTTACACACATCGAACAATAAAATGTATTACGGCGTCATCATTTACCAATAAAAGACCAAAAGTCAAAGTCAAAGTCAAAAACCATTTATTCTGCATAGACCATTAATACGGCACTTACAAAACGTCATAAAAAAATAAATAATCTAATGTTTGGCAAATGGACCACCGGTCCGGACCAAATTGCAATACCACACACATAATAATGAGTTAACCTTTCATTCCTTTTCAAAATACCAACCTGCTGGTATACCATTTTGAATAGGAATGAAAGATTGAAGGCAACAAATATTAAACTCAAATATAGACCGACTATCGTCTGACCTCCCAACCCCGAGAAGAACGTCCGCGCCAGAACCATGTGCGTTAATCAGTAGGTGATCCGGCCTGGAGGTGGGGTTGACTTGGCCCTCTAAACTTTTGGTGGAGCCCCATATACTGCTAGTCCTACTTTGCTAGGTTCATAAAGTTCGTAAAGATGTTTGGAATTTTTTTATTCAATCACGCTCAAACAGCTGAACGGATTTGGCTGTTTGGTATAGGGATCGATTTTAGTGTGGAATAACTCAAGGCCAAATTTTTATCCCAAGTATGGGTAAAGGAAACAGTATCAGGATTCCACGGTAGGTGGAACTGCGAGCAACAGCTAGTATCTAATAAATTAATTACAAATAATAGCAGTCCACCATTAAAACCGGCATTATAAAAAAAAATTATTTGAAGGAACGTATATACCGACAGCAGGATCTTTGATAATCCTCCTTGCTTCATAATTGTGCAACAATGTACCCCTAACTTTATTTAGTTGTGCATGCAGTGTTCACTTCCAGAAGGACAGACACTAACCTACACTAAAAATTTCGCATGTTAAGCCCATTATTATGTATTGTGTGTGTGTCCAGTTTAGTGAACCTAAATAAAAAAATAAAAAAAAAATAAAAAAATTCTTCTTTCCTTGGCAATCGTCACCAAGTCTTGCGACCTAGTATTCTCTTTGCGTCTGGTCTGTGCCGTCACCGAGGCGCCGCACACTCGCCGTATGACGTCATAAGTGACGTCACATATCTAGATCAAAGCTTTTGATGGCATGGTTTTACTAGTTTGGAACTGAATGGCGCTACAGAAATGCCATCATATCGAATGACTTTTTAGTTCTCTGTGGTTTATTATCTGTTTTAAATTATTATTAACAACTTTTAGTGTTGTTTCTGTATGGGCCATCAAAACGGTACTTACAAAACATGAAAAAAAAACAAAATAGTGTTCAGCAAGTGGACCACCGGTTCACACCGCGGCCCCGGGCTGAGATGAGAACACGGTAAGAAACTCAGCGGTTTTTTTAGGGTTTCGTAGCCAAATGGCAAAAACGGAACCCTTATGGATTCATCATGTCTGTCTGTCCGTCCGTATGCCACAGCCAGTTTTTTCCGAAACTATAAGAACTATGTTGTTGAAACTTGGTATGTAGATGTATTCTGTGAACCGCATTAAGATTTTCACACGAAAATAAACAAAACTCAACAAATTTTGGGGGTTAGAACTGAAACTCAAAAATATTTTACTATTTTTAATATTTTATAATATTTTTCATTACACACATACGTGGATATCTATGGATAGGTCTTCAAAAATGATATTGGGGTTTCTAATATCACTTTTTGCTAAACTGAATAGTTGGCGCGAGAGACACTTCCAAAGTGATAAAACGTGTCCCCCCCCCCCCTGTAACTTCTAAAATCAGATAATGATAAAACTAAAAAAAATATATGATGTACATTACCATGTAAACTTCCACCGAAAATTGGTTTGAACGAGATCTAGTAAGTATAGTTTTTTTTAATACGTCACAAATCGTAAACCGCAATTTACCTTTCATTCAATCAACTCAAATATGAAAATTTTACTTGATGCTACGGAACCCTTCATGGGCGAGACCGACTCGCACTTGACTGGTTTTTTTTTCTTCTATTTACGAACATTTTTTGTTTACTTAATCTAATTACATTGTTTTGTTTGAGTAGCATGGTAGAGTAAACAGTTCATATCCAAACTTGTTTGCCATGTTTCATGAATTTTATAATAGCCTTTTACCCATTTTGACATTTAAAGTAAATGAGAAGACTGGTTTTTGAGAACACACTTTTTCGAGCTCATATTTAAGCCGGGGATCTTCCTAAAGAGCGGACCGTAAAAATAGTGAGTATAACAGGAATAAAGCGTTTCTACAAACTTTCAACCCTACTCCACTAAACGTATGTTGACGGAGACATTAAATATTTACGGGTAGCCCTAATGGAGCGGCAGGGCTGCCCCACATCCGACACTGTGATCGTTCGGAAATAAACGAATTGAACTGCCGGCGCGAAGTTAACAATCTGTCTCGTTTTGAAACGACATTCCATTTTGTTTCGTGTCGCCATTTTGTGTAGAATAAAATGTCACGGTCATTTTATACTAATGCTATTGATAAATACTAGCAAATAGGCTAGAGAGGACTGCGCTCCCTAAGATGAAATTCTGTATATTATCTTAATGAATACCTGAATCCGTGTTTGGTGATCAAAATGGTTTTTATGTGTGTAACTTTGAACTTATAAAATACCACTGTCAAAATAGATCATTCGCATAGTTTAGAAATTCTGGTGATGATGTTATAACTCCTTAGAAAACTCAGTAGAACCAATGAGTACATTTTAATATTACCAGCAAGTAGCTACCTCGGTTGAAGAACCTAATTCCCAATTATTTTTAAAATTTTAACTTGGACCTGGCAACACTACCCTGAATATACATTCGACCAACAATTTTCATGAGCCACATGAGCCACATGAGGGAGCGGGAGAGAACCCTGCCCCCCGAGTTTCGCAGTCTGCGGCGAGGCCGCCGCAGACTCATCTACGCCCGGGACTACCGACCTCCATGATTCGGGCCTGAGGACGGCAGTTGGCCGACTCGCCGTCCTTACAGAAGCAGGCCGTGGCGGAGGCGTGTCGTGTGTGCCCTACACACGACACCGGATAAAACCCGACCCCACCAGGCGAGGCCGAGATCAAAGTCCGCCGGCAACCCTGGGGTTATCCTTTCGAGGGCTTACCCGGGGTGCCCGGCAACGGACACTTGGGAAGGACACCGTGCGGTTTTAGTCGAGACACGACATAACCACCCCCGCTGGCCAGTGGGGGGGTATCCGAAGGGATTTCCGCACGTAAAAAAAGAAAAAAAAAAAGCCACATGAATATTTTAAATACATTATTCATAATTCGCAACGCACTCCAAATCTGGATTTGTACTTCGGTTATCTTATTTCCACACACAACTCCTAATAGTATTTGACATAGTTACCCCCCGTTGAGGTTAACGTTTATATGTAATAATACGTATATAATATATATATCGCAGAGCAGTATCTGAACGCTACGCTTACGAGAATGGCAAGTAATAATTGGCTACTTGACTATCAAGTCCAATCAATTTCTTTTTTATCAAACGGGGCCCTTCCTGGTCGGTCATCGTGTGATGTTTGTTATTTAGAAAATTCATTACTATGTGCAAGGTTTTACACTTAGAAAGGTTTTCCAAAAAAAAGAAAAATCTTAATATAAAAAAAATATAACGTTTGATTTTTTGCTGGTCTAGAAACCTAAAAGTAGTGCACAAAATAACGATTACTTCAAAAAAATTATAAATAGATGAGTTTCAACTTATAATCACGTTCGGTGTTTGAAAATTATAACGGGTTGAACGCTCTTATTATCTTATATAGAAACAGTAAGTCCTATCGAAATTCGTATGAACTAAACAAGAATGACGTCACACTTCATTGATTTAGTATTAGTGGTTAACTACCGAAGCGGGATAAAACCCGACCCCACCTGGCGAGGCCGCGGTGGCGGCCAAAGTCCGCCGGCAACCCTGGGGTTATCCTTTCGAGGGCTTACCCGGGGTGCCCGGCAACGGACACTTGGGGAGGACACCGTGCGGTTTTAGTCGAGACACGACATAACCACCCCCGCTGGCCGGCGGGGGGGTATCCGAAGGGATTTCCGCACGTAAAAAAAGTGGTTAACTGGATGATTAATATACACGATTAAATAAGTGGCATAATTTTGTTACTCGTTTACTATTCTTTATTTAACTCACGTTAAATCATTTATTTCAACTATAGAAAAGTACCCAATTGGTGTAATTTTAGTATATGTCGTATGTGGTAACTTTACTTATAACATGAGTATATGATAATACTAGCTGTTGCCCGCGGCTCCGCCCGCATAGATTTCTGATCCCGTTCCCGCAGCCCATGGGAACCTATTACCGGGATAAAAGTAGCCTATGTGTTATTCCGGACTATAATCTATCCCTGTGCCAAATTTCAGCCAGATCCATTCAGCGGTTTTTTGTGTGAAAGACCAACAAAGATACATACATACATACTCCCAAACTTTCGTGTTTATAATATTAATAGGAAAAGTAGGAATTGGATAAGCATTTAATGTATGTGTATATACTTGAGTGCGTTTATGGTTTGGTTGTGAATATTGTGAAATGTTGTAATGCGATGACAGTTGACAAATGACATTGGCGCCAAAAGAAATATTGCAAATAATTTTAATTAATTAAATCCAAAAATATTCTAAACATCTCTAGTGATTTTTTGAAACTAAATTAGTGTATTAGAAAGTTTTTACAGGGTCGGCAGCGCGAGTGTGATGCCCCTGGTGTTGCATACGTCTTAGGTCATTAGGCCATCGCTTCCCATCAGGTGGAACGTGAGCATGTCTGCCACCTGAGTGGTATAAAAAAAAATACTGTTAGTGTATATCTGTGTCAATATTCTGAGAAACATCGAAATAACCTAGCTGCCACCACGTTTATAGTAATAAATAGTTCCACGCAGATCAATAGATAGTGCTTTCAGGGAGGTTGTGTGGTCTAGTTTTGGTATTAAATAAGGCATGTTATTATTGGCTCATTGCCAACGAATTGAGGTTATGTCTGGCGGTCGGTGAATAATAAAAGTAATAACCCGGGTAGTTTAGCGTTTAGGATAGAATTCATTTATAAAATGGCTGATTGTCAATTACTCTTGTAGAATTTGAAGCAAAATAGCTTCAAAATAGTGTCTAGGTAGCTTAGTTGGTCAGAGTATTCCCACTGTAAGAGACTGGTTGCGGGTTCAAGTCCAGTTTTAGATTTTCTGTTTTTCCGATCTAAATAAAAATTAAATACTAATACTAATTAAATATTAGCTGTTCCCCGCGGCTTCGCCCGTGACATACTTCAATCCACCGTGGCACCTATTTAACCCATGCCTACATGACTGTAATTGATTAGATTTTTTTTTTTTTTTACGTGCGGAAATCCCTTCGGATACCCCCCCGCTCGCCAGCGGGGGTGGTTATGTCGTGTCTCGACTAAAACCGCACGGTGTCCTCCCCAAGTGTACGTTGCCGGGCACCCCGGGTAAGCCCTCGAAAGGCCTCGCCTGGTGGGGTCGGGTTTTATCCCGCTTCGGTGAGTTGGCAGGCGTGTGTAGGACACGACACGCCTCTGCCACGGCCTGCTTCTGTAAGGACGGCGAGTCGGCCAACTGCCGTCCTCAGGCCCCGATCATGGAGGTCGGTAGTCCCGGGCGTAGATGAGTCTGCGGCGTCCTCGCCGCAGACTGCGGAACTCGGGGGCAGGGTTCTTTCCCGCTCCCTCTCCGCCGTCTCTTTCGCGCGCATTACCTGCTCGCAGAAAGAGGCGGCGGCGTGCCACTTGCTCCCGTCGGAGACCACGGCCCTCACTATGGTCTCCAACGAGAGAACGTCCACGCCCAGGACCGCAACGAGATCCCGGCGTATTCGCCAGGATCCTCGCAGTGCTGGCACTGCGGCGTTGTCTCCCGGTGGATGCGCCACAGATACTTACCGAAACACCCGTGTCCGGTAACCATCTGGCACATCCGGTAGGAGAGGTCCCCATGGTCCCTCTCCAACCACTCCTTCATGATCGGTCTCACCGCCGCAATGGTGGATTCCCCCCACCTTGGGTGCTCAAGTCGCACCCTCCATGTCTCCATGAGTTCCCGGTGGAGCTGGGACCGCAGCCCTGATTTCTCGGGGCTCCGGCCTATGGCCCCGCTCCAGCGCCTCCTTGCGCCACTGGTACAGCAGCGCAAGGGCTCTCGCTTCCAGGTCCCATGGAGGGTTCCCGGCTAGGAGACATGCCGCCTCGACGGAGATCGTGCGATACCCCCTGATGACTCTGACGGCCATCGCTTTTAACGAGCTGTTTAATACAGCCACGTTGCGGGCCGCCAGAGTCTCCGCCCATACTGGGGCCCCGTACAGGGCCATGCTTCGCACGATCCCCAGGTACAGTCTCCTAGTGGGGGCGTTGGGTCCCTTAACGTTGGGCATCAGCCGCGATAGCGCGGCCGCAGCGCCCCTCAGTTACGGTAATTGATTAGATTTACCATAATGTGTGGCAATTTGCCCGATTTGTCGACATATATGATTACTGCTCCGCTCTCCTGGATATTAGCGTGATGATATATAGCCTATAGCCTTCCTCGAGAAATATGATATCCAATACAAAAATATTTTTTCAAATCAAATTAGTAGTTCATCAGCTAACTCTTCAGCTTTATCGTATTACTAGCTATTGCCCGCGGCTTCACCCGCGTAGAATTATGATCCCGTTCCCGCTACCCATGGGATCCTATTCCACCACACAACCTATATAAGATACACAATTCCACCATACATCATTTTGTTATATCTCAAAGTGTTTAAGAGGTGTTTACGTTGAAAGCTGCCTGGCGGCTCATTTTTTTCCGACACCTCCAACAAATATCATTGTTTTTTGGCCAATGTATACAAAAAATTGACAAATTATATACTAAAACGTTCCACGAGAACCAAAAGAAGTAGTTTTTGTGTTTATCGTGCACGGACAGACAGACAGACGCAGTGGACGACTTTGTTTTATAATATGTAGTGATAAGCGAAGATTATTAATGAGCATAAGATTATAATAATAATTATTAATTAGTGAAACCTAGTAAAGTGTGGATATGAAAGAAACGTCTGGTACTGATAAGTTACAGCAAGGTCCCGACACTTTCGCTTGAAAAACTGGGAACTGGGAATTTTCTATTTCATTTTCAACAAATCTCAAGTGAGTAAAAACTCAATTGAGATTTGTTTTCTTAGATTTTTCAATGTCTGCCTAAGGCGGACTTTGTAGCTCAATAGCCTGTATGAGTAAGATAATATAATTTGTCAGGTTGGATGGAATACGACACGTCTCTGAACTAGGTCTGCAAGGCGAATCGCTGCTTGCAATGTTGAGCTGAGTGAGACATCGTGAATCAGATTTTGTAAATTTTGAACAGTGATCATTCCTCCGTGCCAAGTCTGATTTTGAAAATTCTTTTTGAAAGTCACAACTCTGGACTTGCTTTCTGAGCGTGTAAAGTTTGGTCACAGTGTCTCGAGCGGTTATTATGTAATTCCATCTGGAATTTTTTTAACGGTGATCATTCCTCTGTAGTAGCATTAATTTTTTCAAAATATATCCATAAACCTTCCTCTGATTGACCTCTTTAATCATGCCAAATTTGGTTCTGATTGGATTAGTAGTTTAGGAGGAGACCTGTGACAGAAAATCCTGAAGTCTGGTATGAGGAGCTTTCGCTCGACTTCGTCTCACTCAGCTCAATAAACATTCGATTTCTTCCGCAGATGCTGCATATTTCAGGGTGCTTATACATTGCCACACCGAACGTTCCCGGTGGGCCAAGGTAGAAGCATCTATTTTTCAGTACTAAGGTAGGTACAATGTGGATGGGGTGCGACTGGTTGGATCACCTCCAAGTTTGGTGCACCTTGGGCAACGTGGGCGATGACGCATCATTGATTTAGTCGGTTCAAGCCCGACATAACCGCCCCTGCTGGTCGACGGGGGGGTATCCGAAGGGATTTCCGCACGAAAAAAAAAAGGTACAATGTGGATAAAATACCTATTTCATTAACTCCATCTTCCGAGTCTTCTCCCAACTCAGTTGGGGTCGAATTCCAGTCTAACTACGAAGCGGCCGAACTTCGATATTTTCCGTAAAGCGGCTGCCATCTCCACAACCCATTGGCGATATTGAAATTCTGTAGTTACCATTTGTCGAATTTTTTAGGATACCCGTCATGACTACACAGGCGAGGCCGCGGTGGCGGCCAAAGTCCGCCGGTATCCCTGGGGTTACCTTTCAAGGGCTTACCCGGGGTGCCCGGCAATGGACATTTGGGAAGAACACCGTGTGGTTTTAGTCGGTCCGATTCCGACACGCCCACCCCATCGTCGGCACCGATGGTATCAAGAACAACCCCCGTCATGACTGCCATAGATGTTTGTATGGAGATCGGGACTAACGGCGTAACGTGCTCTCCGAGGCACAGAGGGGTCTCGATGTGTCAGAAGAATGGTCACCCATCCTAAAACTGCCTTGGTTAGTGTTGCATAATTTTGCAATGTGTTAATCTGCTCGGTTGCCACATGACCACCCCCGCTTGCCGGCAGGGGGGTATCCGGGATTACCGCACGAAGTAAAATCCCACGAACCTCTCATTACCTATTTCATCCTCTTATATCATTGAGCCTATTTCATTTAATATTTCTCTATAAAAAAACCGGCCAAGTGCGAGTCAGACTCGCACACCGAGGGTTCCGTAAAATTGATGTAACTAAAAATTTACGGTTTTCGCAATTTTTCCTTTATCTGTACTATAAGAAGTTACTTCGTACCAAATTTCAAGATTCTAAGTTCCCGGGAAGTACCCTGTAGGTTTTGATTCCCGTGCGAGTTTCGAAAATTTGCGGAAATTTGCGGCATAAACGGCTGTATCTTTTAATTGCTTAGGCTTACAAGTTCGATTTTTTCACAGCTCCAAGGGACAGTAGAACTGAGTATTAGATATAAATTTCAGTTTGATACCTCCACGCGTTCCTGAGAAAAACGGTCTTGACAGACAGACGGACGGACGAAGTGATCCTATAAGGGTTCCGTTTTTTCCTTTTGAGGTACGGAACCCTAAAAATACCAAGGATTATCCAACAAAGGATGAATTATTAAGGCTAAGCGCGTTGGCAAATGGATTCATATACAAGTAAAACAGATCTTACGCGTAAAGAAGATATTATGTTGTAAAATGCTATCGCCGCTGTATTCTTATACAGAAAAGGCAAACCGTCTTCGGTTCGACTTTTCCTTTGATATGAGCAGATTGAGCATCCTTTGACGCGGACGATGTTTTTGAGAATATAAACAAACTGTTTTTAAGTAATATAATCTTATTAGTCTATGCCTGAAGTATTTTATTGTTCAATGCTGCCACATATTAGAAATTCCGCCATGTCCTAAGGTAGATTTTAGCATTGCGTGTTTATTTTCTGCTCTTTTCATTCGTTACAAAAGTTGTGAGCGAGTCGGATCGGAAAAACTATCGTAGGACTGTATCCCCTATAATCCCATATAAATTGCCATTCACTTTTCTATATTCACGGAACGTATCCCCTGCTAATTAACTTTTTACTGTATTCTAAATGGGGTTTGAGGTTGCGTTAACTTTTTAACTGGTTCTACAACATAACAGTCAATTTATCAAAGTAATGATTGGTGTCAACTCTTTCTTCTGACTTTAATATCTTCAAAATCTGGGAAAGAAACTTCCACTCCCCCTTTCTTACCCATTTGTATTTTCCTCCCCTAACTCTTTGCACTTCATTTGATTAATGACGCCTCCAGGGCAATCGTTGTTCCGGTAAAGCTTTTAAATTTGATTGGCCCTGCCTATTTATGGACGAGTAATAAAAGAGCTACAATGATAAAAGATTCCCGAGGTCTCCATGGTTCTGTTGACTTTATATTTTGTGAAACACATGTAAATGAAAAAGATATGTCACGAGTATATCCCCGAAGGAAAGACTATACATTTCATAATTTGTATTTTTTTTAATGAATGGACCCGACTCTTTGAATTGTGTTTCTGTATGTAGGTATGTGTAAGTCAGTGAGTTTGTTATTTCTTCAAGCTGAAACGACGGACGGATATGGAAGGAAGATAGCTTAAGTTTATTTACTTATTTAAACTTTTTGCACAAATAATAAAATGATTGTACAAAGGCGGATTTAATGTCGTAGACATTTTCTACCAGTCAACCATTGGATGATGAAGAGATAAGTCAATTGAAATAAAACTATTTTTAACGGATTCTATCGCGATTCATTTGATTTTACATTTTACATTGATCCTGACGTTTCGGTTGCTTTTCAGCAGCCATGGTCACGGGGAGCACTAGCTACTCGAAGGATAAGGTCTAGATTGGTACAAATATTAAACTTTATACTAAAAAATTTAATACTGATTATATCCTGATCATTAACCAGAATTACAACATGAAAGGCATCAACTGCCAAAATGGGGGGTATAAAATTGAAATTTTACTTTCGGTTCCGACTCTGAGTTGTTCAATCGGTCAGTCAGGACAAGTACCTAAATGATTATAGTATGAATAGGTGATTTTTGTTGGTGTACAATAAAGAATTAATTATCTATATAGACGGCATCCAGTTTCCAATAATTTATATTTAATAATTTTACCCATCTACCCTATTGCGTACAAATAATCTGTATGCGCTCACTATAATCTGTTTACCCCGGGGCCGCGGGGAGCTCCCGAAGTAAATTACGTTACACAGAAATAAACCGGTTTATTTTGGGACGTGACTACCTTACAAAAAAAAAGATTAGGCTTAATACGTTTCATTTATCTTCTATTTTTATTTATTTATGACTGGCAAATCATCATCATAATTTTAGCATTAGCATGAGAGAAAGCTATCTTATCATGACTTTTAAGGGAGCAACTCCAAATGGTCAATCCCGTGTATTATTGAACAGTGAGAGTCCGGCTATGATCGGCTTGCTTCCGTTCAAGATTCAAGATTAATTTATTTGCATAAACATGTTTTTATTATATATTTATTTAACCAACTTATACTTATAGTTATCCATACATATAAGTTATAAGTCGCATTTTTTTTTTCTAAAATTTGTATTGAACTGAAGACTTCAGTTAAATTCACAATCATTTTTGATTTTCCATTTCAACTGCATCAAAAAGTCGCATAATGAAAACCGCGTATCCCCAAATTTCCTTAACACGGGGTAGCGTAAGTCGGGGTATTACTGTAGCTAAAACCGAAGTTAGATTTTTAATACTGAAAAAAACATAGATGCTTTAACTACTCTGTAAAGGTATCCAAAGTCCGATGTGCGGTAGAGAGAAGGCTCTACGAAACCCAAGCAAGCTGATATGGTCTAAGACTTCAGTCTTGGCTGCCCGAAGTCACGTATTTTCTCAAGAATAAAATGTATGGGACAATGTAGTATAGACATTCTAGCTTGTCCCGGCTTGTCCAGTGTGTTTTTATTTTAGTAAATCAATGGGTTTGCTTCCTGGCCAACCCGATTTTGATGAAAAATAAATAACATAACATAACATAACATAACATAACATAACATAACATAACATAACATAACATAACATAACATAACATAACATAACATAACATAACATAACATAACATAACATAACATAACATAACATAACATAACATAACATAACATAACATAACATAACATAACATAACATAACATAACATAACATAACATAACATAACATAACATAACATAACATAACATAACATAACATAACATAACATAACATAACATAACATAACATAACATAACATAACATAACATAACATAACATAACATAACATAACATAACATAACATAACATAACATAACATAACATAACATAACATAACATAACATAACATAACATAACATAACATAACATAACATAACATAACATAACATAACATAACATAACATAACATAACATAACATAACATAACATAACATAACATAACATAACATAACATAACATAACATAACATAACATAACATAACATAACATAACATAACATAACATAACATAACATAACATCACGCCTGTATCCCCGAAGGGGTAGGCAGAGGTGTATTACACCCACGTTTCGCCAGTTATGTTTAGTTCCCAATGTAATAGGGGGCGAGCCTATTGCCATCTGCCGGGCACATTACTAAGCGAGCAATAATCAACATTTTTAATACACACATAACTTCGAAAAGTCAGAGGTGTGTGCCCGGGGCGACTGGGGATCGAACTCGACACCTCGTCTCGGTAGTCTGTTACGTACACCACTGGGCTATCGCCGCATACAAAATAAATCTGCATCATTTGGATTTTGGAAAATCAATATAATTAGTCAGAAATCAAATCCGTTGATTTTAGAAAAAAATACACCCTGTGTTCGAACGAATTCGGGGAAGTTATAACGTACAGAGACAATACTGTTATAACGATCAGTCAAAAGGTATATGTTAGATTGAACTGTAGTATGTATGTAAATTAGTACAATCTCAAATCACGCGTTCATTTCATGGTTACTCTACTGTCGGGCGCATCCCCATATAATGTTGCTTTCCCTAAACTGGCAGACGGAACGACCACTGACACCAATACAGTCCTATAGATTTAGGACAATGCAGTCGCTTAATTGTCGCCTTAAATAATTGCTGACCATACATTTTATTACTGCTGAGTTTCTCGCTACCTATAAATATGTCTATTTATAGCAAATTCGTGTTAACTATGGGATATCCTTAAAGTATCAAATTCAACTGTAGTTTAGTTCATAAGTATCCTAAAGTGGACGACCAATGTGGTGTAGTGGTAAAGCATTTGTCAGCTAAATCAGAGGTCACGAAGTTCAATTCCCGCTCAGTGCAAATATTTGTATGCAGGAATATGTAATTATTCGCATTGGTCTAGCTGTTCCTACGTATAATATTTATGGATTTACAAAGAAGAGTATCTAAGTATGATTATAAATCATAAAGAATTGTAGGTATTTCTGTTTCTGCGCGAGCGCGCCCGCGAGAGATTTAGTACTCTCCCCGTCTCCCGGCCCGCCGAGCCCCCAACATGCTCGCCGCGCGTCGCAGGCAACTCAGGCGCCGAAGGTCGCTTAACGTCCTCCGTCTTCCATGATCGCAGGCCTGGGGGTGGCAGGTGAGGCCGCCTGTCCCCCAGCAGAAGCAGGCCGGGGGGGGGGACCACGGTGTCTCCGTCTTGCCCCGGTTTGGGGAGGGGGCGCTAGTCGCCACGCCGCCGTACCGGCCTGCTTCTGCTGGGGTGACAGGCGGCCTCACCTGCCACCCCTGGTTTCGTTGTACCTCACATCGAAATAAATTCTTCCCGGTTCTTTAATACATATGATAGCGTAATGATATCTATATCTATACTAATATTATAAATAGGAAAGATTTGTATGTAAGTATGTTTGTAACGAATTGGCTCTAAAAGTACTGGACCGATTTTAAAAATTATTTCACCTTTGGAACGGCACATTATCACTGATTAATACAGGCTATTTTAATTGCAAGATAAGAATAAGGATCCATACTGATACTACAATAGTGTTACCGAAGGTGTAAAAAAAATGCCCATAAATATCTTTCCTCGCATACGCTGCGAAAACGATTAATTATAGAACAAAAAAATGTTCCACAATATTAAAGAACATATCAATATCTACAAAAAATGTCGCAATAGCATGTATCTAACTATTGTAGTTATGCCACTATAACTACTTTTAACATTTTAAAATTAAATAGAAATTCCGACCAAAATCAGACCAAGTTGGTAAATTAAAGTTTGTGATTAATACCAAAGATGGATACACGCAACCTTTAAAGTATAATGTGGGTTTGTTCCAAGGTTGCTGTTCATCCCCTATAGTTTTCAATATAGTAATAAATATTTTAATAGACAACATTTCCACACACGACAAGAAGTGGTGGTAAGTCCAGAAGCGTAAAGGAGGTGTCTTAGAAACAGTTTTTTGGAATCAAACGCTAAAATGCATGAAATGATATTCCTACCGTCGTAAAGGTAAAGAAATGCTTTATATTGTTATACAATTCGAAACACGATTAGAGTGATTTGCCTCGATAGAAAAAGATCGTGAATATCGTAAAAAATCGTAATTTTGTTAGAATGAAACAATTTTACGGCGATTGTAAAGAAAAAACAAGTGCAAAATTTATATTTTCATAAACCTTACATCAAATCCCATATGGTAGTACAGATGGTTTTCTCTTATATAGAAGTTAATTATTTTATCTATATAAAACATAGCGCTCGCGTGCGAGCTCAGTCGGCCGCGGGGCCTCGCCGCGAGTAGACACGTACTGCTTCGTCGCGCTCGCTCGCTATTGCATTTTGATGTAAAATGGGCAATAAAAGCCTTAGAGGAAGGACAATTTCCCGTTAGCGGAAAAGCAGGATCGCCCAAAACAATCTATCTCAGTGAGTATCAACGTACCACATAATTATATTTGTTATTTTCTTAGTGCGAGTGGATATGCTAATAAAGGTCACCGTACACTTGACCGGATATCGGCATTGTTTTGTGTCGATACCATTTTATTATCTCAGTATGAGTGGGAATGACAAGACCATCTTCACATTATAAGAAATGTAAAGTGACACGTATTAGATCTATTGAAAAAGTTTAATATATATAAAATAATAGTGATAGTAAATTATTGCACCAAATATTCCTGGCTCCTGGACCCGCCAGGAACGGTGGGAACCAGGAACAGTGGGAGTGAAGACCAACCCTTCACGAAGGATAGTTGAGAAGATGACGTTTCTAGATTAGAATTATTGTGTCTTATCGGACATCAGAAAGAATTTCTTGTAATGTGCACGGTCTCATACAACCACCAATCTAACTGGATTTCTTGTGTCTGACAAGAAAAAAATCTTATAGAGTGAAAATGGTTTAAGGGTATATACGTGAATCTTTTGTTATGGTGATTTGAATAGGTATTTGGAAATTACTTATGTTTGATAAACTGAAAAAAAAATTAGAAGACTTACTATTTTGCAGATTACGAGCATTGGCTGAGCAAACAAATTCGAAAAAACTGAGTTCAGAGACAGCGTAAGGCATAACCATTTATCAAATCATAAATTGCAGTTGTCGAGTGGGAATAAACATTATGAAGTAATTTTTTTTAAGAAATGATAATAAGTACCTACTTACATTGCAGAACTCCATCATTACTAGACCAAAGTGCACCAACGGAACTGACTCTTGTGTATGCTGACCTATTATCAGCCACTTCTAATGCCTTACGTTCAGAAACTCCATTACAGTGAGTGTCAAAGCTATTTATTTTACAACTTATATTTATTAATTATATTCATTCGTTGGTGGCTGAACTCCTCCGTATCTTGACCAAATTTACTGCGGTGCTAGTGTGGACACTGAGGAGTAGTAGTAGTAGTAGTAAATCTCTTTATTGTATGTACACAAGAATACTCCATACATAATATAAGCTGGTACAGTTTTGAGGCATATACAATTGGCGGCCTTATCGCACAGGGCAATCTCTTATAGGCAACCATTGGATGGAGAAAAAACAGTTAATAGAAGATATAGGGCAGTTTCTGGTGTACTCTGACATTTAAATTTAAAATTATAAATATATAAATTTATCACTATACATATAATATATACTGGAACAGTACCTATTTTTAGGTACATCATACATACAATATATACTTATAATTAAGGCATAGTTTAGAATAAATAAGGAAGACGTAGAGAGAGTAGGAGAAAAATTAATGACTATGGTTCCTGTAGATAGTAGGCCGTGACTAAGTTTTTAAAGACTGACAGCGATTGCGCACGTCTTATGGCCACAGGTAAGGCATTCCACAATCGAACAGCTTGAACAGTAAAGGACTTATCCATGAACTTTGTGGAGTGTGCTGCATGCATTTTCAGCCTCAGATTCTCTGACGATCTTAAGGACCTTGAATGTGTGTCACAGAGGAAATTAAAGCGTTCTTTTAAGTAGACTGGGAGGAGTGTTTTGAAGATGGTTCATGGCCGATGTACCATTGAGGAATAATCAACGAAAAACAGTTTCACGAGCGCGCGGCCTTAGCTAAGCGTGCGACCGTAGTAAGACTTCTTATTTTCAAGTAAGAGTCCTGCTCGCTCAGCTCAATTTATTTCAGTCGCACCCTATGTACTGAATACGTAGTATAGTTATTAGTACATACATAGTTATTAGTACATACAACATAGTAATTAAATAATAATTGAGAGATTTGTAATATGCATTTTTACCTTTCAGGTCCATAGATAATATTGACTGTGAACTTGTCATCTTCCTGAAGATACATCGAACTTTGAGGAAATTACTGGCAGGAGAATAGTGGACATCGGCTATTTTTTGAAACAATTAAAAGAAATGGAGCATGAATTTGTATTTAAATGCAACTACAGTCATTTAAATTTACTACGGGATTATTTTATATATATATTAAACTTTTTCAATAAATCTAATAAGTGTCACTTTATTTTGGAACTCTCTTTTTACGTTTTAGAAAAAATTGAAATAAAAGCATTAAAATAAATAAATAACTTAGATTTTTTAGTCCGCTATACCTACATTGGTTTGTATGAAATTGAACCCAAAATTTGTGGCAATCAACTGACTTTCGACGACTTGCGGAAGACAAGAATTTTCCTGGATGCATTCACATTATAAGAAATATCTGATCAGACATTTCTAATCGGTCACAACAAATTGTCTTATAGTGTGAAGATGGTCTAATTGATTTCATTAAAAAAAAAAGTCAGAATTACTTTTCTTGTGTAAATTACATACTTATAATACATATAGAAACGTGTATTAAAGACCAGAAACAAATATCTGTGGTTCACACAAATATTTAGTCCCAGCGGGAATCGTACCCGTATCCTCCTGCATCGTAAGCTGGCGCTCGCCCGACCACGCTACAGAGGCTGTTACGTACGTACAAATATACGGTGATCATTTCACTTCTACTCATACTGGTGAAAAATAAATTGGTATCTTTACATAACAATACCGATATTACCGATACCCGGTCAAATGTACGTTGACCTTCAATTTCACGTCAACTCATCATACTGATGAAAAAGAAATTGGTATTCGTAAAAGACAATACCGATAGCCGGTCAAGTGTATGGTGACCCTTATGGTCCGCGAACATAAAACGCGGGGGGAAGATGGTTGCCCCGCGCATGCTCTCACCGCACTTCATACCTCACCCCCTCACAAACGCGATGAACGTGTTCCCACTTCATCTTAAGCTAAACGGTAAATATACGGAGTGTATCCTCGCATTCGCGGACGATTTGGCAATACTGACTCGTAACCCAAAGCAGTGGCAGGACCTACTGCGTAGAGCAGACGATTTCTGTACATGGACAGATGGAATGAGAGCAAAACCTAGCAAATGCTACTGTCTATGTCTGGGTAGGCGGGGTACCAGGTATACTTCATATGACCCAGGGTTTAGTATAGGCGGGGACAACGTTTCAACTATATCTGAAACCGTGCCTTTTAAATTCCTCGGAAGAAAGATTGACAACAGAGGTTGCACTCCAGCTTTGGACGAATTAATTGATAGTTTCATTATCGATTAAGTAACAGTTTATTTATGTATTTATGTATTATTTTGTGAAACATAAGTATTACAAAAGATCTTCATATCAAATATCAGTGCACTATGTCCTACCATTAAACATGGTGTACAAATTAAATTTAAAGTATGGTTAGTATTGGACTTAAAGAATATGGTTAGTAGCTACATATCATTCATTCAATTATTGTTTTATTTCTATCACAATTCATAATGATTAATAACCTTTATCTGTGACTTTATTCATATTTTTAACTTGTCTAATTTAAAGTCATGAGAAATTATAATAATAGAAGGTTTGAATATCAAAGTAATAAAATGTAAAATTTAAAATAATGCACTTCAACAATAACAGTAAAAATATTAATATTTCCATAATGTCATCAATAATAATAATGTCATCAATATAATAGGAGATTTGAATGTCAACGTAAAATAATTTAAGATAAAAAAATAATGCATTTCAATAATAACAGTAAAATATTAATATTTCCATAATGCCATCAATAAAAATAATTAAATAATAGGAGTTCGAATGTCAATGTAAAATAATGTCAATCTAAAAATACATACCTAAAGCTCAATCATAATAGTAATATTAAAATTTCTCATTCACGTACTCATTAATAGAATAGTATGCTTTTTCTAACAGTAATGTGAGTAGTTTGTTTTTAAATTCTTGTATATCTAAAGTCGAGCTAATAGACTTAGGCAACTTATTGTAAATTGTAGGTGCCATGCAGAACACACTTTTCTGATACATAGTTGTTTTACAAGCTACCACATGTAATGTTCCTAATCTGCGGCTACTAGTCACTTGCGAGAATTTCGACCAATTACGTTTTACAAACATGCACATCTCAAAAATATACATAGATGGCATTGTCAACAATTTCAGTCTTAAGAAATGTGGCTTACAAGTATCGGTAGTGTGTAAGTTACAAATCGCTCTGATGCATCGTTTCTGTGCCTTAAATACTAACTCTTTGCCGACTGCATTCCCCCAGAATATAATCCCGTATCTTAAGGTGAATGCAACTAGCCCATGGTATGCTGTAAGGACGGTATCTTGGTTTGCGGTTTTATTTAGCATATATAAAGCATATGCATGCTGATTAAATTTTCCGCATATTTTTGCGATTTGTTCCTTCCACTCTAACGTGCTTTCTATCTGTAGCCCAAGAAATTTCGTAACTGTTGCTTCGTGTATTGTAATATTGTTATGTTTAATATATAAGTGTGAATGTTCATTTATATTTCTTCCAAAATTCATTACTGTTGTTTTTTCAGTATTCAATTTTAAGTTTTGCGCTTTAAGCCAAGTAGCAAGAGAATAAATACTGCTATTGATATCAGATTCAATTAAATTGAGATTAGGCTTATCAAATACAACCGTAGTGTCATCAGCAAACATTACCATTGAAGATGTTGTAGCTGAAGGGAAGTCATTGATATAAATGTTAAATAATAATGGGCCTAATGTACTTCCTTGCGGGACTCCGTAGACGATACTTCTCACGTCAGACTGATATTGATGGTCAGTTCTAGATTTATAACTTATCCTATTAATTATGGTCAATTGTTGTCGATTTGTTAGGAATGATTCAATTAAACTGGATACGTTTCCCCTAATTCCGTATGCATTCAACTTGTTCATAAGAATTTTGTGATCCACATAGTCAAACGCTTTCGTCAAATCCATATAAAGAGCTGCTACAGGTAAACGTCTATCAACTCTTGCCATAACCATATTCAAAAAGTCATATATGGCTACATCAACACACCTATTTTTTCTGAACCCCTTTTGTTGGTCAGCAAAAAGATGATTTGTTTCGAAGAAATTGTTGACACTGTCATAAATGACTCTCTCAAAGATTTTTGAAAAGATTGGGACTAGAGCAATTGGTCTATAACAAGATACATCTTCCATGTTACCTTTTTTGAAAAGTAGTTTTATTATAGTCTTTTTTAATTTATCAGGAAATAAGCCATTTAAAAAACAATAAATATTTGTAATTCTGTGAATATCCTGTGGTACAGTTGGTTGCATAAACATCGAGAAAGGTGTTCCGTAGATACTAGAATTGGTATCGCTTGCACTTTTAATTGGTTCTACTTGGTCAGCATAGAAATTATTAAATGCTTGCGCAATTGCCATGGGATCTGTTACCGACTGATTATTAACTTTATTCGCCTAACACCTTCAGACGGGAACTAACTTTACTATTAACTTTATTCTTATTAGTTAATTTCCAGGTAGCCTTGCATTTATTTTTAGAAGAGCGCACATATTCATTATTTTGATGTTTTTGCGTTAGGTTAACAATTTTTTTGAGTCTACGAGATAAATTTTGAAAAATTTCTTTATTAAGCTCGGTAGGGCATCGTCTATATGTCCACAAGAGTTCTCGTTTTCTTTTACTGCACACCCTAGTGCCACTACTTACCCACTTGGGCTTTATTTTTGTAGAGTTTTTGATCTTAATTCTAGGAAAACACACATTATACAAATACAGAAATAGCTCGTGAAAGATATCAAAAGCACGATTACAATCTGTTTCTTGATATACCTCAGCGAAACTGATACCCTTAAGGCAATTAACAAACTTATCTATGTTATTATTACAGTAGTTACGTTTTTCGGAAAACCAGTAATCAAGTCTGCATGTTTTTTTGACAGGACAGTGTAGTAATTGTGCAGTATGGTCTGATACAGCCAGTTCCAGTACTTCCGCTTTACATCCACGTAAATTATGTGCAAAGTTATCTAGACAAGTTCCGGTGCTCAAGCGAGTAAACCGGAGATGGCCCAGGGTCAGTCGGGGTGCGAGGGATATGCTCTATGGGCAACCTTACACTCCGGCGTCTGTAGACCCGAGACGGCGTGCGGTTTTAGTCGGTTCAAGCCCGACATAACCGCCCCCGCTGGCCGGCGGGGGGGTATCCGAGGGGATTTCCGCACGAAAAAAAAAAAAAAAAAAAAAGGTACTTTTATTTCGCATTTTAAGTTGAGCCCCTGAAGTACTTGACTAAATTGCTGCGAACAAATTGTTTTTTTCAAAATGTCAACGTTAAAATCCCCCCATAATACCATATTTTTGTTACTATTAAATGGAAACAATGTATGAACTCGGTATAGCACATCAAGGAATTCATTAAATTTACTTCTTACATTTTCTCTTTGTGGAGGTCTATAAATACATAAAAGTATGATGTTATGATCCACAAGTTCTATACTACAGCATTCAATTATACCCATCACACTACACGGCGGCACACTTGCCATAGATTTATATCTAAAAGGTAGACCAACAACCAATAAGTAATGTTAAAAAAGCTTGAATCTATGGCAATTATTTAACCTCGCGACTTAACTGGCCGTTTCTAATATATGATATAAACCAGAGCCTCCTCAAAAAACTAGATGCGAGTGTCACGAAGACACTGAAGTCGTGGCTAGGGCTAGCTCAGTCGGCCGACCCGTCGGCACTATATAGATCCGCGAATAATTTTGGAATGACGCTTAAGAAGCCATCAGAACTCTATAAACACCTAAGAATAACCTAACTAAAATGCACGTCTTATCGGAATCTAAAGACGAAATAGTAAAAGTCCTTCCAAAAGATAAAAATGCATCGGAGCTCGAATCACGCCTCCAGTTCCATAAAAGATTCATGATAGGCTCGCAGACTGGTAGAGTAGGTCTAGGTAATATTCAGAGACAAACAGATAAAGAAATAACAAAATCTTTTCTTCAAGCAGACGAAAACAACACCTATAAGG
Source organism: Cybosia mesomella (assembly GCA_946251805.1). Taxonomy (NCBI): domain Eukaryota; kingdom Metazoa; phylum Arthropoda; class Insecta; order Lepidoptera; family Erebidae; genus Cybosia; species Cybosia mesomella. The sequence goes on from OX276413.1 coordinate 4,383,064, forward strand.
TGCACGCAACGAACCTAGAAATGCAAAACGAATGGTTGACCCTAGGTGAATTTTGTATTCCCATAGCCTTAAAATGGCGTACCATAATATACGACTGGTCACCGGCCTTACTTAAATTTTACCTAAATGCATTCCAGTTGACCCTCCCCGACCAAAGCAATCTGGTCAGATGGGGAAAAGCCACAGATAAAACATGAAACTCATGTGGTGAAGCAACTGGTACGGCTAGGCACCTACTAGTGGGTTGTAAAACGCTATTAGACCGGGGTCATTACTCGCGCCGTCATGATAAGGTATTAGAAATCATACGTGAGGCTGTAAGTTTGGCGGTAGCTAGAGCGAAAAAAGGATTAACCACAAACCAAAGAAATGACATTGTGTTTGTAAAGGAAGGCTGCTCAAAGAAACCACCTCAAAAGCCATATTCAATTTTGATAGCTGCCGTTGACTGGACAATACTCGTAGACACGTATGAGAAGCACTATAGGATACCGGAGGATGTCTGTGCCTCATCATCCAGACCCGACATATTACTTTTTTCACGATCGCATAAGCGTGCAGTGCTTGTAGAACTCACAGTACCGTGGGAAACTAATATACCTAAAGACCACGCTATAAAGACAAACAAATACTTTGTTTTGACTAACGAGTTAACCAAAAACGGCTACATGGTTAAACTCTACGCCGTAGAAGTAGGAGCAAGGGGAATTCCAGTTAAATCCCTGTACAACTTACTTAAAGACCTCGGATTGCCAAGAGCTTCAGTAAGCTCTTTACTAACACGTATATCAAAAGCGGCATTGTTAGGACCTTACCAAATTTGGATAGGTAGGGGGGGGGACACTACTGACGGTGGAGGTGAGCGCTGATGCATCGCATGGTGGCCACCCTAAACCTACATCTGGGTCGCAAGTCCCAGTCGCTGTCATGGTGTTCCTCTCTGTACCACGCTATGGACCCGGCGACCGCACGGTGAATACATGGAGTGCTAGTTAGTTTATTAAAATCGGACATTCTATTCGAAAGATATTACGAGTTTAATAAAATTGAAATGAAATTAATTCGCCGCCGTCGCTACGCCGCCGCTGCCGTGACGCGCCGTAGCCCGGGGCCGGAGTGCAGGAGACTGTCATGCCCGCACACAGGGCGCACATCTATGAAATAGGTAGTCGCGCGGCTCCGTACGCAGCGGATATAACCAACGTTGATGCTTATAACCAAAAGTTCTTATTAGAACTACATATTTCAACGTTCCAATTAAAAACTTTTTTTATAACTATTTCAACCTCCCAATTAAAAAGTTCGTTTCAGAAGTATTTGAACCTTCCGATTAAAAAGTTATTTTCAGAACTACCTACTTATAAATTAGTTTATTCAAACTTTTTTATAAAAAGAAACTAACAATATGCCTAGAAAAATAAAGTCGCAGCTATCTCAAAATAGTTCCCAAGCGAGATTAGCAAAAATACGTCGTATCGGAGAATCTTCTGAAAATTCAGATCGTCTCGCAAGTCAGAGAGAGTACGTATCGCAGGCGCGAACCAGAGAATCTAGCGCCGAACGTTCGCAGCGCCTTGCTGAAAACTGGGCCAGAATCTCACGGGCACGCGTAAGGGAATCTAGCGCTGGACACTCGCAGCGCCTCGCTGAGAATAGAGTTAGAAACTCGCAAACGAGTGCAGGGGAATCTAGCGCGGAACGCTCGCAGCGGCTTATGGCACAGAGAGATAGGCAACAGTCGTTAAGAAGGCGCAATAGAATATTAGCCCATAGTAATAGATCGGCATTCAGCTACGATCCACAAATTGATTATGCTCATCAGAACAGCATCCTAATCGGAGCAAGTAATAATATTTATAAATAAGTACCTACTTATAGGCATACATTCTCTCATATTAACAGACACAATTGCTTTCTTAATCACTACATATTAGTAATACACACTGTACAGACTGTACAGTAATAGTAGTAGGTATATAATGTAACTGGGGTGTGTGTTGGGTAACCTCCTCGAGTGTCGCTCCGATTCCGATCCCGCTGCAGTCCGGGGGGAACGGAATCAGAGCGGCCGGTACACCCTGGGCGGCGGTCAATGGCTTCCCCTTCACCCCTTCATAGGGTTGGCATTGATCGTCGGCCAATACCCAACGTGGCGGGAACACATCGCTCTCCGTACTCCTCTGCTTTCAGAGGAGACAGGATGAGCGATGCTGTTAGTGGTGAGATGGCCCAGGGTCAGTCGAGGTGCGAGTGATATGCTCTATGGGTAACCTTACACCCCGGCGTCTGAAGACCCGAGACGGCGTGCGGTTTTAGTCGGTGCAAGCCCGACATAACCGCCCCCGCTGGCCGGCGGGGGGGTATCCGAAGGGATTTCCGCACGATAAAAAAAAAAAAAAAAAGGTATATAATGTAACTAATTATTATTAGTATACCTATACTCTAAACCTCAGTGAAATGTTTTTAAAAATTACCCGTTCATATCATTTATTCTGTTATCATTTTGTTTTCAACCATCATGTCCCGTACCCAAAGGGAACCAGCGATGCCAAAATGTTTAAAAAATGAATGTCCACCCGTACGAAGCCGGGACGGGCTTAGAGTCCCTAATCATAACATAACATACATAACATAACATAACTAAACGTCTGTATCCCCGAAGGGGTAGGCAGAGGTGTATTACACACCCACGATTCGCCAGTTATGTTAAGGTCCCAATGTAATAAGGGGCAAGCCTATTGCCATCTACCGGGCACATTATTAAGCGAGCGGTAATTAACATTTATTAATGCACACATAACTATGAAAAGTCAGAGGTGTGTGCCCGGGGCGACCGGGGATCGAACTCGAGATCTCGTCTCAGTAGTCCGTTACGCCACTAGGCTATCGTCGCTTCCACTAGGCATAGCCGGGTAGGGGGATTGTGGTCGCAGCACTAGTGGGACCAGTGGGTGTCACGCGGTGCTGCGACGACAATCCTCTTCTGATGAGGCCGTCAAGCTGAGTGCCACCATTCTTAACATGGTACGTGTATGTAATGGTGACCCTCTTTCCTGAGACTTTACCTTCAGCTTACCATCAGGCGAGGTGAAGTCAAATTGACGTGTCCTAAATATATAATACCATTGAAATAAAACTATTTTGAACGGATTGTATCGCGATTTATTTGATGTTATTAAATTAATAAATAATTATTGTAAAAAACATCAAATAAATCGCGATAGAATCCGTGACATTCGCATAAACTTCCGACAGTATCATGTTCACAATACCATGTCAAAAGTAAATAAGCCATTGAGTTTCTAAATAAATAAATAAACAAATGGTTTGACGAATAAATACACAAACAGAACTACAGAATACACAATAGTTTGACATAACCGAACACTTCCATCCAACCGCATCCAACACTACTGCTAAATTAGTTCAACAACTCACACATACTAAACATACGGCCGTTTACACACAGTAAACAACCCTTATTATGCACAAATATTACAATACATGAACACAATCCAGTGATATTAGGTCGTTGCATATGAATGGCACGCCGCAATAGCGGCGGTAAGGCCCATCATGGAGGATTGGCTAGAGGTTTGGCGCAGGTGGTCTCAGGGAAGGGGTGCTTCGGGGATCACCTGCATCGGATCAGGAAAGAGCCAACGCCTGAGTGTCATCACTGCGACGCTAGCGAGGACTCAGGGCTGCACATGCTGGCGGACTGCCCGGCGTGGGAGGCGCCGAGGCGTGACCTCGTGGCAGCCATCTGGGTGGGAGTCCTCTCGCTCGGCAGCATGATTGCGGCAATGGTGCTGAGCGCGAGCGCGTGGGCCACCGCCACCTCCTTCTGCGAGCATGTAATGCTCGCGAAGGAGATGGCGGAGTGCGCCCGGGAGAGGTTTAGAACTCTCCCGGCCCGCCGAGCCCGCAACATGCTCGCAGCGCGTCGCAGCGCGTCGCAGGCGACTCAGGCGCCGGGGGTCGCTTAACGACCTCCGTCCTCCATGAGGCCTGGGGGTGGCAGGTGAGGCCGCATGTCACCCCAGCAGAAGCAGGCCGGGACGGTGGGGCGACTAGCGCCCCTCCCCCAAACCGGAGCAAGACGGGGACACCGTGGTTTCCAAACCCTAGGGGCCATCTCGAAACCGGAGATGACCCAGGGTCAGTCCGGGTGCGAGGGAAATGTTCTATGGGCAACCTTACACCCCGGCGTCTGAAGGCCCGAGACGGCGTGCGGTTTTAGTCGGTTCAAGCCCGATATAACCGCCCCCGCTAGCCGGCGGGGGGGTATCCGAAGGGATTTCCGCACGAAAAAATAAAATAAAGTCGTTATAAGTATATGAAACGGCCGTTTTTCTTGAAGAAATTGGAGGAAACCCATTTCAGTACAAAAAATTTTGAATTTTTTTTAGGAATGACAAATCCAAATTTTATGTTTTTTTTGTGTGTATGAATGAGACAATATTAAGCTAACAAACAGCAACTTTTATTACATTTTTGAAAAGTGACAGTTGTTAAGTAATACGAAATTTATCATGAAAATGGATAGCATTTAAGAAGTACTGTTTTGAAGATCGAATTTATCAGGCGGTCAATAAAAACAAAATTTAATAAAGAGTTGTAAAATCTTTAAATCAACTTTCAAACAAAATATATATAATGGAAATAGCTATTAAATTACAGGAATAACGAACTCATGAATTTGTAAGAAAATTTATAAAAAAATAAAAAATTTGAAAAAATAAAGAGAATGGGTAGACCCGTAGTAGTACCTAGTAGTAGTCTACCCGTGACCATGGCTGCTGAAAAGCAACCGAAACGTCGGGTTCAATGTAAAATATAAAATAACATCAAATAAACCGCGATAGAATCCGTTAAAAATTGTTTTTTTTTTCAATGTGTAACATTCCCGTAAACTTCCGACAATATCATGTAAAAAGAATTTGTAAAAAAAATAGGTAAAGACCTATTATGTGAAAAAGGTTAAAAATAAAGGTGCGTCTCCTCTTCACTGTTTTCAAAATTCTACAACATTTCTAGCAACCGAGGTCGGGTATTATAGAGGTTTGAATATGTCGGGACACACTAACTTCCGAAAGACAAAATTTAGGAAATTTTAAGGAAAACGTGTGAAATTTCTTATAATTAACCCCGAGAGGAAAGCCTACGCCAGACCCTCGTCCATCAATCAGCAGGTGTGTAGCAGCTTGCAGGTAAGGTTAGCTTGGCCCCTATAAACATACCACTGTGGTAATACCAGATATACCCATCGCCATCTAGTGACAACCAGTTACACTACTTCGATACTACTACGTCACTACCGATCTTGAATAGCGAAATTGAAGTTCGCGCGCTGGTATATAATATATTTACAACATCCCAAGAGCGTGATCACTTTGTCTGGTCGGAGGATCCTCCCTTTTTTTGGTGGAACATCGCACCCCTTTCCTCTACACTGCCAATGTGTAATGCTGCTTTAATTAATTTATATCGTTTGCAAACTTCCGTACTTTTCTAATATTGTTATATTCGACGAGCGCTTGTTATATTCATTTTCAAATTATTAGTTTCGCTAACATATGAAGTACATGTAGGTTTTTAATTTCATTTTTTTGTTTATTTTTCATTTACATTCATATTTACAGAACAATCTTTACATTGTGTTGTTTTATGGATGGCTATGTAACGTTGGTACTAGTGCAGGACATTGTATCACTAGTGCCAGGTACTCGTAATGTCCCGAGGGGCCATCTCGAAACCGGAGATGGCCCAGGGTCAGTCATGCATTATTTTGTATGCGAGGGCAATATTTAACAATATTACTAAATAAATGTGAAAGTTTGTGAAGATGTTCTGAAGTTTTTTACTCAATTACGCTCTAACGGGAGAACGGACCTGACTGAAATTTGGCACAGGGATATATTATAGTGGGCGCTCCCATAAGCTAAATAAAAAGGAAGTAAATAAATAAGCGGACCCCAACCTCCAAGGTTATAGCCTCGGATGCCATTGGGAACAACGGTAAAACGATGATAATGAAGTAATCTCTATTATGGGGCACAAGAAGCTGGTGAAATGAAGGCGTAATACATCTCTGCCTAATCCTCCTTTACATGCAAAGTCAAAGTCAAAAACCATTTATTCTGCATAGACCATTAATACGGTACTTACAAAACGTCAAAAAAAAATTAAACTAATGTTTGACAAATGGACCACCGGTTCGAAACGCGGCCCTGTCCTGAGAAGACTCCGGCAAGAAACTCAGCGGGCTGTTTTTTTTGTTTGGTCTATTTACAAACATGTTTACTTAATCTAATTACAATATTTCGTTTGAGTAGCATAGTGAGAGAGCAAACAGTTCATATCCAAGCTTGTTTGTCGTCTAAATAGTCTTGAATTTTATAATAGCCTTTTTGGCAGAGTTTACTTTTAATTTGGCTTTTAAATTTATGAAGAGGTAGATTCTTCATTTCACTAGGAATCTTATTGTAGAAGCGTATACAGTTACCCTGAAAGTAATTACTGATCTTGTGGAGTCGACTATTACATACCACAAGATTGCTTTTATGTCTAGTATTTACGTAATGTATATCACAAAGTCTTAAAAAATTGGAAATGTTTCTTCTAACATACAAAAGATTCGTGAATAAAAATACAATAAATTAATTAGCAGCCTTAAACCCAAATCCCCTCCAAGAATTCTATTGTAAACTTTCTTTATTATGTCGAACACGACGTGAACCGGGTTTACTTTGCAAACCAAACAACTGGAGAAACCCATCAAAGTCGTAAAGTACTTATTACAATGGGTGGGGGCGTTTAGGAAGGGATTATTTTCGATATTAATAATAATAAATAATAATAAATATTGTACGACAAAGTACACAACGCCATCTAGACCCAAACTAAGCAGAGCTTGTCATATGGGTTCTAGAATGCGGATAAACATACTTAAATACTTTTTTTTTTTGTAAATAAATACATATTATACATAGAAACACCCAGACCAATGCAAATATACATATTTGCACTGAGCGGGAATCGAACCCGCGACCTTTGGCTTAGCAGTCAAATGCACTACCGCTACGCCACAGAGGTCGTCAGTATTTTTATTTATTATTATTATTTTATTATTATATTATTATTCGAACTTTGTTAAGCAATTCTTGAGGCAACATGAAGTATTTTATTAATGCTGGTTTATAATATTGACTGGTTTGCCGTTAGCGAGTGCAACTGCTGTCCAAGAGATTATTTCAATCCGTAGTGAACTACGGGTTGAAAGAATCCTTAGAGGTTAAATTATAGGGTAGAATTAGGTATGGGGTAGAGTATAGGGTGGAATTTTTTAACCCTACCTGGAGGGAAAATGCTCTGAATACTGGAAATAGCAAATTTTACTCAAAAGAACTTTCCTTTATTTTCGAAAAGGAAATAAATCTGCATTCAAATATTTTCGGAAACTTGGTTGCCACACTCGATACTCGAACTTGCTAAAATCCGAAAAAATAACATCCTGTACTTTTATGGCATCAATCACCAAATCTCTCTAAAAACATGGTAAATTAAAAAAAAGGAAATTACAATTTTTATTGCCGTGTCTTGCAGTGTGACAAAGTAACACATAAACACGCTCTTTCACGCTCCCATAAAAATATTAGTAGGATTTAAGTTACCTGACACCTGGCACACAATTACGTTCATAAATTGGATTTTACCCTGCAATCGACAGCGCTTTTCTCGGTAATCCCATTTTTCTTCGTTATTTGAAAGCCAATTCGCTACAAAACTCATTTTGATCTTTAATTGAGCGTTGATGAACTGGAATATTGTTGATCAGTTTTCATGACGCTTGGAATATGTGTCTTCTGATTTTGGATGTATTAATAAGCGAAAGGACTAAAATTCTAGATCTTAGGTCTTAACTTAGATGGGGAGGAATTCTTTGACACCTAAACTTTTTACTTTGTACATACTCTTTTTTAGTATGTAAATATATTACTTTCAAATTATACATTATTTTATCTAATGTAATTTAAATTTTCCTACTTGAGATTCTTTCTATACTTAGACATTGAATGATGTTATTAACGTTGTCATGGGCAAACCCAGGGTGTTAAGGGGTAATGAAATTCCCAAAATTCAAAATATTATCTACAAATTAACTTTCTGTTATTAAGTGACTTATATCAGTTTTGTACCGTCTGACCCCCGAATCTTCCGCAAGAGCCTGCTTCGTTAATCTGCAGGTGTACCGTCCAGTGGGTGGGGTTGGTTTGGGCCTCGAATATCGTCTGGAGCTCCATACTCCTTACTTGTAGAAACCATATTTAATACGAATGAAAATCGTGTGAACATCCCACTATTAAAAACCTGCAGTAACTACAATTGCCCTCAGAAGTTGCTGAATACCTATATCTTTAAGTATCATTCAAGTATTTTTTTTCATCCAATTAAATATAAATGTCAAAAAAAATTATAAATCATATATTTAACGTCTAATTTATAAACCGGCTCCTCACTGTACCCGGTACAAAGGTGCCCATCACGCTGGTTGCATTGCCCCCGTTGGATAGCGATGTCTTTTGCCCCAGATACAAGCCAGAATGGGAGTTACCTGTCTCAAACAAATAAAACAAATAATCATCAAGTTCTCTGTTCTCTGTTTACTCTAGACTAGAAGACTCCCAGTCTTCAAGTCTAGAGTAAACAGGTTACTTCTAGGCAAGCGCGCTCCACATTAGACTACACACACTAGACACAGCATCAGTTACCAACTCGCGTTTGACCACTATCGCATAGTGGTCAAACGCGAGCATATTACCAGTAAAAAAAAAGAAAACCATTCTTAGATCTAAGGTGATCAGTAACTTGGAATGTGTTAAGCTAATACAGATGATGACTGCTCACTGTTATGTGAACTGAGACCATAAAATTCAGGCATGGAGTTTTTAATAATCTGGCACAATAAGTAGGTACCTACTTACTTACAGAAAACTATATCAATCTCTCACTCATATACAATACAACAGCCACTATACGCGATCAAATAGAAAGGGTCTGATAGAGAGGCAGGGGTCGCCGAGGTACTTAAAAGTAATACTACCTTTCCTGTTACAATATTTTCCTTTCGGCTGCGATCGCGACTGTGTTTCGAAAGAGGATTTTGCTATTAAGGAGTTCCTCTATTTGGGTACGGTCCTGCAACCTTTTATAAGTAGTGCCTTCAAGTGTGCGGAACTGTATTATCTTTATGTAACATCATGTATGACCACATTTCTGCAAGTAAATGAATAAATAAAAATAAAATAAATATTGCCAGTTTTAAGCACTTTTGAATGACTATGATGTGACTTGCTATCAACAACGCGACACGAAACACCTATCTCTATGGTCGTATCGTATGGTCGTCCAGGCAGTGGCCAATTTACACATTTACCGCCAGAAGACTATTCAAATTTTTCCGCACTCACTGACGTCTAAAATGACTTTTTTTTTATTGTAGAAGTTATTTTGACAACCCAAATTAAGTTAGCATTGCACAAGAAATCTTTTTCGCGCTTCAACCAAACGGGGCTAGACTTTGGTACGGGATAAATTGAATTGCATCTGTGTCTAGTTAATATACTAATTTAATTTAGATGAACTAAACGAAGACGCTTTTTTACAAAATGGTGGTCGTAAGTAGTTTATGAGACTGCCTTCTGAAAAGAAACCTCGTCTGTCAATCAGCAGGTGTACAGGCTTCCATGTCAGGTTGGCTTGACCCCAAAGGTCTTGGTGTCAGGCCCCATACGCCAATAATATATATACATAAAAAAATGACAGGAAAGAAGAAAAATAGCAATACCACCTACTCTATCAAAGTCCACAAAATACTTCGCGTTTCATTTCACGTTCTTCAAGATAAATCCCCTCAAGAAATCATGAAAAATCAAATATCTGCTTCGCTGAGAACGAAATCGTTCTTTATTCGTTCATTCAATGTACGAACTTGACGCTCATCGAACTGAACGAGGCTTCAAGTGCAAGACGCGTCACCGGTATTGATCGAACGACACAGTTACAAATGTGTGTGTAAAACGCCACCTACCAATATAAACTGATCCGTGAACATTCACAGGTTTACCCCAGGAGCTATAGATTTTATATTGTTACAGGGAGGTAGGGAGTTTCAGATATAATGGTTGAATGTTGGAATGTGTGCGTGAATTAATATTACAGTGTCTGTGTGTGTGTTGTGAATGTATGTGTTTGATTGTTGTGTGTGTGTGTGTGCTTGTAATAAGGTTTGCGTGATAGCGTGATGCTATAAAATTATGGTATGCTGTTTATTTTAATCGTGGATTAAGCGTTAATGGGATAGCCCATTAATAATTTGGTTTCTATTTATGAATGTCGTTACGGTAGGGTACATTCTGGTCACAAATTTACAGCTACTATGTTTATTAATTATTCTAACCTAGGTACTTATTAGTTGGGGTGTGTGTTGGGTAACCTCCTCGAGTGTCGCTCCGATTCCGATCCCGCTGCAGTTCGGGGGGAACGGAATCGGAGCAGCCGGTACACCCTGGGCGGCGGTCAATGGCTTCCCCTTCATAGGGTTGGCATTGATCGTCGGCCAATACCCAACGTGGTGGGAACACATCGCTCTCCGTACTCCTCTGCTTTCAGAGGAGACAGGATGAGCGATGCTGTTAGTGGTGAGATGGCCCAGGGTCAGTCGGGGTGCGAGGGATATGCTCTATGGGTAACCTTACACCCCGGTGTCTGAAGACCCGAGACGGGGTGCGGTTTTAGTCGGTGCAATCCCGACATAACCGCCCCCGCTGGCTGGCGCACGAAAAAAAAATTAAAAAAAAAAGGTACTTATTAGTTACGATCATTTATGTAAACTGTATAATAACGACCTCCATGGCGTGATGGTAGAGCGTTCGACTGCTACGTCGGAGGTCGCGGGTTCGATTCCCGCTCAATGCAAATATTTATAGGCATGAATATGTCTATTTTAATTGGTCTGGGTGTTTCTATGTTTCAAAATATCTATTTATTTACTTCTAGAACACTAATTAGGAGCTATAAGTACTTAGTTTTGTCTAGATGACGCCGTATAATTTGTTCTAAATTATTAATTAGTATTATTATTTGAAAATTATTTATATAACGTAGATAGTTGTGTGAAACAGGTAGTAAATATATCTCTATGTACCATCATAGACCAATGTTTGTACATATATTGGTCTTTGGTACCATGTAAAAATATACTAAAATGAAATCATAACATCCTTAATCATTCCTAAATTATATGAAAATCTATACTATTATAAAATTGAAAATTAGTTGTGTATGTACATTGGAGAATAAAAAGAAATTGGTTATGTTAAATGAACGATGCTAAATACAAAAATATTATTTTTGAAATTATTGTCTGTTTGTTCGTGATGGACACAAAACTACTTAACGGATTTGAATACGATTTGTTCTATTAGTAAGGTCTTAGTCAGACTTAAAATCTGCCATATGTTTGATTGCAATTGGTTAAGTAGAACCGGAGATATGACCAAAAGAGCATCAAACAACCTCAGCGTGGGCGGAGCTGCGGGCATCAGGTAATCAATAGTAAAAGACGCTTTTCTCAGTCCGCATTACTCTTCTTCAACGTAGCATTGTTCTCAGTTACATGCGAGGCCTTTAGCTCGGAGCCCAGGGTCCGCTTGCTAGAGGGCGGAGGGGAGGAGCGGGAGAGAACGCTGCCCCTCTGAGAACTCTACGCCCGGGACTCAGACCTCCACGATCGGGGCCTGAGGACGGCAGTTGCCGACTCGCCGTCCTTACAGAAGCAGGCCGTGGCGGAGGCGTGTCGTGTGGTCCTACACACGCCTGCCTACTCACCGACGCGGGATAAAACCCGACCCCACCAGGCAAAGCCGCGCTGGCGGCCAAGGTCCACCGGTAGCCCTGGGGTTATCCTTTCGAAGGCTTACCCGGGGTGCCCGGCAATGGACACTTGGGCAGGACACCGTGCGGTTTTAGTCGGTTCATGCCCGACATAGCCACCCCCGCTGGCCGGCGGGGGGGTATCCGAAGGGATTTCCGCACGTAAAAAACAAAAAAAAGGTCCGCTTGCTCTTTCTCCTTTTGGTTTAGCTTATACGGCTTTTATGGGAGCGACTGCCGAACCCCGAGGTCAGGTTGTCTTGGCCCCCATACACTCACCCACTAGTACGCTGCCTAAAACCCAATGCCACCAGGTAGTTGGTACCTTACAGGTGAGGTGGGATTGGTCCCAAAGGTATTATGGAGCCCCATACACCTCAGTCCATATTACTATGAAGGGGAAATTGACTTGGTCGGATTTGCTCCCTGCCTACTAAGTAATAATTATTATTTCCAACAGGGACGCCGGTGATCTGGCGGGTGAGCAGCCCTTACCTTAGTGGGCCATTTCACCCATTTCCCCAGATAAACTGAGCTATACTGTCAGGCAGGTGGCCTAAATTTATTGTTTAAGTTTCTGCAGATTGCCAACGTGTGATTGACGACTCCACTTACAACGGTCTACTCGTTCGTCCTATAAGTATCATTATCTCACTTAATATAGACGTTAAGTATCAGTATGATAGATTACGATAGAATCCCTTAAAATTTGTTTTAATTCAACAAAAGTATTTAAGTATGTTTGTTGTACATAGTCCAAGGGCTTCCTTTCCGACCAGAGATCTTTAGTGCAAAATAGGATCCAAGGTATATTGTATCCAGCAATCACGGCGTTCCGTCGAACCTACCTGTATTCTTGCAAAATCTTACGATCTGGTCCACCTTCAGATCCTCCAGATCTTCTTTATCCATTGTGTCCGACCCTATTGTCTCCCATCTTGTCAGTGCGTACATGGGGCATTCGGCCAGGAGGTGGAAACTGGTCTCGTCGCCGTCCATGCACTCTGGGCATCTGGGGTCGGTTTTTACGCCTATCAGTGTCAGGTGCCTGTTCAGTCGGCTGTGTCCTGTTAACACTTCTATTTCGAGCCTCATGCTTCCCCTTGAGAGCTTCATCAGCCGGCTCGTTCTTTTCTTGTCCATGCCGTTTATTAATTCTGAATATGTAAAGAACGTGAAGTTTTATTGTCAGTAGTGAAGAAAGATCACCTATGCTAAGGCTGACCTGGCTAGAATTGCTTAACCACACATTGTGCTAACCTACTCAGTATCCACTTAGCTAGGAGTCCCTCCGAAAAAATCCTCTTTTCTAAGATATTTAAAAATGAAACGTCTAAACTAAAAGTCAGTATCCCAATAACGTAGAGGCTATATGTACAAAACATCTCCGTGCCGTAAAGTACGTAGCCCAAAGATTACAATCGGTGTCTGAAAATAGGGATGTTGACTATTTTCTATGTACATTTTATAACAATATAATGAATTGGTTCCAGTGAAATAATCTAATATAAATATAGCTTTAAAGACATTTGATTTTGAAAATGCAATTTCTCGAGCCGCCCAAAAACGCTACATACAAAATCGGGCCAGACAGTGACGTCACCGCGTCTTCGCGCGTAGTGCTAATGTATGGAGATCAAGAGAATATCGCATTTATCTGTCTACGTTGTTTTAACACGCGTATAATACTTTAAAATTAAAAAAATTATAAGGAATCTGAAAGTTGTTAATAAATATTTATATTTGGACCTATTTTGAACTAAAAATAAATAAACCGAAAAGTCATAGTAGTCCATTGAAAAGTTACATTTGGGATTGCAAAAGTCAGAGATCGCAATTTATTTTTTGGATGTCTAGATGGTGTTAGTGTAAAGTTAAATCCAAGTTTGTGGCTTCGCAACCCTTGTCCCGTGGCCACCATCTTGTAAAAGGGGTGCAAATTGTTTCGTCGCTCAGAAAATGTATAAAACTGCTTTTATAAATTTTGTTTTTTGTTGCAAATTAAATTCTATACAACTTTGATTCCGTAACTTTTAGTCGTAGATGACAAAGTTACCAATAAAAAATTCAGGCTCTCATAATCCAGGCTCACTGGTGGTAGAAATTTGATGACACAAATTTGTCACAAAATTCGACCGGGTGGGTACCACCGTGCACGATTGCGAAAAACCCTCCATAGTAATCCAATTTCGGTTTGATTGCGTTCAGGGGTCAGCAAGTGCATAGCCGGGCAGGGGGATTGTGGTCGCAGCGCTAGTGGGACCGGTGAGTGTCACGTAGTGCTGCGACGACAATCCTGACTCCTGAGGCCGTCAAGCTGAGTGCCACCATTGTTAACATGGTACGTGTATGTAATGGTGACCCTCTTTCCTGAGACTACCTTCAGCTTACCATCAGGCGAGGCGAAGTCAAATTGACGTGTCCTAAATATAAAAAAAAAAGTATGAAATATAAAAAATTGGGAACAAATTTTCTTTCAACTAAATCAAATATTTTCAAATTTAAGGTTGTTTAGGGTTATTAGGGTATATGTACCCTATTGAGATAATCGGAGCCCAAGGCAACCTCACCTGGAAGCCGGTATACCTGCTGATTAATGACCAAGGTTCTGGCGCAGGTTTTTCTATCGGGGTTGGAAGGTCAAACGGCAGTCACTTTAGTAAAAGTCAAAACAAATCCAAAAAAAAAAATGCGTTCTCTGCATTTTAGCCCCTAAGCCTTAAAAATGTAATATTTCAATGGCCTATAGTTTCAGTTTAATTAGGCAATATTTATTCTACAATGCATATTCTTTCAGAAAAAAATATAAGTCATTAAGCAGTTTTAGTAAGAATCCGACGACCATGGAAACATCCCTATTGTGTCAGTAAATAGATAATTGGGTCAATGAAGCGGAGGCTGAATATAATCCTTTATCCTCGGATATCCTTTCTACCTATAGCAGCCCACCTACGAGTATTTAACTGGCAAATCTAAATACCATTTTTTTTTGTCGTGCGGAAATCCCTTCGGAAACCCCCACGCCGGCCAGCAGGGGCGGTTATGTCGGGCTTGAACCGACTAAAACCGCACGCCGTCTCGGGTCTTCAGACGCCGGGGTGTTTTTTACGTGCGGAAATAGACGCCGGGGTGTAAGATTGCCCATAGAGCATATCCCTCGCACCCCGACTGACCCTGGGCCATCTCCGGTTTCGAGATGGCCTCCTCGGGTTTGGGAACCACGGTGTCTCCGTCTTGCCCCAGTTTGGGGGAGGGGCGCTAGTCGCCCCACCGTCCCGGCCTGCTTCTGCTGGGGTGACAGGTGGTCTCACCTGCCACCCCCAGGCCTGCGCTCATGGAGGACGGAGGTCGTAAAAATTAATCGTTTTGTTGCCAATAACTTCTATGTAGACTAGCTGTTCGGAACAATTGTCAGGGCAAGGTTTATGTCAGAGCAAGTTTTGTAAAGTCCAAAAGAAATAAAAAAAAATGTAGACATCATCCGCCATTTTGTTTTATTATCGTACTAGGTTATTCTAATTATTATTGAGCTCAGAATTAGACGAAGTCGAGCAAAAGCACCTTTCACTCCACTCGATGTATTTCGTTTGTGCCCCTCTAGCGCCTAGACCCTTCCACCGATTTTAATGATTTTTAGCATAATCATAGATGATAGGAATGTGACGGACATAGGCTATACAAATTTTAATTATGAAGTACTGTAAGTAAGGAATAATCACCGAACAAAAAAATCAAAAGCTGATTTCTTAAAACCACAATTAGTACTAGGTCCGCAAGGCGAATTGCTGCTTGCAATGTTGAGCTGAGTGAGACATCGTGAATCAGATTTTGAAAATTTTGAACAGTGATCATTCCTCCGTGGCAAGTCCGATTTTGAAAATTCTTTTTGAAAGTCACAACTCTGGACATGCTTTCTGAGCGTGTAAAGTTTGGTCACAGTGTCTCGAGCGGTTATTATGTAATTCCATCTGGAATTTTTTTAACGGTGATCATTCCTCTGTGGTAGCATTAATTTTTTCAAAATATATCCATAAACCTTCCTCTGATTGACCTTTTTAATCATGCCAAATTTGGTTCTGATTGGATTAGTCTCACTCAGCTCAAAAATCTAAGTTTTGGCGCCAAAACGTAGCCTATAACCATAAATACCGATTAAAAAATCCGTTCCCGCAGGGGGAACGCACAGGTAGATTTCGTGAAGCAATTAATATTATTTTATATAGAGAACTACGTACTTTAAACAGTTTAATTTTTTTTTCTCGAAAACGGTAACTTTTAGCGAAAAACTTTTCAGACATTTATTTTAGACTTAAAAATGGCCTATCGATTAAAAATGTTTTCGACGGCAAGAATGTTCACTGGTTAGCAGTTATGATTTTTTTCCCGAAAAATTTTGGTTTTTCCCCCCTCCACTTTTAGTTAAAAGTTGTTGGTATTCATGTATACTATGGGATAAAATTAGAACGGTTCGAATATCTTTCATGGAACGTGAAATTTTGAGGAAAAACTGATTTCACAAAAAGTGAGGCCCTACCGTCCCCTTAGGCCGGATTCCACCAATTCACGAACTTAAACACACTGTAAACATCACTTTTTTGTACCATATTCAACAAATAAAGAACTTACTTACTTACTTACTTACTTACTTAAACTAAGTTTACACCCAAGCAATTTTTGACCGCAGTGCCGCAAATTTTGGGAAGTGGAACCATACATACATATATATGTATATAAACTTTTTGACCAGTGGTCATTTCGGACTCAGGGGGTCATAACTAGGCCTCCTATGAAGATTTTTTTTTTAAATTCGACAGTAGTCAGGAAACCAATAGGTAGATCGATTTCATCGAAATCTACCTTTTTTTTTTTTTTTTTTTTTTTTTTTTTTTTTTCGTGCGGAAATCCCTTCGGATACCCCCCCGCGTGCCAGCGGGGGCGGTTATGTCGGGCTTGAACCGACTAAAACCGCACGCCGTCTCGGGTCTACAGACGCCGGGGTGTAAGGTTGCCCATAGAGCATATCCCTCGCACCCCGACTGACCCTGGGCCATCTCCGGTTTCGAGATGGCCCCCTCGGGTTTGGGAACCACGGTGTCCCCGTCTTGCCCCGGTTTGGGGGAGGGGCGCTAGTCGCCCCACCGTCCCGGCCTGCTTCTGCTGGGGTGACAGGTGGCCTCACCCGCCACCCCCAGGCCTGCGCTCATGGAGGACGGAGGTCGTTAAGCGACCTCCGGCGCCTGAGTTGCCTGCGACGCGCGGCGAGCAAGTTGCGGGCTCGGCGGACCGGGAGAGTTCTAAGTCTCTCCCGGGCGCGCTCCGCCACCTCCTTCGCGAGCATTACATGCTCGCAGAAGGAGGCGGCGGCGGCCCACGCGCTCGCGCTCCGCACCATTGCCGCAATCATGCTGCCGAGCGAGAGGACTCCCACCCCGATGGCTGCCACGAGGTCACGCCTCGGCGCCTCCCACGCCGGGCAGTCCGCCAGCGTGTGCAGCCCTGAGTCCTCGCTCGCGTCGCAGTGATGACACTCAGGCGTTGGCTCCTTCCTGATCCGATGCAGGTGGTCCCCGAAGCACCCCTTCCCTGAGATCACCTGCGTCAGTCGGTAGGAGAGGCTTCCGTGTCGCCTCTCCAGCCAATCCTCCATGATGGGCCTTACCGTCATCGAAATCTACCTAAAAAGAAAACTGAAAATTGGACAAGACACGGAGGAATAATCACCGAGCAAAAAATTCTAAAGTTGATTTCTCAAAACCTACGATATTCTATGCTCCTTTCCAATTCACTCAGACATAGGCACTCTCAGCTCAACTGGTTGACCCGGCAAACTTCGTTCCGCCTTAGAATCAAGTTCTGTTGATCACCACCATTACAATGTGTTGTTTTGATCCCATAGATAAGAATATGCACTAAAGTTTGTTCCGTAAAGGCAGTCTAGTAGACAAATTCGTAGAACTCACAAATACAAATTTTATTCCAATCCTGAAAAGACTAGTATTATTATTGTAAGTTTAATTTAATCCATCTATTTATAACTCTTACTGGTACTATATAAACATGTGCCTATCTCTTTACGTAATTCAAGCGTGTACGTACCCGACGAGAACCCTTTGACGCGACCTCCTCGGATGAAATATGCAAAACAATCAGGCGATACCGGGAACCGCGTTCACTTGAGTTACTCAGAACCTTTGTTGTGAGATTTAAAACTAAATTACACGATATAAAATAACGCGGATATAGATCTTTTTTCACGTACTCACGTCTACGAGAGAAGTCATATGTAAAAACAAGTTGAATTCCTGAGACGAGCTCAGCCGAATACAAGGGATTTTCGATTTGCAATGGTTCACCCCAGCACGAATCTATTACCAAAAGCAGCAACTCGATAGCTCATCTCCTTCATACCCAAAACTGTGACAGAAAATTGGCAACGACGACGACGTCGACGACAACTCCATAGCAATAGGGCTTTTCTAAAGAAAATCCCTAAAAATCCACGTATGTTTGATTGTATTCGATTTGCTGCCGCATCCTTTTTAGGGTTCCGTTGCCAAATGGCAAAAAACGGAACCCTTCTAGATTCGTCATGTCTGTCTGTCTGTCCGTCCGTATGTCACAGCCACTTTTTTCCGAAACTATAAGAACTATGCTGTTGAAACTTGATAAGTAGATGAATTCTGGGAACCGCATTAAGATTTTCACACAAAAATAGAAAAAAAACAATAAATTTTGGGGGTCCCCATACATAGAACTGAAACACGAAATTTTTTTTTCATCAAACACATACGTGTGTGGTATCTATAGATAGGTCTTCAAAAATGATATTGAGGTTTCTAATATCATTTTTTTCGAAACTGAATAGTTTGCGCGAGAAACACTTTCAAAGTGTTAAAATGTGTCCCCCCCCCCCCTGTAACTTCAAAAATAAGAGAACGATAAAACTAAAAAAAATATATGATGTACATTACCATGTAAACTTCCAACGAAAATTGGTTTGAACAAGATCTAGTAAGTAGTTTTTGTTTAAAACGTGTTAAATTTTCTTTTGTTAATTTCTAAATATACTTAGAAACACCTAGACCCATACAAAAAGACAAATTCATGCATAAAAATATTGCACCCATGACCTTCGACCAAAGTCAAAGTCAATAGGCATAGTAGATATAACTAGGTCTGCAATACAATCTGCTGTTACAAAAATTGAGCGAAGCTCCCCGACTGATAACCATCATCAGTGTAATTTGTTGGAATAGTTCATTAATGGTTAGTTTTTAACCGGCCAGTTATTTTGTGATAAGGGGCCATTCATAAAATTGTATTTTTCACATGCCCTATTTGCTTACTACGTTATAGATAAACTAATTCCTCCGTACTACTTTTGATTATTGATTTTCCTAGCCTATAACCTCCACACTCATATGTTATGTATATATGCCAAATTTGATCTAAATCTGTTGAGTGGTTTAAGAGGAGTTAATCGAACAACCGAAATACATGAGTCGTCTAAGTGAGAGCTTTTCTCGTTCAGAGCTTCGCTCAATTATGAGTATAATTAACATATTCGACTTTATACTGGCGCTTCAATCAGGTTATCCATTATAGGCTTGTTTTCATGAATTTCACAGGAAAAAGACCCAAGCTACATAAACTAAACCCACGTGCAACCTCACCGTTGCCAGTGAAGAGGTGAGTGGTGGGAATGTCGGAATCGAACCGAGCGTATATTACCGGGCACCACGGATACGCCCTCGAAAGGATAAACCCATGGTTCCAGGCGGACTTAGGCCGTCGAGTTTCAGAATCTAAATTGATTATCCTAAAATTGAAGTATTCATAGCTATTCTAACTAAAAAGGTACTTCTATATAGTCTTACCTATATTCAGTACAATTTTGTATATCCAAACATCATGTACTTACCTATTGTACCTTTACTATACAATGTTCGTGTCAATGCTTAAAATCCAATCTTTTTTTATGTAATCGATTATCGTTAGGCCATGACCTCGATATTGGGCTTCAATGTTCAACACTCGCTTAATACATTGTTATATTTAAATATAAAAACATTATATATTATGTATACTCATATATATAAAAAAAAAAAAAAAAAAAAAAAAAAAAAAGGTACCTCAGGCCTTTCTTCACAGGAAAAATACTTTTTCTAAAGATTTAGATCGGAAAAAGATATTATGAAAAGATCGGAAAAATATATTATATACGTCTTAAGGCGGAGAATTTCGAATATTTGGGACATGTCTAGATAGCTCAGCTGGTCAGAGCATTCCCCCTGTAAGGGACTGGTCGCGGGTTCAAGTCCCGTTCTAGATGTTCTCTTTTTCCGATCTAAATCTTTAGAAAAAGTAAGCATAAAAAATGCTTAAAAATTTGATTGAAGGAAAAAGACTTAATGATTTCAAAAACTTCTTCGTTTATCTCCTATGGTTTCCAATGTGCAACGGGCTGGAATGAGAAAATATTTAATTAAATATGACTAACTTCTGCTGTTCCAATTTTTTGACCTGATACTTTCCGTTTTTTTGCGTGCAGAAATCCCCTCTGATACCCCCGCCGGCCAGCGGTGCGCACGCCGTCTCGGGTCTTCAGATGCCAGGATGAAAGGTGGCCCTAAGGCATTTCACTCGCACCCCGACTGACCCATTGCCATCTCCCGTTTCGTGATGGCCCCTTCGGGTTTGGAAACCACGGTGTCGTTTTGTCCCCGGAAAAAGGGTAACGCGCCGAAGCCCCAGCGAACTTCTGCTAGGGTGACATTTGACTCCACCAGTCAACCCCCGGGCCTGCGCTCATGAAGAACGGAGCTCCTTGAGTAACCTCCGACGTATGAGTCACCTCCGCACCTCGCGGGCTTTGTGGGTCGGGAGAGACCTGAGCCTCTCTCGGACCCGCCAGGCCACCTCCTTCACGAGCATTACTTGCTCGCAGAAGGGGGCAGCGGCAGCCCACGCGCTCGTCCTCCTTCCTGATCTGACACAGGTGGTCCCCGAAGCACCATTTCCCAGAGATCACCTGCGTCAGCTGCGCAGCTCTCGTATTGCCTCTCTAGCCAGTCCCCCATGATGGGTGCCCGATACTATGAAGTGATCCTCACATGAAAATGAGTCGATCTGCATTAAACATTTTTTGGTCAAAATGACTCATTTTTATGGAGAAGTAAACAAAAAAAATCATAAAGACAGAAAAAGTATGGTGGTGTATGGAGCCTGGTCGAAGTCTAAGGCTAAGTCTAATAGGGGTAGCCCCATCAAAATATTCGCGGTCCAAGCCAACCTCACCAGAAAGCCGGTACACCTGCTGATTGACGGACGAAGCTGTGACGCAGACTTTCTTCTCAGGCGGCAGTCATTTCCATAAAATCCGTATAAGCGGAAGCCGGGCTTCGATATGAAGGCCTCGTATGCAACCGAGAACATCGCTAGGATGGACATTGATGCTTGACCGAATAATTTAGTATGGCAAAATTATTTTTACAAAAAACAGCTAATGGTTCCTCAGACAGTCTCCTTGTATTGTATCTCCTTGGTTTCGGATTTCTTCATACTGTTGCAGTTAAAAAAAACACTGTTAGTACACAATTATGTTAACCAGCGCGATAACTTTCGTTGCGTGATACGGGATGCGCAGTTCCGTAGAAGTTCAGCTTGATAGCAAGCTGAATTTCTACGGACCTGCGCATCCACTAGATGGCACTATATGCATGTGGTATCGCCCCATATCGTTTCAAATATATCTCAGCCTACCCCCTTGCGGATAGATAGATAGATACTATTTTTGTACACCAACTAAAGGATACAAATGTCTACTGGTGGTAGAAATTTGATGACACAAATTTGTCACAAAATTCGGCCGGGTGGGTACCACCGTGTACGATTGCGAGAAACCCTCCATAGTAATCCAATTTCGGTTTGATTGCGTTCAGGGGTCAGCAAGTGCATAGCCGGGCAGGGGGATTGTGGTTGCAGCACTAGTCGGACCGGTGGGTGTCACGCGGTGCTGCAACGACAATCCTCTTCTCAACTCTTCTGATAAGACCGTCAAGCTGAGTGCCACCATTGTTAACATGGTACGTGTATGTAATGGTGATCCTCTTTCCTGAGACTTTACCTTCAGCTTACCATCAGGTGAGGTGAAGTCAAATTGACGTGTCCTAAATATAAAAAAAAAGAAGATACTTAAAAAGCATACAGATATACAGGCTTGAGTATATTAAGTTATTGATGGCCAAGAACAACTGACATGCCTACGACTTTAACTCACTTTGTCATTATCAGCTGTGTCCTGCTGACGTCAGCAAGATTGATTGTCTGATGAACAAAGTGCCGCGTCATTAAGACGGATTATTTCCAGTTAGAGAGAAAGGCTCTGCAACTCTACCAAAACGTCTTAAAGTGCTCTTGTAGCTCCCGGCGGCGGGGGGCTAACCGGCGGATTTCCGCATAAAAAAAGAAAGGGTATATAGTTCCATCCCTCTCTCTCACCCAGAACACGGCCGGTTCAACAGATCACGGTACGGTCTCTGGTGCAGACTTTCCTCTCGAAATTGTAAGGACAGAGAATATTTGTACGTAAAAGTTTATAAGATGGCGGATTTCGATTTGCTTTAATTACCTTTTTTTTCTATTTTAGTTTCCAGTAGGTTTACCATGAAATGAACATCAGCAATTGCGGGCCCGCACGAAACACGAACGAACGAAGTGTCATTTAGGTACCATGAAATGTCTGTAGACCCGAGACGGCGTGCGGTTTTAGTCGGTTCAAGCCCGACATAACCGCCCCCGCTGGCACGCGGGGGGGTATCCGAAGGGATTTCCGCACGATAAAAAAAAAAAAAAAAAAGGTACCATGAAATTACTTCGGATTTCATTATTTCTGTTGGGACCATAAACTATGTTCGCGGGACTGAATCAAACATATACGTATCAAGGAGGTTTTCGTTTACAATATATTTCTTTTACAAAATAATTTTATATAAACCAACGTATTAAAAATACATTCCTCTGTATTGGATTATGAAAACCTTTCGACCCTTTGAAATAAGTCGTATGTGTATGCCGTGTTATCATTTTAATTTTTTTTTGGCCGGCTGCTAAAATTCCGAATTTTGCGGTTTCAGGTCGTTTCATGGTAGGGTTTAGGCCGAATGAACTGTCATGTGTGCCGTAATTGAGCCCGATTTCATGGTACCGATTGCCCGAAATGTCAGTCCTCAATTGCGGATGTACGTTTCATGGTAAACCTGCTGTTGCCCTGAGGTTGTTATAGGCCAACCGCACACACTTCATGATATCGATAATAAAATACCACCTACCATGGTAAGTGTTCTGACGAGCTATTGCAATTGATTCCACCTTCTCCCGTCCTATCCCGAACAACACGTGCAGGACTTAGGTGTTTAGCTTTTATAGCGGTTCCGAGATTCCTTTCTTTGTCGTACGATAAAGAATTGGACTCCCGGGGTCTTTAAGCGGGGCGTGAAAAAACATCTGTTATAACATAACATAACTTCACGCCTGTATCCCCGAAGGGGTAGGCAGAGGTGTATTACACACCCACGATTCGCCAGTTATGTTAAGGTCCCAATGTAATAGGGGGCGAGCCTATTGCCATCTACCGGGCACTATATTAAGCGTGCGATAATTACCATTTATTAATGCACACATAACTAAGAAAAGTCAGAGGTGTGTGCCCGGGCGACTGGGGATCGAACTCGAGACCTCGCCTCAGCAGTCCGTTACGTACGCCACTGGGCTATCGCCGCTTTTTTCATTTGAACATCTGTCGTCAAAATAGGGACCAATACCATTTTAGGGATAGCATCTGAAATAGTGGCCACTGCCGTTTGGACTTCACCTCCGCTTACCATCAGGCGGGGTGCAGTCAATTGACAGAACAAATATGAAAAAAGAACTGTAACCAACGTTCGTTTACAAACACAATGTTTTATACATTCATCTTATTCTGGTCTTCGTAAAACGGAATGTCATAACCTCACTTCTTCACCAATAATGATGTTGGCATTTGGCATAGTCAATAAAATCAATAATATAGTACATAAACACTGATAATTTGCCACTCGATAAACCAAAATTTATTACGGATACATTTTATGGCCAAATGTCGTAGAAAGCATTATTTTATCGCTACAATCTCGGCCAGCACTGTCGGTAGGCATAATCCACCTATCTACTATTATAAAATTGTAAATTACTTTTATCTGTATATTGGAGATATTAAAAAAAAACTTGGGTTAAGTATGTTAAATGAACGATACTGAACCCAATCTTTTTTTTGGAATACTTGTCTGTTTGCTCGTGATGGACGTAAAAACTACTGAACGTATTTTGATGCGATTATCTTTATTAGAAAGGTTTTGGTAAGACTTAAAATCTGCCGTATATTCGATTGCAATAGATCAAGTAACCAAGAAGATAAATAATCAAGAAAAATAGTAACAGAAGTCAGCACGGGCGGAGCCGTGTGTATCAGCTAGTAAAAAATATTATTTTATTGCTAAAATTTCGCCCAGCACTGTCATAAGGCATAATGTACACTATTTTTGTGGTAACTTTTCGACTCAATTACTTTGATGATGAAGGTTGCAAGGTCATTTATTTAATGTTCCCAGCTGCACCCGCGACTTCGTCCACACTTAGATCTGAGTTTTATTTTTATTTTTGTGCGCGGTGCCCTAATACTTATTAATTTTTTCAAAATATATCCATAAACGTTCCTCTGATTGACCTCTTTAATCATGCCAAATTTGGTTCTGATTGGATTAGTAGTTTAGGAGGAGACCTGTGACAAAGAAAATTCTGAAGTCTGGTATGAGGAGCTTTCGCTCGACTTCGTCTCACTCAGCTCAAAAATGAAAGTCATTGTTAATTAGTTGTGTCTGTACATTGGAGATATTGAAAAAAAAAACCTGATGTTAAATGAACGATTCTGTACACAAAAATATATTTTTTGAATTCTTGTCTGTTTCTTCAAGATGGACGCAAAAACTACTAAACGGACTTTGATGCGGTTTTTAGGGTTCCGCAGCCAAATGGCTAAAAACGGAAACCTTATACATTCGTCATGTCCGTCCGTATGTCACAGCCACTTTTTTCCGAAACTATAAGAACTATACTATTGAAACTTGGTAAGTAGATGTATTCTGTGAACCGCATTAAGATTTTCACACAAAAATAGAAAAAAAGGACAATAAATTTTGGGGGTTTCCTATACTTAGAAACTCAAAAAAAAAATTTCATAATACCCATACGTGTGAGGTATCTATGGATAGGTCTTCAAGAATGATATTGAGGTTTCTACTATCATTTTTTTTGTAAACTGAATAGTTTACTTGCTGCTACAGAACCCTTCATGGCTCAGAAAGGTATCTATCAGACTTAAAATCTGCTGTATGATTGATTGCAATTGGTTAAGTAGAACCGGAGATATGACCAAAAAAATGAAAACCGATTGGCGATTGACGTTCTCTGGACCAAAGCCAACTTCACCTCTAACCTTCTGATTGACAGACGAGGCTCCAGTGCAGGCTTATCTCTCGGGGTAGCCGAGTATCCGGTAAAGTTAAGCCAAGTCAAGAAAAACATCATCAACAGTAAAATAAGAATAAAAATAACGCAAGAAAAGCTTTAGATGCAACCGGGACTAACGCTGTGATGCTGATTACTTTGAATTCCACATTTGGGCTCCACCCGCGCGGAAGTCGATTTTCGTTTTTGGTCATATCTCTGGTTCTACTTAACCAATTGCAATGAAACATACGGCAGATTTTAAGTTTGACCAAGACCCTTTTAAAAAACCCGAAAAATAAATTAGTGTTTGCGTCCATCGCGAACAAACTAAAAATAATTCAAAAATAAAATTGTTATGCTCGTACAAAAATATTTGTTTCATTCATTTAACCCACTCAAGTTTTTTTTTGTCTCCAACTAATAAGAAAATAGTATAGATTCCTTTTCATTTAATTGGTAGTATCGTTCGCCACCATTCACTTTATGTGTACCCGGCATTCGGCAAAGAGGTTAACAAGGGTGCTACTGTGTTACCCAACATATTTCTCCCAATATAAATCTCGTCACTAAAGTCTGCACTCTACCTTAGTTGCTAGTTTATCAATATCGAGGTTTCATACCGTCTGATTGAAGGATTTCCTAGTTACTCTTATCTTAAGAATGATAATGTCAAAGAGACGTGTGCTGACGTTGCATATTTCATGAATGATCAAAAGACTGTCATTTTACTATTGTTGCTATAAAATTCCGCCATCAGTGTATGTATTTTGGTGATCGGCTTGTTTCGTGGAGTACCTACTTATGCTGCAACCGGCTATGCAGCCGTGGTCTGGGTTACTTGGCCTGCTGTCGTGGCTCACTCTTTCTACTCACCCGATATTTGATGAACTAGGGCTATTGATGAGTTAGGTTAGTAATTGATAAGCAATGATTTTAAATTAATAAGAAGTAGATACGCTACTGACGAATAAAAACAACATTTTAAAACCTGCTTCTGGTTGGTAATAATGGACTTTCATATAACCCGTTCATCTATTATTTTACGCTCTTAGGGTCAAATTTTGAAAAGCGGCGATATAAGTGTCGGTTGTCGTGTAGTGGCCCACTAAAGTGAGAAGCACGATATATTATCTAAGTACCTGCTTCGGGTTTAAAATAAATGGCGTATCGGCGTTTTAATCCCTAAGGAGATATAAGGGACGAACGGTTGTACGAAAGTCCGCCACTTTCAAAGCGAGAAGCATGGAATATGATGGAACCTGTTTGGAAATAGAAAGAAATGTACACATGTATCGACATTTTTCAAAACTTTACCCTACTACGAGTGTGGATTAGGGGTAGAAAATACATTATTATGAAATTTCTTTACCTTTGAAATAAGAAGCATGAAATTCGATTTTAAATTACACTACGTAATATTGCGTATGATCACATTTGTAGACAATTTCAGCTACAACTTTCTAATAACATCAAATGTGATTTGGAGTATAAGAAACAAGATATTTACAAAAAGACCGCTGTGTGACCTTTTGACCTTTGACCTTAAATATCTTAACAAGCTGATACATAAAGATAACATAATATAATTACATCAGAACAAAGATGTATTCAAGTTTCTATCTCATTATTTTTCATTCTGAAGTTGTATCCGTATTAATTGAACCAATTGCTTAACTTAAATTTCTTTGAGAGTGAAACCTTTTGTAACCGTGAGTTTTTATCGCCACATTTTTTTCTTACAGGCTTTATGTATCGCCTTGCAAAGTACAGAAGCTATTATCTTGACGTTCATTAGTGTTACATTGTGATAAATATTTGATTTATGACTGTGTATGTAAACATCTGCTCTTTATAGCCAACCTAACCTTTAAATCAATACACCTGCTGATTGACTAACGAGGCTCTGGCACAGGTTTCCCTCTTGGCAGTCGCTAAAAGTCAACGTTGTACGTGCCTTCTCTAGTTCTCGTACGTTCAAATCAAAAAGTTGGACACAATTGGTGGTGGTAGAAATTTGATGACACAAATTTGTCACAAAATTCGGCCGGGTATTATTCCATAGTAATCCAATTTCGGTTTGATTTCGTTCAGGGGTCAGCAAGTGCATAGCCGGGCAGGGGGATTGTGGTCGTAGCACTAGTGGGACCGGTGGGTGTCACGCGGTGCTGCGACGACAATCCTCTTCTGATGAGGCCGTCAAGCAGAGTGCCACCATTGTTAACATGGTACGTGTGTGAAATGGTGACCCTCTTTCCTGAGACTTTACCTTCAGCTTACCATCAGGCGAGGTGAAGTCAAATTGACGAGTCTTAAATATAAAAAAAAATTGAGATAAGCGCTCGAATGAAGAAGAGAGAAGACGCTGGACATAAGTTCTCTTGCCTTAATCATTCTCTTTTACCTTGCAGAGGATGCGCCGACCTCGTCGACATAGATGGCTGACCGTGTCAGTGTTCTTCATCGCGTACTCGATGTTCCAAGCGGCGTTCAGCGCCTCCCATGAATCTGAACCAGTGGACACGCCCGGTGAAATGCCAGAGAACGTACAAAAAAATACGCCTGATTTAGAAGCCCCCAAGAGTGTGGAGAAAGGTACACTTTGAAGCAATTATTTTGAACCGTAGTCATTATCCTTCGAGCCTTCACAACTCAGTCGGGGCCGGCTTTTCAGTCTAACTACGAAGCCGGCCGCTTCGATATTTTGATTCGATATGAAGGGACTGCCATCTGACATCCACCACCTATTGGCGATATCGAACTATTTAAGGCTTCAACTACCCGTAACGATTACCACAGATATTTTTTTTTTTTTTAAAGAATATTAGTAACCGAAATTACTAATATTCCCGTTAACCCCTCCAGCTAAGCTAAATTGCTTGTGTTAGGAGTGGGTTCACGTCGGTAGCGTAATGGCCAGGATTCGATCCCGGGACCTCGCGATCGTAGGGTCGACTCCTTAACCACTAAGCTACCGACGTATATCAACTAAGTTTATAGCATATATATATATAAGTTATATAGCAACTAAGACCGACGGCTTAACGTGCTCTCCGAGGCACGGAGGGGGCTTAATGTATTAATAATGGAGTGTGTTCAGAAGAATTTTATGATATGATGCCCACGGCCACATTCTATCATCGCACCGCTCGCCACAGACAGGGAATTCATCCTCACACGTTGCGACCGGAAACGGTGCGTACAGTTAGGTATGAAAGGCACTTTATTCCGCGCACCCTCAGGCTGTGGAATGATCTCCCTGCTGTGGTTTTCCCAAGCGACTACAATATGGGGTACTTCAAGAAGGGCATTAGAAGGGTTTTACAGGGTCGGCAGAACGAGTGCGACGCCCCTGGTGTTGCACACGTCCATAGGCCACGGTAACCGCTTCCCATCAGGTGGGCCGTGAGCTTGTCTGCCAACTGAGTGGTATAAAAAAAATGGTCACCCATCCTAAGACTGACTGGCTAGTATTACTTAACATCGCAAAGTGTTAATTTACTCGGTTTCCACTTAGCCAGGATCCCCTTATTTTGAGTTGTAGTGACTTCATCGATCAACCACCTTCATATTTATGCTATTGAATTCATACCTCCCTGTACGCACCTTTCCCGGTCGCAACGTATGAGGATTAAATTCCTGTCTGTGGCGAGCGGTGCGATGATAGAATGTGGACGTGGGCATCATATCAAACAATTCTTCTGAATACGTCCCATTGTATAAGCGGTACAAAACGCACAGAGAGGCAAAATCTCTCCTAAGTTAAGGAAAAAAAGGCAAAAGTAAGTAATATTTTGCAGAAGAAACTCCACCGGTACTAACTCCACCTTTGGAAAATGGAGACGAAGATCCGGTTGAAGGTGATAAGAAGAAAATGAAAGGTATCCCTGATGAAGACGAACCAGACAAGAAGACACAGAAAGATGCTGGATATGTGGAGGTACCTTTATAGTACTAACTAGTTGTGCCCGCTACTTCGTCCGCGTAGACTTAGATATGGGTTTTAACTTTTTTGCGCTGAAACCTAATTCATTTTCTAAAATTAAAGTAGCCTATGTTACGCCTTGTAATATTAGCGATCTGCCAGTGAAAGTCCCGTCCAAATCATTACGGCCGTTTCAGCGATTGCTTAATTCAGACCATTTCAAAGAAACAGAAAGATAGACAGATAGATAAAATGGTTTACTAATGTTTGGCAAAAAACGTTCCCCACAGTGTCACATGCCAAAGTATGTTTCCCAAATTTTCATTTGGCAAAAAAACATTTGGCAAAACAACTTTTCGCAATTTTACAGTTAGCAATAGGTACTATTTTTGGCAATTTATTGTTTAACAAATAATTACATGGCAAAGTTTCATTTTACCAAGTATTAGGTAGTCAAATATGGTTTTTTGCTATTTTGGATTTCGAAAAAGCGAGTATTCCAAGTTTAAGATCCAATTTTGAAAATGCACTGCTGCATGGGTGTTTGTTTCACCTTCGACAAATAATTTACAGGTAAGAACTTCTATAATAATTATATTGCTATTATACAAATCAATTCCGTCGCCACTGTTGTGGCCACAATTCTAACCTAACCTAACCCACTTTTCTGGCAGTCCCGATCTAGCCTACGTAACTTATATCAAACAGTTTGAACGAACTTTCTTTTGGAATATATTTTTTTACAAAATAAAGCATTTGCTTAATGTATATTTAACTTAATAAAAATTGAGCAAGTAAAAACTTGCCAAATGAATATTTGACGAAGTGATTAAAATGCGAAATATAAATTTGCTAAAGATTCTTTTGGGAAATAAAACTTTGCGATAAGTTTTTTGGGAAGTGAAATTTGACGAAACATATTTTGCCAAACGGCAGGATCCCAGATAAAATATTTTCTCTAGCGAGTACCGTGTATACATTAATTGCAAAAACTGTTATTTTAACGTTCCATATCAGACTCTTCAATGTTATTTAACTACTTAATTCTAATTTAATAATCCCTTTAGCTATAAAACCTTTCATAAAATATAAAACAAAACATGAAATATTTTAACTTTGTCCTCTGGGGATTATAACGTTACTTATACAGCTATTATTGGTAAATGAATTCCAATATAAAAAGGTTTGTAAATATTTTAGTATTAATCAACTTTTGTTGTTTTTACTGTACCTATATTTATATAGATGATTATTTTGAGATCATATAGTTACAGTTATAGGCACGTGGAACAGATGTCTACAGCTATTCTACCACACTTCGACGACTACAGGATAAACTACCAAACGGGTCTATAATTTTAACAACACTTGCTTGCATAATTTTCATTGCGCGCGTATTTTATATCTCAGAATCGTGTGCGTGATTTTATATCACAGAATCGCGTGCGTGATTTAACAGTAATGCAAGCATGCCGAGCAGCATAGCAGCAGGAAGTGCTTATAAGCGATCGTATTTTGGGCCGCGATCTAGAGAGAAAGAGATGGCCCTTCCTCCACTTGGATCCATTGAATGAGTCCATTGATGGATCCAAGTACACTTTTTCCTCCACCTGAGTCCATCGTACCAGTCAATTCTAAATAATGGATTCTAAGACACATTAAGGTGCACTTGGATCCTCCAAAGAGCTTTATTTGACGGAGGGGAGATGGCGCTATATAGGGTGTATTGTATAGCTCCATCTGTCTCCCTCTGGATCGCAGCCGCGTTACGCGGTGCTTATAGCATGTCTTAGTAGGGTACGTCCACAATTAATTTGACTTGTAACTTAGTAGTGAGAAATGTTAAAACTTTTGTATAACTTGTGATTTTTGTTAGAAATATTTCCCTGGGATCCGGTTTGTTAACACCGCGTTTTCAAAACGACTAGAAACAAAAACGTAAAAAGAACTTTGGATTTCGAAGTTTTTTTACGTTTTTGTATGTAAAAAAAATCTACCTACGTTATCATGACGTTATTAATTCCGAAACACTCAAAGTTTGATTTCGAAATTTTAATTTTATAAGTTTTTGGAACTTTTGAAATCACACGTTTTAAAACATATTCTTACTGAATCGAAACCCTGATAGTTAATTAATTTATTTGTAAAAGTAATCCTTTAGGGTAACTGTAGGTATTGCTTCATTTTGATGGTAAAATAATTAGAACCTATTAATGTCAAATAAGAAATTCGTAACTTGTTTGAACAGGATACTGAAACGGAAGAAACGCGGGAACAGGAGAGGAGTACGTGGAAGGATCAGATCCCGACCATCAAGCCGCTGAGGGTCAATTGTACTCCACCGGCCATTGAACAGGTAAGACTTTTTAGTTTTCATATTTAGGGGAGACCTGTGTCCAGCAGTGGACTAGCATAGTATCAGCCGTAGGAAGTCCACTGCTAAACATAGGTCTCCCCCATCGACTTCCATTTCGACCGGTCTGTAGCGGCCTGCATCCACCGAGTCCCTGCGCTCTTGGCTAAGTCGTCTGTCCACCTTGCGGAAGGCCTTCCTACGCTGCGCTTGCCGTCATGTGGTCTCCACTCAAGGACCATAAAAGTTTGCATATAAATCTAAGACATTCTATACAACTCTATCTAGACCCAAAGTAAATATGGCTTATCTAGCTTGTATTATGGATTCTAGATACATGCTTACATTTTTGGAAATACATAGAAAAACAAGTGCAAATCGACATATTCACACATAAAAATATTTGCACTGAGCGGGAATCGAAACCCCGACAGCGAGATAACGTCCACAGCCAGGACCGCAACGAGATCCCGGCGTTGACTCGCTCACGCAGGACACTCCACCAACATGTGGAGCGCAGTGTCTTCGCCAGGATCCTCGCAGTGCTGGCACTGCGGCGTTGTCTCCCGGTGGATGCGCCACAGATATTTACCGAAGCATATTAATTGCTTAAAAATTTAATTGAATTATATTATTTTGTTTGATGTAGTTTCCAAAACCACTGATGGGTCAATCTGCTCGCAAGCACGGTGGTCTAATCCTGCATATCTTGGTGTGCGTCTTCACATTCATTGGGCTGGCTATCGTCTGCGATACGTACTTCGTTGCCAGCCTCGATAGGATCTGTGAGGGTGAGTTGTTATCTTATCACCTAAAACCTTAAGCCATCGTCACGACTTGCACTAGCTTACTATACTGGAGTTCCTTGGGAAGAGATAGCGTCGAAAATACGGTCCTAAGCTGTAATTCCCATATGAAAACAGATCTTTACGGAATCAGACAACTGTATAGGGTGGATTCCAAATCAGTTTTTAACATTAACAGTGTAGAGTTTTCCTTTTTAACATTTTAGAGAAACCAATTATAAAACCAACCTTAAGATACCGCGAAAGTTTGCAAGTATGAATTTGTGGATGTTTGTAACTCTTTCACGTAAAAAGTACTGAACGGATCTGGATGAACTTTGGTACAGAGATAGATTATATTCTGGAATAATACTTAAACTAGGCATATTTTTATCCCGGTAATAAGTTCCTGTGGGTTGCGGGAGATTTTTGACAAATGTGGTACAAATGCCTTTGCAAATTTAAGTGTAAATTGTTACTTACATATAGAGCATACTTTCTATGAGAAATAAAGCAACCTGGTAAATAATCCTAATTTGCCTGGTAAATGGTATTAGTAAAGGTATTTCAGCGACAATTCTATACAAGGTTCATAAAAAATATGTTGAAGAATTAAGAAACTTCTCCTCCTTCTTTTGAAATCGGATAAAAACTATCAGAAACATGTTTAATTCATTTCAGAGTTGAAGCTGGCTCCAGATGTAGCTGGTGCAACGTTCATGGCGGCCGGCAGTTCTGCACCAGAACTAGCGACTGTCGTCATCGGAGTATTCTGTGCACAGGATGATATTGGTTTGTATAACAAATTGCACCACTTATATGAATCTTCACTCTATAGAACTTTCCGATGGAGGACGCAAAATATCAGGAAGATGTTGAAATTGAACCTTTCATGTGTCCCTCTCTCTGCACTTAAGAGCACTGCCCTTGTTACATCTCAAACGCTTCCAACCTGTCTCTGACATGTACCTTTTTTTTCGTGCGGAAATCCCCTCGGGTATCCCCCCCCCCCCCCGCCGGCCAGCGAGGGTGGTTATGTCGGGCTTGAACCGCCGGGGTGTAAGGTGGGTGGTGGTGTAAGACATTTCCCTCGCACCCGGACTGACCCAGGGCTATCTCCGGTTTCAAGATGGCCCCCTCGGGTCTCTGACATGTACCTCAAGTAGTTTTCATGAGCTGTTAAAATACCGGTAGCGTATTGGTAATGCTAATAATTGGCATCAATAACCTTGTCATGTCAGCCCATAACAGCCTTATCATTTAGATCTTCAAAGCTACATATACTTAGTTCCATGATGAAACTTTAAAAAATATTTACGCAGTATCTATATCTAAAATAATATGAAGTGTATCCATTTTCCCCAATGACTCTGCTGACCCAAGCAGTTCGAAACAAAAGTGTGTCACACTTCGAGGGTGAAGCGGGAACGGGGGGGGTATGGGACGCCTCACCATAAATTCATAATTTTGGCACCCTAACACTACTTGACAGATGTCAGCTGATGATCTCATATAAAATGGTATAACATAAATTTATACTCTGTGGCTATGACAGCAACAAAAAGTGGCGCCAAAGTTGTGTACAGTAACGTCCAAAAATAGATACCAATTTATTTTACATAGAAGTCATTGATTTTACCCAGTTATGTATCCAACCCTTTTAGTCATGGATATTTTGTTTTGGATGGTTGGATACTATAAGCTAGAGGTGATGCGCAATCTGGCACTAGCTAATCAATAATGTTTATAAGTAGGTGTGCCATCCAGCAGGTAAGATTGAAATGGGTGAATTAGGAAATTGAATGGCCTTAAGACGTATATATAATATATCGGAGAATTTCGAATATCTGGGACGTGTCTAGGTGGCTCAGTTGGTCAGAGCGTCCCTGTAAGGGACTGGTCGCGGGTTCAAGGCCCGTCCCAGATGTTCTCTTTTTCCGATCTAAATCTATAAGTACTAAATATCTTATTGGCGCTCTTTCACTCCCGCGGGAAAAGAAAAGACAGCCTTCGTCTTCTGCAGTGTGTCCCATGTTGATTTTCCTCTTTCTTGATCTCTAGGTGTGTCTGGAGTGATCGGTTCTGCGGTATTCAACATAATGTTCGTGATATCTGTGTGCGCTCTGTGCGCCGGCACCGTGTCTCACCTGAACTGGTGGCCGCTCTGTCGCGACTGCTTCTTCTACGCCATCTCCATTCTTGTGATGCTGTGCACCATCGCCAATGCATACGTGTCTTGGTAGGTATATTGCTAATTTGATGTCTTCTGTATCAATAAATAAATATTCCACGACATTCTACACAGAGCTTTCTAGACCCAAAGTAAGCATAGTTTAACTAGCTTGTGTTATGGGTTCCAGAATGCGGATAAACTTTTTTTTGTAAATACATACATATTATACATAGAAACACCCAGACCAATGCAAATAGACATATTCATGCATACAAATATTTGCACTGAGCGGGAATCGAACCCGCGCCCCCTGTCGTAGCAGTCGAATGCACTGCCGCTACGCCACTGAGGCCGTCAAATAAATGTTTTTTTTTCTTTCATAGGTTTGCTCAAAAGAGGTTTTATATTTCAGACTTTTCCACAGGTGTTATAGCCAATAGAATGTTACTTTGTCCAGGCCCCCGGTCTAACTACAGAACTTCGATATTGCTAGTGGGGGTGGAAGTCAGATGGGAGTCGCTTCACGGGAAAGTTCAGTCGCTGCGTAGTTAGACTGGAAGCCGACGCCAACTGAGTTGGGAGAAGGCTCGCAGGATGATAATTCAGATCAAGATTCTATTGTAAGATGTAAACGTTATTGAATGATATGGTACTCCTCAGGCCCGAAGCCCTCTTCATGTTGATAATGTACTGCGTGTACTGCGTGGCGCTGCGGTTCAACACGACGCTGGAGCGCTGGGCCATGACGCTGCCGCTGCCATTCAAGCTGCCCACGAGAGAGGAACAGGCTGCACTCGTTACCTATAGGTATACCTACAATTACTAGGTAATTAATAAAAATTACCCAGGGGCGGATGTACCAATAGCCTAGGTAGCAGATTTAGGAGCGGTAAATTTGGTGGACTACATTCCTTTATGTCGTAAATAAATTTAAAAAAATCGGTTGTCTGTAAAGTCGGTTTACTGACGATAGTTGAACGTGACAACGTCATAAGAAAATACTGATGGAATGGTTGCATTTTTCAAAATAATATTTTAATTTTATTTGTTTAACCACTAAGATCGGTAATAAGAATTCACTGCACTTCATACTTGACGAAAACATGTAAATGTTAGCAGCTGTCCACGCGGACGCATCGCTCACTCAAGTAGGAGAGAGACAGATGTCGAACGCTGCCGAACGCGGAAGCCGATTGTGCCTCTTTGTCGCTCGTTCCGCGCTCTCGCTTGCACTTCAAGCCTTAAATGGAACGCCTCAGAGCGAGGCAACGCCGCATCGAGGTAATGCCGCATACGTCATGTTTTATCGTGCGTGCAGCCGGCTCCATCGAATTATAAGACGTTGTCACGTCAATAAGATAAGACCATATAATATAATATATATATATAATATATATAATAAGACCATATAAACTATTCAACACATTGGGTATTTTATATCATTATATTTCATCACTGCGACAAAACGAGGATCCGATAGGAACTGAGATCAATTAAAACAAAGCTGCATTATCACGTAAAACGTGAAAATGCAGTTTATTTTCGCCAGTGAAAATTTGTTCAATAAAACTGCCTTGGAGTCATTTTTCTACAATTTAGGCACGGGACAAACAGAACGGACCCTTGTCCTAGACGTGTCTCTGTAACGCCCCGCGCAACCCTTAACCCTTCCGCTAACTCCGCGCTGGGGTGCGCGTCGTTACGGAGTCGCATATGATAGCGGCGGGCGTAGGAAAAACCTTAGATATTTGTTATGGGTACAATTTTACAAAAATCGTTAAGATATAAATAAAATTTAGAGACTGACACGTTGTAATGGTTGGAGGAGGAAGTAAAATAGCCTACTGGCAGCGAATGTGTGAATCCGGTACTGAACCGAACCAACAGCGCTCTAGTACAAACGTCCTTGAACCCCAGAACAAATACGTTTAGAAAGTTTAAGTACCCGAGTTCAATCCTGAACACTGGTTATTTCAGGAGCACGGGAGGTCAGCCTCCTGTTCCTGCAGCTGGTGCAGATGGAGAGTACTCACAGATGGAAGGACAGACCAAGGAGACACCACTGCAGGACTCACGTAAGTTTTCATACACTGCATAGTAGACGACTTGTTAGTTTTGCGTCTGATGGAGAGATCACAGGTTTAGTTTTTCCTCCGTTATTTCTCCATGACAATCCTTAGGTTAAAGAGGGGTGTTTAGGATCCCCACCAAGATCTTAGGGGTAAAGCCAACCACACTTGCTAGCCGGTACGGATTGATGAACATATGTGTAAACTTTTTTTTTGTAAATACCTAAATATTATACATAGAAAAACCCAGTCCAATGCAAATAGACATTTTCATGCATACAAATATTTGCACTGAGCGGGAATCGAACCCGCGCCCCTTGTCGTTGCAGTCGAATGCACTACCGCTACGCCACAGAGGCCGTCGAAGATGATGATGATGAATTTTTTTTGTTTTTTTTTATACCACTTTGGTGTCAGACAAGCACACCGTCCACCTGAAGTTAAGAACCCCACTTGAAGAACCCCATACTGTAGTCAGTTGGGAAAACCACAGCAGGGAAATCATTCCACAGTTTGAGCGTGCGTGGGATGAAGTGCCTTTTATACATCACTGTACGCACCGTTTCCCGGATGAGTTCCCTGTCTGTGACGAGCGGTGCGATGATAGAATGTGGCCGTGGGCATCATATCAAACAATTCTTCGGAATACACCCCATTGTATCGGCGGTAGAAAACGCACAGAGAGTAAAATCTCTCCCAACACTGAGAGGTTCTACACGGCCTGAAAGTATGGGATTGTCGACGATCCTCAGTGCCCGTCTTTGCACCGAGTCGCACGGGTCAAGTTGGTAGTAGGTGGTCCGGCAAAAAGGTGACAGCAGTACTCCATCTGGGGCCGGTTTGCGACTTTTAAAGAAGACGTCTTTGCCCCGCAGTGAAGTACTGTTTCGCTCTGTTGAGCTTTCTGAGCTTTTGAATGCCAACTTGACTTTGTGTTCCAAAGATGGGGACGAAAGAATGCTCATATTGTATTTTATTTTCTTCACCATAGCGTACAACCCGGAGGGTGCCTATGATAATGCTGCATACCACGCGGACCCCACGCCAGCCTGGGACCCCAACAGCATGTGGGAAGCCAACAATGCCTGGAACGATGGTGTAAGTACCTTTTTTTTTTCGTGCGGAAATCCCTTCGGATACCCCCCCGCCGGCCAGCGGGGGCAGTTATGTCGGGCTTGAACCGACTAAAACCGCACGCCGTCTCGGGTCTTAAGACGCTGGGGTGTAAGGTTACCCATAGAGCATATCCCTCGCACCCCGACTGACCCTGGGCCACCTCCGGTTTCGAGATGGCCCCCTTACTTGCTCTCCACTGTGCCATCTGCTAATCAGCGGGACACGTGGAAAGCTTCCGAACAGCCCTCAACAGGGCCGTCCTCGCCTCGGTCGGAGTTGGCCGTAGGCGGCAGCGTCTCTCCCGCCCTAGGAGAGAGGCGCTGCTGTCTCCGTTGCCCAGGGTGCACCGCGTGGAGGTCCCCAACCAAGCACCCCTCCCCAACCAAGCACCCCTCCCCAACCAGGCACCCCCCCCCCAACCAAGCACCCCTCCCCAACCAAGCACCCCTCCCCAACCAAGCACCCCTCCCCAACCAAGCACCCCTTGGTGTAAGTACCTAAAGCATTAATAATACCTGTATTTTAGCTCATAGCTACCCTGGTACCCGATTCTGTAACATCACGTTTTCACGCGTAACTTTGATTCGATTAGAAAGAAAAATGAAACTGCACACTTCGGTATTCAGTATGTTTTTTTTTTATTTACATACCTACATTTTCGTGAGGTTTATTAATCCTTCAAAATCATTCATCCCAGTCCGGTGGCGCTCCAATTAACACCGGTCTACAGCAACAGCAACCTCGACAAGCGCCCCAACAGCAACAGACCCAGCAACAGCAGCCCCAACAGCCACTAGAGCAGCCCCCGCAGCCAGCATCAGGCCCTGCCTACTACAAAGCTAAGGAGTACAACCCAGAGACAGCTATCGACCCTCTGGTCAAGCCTATTGGAGCAAGTACGTTTTTAGTTTTTAGCAAAATAATATAGACTGGTGCCCTACAAAGACATGCTGACTGACAGGCGAGGCTCTGGCAGTTTTCCTCTCAGGGTTGAAAGAGAAGACGGCAGTCGGTCTCTTAACCGTATAAACCAAATCAGAAGGGAAGGAGTGAGCGGACCCTGGCTCAAAGCCTCGGATGCAATTAGAAATAATGCTAAGATGATGATGGACGTACAGGCACCAAGATCTGCAGGGCCGGCGACTTCACCTGCAAGCCGGTACGCCTGCTGATTGACGGAATAGGATCAGGCCCAGGCTTAGGTTAGTCGGCAGTCGCTCTCGTAAAAACCAAGATAAACCAACAATGGATTAGTAGGAACTCTCCTACGCCTTCATTGTAGGTACTTTGGAACTAGCAGTCCACTTGGACTCCGAGTTCCAAAGTACCTACAAGCTTTGAATACAAACGGGATTAATGCTTGGATGCAGAATACAGTTTAGGGACAATTCCCAATAAAAGAGCAGCGGCCGGCGCGCGCCGGGGGCCGGAGTCTTGTTACTACTAGAAGCACTTGCGAGAAAGTTCGCGCGGCGGCTCGCTGCGCCTCCTTTGCGTTTGAATGACTATGAACTTCAACTCACGTACTTAAGATTCAAAATGGTTTGTAAGGTATAATAACCTCAAAAAGCCGCTGCCGCCGCTCTTTCAGTGGGAATTGACCCTTACATAATAATCAGTACAAATAATTAAAATACAATGTATTCTATGGTCCAGTTCATAACATACTACGCTTTCGTGTTCCTCAGACCACTTGCAGCTCGCGTGTTGGTACGTGGCGTACCCCGTACACTGGTCGTGCCGCCACACCATGCCGGACTGCCGCGGCCGCTGGTACCCCATCACCTTCATCATCAGCATGCTGTGGATCTCCTTCTACTCTTATTTCATGGTCTGGATGATTACAATCATTGGTAAGTGAAATTTTGTTTTTCATCTTTCCTGTTTTGTTTGGAATCCTCGTTGAGGACGTCACGAAGCGGACGTCAGGCTCTACTAAGACCGGTCCATCATCATGGATAGGACGAATCTAGCGAATAAGCCCGACATCGTGCTGATGGACCGCGCAGAGTCACGGGTATTTCTTGTGGGCATCACTATCCCCTGTGACGAGAACGTCGTCCGCGCCGAAGCAGATAATAAAACCATATTCCTGGACCTGGCGCACGAGGTTACCGACATGTGGTGGGTGTGGTCCACAGAAATAGCCCCGCTTGTTCTAGGGAAGCTCGGGATTAATGGGAAGCCA
Source organism: Cybosia mesomella (assembly GCA_946251805.1). NCBI lineage: Eukaryota > Metazoa > Arthropoda > Insecta > Lepidoptera > Erebidae > Cybosia > Cybosia mesomella. The sequence continues at coordinate 4,423,152 of OX276413.1, forward strand.
GTGGCGGCCACGATGCAGAGAGCGGTTTTGCTCGACAATGTCCGAATAGTACTATAAGGTTCCTCTGCCTATCGTCCTCATGCCCTGGCCGACTGTTGCTCGCCTCGCCGCCTCTCCCTTACTTTAGGGGAGGCGTATTATAGCTTCATCTACATAATAATAATAATGAACACGAAATGATCCCACTCCGCAGGGTACACGCTGGGGATCCCCGACACAGTGATGGGCCTGACCTTCGTTGCAGCCGGCGTATCGGTACCAGACGCGCTCTCATCACTCGCCGTCATCAAGGAAGGGTAAGTATCTTCGCACAGCATTCTGGTCCTTGTGGTCTGGCAGATGCTGAGCTAGGTTCCTAATGGCTGTAGCCATGATACATGCACATGGGAACCTACCAAGGCCTTCGGGGCTCTGGACAGGCCTTCCCCTTGGGGTTAGGAAAATTTATATATATTTTCATAGAGCCCACTTAGTAGTAACTTGGAAATGAGTTGTTTCTGTACATTGGAGATATTAAAAAAAAACTTGGGTTATGTTAAATGAACGATTCTGAACACAAAAATATGTTTCTAGGAATTCTTGTCTTTTTGCAAAAACTACTGAACGGATTTTTTTATATTAGTCTCTATATCTTGGTCAGACTTAAAACCTGCCGTGTGTTTGATTGCAATTGGTTAAGTAGAACCGGAGGTATGACCAAAAAACGATAAACGACTTCCGCGCGGGTGGAGCCGCGGACATCAACTAGTGAAAAAGAATTACATTGCCCAAAAATTATTTTGTAAATCTGAAATTGATTCTACTTTTATCGCAAGGTTAATCAAGAAAGACAATAAAGAAGGAAGTAGAAGATATTAACCTTGCCTTATGTATACTTGACGACCTCTATGGATGGCGTAGCGGTAGTGCGTTTGACTGCTAAATCACAGGTCGCGAGTTCGATTCTCGCTCAGTGCAAATATGTCTATTTGCATTTGTCTGGGTGTATAATATATTATTTACAAAAAATAAGGATTTAAGTATGTTTTTCCGCATTCTAGAACCCATATGATAAGCTCTGCTTAGTTTGGGTCTGGATGGCGTTGTATAATTTGTCCTAGAATATTTATTTTATTTATTTATTATTTTACTTAGCACACAGTCGTACGAATCATTGTTGATTTTGAAAAATTAATAACATTTTCAGTTACGGTGATATGGCGGTATCCAATGCGGTGGGGTCCAATGTGTTTGACATCCTGGTTTGCTTGGGACTGCCGTGGTTCATCCAAACCGCTATCATTCACCCCGGTAGCCACGTCAATGTTTATCATAAAGGTGAGAATAGTATCAAATAAGTTTGTTTGAGGCCTGATCTGCGAAAGACTGCGGGCAGATGCTGGATGCGGCAAGCTGAAGACAGGGCGCTTGGCGCTCATTAGGGGAGACCTATGTCCAGCAGTGGACTAGAATAGGTTTATGATGATGATGATGATGAGGCCTGATAGCTGCTTGGTCATTCAAAGAGCGAATTTCATCAGTGGAAATAACTACGATCAAGTCTACTTTGACGTTTGTTTGTTATCACGTTTTACTCCATTAATTTTATTGAATAAAACGGGTGTACCCATAGTTGAACTTAACTCAAAAAAAGAACTCACTGGTGAAATCCGACCTAAAGGTAGTGTGTCTGGATGATCACATTGATAATTAGTTACATGTTGAGTGTGACAATATCAGCAATCGGCCAAGTGCGAGTCGGACTCGCGCACGATAGGTTCCGTCACATAAAACAACAAAAAAATCAAGTTTATTGTATGGGAGCCCCCCTTAAGTATTAATTTTTATTTTTATTTAATTATTTATTTTTAAAGTGAATAATTCAGTCAATAAACTCAATATATCGGTGAATATTGCAAGGGTCTACCTGTTGCCGTTATCAATATCGAGCAATAAGGATTTAAAAAGAACACGTTTGTTGTATGGGAGCCCTAGCTATCACGGTTCAGGTTCGTCTGTCCGTCTTACAGACGGATAGCTTAATAATAGGGTCCCGTTTTACCCCTTGGGTACGGAACTCTAAAAATTGCGTCCTGTATAAGCGTTTTAAATTGGTCAATTCTCAACTAAACAGAGCAATACCTGGATATAATTGTTTTCTTTTTAAGGAGTTCGTTGTATTAAAAAGTCTAACAGGGTTACGGGTTTATGGGCGCCCCATTAAGATATTCATGACCCAAACCCAGCTCACCTGCTGACCTGACCAGGCAGGCCGCCGGCAAACCGGGCGGCGGAGGCGCCAGTTTTTGAGCCTCATGCCGCCCTGAGTGTGGCTGCGGGTGGAAGGGACGGGGTCAGCCCTCCGCCCGATCTAGCCACCCGCGAAGAGGCAACGTCCCTGTGTGTCTGGACGTCGCCTTGCCCGTGACACACTGCAGGCACGCCCTAGGGGGGGTCGACATGGAACTATTCTTGTACGGTTTGAGCCCCCCCTACAAGGCGCAGAGTATGGCACACCGCAGGAGTTTTAGTGTGTGAGAGCCACACATAACCGCGCGGCCTCCCCGCGTCACACGGTATGCTGTATTACATTTCCACTGAGGCAACAAAAAAGAAAAATGGCATACCCCTCGGGGCTGGGACGTTAGGCGGTAAAGCCAAGATAAGCCAAATCGAAAGAAGAAGTAGTAAGTTGACCTTGGGCTCTGAGTTAAAAGTCACGGATGCAACCGGGAACAACGTACAGATACGTACGTGAATATATATGTTGGAGAAACCCTGCCACAGATAATATAGGATATGTTTTTTGGTTCTAGGTTTGATCTACTCAACATTATCCCTATTTTCCACTGTGATCTTCCTCGTCGTTGCAACCCATGCCAATGGGTGGAAACTAGATCGAAAATACGGAGTAGTACTCATGATATGGTACGTTCTCTTTATCACCCTGGCCAGTCTTTACGAACTAAATATATTCGGCGATTTTACAAACCCTGATTGTATCTCAACTTACTAATTTTTTGTATTGGCAACATTGATTTCGTTGCGTTAGTAACCCTGGCTGTGTTTGAACTGTCAGTATCTATTCTATTGTTTTTATACTCTGTTAATATGCGTTGGATTAATATGGATACGATATATGTAAAAAGCGCACCTGAATTAATATTCTCTATTATAAAATTAAGCTGTTTCAATAGAAACACAAAGCCAAATATTTTGTTATTTATTAAATATTCGATTGTAATTTTAAAACGTATAAGTTAACGTTTGACGGGCGATGTTGCAATTCTTATTATTTAGTTAAATCATTTTGTATTTCGTAATGAAACCGGCCTATTTGGTTTATATATATTAATTTACATTAAAATACGACCTGATATTGTACTTACGCTACTGTCTTATGATTAAAACATGCATCGATATTACTTCTCTCTATATATTTTATATAGTAATATTTATGGACAAATGGCACGATAATTTTAGTATCACAATAGAAAAGCTAGTGTAATTAAACTTAGATAATTTAAGTGATTAAATAGTTTTGCATTCAATAATGTTATTTTAGTTAAATCATGCTTGTTAATATCGTGATTATTAATATTAAGATTGAAATTATACAATTATCGAATGATGTTACACAGCCAGTTAGTGTTATTATGGAGTTCATTAAATGGAGTCCAGTTCCATATACTGAAATATCGCTAAAAGATTTGCAAATTGTCGTAAATTGGATGTAGATATAGTCATCAGGCTAACTGCAAAACAGATCTTGGAGTGATGGAAATAGCTTTGTAAACCACAGGAGTTTCTTGCGCACAAAATGTTATTTACTTTCAAAACAAAAACATCTGTACTTTTGAAGTTTATAACATAATAAAAGGAACTATAATTTAATTATGTTACTGGCTTCAGGGTGAATCGTAGGTTTGAAGTGCGTCGTGAATTCCTAGCTAGCAAGTCCAATAGTAATATGGATTTCTGTTACAAATTCCACTTGAAGCAGGAATCAATTATTCGCTTTAACATATAATTAATCTTATGAATATTTGCATAGTTATAGTAAATTACATTTCTCAAAATGTTGTCTAGTCTTGAAATAGAATGAATACCTTTTATTAAAACTAGTTAGATTCGTAATAATATTTGAAATCGAATAAGTTTGGGTATAACTTGATATTACTTTTATTTACGAAATAATTTTAGTCTGAAACATCGATATTTGACGAATTACTATAATATAAAATTTTATTACATTTTGTACATTTACTATGAGTACAACTAATCGAAATGGCTATAGTGAACATAAATAGTAATGTTATTTGGTATTCTTGTATTACTGTTTCATTCATTAGTTTCAGATCTTTTAAAATTATATATAAATACGGTTTCTTCATTTCAGTTAAGCGTAAATAACTACCCATATTATAGTTTACAGTCATTTAATTAAACACTCGTAACAATATTTGGGTATTCATGGTTAAACCGTGAATACTATTTATTAGATACCGAAAACTCCCACATTCCAACAATCCCAGTTTTCCAAGTTGATCTAAATACCTCAAAATATCCCCTATTTCTTCCCAAAGACATTTATTGATACGGCACCCCATTCCAATTCTTCTGTGATCTATTTAACTATAATCTTATAAACTTAGTACGTATGTGTCTATTTCAATAATAATTTGTATTTTGTTTTTAGACAGCTGAAGTAAATTGTGTTGCAAAATGTCTTTCAGGCTGTACATTATAGGGTTAATAAAATCCGAGCATTTATTTTATTTTTTATCGATGAAATAGATACATACAATGAAATAACTAGACTGTTGCTAGATATTTCGCTGTTTATTATATGTATACTAGTGTTCATATGTTAGGAGAATTAAAGAGTATGGTCGCTTTGTACATTTTATGGAATAATAAGGTCCGTGTATTATATTGTAGAATAAAATTTTCATATCTGTTAAAAGCTTCATTTAGCTCGAGACTACTCAGAAATAGTTGATGTACTTACTTCAGCTATGATTTTATTACATCTTGGAATTAGCTGGATGATGGATGAGAGATTGCACATTTAGAAAAAAAAAATTACGAGCGTTGCAAAAAATATATGATCAAAGAAAACAGTTACTTTTCCAGTTTTTCCTAGTAGTTAACTATCATTAATTATAAAAGTTTAGTAAAAGTATGGGTCAATTATATTAAAGGAAATCATGCCCGTGAGTATGAACTACCTATTGGCGAACTACCTATTTTTTTTTGTGACAGTGTTCCCACACCCATAGCTATAATGTAATATTTCAGATTCGATTTCGAGCATTACATTACAATACTGCCTCTTTGAATTAGGAGCATTCGCGTGTGACGTTGTTATGTTACAACCTATTGTTTTTTGTTACAAATTGTAAAAAAAATTACAGACATTGCCCACTATAATGCTCGCTTCGCCTCGCTCACTGATGAATGCTCGACTCTGTAAACACGGATAGTACTATAAAAAACATTTTTTAAGGAACTGATGATGCTATTGAATCTTTTATCATTCATAAATACAAATGTTACTGTCAAAGTATATATACGACGAAGTTTTTAAAAAAATCCTAAGAAGATATTGAATTTTTTTTTTGTAATTTGGTTTAAAACAATGAATTAGAGTAATCTTTGTGGTCAACCTTATAAATCGTTATTATACCTTATCATATATAATCCTATTGAAGTATTTGATGTATTAGCTAAGCGGCTAATTTTGACCAGATCTGTTAATTTAATGTGAACAAAGTTCCCTTATTCGTTATAGGTATATGTAACGTAGTGATTGTCAATTAATAAATCTTTGTGTAATGTCTTGAAGTATTTGGCGTCTTTCGACAATAATCGCTTTATGTGGCTTCGCCCTGTACTTGAATTATTATTTAAATTTTAATTATTAATTAAGATTTTAACAATAATTCGAAAAAATATGCAATTATAAATGGGATATAATATGACTAATTTTCAAAATGTTGATGTGTTACCTCACTATTGTTTAGAAAAAAACACAACGGCTGCATAGACGCTATACATAAATTCAATCCCAAGAAGATTGTCAACGCCAACTTACACAAAAGATAACTACTAACTGTTGTAACTTATAACGTGCAACTCAATTAAAATTGTCAATTGGATGTTGATCTTTATTATATAGCTATTAAGTATATAAAACCCTATTGATATGTTAAATCGACTTAATCCTCCAGTGAATGGTAACGATAATCATAATGAGCATTCGTAACCAATTACGTACTGATCTTCACCATTCATTTCCAAACACAGTTATTCCTTAATAACATATTTTATTATTTAATTAAAATGAATAGTGAAAACAAAAATGTAACAATATGTTCAGCGGTTATGTTGTTAAATACAAGTACTTTAAAAACAACTCATATCTATTTAAAATTCATAATATTAAATTATAATGTAAATAGTAGTGGACCATGATAAACAATTACCTATGAGCCTTAGAATAATATTCGTGCTGTCATGTGTTATATTCAGTTATGCCTGCTTCATACGTAACGATATATCGTAGCGATTTCTAACTATACAGCCTTATCGGAAACCCATAATAATACGCTAGGTATTGAAAACAGTGTCGCATTTGTATCGTAAATACCACGCATTAGTTATTTGTCTATTCATGTGTACGATGGAATACGTGGAAGCGTATCACGAAGCTGCAAATTTGAATTCTTGGCCATGCTAAGAATTAATGGTATTAATTAAAGAAAACCACCTATTAGCCACCTATTACATTGGGACCTAAACATAAACTGGCGAAATGTGGGTGCTAGCACCTCTGCCTACCCCTTCGGGGATATAGGCGTGAGTTTATGTTATGTTATGTTATGTTTATTAAAGAAAAAGCTTCATTATAAAATTGAACGAAAATAATGATTAAGCATGTGAACAAAATCGGGCAAATCACAAATTCTCTGTAAAATAACACCCTGGCCACACAAGATAATTTAGATTCGCAAAGTAATATTTTATGCAACGAATAATTTCATAGCTAATGTCAAATTTAAAAGAGTATGCTATACCTTATGTAAAAGCCTCAACCGATTAGTTATTTAAATATCATGCTAAACATAAGTCTAATTAATTATATAAACCTATGAAGGAGAATTGTATGACGCTTTTAAAACCGATATATCCATATTAGTGTATTGTCTTAACGCTCTATTTTAATTTCTATAGAATAACATTATTTTATTTGATAAATTTTAGATACGCAGTTGATATATTTTCTAACCTGTTTCTATTTGGAATATCAATAGATAAATCTCTAGCACTGAAAAGTATGTCGAAACGTAATATATTACATAGTGGGGTAAATAATGTACCGATTAGTTTACATCAAGACTATTAAAGTCTAGGTTCTAGAATAATAAAGTACCTACCTACGGAACTGATAGAGTTCACTTGAAACAAAGTCGTATTTAAAAAATTTACTGTTTCAATATTAATGAAGTGAATTTAAATTTAATTAATTACCTAACTGAATTGTTGTGCAAATGAAAATATATTATTGGTAATATTGTTGACAGAATAATATCATACCTAAATTAGACATATTAATAATTTGCTCAGTCTTTTGCAATTTATGTCTTCTAAGTGATTAATTTTTATCTTATTAAGTTATTTTTACTTTGTTATAATCTAACCAAAGTTTCCACTAACCATCCCATAGAATATTCGAACCCATCTAAGTGCCATGATTTTGATTTTATTATTTCAGCGTTTTAGCTAAGTATCTCACAGCAGACAAATATGACCAACATTTAGATTTTCTTTGAATTCGACAGATTGTATAGTGAACTATTTCATTGTAATTTCTACTAAGATTTGATATCAATGTAATTTTCAGGACATACATATTTGTACCAGTAACCTATAAGAGCAATCGGCTTAATATATAGTGTAGATCACCTTGCTAGTCATTTGTATTTAGATAATTTATCATAGTATTTTCACCTGTTATTCCATTGAAATATTTAATTCTTACGTATGTTGTAGTTAAAAAATACTAAGTTCTATTTATTACTATTTACAATGTAGGTGTATCTATTGCCAGCTACGAAAAAGTAAAGCATCGCGATTATCGCTGTTTTCTAGTATCAAACTTATTATTCTATACTGTTAGTAGGAGGAAATGATCGCACATTATTGATCACACAACAAGATAATTATTCAGCTACAACATTTCATTACAAGGTGGTTTTGGTGGCATAGCCATAGAAAATGGTCACCCTTACAAAGATGTAGAGTAGAGATCAAAGAGAACCATCCTATGAGGGACAAGTTGGAGTGTGTGATTAGTAAATAAAAAAACAATTCAAAAACCTACCACCAACTTTATCCCCCGTATTGTAAATTCTAGACATGGGTACTTAGATACCAGTGTTATTATAAAACTATCAAGTAGAAGCTAAACTTTTATGTCATGAATCATGAGCAGTGATAGGATTAAAGCTGACCGCTCATTGTAGACAATATAGTCTAAGTAGTAAGACAGACTATTGCAATACAAAAACATATGAAAGTGCGCACACTTCGAACGAAACTGTTTCATAAACGAAGCTGTCAAGTACCTACAAAATCGACACGGCGACAAGTCTGTCTAAGACTGAATTGTCTCTAATCTACGCTCACCCTAAGTAGACATTTCATACAACTACTTTTCGCTGAGAATAAGATAATATGTAAAAATGAACATAATATACGTAATGGTATTTTAAATAGGCCTCATTACGAGATTCTTATGAATTTAACATACCAATATATTTTTTTACCATTTTTTATCACTAATTTTGTTCCTAATATATATATTTTTATAGAAATGAAAAAAATTAATACAAGAAATGATAAATTATTAAAATCACAACAATCCCGCAACCGTGGACGTATCCATAATAATATAATGTTGGGGAGGTTGTCGGGCCCTAATTTTTTTGCGCTACCTAATCCTATCACTGGTTGTGACTACGCCGTCGTCGCAACCCCTATTCACAACCAATTAAACAGCAGCTTCTTATAAACTAATCATTATTATGCAATTATTATGTGTGTACCTATACCTACATTTTTTGGTTGTTTATTGTTATGCCTTGTTTACTACTTTTAGTATTATTAGATGTCTACTTAGCGATTATCACATTGTTAAAGGCAGTTTTGCATCTACAAAACGAATGTTAAATTATTCAAATATTCTACATTCTTATATTATCACATTATCTTCGCAACTTACCGTAGCCATTTACCTTACCTATAGTCACTTTTTTGCATTTCATGAAATTTTTGACATTTCAAAAGTACCTATCTTTTTATTTTTTTCGTACGGATATCCCTTCGAATATCCCCCCGCCGGCCAGCGGGGGCGGTTATGTCGGGCTTGAACCGACTAAAACCTCACGCCGTCTCGGGTCTACAGACGCCGGGCTGTAAGGTTGCCCATAGAGCATATCCCTCGCACCCCGACTGACCCTGGGCCATCTCCGGTTTCGAGATGGCTCCCTCGGGTTTGGGAACCACGGTGTCCCCGTCTTGCCCCGGTTTGGGGGTGGGGCGCTAGTCACCCCACCTTCCCGGCGTGCTTCTGCTGGGATAACAGGGGGCCTCACCTGCCACCCCCAGGCCTGCGCTCATGGAGTACGGAGGTCGTTAAGCGACCTCCGGCGGCTGAGTCGCCTGCGACGCGCGGCGAGCAAGTTGCGGGCTCGGCGGGCCGGGAGAGTTCTAAATCTCTCCCGGGCGCGCTCCGCCATCTCCTTCGCGAGCATTATATGCTCGCAGAAGGAGGTGGCGGCGGCCCACGCGGTCGCGCATTCCAAAAGTACCTATTGCAACTTATGAAAACATCCTACCAAGTACCTTTTTTTTCGTGCGGATATCCCCTCGGATACTCCCCCGCCGCGCAGCGTGGGCGGTTATGTCGGGCTTGAACCGACTAAGACCGCACGCCGTCTCGGGTCTTCAGACGCCGGGGTGTAAGTTTGCCCATAAAGCGTACCCCCCGCCAGAAAGCGGGGGCGGTCATGTCGGGCTTGAACCGACTAAAACCGCACGCCGTCTCGGGTCTTAGAACGTCGGGGTGTAAGGTTGCCCATAGTGCATATCCCTCTCACCCCGGCTGACCCTGGGCCATCTCCGGTTTCGAGATGGCCCCCTCGGGTTTGGGAACCACGGTGTCCCCGTCTTGCCCCGGTTTGGGGGAGGGGCGCTAGTCGCCTCACCGTCCCGGCCTGCTTCTGCTGGGGTGACAGGCGGGTGGCAGACAGGGGTTCAGTACTATCGGTTGTCTTCGTTTTCGGGAGCATTTCCCTAACACCAGTATAGCTATAACAGTATAGCTCCATCAGCCCTTCTCGCCTGGAACACGAACGCCTTAACGTCTTGGTAAGCCCTCTGATTAAGTTGCCATTCAAGAAAAAAGAAGCCCTCCTTTTTTTGACGGTTTCCACACAAAAAAAAAGACTGTCAATGGTTGCCGTATTCGTTTTCGTAGATGCAAATATACCTTCACTGAACTTGCAGTATTAAGTAATTATACGCTATAGGACATACCTACCTGTTCCATTTGTTGTGCTGTTTAAAAAAAATCGGTGTTTTCTCCAATGTTACGGTTTAACTAGGTGTTCTGATATAGCTCGTAAGAGCTAGGAAACAATTTTATGTGAAAATTTATTGTTAATTACTGTAAGGTATATGACAATGTTAAATAAAGTGTAAAATGTAACAAATAGTTTTCTTTTTATCTATCGTTTTTTTACCCTTCTCTCCTCCCATGATTTGGTCTATCTTGGCTATTACGGGAGCGATTGCCACAGATCCCTCCAACCCCAAGAGAGTCTGCACCAGTGCCTCGGCCATCAATGAGCAGGTGTTCCGGTTTGCAGGTAGGTTAATTTAAACTCCGAAAATCTTGATGCATAGACCATAGATATTATCATTTTTTTAAATTTCATTACCTGAATCAAAATTAACAATGCGTGACATCTGTCGCGTAGAGCGTTCGACTGCTGTTTCAGAGGTCTTGGGGTCTGACTACCGCGCAATGCAAATATATTTGTATTGTATGCATAACTAGCTGATGCCCGCGGCTCCGCCTGCGCGGAAGTTGTTTATCGATATTTTGGCATTTTTCATATCTCCGGTTCTACATAACCAATAGCAATCAACCATACAGTCGATTTTAAGTCTGACCAAAACTGTTCTAATAAAAAAAACTGCATCAAAATCTGTTCAGTATTTTTTGCGTCCATCGTGAACAAACATACAGACAAGAATTCCAAAAAAAATAAAAATGTTCTTAATCGCTCATTAAACATAATCCAAGTCTTTTTAGGGTTCCGTTGCCAAATGGCAAAAAACGGAACCCTTATACAGTACTGTGCGAATTAATGTGAACACAAGTGAAAAATCAGAAAAATAATGAAAAATTCTTTATTGAGGAAAAAAGAACAAGGAAATAGTTACAACATTTTTTTTTAATATGATGTGTGTCCTCCCTTACTTTTTATAACTTCTTGTACACGGTTTGGCATAGAATTGACAAGTTTTTTACAATTTTCAGATATTTGCGTGTCTCTAAACCATACCTGAATTACGGCCTCAATTAGCTTTGTTTTTGTGGTGCAATCAATTTTTCTAAGTCTTGCTTTAACTATTGCCCACAGATTTTCAATTGGATTAAGATCCGGCGAGTTACCTGGCCATTCCAGGCATGTAATTTTTTTGTCTTTGAAATATTTTTTCATGACTTTGGACACGTGACATGGAGCTGAATCTTGTTGGAAAACTGCTTGACCGTTGGCATCAACTTTTCTTTGCTCGGCTTCCAATCTTTGATCTACCAAGTCCTTGTATTTTTGAGAGTTCATCATGCCTTCGATCGGCACAAGGGATCCAGTACCTTCATAAGAAAAGCAGCCCCAGAACATCTTCTTTAATGGGTGTTTGACTGTTTTATCGAAATGTTGTGTTGTGAGTTTTTCGTTGTCGCTTTTTCTAACGAAACGAGATCGGTGTCCTTGTACCAAAAAATGGCTCTCATCTGAGAACAACACTTTTCTCCAGTCTTCGACAGTCCAGCCTACATATTTTTTCGCCCAATCATATCGCTTTTTCATCATAGGAGCCGTCAATAACTGCTTTTTCTGAGGTCTTAGTGTTTTTCTTCCACCTTCAATAAGGCGTTTTCGTACGGTGGAGTCGTGAATAACAACCCCAGCATGTGCCAAGTCTTGCTGAAGTTCTTGGCTAGTTTTTCTAGGGTTCAATTTACTTTCCCTTATGAGAAAAGTTTCATCTCTTGCTGTTGCCTTTTTTTTCTTCCACATTTCCCTTTTCTGTTCACCTCAATCGTCCCAGTTTCCCTTTTTTGCTTCAAAATCTTGTTAACAGCTCCCAAACTCACACCACACTCCTTGGCTATTTCTCTTTGAGTCATTGATGTGTATTCACTCAAAGTAACAATCTTAGAGCGTTTTTTTGGAGAAATATCCATCTTCAAAAAATGAAACAATAAAGCTTTAGTTAAGTTTACTTCTGCAAAACACTGTAATTCCAAAAAATATCAAAATTTAACGCGTTTAACGTCTGTAACTTGGAGTGTCTAATAGCTCACTGTTTGATAGTACACAAACACAAAATGACCGCTATTTTGACATAAATGTGTTGCCAACTGCGAAAAACCAGTGTAATTGTGCTAATTATCACATGTTCACATTAATTCGCACAGTACTGTAGATTCGTCATGTCTGTCTGTCTGTCCGTCCGTATGTCACAGCCACTTTTCTCCGAAACTATAAGTACTATGCTGGTGAAACTTGGTAAGTAGATGTATTCTGTGAACCGCATTACGATTTTCACACAAAAATAGAAAAAAACATTAAAGTTTAGGGGTTTAGGGTTTACTTAGGCCTGAAACTAAATAAAAAAAAAACATCAAACCTATACGTGTGTGGTATCTATGGATAGGTCTTTAAAAATGATATTGAGGTTTCTAATATGATTTTTTTCTAAACTTAATAGTTTGCAAGAGAGACACTTCCAAAATGGTAAAATGTGTGTCCCCCCTCCTGTAACTTCTAAAATAAGAGAATGATAAAACTAAAAAAAATATATGATGTACATTACCATGTAAACTTCCACTGAAAATTGGTTTGAACGAAATCTAGTAAGTAGTTTTTTTTTAATACGTCATAAATCGTAAAACGCAATTTACCTTTCAATCAATCAACTCAAATATAAAATTATCAAAAAAGCATTATTATGTTACTTGCTGCTACGGAACCCTTCATGAACGAGTCCGACTCGCACTTGGCCGCTTTTTTATAAATGTACAGACACAACTAATTTTCAATTTTGTAATAGTAAAGATTATATACCTATATTTGCATTTATAAATTGTATGAATGTATGTAAGTTGGTATATTCTAGAACACAAGCTAGTTACGCTTACTTATAGTCCAGTCAAATTAGTGTCAAACATAGGGGAACCCTTGCACTAATTCCAAAGAAGCTAAAATTTTACAAGAACGGGATACCATTATAATGAAATTGTGAAAAACCCCATCGATCCCATCGGTGCAAAATTTTTTTTAAAGGTCAAATGTCACTTAAATCTTTAAAAATCTTTAATCTTTAAAAAATTCAAACTTAAAGGACGGAAGTTGGACGACTCGCCGTCCTTACAGAAGCAGGCCGTGGCGGAGGCGTGTCGTGTGTGTCCTACACACGCCTGCCAACTCACCGACGTGGGATATAACCCGACCCCACCAGGCGAGGCCGCGCTGGCGGCCAAGGTCCGCCGGTAACCCTGGGGTTATCCTTTCGAGGGCTTACCCGGGGTGCCCGGCAATGGACACTTGGGCAGGACACCGTGCGGTTTTAGTCGATACCCGCCCCCGCTGGCCGGCGGGGGGGTATCCGAAGGGATATCCGCACGTTAAAAAAAAAGGTCAAATGTCACAGACTACGGTTTATTACATTTATCTCATAAACAAGAAGTCAAACATGTCAAAGATCATACAATAATCTATAAAAAAAAATCCAACGATTCACTATTCGTGAGACTGCAATAGTCGATTGATTAATCGATTTCTTTTTGTGTTTTCAACTATTTACTTGTGATTTAAGACATTGCTACTTGCAAAATTTCATAATTTTTGGTCAACAGCATTAGACTGAATTTCAACTTGATACTTTCATGTGTTCCTGAGAAAAGTGTATTTACAAACAAACGGAAATACGGGTACACGGACAGACAGACAACGAAGTGATCCTATATGGGTTCCATATTTTTCCTTTTGAGATACAGAACGCTAACCACATGAAACTACGTTAAAAAAATGCGTTAAATAGGTAGTGCGAAAGTGTACGCATATTTAGTTGAATACTACTTTGCCACAGTGCGATAAGGCCGCCAATTGTATATACCATAATGTAATATTTGTATTTCTATTTATCTTATTCTTGGTGTACAATAAAGATATACTACTACTACTACTACCACGGTCCGGGGCTTCGTAAGGGAAAAAGCAAACAAACCTTTTTTGTAGAGAATTCTAAACTCTCCAAAATATTTCTCTAGTAGCTCTCACCATATCAGCAATATGTGTCAAAACGAAAACTTGTGACATGTACCCACGGGAATGACGGGGATTTTTCACAATTTCATTCAAATGGAATCCCCAACGTTTATGGAAATTTCCGACTTCTTTGGAATTAATGCAAGGTGAAGTCTATTTTGACTGGACTATTTGGGTCTAGATGGTGCTGTACCTATAGAATGTCCTAGAATATCTATTTATTTCATACACGTGCAAATAAAGTTTAAAATAGATCTATTTTACATCTAGCGACAATAATATAATAGGTAATATAATATAGATATTACACACACATGGCAGGTAAGTATGCACCTAATTATGCTATGAAAACAATACAATTCCTATTTTTTATAAAGGACATACTAAACAATGTAATTCCTGATACAATATTATAATGACAGGGAAATACGTACATTATTATTCTCCTATATTAGGTCACTACCGTAAAACTGTTGACTAGAACAAGTTGGAACAGACGCAAGTATCTACTTACGTAGCAAAATTCAGTGCGATAATAGTTTTAATCAAGGCGATACGTGTCACCAAAGTTACCGGTTTTATAATATAGAGTAAGTTCTCTTTAATACAGTCCCGGATTTACATATAGGTAGGTAGGTATTATTGTTAAGACGCGGTTTTTTTAAGCGTAGCGAGCTGAAGGCGAGCGAAGCGTCTTTGGTTTAAAAGTGGCATTTCAAACAAATGATACTCCTCCGAGACCGTTTGACCGATCTCGACCAAAGCCACGGTGATCAAGTAGACATTACTGAGTGTCGAATGTCCAGATCGGTCTTACCATCGAGGAATAATCACCGAACAACCAAATCAATGGAAAAAGTCGACCGGTCCCGTTGACCTATTGTTAGATGCAAATCTCGCTACTCTTAAGTTTGGGTTGATTGCGAAGCTGGTAACCGTCCTAGTTTATAGTGGTCACGTCAATATGCCTTTACCTCACCTGATAGTAAGCTATAGGAATTCTCAGGAATGGAGTCACCATTACAGACACCGATAATGTTACAATGGTGGCCCTCAGCTTGACGGCCACATCAGATGCTTTTTCACGTAAGGCTTAAAGGACCCGGGACTGTAGGAAAAGGTAAATACGTGCGCTGGTAAACGACGGCGACGCATAAGGGCAAGATGCCTAAAAAGTACATTTTGGTTTGATTGGTACGTTAATTTTTATTTTGTAAGTGATCACGTGAAGCTGTTCCAAATTTAGTTAGTTTTTTCTAGAGTTATTGTTATTTAAATATTTCTGAGACTGATTATGAGATTCAATTAAACAGTGTGATAATACTTTATTGTTTTAATTATTATCATTTTAGTAAACACGTAAATCAGGTAAATATTCACATACTCATAAAGGCGGCAAAATGCTATAAATGCGACCATGCACGTTCCACGGGAAGACTATTCCACTCTAGTCCCCGAGAAACGGTGTTTTTAAATAAGTGTGCTTCAGGCCTATAGATAGTGAAAATCATACATGTTATTCTAGGCTATATAATCAACTATTTCCGGTTATTCGATACACGATGATTTTTACTTTCCTTGCTCGCAAAGATTAGCCTAACCCGGTTTTTCCATATGGGTTTTTCCCAAACGGTTTACAATGTCATTTGTGTTGTGTGTGAGTTAGGAAAGTGAAAAATTATACCAAAATGAGGATTAGGAATTATATTGTGATTACTTGAATAAATATAACTTCCCGCGTAAATGCCAAAAGAGCACAAATAACAAATGTCTCACGGAATAAAAAACAGCGTGAGTGTATTTTCTAGATAAATATTGATTGGATTAATCTAGAAATTATTTGTTAAATAATAAAACATTTCTAAATAGTTTAAAGTTAAGACACGTATTTGATAAATACAGGAGAAGTTTTTTCATGCTCCCGTAAAGTTTTCACACCTGAGTTACGTGGTATTGTCTGTTGTTATTTACGTGGTTTTACGGTATCATCGACTTAAATTATAATTGTGGTAACGCCTACGTCGTTTATTTTAGCAATCAGCCAGTTGTCTATTTTAGCTGTCAGATTTATTAAAAAATTTAGACAGGATGAGCGATGCTGTTAGTGGTGAGATGGCCCAGGGTCAGCCGGGGTGCGACGGATATGCTCTATGGGTAACCTTACACCCCGGCGTCTGAAGACCCGAGACGGCGTGCTGTTTTAGTCGGTGCAAGCCCGACATAACCGCCCCCGCTGGCCGGCGGGGGGGTATCCGCACGACAAAAAAAAAAAAAAAAAGGTATAGCTAAAATAGACCGATGACTGGCAGTTTGCTAAAATATCCTAAAACTCTCACTAGAATGGAGAAACATATACAGTAAGATCCCAGGTTCATCAGAACTTACTGATTGTTAGAAGGATAAAATGTATGGGATAAAGTAGTGTAGGTAGTTAGGTATGTACCTTGTGTATATGCATACCTGCTAGTATTTCTCTCGGCTATTTTTTTTTATTTTTTAATCTAGCGTTTTGAATTGTCATGTTCCCCTGATTGGTTCTTAGTTTTTGTGAACAAATATTTACAGGGTTCAGAGAAAGTGTGATACATTGTGACACTGGAGGGGGTCAAAAAAGCTAATTTAAGCGTGACGTATTTCATGAATGACCCCTAGATAAAAATAGTATGAAATTCACTTCCATTTTGTTTTCACGTATGTGTCCAACTTCCACGTATGTGTGTATGTGTTAGAAAATATTGTAAAAAAATCATTATGAGCATTGCTAGCAAAGTTCCGGCGGCCATAACTTCTACCAGAAACCTGAAAGGTTTCGCCGGAGGCGTCGCCGCCCAGACGATGCGGCAGCTCGAGAAGCGGAGCTGTATGAGGCGTACAAGGAGGCCAGGAGGACCCTCCAGGAAGCCATTAAGCAGGCCAAACGGCGGGCCCGCGAAGAGCCGCTGGCGTCTCTAGAGCAGAACTCATGGGGGCGCCCTTACCTTGCGGTCAGGGGCAAAATCCGCCCAAGGGCGCCCCTACTGACCCAGAGCCTCCAGCCGGAGCGGCTGGAGGGGATACTGGGCTCCTTGTTCCCAGCGAGAGCGGAGGAGCATGTCCCTCCGCGTATGGCTCCGCCTCAGGCGCCTGACGCTGATAATAGCGAGAGCGATGTGCCCGAAGTCAGGGAGAGTGAACTGGGGGTAGCAGTGCTCCGACTTAAAGCCCGGAAATGCACTGCCCCTGGTCCCGACGGCATTCCAGGCGGAGCATGGGTCCTGGCCCTTGAGGAACTAGGGCCTCGACTGGTGGCGCTCTTTAGCGCATGCCTCGAAAGGAGCCAGTTCCAAAGGCGTGGAAGACGGGGAAACTGGTTCTTATCTGGAAGGTGGGGCGGCCGGCGGATCAGCCTTCCGGTTACCGGCCGATCGTGTTGCTCGACGAGGTGTGCAAGCTCTTTGAGCGTATTATTGCAGAGCGCCTCGTCGAGCATCTCACGAACGTGGGGCCAGATCTGGCGGACAAACAGTTCGGTTTCCGCCGGGGGCGCTCCACCGTGGAAGCAAAAATGCGCGTTAGGCGCCTGGCGGAGGAAGTAGTCTCGCAGGGTGGGGTGGTGCTGGCGGTGTCTCTGGACATCGCCAACGCCTTCAACACCCTACCCTGGAGCTGCGTTAGGGAGGCGCTCGCGTATCACGGAGTGCCTCCTTACCTCCGCCGCATTGTCGAGGCATACCTATCCGAGAGGGCCATAGTTTACCCGAGCTGGCTAGGGCCAGGGCGGCGAGAAGTGTCGTGCGGTGTTCAGCAGGGGTCGGTCCTAGGGCCACTCCTGTGGAACATCGGATACGACTGGGTGCTGCGCGGTGCGTTGCTCGAGGGTGTCAGCATAGTCTGCTATGCTGACGACACCCTCGTTATGGCGCGGAGAGCAACGTACCGAAGCGCGGTGTTATGTTTAATAAGGTGTTATAAATAATACACACGGAATGCCGTCTTAGAAACAACTGATATATTTTCAGATACCGCCACCAATTAAGATATTACATTATTATTTGTATACCTACATAAGTATAGGTAGGTAAGCCTCGCTATAACATCTCCCTTCTTAACTTAATCAAGAATAAACAAAATACAATAGCTGAGCTGTAACACATAAAACATCCTCTCAGCTACACTTACATCTCCCCTCTTAAGCCTTTAAATATGAATATTGTGCTAATAACTGAAAAATTATACATATCTATGTGGTGATTTAACAACACGGCCGTATCTGGTCACATATGGGACTAAGTTAGAAGTAGGTAAAGTATCGTGACTTATCGACTGTGGTGGATCTTCTATCGGATCTGGGTTCAATGGGATGTCTCCATGATCGTCAAAGTCAATCAAACTGTTTCGTGGTGTTTGTTGATCTGCCACACTACTACTATTTTGCGGAATTGACATTATCTGCATTCTGTTTCGTCTGTATGTGCCGCCGTTTTCATACTTCAACATGTACGACCTATCATTATCAGCCTTTCTGAACACAGTTGCTTTAATCCACACTTTACCATCTTTTACTCTGACTTTCTCACCTGACTTTAATTCTTTTAGTTCTTTAGTTCCTCTATCATAATATTGTTTATTTTGTTGGGTTTTAACATTTCTTACATTCTTTATTGTTTTAGAATCTGGCGTGCGTGGTGTTAGCCATTGTTCGCAAGCTGGTAGTCTGGTATTCAATGACCTGCTCATCAAAAGCTGAGCTGGTGAATACGGCTCACCGCTTACTGGCGTATTCCTAAAATTGAGTACTTAATGCTAACTGCCATCGTCATCGGCCTTTTTAAATAGATTTTTGATCGTTTGCACATTTCTTACGTCAAGACCGTTAGATCGTGGATAGAGTGGAGAGCTTGTTGTGTGCGTAAAACCCCAATTAGTACTAAATGTTCTAAATTGTTCTGAAGAATACTGTGGGCCATTATCTGAGATTATTTTTTTGGTATGCCAAATCTTGCAAATATGTTATTTATGACACAACCACTAGTTAAGTTGTTTAATTGTGCCACTTCTACATATTTTGAATAGTAATCTACTGTCAGTAAAAATGCTTATTTTTAAATTCAAAAATATCAGACGCCACAACTTGCCACGGCAAGTCAGGCTGTGTATGGGGTTTTAGCGGCTCCCTCCGCTGGGAGTTGCGGTGCCGCTGGCAGACCTCACACCGGTGGACGAGCTCCTCCAGCTGCGCTGCCATACCCGGCCACCATATCACATCTCGGGCTCGACGTTTAGTTTTATCAAAACCTAAATGCCCTTCATGCGCTGTAACAAGCATTTCTTTTCTCATAGAAACCGGAATAACTATCCTGTTGTTTCTGAACACGATATCGTTTATAACGTATATTTCACTGCGCAACGCCCAATAAGGTCTAGCCAGATCACTTACTTTGCTTTTATTTGTTGGCCTCTCCTCATAATAATACTTTATAACATCATTTAACTCTGTATCTGTACGCGTGTTTCTCTTAATGTTATCTAATTTTTCTGAAGCTGCATTAATACTTTCAAACATTGAATTTACATGAATGGTTAAATCATCCGCAATGCTTGTCTCATTATCAAAATGTTCTTTTAAAGGAGCTCGGGATAACGCATCGGCAATAAACATTTCTTTTCCCGGCTTATAAACTAAATGTATTGAATAAAGTTGTAATTTTAAAAGCATTCGCTGTAACCTAGGTGGCGTCTCATTTAATGATTTTTTCAAAATAGCCTCTAACGGTTTATGGTCTGATTCAACTGTTACATTTTTATGTCCGTATACATACCTACTGATGAAAACGCGTGCAACCAAACAAAATCGCTAATAATTCCTTTTCGATTTGCGCCCATCTCTCTTCGGCCGGAGTGAGAGTTCGAGAAGCGTACGCTACGGGTCGTCCGCCCTGCAGTAAGCACGCACCCATCCCTCTACTGCTGCTGTCGACTGACACTGTCACCGGTTCATTCGGTGAATAGTACCGCAGGACCGGAGCATTTATTAATCTATCATCTCCTTTTTTATTAACGGCTTAACGGCTCAGAAACCCTCGAATAACCCGCTATGAATCTTGATAAATAATTTGTCAAGCCTAAAAACCGCTCTAATGCTTTTTACTTGAATCGGGTCTCATACCTTTACTATTGAATATATGCCCCAAAAATTGTATCTCTCTCACACCGAACACACATTTCTTTCTGTTAAACTTAACACCATTTTTCCTAGCTCTTTCCATCACCTCATTTAATCTTGTATCATGTTCTTCTTTCGTTTTTCCCCACACCTAAATATCATCGCAATATACCTCAACCCCTTCCATAAAAAACATTTTGTACATAGCATTGTGAAATATTTCCGGTGCTGACTTTATTCCAAACGGTAATCTTAAATACCTATACCTTCCAAACGGACTTGTAAAAGTACAAAGCTTATAGCTAGGTTCATCCAAACTTACCATCCAGAAGCCATCACATTTCGAAAACCAACTAGCACCCTCTAAGTTACCAGCGATCTCTTCCAAAGTAGGCAGTTGAAAATGACAACGGCGTACCTCTTTATTTAAATGAAACGGGTCTAAACAGAGCCTAATGCGCCCGTCTGGCTTTTCAACGACCACTATATTCGATACCCAGTCCGTTGGATTATCCTCCGGTACAATGACACCTAATTTAACCATATTTTCTAATTCATCTTTCACTCGCGGTTTTAATTTTAATGGTATTTTTCTGGATGCACAAACCCTGGGCACAATATTTTTATCTATAATAATTTTACAAACTGTTGGCAATTTTCCTAGTCCTTCAAACAAATTATCGTTAAATTTATAAGTTTTTATCTCATTTATTCGTTTAATTAAATTTAAATTTAAACAAGCAGAAAGACCCAATAAGTTATTACAATTTACATCCAATACAAAAAAAAATTGTAGTCTCTGTATTATTATATTTTATTTTTGGTTCAAAATATCCAATGACGGGCAACCTAGATCTACTTATTTCTCTTAATACTAAATCACTTTTTCTTAATAATGTCCTTCTAAAACCAGCCTCTCTAAATGAGCTCAAAGACATAACGGACGCATCCGCACCCGAATCTAACTTAAACTGAATCGGTACATTATTCACGTAAACACGCTCAAGCCACGGAACACAATCATTATGAATAGCGTCCACTGACAATGTTAATAACAATGATTCACATACCGAGTCGCTGTCCTCCTCGTTGTTACCTCTGTCGGCCGCCTCGCTAGTATTCTGCTCCTGCGCCATGGCCTCGCCCACCGCCCTTGTGCGGCAGCACGCCGCGAAGTGCCCTCGCCGATCACAGCGGTAGCAAGTAACAGCGCGTGCTGGACAAGGCGCCCCCTGCCCGTGCCTCCGACCACAACTTCGACAGGCGGGGACCTGCACCCCGCGACTAGGTCCAGCAGGGGCCCCTCGCCCCCCCGGTCTGCGAACATTGCCTCCGCGGCTGCGCTCTCGTCCAAGCGCCTCCAGTTTCACTTCTTCACCTCCAGTCACTCCAGTCGTACTGCGTCCCCCGCATGCCTCCGCCTGATAGGATTCTCTCTCTACTGCTCGACACCAACTTATAGCTTCATCTAGCTCTAATTTACTCTTACTAAGCAAATTCTGCCTCATTTGCTTGTTTTTAATACCTCGTATTATTTGTGTAACCAATAAACTCTTATTCAATGTACCAAACTCACACAGCTTACTTAGTATCTTCAATTTACCGTAAAATTTATCGAAACTGTCATCATTTTGCATTATTTCAAAAAAGATATGCCGCTCATAGTTCACGTTCTTGGCTGGATCACAATGACGTTTAAACTCTGACACTAACACATCATAATTAAACTTTGAACTTTCTTCTAAATCCAGCTCCTCTTACTAAAGGAGCTGGATTTAGATTTAGAAAATATGGCCGAGAGATACTTCTCTCGGCCATATTTCCCAATTACATGTAAAAATAACACATTTTTCGCGAGATGAGCAGTTTTCCTTGTTAGATGCAATTAAATAATAATCAAATGACGTTTTCCACTCGCGCCAGTTAATAGAAAGCGTTCCTTGTTCATTCATGGCGGCCGGTTGTTGCAATGCCGAACAAACATTGGCAATCAGCTGTTGCGAACCGGGAGTTGTTTCCTCTTTAGGCATTTTTCTCACGCTTTTACACTTTCACTACTTGAAATTATCGTAACAATTATATTTTTACACCTGACACCATGTTATGTTTAATAAGGTGTTATAAATAATACACACGGAATGCCGTCTTACAACTGATATATTTTCAGATACCGCCACCAACTAACATATTACATTATTATTTGTATACCTACATAAGTATAGGTAGGTAAGCCTCGCTTTAACACGCGGCACTGAAGGCCACGGCAGGGGTTGCTCAAGTAGTGGGTCGAATACGGCGGCTGGGACTCGAGGTGGCTCTCCACAAATCCGAGGCTATGTGTTTTCACGGGCCTCGGAGGGGGCCACCTGCGGGAACCAGCATCGCCACCCCTGCTCCACCAGGAACTCATGGAGACATGGAGGGTATCTCGGTGGGGGGAATCCACCATTGCGGCGGTAAGACCGATTATGAAGGAGTGGTTGGAGAGGTACCATGGGGACCTCTCCTTACGGATGTGCCAGATATTTACCGGACACGGGTGTTTCGGTAAGTATCTATGGCGCATCCACCGGGAGACAACGCCGCAGTGCCAGATTTGCGAGGATCCTGGCGAAGACACGGCACTCCACAGGTTGGTGGAGTGCCCTGCGTGGGCGAGTCAACGCCGGGATCTCGTTGCGGTCCTGGGCGTGGACGTTCTCTCGTTGGAGACCATGGTGAGGGCCGTGGTCTCCGATGGGAGCAAGTGGCACGCCGCCGCCTCTTTCTGCGAGCAGGTAGTGCGCGCGAAAGAGACGGCGGAGAGGGAGCGGGAGAGAACCCTGCCCCCCGAGTTTCGCAGTCTGCGTCGAGGGCGCCGCAGAATCATCTACGCCCGGGACTACCGACCTCCATGATCGGGGCTTGAGGACGGCAGTTGGCCGTCCTTACAGAAGCAGGCCGTGGCGGAGGCGTGTCGTGTGTGCCCTACACACGCCTGCCAACTCATCGAAGCGGGATAAAACCCGACCCCACCAGGCGAGGCCGCGGTGGCGGCCAAAGTCCGCCGGCAACCCTGGGGTTATCCTTTCGAGGGCTTACCCGGTGTGCCCGGCAACGGACACTTGGGGAGGATTGATTAATGTTATTTATTTTCTATCCACAGTTTATCTACCTGCACACACAATGACATCAATGCGTACTTCAAACTTGTCAATTATAATATTCATTATCGCTGCAATATTAGTTGACACCAGCACACAGGCCCCAAATGATGAACTTAGCGCTAAAGGTAAACAAGAATATCTTGAAGCTTTGCCTATCCAAGAACTTAAAACTTTAGATATACAAGAAAAGCTTAGAGCCATAAAACTTCAGAGTTCATATAGAGTAAGGAGAGCAACTTTTTTTATGGCCGAGTTCCCATGTAACGGAAATAAAGTACGTGGTATTTGCAATACAACACCTCAGCCAGATCACGATGATTTTTTTTAATTATCAAGCCCTAATAAATATATAAATAAAAATCGATATCAGTGTTTTAATTTGCGGTTGGGAATTATCTTACATTAAAAAGTAGTAGACGGCACTGACGTTTAGAAACGTTTACTCGAAATGAGACGAATTCGTCGTCTCAACGCAAGCACGAGGTGCAACAGCGCGAACGCGAAAGTACAATTTCTGGCAGAAAACGCGGTACAGCTGTACCAGTTTTATAAAGCATGTGCTACACGGTTTTAAACGGCGGTTTGAAACAGAAAAAAACAGATTTGCGCTTTGCCGGCTACACGGTTTAAAACATGTTTAAAACCATGTGTTTTATAGAACGTTGCGTAAGTCTCTACGCTCGCACCGTATATTCACTACAACAACGTCATGGCGCCTTACCTATCTAAAGAACAAAGAGTAGGGTGTGTCTTTCTCTTTTGTGTGTAATTGAAGAAAAAAAAGAAAGAAAAAAAGAATATGGATGAAGCGATGGTTTAAGGAGAGATTAACCCTTAGTCATATGAACTTTATTAACCTACTCGTCGGCCTGCGCTCGCCGCTGCAAAGTGACTGTCGTTCGCGAGGTTTTAAACAAGCGGCTAGACGGTTTCAAACAAGTTTTAAACCAACGCTTCTACCAGTGGTTTCAAACACAAGCCGTGCTGCCAAGGGTGTTTAAAGGTCAAACGAAATTTGGCAAATTAACTATCTACACTGTTTTAAACCTCTGTTTCAAACCGCTGTTTAAAACCGTGTAGCACATGCTTTAGTTACACCGATGTACCTGCGCAGAAGTCTCATGTTCGAAAAATCTTAACCAATCACAACGCTCCGTTTACGCGCACCAAACATGACAATTTCTTATTGGTTGATACATGCGCGGCATGTTCGAACCCACCGCACCGCGGTGCCGCGACTTTCTAGTAGATACATAATAATCTATGGCCGCGACAGTCGCGATTTGTACTGTGAATGATATACGCAGTGGCGTAGCTACCTTGGGTGGCACCCGGTGCGGAAGTTGGTGGTGTCACCCCATCGAAAGTAAAAAGCAATAAATTTTCTATTATCTATCACTACTTTTTATTATCTATCACTAATCAGTATAGAATTATACACGTTTAACAATTCACACCAACCAAACAAAACATACTTCACGAAACAAATGAGAAATTTTGCAACTGAGACGTCAAAGATCGCGAGTATGGGACGGGGAATCCCCCACGACAGCGTCAGGCTCTTTTGCGGGAATCCCCGAATTATACATAAAGCTGAGCTAGTGCTAGTGGAGGAATCCCCGAAAATTTTTTTTTTTGTGCTAGCGATTTTTTTTTTGTTTGTACATTGTTCTTAAAGTTGAGAGACCGGGTGTCACCCCAAAAAAGGTGACACCCGGTGCGGCCCGCCCCCGCCGCCCCCCCTTTGCTACGCCACTGGATATACGTCTCTTCATCGCACCGTACACTTGAAGACATAAAAAGTGAACAAATTTTATTTGTTATGTCTTTATTTAAAAGAGAAAGAGGCAGTATTTGTAATCTATTATGCATCATATCATAATACTCTCAGAGAAAAGCCTCCGAACTCCAATTCAAGAAAAAGTGAAATTCAACAGTGGCTCATCAATAAAAATAGGTATTGTATTTAATCTCCGCGCGCTGAAACTCGAACTGAATGAGATTATAAAAAAACACAAAAATGACTTTGTGGAGTACTCAATCGACTCCATAATTTTAAAATTTGTTCAAAAACACCCACAAATACTCATATACTCACTCACTAAACTCACCCATACTCACCATTTCCTACTGTTTATTAATCTCACCAAAGCTCTACACTCACCATTTTTTCTCATTAAAAGGTCACAACATAGGTCACGGAGCCGCACAGTTTTGCAAATCTTTACTTTCATAAATGGCAAATATAAATAACATTAATACTGAGCTGGACCTACTGGAAACGACGAAGTCCTACTCTTGTCTTCCGGAAGACTGCAAGCTATACATCGATACTGAAAAAGGCATAACACTATTCCATTTAAATATTCGAAGTATTAACAAAAACTTTGACCAACTCTGTTTTTTTTTTTTTTTTTTTTTTATATTTGTTCCGTCAATTGACCGCACCCCGCTGGATGGTAAGAAGCTAGGGTGAAGTCCAGAAGATATGGGCCACCATTCCAGATGCTGACGATCCCAAAATGGTAGCCCCTTTTTTTTTTTTTTTGTTCAGGCAGGAAAAAATGTACCTCATCCGCATACCGCGCGGCGCGGGGACGCTGCACGGTTATGTGGGGCTCTCACCACACTGAAACAACCTGCCGTGTGCCATACACCGCGACTTAGTGAGTGAACCGTCGGAAATACTACGCACTCATAGACGGTCCGCAAGGTGCGGTGCGGGCCCGTCTCTAGGCGATGTCCAGACACACCGGGAAATGGTAGCCCCTACCTTGACGACCTTTATCTGCAATTAACATAAACTTTGATATACTAATACTTACTGAGTGCTGGCTCCAAAAGATTGGTAACTTGCCTAGCCTGGAAGGGTATACATCACACTATACTACTATAAACAAAAACCAGAATGATGGCATAGTCATTTATACTAATATAAAACTAACGTGCAAGGTAAATGAACCAATCTTTAAGGATGGCAACTGTCTAGTTTGTAAAATAGACCATAGTGTAAGCGTGGTAGCTATATACCGGTTCACCCTCACTATCTAGTAGAGAAAAAATTTATAATTTCATAAATAGCCTTAATGACGTCTACAACAGCCTAAGAACTCGTAACGTAATCCTAGTAGGGGACCTAAACATTGACATAAGCTCAACTTCCACAGACCCATTGTGCGAAGAATATTTAACATTTAATGCCACACATGGTCTTTTTCATACGCATTGCCGACCTACGAGAGAAAACTCGTGTCTCGATCACTTTTTTATAAAATCAGAATCTCCATCTACAACAATAATCTTGGAGACACACATAACGGATCATTTGCCCATTGCCTTATATATTGAAAAACATATATCTTGTCCGAAGCTCTTCAATACAAAAACTTTCATGTATTACAAAAATATCAATGTATGTATATATAATATATATATATATAATGGACGCAGAAAATGCCAACTACGCAAACATACTATCTACGACTGATGCAAACCTAGCGACAAATATGCTTGTCACACTACTTTCAACCACAATCGCTAAACACACTAGGACCTCAACGTTCTCCAGAAAATATAGAGTTTTAAAACCTTGAATGTCACCGGGCCTGGTTAGATGTATCAGAAACCGCGATAAACTTCATTCTAGATCCAATAAGGCCCCAGATAATATGACTCTAAAATTAACTTATGTTCGCTATCGAAACTTCTGCAACAACCTTATTCGTAAATTAAAACTTGTGTATAATAAAAAACAAATCGACAACGCTGGAAATGATCCTAAAGCCCTGTGGAGAGCCATCAGAGACATATCATCAACTCAAAAAAGGAAAAACTGCTCTAAGGAACTTTTGAAATTATCTAACAGCCCAAAGATGTCTACTGACTTCGTCAGTACCTACTTTAAGGATATTGGAAAGAACTTGGCTGAAAAGATTTGTGTGTCAACCAATCTTACTGAAAATACCATCTCCCTATTATCACTTGACCGAAACAGTCCATCGGGCTCACTGGCACTCCTAGAAGTATGGTAACACTGAAATTGAAGCCATGATCTTAGATCTACGCACCGACTGTGCTACAGGGTGGGACGACATTCCATCTCAGATACTTCGGCAAAATCGCAACGTATTAACACCAGTTATAACTCATGTTTGTAATCTTGCCATAAACACTGGTGTTTTCCCGGATTTATTCAAAAAATCACAGGGACTGTGTAAACAATTACCGTCCCATCTCGGTACTTTCAGCGTTATCGAAAATTCTGGAGAAGATACTCAACCGAGCTTTAAAAACATTTTTGGAGAGTTTTAGCATACTAGCACCGAATCAGTACGGCTTTCGCTCAGGTATATCCACCGAAGATGCAGTTATGGATTTGACAAATAAAATCGTAGAAAATATAGATGCAAGTAACAGATGCTTATGCATTTTTCTAGATCTCTCGAAAGCTTTTGACACAGTCTCTGTCCCTATTCTCCTAGAAAAACTACAAAAACTGGGTGTACGAGGTATTTCACATGACATTTTTAAAGATTATCTCACAAACAGGCGACAACGTGTTAAAATTGAGGGTTATCTTAGTGATGAGGCATGTGTGACTTATGGTGTTCCGCAGGGCAGTATTTTGGGCCCTACCCTCTTCCAGGTATATGTTAATGATCTCTGCTCAATGCGCCTACCCTATACCGACATTTTCACTTACGCTGATGACATGCCATCTTTGTCTGGGGTCCAAACTGGCAAACTGTAAAAGAGCGAGCCGATTACTCACTATCTAGAGTTATGAGCTGGTTGACTAATAATTTCCTAACTTTAAACTTAACCAAGACCAACTATATAGCCTTCTCACTAACTAAAAGCACGGATCCTAGCCAAAACTTCTCTATAAAAGCTCACACCTGCACTAACTATAGTGAATGTACATGTCTAGAACTCAACAGGGTTGAACAGATAAAATACCTGGGAGTACATATCGACCGCAGGCTTAAATGGGACAAACAGATAGAATTAGTTACAGGAAGAGTAAGGCGTCTTATAGGTATCTTTAAGTCCTTGTGTGATGCCCTACCCCAGGATAAACTAACCCAAATTTATCTGGCTCTATGCCAATCTGTAACTACTACAGTACTACATCACGGTATGGGGTGGAGGAGCCAAGACCCGACTCCTTAAACTGGAGAGGGCTCAGAGAGCGGTGTTGAAGGTCATGACCAAAAAACCTTACAGGTATCCCACTGTAAGTCTATATGCACATTGTAAGGTTCTCTCGGTCCGTAAGCTATTTATTTTGAAAACAATACTTAGAAAGCACCGTACTGTTCCCCTTCGAGATCCTAAAAAACGTAGTCAGTTATCTGTGTGCCCCCGTGTGACCTGCAGAACCTCCTTCGCTAGAAGACAAACACGCAGTATAAGCTGCAAATTGTACAATGATACAAATAAAAAACTAAAAATTGTTGGCCTAAGTAGACGTGAAGTGAAGGCGAAAGTTATCCAGTGGCTCGAACAACTGGATTATCAAATGACAGAAGACCTTATTACTTACATAGCCTAACCCACCACATAATGTTTCTATCACACTCGCAGACACACTCACAAACCACGCACTTCACACACACTCACACACGCACACACGTACACACATATACTCACACAACATATTATCTTGTTATTAAAAAAAAAAACAAAAAAAAAATTGCGACAAAATGTAGTATTGTATAAATAAACAATAACGTCACCGCTTGCACGACTGAACACTGCTTCCCAAGATACAGGCTATTTGCCTAGTTTGGGATATCAGCGTCAGTACATATCCTGAAAATTAACAAATAATTGTGTTCAAGTTCCAAGACCAATGTATGTAATTTTTGTGAAAATAAACGATTTTATTTATTTATTTATAATGGAGGAACATGGTCACAAAGTATTGAGATTACCACCTTATCATCCCGATTTTAACCCAATTGAGAACATTTGGGCTCAAGTCAAGGGAAACATAGTAAGCACAACGTCAACATGAACTTAACCCAAATAATCCAGCTATTAAATGAAAAATTTTCTTGGCGTCGTGTGGTTGATTATGCCGTTAAGTGCGAAGACGAGTTTCTCACGTTTGAGGAATAATTATGATCGAATGGACCAATTTATCATCAACACTGGTGATTCGTCATCATCCTCATCATCTTCAGATGATGGTAATAATGATAGCGACGATAATGGAATGGATCGAGTAAATCCGCTAAATTAAAAAACAATTGCTATTCTATTTTTAGTCTGCACCTCAAAAAAGCGACGGAAATGAGCACCATAATTTTTTTTTTATATTTTAAGATACCTACCAATTTTACGAGTCTGTATTTTGTAAAAATTGTTTCATTATAATAATATTTAATGTCAGCAAAGCACCTACTATGAGCGAGATAGCACTACTCGTGGATTTATGGAATTAGTAGTGTAGTTATAGTCTGTATTTCAACAGCGTTCGCAATCGTAATCAATCGGCTTTCACTTGCTCTCTTCTGCGTAGACGAATTTTGTCGAAGCTACTTATAAACGTGGTACACCTGTACAAATAAAGTCGACGGTCAGAAAGCAGGCCTCCTTATTTTTAGACTTTAAATTAATAAACTAGTACACCTTTTAATCGAAGACGAAATAAAAAGTAAAAACTATTTGTGAGGTGTACATACCGTTTAGGCGGTCTGTGACAACTCCTGGATATGACTAATTCTGTTTTTGACCACTTCTTGTTACGGCCGGTTCTTATAATGCCCACTTCTGTTTTAGACCATTTCGTGTTATGACTATAAGTACGGGTGTGAACAAAAAGAAACTAGAGATATCCGACATTTTTATTATTAGCTTTTTATTAGCTTCACCTGTATGTTTGTAACCGACTCCTTTGGGCGCGATTATGACCCACTCGGCCAGATTTCGTTCAAACTTTGTAGATTTATCGAGGACCGATGACAATACACTAATTTGATAAAATTATAACAAAATAAAATAAAACTAAAAAATAAATAATAGTTTAAAAAACTAAAAAACACGCTTTTTATAGAAAACCGTCCTAAAAAATAGAAAATAAGTTTTAATAAATTTAAATTAAGAAGTGTTAAAAATTTCAATAAATATAAATTAATAATAGTGTAAATAAAAAAATATATTTTATTTTAAAAAACGTGACAAACTGACAGGAAAACGTCAATTAAAATTAAAAGTAGTAGTAGTTTTCTTGGTAGCACGCTATTAAACGGAAGGAAGCAGATTTTTGCCCGAATCTCATTCTTGTAGAATTTATTTATTTTACATTGCATGGCATCAAAAACTATGGGAAGCATCGTACCAGCGGTAATGTATTAGGAGAATAAGTCTACGACCTCCGTCCTCCTTGAGCGTAGGCCTGGGGGTGGCAGGTGAGGCCGCCTGTCACCCCAGCAGAAGCAGGCCGGGACGGTGGGGCGACTAGCGCCCCTCCCCCAAACCGGGGCAAGACGAGACATCGTGGTTCCCAAACCCGAGGGGGCCATCTCGAAACTGGAGATGGCCCAGGGTCAGTCGGGGTGCGAGGGATATGCTCTATGGGCAACCTTACACCCCGGCGTCTGTAGACCCGAGACGGCGTGCGGTTTTAGTCGGTTCAAGCCCGACATAACCGCCCCCGCTGACCGGCGGGGCAGGTATCCGAAGGAATTTCCACACGAAAAAGAAAAAGGTACTTCAAGTCTCGAGAGAATAGGCTGCTCCTATGCTCACGCTCGTCTAGTGTTAACAAACAACAGTACCTACCCATCGAAGTCAAATCATCAAACACAATAAAACAACACAAAATTAGTTTATTACTGTTTATTAATTTATATAGTGTAGACACACTGAGTATACACGCAACTGGAGACAAAACACCTGTCCTGGAGTTCTACAGTCCCAAATTAAAACTGAATTCGCAAGAAATGAGATCCATAATATCACTCATGATGGTCATATACATATAATTAACTGATTACATGAAGTTTATATGATTTTTATCATTTTGTCTCCATTTGTTCGTTCATACGCCGTTCGCACTAATCATTTCGGAAACTTAAAAGTTAGGTCTTAAGATTAACATGGTGTATTATGATACTACTAGCATTCAAACTATGGAAGTATTGTTTTTCTATATAAAATCATCAAACATGGTCTTGTAGGCCATGAATCGTACATCCGAAAAAGCGGACCGAAGTTTCGGGTATTTTCTACGAAAAACGCATTTATCCCGCAATCGTGCCCGAAGACAGCACTGAAACTTCGTTCAGCCTAAAGCTTACCGAAAGAAATCCGAACTTGATTGTATCTAAATGCTACGACTTTCGTGTTTCGTGCGGGTCCGAAGTTTCGGATGTACACTCCACGGTAGCCTTCCTGTTTTCGGTCCATGACAACATGACGGCAACAGATGTTATAGAATGTGTCTACAGAAATTTCTCAATATCGTAAAAGAAAACAAGCATTTGTTGTTCAATATCAGCTTGGATTGTAATCGGAATCTACTTCATTTGAAAAACTGAGGCAGCTGTGCCTCAAATGAAACTTACTCCGATCACAACTCGAATCTTGTACCCACATTTGGAACACAGAATTGATTAGTAGGAAATAGGTGAATGCAATTCATAAGGAATGACAATATCTATTTAACCGACTTCAAAAAGGACGTTGTATGTTCTTCTGTATATGTTTTTAAATCTACGATCTAATGGCCCAGTTGCACACAAACAGGTTCATTTAGGTATACTACAGGACGGGGTGCGAGGGATATGCTCTATGGGCAACCTTACACCTCGGCGTCTGTAGACCCGAGACGGCGTGCGGTTTTAGTCGGTTCAAGCCCGACATAACCGCCCCCGCTGGCACGCGGGGGGGTATCCGAAGGGATTTCCGCACGAAAAAAAAAAAAAAAAAAAAAAAAAAAAGGTATACTACAGGAAAAAAACGTTTCGTCGCACTTCGTCCATTTCGTATTTAGTCCACTTTTTTGATTGAGTTTATTTGTTACTGAAAAAAATGTTTTATTTCAATATATTTTAGAAGTTCATCAAAGCTCGGTCATAAAGATATTTGGACTTAACGCGAAATAGACATGTTTTCGTCGTGTGGACCAAATGCGAAAAGAACAAATGCGACGAAATGGAAACAAGTTGAATTCCTGAGACGAGCTCAGCCGAATACAAGGGATTTTCGATTTTGCGTTTTTTTTTGCGATTTTTTCTTTATCTTGCAATGGTTCACCCAAGCACGAATCTATTACCGAAAACAGCAATTCGATAGCTCATCTCCTTCATACCCAAAACCGTGACAGAAAATTGGCAACGACGACGTCGACGACAACTCGATAGCAATAGGGCTTTTCTAAAGAAAATCCCTAAAAAGCAGGTTTAGGCCTAATTTTATTTAGCTAACCCGAGCGCCAGGCCCGGTTGCATCCAAAGCCTGCACTTTGGAGCGCGGGCTCCGCTCTCCTATTCCTCCATTATCGGTTTATCTTGACTTTGGTTTTCGATATTTTTTCAAGAAAGTTTCTACCATTTTTTCCTTTTTAACATAGATGTTTTTGATATTTAAAACATGAATGTTTTTCAGGATTGAAAACGGCTGTTTATTGGCCGGGATTTTTCACTGAAACTTAAATTGGACAAAACTGCAGAAGTAATGATTCTGATACCGTCATTGCAGTCTGTCCGATCATATTACATGGCTCCTATGAAACTGGACAAACATAGCTAAGCTCATTATTTTGTGAACATCTCTGTACCTATGGGATTTACAATAAATATAATTTGAATTTGAATCTACTTAAACCCAGATATTGGTTAAAATCACAAGAATATAAAATCAAGAGCAAATGCCCCGCAGTTTCCCCTTGTGCGACATGCAGTGAAAATGTTCATCGGCTACTATCTAACACTTGAGCTTGTTGTCTGTTGAAAATTTTATTAATGATAAAATTTTCAACAGGCACTGACGTCTTTGTTTGACGTGATATGTGAGCTCCTCTGTACTAGTTCCCATACTTTTTTATACCACTTAGGTGGCAGACAAGTAGACAATCCACCTATTACGTTCAGCGTTGGGTGCAACCTAACATTATGCCGAGATGTCCCTTTGACACTCCCTGTGTAACAAATATTATAACGAAAGTGTATCTACTGTAATATTCTTGTTAATAAATATTTTTCTTTCTTTCTTTCTATACCGCGGCCTATGGACGTGTGCAACATCAGGGGCGTCAAACTCGTGCTGAACATACTAATGTTGTTTAAAGGCACTGTCTTGATTCTATATTCCATGGTTTAGTTTTATTTGGTGCAACTGTGTGTATGTACGAGAATTTGGGATTTACAGAATGGAAGTATTTAAATCATTTACTCATATTCTATTTACCTGAATACCGATCATGAATTGTTTTAATACAATAATGTTGTGACGTCATCGTTGACAGAAAACAACAATTATTGTAATTCTATTATCTAGTTAACTGTATCTAACTTCTATCCGCTTACGAAACTTAGTACGAGAAGTATCTCAATACACCACAAAAACTCAATTAGTGCTTTCTTAAAAAAATATGTAGTGATTAAAACAAGTTTACTAGCTTATATATTTACAATTTTATATTCTCCAAGATACCGCCGTATCACCTGTATTCCAGGACGCACCCCGATCTCTTTGTATGTACAATTTATAAATGAATATGCCAAATTAAAACAAATCAGTAAAATAACCTTAAAACTATGTCTGTTTATAGATACGCGACGCGTCCTAAAGTGCAGGGAATCAATTCACTTAGTCTCTACCACATTTTGTTTCGTTTTTTTTATATTTTCGCCATTTTTTCACTTTTGTTATAGACTACATTATTCATTAGAAATCTGTAAATTTTAATGAATATTTCTAGCCAATATTCTGTTACCGCTTTCGTCGGTCGCACTCCAAACGTAACTCGGATATGTACAGAGTTCAAGTTATGAAATACGACCGACCGCCAATAAATCGTGAACACTAGCTAATTAGAAAAACTAACATCAAACCAATGTTTTCTATGTATACTGATAGACATTTTGTACGGAACAAAAAAAATGGTATTGCGAAAGGCCGTAAACCGACCATAAACAACGCGCTACTTTTTGTAGCTGTCATACAGATGCCACTACGAAAAGGCTTCATCTTGTCTCTGCGTCCCGTACCCCTGATCCATTCCCGCCTCACCCCGCAACCGCGACTCAATTTCTGTTGTAAACAGCTCGTCTAGTAGTCTACATACAAATCATTGTATCAAACTAAACAATCATTGAGTTACATAACTACAAACTGAATTAATTATAAGTTTCGCTAGTGTAAATTGTATGAACATCTGTAACGTAATTTACAGTTAATATTATACAGTATAAAAAAATTATAATCTGTCGCTACACAGAAAGATCATGTATACCAGAGCATACGCTGTTGGTTTTCTATAGTAAAACAAACGCCTCTATATATTTAAAAGAAAGCTAGTCCGTTGTGATCGACACGTTCGACACCCGTCGAGAGCTCCGTAATACACAATGCACGTCACGACTCATACGTCATCGGTGACGTAACGAATGACGCGGCCCTGGCACACACACACGCACACCACACATTCACACACATATGTTATCGCGCTCTCTTCTTCGCCGGACCACTCGTGGCTGCCGAACGTCGTAATCTCTTTCACTGTGGAGGAAAAATAAAAACATTAGTATAATGAAAAATTATTATTGTTTATGTCTTCTATGTATATACTAGACTGGCTGTGCGGAAATATTCATCAACTCATTTATCTAGTTTCTACGTCCCGTTCCAAATTCAAAATTCATTCCGCCTCACACAGCAGCCGTGACAAACTTCTTGTTCTAAACAGCTTGTCTAGTAGTCTACATAGAAGTCAATGGGTTTAACTAACATACTCTAAGTATACATTTGAAAACTAGTTACATGGAAATAATGATAGTTTCATATCAACAAGTCTTGTATAGTAGGATACAACTACAGTTGAAATAATCCAAGAAGAGCACGACAGCTGTCGTTTAGTGTTGGGTTTCTACAAATTGATTGTGAGAATAACCGATTGCAGCAGATTTGCCCTTCAAACCTTATTTCCATAAAAATAACGTATGAAATTGCGTGTCTATCGTATCCTTCTCGCAGCTACTTCTAATAACAAAATACCGCTGCTGGCCGCTGTTCTTTCAGTAGGAATTGACCCTTAGTCACGGTCGCATCCGAGCCCTTAAGCCCGGGGTCCGCTTAATAATCTCAACTAGCTTTGAAATTTAAATGGAGAGCCCTATGTATTATTTGTCGGTTCTAAGCTGCTTGCAGACGCTTAGAGTGTACCTTAGAGAGGATGAGAAGTTGTTAATGCTGCACTAATCTCAACAGTAAAATTAAGGAATTAGAAACCCGAAACTATGAAAAAGGGTTCACTATGGGTTACACTAGGATGAAACTACTATGATTATAATATGTGACTTGAAATTACCGGACAAATCTTGCTATTCCTGTTCTGATTGAATCAAAATAAATACTCATACTCGAAGGTTTTTTATTAAAATTATACAAAATTCACATCGTAACCTGTCGTTCTAAGTTTGAACCTTACGTCACACATGACAGTATTTTTAGTGTTGGCAACACTCATTTTAAATTTATACAATTTTTTGAAGAATTAAAATATACGACTGGTGCCATATAGGAAAATAAATTCTTAATGAATTATTGGTGTGGACCGAGAACTTTACTATGATTATAACTAAAGACTTTCAATAAAAAAAACAACTAGGTCAAAACATGTCGGCCACTGTACACAACCGTAAGTGTGTTTTATATACTATCAATAATGTTTTTAAACCTTATAAAGTAAAAATTTACATTGAACAAAACTCACACACAGACACTCTACATTCAACCACAGTTGTACACAAATATTTCAATATATTTCAATAAAATAAAAAATTAAAATGTATCTATTTTTGGGATACAAGTTACCGAAAATATTATATAACTATGATGAAATGATTCGAGTGAGTTCAGAGCTTATGTATTCCTGACCCATGAGAGACAACCCAGCAATTTTGATTATTATAATCTCTTTTCCCACTCGATAAGTTCGTTTATATAGCAGCGCTAGAAATAAACGTATGCAATTGAAACATTTTGACCCTTCAATTGACTACTGAGGATTTCTACAGTATGTTACTTGAATATGCACTTTATTTTTACGAATTTACAACTTCAATTTCGAATTATGTTAACTTGCACGAGAATTTAATAATCAATAGTAGATTAATTAGGTAGAAGTTACCTAATGTAAACTGTGTCAAAGCTTGACAACTTTTCTAGAAGATATATTTTATTGTTTTGTATTTTTATGATTTAGCATTTGATAGAATTATAATTTGATCTAAGTCTAAAATCATCATCATTTTATCAGAGAGGCAACAAATGATTTCAAAAGTACCTAAAGAATATAAAGTTTAATTTATTTAGCTTTATATAAAATAATTTTGATTGAAGAAGTGGAAAAAGTTAAGCACAATTATTTTTGAAAAAATTCATTAGGTAGTAAAAATTTTTATTGAGAATGGATTTTATAGAGTACGTACACGTACAAGTCTGCTTTTTGTAGCCCAGTGCCAAGGTCCCGCAAGGATGAGAATGTATGAGCAGAGCTTCTGTGACTTGATTCACAAAATGGACAAATAATATTCATGGCTAATAAAAAAAAAATTTGGTATAGTTGTAACAATTATTTTTTCCAAATATAAACATTTTCATAAAAAATATTTATTATATCCACAAAGTTTAAATATTTTTTAACTCAGTGCGACTGACCGACTACTCTTCATTGTGTGATTTTCATTGTGTGATTTATGCAACTATTTAAATTACTGAAAATTATTTATTAAAAAAATCATGTGATTAATTTTTTAAATAACTATCTTACGATAAAAGGGTCTCCCCAAAGTGCATATTCAACTACCAAAGTGGTAAAATTTACGATATGAGAGGGCGGAGGATATAATAGTTTATGATATCGCTGTGAGCTTCTTCTTCAGTTGACTGACGGACTGGTGGCCTTTCACCGGCTGCTTGTTGTTAGTCCCAGTCTCATTTGTAGCGTGCACCGATTTCACCTACGAGCGGAGGAAAGGAAGGGTGAAGGATCGGAAGGAACGACTAGAAAACTAGACTAGAAGAGTAGAAAAGTTGTTAGGCAAGGATAGGTTGTCTCATACTTAATAAGTTTGAAGTGATAAAAAGTGAATGTGTTGATTTGTTATTGTTTCGTGTATTTTTCTGTTCATAAAAACTAGATCTGCAAGGCGAATTGCTGCTTGCAATGTTGAGCTGAGTGAGACATCGTGAATCAGATTTTGAAAATTTTGTGAAAACAGTGATCATTCCTCCGTGGCAAGTCCGATTTTGAAATTTCTTTTTGAAAGTCACAACTCTGGACATGCTTTCTGAGCGTGTAAAGTTTGGTCACAGTGTCTCGAGCGGTTATTATGTAATTCCATCTGGATTTTTTTTAACGGTGATCATTCCTCTGTGGTAGCATTAATTTTTTCAAAATATATCCATAAACCTTCCTCTGATTAACCTCTTTAATCATGCCAAATTTGGTTCTGATTGGATTAGTAGTTTAGGAGGAGACCTGTGACAAAGAAAATCCTGAAGTCTGGTATGAGGAGTTTTCGCTCGACTTCGGTCTCATTCAGCTCAACAAGAGCCTGTAGACAAAGTGACGATTTACTAGTGGAATCGCAACGAAGCGGACCTTTGTAAAGTTCGAAATTCACGGTAATGACATTATTAAATACACGTGACATGTCGGCAAATAATATCTCTCCCATACATTTCGGACTTTTGAACGTTCGCTTCGAAGTTATTCTACTAGTAAAAAGTGACTTTGTTTAGGCCTCAAGGACCGAGTACTAACGCTACTTCAGAATCGTCACGGCGATCATCATACATATACATCATACGAACTATGCACCAATACTGAATGTTCGTTATTTTTCATTCTATAACATGATACTACTATATACCAGATACATTTCTGTACGGGGACACCATGGTTCCCAAACCCGAGGGGGCCATCTCGAAACCGGAGATGGCCCAGGGTCAGTCGGGGTGCGAGGGATATGCTCTATGGGTAACCTTACACCCCGGCTTCTGTAGACCCGAGACGGCGTGCGGTTTTAGTCGGTTCAAGCCCGACATAACCGCCCCCCGCCGAAGGGATTTCCGCACGAAAAAAAAAAAAGATACATTTCTGTATGCCACTTATATTTCAAGATATTTCAGTGATATGATGTCCACATACAAAGTGGGGAACGAAGTACGTCACAAAAGATCGGACAAATTAAGTGTGAGAAAATCCTTTATTCTTTCGTAAATAAAGACCTATTGTTGATTTAGTTAGCCAAGATTAAATTTGGCTTTATATAGAGTACAAAGAGGATTTTGGGGAAGTATTTGCAGTTCAATAAACGCCCGTAAGATTATAGAACTATTTTGATTTAAGGGAGGTAGGCAATAAACTTATAATAAAGAGGTAAACGATCACTCATAACTAGGCTAATTAGCTTACCTCAACGCAAACACGAGTGCAACGGGATATGCAATTATCAATGAGTGTGATCGAAAACAAAGTACGTAAGTCTTTTGTCTTACAACGCCATGCACTTTTGACATTGTGATATAAATATCTAGCTTACTTGAATATAAAATTATAAAAGGCAATATGGTCGGTATGTGGGTGTGTGGCGTTAGTGGCGGTGTGAGGTGGTGTTAGTGTGGGTGGGTTAGTGTCAGTGTGCGGGTGGGGCTGTGGGCCGTGGGCCGTGGGCCGTGGGCCGTGGCATACCTCGTTGTTGGGCGGCGGCTGCGAGGGCTGCTGCACCGCGCGGCGCTGCACGGAGGGCGAGCGGCGGTCGGCGGCGGCGGCGCCCGACTCCATGTGCTGCTTGCGCTGCCGCAGGATCGTCCAGTCGAACGTGTAGTCGTACTGATAGTTCATCGTGCGGAACAGGATGCGGAACAACTGTACGCATCGATTACATACTTGTTTATTACCATACGGATATTTATCACTCTTTAATATTAGTATAGTATAGTAGTATTTATAATTAAGTTACCATATCACACTATCGCACATGAGGCATATTTCTTTGGACAAACTATAGTTGTTACATTATCACATCTAAAACCTACAATTATACTTAATATTTTATTTAATGCACAACATATATGACATATAGTCCATATAGCACTACCTAGAACATAGAAGATGATACTTTGTAAATATGGGAAACTTGCGAAGCAATTATATTATTATTAAAACTTAATAAAACTTTTAATTATATTAAGCGTAGCGAGCCGAAGGCGAGCGAAGCGTCTTTGGTTTCAAAGTTGCATTTCAAACAAATGATACTCCTCCGAGACCGTTTGACCGATCTCGACCAAATTTGCCACGGTGATCAAGTAGACATTACTGAGTGTCGTAAGGGAATGTCGAATGTCCAGATCGGTCTTACCATCGAGGAATAATCACCGAAAAACTAAATCAATGGAAAAAGTCGACCGGTCACGTTGACCTATTGTTGGATAGGCAAATCTCGCTACGCTTAAGTTTGGGTTGATTGCGAAGCTGGTAACCGTCCTAGTTTATTTTTTTCCCATCAGGCAGGGTGCAGTCAAATGATGGGACTGAATATAATACAAACAACAATTTAAACTCACCTGTCTCAAATACATATAATCAGGAGCTTCGTCGAAAGTCAATCCGCGGCAGTAATTTAAATACATCGCAAACTCGGCCGGGAATCCCTGCACCAACGATTAAAATAAACATACAAAAAGATTAACATTAAAAATTCTATCCCCGACGGTAACAAAACAATATATATACAGCCCAGATGATGGTAAGATCAACCGGTATGCCCGGGTAATGTAACGTTCGCAGCGAGCAGCAAGCGTTACGGTGTGTACGAAGATCTATGTACGAGCGGCTCATTGGTTTCCTGTGCTGACTGCACGAATACTCGCTTTGTGCATATTACACTACGCCGCGTAACGTCGATCATTACACACACAATGTTGCGTAGCAAGCTATTCATCGTGCAGGCGAGTAAAATAACCACATGAAACGAGGCCGCGAGAACTTTCAAGAACTAGATGGGTCTTGTCAAATCCCAAAATTTTACTAAGGGAGGGATTTCTATATGTCCAACTTTTCTAGTTTTCTTCTGTATAATTTCGTTGCGAGTTCCAAGAAAGTTTAACTTTGCCTGGGACTGCCCGAGTGTGGTAGGAGTGTGGTCGTGAGTTCTGTTGAGCCTGCTGTACGGAAGTTACATTAGTAGAACTTGTGGGAGGGATTAGTCCCGTATAGCCATACGATAATAAATTACCATCGACTTTCATATTGTAGGCCAGTTAGCTTTTAACCTTTTTTGGACGGCCGTATGTTGTTCGTTGTTTTGCGCTCGTGGACAGAAATATATCAGTTAATTCATTCGTTGCCTAACGCCTACGATACTTGCTATACAATTCAGCTAAACAAACGCTTAGATTTAAATCTGTGACCTTCTCCGCGAGGTCGCAGGTTCAAATCCATTACCGCTCACGCCTATTGAGTCGACATCTACGTGTTATCGTTAAGCAACACTTATCCAATTATATTATCTGTGCTATGGTATAGTGAAGTTTATATTATTTTATTTTTACTATTTTCCTCCGAATGCCAATCCCAGTCGCATTCAAAGCTCGCACTCTGGAGTTCAGGGTCCGCTCTTCTGCTCCTCCTTTCATTAGTTTGTTTTGACTTTTATGGGAACGACTGTCGTCTGTTCTCCCAACCCCAAGAGGAAAGCTTGCACCAGTCCTCGTTCGTCAATCAGAACTTAACTTGGGGCAAAGAGCTTGGTGGGGCCTCATAAAACCCCTATTGTTAATATCCTATTTGCGCTATTCCCGAAGTTACGGTTGCTTTTCAGCAGATGCTGGTCATGGGAAGACTAACGACTGAATAGACGACTCATTGTCAAATCAGTTTGATGTAAAGGTATCAAACTGTCGCTACGATGTACGAAAGAGAGAGTGCTCTACAAAATCGAGGTAACGCGATCTTAGCCGGACTCTCACTCTTGTCCCCGGCTTGCCAAGTCAAAACCGGGTTCTGTACTAATGTGTAAAGGTTTTATATCATAAAGATCAAGATATAGTTCTTGTACTAACCTTACAGAGGACCTCGACGGGAGTGGACATCTTTTTCTCGC
Organism: Cybosia mesomella; assembly: GCA_946251805.1. Lineage (NCBI taxonomy): Eukaryota > Metazoa > Arthropoda > Insecta > Lepidoptera > Erebidae > Cybosia > Cybosia mesomella. The sequence continues at coordinate 4,465,390 of OX276413.1, forward strand.
TGATCCGCTCGTACTTCTGCTTCTTGGTGATGGCCTTCAAGCCCTGCCAGGGCAGCGAGCCTCTGCTCACAAACAAAACGACAAATATTGTCAAATCTGTCTTTGAAAATCTACAAACCGAATTATATCCGGTTAACTACCGATGTGTACACACACTGACAGTAAGTTACAATAGTTTACGATTTAATAAGACCCTATTCGTATATTCGGATCCGGATGTAACCGGGAACACAGCTAAGATAGCGTTGTTCTTGGTTACATCCGAGGCTTTTACCACAGAACCTTAAAAGTTCGCTGAGTTTTGACCCGCAGTCTTCTCAGAACGCTAAAATGTCTGTTATTAAAAAATCTTTTCACTCAAACTTATCGAGTACGGTATCAAAATGACGAGCTTTAAAGCGTGATTTCAAAAACATATAATATATGATAAAAAGTATACATTAAAATGATTAATAAATAAAAAATTTAAAAAAAACCGCCAAAAAAGACCGAAACAAGTCTGATAGCAGGCGAGACCTATTTGCAAATCATAACGCCGGGGTGTAAGGTTGCCCATAGAGCATATCCCTCGCACCCCGAGCGTGAAAGAATACCTAACCAATTTCCATAAATCCTCACAAACTTTCACATCTAAATTATTGGATACATATAAAACATACATCGGTAAAAACCTGCTATCAGTTAACTGGATATAAGGCAACCGTCGGATTCTAAACGAGTTGGGCCCATGAGTCACTAGCGACAGGTCGAAACGTGCAAGAGAATTCTATCTAAACGGACACCTACTAACCGGAATAATAAGTTTTGTTGTTAAGCGAGTATCGAATAACGTCGATGTGTTGTCTGGCTGTCGATATGCATTTTATGTTTATTTTAGGTTTTAACATAACATAACTTCACGCCTGTATCCCTAAAGGGGTAGGCAGAGGTGTATTACACACCCACGATTCTTAATAATTGTAGCAAGGTTTTATAAAAGAAACAAATAATAATTATTTTGTGATAATTACTATACAAGGTACAATTAGCGACAAAAGTTAAGAAAGTGATAATGTTCATTGATTGGTCAGACCGTTCTTATATTTTTATATACCATTGGATGGATAGAAACCTAGATGTGATAGATAAATTGGTTTTTTACAACCGATATTATAATTACATAATGTGTGTACAAGTATTTTGTAATCCACTGAGGACAAGTCATTTGAGGAATGTATTTGGAGTTTATTATTTTAAGAATGATTTGGAGCTTGTAAGCTACTTTGTCGCTTATTGTACATAATATCATTATATTATGTACATTGCCATTGCAAAGGATGTAGTTCTCCGACTGGAACGGCTGCCAACTAAATGGTATTAAAATAAAATTGTACAGCGGGATATACGTGAAATAACCTAAGCTAAAAAAAAGTTTCACGTTTTACGTAAAAAAAAACAATTCTTACCTAAATACGCAATGCTATGGAGAAAAATGTGTTTAACAGTATTATGTTCGGTCCTTTTCTACGTACATATAACATTACTAGCCGATCCCGCGGCTCCGCCCGTGTGGAGGTCGGTTATCGGTTTTTGGTCATACCGGTTCTACTAACAAATTGCAATCAAACATACGGCAGATTTTGAGTCTGACCAAATCTTTTCTAAGAAAAACCGAATCAAAATCAGCTCAGTAGTTTTTGTATCCATCGCGAACAAATAGTTAAACAGACAGACAATAATTTCAAATAATCTATAACCCAAGTTATTTTTTTTAAATATCTCTGTACACTGTACAAACGCAATTAATTAACAATTTTCTAATAGTAATAATAGATTAGTCTCTTCTGAGCCAAATAGTCACTATTTACCAAATACACTATAAGTACTAACTTAACTCACAGCTTAATCAGGCGGAATGAAGTCATTTAGACGCATATTTTTTTTTTTTTTACGTGCGGAAACCTTTCGGATACCGGCCAGCGGGGGTGGTTATGTCGTGTCTCGACTAAAACCGCACGGTGTCCTCCCCAAGTGTCCGTTGCCGGGCACCCCGGGTAAGCCCTCGAAAGGATAACCCCAGGGTTGCCGGCGGACCTTGGCCGCCACCGCGGCCTCGCCTGGTGGGGTCGGGTTTTAACCCGCTTCGGTGAGTTGGCAGGCGTGTGTAGGGGGGCACACACGACACGCCTCCGCCACGGCATTTAGACGCATAAATAATTTAAAAATAAAGATTTTGTACCGACAACCTTCAATTACTATCTAATATGACTGTAAAGAGCCTGTTTATTCCATCCTTCTCACATTCACATTGCCACAGTGCTATCAAACAGTGATTGAGACACATTCCTTTTCTTTATGAGAAATCATGTCCCGTTGTCAAAGAACCTAGTTAGTCCACTTTATATTCGTTAACTACCTTGTTACCGTTTAGTTAAAGATACGATGATCGATTTCAAGTCAACAACCTGTGTCGTAAAGTTAAAAATTGCATAATTTATGTTGTTTCGATAAGACTGTTTTTTTTAATGGTTTTGTTAGTTTACGCACAATGAACATCTACAACAGACAACACTACAACAGCGTCGGTAACTTAGTGGTTAAGGATCTTACCAACCTTTCGATCGAGAGTCCCGGTTTCGAATACTGGCTATTACACTACCGATGTGATCCACAAACAATTTAGCTTAGCTGGATCGATTAAGGGGAATACTAGTAAATTCGGTAACAATTTTAAACTTACAATTATTGTTAAAAAAAGCAATACATGTCACTGAAAATACAGAAACTCGAACGCCAGTTTTTCAGTTAGTCATTATGTCTGATTTGCAAGACAATAAATAGAAATTGTGAGACAAGAATCTAGTATAAAAACTCGCTAAGCTCAACATACGGAAACCTTTTTTTTTCCTTATCAGCTGATTTCCTTGTTTTATCGATACTAAAAATACACTTTTTTTGAGCGGAAATGCCCTCGGATACCCTACCGCCGGCCAGTGGGGGAGGTTATGTCGGGCTTGAACCTACTAAACCCACATGCCGTCTCGGGTCTTCAGATACCGGGTTGTAAAGTGGCTCCATAAAGCATTTCTCTCGTACCCCAATCTCTATTCTACCGGCTATCTCCGGTTTCGAGATGGCCCCCTTGGGTTTGGGAACCACGGAATCCCCGTCTTGCTCCCGAAAAAGGAGGGGCGCGCAGCGCGCCGCCCCCTCCCCGGCCTGCTTCAGCTAGGGTGACAGCGGCTCCACCTGTCACCCCCAGGCCTGCGCGCATGGAGGACGGAGGACGAAGGTTGTGCGACCGCCGACGGCTGAGTCGCCTCCGCGCATCGCGGGCTATGCAGATCGGTAGACCTAAGTCTCTCCTGGATCAGCCACACCGCCAACATCTCAAGCATTACGAATCTAGCCCAACGACCGAAAACTAATTACAAAAATTTAGTCACGTCAAACTAGGTCCTCAAAAGACTACGAATAATCCCTAAGGGCAGAATGTCAGTTTAAAAACCACTGGTAGCAATAACCCTGAAATTTAACATCTATATTTAAATTCGATGTTGACCTGTTGTTCACTTTTGTTGCATTGTATAGTAATTGTTGCCTTGTTACAAACTGTCGAATGTACTGCTTGCAATGTATTCAATTCCCGCGTAAGGGCAATATCATTTTTTGGGAATATTAGTTACCGAAATTATTAGTATTCCCCCTTAACCCAGCGGGCTAGACTAAATTGCTTGTGTTATGAGTGGTCTCACGTCGGTAATGTAATAGCCAGGAGTCGAACCCGGGACCCCATGGTCCCGGGTTCGACTCCCGGACCATTCACACTATTGTACACAGGCAACCATATTAAAATAGTTCTCGTAGTTTGGTGTACACACGGCCAAGGAGATAAGTATACACCTTCACATGTAAAGGTGTATACTTATCTCCTTGGCCGTGTATTCATTGCTGTCCATATAGCTAGTTAAAGCAAACTTACCTGTTGAAATACATAAGCACGTATCCGAGAGACTCCATGTCGTCCCGTCGCGATTGCTCGATGCCGAGGTGGGCGTTGATGGAAGCGTATCGAGCGGTGCCTGGCACAAACAATACACGTTAGTGTAACAACTCTTTATACTTAAGTAGGGCTTCGTTTGTGAAATGGGGTTAGTTCTAAAGATTTAGATCGGAAAAAGGGGTTAGTTGTTTAAAATTTTAACACGCTTGTGTTCGTTTTGGTTGTAAACTAACAATGTAAATCTTGAATGTAAAATTTAACCTATTTCTTGGATTGAAGTAGGTATGGAAATTAAATGTTGTGTGCATGTTTGGTTGGTCAAAAAAGGGCAGATCAAAATAAACAAAATATCCTAGGACATTCTACACGGCGCTATCTAGAGTTAAAGTAATAAATAGCTTAACTAGCTTGTGTTACAGGTTCTAGAATGCGGATAAACATACCGAGATAAATTTATTTTAGTACATACAACACCCATACTAATGTAAATATATATATATATATATATATATATATATATTCATTTATACCAATATTTGCACAGAGCGAGAATCGACTCTGCGACCTATGTCTTAGCAGTCGAATGCTCTACTGTTAAGCCAGAGGTCTTCGAAATCTTTAGTACTCGAAGGGGGGAGAGGGGTACTTCTCGATTATAATACTTACCGGTAAGATTCTTATCCTCGCGGTACGAGATATGGGCTCTAGTGCGTAGATCCCTGAACTTCTTGGCGAGACCGAAGTCGATCATGTATAGCTTGTTGCAGTGGCGGCCGATGCCCATCAGGAAGTTGTCGGGCTTGATGTCACGGTGGATGAAGCACTTGCAGTGGATGAACTCGACGCGGCCCAGCATTTGGTCTAAGAAGACAGTTTTTTTATCAGTTGAGATCGAGAATACTACAATAGAATAATTGACTTTCAAGTCAATTTAGATTTTATTTAATTAAACGTCCAAAGGTGCAATTTATAAGACACTAGCGAAGCGTCCCAGATTCGCACGGAATAATTTCGTACTTCACTTCCTTAGAGATGAAATTTCCAAAAATCCTTTCTTAGTAGACTCGACAGAAATCAGTTTAATACATAGGGTATATTTGGCCCCATTATGATCTTTGGGGCCCAAGTCAGCAAGACCAGCAAGCCGGTGCATCTGCTGATTGACTGCTTTCCTCTCGGAGTCGTGCCGTCAGACGGCAGTCGCACCCATAAAAGTCGTGTAAGTAAAATCAAAAGGTTGGAGTAAGCGAAGTTATAGCTCTGAGGTGAGGCCTCGGATGCAACCGGGAGCAATGCTAAGGTGATCATGGTGATGATGATGATGAGGAGGTACAGTACAAAACATATCTATAGATAGGTGCAAAAGTCATGACAATGTACTCCAGATGTGTAGTACGAGTTTTTAGGTCTTTGGTGGTAAGCGCGGGGCGCGACGGCGAAAGCGCGCCTCTCGACCAATCATAAATAAATGTACTACGACATTCTACAAAGCGCTTTCAAGACCCAAAGTAAGCACAGTTTAACTAGCTTGTGTTATGAGTTCCAGAATGCGGACAAACATACTTATATACTTTTTTTTGTAAATACATACTTGTTATACATAGAAACACCCAGAACAATGCAAATAGACATATTCATGCATACAAATACTTGCACTGAGCGGGAATCGAACCCGCGCCCCCTGTCGTAGCAGTCGAATGCACTACCGCTACGCAACAGAGGCCGTCAATATCAAAACTAATCACGTCATAATAACGAGCTCAATGAGCTCGCTTTAGTGGTTAATCAGTGTCCATAGACTGTGAGTAAGATTAGTACCATATAAATATTTAGAGACAAAAGTTTCTACACACAAGAGGTACAGATAACTTGGGGTGCTTGGTTGGGGACCTCCACGCGGTGCACCCTGGGCAACGGAGACGGCAGCGCCTCTCTCCTAGGGTGGGAGAGACGCTGCCGCCTACGGCCAACTCCGACCGAGGTGAGGACGGCCCTGTTAAGGGCTGTTCGGAAGCTTTCCACGTGTCCCTCTGATGAGCAGATGGCACAGTGGAGAGCAAGTAAGGGGGCCATCTCGAAACCGGAGATGGCCCAGGGTCAGTCGGGGTGCGAGGGATATGCTCTATGGGTAACCTTACACCCCGGCGTCTTAAGACCCGAGACGGCGTGCGGTTTTAGTCGGTGCAAGCCCGACATAACCGCCCCCGCTGGCCGGCGGGGGGTATCCGAAGGGATTTCCGCACGAAAAAAAAAAAAGGTACAGATAACTTGAAATACACACCTGCCAGCATGAGCACAGTCTTGATGGTGAACTGGCGCGAGCAGAAGTTGAACAGGTCCTCTAGTGACGGACCCAGCAGGTCCATCACTAGGATGTTGTGGTCCTTTTCGTAGCCGTACCATCTGCAACAAAGGAAATAAACTCGTTAGACGATAAAAATATAAACTATAGGTTGGTTGGTTTGTTTACTGACGGTAGTAAGGATCTCGCGTTCTTACTAAGGTAGGAGAAAAAGATTTTATATTTATCTTTCCCTTCAGTCATGGTATTCTGTAATCTATACTTCTAGACTATTACATAAAGCAGAAGAGTGTGTTTGTTTGGTTGAATGCGTTTATCTCAGAAACTACTTGTCCGAATTAAAAAAATATTTTTGTGTTAGATCCCATTTATCGAGGAAGGTTATAGGCTATATATCATAACGGCACTACCGGAGCGGGAGCAGTAATCGTAAACTACAACAAATCGGACAAATTTCCATGCAGTATGGTAAAACTAATAATTTATGTTTGGGATAAATAGGTGCAACGGGGGGCACGGGTAAAGCCGAGGGGCACAGCTAGTAGTTTCTAAAGTTCTTAACTGTATCCAAGGTCACGTCATAAGACATTTGATACTCACCGCGGATTCAGCTATCGATATACATAAACGTTCTTACAGAATAAAATGGCAGATCTTGAATCGTTAATATCATATTCGAAAATCCCCATAACACAGTAAACCTGATCGTAAAAAAAAAACATAAAATACCTTCCCAGGCAACTCAGTCGGCAGAGCTTCCCGACAAATTAAGAGTTGCATTCTATGTTGAATTTATTGAATTTACAGGCGCGATAATATAAAGGAGCTTAAATGTTTCAAGGAACTATATGCTTTTCATATTGGGGTCATTTCAATCGAAGCTTAACAACATGAAATGGTTGTATTGCCACAACGGGGATACTTAAAATACCGTAAACCTCAAGGTAAAACCTGTTTTCACAATCAAGTTTTCACAAACACTATCCGTAATACCTGAAACATGGTAATAAAGCCTGCTTGTTGTCAACTATGCAGTGTTGCTTAAGGGCAATAATGAAACACAAAGGAACAGTTTTGTGTTCATCAGACATATCTTAAGGTTATGACATAAGGGTAATATGAATTTTATGATTAGTCGTACGTTTCCACCACCCTAGCACTTAATATAGACGTTAAGTAGCAGTATGGATCAGTTATTCCGAACTATGTTCTCTAGGTGAAGCCAGCATGGATGAGCAAATTTGACGTGATTTCTCCTCCGTGTTTATTGGCTGATATTGATAAAGCGCTAGTGACATATCTAATATTAAAAGCGTCCATAGGCCACGCTATTTCTGTTTATTACTACCACTCATTAATATGAAAAAGTTCGGCATGGTTTCCTATGACATGTTCCCACGATGTATAATTAAAGCCACCGCAGTTTCTTCCCTTGGGTTAGGTACGGGGCCGCAACGCTAGCGGACTGCCCGGCGTGGGAGGCGCCGAGGCGTGGCCTCGTGGCAGCCATCGGGGTGGGAGTCCTCTCGCTCGGCAGCATGATTGCGGCAATGGTGCAGAGCGGAATGGGGCCGCGGCCACCTCCTTCTGCGAGCATGTAATGCTCGCTAAGGAGATGACGGAGCGCGCCCGGGAGACATTTAGAACTCTCCCGGCCCGCCGAGCCCGCACCATGCTAGCCGCGCGTCGCAGGCGACTCTGGCGCCGGAGGTCGCTTAACGACCTCCCGTCTTCCATGAGCGCAGGCCTGGGGGTGGCAGGTGAAGCCGCCAGTCACCTCAGCAGAAGCACGCCGGGAAGGTGGGGCGACTAGCGCCCCTCCCCCAAACCGGAGCAAGACGGGGACACCGTGGTTCCCAAACCCGAGGGGGGCCATCTCGAAACCGGAGACGGCCTGGGGTCAGTCGGGGTGCATGGGATACGCTCTTAAGACCCGAGACGGCGTGCGGTTTTAGTCGGTTCAAGCCCGACATAACCACCCCCGCTGGCCGGCGGGAGGGGGGGGGGGGTATCCAAAGGGAATTCCGCACGAAAAAAAAAAAATACGGGGCCGCAACAGGCACGAATACTTTCATGAATAGTGAAATTTGAACGTTTGCGTTTACTCACTACCCTACCTCTTTAGAGATATAAGATTGCATATTAGTAAGTTGTTAAAAGACGAATGTCTATTTCAAGTGCACGATTTCATAGTATGACGCAGCGACGCGTAACATTTCTTTTGATGGACGTTATAACGTTTCTCTCGCACAATCATTGTTGTTAGTCTCGCTAGACAACTATGGGTACAGTGAGTGATAGTTCACTGTTGAGATTACTTTTTCTTCTTTTTACAGAAAACAGCGTATTGTGATTCACTTGAAGTTTTTTAGACAATATCTACTATTATCTTAAGTGGATTTTGGAATCCGAGGTGTAGACTTCGAGAGCAACATGGACACAAGATGATGATGATCTACTACCATTTTAATAGGTCAAAGGAATACGCTGTATACGACAAGAACGGAGGCAAAGTTGTATAAATCAATCATTTTTGTCAACCATGCTTATTAGTCAGATATTCACACGGTGAGCATATTTTCATCAAACGTTCACTTCTTCATGAGGTATGTTTACTGTGTGCGAGGGATATGCTCTATGGGCAACCTTACACCCCGGCGTCTGTAGACCCGAGACGGCGTGCGGTTTTAGTCGGTTCAAGCCCGACATAACCGCCCCCGCTGGCAAGCGGGGGGGTATCCGAAGGGATTTCCGCACGAAAAAAAAAAAAAAAAAAAAAAAAAAAAGGTATGTTTACTGTAATATGGTGAACAAGCCTATCCCTTAGTCGCTTTGCACGACACTGCCATTGTCCGATGATTCCGACCACGTCTATAAACATTCAAATTTCACCAACTACGTTTTTCGATCCCAAGTAAAAAGGATTGGCGCACGTATTCGATCTGGTTCCAATGCTTACAAAGCCGATAATGCCTTGGCAGTGAAAAAATGCTCTGCGCTATGCTTCGTCTCGTGTGCTGATCCTAAACCGTCGTATGATAGTCGTCTCCTTTTGTATTGGTCCTTACAATTCTCCTTCTCCGGACATTCTTGGAACACTACGTTTTTATTTCATTCTCTGCCCAGTCTTATTCTCAAGTTTCTTCTAGATAGATACGACAATTCTTTATATGTACACCAATTACGGTAATTACACCATGTTTGCAATGTATTGACACATTCGTTAAGTAGTTACTGATATGTACCAAAAGGGCGGACTTATCGCTTAACGTAATTACTTAAAAGCAACATTAGAATGAACTAGAATGATTTTCAAAGAGAGATAAATAAAATTTCTGTTTGCATGTGTGTCAATTATTTAACCTAAACCGAGCGAGAAGTCAATACATTATAGACGCAAAATTATTATTTTTACGACAAGCTGTTTAGAATATAAATTGTGTCACGGTTCCTGGGTGAAGCAAGATTGAATTTTAAGTTTGGAACGGGACGCTGAAACTGGATAAAACTAGATAAAAAACCGCGCCTTTTTGTAATGACATCTGTATGACAGCTACAAAGAGTCAGGTTGTGTGTGTTGTCGTTAATCCGTACAGCATGCCTATTAGTACACAGAAGTTATTTACACAGCGTCTTATCTGCACTTCGAGCGTCGACTTCGCGGTTGTGATGACAGATACATCAAAATCATAAGGATGTTCGTTGCTGTACGCGGTAAACAATTAAATGAAATGCCTACGTCACTTTATGTGATACATTTGACTCATAATTACGTCTTCGTACTTTTAGGAACATCACTCATCACATAAAATGATGATGAATTGTATTTCAACATTTTCCCGCCCTTACGAACTTTAATGTATCGTTTGTTTTGAATTCGCAATGACTTCAGTAACTAATTCAACAAATGACTTTCAATAACCTCTATTGTTATTACGGTAACTGTGGTTTTCGCTTCGCCACAATATCCGTTCCCTCAGGAAAAACAGCACGCCTCCACGATAACATAATAATATTTGTGCATAGTATAATTATACATATTTACGAGCTGACCCATTCCGGTGTGACACGGGAAAGCTTTCGTAAAAACAGAAAAACTTTAACCCAATTGTCTAATAATTGACCTATACCTATAAATCTTCGTTACACTTTCCATAATTTAGTTTGTTTGATTTTAAACCCCTGATGCAAAAAGATGGCATCGTAGCAACCGTACGAATGAACCGGTTTTTATATTGTTTTTTTTTTAGTGAGAGTGAGCTTGGCTATGTCGGTTTTTTTTATTTTTTTATTTAATTGATCATAGTTATTACGACTACCGTCTGACACCCAACAGAAAAAAAGAAAGCCTGTGCCAAAGCCTCGTCTGTTCTTTGGCAGGCTTACCTGCTAGTCTGGTGAGGTAAGATTGGCTTAGGCCCCGTTCATTAGCGAATTGTCAGGTCATACAATTTTGGCGCAAAGTGCCAGAATCGCAAAAAGTCAGATTATTAAAATGACAGGTTCGCGATATGAAAGATTAGCAAAATGTCAGGTTCGCGATATGAAAGATTAGCAAAATGACAGGTTCGGAATATGACAGATTCTGATTCCTTATCATCAAACAATGTATGAACGATTATGACTTTAAGGGACACCTTCACCAAATTGTTTTTGTTGATTTGATTTTTTGAAAATGTAAGTTAATTAAGACAATGTTTGGACGATTATTTATTTCTTTAGACGATTAGAATACCATAGTACATAACCATTTATATTCATAAATAAAGAATATTGTTAATAATCATTACTTGATGTATTTTTTATTAATTTGACTAATTAATCAATACGCGAATCTGTCAATACGAGAATCTGTCATTTTGCGACACCTTGCATTATGCATTTCTGACAATTCGCTAATCTGTGATTTTGCGTTTCTGACGTTCCACCTGTCAGACCCACTATGGTGCCATTTAGGCGACGTTTTAACTTCTCCAAGGCAAACTGGCACCTTTTCGCGGAATATCTTGACATGAAGCTTGGTGACCTGGAGCCCACACCAAATAACTATGATCTGTTTGTCGAAATCGTTCGGGAGTCTTCTCGTAAACACATCCCTCGAGGTTGCCGTAGGTTCTATGTACCGGGTCTAAACGATGACTCTGCAAAGCTGCTATGTCGCTACCAGTCACTATACGAGAATGACCCATTTTCCGAGGAAACCCTGACAGCCGGCGAAGAGCTTCTGCGTGTAGTGGGTGAAAGTCGCAAGCAAAGCTGGATAAAACTCGTCACCGATGTGGACCTGACACATAGTAGCAAAAAAGCTTGGCAAACTATTAAGAAGCTTACTGGCGACCCACCCACAGCCTGCAATCCTGGTCTGGTCTCCGCCAACCAGGTCGCTAATCAACTGATACTCAACGGGAAACCCCCGACGCCGCTTACCAAAACCCAAAGCCCCTCGTGAATCTGCAGTAAAATACAGACATAATAAGTAAGCCGTTCGATCTGGCTGATATCATACAGGGCATCCAGTCTCTAAATTGTGGCAAAGCCGCTGGTATGGATGACGTTACAGTTGAACAAATTAAGCACCTGGGACCTGGGGCTGTGTCATGGCTTTTAACTATGTTTAACTCATGCCTTAGAGATCTAAAGATACCAAAAATGTGGCGTCGTGCTAAAGTCGTGGCAATCCCAAAGCCCGGTAAGGACCCATCGGACGCAAAGAGTTACCGTCCGATTTCACTGTTATGCCATTCATTCAAGCTGTTTGAGAGGATGCTACTGAACCGCCTCACTCCGGTCTTGGAGACGCTGATTATACCTGAACAAGCTGGATTTCGGCCCGGAAAGTCATGTACTGGTCAAACTCTAAACCTCGTTCAACACATTGAAGATGGCTTCGAAACCAAAAATGTTACCGGAGTTGTATTTGTGGATCTCACAGCTGCGTACGACACGGTAAATATAAGAAGACTACTGACGAAGGTCCAAGAAATGACTAACGATCTGGGTTTCGTCAACATCTTAAGGGAAATTTTAAATAACCGGCGGTTTCAAATGCACTTGAACTCCTTAAGCAGATGGCGTGTTCAAAAAAACGGACTCCCTCAAGGAAGTGTACTGGCTCCTGCCTTATTTAACCTTTACACAAACGACCAACCAAAAACACCTGGCACTCAGCGGTTCATCTACGCGGACGACCTCGCACTTTCTACTCAGGCGCCTAGTTTCGAAGACGCTGAGGCATTGCTCACAACCGCGCTGAACGCACTTGGTGAATACTACGACGCGAACGCGCTTCGACCGAACCCGTCCAAAACACAATCGTGTGCGTTTCACCTCCGCAATCACGAAGCGACCAGAGCTCTCAGGCTATCGTGGCAAGGCGTCAACATTGAGCACTGCCCAACCCCACGCTACCTTGGTGTAACCCTGGACAGAGCGCTGATTTTCCGACGTCACTGCTATAACACCAAGCAAAAAATAGGGACCAGAAATAATCTTATGAGGCGTCTTGCTTCGTCTTCTTGGGGAGCAGCTCCTCATGTTCTCCGCACAACCGGACTATCACTGTCTTTCTCCGTGGGAGAATACGCGTGCCCAGTGTGGCACCGATCCGCCCACGCCAAGGACGTCGATGTGGCGTTAAATGAAACATATAGGATCATTACAGGCTGCCTCAAACCTACCCCATTGAACATGCTATACCCTCTTGCAGGCATAGCTCCACCAGATGTTCGGCGAGACGTAGCTTGTGCGGTGGAGAAATGGAGACAGGAAACAGATTCCCGACACCCTCTGCACAGCTATGAAATGCCTCCAGTCCGTTTAAAAAGCCGTCGGAGCTTCATGAGAGCTACTCAGGCTACAGACTGTACCCCACAGCGGGCAAGAGAGCAAATGTGGGTAGAAAAACATCCGGTTCCGGCAGGTTTTATCAGACCAAAAGAAGAACTGCCGCCTGGACATCATCTCCAGTGGCCAACTTGGAAGTCATTAAACCGCCTGCCGACCCAAGTTGGCCGCTGCAAGGAAAATATGGCAAAATGGGGCTATATCGACCGGTCGCAAGTGGACTGCGAGTGTGGAGCCCAATCTCAGTCCATGTCGCATTTGCTCTCTTGCCCACTTTGCTCCTCCACCTGTACTACCGAGGACCTGTGTAGGGCAACGGATAGCGCTGTGGCTGTGGCCAAGTTTTGGGCTGACAAAATATAAAAATCAAGCCATCAAGTCTTGTATCTGGCCATTGACTCGAAGAAGAAGAAGAAGACTATCTATGTGCCAAATTTCATTTAAATTGAGCTGTTTTTGCATCATTGAGTAACAAACATCGAAACATACTTAGAAACTTTCACATTTAAATTAATAATATATAATAATAAGATAATGATACTTAAATCAAGAATATTTAAATGAAATTACAAAAACGACATGCATCTTGAAAAAATAATTGCCGTAACATTATCTTAAGCCTCAGCATCTGTCCGGATGTAACGACAGCTGTGTGCGACCAATCCAATAATTAAAAAGTATAATCACTGTCTCCATTTTACTTTGTCAGACAGAGAAGTGATAACGGTAACATACAATACGAATACATAGTGTTAAAAATTCAATAAATATAAATTAATAATAGTGTAAATAAAAAAAAATGTATTTCATTTTTAAAAAAGCGTGGGGTGCATGGGTCAATGGATATAAATATTTTATTGACAGACATGAGTAGAGTGATTATCATTTTGATAATATCTTCGGGGATAGAGGCGTGAAGTTATGTTATGTTATGTAATATCTTAAAAAGAACCCCACGCTTTTTTTAAAATAAAATTCATTTTTGATATTGAATTGATTGATTTTGATATTGAAATTTTTAACACTATTCTTAATTTAAATTCATTAAAACTTATTTTCTATTTTTTTAGTTCGGTTTTCTATAATAATCGTGTTTTTTAGTTTTTTAAACTATTATTTATTATATCACAGAATATAAAACGAAGAGGAATTGCCCTAAAACCTCGGTAGTACGGAAACTAGCATAAGAACACACTGATAATAACAAAGTTAATTTGTGACTGTACTGCCAGAGTACATCGCAGCGTGTTACAGCTGATACTGACAGCGTGTAATAATCTGCGTTGGTGGTCGACACCCTAACGCGCATGCGGGGCCGCCCCCGCGCCCCTCGTTCGCCCCACTTATACCTGATTTCCTTCATTGCGCATCGTAACGTTCGTTCAGAGCAGCCAAGAAGTTTGGCGCGAGTTGTAATTTGTTTCATACATGCATGCTGGTTGCGGGTATCGTTTCCTGGCCTTTCCTGCTTCAGATTTTGTTTTGCTATGTATTCAATAAAAGTGTATGAGGCCCCACGAAGATCTTTGAGGCCTTAGCTAACCTCACCTGCAAGTCGGTAAACCTGCTTATTGACGGACGAGGCTTTGGCGCACGCTTTACCTCGGGGTACTCAGACGGCAATCACTCTTGCCAAAATAAACTAAATAATGAAGTTGTGGGAGAGTGGACCCCGGGTTCTGAAGGGTAAGTTTTGGGTAAACCCACGAATGACGGTCGGATAAAGTGGAGCTAGTCATGCCTAAATCATGTTAAACGCATTACCATAAATTAGTAAGGTGTTTTTTTATAAGGAAGCTTTATAATGGAGGAAGTTTCGCATTTTAAGTATAGGAAACAAATAACGCAATGGCGTTCTCAAGGACTTGATTAGTTTACATATTCTAATAGTTTGTGAAACTATATTAACTCGTATTGGTGTCTAAGGGTTCATATAACACGATTCTCACCGGCTTCCATGGTAAAAAATCGTCAGAAGTATTCGTTAGTGATAAAACTTTGTCAGCTTGAGTCACTATTTTACATTTAAGGAGTTGGAATCAAGCCAAAGCGGAGTTGCCCACGTATATCTCGTAGCCATCTGGTTCAATCAGTCAGTTAACTGGACCGTTCATAACACGCTGGCATCCAAACAAAGGCTGAAGCACAACTAGCCAAGACGTTTAACCAGATGGCGGAACGTCATTTTTTTTATAACAGTCACGTCAATATGGCTTCACCTCACCTGGTGGTAGACGAAAGGTAAAGTTTCAGGAATGGGGGGTCACCAGTTTGCATTACAGTCACCGATAATCCTATAAATAGTTGCCCTCAGCTGGATGACTTGGTTGTTTCTCTATCTTATGATTTAGTGAGCGTTGCGAGGCTCCTACTCTTTACACACACGCACGCACGTACAGACACCCGCACGCACGCACCCACACACACACACGCACGCACGCAAGCACACACGCACGCACACACACGCACACACACGCACGCACGATCGCACGCGCACACACAACACATTAGGTTTATAGCTGTTTCTAGAAACATCGATTCTTCTAGCCTAATTGATCATTTCTTGATAATCTCTTGTTGTTCTGTGTTTTATGACTCTGATTTCTTTTCAGGTATATACGTTAAAAAAATGTTAAATTAGGATTTTATTACATAGTAGAGCGTCAAATGGATGAACGGAAAACGTACTTTAGCCGGTTTGAATCAGACCATGAATTATATTCTACCTAAATCGATTAAAAATTAAACCTTATTTTTTTCCAAAATATGATATTTATTTCGCCAATCGCTGGACTACCAATGAGTGCACGCGCAGGGCCAGTACTATATAAATCACTTTTGTGGTTTTTTGGGGTTCTATCTAGGATTCTAGGTACACTAGTCTGTCAGTGGTCCGACTCTTATTTTTAATATTTTTATGAAATCAAAATTATACTTCACTAGCTGTACGCAGGGTACAGCTTCACCCGTGGCATACTTCGCCCCCGTGGTATACATTTATGCCATCATCATCATCAAACTATTCTAGTCCACTGCTGGACATAGATCTCCCCCAATGAGCGCCATAGCGCCCTGTCTATGCCATACATGCCAGTAATTTATTAGTTCTACAATAATGTAACTACTCCGCTCTCCTTGGTAAAAGCGTGTTGTAAAGCCTGCAACCTTTCTCGATCATTTATCGATCGGCTGTCCAATACAAACATATTTTTTCAATTTGAACCTGTAGTTCCTGAGATTAGCGCGTTCAACAAAACAAACAAACTCTTTATACTTAATCTATCTTTATATATATATATTTCTTGTGTGCGTGTGTACGTCACTGAACTCCTCCTAGACGGCTGGACCGATTTTGATGAATTTTTTGGTGTGAGTTCAAGGGGATTCGAGCATGGTTTAGATTCACAATTTGGTCCACAAAAAATTTGAGTTCCGCGCAAAAGAACTAAAACCATAAAAATCGAAATCCACGCGGACGAAGTCGCGGCACAGCTAGTATCTATAATATTACAGTAGATTTCATATACAGTACAGATACAGTATTTCTCTCATTATCAGGGATGCCGGAGACCGGGTGAAGTGGCGTGGAAAAAGTAGGAAAGCGGACTAGGAATGCGGGATCCCAGGTGAAAGCCTCGGATGCAACCGGGATCATCGGTTAGTTCATGATGATGATGGTGATGATGATGATGATGATGATGATAATGATGATAATGATGATGATGATGATGACAGATGGCTCAATATACATAAAAAATCCTGCTCCTTTTTTAAGTCTGGTTGGTAACCAAAGCCTTTTGTTCTACACTCGCCGCGCCGTTCACAACCAAAAACATCAACTTCTATACACTTCGCATAAAGTTGACATAACCGCGACTAATTTATATCAACGCATGTTGTGACAAACTATAGTAAAAACCGCGTGAAACACGATTTAATTCCAACAATAGGTATTAAAGAAACCTCTACGAACGATTGCAAAGCCATGCGGTGGAGACTCACATAAATCTTTCGCGTATACGTAACGAGTTTGCAAATTACATAACACGCTTTCTATGGTTTCAATGAATGTAGTTATAACATCAACAGCTATTATGTGTATCGAAATCTGCTACACCTTGTAACAATTTAACATTGAATTGAGGTCATACTTCTTATTAAGAAACACGAAGGTCTTATCAATCCAAGGATGTCGGTAGAATTTAATTAAAATTTAAACTTAATTAGTCGCTTGTATGGAGATTTGCCAAAATAGCTCTTTGTTTGATGTGATTTTCAGTGCTTCTAAGGCTCACAACGCACTTGCGGCCAGCCGCAGCCAGCCAGCATCCGGCTGGCCGCATCGACCACGGTTCGCCGCGTTGAGGGAGATGGGGCATATAGATACACAAGCATTGTTTCATAACTGAGTAAATGTATTTAAGTGGTGACATGACTGAATCGTATCTTTGAATGAAATGTTACAAGGCTGAAGTAATGTTAAAGTCTCTGCGATCTTCTATACCGTCTTATAAATCTTATCTATACTTTTAGAAAATTGTAAATTGCTTATGTCTGCCTGTTGACGTTGCAGATATTAAAAAGCAAGCGGAAATATGTGGTCTCTGCCTACTCTATTGGGCAAGAGGCGTGACTATATTATGTAAGTATGTATATTATTTTTTTGTTAATATAAAAGTTATTTGCAATTATCGATACTTTTGTTTTGATGCCATATCCCTAAACATGCGACGAGCCGTCGACGGTGCGGCTAACCGGACAAAAACTGTCGTAATAACGGAGCAAACAAACGACGACTTATAAAATATGGTCCGAAAGCTGGTAGACATTTTTGGGTGGGTTTTTGAGGCAATCTGAAAATTTGTCAGATACCTCTCCCATAATATCTTAATACAGAAACGCAAACTGGCTGCTGTTTTATTTATAAAACGTGATTTTTATAACTTGCCTCAAGCATATTTTTTGTATTTATTTGCTTACTTATTCTCAATTTTTTAATAATTAATATTACTTTTAAAAAATACAAACGGCTTCTAAGATACGAATCCAAAAAAAAAAATGTTTGTGTTTGATAGCATAGGTGTAACACGACCGCTACCCCTCCAGCTAGGTCTGCTTTTGTCAAATTTTCAGATTGCCTCAAACACCTACTCAAAAACGTCTACCAGCTGTCACTATGTTAAATTAATTAAGTAAATGAGTCATGAATTCGATTCGGCAGATTTCTTTGAAGTTTCCTAGTAACGTGGCCACACGCCCACACATTACCCAAGCCGGCTGCAAACATTGGCCCGACATGCGGCAATCTTTTTTTCTACCTAGAGAAGAGAATATCTATATTACACATTGACTTCTCTATGTATAATACTACTAGACAAACTGTTTAGGACAAAATTTCGCGGTTCCTGGGTGAATCCTGTCTGCTGTGTCGCTCAACTTCCATAGTAAATAGTAGTGGTAAACGGTTACAAATACCATGACGAGTACCAACATGTTACCGGTGTGTTTTCAACATACGCCCCTCGTCAAACTCTATTATGATTTCTAAGTAATTCTTGAATTATTAAAGAAGGTTAGTACCTACAGGGTACAGGTTCGTGACACGATGACGACATCGATCAGCAATCAATTGGTTAAGCAAAGTTGCTTCAACCAGTCCATAGATGTATCATCGATAAGTCACGTCCAATTTAGGTCAGAGTCGTCGGCCCCGGCACGACAGTCATAAATGCTAGTGAGTCTCTTGTGTAGGACAGTCCCTCGAATATACATCCTCACATACATGTTTCACACACAAAATAGTTTCGATCTATTTATTAGGGCTAGGTTTCACTGATTACGAGCCCCATCCATGTCCATGTTGGATTTGCTCTCTTGCCCGCTGTCCCCTCCATCTGTACTATCGAGGACCTGTGTAGGGCATGGGACGACACTGCGGGTTAGGCCGAGTATTGGGCGGACAAAATTTAAGGAATTGTATTTAGTCATTGACTCCAAGAATGAACGTTCTATTCAATTTTAACTGCGTTAGCACATTTTACTAAATTAATTTCATCAACAACTCACGTTTAGCTGAACGATTTTCACTGGCGAAATCTAACTTTAGTGGAGGGAGGGGAAGGCAAGGGACAACCATTAACCGACTAAGTAATAGAAATTAGAAAATGCCAAGTGAACAACGTTAATTAAATAAAGATGAATGGATAGTTTATAATATGATTGTAAGTTTTATAATGAAAAATAATTTGCTAGATGAATGAATAGTGTTATGAAATCTATTGTTTTATAGAATAAAATGATATTTCACATTCGTAGAATATCTATTTGAATAGGTTTTGCGGGAGTTAGGGTGCTAAGGGATTCTCCTATCGAATTTATATATGTACTACGTTGCATAGTAGTCGGTTACAGTATATTATTATTTTACAGTCAAAATCAATAAATGGCCCAAATCTTCAGATTAGAAATTATATCAACAAAATTTTTAACTATTAGGTCGTTACATACGAAGGGCACCCACAATAGCGGCGGTAAGGCCCATCATGGAGGATTGGCTAGAGAGGCGACACGGAAGCCTCTCGTACCGACTGACGCAGGTGATCTCTGGTAAGGGGAGCTTCAAGGACCACCTGCATCGGATCAGGAAGGAGCCAACGCCTAAGTGTCATCACTGCGACGCAAGCGAGGACTCAGGGCTGCACATCGCTGGCGGACTGCCGGCGTGGGAGGCGCCGAGGCGTGACCTCGTGGCAGCCATCGGGTTGGGAGTCCTCTCGCTCGGCAGCATGATTGCGGCAATGGTGCGGAGCGCGAGCGCGTGGGCCGCCGCCACCTCCTTCAGCGAGCATGTAATGCTCACGAAGGAGATGGCGGAGCGCGCCCGGAGAGATTTAGAACTCTCCCGGCCCGCCGAGCCCGCAACATGTTCGCCGCGCGTCGCAGGCGACCCAGGCGCCAGAGGTCGCTTAACGACGGGGACACCGTGGTTCCCAAACCTGATGGGGCCATCTCGAAACCGGAGATGACCCAGGGTCAGTCGGGGTGCGAGGGATATGCTCTATTTGCAACCTTACATCCCGGCGTCTTAAGACCCGAGACGGCGTGCGGTTTTAGTCGGTTCAAGCCCGACATAGCCACCCCCGCTGGCCGGCGGGGGGTATCCGAAGGGATTTCCGCACGAAAAAAAAAAGGTCGTTACATATGAGATTGCCGTTTTTCTTGAAGAAACTGGAGGAAACCCAATTTTCAGTACTAACATTTTTGCATTTTTTTAGAAAATTTGGATTTGTCAATCCAAATTTTAGGTTTTTTTTTTTGTGTATGAATGAGACAACATTAAGCTAACAAACAGCAACTTTTATTACATTTTTGAAAAGTGACAGCTGTTAAGTAATACGAAATATATCATCAAAATGGATAGCATTTAGGAAGTACTGTTTTTGAAGATCGAATGAATTTATCAAGCGGCCAATAAAAACAAAATTTAATACAGAGTTGTAAAATCTTGAAATCAACTTTCAAACAAAATATACGAGTAAATAATGGAAATGCTATTGAATTACAGGAATAACGAACTCATTAATTTGTAAGAACCTTTCGGCAATTTAATAGGTAAAAACCTATTAACAGAATGTCAAATAACTCGATTAACATAAGAGTGGATAAACACGGAAAAACTCGTGAAAAATATAATGTAGCCCAATTGCAACACAACAGGGTCCAAATTAACAAAATTATACTATGGCCCTCGCTCAAGTACAGGCAATAAGTTGACCTAGTTTTATGGTGGTGTGATGGTGGCATAGGCTGGACATTGAATTGGCTTAAGCATTGGACTAAGGAGTTAATTTATATTTTTAATTTAGTCTGTTAATTAATTGACTAGTACCAAAACACGAGGATTGGAATTCCAATAATCTCATTTTTGAAAGTCATGTCTATTCGGTGCACCAAGTACCGTTAGAAACCATAAAACCGTGGCTAATTTTAAGGTCGTAGTAGTACCTCCAACTTTTGACCTTAAAATTAAATAGCAAGCCGTTTGTCTACTAATGTTGATAAACTTTAGTTAACTTACCAATTGATGACGATTATTTGATCTATGTACTAGTGGCGTCAATCATAAACCACTAACATTCAAATAACTAATCAAATAATTTAAAAAAAAATAAAGAATGTAAAAATGTAAGTATTTGAAATGTGATTACGTCGGTGGTCAAGGAGATTTAAAAGCATAACCTCTCGATTGCAAGTTCCGACATCCAGAACACTTACTTATTGGCCAACTGTTCTGAGGTAGTGACCAATGAGAAAGAGGAGTGATTCCTGATGCAAAGATTCGAGGGAGCTAGCTTGAAAGTCTCCTCGTGATGCACCTTAAGCAACAGAAGTGCTGATACAAACTCTTTCTTTTCATAGAAGAGGCGTTGCTATTAGTTAATGTTTTGCCGACGCGGGCGTGACCTATTATTTCCGGTTTTATTCTGTTTACGTTTTGTTCTTCCCGGATCGGTCTGACCGGTCGCGGTGAAAAAACCATTACTCTACCACTACCACCTAATCAATAGTACTACTATAGTACGGCCGCTAGCATCCAAGTTGTTCGGCCATATATGGCTAATCTAGATTGGAGTTATCATTTCGAAAACTTACCTTATATGTGGTATGCCGATGCCCCCTTGGAGCATCTTATATACTCGACTTTCATAGAGAAGCTGTGGATGCCGCGCCTTTATAGATTCTATCTTCACTGCTACCTCCTGCAAACAACAAATTTTACATTAATTACATTATTTAGAACACGGAAGTGCCCTTATACTTGGTTAGAATCGAAACCAGTGTCGCCGTGTGTAGGCTAGAAGTGTTCTTCGTGTTAGGTTACTTGTGATAATAATAAAAATATTAAATAAAATAAAAACTAGGTAAAAATTTCACTGATTAGTAAACATAAATGATTAATAATTACTCTCATATGATACACAAAATACGCATTGTTTTGACTGATGGTTAATTGAAATAAATGATTAAAAACTACTCATTATTTTATTCCCAAAACCAACATTTACCAATCGCACTGGTAAATACTAACATGTAATAAATTCTAATGGTAAAGGCCCGAAAAAATGTTTCTTTTTCTATAAATTCTTACATTTACCAACTCGTGTTGGTTTCGGCTTTACATATACATATAATCTGAATCTCGGAAACGGCTCCAACCATTTTCATGAAATTTAGTATGCAGGGGGTTTTGGGGGCGATAAATCTATATAGCTAGGCTTCATTTTTAGAAAACGTCGGAAAAAAGCCAGGTCTCCCAGGTACTATTTACTAAATATGCTCGATCAACGGGGTTCTTTCTTGGTTGGGCAGTTCCATTGGTGCTGAGCAAATCTTAGATTTCCTGATAGAAAACTGACACTCAAATTGAATGATGATAAGAGATCACCGTCAGTAATTAACGCTCACAACGCCAGAGTGACGAACGTGTGACTGGTAGCTAATTAATTCAAGTGTGTAACTTATAAAAAGTAACATTTGACCTCGAATTGTACACGTTGTGTATACGTACATAACCTATGTATACATTTAAATTTCCAATTGCCCGTTTTGTCTACAAAAGACTGCGAAGCGGCTGATATACGCTACACGTGAAGAAGGCTGGATATTGTACAGAGAATTAGCATTGCCATTCAACGTGGCAATACAATTTCTCCTGGGATGATGCGGTGGAATTTTATCACACATGTATATAAGTATCTGCCTTTTATTAAGTTGTTTTAGTTGCATTACTGATACATCACTCGTCAAATTGCCAGAATTTTACTCTATTTAACTTTGGGTTATCTACTTCTTTCTTACCGTACGAATTAAATTAATAAAATGAATGAATTACTACTTTTTACGTAGTTCAATGTAAGAAACTTATTATTAATATTTAATAATCTTCATTCCTAAACGTATTTTAATTATACTAGCGTATTCAATTATTCCGAAACAATTATTTCTCACAAGACATTGATAATAATCATTTATAGTTTGATCAATAACAAAATTTGATCAACAAAAAAAAAAACGACCGACCAGCTTACTAATGCGGACACGCCCAGTTTCATGAAAAATAGCAACACTTGCTACATTATAATTGCACACACATACATATTTGTGCCCAGCCAACCAGTAAATTTTGTCGTATTTTCCCGAGCTAGTATAGACGTTTCAACATTATATTTAGTTTATTGACTCGCATGGATATCAATGTAGAAGAGTAGAGAGCTCTACCAATATCCGTGAGGCTCAAGTCAAGGCTGAACAACGGGCGAGGCTCTGGCGCAGGTTTACCTCTCGAGGTTGGGAGCTCAGAGAAGCCGGCAGACCCAATCAGCGGTTAACCCAAAACAATAAGCGGACCTCAGGCTCCAAAGTGCAAACTTTGTACGAAACTGGACAATTGCTATAAGGATGATGATGACTCGCATAGAAATCAAAGACTTAAGACTAAAAGCACTAGTCCCACACTTAATACACATTTCATATACCAAAATGTGAATAAATCGATGTGGATGGAGAATCGATGGGTAACGGTAACGATCTTCGTAAAATTGGCCATTTTTTAATATATTTTCAGACCAAATTCCAAGTTGAGCTTTTGGCCCATTTTTCGTATTCAAAGTGCCTTTAACCCTTTGTAATGCTAACGCTACCCGCTACGCACACAGCAAGGAGCGCATAATATTGAGTGTCGACATTCGTATTGGTTTCCATATTTTGCGCGAATATCAAGAAGACATATTAATGATGGATATAACTAGACAAAATTTCCAGTTAGTTAAACTTACGTTTTAGTGCAATGTTGCGATTTCAGCAATAGAAACCGATATCAATTAAAACAACTGCAAACGTTTTACTTAATATTTTAAGAATATTTGTAACCGAAATTACTAATATTCCCCCTAACCCCTCCAGCTAAGCTAAATGCTTGTGTTAGGAGTGGGTTCACGTCAGTAGTGTAATGGCCAGGATTCGAGACCGGGACCTCTCGATCGTAGGGTCGACTCCTTAACCACTAAGATACCGACGCTTCAATGAATAAGGCTTGTAGGACTTGAGACCAGATAAAAAAGGAAGCTGGAAAAGACTGGATGCGTTTCCGTAGAAGCCAAGTAAACCTAATTATGGAGTAGTAGGAGAACGGGCAACAAAATAAGAAAGAAACCAAACATAACGGCTTCTGTTTATGCGGTGAAGCATCGGCGTCGGTCGACAAACCGGTTGAAACTTGACGTACTGCTATAAAACACTATTACTTATTCCGACTGCGATGTTATCACTGAGAACTGTTACGTCACCAAAATGCAGTACCATTCAATACCTCTATGCAGTTAACTGATGAAGAAATACCTGGAAACAGTAACACCCTCCAATGATTGTACAAAAGATAGTACAGCCCGATACAAAAGGGGTTGCTAGCAGAATACCAGTGTTTTAAAATGCCAGCTACAGATAATATCAAAATTTTGAAACATTCAAATATACCGATACCAATGCCAGACTGTCTAAACACTTACATTCAGGCTGGATCTTCGGGTGAAAATAACGCGTTTAGTTAAATTTGGACTACTTTATCTGTGTAAGTAAATTTTAGGAATGAATTTTGTGAGATTGGATTTCACCAGTGTAAATCCGTTTACCTCAGCTGAGTTTCGTGAAATTCATAAAGTAAAATTTGCTAATGTGGGTTCACCCTAAACGTGAAAACTCAATTGGTTACATGGATTTTAACACTATGCGGACATTCGTTCACGGTGATCAAAGTATTCATGCAAAATACCATCAGACGACAGTACGTCATCAAGGGTAAAATTCTGTTTGGAAACGAGTTTTAATCATAGTCGTAACGTGAGTAATCGGTGGATTTCAATTGGTAAACAAATGGTCAAAAAAACCGGTGTAAAACTAAACCACGTTCACGTAACGATTTGTCAATCCGAATAAGGGAGTAGTTCTGTTATAAAATGTGGGAATAAATCCTTTAGCAATGGTGAGCTGTGCAATAGTTAGCTCAACGTTTTCTCAACCAATTCCTGAGGACAAACACAGAGGGTGGTATTAATTCACCATTCGGGTAATGAAAAGTGTGCGGCTGACCTCGTTCCAATTTTCTAGTACGTGAAATCATTATTATGGTTGGCATACCTAGTAGGGGGCGTAGGGCGTATAGGGAAAGTAATATATTTCTGTTTGCTATGCTGAGTACGAGTTTATTTGTGATTTATACAAAAGGAATGGGTGAAGTGGATTATTAGAATTAAGACAATTTTTGGGAGGATATGGGGTAATGTAATGATTGTAGTTTTGGCATCTACACATCATCATCATTTGCTTATTCTTTACCCAATGGTCAACATGTCCGCTTTCATACTCTCCTATCATGTATGAAGTATGAATGTAGAGTATTAATACTTCAGTATGGCATCTACACGCTTCGACATAAAGACACACGTTACTAAAACGATTTTGAAACCTCAAAAGACTTCTATAATATTAGGTCAGTTTCTAACAAAAATTCTACTAAAATACACTAAAGAGTAAACAAATCATGGTTGTCACAGTGAGGCATATTGATGATGTAAAAACAACAAATATTCAAAATATAAAAGCAAGTTTGAACATTTACTTACTATTTAACTGAACATTTACGTATTAAGCCCAGTGTCCCCGTTTCATTATCGTTCAATTACAACTATGTAAGCTATGTTATTTATTCAAGTCACCTACTTTCCTACTAAAAAAAACTAACTCGTCTACGGAACACTATACCTAATAAAAGGAAAAAAGTTCAAAATCTTTAACCCAACTGGGATAAGGTGCTTATTGCTGTTATGGTCTCATTGAGTGAGACAAATCTTTCGAATCTTTTGTTACTTTAGATGTTTCTGTTTATCGAGTTCTATAGTTGTGCAGAACAACTACTAGTATATAAGGTTGATTTAGATAGTACATAAGTGATAATAATGTATATAATTAAAAACTAATTTACAAAACATTTATAGGAATAATCGTGTATAATAGTTATATGTTTGCGACGAAGAAATCGTCATTGTTTACGTATCTATAAGTGTAAATTGTATTTTATTTCGTGTTACCTTATTTCTACTTTCTATTGGAATATATAATATAGTATATAAACCATTGTAAACAGATAATAAGTGCATATTTGTGAAATTAACCGATCGACCATTAGGGTACATCCGCGAAAAGTAATTAAACCGCGGTGTCGCTAACGAGCCGCGATAGTTCGATCGGCCAATCAGAAAAATCGAATTAATTGAATTAAGACTATAAAAAGATCCGCCAAGTACACATCCATTGCGGCGAAGTCGTGTTTCTGAGCAGATAAAGTCTCATCGACGGAATAGGCATTAGGTTGTGTACAATAGTCTTCTAGTAGTTTCATTTAAAGAACGTTGTATTCTAGTCCGTAGTCGTGAATTACAAGTTTTTTTTATCTCTACACACTAATCACGCCTCTTTCCCATTGGGGTAGGCAGAGACATCTTTACACTTGTTACGATCTTGGCATACGTCTATCGCTTCTTCCAATTTTATAATTATATATAATAATCATTTATTATCATACATGCACGCCGGTTACGAGTACTTCTGACCTGGGGTGCTTGGTTGGGGACCTCCACGCGGTGCACCCTGGGCAACGGAGACAGCAGCGCCTCTCTCCTAGGGCGGGAGAGACGCTGCCGCCTACGGCCAACTACGACCGAGGCGAGGACGGTCCTGTTGAGGGCTGTTCGGAAGCTTTCCACGTGTCCCTCTGATTAGCAGATGGCACAGTGGAGAGCAAGTAAGGGGGCCATCTCGAAACCGGAGATGGCCCAGGGTCAGTCGGGGTGCGAGGGATATGCTCTATGGGTAACCTTACACCCCGGCGTCTTAAGACCCGAGACGGCGTGCGGTTTTAGTCGGTTCAGGCCCGACATAACCGCCCCCGCTGGAGACCCCCCGCTCTCCAGCGGGGGCGGTATCCGAAGGGATTTCCGCACGAAAAAAAAAAAAGGGTACTTCTGACCTAGCCTATATCTCTAATATATATGAAATATATGTGTGGAATTTATTGTTTCTTTTCATCATCGGTTCTTTATTATGATAATTAATTTAAAGAGTATTTTTATGTTAGTTTTGTTTCATTAAAAGCAGTGTCTATACTCTTAAGATTTTACCCTTTTCCAGACAGAACCCGACCATCTGGCAACATTAATTGAAATCGGTCCGATACGAATACTCGTGATCGATCAAACATGTTTTTTATACAAAGGGCAATATTATGTATACATATACGATCCACTATCTTGGCCCATAAAAACCATCGTATCTGCTAATCTACGCAACAAAATACGCACCGTTATAAAACTTATATGGCCACAGTAGTCGGTGATGATTCATAAACTCTACTTGGAACTTTGTTAGGGTTTCCCGCAAAACTATTCAGGGCCCGATTCAGTAACGCCACGTTTTCAAAACGCGTGATTTCGATTCGATTAGTAAGAAAAACTGTAAAAAATATGATAGTGTCGGGAGGTTACGCGAATGTGACACATTAGTTTTAACGGATTCTATCGCGATTTATTTCATGTTATTTTATATTTTACATTGATCTCGACCGTTCGGTTGCTTTTCAACAGTCATGGCCACGGGGAATATAAAATAACATCAAATAAATCGCGATAGAATCCGTTAAAAGTACTTTTATTTGAATGTAGAAAATATTTTAGTATTCAGTATGATCTGTGAAAACAAAACCTTCACTTTAGTCAGGTTATTATATTTAGAAACAGTCACAGTTGATTTCGTTTTCAGGCAGATTGAGATTTTAATGTTCGTTAGTTTGAAATCATACTCATCATTTACTGAATCAAGCCCCAGATGGGATGTAGGTGTGCCATAAAAGTGTTGGTAATTTCTAATATTAGATTAGGTATGTACATCATCGGAAAGAATCGGGATTTTTAGATTAAAGAAATATACGAATTATTTTATTTTCTCATCTCTCCTCTAATGGAAGATTTGATTGCTAGTCTATCTACCTATCCACATTATAGAAT
This sequence comes from Cybosia mesomella, assembly GCA_946251805.1. Lineage (NCBI taxonomy): Eukaryota > Metazoa > Arthropoda > Insecta > Lepidoptera > Erebidae > Cybosia > Cybosia mesomella. The sequence goes on from OX276413.1 coordinate 4,493,630, forward strand.
CTGTGAGTCACGTGGTTTTATCCGTGTTTCATTTACGGCGATCCTATCCTACTAATATTATAATTTTGAAAGACTGTCAAGATGTTTGTTACTCAATCACGCTCAAACGGCTGAACGGAACTGGCTGAAATAGGTTCCCATGTGTTGCAGGAACGGGATCAGATCTTCGCGCGGACGTAGCCGCGGCCAATACCTAGAAATATATACATGTCAGATTTCTTCATATGCCACCGTTACATGTTGACAAATATTCTATTTCCAGATACTTCGTATCCATTAATTGTATTAATGTAAAGCTTTCAAGGCACAGGGATAATTACCTAATGAATGACGGATCTTTCCAAATAAGAGTGGCTTGATCAGACGTAGATATCGAAACTAAAGTAAGAGTGGTCAGGGTTCTGTCTTACCAATCGTATGAATATAGCATGCTGCCAAATCTTCCAGGCAACTGGGCCCTAGCTTGTACGAGCAATAAGAGATCTCGATTCGTTACTTATTCCCTTCTTAGAAATCATACGATTTTTTAATGGAAGGCTCACATAGTGTGAGGTAAAATACTCTTTTAATACTGCCAAGAGCAACTGAAAAGGAACTGGTATAGTTAAGACTGCAAAAAGGAAGCGACAAGTACCACACTATTTTCCGTTGCTACGTTGAGAAACACACAACTAAGCGTTTTGTTCTCGGATTCGCGCTACGCATCACTGACACCGGACGTAGGCCCGGTTTTGAAGAAAAAACGTCTAGTGAAAGAGCCTTTAGTATATGGCATTCCAATTACGACAAGGTGTGTTGCCATAATAGGTTAGTGGATAAAGGACGAAATGGAAAAAAAATAATACATAATTGTTTGAGTACAATTTTGACGTCCTTAAATAAAGTTAACATTTAGCGAGTTGAAGTCATATTAACGTGACTGTTACCGTTAGTTTGGACTTTGGAGCCCGGGGTCCTCTCTTCTACTCTTCATTTGGCTTATATTGGCTTTTATGGGAGCGACTGTCGTCTGACCCAACCCTAATAGGAAAGCCTGTGCCAGAGCCTCGCCGCATAATCAGCAGATGTATCTAGGCTAGCAGGTAGGTTGGCTTGGACACCAGAAATCTTCATAAAATACGTTCGCATACAAAAGGAGGGGGGTCTTGCTGAGTGTAGCCAGATGTAAGAAGAGGGGCAGGGGACCTAGGTGTCGTTCGCCGTTATCAAAAAAAATTACTGGAGTATTTCTCAACTATTTTATTTTTTATTTTTGTCATGATAGAAGCAATTCATTTCGTATTAGTAAATATACAGAAATTTATATGCATATATTTTTATGACAATAAATTATAAGTCATTTAAATTTTAATATTAAAATAAAATGAATATTTTCTCTTATCAAAATTTGTGTATTATATCTAAATTTATCATGTTCAGGGGGGAAAGGTCTTAGTTGTTGTGAAGGAAAAGGGGTGTCACAGAAAGTGTCACACAGCGTGACAACCAGGGGTGGGAGGGGATCAAAAAGTAATTTTAGCATGAAGTATTTTATGAACGGCCCCATACATAAAAAGTAAAAAAACGTCTAAATTCAAATACATATCTGGTACACAATTAACTATTCAAACGATCTTATTTCATTATTTGAGGATGATAATAAAATTATAAATTAGATGAAAGTTAGTCTTGCGCGCATTAAAACACTATCTTCAATTTCGTCATCGTTCTGAGCTGTTTAAATTGTAATCAATACGATTAAATCGAACCAACTTCGCCAACAGCAATGACTCATTTTCATTTATTTAAATTCAGTATCGATAGACTAGTAGCTATAATGGTATTGGAAATACGTTATTTAAATAAACGTAAACGACACCGCGAAATCACTGTGAACGTTATAATCGACATTCACACAAATAATTAACATCATTACTTTTGTTGGCTAAATCCACCCTACGCGGAAGAAGAAAAGTAGAAAAAAGTAGAAAAGTAGATAAATTTGAATTGTACGGTGCTGATCGAAATGCAAGAAGTTAACACGGTTTGAATGCTTTGTTTGTATTAATAATTTGTGATTTTTGCAGCGTTTCTCTAAGTTGCAGTCATAGTGCTCATCCTAGTCATAATGCTGCCTTTAGTTATTTCCAAATATAAATAAGTTAAGTAGCAGTGTATAGTGAACAAAATGAATCATACTAAGAATACGATTGGTAAACAAAACAAATCTCATTAAGAATACACTTGGTAAAATATTATATATTTTGATATTAAGGTATTTTCAAATTTTTTGTATAACATTAGTTATGGTAGGTATTTGTCAAGGTAAAATAAGTTTATTAATTTTCTATTATGTATTGAACTGTTAACAAAGGTATTGTTGGCATGAATTTAGCACAAACCAGCCATTTAGATCTAATTTTATTGTATAGATTAGATAAGATATTGTGATATTATTACAAATTGCAAAAGTCTCACATACACATACCTAATATGAACATTCTATATGAAAGTCAAGATAAGTTTATAGAATGTATATTTTAACAGCAATCAAAACAAAACACTATTTATGCAGAACCTATGTCACATATCGATTTTTCTGATGAGAAGTGTATTTTACCAGTAGTCATTTTTAACAAAACACGGCCCACTATCAAGAATAATGATTATTGCACAGATTTAAAATATAATATATGAGTAAAAAAAATTTTGAAATAAAACCATTTTTTAATGGATTCTATCGCGATTTATTTCATGTTATTTTATATTGAACCGTTTCGGTTGCTTTTCAGCAACTATAGTCACGGGGAGACGGGAAAATATCATCAAATAAATCGCGATAGAATCCATTAAAAAATAGTTTTATTTCAAAATTTTTTTTACTCATATACTCACACTAGGCTACTTATTTCATTCAGGCTAGACTAGTTTTAATAGACACACAATAGAGGGCAAGTCTATTGCTATTTACCCAGCATGCTTCCTTGTTTATCTGCTTTTAAGAAATTCTTAACAGAAAATTATATTTTGGCCTCCTATAATTTACTTCTGATTAATTTCCATGCGGGTTCGGACAGTTTAATATTTCCTGGGACTCCCCAAGTGTCATTACTTGGTTTGTTTATACTGGTATAATAGTTAAAGTAGTGGGAACCTGGGTGACATTAGTCCCGTAACTGAAAATTCAAGCATACTTTATTCAAATGGGAAATCTAGCCCCAAATCATGTGCCAACACACAAAAATAGGGTAAACTTATGCTACAGGGTTAATAAAGGCTGCAGAATCTAAATGCCGTACTGGTAACAATATTAATTAGCACAATGAATCAAATATGGCATTTGATACAGATAATTATCTTTTTAGCAGTGGACTAATAGAGGTTGATGATGATGATGCATTATCTTTTGTACAAAATTAGACAGATATAAACAGAATATATTTGAATTTGAATGTGCAATAGACTGTCTAATCACTATAAATGATTTCTTCCAAGCAACCTTGAGGTGAACATGAACACAAACACAAAGAGCATTTCGTGTAGTTTTGATAGTTTACAATGCTTAAAAAAGAATCATATGAATTTCACTAATACTTAATGAACACCATGGTGAAAAATGTGAAAACCCAGTATGGTTGAATGTATTTTCACTACTGCAATCGAGCCTAGGTTTGAATAGAAAGATATCATTGAACATTCAAATGAGAGATTTACATAAAAAAACATTTTTTATGTAAATTTTATGTTTAATTGATCCTAAATAGACTTGAAGTCCCTGTGGGGCTTCTGGGTGTGAAAGAAGTATGAAACTATTATTATATCCCTATTTTTCACAGAAACACAAACATATCAATAGAAGAAATGCAGGATATCAAATTGCAATTGTGCAAAGATGGACTGAGTCGTTAGTTAGTAATAGAAATGAATGCGTCTTCCCTAAAACTTCACTGTGGTTTGTCACATTTTCACTAGGTTTCACCGGCGGTCAGCTTAATATACATTAAGCTGACCGGCACCCCTAGTGAAGGCAAGAAATGATGTTGTTATAATGATCATGATCTAGAGCTATTACATATTGTGCAATGTGTCTTTGTGTACACAAAGACAATGATGATGCAATCATTAAGTACTAATAGATTTTACTATGCAATAGGCTACTTACTAATTAGCCACTTACAGACATTTCATTTACTTGATTTTTAATTGAAGTCTGTGCTTAGGAGTATATTTGAATCAACTGATATAATATGTATTTATAAAAACTTAGTTTAAGAGCAAAGATTTGCATTTTTGTATGAACTTGATAAACTAAAAAATTACTGGACCAATTTAAAAAATTCTTTCACCAATAGAAAGCTACTTTATCAGTGAATAGCATAGGCAAATTTTTAATGAACTTCCAAAAAGGAGATTATCAATTCCACATGTATGTTTGAACTATTTCCAGATTTTTACACTAGTATTCAATAAGTTGAGTGGAAAAAAGGATCCAAAATGGAATGTTAAAGTTACATGATGACTAGAGTATGATGAAAGATAGATATATTATTCAATTAACACTTTCAATACTTATGGAATTAAACATAAATATGTAATTTATTTATTATATATTTTAAAATAGGTTTACAGTATGGATCATTTCAGATAATCAGTCAGTAGCAACTGTGAGCCAATAATACAAAAAATTATTACACACTTCAGTCAGTCAATGTTTAGGTGATAATTTAATGAAAGTGTGAACAATATAATTATTATTATATTGAATGCATGTACATATTATCATTCATAAATAGACTAAAAATAATGCATGCACCTTTAAAGGAAAATCCCAGTAGTTATGACTCATAGGCGCCAATGATCTGGATATACATGTGAATTAATTGAAATAACTGATATAACAAAGTAAAGAAATCATGCTTTACACGAAATTAACAGTACAAAATCATTACTGGGCACTGTTTTTGTTATCAATTTTTGTGTTTTTGTTTGAAGCTTTTGTGCTATTGCAGAAGTTCATAAAAGGGAAGGAATAAAAGCAGATAAAAATAACGATGAGTACTTTGTCTAAAGAACAATTCATCAAAAAGCCCACGAGAGAAGCTACTAAAATGGTTTCGAAATTGTCACACAAATTGTTCCTACAGGGCAATTGGGATATTGCAAGACTTATTAGCAGATGTGTGACTGAAGAAACTAAAGATTTAGATGCGGCTCAAATATTAAAAGCTTTCAATACCATAGAACCATATTTATATGCGTATATTCTTTGGACTGTATCTTAATTACATAAATCGTGAACACTTAGGAAAAATTCAATGGTTTGTGCCTAAAGGCCAATATATGCTCAATATCGTCCTCAGTATCGTTCAAAATACGCCCAGACCGCCATTTTCAAGAACAAAAACCCCGAAATACACGACCGTCTTGACACCTTAGAAATTGTTGCTTAGAAATATGCTATGATAAAAATATATTATCCTAACGTTATTTACCTCTCCATCGTCCACATTTATCCCTAAGAAGATGTCGCCAAAGCTCCCACCGCCAAGTTTGCGAACAACATTGTATTTTTCAGCTATAACTACATGTTTCCTTGCTAACAACATGCGTTCGAAGGTAGCCATTTTCTTTTTCCTTCATCACTCGTTGTCACTAAAAAATTATAAGTGGCCCATCGCACCGAGTGAAATGTTAACACAACACTTAGTTAATTTAATGTTTATTATTGTTCAAAAACACTACAGATCGTAGAAACACTACAAAAATCCACTGAAACTCATTTTATTACGAAGTCTAAAAGGTATCGTCAGCCTATATTACTTATGACGTCACAATGGCAGTGTTGCAAACATTTGAGAGCGTTTAAAAATTACCATGGTAGAACGCGATGTTGCCATGACTGTCATATTGATACTACCTAAATAACTTGAGGTGGCGTGTACCATAATTTGCATTAATAATATTAGATGATTATTTTAATGTCAGCTATGATATGACGCATTCTTAAACATGTTAAATTATTTTTTAAATCATACTATCTATTGGTATTGCGTCTCTACCTAATTACATTTAAAAGCCTTTTACATATCATGAGTGCCAAACAAGCATGATTCACTTGATGAAATTTGTATAAGAAATTGATGGAAAGCGATGACTGTGATTTGCATCATCAGGGTTTTACTTTGCAATACGCGCTGACCCTATAGAAACCGCCATAAGTCTTTTTTGAAGAACCCATAACACTGTAGTCACTTTGGAAGTTATGGCGACCCTTTTTTTGCGTATGGCCCTTGTGCTCAACTGTCTTCGATGTTTTTTTTCGAATTGCGCCCGAAGTGTGGTAAACTGTGAGGGCGCTTTCCTATGGCGAGCGGAGCGATGGTAGAAAGTAGCCGTGGGTATTTTAAAATTGACTTTATCGTATTACCCTGTAATGTAATCTGTACTTAAATCTCAATAACGCATGCTAAATAACGCTTGGTGGAATATGCTTTAACAGTTTCTTTAGAAGTCTGTACATGAAATTGTGAAGAAGGCCCTACTTGATCAGTGATAAGGTAACTTAAAAATGTAAACTGCTGATCTGAATAGCATAACAATCAGTGTGTAAAACATTGAGAGATAAGCTATTTCGACCAAAAAATGTGTCACGGTTCTGAGGGGAGGTGAGAATGCGGAAGGAGTTATGAGACGGAGATAGCCAGGGACTATTTAAATCAGTAGCTTCCAAAGTTTCCGCTTTGGTGCCCCTCGTTCGTTTATTGTTTTGATTGGTTTGTTGCCTTTTCTGGCAGCAACTGCAGTCTGACCTCCCGACCCCGAGAGGAAAACCTGCGCCAGAGCCTCGACCGTTGTTTACCAGCTACAAAAAAAATGCGCGTGGTTGACGATCGGCCTTCCGTGAATTTTTTTTTTATTCGAACAGCCCGTCTACTTGTATGCATAGAAATAATTGATTCAAACAATTTTCACAATTATAAAGAAGACTGAATAAATGTTGATCATTTTAAGATTAGAAGATATCAAAATGGAATTATAAAGTTGACAGGTATATTTACTTGATAGCAAATAACTTTCTGATGGTCAAGTGATTTAAAAACTAGGAATTCAGTGCAGGGTGCGATTGAAATAAATTGAGCTGAGCGAGCCTTACTTGAAAAATAAGGCATCTTACTACGGTCGCGCGCATAGCTACCTCCATGATCGGGGCCTGAGGACGGCAGTTGGCCGACTAGCCGTCCTTACAGAAGCAGGCCGTGGCGGAGGCGTGTCGTGTGTGCACGCGTACACACGCCGGCCAACTCACCGAAGCGGGATAAAACCCGACCCCACCAAGCGAGGCCGCGGTGGCAGCCAAAGTCCGCCGGCAACACTGGGGTTATCCTTTCGAGGGCTTACCCGGGGTGCCCGGCAACGGACACTTGGGGAGGACACCGTGCGGTTTTAGTCGATACACGACATAACCACCCCACCTCCGCTGGCCGGCGGGGGTGTATCCGAAGGGATTTCCGCACGTAAAAAAAAAATATTGGCGAGCGCGCGGCCAATATTTTTTTTTTGTAGTTGTTGTTGTTGATGTTTTTTGAAACTGTTTTTCGATGATTATTCCTCAATGGTACATTGTATTTGAACAGTTGACCCCTCTAAACATTCAGCGGTGTCTACACTATCACCATGGCAATTTGGTCAAGATCGGTATTGTGGTTCCGGGGGAGTACAGTCTCGACCAAACGGCTTAGCCACGTATAAGAGCTTCGCTTCGCTCAGCTCAATAAACCAAGTTTGTTTTATTTATGTTATGGGGAGAACCTCACGATAACCCTTTGAGTAGCTACATTATGATATAGTTTGACGTTCATATCTATAAATGACATTTTTACATCCTGTTTGAAAATGTGTCTTATTAGATATTATAGTTATTGTATGTGTAGGTCTTCAAATTTCAATTGGTTATCATACAGGAAAGAACTGGGGCATAACTTAAATCATCCATACTAATATTATAAATGCGAAAGTAACTCTGTCTGTCTGTTACGCTTTCACGCCTAAACAACTGAACTGATTTTGATGAAATTTGGTACAAAAGTGGACTAGAGCTCGGAAAAGGACATAGCTACTTTTTATCGCAAAAAGAAGGCTTGAAGGGGTTCTAAAAGGGGCGCAAAATTTGTATGAAAGTTCGTCATATTCGATGATATCGTCATTAAACTTTGTATCTTATTATAGGCGTCTGCAGACCCGAGAAATAGGTATGCTATATAGCGTTTTTAAAATTTGGACCTGTATGGGGATTAAATAGGGGATGAGAATTCGAATGGACGTCCACGCGCGATAACTTATTATAGGCACTTGATTATAAATAAATAGGTATGCTATATAGCGTTTTTAAAATTTCGATCTGTATGGGGATTAAATAGGGGATGAGAATTCGAATGGACGTCCACGCGCGATAACTTATTATAGGCACTTGATTATAAATAAATAGGTATGCTATATAGCGTTTTTAAAATTTCGACCTGTATGGAGATTAAATAGGGGATGAGAATTCGTATGGACGTCCACGCGCGATAACCGACATCCACGCGGGCTGAGCCGCGGTAACAGCTAGTCTTAAATAAGTATGCTACTGGTGGCTAATATCACTAATATTGTAGAAATTTGTAAATGTAATGATTGCAACACCAAAAAGGTTGCGAGTAGCCACCCACGTGCGAAACTGCAAAAGGGAATGGGGAGAAAAATGAGTAATTTGGAAAGGAGGGCAGATAAAGTCAGGACATGCTACACACTGTATAGGTAGATCTAGAAATTCTTCACTAGAAAGAAAATAAATAGTTATTATTATTATTTCCAACGGGGACAACGGTACCCTGCCGGGTGATCAACCCTACCTTAGTGGGTCATTTTACCCATTTCTCCAATAATAAATAGTTGCTGATGAGGTTATTCTTTAAAACCTCTGTGGCGTAGCGGTAAAGCATTCGACTGCTAAGTCAGAGGTCATGGGTTCAATTCCTGCTCAGTGGCAATATGTATTTTTGGATTGGTCTGGATGTTTCTATGTATAATATGTATTCATTTATAAACGAAATTTATCTAAGTATGTTTATCCATATTCTAGAACCCATATGACAAGCTCTGAATGAGAATGTCCTAGAATATTTATTTGCTATAAAATGAAAGTATTATGATGCCTATTTTTTTAACAGGTTTTTGTGGCGGTCATGAAATTAACTTTCTTTGTTTAGCTTCATGTCCAATTTACATCAGGCTTTGTTTTTCAAAGACAGTTGCTTTAATAGGTGAATGTTCTTCACAAACTACTATTTTTTTTAACCTTTTTAAGATCCTCAACATTCATAGTGATTTAGATCTAGTTGGGAGTTTTATTTTTTATTTTTATTGATACACTCACAATTGACCTCTAACTGCTATATGCATAATGAAAATGTCGTGTGAATTGTTTAGATTGACAAGATGTCAAGTTAAGCTAAGAGTTCATTTTTGATATGCTAGCAAATAAGCTAATGAGCTTCCTATATAATATGTTTGAGTGTAAGATGTTTGTTAATCACTCTTATCCCAAATTCAATCTTTTTATCTCAAATTCAGAGATTCAAGAGAGAGATCATTTTGCCAAAGCGGTCTCTGCACCTGCTTTGCTATGGCAGAGGATATAAGAGATAGCTTAAAGGAAAAGTGCTTGTGAAGTGAGCTTGTACTGTACCTGATAGGTTCCATAATTGTGTCTACATTTTAATCTGGCAACTGTATCACATTCCACTTACATAGATCTTTGTCATCTGAGGCTGAAAGCTTGATACACAAGTACTTTGCTAAATCATTCATTACTTTGCTCTACTTCTGCTAGACTTCTGAAAAGGTCTCCAAATGTGTCCCTAAGTTTATTTCTACATATGTTCAGTCATTGTGACAATTTTATCATTCAAGTATGTAACATACAAGTAGGTACATTTTTGATACATAGACTGAAGTACACATAGGCAAAGGCCTTTGGGTATAAGAGAAATTACTTGGTGTTTAGTGGTAACACAAAGATTTTCTCCTACAAATAAATTCTGTAAAATAAATGCCTATAAATGTTTTCCATTGCATTTTTCGGTTTACTCAGTTTGTGAGTAATCAGTTATGATCACCAAAGTTACTACAATGTAAACACTACTGATATGATGATGATGATGATGATGATGTAGTCTTATCTGTAGAAGGATGTTAATAAATTGAGTGGGGCAGTTTTATCAAACAAACATTATCCATAGCAATTCAGCGCAGGATAGTACCTGCACCCTGCTGAGGGAACCTAGATTTTTTAACCCTTTCTTGTATATTTAGATTTTCTTGTATTAAATATTTTAAAAGCAAGTGTACATAATTCCTTTACAAATATGAATCCGCCATTGGGTGAAAAATGTTAAGATTCAATAGACCATGTTCTTGAAAAAGTCAGAGTGTAGAGCTGCATGAAAACAGGGCAACAGGCAAAACACAGGGCATGTACATATATAGATAAGGAATGTTTGGTAATTAAGCCTTAGAACTGACAAAACTTGAGAAATAATAGACTTCAAGGAGTACAAATGAGACAACATTAGTAATAGAATACTTATAAGTATGTAACTTCTAGTACCTGGTTGTCCAAGAAAGTTAACAGAGTAATAAGCAAGGTAATTAAATAATGAAGTAATCAAAATCTCATTACTCATTATACAACAATTGATGAGACATTCAATTAATGTCACATAATTACACAAAGGAATATTACATTTCAATATTAACATGAATATTTAGAACTGGAGTGTAGGATGGTTCCTGGATATAATTGTAATGCTGTGTTATTCTTTTATGTTACCCACACCTAAGAAATAATATATTGCCTGTTGCTTCATCCATGGATGTACAGTAAACAGAGTTTTTGTTAGCACGTCAGGAAGCAGAGTGTCCAGTTAAGATCTGTGTGCTTTGGTTTTGTAGTGTTCTCTCTGTTGGATATAAGTCTGGCAGTTAGTTGTAGGCAGAGAATGAATATGGACACCACCTCATGATCATAGAGCTAGATTTCCCAGAGAGGATATGTGGGAACTTTGGTTTTTACATGGCCGAACATGTAAAAACCAAAGTTCCCACATATCCTTTTAAAAATATATAGGTATGAAATTATAGTTACTGTGTAAACACAGTGCATGTAGGTGTAACAGTAAATAATATATATAATAAAACACTGATTTCTACAATGCAATAGGTACTTCTTTGTCGATGCCAACTACTATAATTATTTCTGGGAACATACAGTACACTGTCATTCGCTTTGTTATATTTTGGCTCGTTTTTGTTACCCACAATCGAATCTCTCAAATTAAAATTACACATAGCTATCAACTTTAAAGGATCAGAGAAAAATTAGCCTGGTAATTGAAGAAACTATTGCTATTTCTCTCTTGTAACATATGCTGATAGTCATTCTATAGTGCATGATATATCTATGTTAAAACAAGAATATATACATTATTATTTTCATTGTTTGCATAGAAAGATAAAAATTAATTTACTGTACTCAAGGTTAAAAAAGTCCCATGTTTTTTTATTTTATGATGGTGAACGAACAGATCATCAGTAATATTAGTATAGTTCAAATCATAATCTTCATGCCACCAATATTTTACATTGGATGTAAGACTGTGACCCAATAGCCCACTTAATGAAGGTCAATGCTGAAAAAGTATTTCAGTATGATTTAGTTTTGTCATTTTTACGCATGATATGGAGACCACTTTATAGTAGTACCAGGACTCTGTGATGTAACAATAGAACAGGCTTTATAACATTGGACACTGAACACAAAAAAATAAGGTTATATTGCATTTAGATGCTGAAAATTGTGACATAGCTCAAGATTTACAAAGAGAAGGTCGCAATTCGAGACGAAACACGAATAATTTATGTGGTGAAAGCTTTTGGCAGATGTAAATAAGAGTGCAATAGAAATTATTATAAATCTTTGTGTACGTTGACGACATTATAAAATCCGAATGACGAGTTGAGTGTGTTACAACTTAACTATTCATTCATCACACCTCAATCGCCTGACCCTGGAATTTTATATCCATTCTTCATTTCGCTAGATTACCTATACGTCATAGAAAATAATCAGCATGCACCCCTCTCACCCCGCCATAACGTGCCATTGATGACGCGTGGGCCTTTTCAATGTTACGAAAGCAAAAACTTCTAGGAATAAGAAATAATAATCTAGACTAATAAATTATTTTACCTCGCCACTAGCTATGTTGATTGCTAAATAAATGTCACCAAACGATCCTCCGCCGATCTTTTTCAACACCTTATATTTTCCAGCAATCAGTATTTCTCTCCGTGAACTCATGAAAGTCGACATGATGACAAATTGTTATTAATCGTCCCGGATAATGTAAAATAGAATACGAAAGCACAAATTACGCACTTTTGGAATAAAACAATAATAAATTCACGGCTACATTTTACGAAACTGTGACTGAATGGAGGATGTATTGCGTTCGAAAAGTAGGCCACGCTTATTTCTTACAACTTTCCTCCTGATAGAATTTTAAAAATATTCGTGTATTAAATGCATATTGAGTAACACAGCAAATATTTAAAACTGATTTCGTTTACTAATAATACACCACTAGTATAAATAAACAATTTCTATTTTTAAATAACGCAAAATCAATATTTAAAACGCCAAAGAGGTATGATATGAATATTCAGTTTCTAAACGTAGCCGTTTAAAGTTTAATGTTGCCATATCACAAGCATAACATTTAATGTATTATAGTAGTATTTGTATTGAAACTAGTTCCGACCACAGTTCCGATTATTTAATTTTATTTATTTATTATATTTTAAGGAAACTTACAGCTAATGGTTAGTTTACAATAGATAGATACTAGAAGAGGGCCAATTACAAGTTTCCACTTATATATTATTTTGATGGTAATGTATTTAGTATATAGTAGACAGGCTATTGATACCTTTTTTTTTTTTTTTATCGTGCGGAAATCCCTTTGGATACCCCCCGCCGGTCAGCGGGGGCGGTTATGTCGGGCTTGCACCGACTAAAACCGCACGCCGTCTCGGGTCTTCAGACGCCGGGGTGTAAGGTTACCCATAGAGCATATCCCTCGCACCCCGGCTGACCCTTGGCCATCTCACCACTAACAGCATCGCTCATCCTGTCTCCTCTGAAAGCAGAGGAGTACGGAGAGCGATGTGTTCCCGCCACGTTGGGTATTGGCCGACGATCAAAGCCAACCCTATGAAGGGGAAGCCATTGACCGCCGCCCAGGGTGTACCGGCCGCTCCGATTCCGTTCCCCCCGGACTGCAGCGGGATCGGAATCGGAGCGACACTCGAGGAGGTTACCCAACACACACCCCAGGCTATTGATACCTGCCTACTTCCATGGTTCCGACTCCAATATAATAAAACTAAGAGTCAGGAAATAATACAAGTGATAACTAGCCGCGCGCCCTGGTTTCGCCCAGGTGCAATTATAGCACCTTACCCTTGAACTTTCTAAAATCTTTTCTTCTATACAAACCAAGTCCTGACAATAACGAACACAGAAAAAAAAAGAATTAGGTATCCAATTTAGTGCAGTCGTTCGGAAGTTATGCGCGTACACACATTTCGGCCGTTCATTTTTATTTATATAGATGAAGCCTTTGATTATATAAATGTCTAGATGGAGCGTCGCCCTACTACCAACAGATATAAAACAAGCCAACCGATGTAAACATGTGTGCGTGCGGCCGGTGTTTTACACGATGCATTCATTTTTCTGTGTGCGTAAATAATGATACCAGCTACTACAAAATATCCCAAAAATCGCATAGCTATAATTACATTAATTAAATGCTATTTAAATATATGTACGTATTTTTATGACAGCCTCTGTGGCGTGACAGTATCAAACGCGACTGGTACGTAAGGGCCGCGGGTTCGATTCTCGCTCTTTCCATTGCTCTGGGTACTTTCATGCCTCAGAGAGCACGTTAAGCCGTCGGTTACGGTTGCCATACTAATATTTATGGCAGTCGTTACCGGGTAGTAGGAGCCCTAAATCACAGTATTGTTTGAAATATAAAGTTTATATAAGAAGATATCAGTTTTTAAAGTTTTTATCTGTCTGTTTGTTCCGATGAATCTATGAAACGCGTAGACCGATTTTGACGGAACTTTTACTGGTAGATAGCTGTTCTGACGGTTTGTTTATGAAAATATGTATTTGAAATGTCCAAAGTCTTGAATTCAAATTGTACATAATATAATTTGAATTAAAAACTAGACCAGACATTTGGAAGATAGTAGTAGATGTTTAGGTAACTTGTTTATATACGGGAAGTACCTATCTCCGAATTCTGATCTCCAAGCTAAGGGGCAGAAAAATAGGCTTCAAAAGACTCAAGAGTAACATAATAAAGAAATAAGTACGCACATTCTACGATATAATACTATAAAAGCTAATTAAGCCTTTTCACGGCATATTTATCTTAAATTTATTTTTTAACACAGTACTTTATGGCCACTAGAGGCCACCACATTAGCTTCAATGACACCACATATAGCCTATAACCAGCGGACAATAAAGACGCTTCTAATGGTTACCTCATTCGTCCAATAACATTCTAATAAGTAGTTGAGGAGTTATGAAGTAACAGATGAACATACATTTGCTTGTCAAAATCATAACCCTCCTTTAGCTTTGCCGTAGTTAGTAAATAATGTTCTAATCTAAATCAATGAAAATTGGGAGATTGGCTCCCCCAACCGATAAACATGAATTAAAAAAACTGGTAACACTCACAAATATGTGATGAATGGTGGTACGTGTGATGAATTACATTTTTTTATGATGAAAAGAAAAAATTATATAACTTGTATTTTGGTTATTTACCGATGATAGGTAATGTGCGTAGTAGTTTTTAGTCGTCCTTTATAATACCGACACACTTTAATAGTACAAGTCGCCATTATTTCGACAGTTTTTGTTTATTGTTTTTCGCGGGAATTACGTAGTGACACCGAGCCGACACGATGGTCACTGAACCAGCGCGTAAGTACTTAGGGGATAGAAGTTAACTCTTATTTTTTGGGACGCTTGGGCGCATTTGACACTCCATCTAGACATTTATATAATCAAAGAGATGAAGCCTCTGCCTTGAATGTTAAACTTCTTTTAAAATCCCTTCTTGTTATTTTACAGGTTATCCAGACAGAATCAGGAAAGAGTCGAAATATGTATATAAATTGCGATTTATTTGTACCTTAAGGTACAAATAAATCGCAACTGTCACGAGGGATTAAAAGAGGGCAACAGACTTCCGACTTGCTACTCTGAGAGAATGATGAAATCCTCTTAGGATGTAAAATCATCGAAATCATCAAAATCGAGATCATCTCGTATATCTTTATGAGAAGAATGATTGATGTATTGTGTTTGTATGTAAATGAGATGAATCGAATAGGGAGAGATGCTAATGCGTGGTCTGTTCAGAGAGATTGGCTCGGGTGTTTCCGACGATGAACATGGCAGCAAAGATTGGTGTTGGCATCTATGATTTCCGAACCAATGGTAGACTGTATGAATGTGGTAGCTCCCGTTTTCTCTGGATCCGGTTGAAAGTGGTGCTGCCATCTATATTTCTCGCTGGGGTATATGCTCTGGAGACTTCGCATAATAAGTCAGGCATAGAAGAATTTTGAGAGCCACTGAGAAACATATAGTTACTGAGCGAATTTTTATTTTTGGAGAGGCAAGAGTTGGGAGTTAAGCGTGATGGATACGAGATGTGCTGATAGCGTTTGAGCATAAAACATGAGCTGCACTGTGATAAACATGTGGCTTCGGTGTAAGCTGATCTATAAATAAGCCAGCATTCAGATGTGAAAAAGGTGTAGGCTGGAACTAAACTGGAGTGCTTTTAAGAGTAGGAGAACATGGATACAGTATGAATGGTGTAGAATATGCAGTTGATGTATGTGGCGTGACTCATCATCCTCCTAGGGCTCCCGGTTGCGTCCAAAGTTTGCACTTTGAAGCCCGGCCCCACTTAATGTTTTAAGATTGTTTTGTTAACTTTTACGAGAGCTAATGTCGTTTAGTTTCGAGATGTTCCCTTAATATTTATTGATATTGGACTTTGGACTTCGGAGATATATCAGGGAATTCCTTAAAAGCAAATAGAAAATGATATGATCGAGGTATTGTTATGTTTATGACCATCCTGTGACATTGTAGGTACTCGTACTTTTTATTGATTTCTTAATGACTTCTTAACGATGTACAGCATGAACTCGTCCAAGTTATTGAGTGTATTTTGTCGATCCTATGAAGTAGAAGTACCTAAATATGGTTGCAGATATACTGGACTAGACTAAACTTAAACTACGAAGGCAACAACGATAAGCATTATGAATTTCTCTTTTCAGGTTATTGAAGGCATATGCTTGACCCTACAGGTGCCTACTTTATTATAGATGGGCTTGTAGTTTTCGTGTTGAAAAGATTTTTACTGTAAGCTCGTATGTGAGAAAGTCTATTTTAGCGTTATCAACCGACTTCAAAAAAGGAGAAAGGTTCTCAATTCGAAAATAGCCTAGGATACATATTTTCTACTTTAAGAGAGACGTTTATTAGCTTTCTTCGCTTGGCTCATTTAAATGTCGCTGTCTCACACGAGAAGATTTTTATTTGTGGGAATTATAAACAATTAACTATGTAATGAATAAATAAATTTAATTAGACTGGAACGTTATTTTACTTGTTTTGGCTGTTTTTAACAGACTTCAAATTAATGTGTTTAGGCCTAGGGACACTCAATTTTGGTTTTCATAATTACTGTTATATAAAGCAAATTGTAAAGTGCCTGTAGTTTCTACAAGAAAACAGATGGAATTATGGCTAGTAGGTCAAATTTCTCAAAAATTAAATCAAACCAAACTACCTTCTAAACGTGAAACTCTTTCTGTATTTTTTGTTACAAAGAACAGGAAAAGCAAACAATCCGTGAAGCTGCTCATTCGACTTCTAAAGATGTATTGGAAATTTGGAATAAAGCTAGAATTCCAACACAACAGAAAATTCATGTTGTGGATAAGATTGAAAAGCTTTTTAAAGAGTGGCACAATCGAGAGGAGAACTACAAAATGGCGTGTCATTTAAAAAGCCTGCAGGTCTTCACCGAGCACGTTGGATGGCAAAGTCTATCTACTCTATGAAAATATTCTTGTTTCGAAAACAATTCAGATTGACAAAACATGAGGAAAAAGGTTTGCGAGAAATCTGTATTTTTAGTCTTAATCTACATTAAGTATTGGTTCCAAGCTCCATCCGCTTGTTCAGCCCCAAGAGACGACTTAGAACTCCTCAAATGGCCATTTATGGTATGTTTCAGAGGAACTTATCACCTTATGATTTTTTGACGACAAAGTGGGAAATTAAACTAAGAAGAAAATGGTGGAAGCTCTAAAGAAAGAAGAAGCTGATTTTTGTCCGAAAATAATTAATGTAGACATTGAAAACATTGGTAATAAAATTCTAGAAGCTTTTGTCACTAGTAGCACCAAACAATTCTTTTCTATTACCGGATTAAGCTCCGATTTCCTCAAGAAAAAAGTTGAAGACTGGATCAAAGACAAGGAATATATTCAAAGTAAGGAGATAGTAACAAAATTTAAGGAAGTCAATGATGAATGAGAGAGGGGTGTCCTTAATCCTAAAGTACAACAAAATACTGACCCTAGATGAAGACCAGAAGCAGTATATTTTGCTTCTTGGGAAGTCCTTCAAGCAAAAGTTCCCGAACTACAAAAAAGCAACTTTGCTGTCTGCATAATGAGTTTTTTACGTGTTAATTGTGCATCAAAATCTTTTTGAGGACTCTAAACAACTAATATAAGCTTATATTAATTCTGTAATAAGTTTTTTTTTTATTGTGATACTTATAGAAATTTTGTAAAAATCTGTTTTTTGTCTAATTTTCCTCATGTTTGTTCACATCCAGAAAGTAGGTAAATTGTAACACATATATGATACAAAATTAGCTTTGGGTAACATATAAATGGACCTTAAAACTTCATTTTAGTTTTTATTAAGTATGTAAAAAAATATAATTTTATAATACATTTTTTTTTAAATCACTTTTTACGAAAATGTAACATTTTTTAAATCTTTAGTAGCGACCTTTATATTTTTCTCAAAAATTGTATTTAAGTTTATCTTATTAGGTAGTAATGGGAGGGTGACCAAAGAGAAAAGAAACAAAAAATATAATTATAATAATTAAATCAACTTCAGAAACAAAAATGTACTAATAATGAAACTGATTTACTGATGAATTTAAAAGGCAAAAATTCGCGTACGGCTTTCCTGTTGAAGAGGTGCTCAGCCTTACTTCTAACTTCTACCGCTTTAACTTTATCATCACGCAAAACAACGCAATTTAGTTTCAATTATATTTTTCGCCATAATTCAAAAATTTATTTAATAAAGAGATCTATTGCATGAAATACTTATATTAAAGTTTAATTTAGGATCTATTAAATCGTGATAGAAATCAAGATATATTCGCAATTGCCTGATTTTGCAAAATTAATAACTTGTAGATAGGTCACCTAGCTAAAAACTTTATCTACAAATCATTGCGCAGTGGTGCGGAGTAAGATTAGATAGTAAAAAGAGGAATGCATATAATATACGAGAGCGAAGTGTTTTAAAGAGAGGTTTGGTGACGAAAGTTGAAAGATATAATACTCAAGTGACGTATATAGATACGTACTGAACGAATGACCAATCAAATGTAGGTAGTGCTCACTTCATCCTCATTAGGGCCGACTTCGAAGACCAAACAATGAAAAAAGTGCAGGTCAGAAGCACCCGAAACCGGGGCAGCGGGCTTGTATGAAAGTTTGAGCTCTGAGGTGTATTAGTGTATGCTGTTGTCTCTGCTTAACCCGAATGAAGTCGTGGGTATAGATACGTGTATAAAAACTACGAAAGCATTACGGTTATGTAATGAATCACGGTTCAAAATTAATTTCCTAATACAGACGTGATGTCATTTTTATAGATTTTCTGATGAAATTAGCTAGTTAAATTTTATACCTTTGAGTTGTGCATGATAGGTATGTACATAATAATATATATTGAAGAAGGTAGATATTGCATTTTTAAATCGTAACGTGACGTTAACTGTCAGATTTGGCACTCCGATGATGCCAAATATAACAATTTAAAACCGGGCATGTTTCGGCCTGCAAAAATGAAAATTTCGATATAAAAAGAAATATGTTGATAGATCTTAATTAGCCCTTACGAACTACGTTAATTAATTTATGAGCCCGTCTTTCGTTTTCCCAGGAAAAATCAAAATATCATTTTCCTTTTTTCACCTTATCAAATACCCTCTCAATTTAAATCAGCTCAAGGGCAATTGTTCTACGCTTGGTAGAATAAAAATAACCATATTTTAAAGAGATACGGGTACTTGAAAAGGTGAAAAAAGGAAAATGATATTTTGGTTTTTCCTGGGAAAACGTAAGAGGGGCTCATAAATTAATTAACGTAGTTCGAAAGGGCTAATTACGATCTATCAATATATATTTTTTTTATATCGAAATTTTTATTTTTGCAGGCCGAAACATGCCCGGTCAAATTATAACCCAAAATTGTCGCCATCGTAGCGGCGACAGACCTGCCATAATTAAAAATTGACTGAATAGAATTCAACTATTTATAACCTACCCACTAACTTAAATAAAAATGAGATTTCCACATACGTACTCATTTTCGAAAGACATTTTTGTGAGGGGTGTGTGTTGGGTAACCTCCTCGAGTGTCGGACCGATTCCAATCCCGCTGCAGTCCGGGGGGAACGGAATCGCAGCGGCCGGTACACCCTGGGCGGCGGTCAATGGCTTCCCCTTCATAGGGTTGGCTTTGATCGTCGGCCAATACCCAACGTGGCGGAAACACATCGCTCTCCGTACTCCTCTGCTTTCAGAGGAGACAGGATGAGCGATGCTGTTAGTGGTGAGATGGCCCAGGGTCAGCCGGGGTGCGAGGGATATGCTCTATGGGTAACCTTACACCCCGGCGTCTGAAGACCCGAGACGGCGTGCGGTTTTGGTCGGTTCAAGCCCGACATAACCACCCCCGCTGTCCGGCGGGGGGGTATCCGAAGGGATTTCCGCACGAAAAAAAAAAAAAAAAGACATTTTTGTGAAGCCCGTTTCCACAACGCCAAATCGTCGAAGAGCTATTATGAGTCCGATGGGTTATTTGATCGATGTGATGGGCCATTTCATCGAATAGCTACATGTACCGAACTTCTATATCACTACATAATATCATAAAACAAAGTCCACCGCCACGTCAGTCTGTCCGCGATAAACTCAAAAACTACTACACCGATTTTCATGCTGTTTTCACCAATGGATAGAGTCCTTCTCGAGGAAGATTTAGCATTTAGAAGATTCTCGAGGCTAAAATATAATGATATTTGTTGGACGTGTCGGACCGCCTGGGAGCTTTCAACGAAACGAAACGCTGCCTAAACCCTTTGAGATATAACAAAATGACGAATAGGTTGTGGTGGTGGAATAGGGTCCCATGGGTAGCGGCAACGGGATCAGAATTCCACAAGGGTGAAGCCGCGGATAACAGCTAGTCTCTAATATTACACTGCGGTCTTTGACACGGATAGATTAGGCTACCCAACCCTTCGTCTTAGGTTACTTTAGACACTGCACGAAGTAACATGAGCCCGGTGAGGATATAAAGCCATAAAGATGTCTTGCCTACTTATTTACTTTCAGTGCTTTTAAATTATTCATTACAGAAGCGTAGCTCCAGACTGCATTGGCATCGTACAGGATTAGCACCGATTCCTATCGAGTATAGGCACCTACGACAAGGTGTTTAATGAACAATGAATGAAGGTAGTGGTACAAGGCCGTAACCCCTGACCTAAACTACTCAATCTAAATACACGCCATTCAAAGGCCGCGCAAGGTAGGGTGGGGTAAAACCTAAAACGAATATTTTTTTATCAATGTAAAAATCTATGGAAGTCTTTGAACCCGCCTTAGACGATATTATACGGCGGTTATTTTTCAAGTATCACCTTCGACCTTCTACACTGACTTATGACATAATTATAAAGTTGAAAAGTTAGTTTGTAAGATGAGTTAGGAATTGGTTCAGGTAAATTCATGACCTGTGCCAGTAGTGTTATTCTGTAATATACAAATTCGATGTCCTGCCTCACTAGAGACTAGAGATAATAATCTATGACTAGAGAGCTTACATTGGACACAGATAAAATAATCAATACTACTTTGGGTATGTTCGAGGAGCTCGTTTTTGATGCTACAGCTAGTTATTGCCCAATCACGAGCAGTGGCAGCCTCAGTTGGTCAGATTGAGGAATAACTCTTTGATAATCCAATAGCCAGCTCCTCTAACATCTCTCTTCATGTTAGCGCCAATCCCTGTTGCATCCAAAGCTTGCACTTTGGAGTGGGTCCATCTCTTATTTGGTTTATTTTGCTTTTTTTAGGGAGCAACTGCCGGCTCGGTGTAAAGCTCTGAGTATTAAATTTAAAGAGAAATAGGAATACTCAAAGGTGTTAGGTGTATAACAATGTATATAGATTACACCTACAAATGTGATAATATAAATGCGGATAATACGGAGCCTATGACACAGAAAGAAATAGTGGGTTGTATTTGAGTACGACAATTATGACAATCATCTGAATTTGTTCTCAACAGTTTCGTTATGTTTAAATTTGGTTACATTGTAACTTAATTAAAAATTTTGGCTAAAAAATTGCTTCAAAAAGACTGACACTGTTAATCTTATCTTTAATTTTATGGTTATTAGAAGTACTGAATTATTTTATTCAATCCACTTTTTTCCCATAGTGATTAATACTTACCTATGCCAACAGATTCGGAATGTTTAATCTAGTAAACATCTTACAGAAAGGGTGAATATGCCATATAATAAAATATAAGTATCATACTTGGTTAATTTTAAAACATCAAAGAAAATCACAATAAAATTGCTTAAATTTAAATATAGCCAAATTTAAAGAAACAGCTTGTAAACTTTTCATAATGGCAGGTTCATCCTTTTTATAAATCATCTATCTTCTGAGATCCATCTTACAGACAATACAATTACATTGATGACAGGGTGATGATGAAGAGCATGATTGAATGAAACACATTAGAAAGATTTAAAAGACACACTATAATTATTGTATAAATGCTTGAGTTTTAAAATGTTAAATATGTTTCAATACAAGCAACAATATTAGCATTGATTGGTACCTTGACATTCAGTGCTATATATATAGTTAAACTTAATCTGTAATTAAATTATCTTTAAAATACATGAATGCACTCATCACCGGTGCAATTTATTACGGGAAATATTCACTGTATTAATCCTTTACCATATTTGGATTATTAAGGTTATCATGGTATGAGTTTAGCCATCAGTAAAATGATAATTTCACTAACAAGTTTATTAACATTGAAATTTCCTTTTGTATACCAAACAAGTTATAAAATGATAGGACTGTCTATAGGTTTTGTCAATGAGCAAAGCAGTTATTTTAAAAGAGAATTACATTCACTTACCACACCATCTGAAAGGTGTATCCCTAAATATATGTCTCCAAAAGAACCACCACCTATTTTCCTAATTATTCTATATTTCCCGGCAATCAATAGGTCTTTTTTGACAGTCAAGTCATATTGAAATGAGTCCATTGTTGGTTTGATTTTGTAAGTATAATTACGTCTATAAATTTAAGTACATTTTAAAATTTTCTGACTATGATAAACACTGAAAAGAAGCAATATTTGGAGTGTTGCTGTGTTGTCACTGCCAAGAGTGTCAAGTGTCAATGCCAATTACACCAGTGTTGCTAAGTGAAATATCAATGCGTTCGAAAATGTAAACATCATATTATCACCATTTAACTTAAAATATTACCATTAAACCAGCAATTCTTGTATATTATATTTGACACATATATGGGGTCCCACCGAGATCTTCGGGGTATAAGCCAACTTTGCCTGCAAGCGGGTACACCTGTTGACAGATGGATAAACTTCCGGACAGGCTTTATTCTCAGGTTGCGGGGAGGGACGGCAGTCACCCCCGTAAACGCCAAGATTATAAATATTTGAAGAGGAGTATGAAAGCTGTATGTAGGTGCAAGCTTTATACGTACAGGGTTATGATATGTGGCAGAAAGTAAAGTCTCACAATACAAGATCCTAAAAACGTGAATATGTAGGTAGTGACTGTCTATTGAGGGGCGAACTTAACGTTGCTGTAGAGCTACAGCTCGCTCCTCAATCCAGTTTTATACAGAACCCTTAGTGCACGAGTCCGACTCGCACTTGATCAGTTTTTATATGTTTAATTTGGAATTATATTAGAAACTACGTCAACCATTGTCAGACAGTTCAGTCGCATACCCCTTATGTTATAATGAATTATAATTATACTTACATCATAGCATAGTACAAAAGCTTAATTTTATACAAACAACTAGTTGAGAAAGTAGGTATCTAAAATAATATTTATCAGGCAGTATCTATGGTTATTACACCTCTCATTCTAATTTTAAAAGATTAAAACTCTACCGTATATACCTCTGTGGCATAGCGCTAGAGCATTCGACTACTCAATCGGGTCTCGGGGTTCGATTTACGCTCATTGCAAATATGTATAATTGTATTGGTCTGAATGCTACTATGTATATGTATTTATTTACAAAAAAAGTAACTAAGAATGTTTATCCGCATTCTAGAGCCCATATGAGAAGCTCTGCTTTGTTTGGGTCTAGATGGCGCTGTGTAGTGTCTCCAAGAATATTTATTTTATATTATTTATATATCGATTAAGTACACGCGCCCTATGTTAGCGGTACAGGGTACAAAAAAGCGGCCAAGTGCGAGTCGGACTCGCCCATGAAGGGTTCCGTAGCAGCACGTAACAATGTTTTTTTTAATATTTTATATTTGAGCTGATTGAATGAAAGGTAAATTGCGGTTAACGATTTATGACGTATTATAAAAAACTTCTTACTAGATCTTGTTCAAACCAATTTTCCGTGGAAGTTTACATGGTAATGTACATCATATT
Source organism: Cybosia mesomella (assembly GCA_946251805.1). Taxonomy (NCBI): domain Eukaryota; kingdom Metazoa; phylum Arthropoda; class Insecta; order Lepidoptera; family Erebidae; genus Cybosia; species Cybosia mesomella. The sequence goes on from OX276413.1 coordinate 4,517,836, forward strand.
CTAAACCTACACTTGGGTCGCAAGTCCCAGGCACTGTCCCGAGTTCCCAACTCAGCAACGCGATGGACCCGGCACCCGCACGGAGAATCTATGGATTGCTAAGAATATCGGTCTTTTTATATTTATCATTCTCTTATTTTAGAAGTTACAGGGAGGGGGACACACTTTTTACCACTTTGGAAGTGTCTCTTGCGCAAACTATTCAGTTTAGAGAAAAATGATATTAGAAACCTAAATATCATTTTTAAAGACCTATCCATAAATATCATGTTTGATGAAAAAAAAAATTTGAGTTTCAGTTCTAAGTATGGGGAGCCCCAACAATTTATTGTTTTTTCCTACTTTTGTGTGAAAATCTTAATGCGGTTCACAGAATACATCTATTAACCAAGTTTCAACAGCATATTTCTTATATTTTCGGAAAAAAAGTGGCTGTGACATACGGACGGACAGACAGACAGACATGACGAATCTATAAGGGTTCCGTTTTTTGCCATTTTGGCAATGAAACCCTAATAAAACACAAGTTTAATAACATAAATATTTTTTTGATAATAAAGCACAATAATATATTGCATGTCGTCATACATAAACATTCTAGAAACTAATAATAAAAATGCTTTACAAAATAATTATATTACTACTGTTGCAATTCTTATAAAAAAAGTTCACGATTTTTCACTTCTCAAAAGACTAGGTTACCATTTACATGTTCAGCTAGCAATATAATCTAATACATAATAAAAACTACAAATCGACCAAATGCATTAAGTGATTTCATATAACACTTATAGAAAATGTTTGAAAATAATAAAATATACTACATTATAACGAATATTGTTTACAAGCTGGCGACCTTTTCCCATTTCCCTTTTCCCTTCATGTAAAGCTGGTGTTTCATATTGGTTCACACTATAAAATATTGTGAAATGTTATTTACAAAATTTGGAGTGTTGTACGCATGTGTCAGTATAGGTAGAAAGGAGTACAATCCGCATAAAATATGATCCAGTTATGAGGAAGAAACCACACTGTGAAATGAGTGGGCAGTCAGAAGGGCATTTTTACGACATCCACATACAAACACACGAAATAGGGTGTTATAATATTTTTGTTATGATTTACTATTTAGGCTTTCAACATTTGGGTTAGTTTGACAAGTGTTATGTAATCGACTAAGCAAACTCCAGAAATGGTTATTTTACCGTGACGTACTCACGCACCTGACCAAGCCTCATGAACAAACAACTAAAGTTTCAGTGTAGTTTACAAAATAATCAATTGCTAAATTATTTACCGTGTTCAATTAACAATACCTACATCCATACTAATAAATTTATATAAATAAAGCATGACATAAGTGTGATTACATGTCACTAATTGGGAATGGGTAAACCACACCATCACCTCTTCAGTAGTACTGTGTTCCTATTGACGACAGTAGTCAATCAGTGTCCCCAGGGTAAAGGGATTGGATAGGTACTGCATGAGTGATAACTCCTGATTCCTCCTGTGGTCAAGTGATTCGCATAACACGACTCTTTATCATTTTAATTCACGAAAATTGACGGTCAAAATCTTATCGAACAGGTACAGAAGTGAGATATTTTACTAATAAAAATATGAGTCAAACATGTTAATTACCGTCCGATTATTTAGTAAATTACGTTCATTAGCCACTTATTCGAAGCCGTGTGCTTATTTCTCACTTTAGTACAATAAAAAGTAAATAATAACAAATAATAATAAATTCATAAAAACTCTGTAGGTGTTACAAAATTGTAAGTTGATTCAAAACTTATTGGTTAGTATACCAAACCAAATATAGTTTTAAAAAATGTAATCAATATCATAGGCCTTCAGGGAATGAATCTATAAGACGACTATACGTTTCCAAGGCATGTTCTTTCTAAACAACTATTAGAATATTCGATGAACCCAATATTCGGAGTTTATTCTGCCATACTACGCTTATGTTAGCGATGTAATACAATAAGAACAAAAAAATACTAGTATAGAATTAAAATCTGCCATATGCCATAAATCTATATCTCATTAGTCTGTAACTTCACGCTGTCTACGTACGTAAGCTAAAAGCGCTGTCTATTTATTAATAATACTATTATTTAGAACATACTACTCAAAGATAGCTTAGCCTGTAATATGCATTCTAGAATGCAGATATTCAGCACTGAATATTAATTACTATTTCTTATTCTTTAACAGAACTACGTAACATTAGTTTTTGAAAAAAATATTCAATGTAACAAGACCTATAGATGACAAGGCTAGTTTTTTATAGTATAACAAAGATAAAGAGAATCCTAGATTTGATGTGTTCTTTTTATTACTTTTACTAGTGTAGGTAATCTGTTGAATAAGACTTACGATCGAGAGCTTTCACTCCGACAACAAGCCACTTTATTCAGTTTAGCTGGAGAGGTTAGTGATAATACTACTAATTTCGGTTAAGTATTCTTTAAAAAAATAGCGCGAGCCTTGAGTGACATTTTCCTTATAAATACGTAAGGTAGGCTATCATCGCGACTTTGGCTGGATACGTCTGGCGCTAATTTCGTTTTTCTATACTAGTATAATCTATTATTCTTATCACAATACTAACATTATTAACAATGACAACTACTAGTTGTATATTTAATAACTGGCAACATTGTTGAACAATTAGGGTTGGGGCATGCACTTGAGTCGTTCGAATGCGGCCTTTTCTAGTTCTTCCCTGTGATCGGGGTGGGCGACCTTGATGAGTTCGTACGCACGTTGTCTCAGAGTTTTGCCGAACAGGTATGCGATGCCTTGTTCAGTCACAACATAGTGTACGTGGGCACGAGTTGTTACTACGCCGGCGCCTAGAAGATACGTACAATACAATTATTACTTATATATATATATATAACTTTTTGCACGATATTTAAAGTGAAGAGGAACTGTAACTTGAATACCGAATTAGTATTAAAACCAGTGGCACCAAACGCACAGAATTCAAAATAAAATAAGACGGAATTTGAACTCACAGTAGTGGGAATACACTGGCTACTGAGTAGAGTAGAGTAGTTTCAGCTATTCAGGCCAGCTCAGTTACAAACTTTGTGAGAGAAAATTACTTTTTTTATTGTCCAATATATTTATATTCTATAATATAAAAATACAATGGTTTTTATGCGAGCGGGAGTTCACATATTGGTTATAAATAACTAAATGTATACATGAGTGAATAATGATAATCTAAAATAAACTAAGTACATACATATTCTTCTAAGTTGTTTAAGAAATGGCTTTGTAAACTGTTTATAAAGGGTTGCTGTGTTTCATATTTTTGAGCTATTTGTTCTGGAAAGCTATTTATCATATTTGATAGTAAATATTGACAATTTCTATTACTCGAATACACAATAAACAGTGAAATGATTAAATACTATAACCAAGAACATCACTGTTTAGATGAAGCGATTGGTCATAACCATGTGAGGATTTTGGGTCATAACATTTCCTAGCAACCCTGCGTTTGCATTGAAACACTTTCACAAATTTACTGGAGTTTATGGTACCGCAATGCGATCTCCGGGGACTCAAGCCAATGACCCCTGCAAGCCGGTGCTCTTGCAGATTAACGAACGACGCTCTGGCACAGCCTTGCCAGCAGAATGGATCTTTTTTGTGTGCTGGAATACCCACAGATACCACACGCCGACTAGCGGGGGTGGTTATGTCGGACTCAAACCGACCAAAACCGCACGCCGTCTCGGGTCTCTAATGCCGAGATGTAAGGTGGCCCAATAATTATGCCCATACCCCAGCTGAACCTTGGCAATCTACGGCTTCAAGATGGCCCCCTCGGGTGTGGGAACAACGGTGTCGTCATCTTGCCCCGGAAAGGGGGGGGGGGGCGCTCGTTGATCTGCCACACGAGAATAGACGCTGGGCTTCAAAACGCAGGCTTCGAATGCTTAATTCTTAATTGTACACAAAAAAAAAGATATACAAAACATATACATAAATTACAGAAATTCTGTACGAGCAAACCTTTGAGCCGCAGTGGCACATGTAAATACTGACCGAGTTTGAGCGTAGGCACGATCTTGCTGACGCCCTTCTTGGTGACGGAGGGCAGCGCGATGATGGGCTTGCCGCGCCCGTCCACGCCCTCGGCCGCGCCGCGGATGAAGTCCACCTGCCCGCCGAAGCCCGAGTACATGCGCGTACCTGCCAGCAACACGAGATACATTCATGATCCTATACCAGTAGGCCTACCATGAAACATCCGTACTTGCGGCCGAAGTTACGAGCATTCTATACCATGGAAAACATCCCGCAATCAGACCCGAAGACACATGACAATTCGTTTAGCTTAAATCCTAACGGCAGAAATTCGAAGTGACTTCATGGTACCTACCTACATGCCAAAATGCACTGCCTCTCGTTCGGGGCGCGAAGTGTCAGATGTTTCATGGTTGGCCCTCAGATCCAGGAGTATGTATATGGACCAAGAGACCCGGAAAGGATGTTTTTTAGGTATTTAATCCCGTTTAAGTAGCGGAGTAGTGCGTAGTCCATCTCTTTTGTAATAAGCGCGGAGCGCGACGGGCAGAGGCGGTTGATCAGTCCTTTTATTGGCTTTTTGATTGGCCAGCTAGTGTACATTGGTTGGCCGTCAAGATTTTTGTAACTTACTATAATATTGTTTTACTTACCGATGGAGTCTGCACAAATTTGCCCGGTGAGGTCCACCTCTATGCAAGAGTTGATGGCTGTCATGCAAGGCTGCAGGGACACCACGTGCGTATTGTTGACATAGTCGATCTCCAACATTTCTGTTATAAATTATTGTCATTAACTACTTTTTTTTTAAATAATTTGATGCAAAGTATACATGTACCTGGTCATGTTGGGTTCTGTATATAATTCTATCGCATCTATATCAATCTATCGCATTATAGAAATCGAAATATTGAAGTTATCAATAATAAATATTCACACTGATTCTGACCATGCCTCATCTATAAGTAAATGTACATTCAGGTGTTTTATCATATTGTTAAATTGATATGCACTGCGTTACACTATATAATTTTCATAGCTGTATATTTTAAAAAGGATATGTGGGAAGTTTGGTTTTTACTTTTCCATATCTAGCTTTATGATTATGAGAATAATTAAAGACGACCCATTAAAAACGGCCGAATTCTATAGTCGAATAGTATGTGTCAGTTTTTAAATGTAGTGCTCTGTCCATATTTATTCTCTGTCTACAACTAACTGTCAGAATAATGTGCGACAGAGAGAACGATCTACAAAACCGAAACACGCCGATTTTAGCCGAACACTCTCTCTGCTTCCCGATGTGCCAACCAAAACCCGTCTAAGAAAAGCTAATCAGTATTTGACGAACTTGTGGCGTTGCGGTAGTGTGTTCGACTGCTAAGTCGGAGGTCGGGTTCGATTCCCGCTCCGTGCAAATATTTGTATGCATGAATATGTCTACTAGCATTAGTCTAAGCGTTTCTACGTATGTATGTTAGTATTTACTAAAAAAAAATAACATAACAAAAATAACCAAATATACCAATAGCCATAACAAAAGCTAGTTAAGCTATGCTTACTTTGGGTCTGGATAACCCTGTATAGAATGTCGCAGAATATATTTATTTGGTTGATCATCTCAAATTCCTAATGATATGTTTGGATCTGCTTTAAACCATTGAGCATAAAATCACTCACCTACGAAGGGATTATTGTCGACAAAGTCATACAATGCCCGGTTACCAACAAGGAAACTGCCCACGATTCGGCCCCTGTGCATCTTCTTCCTGTAAAAGCAGAAAAAATGATTATATTAGAGATCATCACTAAAATGATGATAGAAAATTCTTTATTGTACACAATTTTTACAGATACATAATATTAGGAAGATTTCTAGTTAAATGCACAATGGGTCACTAAAAGTGATCTTTGCCAGGCAACCTTAGGATGAACAGGAATGAAGAGTGCATAATATTACCAGGTCTGCAAGGCGAATCGCTGCTTGCAATGTTGAGCTGAGTGAGACATCGTGATTCTTGTCAAATAAATTTGACCGCTATTGCGGAAGTAGATTTTGAACAGTGATCATTCCTCCGTGGCAAGTCCGATTTTGAAAATTCTTTTTGAAAGTCACAACTCTGGACATGCTTTCTGAGCGTGTAAAGTTTGGTCACAGTGTCTCGAGTGGTTATTATGTAATTCCATCTGGATTTTTTTTAACGGTGATCATTCCTCTGTGGTAGCATTAATTTTTTCAAAATATATCCATAAACCTTCCTCTGATTGACCTCTTTAATCATGCCAAATTTGGTTCTGATTGGATTAGTAGTTTAGGAGGAGACCTGTGACAAAGAAAATCCTGAAGTCTGGTATGAGGAGCTTTCGCTCGACTTTGTCTCACTCAGCTCAATTAGTATTTTCTGAGTACAACCCTGAACATCAAAACTGAATAGAACCAGTATTACATACACTGTGTATAGTTTACAAATAAATTACGTGATTATATTCAATAGATGTAAACACAAGTTTGTTTTATACAGCTACAGCCATACCTTTTGATTGTATTGCAGACCTGAGCACTTGGTATCCTATACTGTGCCATTATTTTTTTTTAGGTAACTAGTTATCCTCCCCCAAACCGGGGCAAGACGGGGACATCGTGGTTCCCAAACCTCGGGTTTGGGAACCACGATTTCCGAGGGTCATATCGAAACCGGAGATGGCCCAGGGTCAGTCGGGGTACGAGGGATATGCTCTATGGGTAACCTTACACCCCGGCGTGTTAAGACCCGAGACGGCGTGCGGTTTAAGCCCGACATAACCACCCCCGCTGGTCGGCGGGGGAGGGGGGTATCCGAAGGGATTTCCGCACGAAAAAATAGCCGGAAGCTCGCACTCTTCTTTCCGAGCGACGTTCCTAATCAAAAGCCGTGTCTAGTATCGTAAATTAAAATGTTGGATACAGTGACCACTTACATGCTGTTCGTTATACATCCGCGTTTGACTAAATCGATGACGCCAATACTGAACATCTCGGAATGGATGCCCAGGTCCTTATGATTCTTTAGAGATGACAGCACCGCGTCCGGGATGCTGCCGATACCTGCAATAAAATATCGGAAGCTTAAAACTTATTGAGGTCGGTTTAGGCTCTGCGTTGATAAATCAGCCAGTCATTGAGACCCTTCCGTACCGCGGAGAGCACGTTAAGCCGTCGGTCCCGGTTGCCACACAAACATCTATGGCAGTCGTTACGGGTAGTTGGGAGCCCTAAAAAGTCCGACACTGGAGCCCAATTTAGTAACGCTACGTTTTCAAAACGCTTGATTTCAATTCGATTAAAAAAAAAAAACTTAATAAATATTTTAATATTCAGTATGATCTGTCAAAACAAAACCTATCTTCACTTTAGTGAGGTTATTAAACATTTAGAACCACTCATAGTTGATATCGTTTTCATTTAGATTTTGAGATTTTAATGGTCATTAGTTTTGAAATCGTACTTTTAAAAAACGTAATTTTACTGAATCGAGCCCCTGATCTGACTACAGAACTTTGATATCGGCAGTGGGTTGTGGAGGTCAGAAGGCAATCGCTTTACAGAAAATATCTAAGTTCAGCAGTTTCGTAGTTAGACCGAAAAGCCGACCACACAACTGAGTTATGAAAGAGCTCGGAGGATGATGGTTCACATTTTTTTTATAATGGTCAATGGTCATGTCTATATGACTTAGCCTCGCCTGATGGTAAGCTAAAAATAAATTCAGGAATGAGGGTCACAATTGCAGACACCAATAATGCTAATATGGCAGCCCTCAGCTTAACAGCCTCATTAGATGCTTTTTAACGGGCCGCGTAAAGGACCCGGGACTATAGGAAAAAGAAAACACGTGTGCTCGTGAAGAATTCCAAGTCTTTATGGTGCTGCCAAGTAAAGAGGCGCCGTACCACTTGGGTCTTGGGTTTGCAACGTATAAGGGTGATACCTTTTTTTTTCGTGCGGAAATCCCTTCGGATACCGCCCCCGCTGGAGAGCGGGGGGTCTCCAGCGGGGGCGGTTATGTCGGGCTTGAACCGACTAAAACCGCACGCCGTCTCGGGTCTTAAGACGCCGGGGTGTAAGGTTACCCATAGAGCATATCCCTCGCACCCCGACAGACCCTGGGCCATCTCCGGTTTCGAGATGGCCCCCTTACTTGATCTCCACTGTGCCATCTGCTAATCAGAGGGACACGTGGAAAGCTTCCGAACAGCCCTCAACAGGGGCGTCCTCGCCTCGGTCGTAGTTGGCCGTAGGCGGCAGTGTCTCTCCCGCCCTAGGAGAGAGGCGCTGCTGTCTCCGTTGCCCAGGGTGCACCGCGTGGAGGTCCCCAACCAAGCACCCCACATAAGGGTGATACCTAAGCCTCGCACGTGTAGTTCTGTATAAGGAAGGACGTCAAAATATAGCACTTACCCATTTGTAACGTAGCACCATCTTCCACCAGATGCTGTCCAACAAGCTCGCCAATCTTCAGCTCCTCAGGAGTAGCGGGCTTGTCGCCGTGCTCGGGAAGGGGATTGTCCAGGTTCACCGCATAGTCGATATGCGATATGTGGATGATGGCGTCGCCGAATGTGCGGGGCATGTGGCAGTTCACTTGGGCTGAAACATCGAATAGTATTTCAGAGGTGATTTAAACATACTCTTATAGCTTAATATAGACTGCTGAGACGAGGTCTCGGGTTCGATCCCAGGTTTTACCATGGCACTCACCAATGACTTTTCGAAGTTATGTGTGTATTTATCGCAGGTTTATAAGTGCCCGGTTAATGGCAATAGGCTCGCCACCATTGGGACCTAAACATAAACTGGCGAAATGTGGGTGCTAGCACCTCTGCCTACCCCTTCGGGGATATAGGCGTGAGTTTATGTGTTATGTTATGTTAAATTTCTGAACCAATTAGTACGCTACACTGTTTACTATGCTTATGTTAAAACAATGTTTCAAAACGACTGTAACATCATTCACTGTTGCCCTAGTTTGTAAGAATTACGGTAGATGACTCCAGCGTCGCCCCGAGACGTAACGTATCGGATAATTTCGAATCTAGGACGTGTCCAGGTAGCTCAGTTGGTCAGAGTACTCTCTCTGTAAGGGACTGGTCCCGTCCTGGATGTTCACTTTTTCGATCTACATGATAAATTACTATTATATTATGAACTAGCTGTGCCCGCGACTTCGTCCGCGTGGATTTCGATTTTTATGGTTTTGGTTCTTTTGCGCGGAACCCTATTTTTTTTTCTAAAATTAAAGTACCTACCTTATGTTACGCCTTGTAACATTACCTATCTGCGAGTGAAAGTCCCGTCAAAATTGGTCCAGCCATTTCAGAGATTAGCCGGAACAGACAGACAGACAAAAAATTGTAAAAAATTTCATTTTGGTGTATGTACCGCATAATAAGCAGTAGCTAGTACATAATATATATTCATATACATGTAGTAAAAACGGTTATTTCAATATTACAAACAGACACCCCAATTTTATTCATATGTATAGATATAAATCCGTTCGTAATTAGTTCCTTTACATTGTTTGCCTTGAAAAAATGATGTACAATATACTGTTCTAGTATTTTAACTTCTTACAATAAATAATTTCCTGAGCTATGTATTGACTACTCGGCTGTAAATGGGCCAGTCCGGACTCGCGGCTATGTTCAGAGCGGCCAAGAAGTTTGGCGCGAACGTATACATCTGTTGATTAACGGACGAGACTCTGGCGCAGGTTTACCTCTCGGTGTTTATAAACCAAATATGTAATGTAGTTGTAGGCTTTAGGCGCAATCGGGATTGGCGTTCGAGTGAAGGAGTTTGTTTGATATTCGGCGTTGTTTGTTCGATTCCCGCTCAGTGCAATGTATGTTTGCATTGGTCTGGGTGTTTCTATGTATTGTTACAACGATCGTCGATATCTCGGAAACTACTGATCGAATCTTCTAGAAATTAAAACGCATTGTTAATGTCGAAGTACTCTATCGATCCGTTTAGAAAAATCCAGAAAAGTCAATACAAAATCACACGCCCTTTTGTCTACCTATACCAACTTTACCTACAAATCGCGATAAAAAGGGCATTCACCTCTATCGTCGGCACGACTGTGTAGGTACTTATTTTCTCGAACGCCCCAGTAAATACCTACTATTCTCGAACGCTCTAGTATATTCTACCCCGCTTATTACGAGCTATATAAGGACGCCCGGCTATCGACACGAGTCAGTTAATTTTCGAAAGCGAAAGTGAACACATCTTACCGAAGTGAACCAAGAGAGTTATACCTGCGACTTAAGCAACGATTGTGGACTACTGTGAACTGCTGAGCGACTGGAACTGTTGAAGAGTACTGTGTGTGCTAGTTATTTAGTTGTCTAGTTTGTGGTGAGCGAATAAACTTCTTCTTTGTATAAACGGCATTTAATTTGTACCCCGCGCACGTAACAACTGGTGTCAGAAGTGGGATGCCGTTATTACCACGTGAAGACGAAGGGCGTACTCCACGGACCAGACGTCAAGTGGAAATGGATGCTGCACGTCAACGGAGCCTTGAAGAGGAAGGGCATCAGGCCGATTCTGCTATCTCAGCGGGAACTACGGCAGCACAAGATGGAACCTCGTCAGATACCAACATGATGACGCTGCTGGCTTCTATGCAGCAGATGATGCAAGCCTCCTTGCAAGAAATGCAGGCCAACCAAGAGGCTAGTCGACAGACGATGCAAGCCTCCCTGCAAGAAATGCAGGCCAAGCAAGAGGCTAGCCGACAGATGATACAGGCCAACCAGGAAGCTGTCATGGGTAAAATCGATGCAGGCATCCATGCACTGGGAGATAAAGTGAAGAACCTCGAAGACGGATTGCAAAGGCTGAGTAAGGAAGTGGCTTTGAAGACTAGGGCCATGGAAGACCGCTTGCAAGAGCTTGAGAAAGAGATTGTCAGGCTAAAAACCTGCGGACCTGTTGCCGTGACCTCACCATTAGTAGCGAAGTTCGACCTACCACACTTCGATGGAACTTCCTCGTGGACAGCCTTCAAGTACCAATTTGAGATATTGGCAAAAACTAAAGCCTGGAGCAACGAGGAGTCCCTTATGGCCTTGACACTTGGATTACGAGGAGATGCCTTAGTAATACTGGAAACCCTGCCGCCTGAAGGTAGGACACTGGAGTCTCTGATGGAAGCATTAGACACACGCTACGGTGACAAGCACCTGTAAAATGTCTACCGAGCGCAGCTACGCGAGAGAAAACAAAAAGCTGGTGAAAGCCTCCAGGAATGGGCTGTAGAGGTTGAAAGGCTCGTTCGTCGGGCCTACTCATCGACACCCGTGATGATCGAGACCACTCTACTGGAGGCCTTCCTAAACGGTATACGGGACGCAGAAGTGAAAACTAGTGTACAGTTGCGTCACTGCCAGACCTTAAAAGAAGCACTGGCTTATGCCCTCGAGGTGGAAACCGTACGGCAGAACGCCGGGATAAGTAAGGTCAGGGAAGTCAAGGAGGTAGTTGCAGAGGCGAGGAAGCCGCGGTATGTCCCAACGTGCTATTCCTGTAGAAGGAGGGGCCATATCCAGTTAGAGTGCCCTTGGAGGAAACGGACTAGGGTCACGGACTCCTGGACCCAAGTGGAACATGGAGTCAGGGAGGTCAAGGAAGTAGTTGCAGAGGAGAGGAAACGGTGGTATGTCCCAACGTGTTATTCCTGTAGAGGAAGGGGCCATATCCAGTTAGAGTGTCCTTCGAGGAAACGGAGAATGGTCACGGACTCCTGGACCCAAGTGGATCAAGATGTTCCGTTAAAACTAAATGTCGCCAGGGCCACAGGGCGTGCGCTGGCTGGTCGATATGAGGCCCCAACCATCACTATAACTCAAGTTGGCAATGCTGATGCTTTGTCACGAAGGCCGTGTGTCGAAGATCGCAAGCATTGTCGGAGGAACGAAGCCCGAGAAGAGATTAAAGTCATAAAGGTGAATGGACTTGACGACGAATGGAGTGGAAGCAGTATGAAGAAGGCGCAAGAAGATGATGATGATCTACAACCTATACTGCACTGGAAACAACTTGGAAGCAAACCCCGATGGAGTGATGTATCTGCTTACAGTTCAACTACCAAAAGCTATTGGGCCCAGTGGGACAGCTTAGTTCTGGTAGAAGATGTCCTGTATAGGAAATGGGAGTCTAACGATGGTAAGGAAGTAACCATGCAAGTAGTGGTACCACGAAGCAAGGTGGCCCCACTCTTACGGCACATCCACGATGGTGTTTCTGGCGGGCATCTCGGAGTCAAGAAAACTCTGGTTAAAGTGCGACAGCGGTTTTACTGGCTTCGTTGTCGGGAAGATGTCAAGAACTGGTGCCGTAAATGCACTGCATGTGCTTCGGTTAAAGGACCGCATCAAGAAGGGGCTTAGGGGAAAACCAAAGGTAGTCCATGTGGATAGGTTGACGGGATATCATGGAACAAATGATGCTCGGGACGAGCATGATTAAGAGGGGGGTAATGTTACAACGATCGTCGATATCTCGGAAACTACTGATCGAATCTTCTAGAAATTAAAACGCATTGTTAATGTCGAAGTACTCTATCGATCCGTTTAGAAAAATCCAGAAAAGTCAATACAAAATCACACGCCCTTTTGTCTACCTATACCAACTTTACCTACAAATCGCGATAAAAAGGGCATTCACCTCTATCGTCGGCACGACTGTGTAGGTACTTATTTTCTCGAACGCCCCAGTAAATACCTACTATTCTCGAACGCTCTAGTATATTCTACCCCGCTTATTACGAGCTATATAAGGACGCCCGGCTATCGACACGAGTCAGTTAATTTTCGAAAGCGAAAGTGAACACATCTTACCGAAGTGAACCAAGAGAGTTATACCTGCGACTTAAGCAACGATTGTGGACTACTGTGAACTGCTGAGCGACTGGAACTGTTGAAGAGTACTGTGTGTGCTAGTTATTTAGTTGTCTAGTTTGTGGTGAGCGAATAAACTTCTTCTTTGTATAAACGGCATTTAATTTGTACCCCGCGCACGTAACAGTATAATATGTATGTATTTACAAAAAAAAAAGTATTTAAGATGTTTATCCGCATTCTAGTACCCATATGACAAGCTCTGCTTAGTTTGGGTCTAGATGGCGTTGTGTACGTTGTCCCACAATATTTATTTAAGTACTAGCGGCCCGGTAGGTGCTTCGCTACGTCAAAATGATCCGCCATGTATTGAATTCAAGGGCTTACCCGGGGTGCCCGGCAACGGACACTTGGGGAGGATCAATCCCTTCGGATACCCCCCCCCCCCACCGGCCAGCGGGGGTGGTTATGTCGTGTATCGACTAAAACCGTACGGTGTGCGCACGTAAAAAAAAATTCTGAGAGATTTTCTTAATATTTTTTTCCGTAAGAACCTTGTACAGAGTATTAGAAAACTACAAAAAAAATCAGCCAAATCGGTCAAGCCGTTTTCATGCTATGTCGTGACAATGGAAAACGGGTTTCATTTATATATATATATATATATAGATAGATAGATATGTTATTTTATTTTTATCCAAGCATCAGTTCTTGGGATGTCTGACGTCAAATACTCATCATGATCAGCTTCATAGTGATTTCCTAGTTGCATCCAGAGGTTGTACTTAGGTCCCTGGGGTCCGTTTTTCGTTTTCGATTCATATGTCGGCTTTTCCGGGGATTGCCGTCTGATCTACCCCGAGAGCTGCGCCCGCGCCAGGTCCTCGTCCGTTGTTTAGCGGGTGCACCGACTTGCAGGTGAGGTTGACTGAGTTTGGTAGGTGGTAGAGTCAAGGAACAGTAATTTTGGCCGTTGCATGAATGGGCCGACTCAACCGGGGAAGTACCACCCTCTCACAGAATATCGACGCCAAGTAACAGTATTTGAACTGTTGCGTTCCGTTTGGTGAGTGAGAGTGCCGGAGCCCAAACTCCTTTCCCATCCCCTCCCAAACTCCTTTCCCATCTCCTCCCAAACTCCTTTTCCATCCCCTTTCCTTTACAGGGTCGGCAGCGCGAGTGTGACGCCACTGGTGTTGCACACGTCCATAGGCCGCGGTAACCGCTTCCCATCAGGTGGGCCGTGTGCTTGTCTGCCACCTTAGTGGTATAAAAAAAAAAAGCCCCGAGGGTGTTTGTAGGGCCCTGTGCACCCACACTTCAAATATTAGGACTACTTACCAACAATGACTTTGGAGTGTTTAAGCGCAGACCTGACGCAGTCCACAGACGTGCCGAGGCTGCAGTACCCGTGAGTGTCTGGGGGCGATACCTGTGGGCATGGAGGTCTAGAATTAGCTAGAGATCCTAATCTGAACCTATATGTTAAATAGTAACCCGTGCCCTGATGGGCACGGGTTACTATTTACATTCTAACCGGTTACAAATGATTTTGACTTATGTTCCAGTCACTAGAACAACGTAGTACGTACAACAAGTAGTGTTGTTTAAGAGCGTCAGTCAAAACCATTTATAACCACATAGTTACAGTCAAAATACACTAATCAAAAATTTTCAGACTCGGCGATGGCCCAGTGGCGTACGTAACGGACTGCAGAGACGAGGTCTCGTGTCGAGTTCGATCCCCAGTCGCCCCGGGCACACACCTCTGACTTTTCGTATCTATGTGGTGTGTAGGCTCGCCTCCTATTGCATTGGGACCTTAACATAACTGGTGAATCGTGAGTGTGGAATACACCTCTGCCTACCCCTTCGGGGATACAGGCGTGAAGTTATGTTATGTTTCAGGGATAAGCTCTATGGGTAACCTTACACCCCGGCGTCTGTAGACCCGAGACGGCGTGCGGTTTTAGTCGGTTCAAGCCCGACATAACCGCCCCCGCTGGCCGGCGGGGGGGGGGGGGTAACCGAAGGGATTTCCGCACAAAAAAAAAAAAAGGTACCTAAATTGATCACAGTCGAGGTGCGAGGGATATGCTCTATGGGCAACCTTATTGATCAAGTACACCACACTACCCAAATACAAACTCCGATTCTTTTACTCCATCGAATGGTTGCCTGTAAGAGATTGCCACAGTGCGATAAGGCCGCCAATTGTATTTACCATAGTGTAATATTTGTATTTCTTTCATCTTATTCTTGGTGTACAATAAAGAGATACTACTACTGTCTGAGGCACGGAGGTACCTCAATATGTTAATAATGGTCACCCATCTTAAGACAGCCTTGGTTTGTGTTGCTTGACTTTGCAATATGTTACCTTTCTCGGTTAACAGTTAGCCACGAGCACGTTGACTATAACTGCGAAAACTTACTTTACAGTCAGCGCTTACCACCAGCTAGCCTTTAATGGTATAAACATGAAGATATAATTACCGTGATAATGGCAATATCAGGTTGGATTATCTTCCGGTGGAACAACTTGGGGATGTCCTGCAGGAAGATGGGAATTGCATCTGATCGACCTTCAGCGACAGCTTTCCTGACGTTGGCAGCCATGAACAGGGAACACGATCTGGAGACGAAAAGTATAAGAGCTTTAGGATATTCTAATCTATACTAATGTTATAAAGCTGAAGAGTTTGTTTGTTTGTTTGTTTGGTTGGTTGGTTGCTTGTTTGGTTGGTTGGTTGGTTGGTTGGTTGAACGCGCCAATGTCAAGAACTACTGGTTTGAATTGAAAATTTATTTTTGCGTTGGATAGCCTTTTTATCGAGGAAGGTTATAGGCTATATATCATCACGCTACTACACAAAGGGAGCGGAGCAAAAGTGTCAGCAAATCGGGCAAATTTCTATACATTAATGTAGAACTAATAAATTACGGACATGTAGGTGACAAATAGTTGTCACGGGGCCGAGGTATGCTTCGAGCGTAGCTAGATATTAGTATAAATGCGAATGCGAGTTTGTTTCCTACTCAATCACGCAAAAACGGATGGACGGATCTGACTGAAATTTTGACCGACCGGAATGGCCGTGAATGAAATAAAATAAATATTCCAGAACATTCTACGCAGCGCAATCTAGACCCAAAGTAAGCATAGCTTAACTAGCTTTTGTTATGCTTGTTAGCTTAATAGTCTATCGGCATTTTGGTTCTGAGAATAGGTTCCTGTAACTAAAAATCCTATCTTTCTTCCTACTAATGTCATAAATGTGAAAGTTTGTGAATATCTTTGTATGTTTGTTACTCAATTACGCTCAAATGGGTGAACGGATCTGATTGAAATTTGACACAGGGAGAGTGACAGTTTGTAATAACACATAGGCTACTTTTATTCCTGTAATCGGTTCCCATGGGTAGCGGGTGGAGCCGCGAGCAACAGCTAGTAACTTATATTTCAGATGATGATGATGATGAACATACATAACATAACTTCACGCCTGTATCCCCGAAGAGGTAGGCAGAGGTGTATTACACACCCACGATTCGCCAGTTATGTTGAGTATGTAATAGGGGGCGAGCCTATTGCCATCTACCGGGCACATTATTAAGCGAGCGATAATTAACATTTATTAATGCACACATAACTACGAAAAGTCAGAGGTGTGTGCCTGGGGCGACTGGGGATCGAACTCGAGACCTCGTCTCAGCAGTCCGTTACGCCACCGGGCTATCGCCGCATTTTTATTTTTGCATTTAACATTGCCATTATGACATAATGACATAACGCAGTAGCATCTAATTCCATAGCAAGAAGAACATAGCAACCGATAAGGAAAAATAGTTTTATAATCTGTTTATCTTTTTCTACCACAGATACATATCACTTATATCTTACACGCTTGCGATAAGATACTGCATACAGATGAAATAAGATTTGAAATTCTTCTGCTGATCCGCAACAGGTTGAGATAAATAACACATGATAGATATATACGTAGGCACATTCTATCATCGCACCGCTCGCCACAGACAGGGAATTCATGCTCACAAGTTGCGACCGGAAACGGTGCGTACAGTTAGGTATGAAAGGCACTATATTCCGTGCACCCTCAGACTGTGGAATGATCTCACTGCTGTGGTTTTCACAAGCGAGACTTGCATACTTAGAGCAGCGCCATAATATGGGGTTTTTCAAGAAGGGCATTAGAAGTTTTTTTTACTTAGGCCGTGGCGGAGGCATGTCGTGTGTGCCACACGCCTGCCAACTCACCGAAGCGGGATAAAACCCGACCCCACCAGGCGAGTTCGCGGTGGCGGCCAAAGTCCGTCGGCAACCTTGGGGTTATCCTTTCGAGGGCTTACCCGGGGTGCCCGGCAACGGAAACTTGGGGAGGACACCGTGCGGTTTTAGTCGATACACGACATAACTACCCCCGCTGGTCGGCGGGGGGGTATCCGAAGGGATTTCCGCACGTGAAAAAAAAAAAGAAAACGGGTCGGCAGCGCGAATGGTGGCGCCCCTGGTGTTGCACACGTCCATAGGCCACGGTAACCGCCTCCCAACAGATGGGCCGTGAGCTTGTCTGCCACCTGAGTGGTATAAAAAAACGTACTTTTTTATAAGTACCTAAACCCACTTTATAACTATAAATTAATAGTGGTACTGGCGAAATGTGGGTGCTAGCACCTCTGCCTACCTCTTCGGGGTTATAGGCGTGAGTTTATGTTATTATGTTATGTTATGTTACTTCGAAGTGTATGAGATTTTATTCATTATCCTCATAGAGATTTCCCAATTTGCTTTTTGAATGCATTTTTTTTGTGATAAATCAAAAAGTTCACATATAAGTTTTATAAAAGAACTATTTATATGTTTACGTTTTAAATAAAAATTTATATGAAATTGAAAATGAATTTCTGAACCAAGTACCGAAAACACGCCGACAGTACCCGAACTAACCCGAGTGCGTGTGACGTCACAATCTTAATTTCTCCTCACAGTACACATCGGTTAGTACAATCTGTTATCATAAATATATCCACATTGGCTATGTTATCGGAATTATTAACGTTTATGAATCCTTTATCACAGGTAATTAAATGAAATTAACTTTCCACTCAATTTTGACCGAATTCCATAAAGGTGGCAGTACTTTTTTGTATGTTAATACAATCATCTCATTAGTAGAATACGATGATACTATAGGTACTATAAACTCCTTCGCCATTGTGACGACACAAACCAATCGTCACGCGTTTGTAGTCACGTGATTCTTTTTAAATTTTATGGAATTTGTATTGCTTATAATTAAATTAAAATCATGTTTTTAACTGTTTTTCGCATTACTATCAATATTATTTATAATTTAGTTTTAAAACGATAGACAAAATCTTTATTTTTTTTATTCAAAAGGTCAATTGGGACCTTTCAAACGTGTTTTCAAAGTCTCGATAGATGGCGCTGTTCACACTGTGGAAAGGCCGTGCGCACATATCAATGTTTTAAAACCAGAGGTTAGAAGCCTTGAAGGGGTTACGGTTGAAATAAATAATGATGATGATGTACTTAGGTACTTACCAAAAAGTGGCAGTGTATGATAGAAATCACTTTCAGTAAAATGTTCGGAACATAAGAATGTATATTTTTTCACGCTTCGTCCGAATGTTTTTATAGTGTCAAGCTTTGCAGCTTCTATCCACTTGGCCCTCAAAGTTATTTCAGATGGCAGCAGGTGAATCCCGTCGTTGTTGCATCCGTGGACAATGCAAGGGCCTCGCATTATCAGTTTTTGAAAATCAAATCACAGAACAAGATGTCAAGATTAATCCTAGGCGGAATCAAATCAAGCTTGATTAAAGAATTTAAAGAAGAATTAAAGAATTTTTATTGGACGATAAGAATCGTGATTTACTGCACGAAGTGTTTTTATGATAGGAAAGTACCACAGATAAATACGGTCTCCTTAGCTTGTGTCATTGTCATGAAGCGTTGCGTTTGCGTTTTGCTAGCCAGATGTAAAAAGAAAAATCCATACTTAGAGCAGCGCCATCTATCGCTTCATAAAAATGCTCAACTGCCAGCTGTCATCGAAAGGTCCCAATTACGTCCAAAGTTTGTAAGTACCTACTTTGGATGGATAAGTAGATTCGCTTATTGCATTTGATTCCTCACGACAAAAAGGGAGTATTCACGAGATACAATTTCAGTACTTAGCCACTGCAACAATAACTGAAATTGAGTGCAAACTAATTTCGACGGCACTACATTTTCAAGAACTCATGTCCATGGTTAGCATGCGCAGTCTATTTTGTGTTAAACCGCCGCGCATTAGAGTTCATTTACGTCCACGGCAGAATGCGCTCACGAGATCCTTGCAACGTGACTACAAGCTATGTCATTTATTGAATAATAATGATATAAGTATACCTTTTTTTTTTTCATTGATTATCAGTATTTAAATCTTAAAAAATTACTCTAGCGGCGATAGCCCAGTGGTGTACGTAACGGACTGCCGAGACAAGGTCTCGAGTTCGATCCAAGGTTGCCCCGGGCAGACACCTCTGACTTTTCGTAGTTATATGTGCATTAATAATTGTTGATTATCGCTCGCTTAGTAATAATGTGCCCGGTAGATGACAATAGGCTCGCGCCCTATTACATTGGGACCTAAACATAACTGGCGAATCGTGGGTGTGTCTTACACCTCTGCCTACCCCTTCGGGGATACAGGCGTGAAGTTATGTTATGTTATGTTATTTAAATTAATAATTATGCTGATGCCCGCGGCTTCGCCCGCTTGGATGTTGAGTATCGCGACCAAATAAATCAAGAAATTTTGATAATGTGCCCGCAACCCATGGGAACCTATTCCAGGGATGACCTATGTCTTATTCCAGGCTATTATCTATCCCTGTACCAAATTTCAGCCAGATCCGTTCATCCGTTACTGATTGAATAACCAACATCCAAACATCCTAATATCCAAACATCTTCACAAACTAACATAAAATTAGTAGGAAGGAAGTAGGAGAGGATTAGGAGGTAGTTAGGAACGCAATTCCACCATACATCCTTTTATATCAAAGGGTTTAGGCAGCGTTTGCGTTGAAAGCTTCCAGACGGCTTATTTTTTTCCGACACCTCCAACAAATATCATTATACCTATTTTAGACAATGTATACAAAAACGTGACTAATTATAAAGTAAAACCCTTCTCGAGAACAACTCTATCCATTGGTGAAAGCAGCATGAAAATCGGTGCAGTAGGTTTTGAGTTAATCTCGAACAGACAGACGCGGCGGAGGACATTGTTTTATAATATGTAGTGATACTAGCTGATACACGCGGTTCCGCCCGCGCTGTGGTCGACTAACATTTTTTGATGATATTTAAAATACGGCAGACTTTAAATCTGACCAAGACCTTTCTAATAGAAGAAACCGCATCAAAATCCGTTCAGTAATTTTTGCGCCCATCGCGATGCTTTCAAAAAAAAAATGTTTTGTGTTCAGAATCGTTTATATAACATAAGCCAGGTATTTCTTTCCAAATATTATATCCAATGAAAAGACACAACTGATTTACAATTTTATAATAGTATAGATTTATACAGAAAACAAACTCGACAGTAGACGAATACTATGAGCGCGACGAGCGCACAGAAAAATAAAACTATACAAACCGGAAAATATCCTTGCATTCAGGGGCCACGTAAGGTGCTTCCATTTCGGTGTGCATGTGAACAACCCTGATGTTCTTCATGTCTCCTTCCTTGCCAACTTCTGTCATGGCCCTCAACAGCGGCGCGGGAGTAGCTGCCGCGCCTTGTACGAACACTGTCTTTTCTGGAAACAGAGATAAGAACTTGGCTGTAAATATAAGTTAATGCATTTGCACGTTTATCCGCATTATAGAACCTATATTACAAGCTATGCTTAGTTTGAGTCTAGATGGCGCTGTAATATGTTCAAGAAGAGTATGTACTTATTATTTATTTAAACTCAGACCATCATAGGTACCACATTCTGAACCCACATGATTAAATATGCATCAGTCAGTTTGTAGTCATAATACCTTTTATTTTTCTAGCGGAAATCCCTTCCGATACCCTCCCGCCGGCCAGCGGGGACGGTTATGTCTGGCTTGAACCGACTAAAAGACGCCGGCCGGGGTGTAAGGTTGCCTATAGAGCATATCCCTCGCACCCCGACTGACCCTGGGCCGTCTCCGGTTTCGAGATGGCCCCCTCAGGTTTGGGAACCATGGTGTCTCCGTCTTGCCCCGGTTTGGGGGAGGGGCGCTAGCCGCCCCTCCGTCCCGGCCTGCTTCTGCTGGGCTGACAGGTGGCCTCACCTCTCACCCCCAGGCCTGCGCTCATGGAGGACGGAGGTCGTTAAGTGACCTCCGGCGCCTGAGTCGCTTGCGACGCGCGGCGAGCATGTTGCGGGCTCGGCGGGCCGGGAGCGTTCTAAATCTCTCCCGGGCGCGCTACGCCATCTCCTTCGCGAGCATTACATGCTCGCAGAAGGATGTGGCGGCGGCCCACGCGCTCGCGCTCCGCACCATTGCCGCAATCATGCTGCCGAGCGAGAGGACTCCCACCCCGATGGCTGGCACGAGGTCACGCCTCGGCGCCTCCCACGCCGGGCAGTCCGCTGTATTCATAATACCTATACGACGATTATCTATAATAATGGCCTTATGGCGTCTGCAAACTGCATAATGAAAATGCGTCTCAGCGTCTGTACACTTCGGATATCTTACTTTCCACTTATAACATAACTAGCTGATGCCCGCGGCTCCGCCCGCGCGGAGGTCGGTTATTGTTTTTGGTCACATCTCAATTTTTCTCCTTAACCAATTGCATTCAAACATACGGCAGATTTTATGTCTGACCAAGAACTTTCTCATAGAAAAAAAACCGCATCAAAATCCGTTCAGTAGTGTTTGCGTTAATTGCGAAAATTGCGACATTGCGTCTGTTTATCTGAACAGACAAGAATTCAAAAAAAAAAATTTTTTTATTTTTGGAATCGGTAATTTATCACAATGCTCCATGATTTATAATAAAATAACCCATTTTTTTCAAACAGAAACAACTAATTTACAATTTTATAATGGTATAAATTTGTCTTGTCCTGACTGATCAATCAACTTATTATCATCACTTACGACCAGGTGAGATAGAGGTCAAAAGAGAGCCTATCATTCAAACAAAAAAAATCGTCATAGCAATGTTATGTCCAAAGTTTGCAATTCGGAGCTTGTGCTTGTGGTCAGCTTATTAAAAAAAAAATAGTATGCCGGTTTTCACGGGAGCGACTGCCAAATGAATTCCCAACTCTTAAAGCTGCGCCTGCGGCAGAGCTTCTCCCGTTGTTTAGCAGGTGCACTGACTTGCAGGTGAGGTTGGCGTGGGCCTCAAGAATGTTGGTGAAACCCTCTACACCCTGGCTGATCTATCAACTAAATTTAGAAAGCGGAAATTTGGAACATAAATTCTAGAAATAACATCTTTATGTTCCTTGTAAGTATTTTGAATTTGTGACCCCAATATTGCAAAAAAAAATTTACATTTACAAACTGCTAGCTGTGCCTGTGGCTCGCAGCTCCCCCGCGTAGTGAACAGAAATAGTCCATAGGTTTTCTGGAGTTTTTCAATCTTCTTAATTTTTCTTTCTGTAAAAACCTACAATTTATTACCAATCCGTCACCAACGTGACCAAGGGGAATAAGGTTTCATTTTCATAGATATACATAGATATTGCTAGCGCCCCGAGTCTTAAAAAAGCCTAGTAACACGACAGCAGCGCCGCCGAAATATATAAAAAATTGCTAAAAATCATCTCTGAGCCGGGTTGTAATCACAAAATATCATAAAATGAAAAACTTTTGAGTTTTTGAAGCGTACACGAACCTACTTAAAACATAACTAGACTTTTATGATATAATAATTAAATTAAAAAAACCCCAGACCGACTTTCATCAAACATAGCTAAGAACACTCGCGGCTAGTTCACTTCTAAAACACAAAAAGTACAATCAAAATCGGTTCATATGTTCAGGAGCTACGATGCCACAGACAGACACGTCAAACTTATAACACCCCGTCGTCTTTGCGTCGGGGGTTAAAAACTACAGAGGGAAAATATGTACTTTGGAAATATTTGATACGTGTTGAATTGAGAGTTACTTTTTACGTAAGAATCTATATATCTACATACCATCCGAGAATTTATTGACCGCCCTACATAACTCGGCCGCCGCGCGCCGCAGTGATAGAGTGTACTCGTTACAATGCTTTTCAATCAACGAAAACAATGAGAACTAACTCGCTGGGAATGATTAGGGACCTAAATACCGATCTATTCTGATGAAATCGACTAGCGAGGTCACCAAATGGGACCCATTTGGTGACCTCGCTAGTCGATTTCCAGTCGATTCCATTTTTTACCAGGATTTTTGGAGCCCAAATCAATCTCACTTTCAAGGCGGTAACATTTAGTTAGAAGTTATATATACCCTTGGTGTTAGGTTACTTGTGACAAAGCACGAAGAACTAGGAGCCCTGTGGGGCACTGTCTACATTTTTCACTAAGCTAGAAACGAACCCCACCTGTAAGTTGGTACTACTACGAATTAAAGGACGTCGCTATAGAGCAGACTAGCCTCACATGATTAAGGGGTCCGCTGTCCTGGCTTATCTTACGGTGTCCCAAAGGAAAACCTGCGCCAGAGTCTCGTCCATCAATCAGCCGGTGTACATGCATGCAGGTGAGGTTGGTCTGGGTCTCGAAGACCTTGGTGGAGCCCTATTATGAAAAGTGTAACTGGCAGGAATCGCGTTGTATGGACGAGCAAATAGTTGCAGTAAGTAGTAGCTAAACACTTACAAAAGGAACAATTTACACTGCATGAATTGAAAGAAGATAATAGCAAACTATACTTGAACTAAATACGGGTATTTGATTCAATAACGCTATTACCTAAGTAGAAAGAGATGCAGTTATTGCAAAGACAGAGAAAGAACGATAGGGGACTTTGTAATACTTTGTTGTATTAAAGATAGATTGGATGATTCAACCGGTATGAGGGCTCTGTACTAAGCTATTGAACCGGGAAAGTAAAATGCGTAACGTTTGCGATGCTATTAAATTATGCACCACACACTGTCACAACGAGTTTGTATTTTACATAATAATAGCTCTATAGTTAGTTCAGTCATATAGGTTAAAAAGGTCAAGCTCGGAACGGAAGATAATAAGCTGAATACTTATAACAGATTTTTATTTTATCGGGCCGAAACACAACTGCGTTGCGGTACCGTGCGATGAAGCGTTGGACTGCCAGCCGTACTGTAGGGCCATCATTTTCTCGTGATTTTTTAATGTCAGTGGACGTAATCGCTGAAATCGCAATAAACGTGTTGCTGTTTTGTTATTAAGAAGACATTACACAGATTGATTACACCAATTGAAATAGACGACAGAGAAGATACCGGATGCATCCATTTAAATCCTGATAGGTCGCGTACTGTTCTCGAAAGCATTAAAAATCGATGAAATTTCTTTTTTTTGATTTCTTTAGAATGAGTTTATTGTTATTTGAAGAGCAATTAAGGAAGTTATCGTCATATATACAGAAAACTGCAACCTGCAAGCGTGTTGTCATCAAGTGTGACGCCATAACGCTGGAATATGCGGTGCGGTGCACACCGCTAAATTCTGTGTAGCTGCAGGTGGCACTGCCGATTTTAGCGGTGCTGTGTCGCAACGCGGTTGTGTTATTCGTCTCTAAAAGTTGTCTCAAAAGTCTCAAAGAATCTCGTGTGCAAGTCTAATATATTCAAGATCAAAGGTCACGAAAAACTGTTTTTGCTGGGCTAGCCGACGGCTTCCTGGATATAAATTCGACAATGCACGCGATATGAACGATGTTATACTATTTATAACATGCATCTTCGTCGACCCTTAACCTTATTCAACAGGAAATATCGATAGCCTCATTTAGAGTATGTGAGAATTGAGATAAGTATGTTTCGCTCGCCTTGGTTCGGACATGTGATTATGCAAGGATATGGACGGTTATAAAGGGAGTGGAAGACCTAAGAGAAAATGGAGAGATTGTGTGAAAGCGGAGATGAACGCTCATGGGAGTAGGAGGATATTTCCCAAAACCGGCACGGAAACCACCACACGACATGGAATGGATGAAGCCTGCCAGGCTTCTGCTGCGACGAGATCTCGGTCGCAGTTGTACACTAGCAGATCTTTGTGCAATGGTTTACGAGAAGTAGATGCATCGATGAAGTGAATGCCCAAATAAATATATGTTGAATACTAAAATAAGAGTACGAACATATTGATAATGTTAGGTTCCACTCCATTTGGCTTACAATAAACAAAACATAAGTTAGTTTTTGGTATAGCTTGCCTTGACCACCTTACACCTCGGCATTTGCACCTGAGACGGCCGGCCGGCGGCCTGCCGTTGGTTATCCGTGGGAAAAAAGGTATCAATCAATCAATCAATCAATTAGCCTATTGCAGTCCACTGCTGGACATAGGCCTCTCCCATTTTACGCCATAGCATCCGATCCGAAAGGTATAGCCAACTCGATTATTTTGACTAGAAAAACCATTGAAAAAAAGTTTTTATGTAATTTAATTTCCTAATCGAATATAAAATACTGCGCATCTTAGCAGAATAGTGTAATGGAATAAGACCTTTACATCCTTATAAGGATACGTGCAAGAAGTAGGTACTATTAATCACGCTTAAAGACCTCAGTTCTCCATGAGCGCAGGCCTGGGGCTGGCAGGTGAGGCCGCCAGTCACCCCAGCAGAAGCAGGCCGGGACGGCGCGGCGGGGCGACTAGCGCCCCTTCCCCAAACCGGAGCAAGACAGGGAAACCGTGGTTCCCAAACCCGAAACCGGAGATAGCCCAGGGTCAGTCGGGTTGCGAGGGATATGCTTTATGGGCAACCTTACACCACGGCGTCTGAAGACCCGAGACGGCGTGCTGTTTTAGTCGGTTCAAGTCCGATATAACCGCCCCCGCTGGCTGGCCTATCCTTTCGGATACGAAAGGATTTCCGCACGAAAAAAAAAGGTATTATTAATGATACTTATGGAGATGTAATATTAAGGTTCAAAGGTAACAAAATTTAAAAAGAACAAGAATATCTCGTTCACATTCGCTTTCAAGAATCTCCACAAAATCTGATCTAACATAATAACTTAAACTGGTTTGAGTCCACTTGTGTGAGTTCAACATGTCTTTATACATACAAATGAGTATTTTGAATAAATAATTCAAGATTCTTGTCTTACGCAGGAATTATTCAATCTAAGTTGTAACCGCTCTCAGAATTTATATTGTCTGGCTAAGTTCCAAATAAATGTACGAATTATCTGATTACGTAGTGAGCCTGAGCTTTGTAAAAGAGAGTTGAGGAAAACTGTTGTATTAATATCGTACCATACATGTTTTAGTAATAATGTTGATACAAAAACTGCACAAATTAACTGCGAATTAAATGCTAAGTATCTGTGAAAGCGTCTTCATATCTCCATTTTAGCGGGAGTTTCTGGTAGCTGGCAGGCATCTATTTAAACTTGACTGGTACAGAATGCCTGTGGTATTAAGTCCGATGTGTAATGCTCGGGATAGACTACTACTTAGTGGAGATCACGTTAAACCCTCGGTTGCCATACGAAAATGTGCGGCATTCGTTATGGATAGTTGGGTCCTACAAAATCCGACAACCTAAAATCTTTACCAGCAAAAGTTACTAGTACCAGTCGACTCGCCGAACGCGTCATATAGGTAGACACTACACACATACATTACAATAAATTTAACAATAATAGTAGTTTATCTACACTCAAATCGAAAAATTCGAATTACGAGTTCAAAGACGATTCTATACATACGCACTTTATAAACGCATATACACAAAATTAAAAATAAAACTTATTATAGTACCGCCAACTTATATCATAAAACTCATTATAGCACCGCTATCTTTTTTTATCATTAAACTAGTCTAAGGTTTTAGGCTGAATATTGAAAAAAAAAGGCGTTGCGTTCGAACTGTGAAAAAAATGGCGCACGCTAAATTACTTCCTTGTAACCTACCTACATACTACATACTTTGTTTAATTTCAATTTTTCCTATGAGTGAAGATAAGTAGTGTATGAAACTGCATATAACTTAGGTATTAAAACACTCGAGTCAACCTATTATCGCACATAAACAGTCATAAACAGACTCTCGTGTTTTAATACCCCTTCTTATATGACAGTTGCATATTATGACAGTTGCAACCTATGCAACCTTCTTTTTTTTTTTTTTTTTTATATTTGCTCCTTTCGGAACAGGCTAAGGTTCTATAACCATGCTGCCTTGTCATCAGTTTATTCTTGTTCATATTCTTTTTTTTTAAATTACCATTTATTAAGTTTTTATTTATATATATATATTTTTTTTTTCTTTTTTTTTGGGTTCTTATTTATTATACGTGTATATTAAATATATATTAATATTATTTTTTATTTTCATTTTTTTTAAATTAATAGCTTCAATTTACATACAGAGAAACCATACAAAATATTAATTAAATTTGACCTACTGTAGTAACAATAAATTCATACATAGCTGCGTATGTGGAGCTATTTACAAGAAGAGTCTGAATGTTGCGCGGTACTAATGCAGATTCACCATAAATTTCAATTAGCTCATCCATTAGCACAAGGCGCTGAATGCCAAAAGATGTGCAAACAAAGAATATGTGAGACAAAGTCTGTTCCTCTTGAGAGTTACAATGCTCACAGAGAGGAGATGTTACCATGTTCAGACGAGAGAGATGATAGCTTAGACGACAATGACCAAAACGAAGCCTTAGAATAGTGAAGTAGAATTTCCTGTTGGCATAAAATTTGCTTTTGCAAAACCAGGGTATTGATCCAATAGGAACATTATAAGTAGCATACCATAGGCCTTTATTTTCAATTTGCACAGATCGGTTCCAATATCGCCTCCATAACTGAATGGATCTATTCTTTAATAAGGTGATTATATCTGTACATGGCACTAAGACATTAAGACGACTGCTAGAATCAGGAATAATGATCGAAGAATTTGTAATAGTTCTGGCCAAAAAATCTGCCTTCTCATTACCTTTTTTTTTTTTTTTTTTTTATCGTGCGGAAATCTCTTCGGATACCCCCCCGCCGGCCAGCGGGGGCGGTTATGTCGGGCTTGCACCGACTAAAACCGCACGCCGTCTCGGGTCTTCAGACGCCGGGGTGTAAGGTTACCCATAGAGCATATCCCTCGCACCCCGGCTGACCCTGGGCCATCTCACCACTAACAGCATCGCTCATCCTGTCTCCTCTGAAAGCAGAGGAGTACGGAGAGCGATGTGTTCCCGCCACGTTGGGTATTGGCCGGCGATCAATGCCAACCCTATGAAGGGGTGAAGGGGAAGCCATTGACCGCCACCCAGGGTGTACCGGCCGCTCCGATTCCGTTCCCCCCGGACTGCAGCGGGATCGGAATCGGAGCGACACTCGAGGAGGTTACCCAACACACACCCCTGCCTTCTCATTACCTAATACACCAACATGTGAAGGAACCCATATGAATAATACTTCAATTTTATGTACAGAACATAAATCAAACCAAAGTTCTTTAATTAGATGAATATAATGATTCGTGTCAGCCTGAAACTTGTTATTCTTGTGCTTCAAATCAGCTAGAATAGCCACAGCCTCAGCTGTGAATATACTTGATTTTGTATTTATTTTATAACCAGTACCTGTATTTAGGTGACCATCAAAAATAGCGAAAGAGACAGCAGAATCAGTTTTGGACCCGTCTGTATACACGAATCTATAACCACTAAACTCTGAAAGTGTACTATATACATCTTCTTTGGAAGATAGTTTCTGATCAATAATGATGTTCATTGCAGGAAATTTACTATCAAATTCTCCCTGATAACAGGGGAGAATGGATGACCTATAAATTTGCAAAGATTCAAGATATTGTACATATTGCGAAATCCCAACAGTATGTATGGGGAATTAGAAGAGGGTGATAAAGAGGAATGTTTTAAGTTTACAAATAAATTATTGTTATTTTTGCTGTAAAGTTTCAAAATAAATCTTTCTTTTAAATATGAAAATCTTATATTTAGTGAAGGTAGTTTACACTCAACTTGCATTACATTAATAGGAGTACTTTTGAAGGCTCCAGTAATAAGTCTTAAGCATTTGTTTTGTATTTTATCCAAACTATCTACTATTTTGGTATCTTTTGCAAAGCATAAAAAGCCATATTCGAAGTGACTGCGAATTAGAGATTTATATAAAAGCAGTAATATTTTGGGATCAGCTCCCCATGATGTACTACACAGTGTTTTTAAAATATTGAAAGCTTTATTAGCTCTTGTTGCAATTAGTTCGCTATATTTTTTCCAAGAAACATTATTAGTAAATGTTACTCCTAAAAACTTAACTTCACGAGAGACAGGAATAGGTACTTCATTATAATGCACAGAGGGAATTGAGAGGCTCGAATTACCAAAAACTACCAAGTTTGATTTTAAAGCATTTACTTCAAGATTCAGGTAAGAGAAATACCTGTGTAAACCTTCCAAAGATTTATTGAGAGTATTTGTAACACTAATTAAATTATTTCCAGATGCGTATATGACCAAATCATCAGCAAACTGAAGATTTTTGACTTCTGAACCAAGAATCATATTCAAGCGACGTATGTATAAAATGAAAAATAAAGGTGAAAGGATTCCACCTTGACAAGTACCAACAGAAGCAAATCTTGGACCATAAAGATGACAGTTATATTTGACATAAACTTCACGTTCAGTTAAGAAATTACGAACCCAGTTAGCTAGTTTATTTGGTATTCCAACAGAAAGCAATTCTGAGTAAAGGATATCTTTATTAACACTGTTAAAGGCACCAGAAACATCAAAGAATACAGACATTAAGAATTTATTATTATTTAGACTATTTTGAATATCCAGCTGTAATTGACAGATACTTTCACGTGCCGACGTTCCCCTTCGGAATCCAAATTGATTTGCAGGTAAAATGTTATTTTTTTCTAAATAAAATTCTAACCTTTGTTTTAATAGTTGTTCAAAAACTTTACCAACACAAGACGTAAGAGCAATGGGACGATAGGAATTTGGATCTGTTCTTAACTTATCGGGTTTCAAAATAGGAACCAAACAATCTGATTTCCATGAATTAGGTATGTCATTATTCAACCATAAACTGTTTAATATCTGTAGGAGGATATGAAGTCCTTTTTCACTGAGTTTTTTCAACATAATGTATGGAACGCCATCCAGACCAAAAGCACTGTCCTTTCTAGAGTATAAAGCAGAAATCAACTCCTGTATGCTAAATTTATTGGTTATAAAATTATTTGTAGAATTATCACTATCAGCAAAAGTAATATTATTATTTACATAGTCTGGAGTATATTTTTTTAGGAAATCATGTACCCAACTATCATCACTATTGTTACAAGAATATGTTCTATTAAATCTTCGCATATAATTCCAGATACGTGAAAGTGGAGTACATCGATTGAAGGAATTACACAATTCAACCCAACTTTTTGATCTCTCTACTTTCAGTGTAAGTTTTTTTAAAGCTTGTAATCTTTTGAACTCTATATAAGTCTCATCTGAGGGGTTGTTTTTAAATTTAAGATAAGCAGATTTGGAATTTTGAACTACTTCTGTACATTTTTTATTCCACCATGGAAGAGGGGGTCTCTTCTTAAACTAACTAAAACTATTTGAAGGAGAATTTGTAGGGGACTGAGATGTAGAATATGGAAGAGATTTATCAACTGCAGAATGTAAAACTTTCAAAAACCTAGTATATGCATCCAATGGAGTAAAGTCATATGGCTGAAAATTTGTTAAGTATAAATCTACATATTGTGTGTACATTTTCCAATCTACCATTTTAAAGTTAGGGTAATTGGGCAGTTGCATGTTACAATTGTTTTTAAATGAACCACTATTTACATTATTTTCAATATTTATAATTACAGGAAGGTGATAGCCTCCAAGAGGATCTTTACATACGGACCAGTTAGAAGAAAAAGCCAAAGTAGGAGTAACTAAAGTCAAGTCTAATGCATTTGGTCTCCAAGTCAGCGAACCCACTGTTGTCACTTCACCAGTATTTAAAAGAACAAGATTATTATTATCAACTATTTCCAAGATATCTCGACCTCTAGGATTATCTGAATTACATCCCCAGGATGTGTGATGAGCATTAAAATCACCTGCAAAAATCATTGGTTCAGGAACAGATTTTATTATTAATTCAAATTTATGTTTATTAAAAGGAGTACAATTTGTTGGACAATAAAAACTAACTATACTTATTTCTTTATTATTTATAGTAACTCTTACACAAATGTTTTGTAAGGAGTTATCAAAATATGTATTTATTTTTCTATAATTGATACTATTCTGAATTAAAATAGCTACGCCATTATGCTTATTGCCAAGATCATTTCTTTCAATATTATATCCCCTTATGTTAAAAACTTTAAGAGGAGTTAGCCATGTTTCGGATATTATTGCTATGTGTATATTATGATCGTAAAGAAATTTAGTAAATACAATCCTGTTACTTATAATGCTTTGGGCATTCCACTGCATAATGTTAAGATCCATTATGAGGAGAAAAGGAGCTATTCAGAAGTGTTTGTTGTAAGGTTTCTTTAATGGATGCAGAGTTTATAGGAGTATCTTCTTGGTTAAGTACAATTTTAGTTATAGTTTTTGTTAAAATATTCATGAAAAATTCGGATTTAGTAAGATTTTTTATTTGAGATTCAATATAGGACATAGTCAATTGTGGAAAAGAATTTTCATTAAATAAATCAGAATATTGAATAGATTTTGACTTTATTTTACTTTCTTCAATTTTGGCTTTCTTAATGGGACAAGTATTGGATATGGCAACATGATTGCCACCACAATTAATACATTTAGCATTCTCAGGGTTTTCTTGGCATTGTCTAAAGTTATGCTTTAGAGTGCAAATTGAACAAACTTCAGCATTTCTACAAAATTTCGCAATATGACCAAATTTCAAACAATGCAAACATTGTTTTACTGGAGGAACATATACGCTTACCTGGTATCTCCATGAATCGAGGTATACATACTGTGGGAGTTCAGTGGAGGCAAAGGTGACGGCGACGGTTTGGGTGGGCTGGTACGAAACCGTACCACCCTCGCTTCGCACACGACGCATGAAGCGTCTTACCTGAATTACATTCCTAGAACTGCCGATCAACGAAAAAATTCTTTTATTCGATATGTCAGTAGGGACTGAAGTAAGTACGCCAGTGACCTCGGTATCAGCTGCTGGAATGGTTGCTTTTAAGCTTAATTCATCTAACATTTTTTTATTTTGTAGAAACACGTTTGCATTATTGGACAAGTCAAATGTGATTCCTATTTTATATTTGTTAATTGATTTTAGATGAAGAATGCCTGTAACACAATATTTTCGAATGGCATGCGAAATAGCAAGCCTGTCTTTATCAGTGAAGAACTTTTGATCATCTTGATGGGCAAGAAATACGATGTATTCTTGTTTTTTGATATTTTCCGGGTACTTTCTTGAGTACCCTGGTACCTTATACACCCGATAAGTGTTTTCTCCACTGTCGGAATCCGAGGAATCCGAGCCTGGTAGTAGGCGGTCATCAGGGGCATCAGCTTTTTTCCTTTTTTTGGGGCCCATTTTCACAGCGAATAGTTACTTAAAACACTAATATGCTAAAAATAATAATTTTAAACAATATTGACGCCTTTTACTGTTCAAGGTTCCCGCGCTTTTTTCCTATGCAACCTTCTTATATGACAGTTGTGCGTGTGCCTTTTTTTTTTTTTTATATTCAGCCTAAAACCTTAGACTAGTTTAATGAATAAAAAAAGATAGCGATACTATAATGTGTTTTATGATACAGTTGGCGGTACCATAATAAGTTTAATTTTTAATTTTATGTATATGCGTTTGTAAAGTGCGTATGTATAGAATCGTCTTTGAATTCGTAATTCGAATTTTCCGATTTGAGTGTAGATAAAATACATTATCTATACCTCAAAGAATATATTACGTTACTCCCCAGGGCTTCGCACTTGGAATTCAGTTACAGTTCCCGCTTCCCATGGGAGCATATCCCAGAGATAAAAAGCCACAATTACAGACTAAAATCTAACCCTGTACCAAATTTTAGGCAGATCCGTTCAGCCATTTTTGTGTGAAAGAATAACAAACATTCATACACCCTCACAAACTTTCGCACTTATAATATTAGTCTCTAGCACTAGTCTCAAATGAGAACCTACACCACATCCGCTAAAAGCATAAAGCTGATCGCAGATAATAATTGAAACACAAAAAACAAATATATATATTAGTAGCATACATTGTTTCGTTATTTTGTATTCAATCATACGGAGCGTATATTTGCTCCAAAGGTCATTGACAGCTCAATGTCTTGTCTAGTAAAGGAGTCCTAAAAGTAAAGAGGAATAGACAAACGGAAGGTGGGACGCCCCCCAGCTAGATGGAGTGACGGCCAGAAAAAAGTAGACTGAATTTGGCGTGTATAATACCCCCACCAATATTACCTGCTGATTGATGGATGGACAAAGATTTAGCGCAGGCTTACCTGTCAGTGCTGCGGCGCAGTCGTTGATACAGCAAAGATGAACCAATTCACAAAGAACGAAGGAATAGGAGAGCGGAGTCCGGGCTTTAAAGTGCAAGCTTTGGATACAAGCGGGATTAGCGATCTCATGATGACGATGATGGATAGACTGGATGTGGAAGGCCGAGAACTGGATGATACAATGTGTCTTTCCAACATAATTCATGTTCAATTTTCAGTTCATACCGTAAATTTCTTTTACATTTTAAGAACAGAAACGTTCGAAACTTGATTAAGTTGTTTTATTAAATTACAGATGTCATCGTACTCATTAGTGGACTGCAGAAATAAACAGCTAAGCTTGTGTAATAAAAACAACTGTTTACGAGATGAAGGTCAATAAAAACATATATTTTGTACTTTATATTTCGGTTAACTTTCAAGCCAGAATTCTATTTAAATTACGGGTGTATGGAACCCCACCAAGGCCTTCTGGGTCAAAACAACGTCACCTGCAAGTCCGTTTGCCTGCTGATAAACGGAGGACTCTGGCGCGGTCTAGTTAACTATTACTACAAAAGAGTAGTAATAGTTCGGGGTTTTTGCACAACCGAACTAATGCAACTGCAGAGTTGCAGTAGATCGATCAACCGAGCTAACCAGCGGACTACGGCTACATAAGAGTAGCAATAGTTCAGCGTTTTTTTTTACAACCGAGCTAATGCAACCGAAGAGTAACAGTAGTTCGATCCACCGAGCTAACCAGCGGACTAATGCTACAAAAGAGTAGCAATAGTTCGGGGTTTTTGCACAACCGAACTAATGCCACTGCAGAGTTGCAGTAGTTCGATCAACCGAGCTAACCAGCGGACTAATGCTACAAAAGAGTAGCAATAGTTTTTTTTACAACCGAGCTAATGCAACCGAAGAGTAACAGTAGTTCGATTAGCCGAGCTAACCAGCGGACTAATGCTACAAAAGAGTAGCAATAGTTCGGGGTTTTTGCACAACCGAACTAATGCAACTGCAGGGTTGCAGTAGTTCGATCAACCGAGCTAACCAGCGGACTAATGCTACATAAGAGTAGCAATAGTTCAGCGTTTTTTTTTACAACCGAGCTAATGCAACCGAAGAGTAACAGTAGTTCGATCCACCGAGCTAACCAGCGGACTAATGCTACAAAAGAGTAGCAATAGTTCGGGGTTTTTGCACAACCGAACTAATGCCACTGCAGAGTTGCAGTAGTTCGATCAACCGAGCTAACCAGCGGACTAATGCTACAAAAGAGTAGCAATAGTTCGGGGTTTTTGCACAACCGAACTAATGCAACTGCAGAGTTGCAGTAGTTCGATCAACCGAGCTAACCAGCGGACTAATGCTACAAAAGAGTAGCAATAGTTCGGGGTTTTTGCACAACCGAACTAATGCCACTGCAGAGTTGCAGTAGTTCGATCAACCGAGCTAACCAGCGGACTAATGCTACAAAAGAGTAGCAATAGTTCGGGGTTTTTGCACAACCGAACTAATGCAACTGCAGAGTAGCAGTAGTTCGATCAACCGAGCTAACCAGCGGACTAATGCTACAAAAGAGTAGCAATAGTTCGGGGTTTTTGCACAACCGAACTAATGCAACTGCAGAGTTGCAGTAGTTCGATCAACCGAGCTAACCAGCGGACTAATGCTACAAAAGAGTAGCAATAGTTCCGCGTTTTTTTGCAACCGAAGAATTACAGAAGTTCGATCAACCGGACTAACCACTGGACCAATGTAAATACGTACGCTAGATATAAATAGATTCAGATCGATTATCTCATCACACTTGGCATGATACTCTAGTCTTATTTTCTAAACAACTTCTGACCTAGATCAAGGTTCAATTAAAATGTTATCATTGTAAACATGAATTGTATTAATATCCTATTAAATGATATTTAGTGATTAACCCGAGAAACGTGCGATATGACGTAAATGAGCTTGTGTTAATCCAAATATTGGGTGAGCACTTATTAAATATTTGTACACCTTATCAAAAACATTCATATAAACATCAAACGCGATAGCGTTCGTTACATTTTAGATCACTTTTTCATGTATTTTATTTCATCATCATATCTATACCCTTTTCCCACTATGTTGGATCGTCACAACATCTTTTACTATCTACTAATTCCTCCTAATTTGTCCTCAGATCTCTCCTGGGTGACTGGGGTCCCACTGACATCTTTAGGATCCAAGCCGACCTGACCTATGGAACATCTGCCGATCAACGATTGAGGCTTTCCACGTGGGTGGAGCCGCGACCAACAGCTAGTCTTTAGCACTTTGATTTTTCTACATAATATGCTGTTATCAAGCTAATCGTTTGCTCCTCACCTTTTCTTTCATTGGTGCCACTTTCAACCTACATCTGATTATTACTTCCTTATCTTATCCATTCTTGTCACTCCACATATCCATTTTATCATTTGCATTTCCGTTGTATGTAATTTTCTTTTTTCCCTCGTCACTTTATTTCCTCAGCACTCAGATCTATACAATACGACTGGCCTAATTTCGTCTTGTTAATTTTACCCTTCAGTTTAGGGTATATTTGCGGATCACAGTTACTGAGACCTGTTGCCACTTCATACTTTCGAATCAATCTCACCTACATAAAGGAACCGAGGAACATACAAATTCAGAGTAGGTTGGAAGGATCATTCATGCCATGGCAGGGAAACTTGAGGCAACCGGAAACCATAAAAGTTTTGATGTATATATTATTTAGAAGTCTAAGGTAACGCTACTTTCGACTTGTCATCTATCAACGAGACGTGTCATGAGAAAGCCCCACATATCCAACGAAAGAGTACAGTGACGAAGTCTGCTTGTTAAATTAACCTCAAGATATAGTTCATGTTTAGGCCGTCCTCCGCCGCCGCAAGCGCGTGCACAAGTACATGTTTCGTGCAAATAATATGATGCGAATTTTGTGCAAAAGATACATATCATGATTTGCACTAAGCGCGGGCGCCCGCATGCGTCACATGCATGAGGTAACCGGACGGCCTTAATCGGCAAAGGTGAGTGTTCAGAATGCATAATTCTGTATGACATTTGCTGACGTATCAAGTCTTAAGGACATTCTTACAGCTCTTTGTAAACCAAATGTGTTTTACAAAAGACTAGTAAGCAAAAGCGTTACATACGTAATACTATATTTTGTTCTTTTGGTAATGTTTTGAAAAAAATGCATAAGATATCTTATGATAAAAGCATAAGAGAAGATAGGTAATATGCTTGTAGGTTTAATGACAGGAGTGAAAGAGTGACATCAAAACTTACGGAAACTTATAAAATTACAATTGCAAAATCCTATCCTGCAAAAACAAATCAAAATATGAGTGAATCTGAAGGTTTAATAACCTCACGAAAACGTAGATAAATTTTGTTTTAACAGATTATACTGAATACCAACGTCTTTTTTACGCTTTTCTTTATAATTGAATTAACATCACGCGATTAGAAAACGAGGCATTACTGAATCGGCTCCCAGAATCGAAATAAGTAGTAATATACAAGTGACATAGTTATTAAATCGTTTGGCAAGCAGCTGAAACTTGCCAAGAGTGCAGGGATGAGTGTTGTTTATAATCATTGATGCAATCTGCAAATATGCATGACCCAGTAAAGTGTTACCAACCCTCATAATTTTGAAATATAAAATGAGTAACATTGGTTGACATTTTTATAGACATTATGTTTTTATTTAACACATTTACAGAAAAATTCCAAGAACATTTTTAACATGGCAAGCGGGCGTCGGCGTCGTGGTTAACCGAAGCCACAGCTAACTCAGCCCGCGCGGGCTCAGTTGACCACTGCCAGGTTTTTTTATTGGCTGGCGTAACTAACTTTTCAGGAATTCAGTCTGCGGCCTCAGTTGACCACTGCAGTTTTTTTGAGATAATTATTCGCATAGTGATGATAGATTTTTTAATTATTCCACTGCGAATTCGCATAAAGCATTTACACTAATAGAGGCAGAATTTCACGCACTATTTATACATATAGCATTTATTAAAAGAAAAGTTCTCTTTCTACATAACGCCAGCTCCGAATGTCATTGAAGTCTTGTTCAATATCTCTGTTCCTACAAGAGCAATCGTTATGAAATTTTGCATAGTGGGAGAATTTCCTAGACTAAAGAGGAAGTTTTTATTTTTACACTAATTAGGCAGTATTTACACAGAGTTTAATGGCATAGTAACCAACTCGATATAGCTCTTGTGTACGCTAACATAACGGACACCTTTAAATGAGCAAGATTCAGATTATATATTGATATAATCTGAATTTTAGACATGGCTCCAACGATTTTCATGAAATTTAGGATACAGAGGATCGGGGCAATAAATAGATTTAGCTAGGTTTTTTTAGGAAACGTTGAAAAAACTTAGTCACACTTGGTCACCCCCAGACATTTATTTCTAATGCACAATGGTATGTATTTGAATACATATATTATAATGATGGACTTATTCTAATATGGGGTGTATGGGGGCTCCACTAAGACCCTCGGAGCATGCCAACTTCAACAGCAAGCTGGTACACCTGCTGATTGACAGAGGAAGCCCTGGTGCAGGTTTTTCTCTGGAGGTCGGGAGGGCAGATAACAGTTGCAGTCACTCTCATATAAGCCCCATAATGAAGTAAGCAGACCCTGGGCTCCCAGGTGAAAGCCTCAGATGCAACCAGGACGTCTGTCAGGACTGTCTTCCATTATGTAAATTTATAATTGATATATTTATTGAAATAGGTAAATATATGCATTACTGAATTTTGCACACATTAACCTAATGCAAAAAGAATTATGGATGTCAAAACCAGTGGACCTAATGTACACTTATAATACATTATTTTTTCCACATCAGAAGATCCAGGCTGAGACTCAGCATGTTAAATCTCTGTAAACCATTCAAAAGAGGGGTCTTATTTTTAATGGATGATAGGCTCACATTTGACCTCTATCTCACCTGGTTGTAAGTAATGATGTGGTGTACGATGGATCATGTTTGCCTAGAAGGAACCTATTTACTCTAAACAATGTTTTACAGAGAATATAAGGTAGGAAACATGAGTTGACTGCACCAAACCCAATAATTTTCATTTTCTTTTATCTCATTTAAATGTAGCTTTGAAATTTAATGTAAGTCTGATGATGAACCAGTTATTTTTCTGAATGAATATTGTTAATTAGAATTGTTTTATTACAATAGTTTATTGTTAAATACATAACTAATATAATAACTAAGATAGTAAATGTGTTTCAGGGTTATTTTTTTTTTACATATGTTTT
Organism: Cybosia mesomella; assembly: GCA_946251805.1. Classification (NCBI taxonomy): domain Eukaryota; kingdom Metazoa; phylum Arthropoda; class Insecta; order Lepidoptera; family Erebidae; genus Cybosia; species Cybosia mesomella. The sequence goes on from OX276413.1 coordinate 4,556,859, forward strand.
TAAGGACTATCACTATAGAATCATTTGGGTAATAGATTCCCTTTTCAATTTATGATCAGGAGAATTAGATTACAGCTGAGAAACTGTAACCAGGCCTTATCAAATTTCCTTATTAGAATGTTCAACTTTCTGATGGAGGGACCGAAAGTATGGTGGATGAGTAGACCATGCTATCTGCAGGTCAGTTCATCTGTGGAGGAGAAAAAGTAGAAAGGAGGAGATAGAAGATTTAAAAGCACCAGGGAATAATGCCAGAATGATGGTGAATAAAATGTAAACATTGCAATCAGTACAATATACATATATAAGTCATCTATTTTTCGAAATGTAGGTTCAACAGGAATATTTTAGATATTTATACCAGGTTTATTATCTAATGTTGACACTGCAATTGTGTCCCTTTTCTTTTTATCACATTGCACTTCTCTGCCTACCTACACAATATTCAATTACTGTTCACAATACCAAAAGAAAATTGTTACATGAATGTACACAAGTACAAACACATTGTAAACTAAAATCTAAACAGATAAGGTTTAAGGTTGACTAAACATTCAAAGTTACTTGTACTTTGTACAGCTTTAACTAGACAATTGGTTTTAAGAAAATTACTATATAAACTGCCTCACAAAGTCACAAATTAAGTTATTGGTTTATTATAGTAGTAAAATACTTGATAATGTTTTGAGAATTGACCTGATATAGTCTGTTTAAAAAGAAATTTCTTTTTATTTTACATGGTTACCATGTAAGTACTAAATATGCTAAATATGTGTTATAAGAGTTGATAATGCTATATATACTAAATGGCTATTAAATATACATTTTGTAGAAATAGATTGTGATTAATAATTTTAAAAAAATGTATATTTTAATAATAAGAAGATATCATTATTTACCAAACAATGCCATAGAAGCACTAATGGATATTAAATACAATCGATATGATTATAAATATATATAAATTACACGCTGAGTAAATACATAAAATTAAGCATTTTTAACGAAAATTTAATCAGTATGGTCATGGTGCTATAATGTAATATTTTTAAAAGCAATAGTTATATCCGTCTTCCATTAATGAACTAAATAACAGTCTGCATCCAAGTCTGGAGAGGTAATAAAGATATTATTTAATATTAACTACTCACCGGATGCTAGGCATTTCTCCAGTGCCTCTTTAGGAGATAAGAATTCAGGAGTCCTATCTAAGGGCTGCGACAATTCTTGAGTATATGTAAAATATGTTCTAGACTTGGAATTGCTTAGCGCGGCATTAATTCGACCAAAATTTCGGCTCGATAACCCGGGCAGAATTTTACCGATCACAGACATTTCGGCAAAAGATATAATAATATTTTTATCTTTAATTTATTGACATAAGGTCTGGTAACTACCAGGTCGTAAGTTTTAAAGGCTGTACGTACAAAATAAAAATATTAGAGTCAATAATAAACCACAATCAACAAACACAACGACACGAACACCTAAATCCACACGCCCTCCGTTTGATTCCGTGGATTCCGTCCGGTCCGGTCCGGAGTTGAAAGATACAAGCACAGACTAAATAGTAAATAAATCGTATTCTGTTATCCATAGATAAACAAACTAAGGACCAACTATTAGGTAGAATAATCTGTGTTATAACACATCTTTTATCACTATTTTTAGAAAGCTGTTTAAAGTTGGCGGGGGGATTATTTAAGATTTGATTGATATTTTCACTTTTTTACATCAGTAAATACAATTTGCCGCTTAATTTGGTAGGGGGAATTCAGTGTTTTTACGTTTTTTTTTGGCTTGTTTTTTATTAATTGTTCGAAAAAAATAAAATTGCTTTTTATTCTTTATTCTTGGCCCTTAAGTTGGCGGAGCGGCAAATAGATTTTAATCATTATTTTGGCTAAATCAACTGTTCGTCAATTGTTCTTCATTGCTAGAACTGAAAATTTGTTTGTTCGACTTCCATTTTTTCAAAATTAATCAAAATTAGTCCCTAAAGTTAATAATAATAATGACCACCGGGATCACCTTCTTGCTCCATAAGACCGGTAGTACCGTTGAACCTAAAAACTATAGACCCATCACGTGCTTGCCCACTATGTACAAGCTCCTTACATCCATTCTGACCATCAAAATTAACACACACATTGTTGTAAACAATATTTTGGCCCCCGCTCAGAATGGGTGTAGGGTTGGGTCCCGCGGTACTAAGGATATCCTCCTCATAGACATGACTATTAGCCAGCAAGTCCGGCGGAGCCGGGGGGCTCTGTCCGCGGCCTGGATTGACTACAAGAAGGCCTATGATTCGGTGCCTCACTCATGGCTGAGGAGGATCTTAGAGTTGTATAAAATCGATGCAAGTCTGAGATCCTTCCTCAGTGCGTGTATGGGGCAGTGGACCACAGTCCTTCGTCAACCGGGCGGCGGGGAGATCTCCTCTGACCCCCAGGACTTAATAATGATTGAGCGGGGCATCTTCCAGGGCGACTGTCTGAGACCGCTTTGTTTTTGCCTAGCACTGAATCCTCTCAGCACTTTGTTGAGAGTTTCAGGTCTAGGCTACCGGCTTCAGAGAGAGGGTGAGGTTATTAGTCATCTGCTGTACATGGATGACCTCAAACTTTTCACACCGAAACTTCCTGACCTGGTGGAGCTGCTTAAAATCACGCAGGTTTTCAGCAACGCCATTGGGATGGAATTCGGTGTGGATAAGTGTGCGGTCTTACATGTGCAGCGGGGGAAAGTTGTGAATTCTACGAATTTGCAACTTTCTGTGACTATGACTCTCAGATCTCTCTCTGAAACCGAAACCTATAAGTATCTCGGTATGGCAGTCTTTGGGTATCTCAGTAGTGGATATCAAGAAATCGGTGAAGGAACGCTTCTTCTGCCGCTTCACAAAAGTACTCATCAGTCTTTTGTCGGGCGGCAACAAGGTGCAAGCCTTCAACGGTTGGGTGATGCCTCTACTGACTTACTCCTTTGGCATACTGAGATGGACTCAGACTGAGCTGGACGCCCTGTGTTCTTATTATATAGTTGTGTCGTTGTTCGGGCTTCGTTGAGGTAATTTCTATTATATTCGTTCGATGAAGTGAAATAAAACCACCATTTTTCTTTAAGCGTCACCATAGACTCTTTTATTTATTTTAATTGAGTGTTACCATAGTTAATTCCGTTACACCCTGGATAGAAAGGTCCGTCAACTACTCACCACTAATCGCATGCTACACCCGCGCTCGTCTGTTATGAGACTGTACATACCACGGAGGTGGGGGGGCCGAGGCTTTTTAAATGCCAAGAACCTCCACAACCGTGAGGTGTGCAGACTTAGGGATTATTTCCAGAGCAGCGAATGCGGGATGCATCGTGCTGTGGTGGCAGTAGACAAGGGTCTCACTCCGCTCTCCTTGGCGAACGAGAACTGGCGCAGACCGACGGTATTGAGCGTCGCGGACCGCAAGACCGTATGGGAGGGCAAGGAGCTGCACGGGAGGTTCTATCGAGCCTTAACAGGGCCCGATGTGGACCTTCTGGCCTCGGTGAACTGGCTACGCTTCGGGGACCTCTTTGGGGAAACTGAAGGGTTTGCCTGTGCAATTGCTGACGAGGTCATGATGACGAACAACTATCGGAAATATATCCTGAAGGACGGTACGGTCGACATCTGTCGGGCATGCCGTCGTCCCGGAGAGTCACTCAGGCATATTATTTCGGGTTGTTCTCATCTGGCCAACGTCGAGTACTTGCACAGGCATAACCTAGTGGCTAGGATCATCCACCAGCAACTTGCTCTTCGATATGGCCATGTTGAGTCTGAGGTGCCGTACTATCGGTACACACCGGTGTTTTTTCTTGAAAATAGTCATGCATTGCTCTACTGGGACCGCTCTATTATCACGGACAGGACTATTGCTTGCAATAAGCCTGATATCGTGGTAGTCGACCGGCCCCAGCGCCGGGCAATGATCGTTGACATCACCATCCCGCATGACGAGAACCTCGTGAAGGCTGAGAAGGACAAAATCAGCAAGTACCTTGACTTGGCTCACGAGGTTACCGCCATGTGGGATGTCGATTCAACGATCATTGTCCCGATAGTCATTTCGGCGAACGGGCTGATAGCGAAGAGCCTCGACCAACACCTCAAGAGACTCTCGCTAGATGGTTGGGTCAAGGGTCAAATGCAGAAGGCGGTCATCCTCGACACGGCACGCATTGTCCGGAGGTTTCTCTCTCTGTGACCCCGACCGCCGGTAGCTTGGGCCCTGCCACGCTGCCGGTGGAGCACTATTTTTTATATTTTGAAATATATGTTTTAAATATATGTTTTTTAATTTTTTAGTATGTATTTAAAAATGTAATTTAAAAGTAATTTTAAAATGAATAAAGAAATAATAATAATTTTTATTGTCTCATAAAACATGTACATAACATTGATCCCTAGACCCCACACTAGGATTCCCTGTGTCGTGGGGTCTAGTACATATGAAGAAATAGAACAACATGAAATAGAAGCGACATAGTCATATTGTGGCTAAGCTACCTAAATAAAGATTTAAAAAAAAATTAAAAAGAAATAGAAAGGTATTACCTATATCCTGCGCGCGCGCAGGTTCACGAGCATGCATGCGTGTGTGTGTGTATGTGTGGGAGGGGGGGGTGTGTGGGTGCGTATGCGTGGGTGCGTATGTGTTTGCGGGTGGGTGCAAGTGTGTGTGTATGTACTTACTATAGACTATAGAGCAATCTGCAATATATCTTCGGTATCATTATAGCCCTTACTATGTAACCAATTGAAAATAGCAGCTTTAAAAGTAAATCTACTCATGCTTAGTATTTTATTGTTGTAGTGATACAATTTTAAGTAAAGATAAGGTCCCATAAATTTAAATGATCTTTGTGCGAAGGACACACGAGTTCTTGGCCGGTCCCATTTCAATGTTCTATATCTGACCCGAGCAAGTCGCTTAGCATATTTGTGATATTTTAAAATTGTAGAAGCTATGTATAGTTGCCGTACTCTCAAAAATTTGCAATCGGAATAGAGAGAATCAGTACGATAGCGCCATGGTTTTCTGTATGCTATCTTTAGTATAGCTCGTTGTGCACGTTCTAATTTCATCAAGTTAGTTTTTGGCGTAGCACCCCATATCACCATACAGTAACTCAAGATAGATTGACATATACTCATATATACCAATCTTATCAAATCACTATCTGCGATTCGCTTTAATTTTTTGAAAATGTGAGTGAGCTTCTTGAGTCTTTTACGTAGTGTATCTATTTGAGTTGTCCATGTGAGTCGTTGATCTATTGTAACATCCAGATATTTTACATTCTCAAAAGTTCGCGGTGGAAAATCAATGTTATATTGATATTGATTGACAATCAATTGATTTACCCAAAAAAAAGGATATAAAGTTTCCTTTCGCCAACCATAGGGGTACGTTTAAATAAATTTGAAAAAAATGAAAATCGAGCAAAATAATGTTTTTTATCGATTAATGAAAAACAGTTGATTATCAATTTTTTTATTTTTTTTTATCGAACACAAATAAAACAAAAACATTACCTAATATAGGTACCACTAAAGCCAACTAAAGCTACCGGAACTTCTGTGCGGTACAATGTGATTCTACTTTAGCACATAAATAGCTATTAGACCAATTGAAACATTATCTTATATTAAGTATACATAATTGGAAAGAGGATACAATCATTGTTCTGAGAATACCTACAAATAGATAAAAAATACGATGTTAAGTTATATAGGTATATTATTTTTTTTTGTTTAACTTGTTAATTGAATACGTATGATTAAACTATTGAAAATAGCTAAAAAAAACCTAAAATAAGATAAATTACTAAAAGAAACGTTTTTTTTCCTAGCTGAAAGCCCCCCGGATTTCCCTCCGCCAGCCAGTGGGGGTAGTTATGTCTACACGCCCCTTTTCCCTCACACCATGGCTGAAAAGAAACCTAAGCTGCATTGTTGAATTTCTCCGCATCGCATGCCTCCTAACATGCCCAGAAGACTGGCAGCATTGCCACCTTGTATGGCAATACTTATTCTTTGTGCCAAAAAGAAGCCAGCTTTCTATCCATTATTATATATATCATTTATATAGGTATATAAATAATAATATATATTTTATAATAAATATATTATTTATTACATAATTACAATTTAATCATTTATATCATCTTACTATACGGGTGACTCCCGCTCCGGCTCCGACTCCGGCTGGTTCAAAGGTTAGCCATTGCTATTCAACGGGGCAATGTAGCCAGTGTAATGGGCACTTTTGCACCAGGTACGTTGAAGGGTAGGTTAATTTAATTATTTATTTTTAATGTGAATTCCTAAAGTTGTAAAGTCATTCATTGTTTCTGTAGTTCGCTATTTACCGTAATTATTATTACGGTAGATAGCTCCAGCGTCACCCCGAGACGTATTAAATATGTCGGAGGGTTTCGAATATCTGGCAGGTGTCTAGGTAGCTCAGTTGGTCAGAGAATTCCTCCTATAAGGGACTGGTCGCGAGTTCAAGTCCCGTCCTAGATGTTCTCTTTTTCCGATCTAGATCTATTTTATTACTTACTCTGTATATCTAGCACACTTATTTTATTTAGGCTAGGAGCTTTTATACGCGGGATAGCCGCTTACAAACTCGGATACTCCTTTTCAACCACAAATCTGATTTCAACCAAATTTGGCATGGTCATAACGACAATCTAGGGGCATGTTTTGAGAAAATTAAAAATCGGACATACCATTGAGGAATTATCAATGAAAAACAGTTTCATGAGCGCGCTGCCTTAGCTAAGAACGCGACCATAGTAAGATGTCTTATTTTCAAGTAAGAGTCCTGCTCACCCAGCTCAATTTATTTCAGTCACACGCACACCCTGCACTGAATATTATGAGTTTCTGATTTTTGAAGTGAAACCTTCTTTAGCGACGTTGTGCACTTTTTTTGTAATGGGTAAAAAAGGTTAAACTCGCGTCAGTAAAACACGTGTCCTGAACGTAAGACAATAAATATAGAAGCGGTAATTTCACACTGTACTTAACAACCTTGGTGGCGCGTTCGTCTAATAAGTGGTTGTTGACTTCGTCAAGACTAAGATCGATTCCGACCGAGGCCCAAGAAATACTTTTTGTCATCATATAACTTTTTGTAATGTTTATTCTATTTTGTGCCATAAATCTATGGATGAAAATGGAAATTAAACAAAGTGCATCTATTAATGAAAAAAGTAACGAAGAAATAGCGAAAGAAAATGAGTGAGTACTGTATAAATATATTGGCGATGATGTTTCTGGTAATAATAATGGTAAAAAAGTCGTTGAAATTATTGATGGAAGTTGATTTTTCTGAGAGATAAACTTTTTAATGTAAAATAATTGTAATAGTTCTGAAGTGTTAAATTTTTAATGTAATATAAATTTTCATGTTTGTGTACGATAGCGCAATAAATGAATATTCTTTGTTACCACATAAATGATAGTACTTTTATATTGAATTGCTTTAATAGCAATTCGTGCAAAATTATTCCCTAATCATTCCAAAATATAAAAAATGCACAACGTTAATATTCAAGTTTTCACTTCTGCCGGCACTCCTGGAGTGCAGCCCATCGTTTTTTTTTTCAGATGTTGCCTTATGAAATCTCATACTGAGGTTAGAGGATACTCTAAGATATTTAGTAAGAAGAACGGACTTGCAATCTGGTATTATTGATTTTACAGTGCTTTTATTAGATACTTCAAGCTATGATCGTTAGTTAATAGTAATTTATGCAACTGTGGTATAATGAGGGGTATTAAAACATGAATGTGGGTTTATCACACGAAGCGAAGCTGAGTGTGATAATAGTATCACATGAGTGTTTTAATACCTAATTATACAGTTGCATACAAGACTTTATCTACACCCATGATGTGTATTTTCGTAAGTAAACAAAACAATTTGCAAAAATAATAGCGGAGAAAAATAGCGGAGAAAAATAGCGGGAATTCGAATTCGAACGAATAAGCTTTAATTTTTTTTACGGCGCGCCGCCGCCTGTGATAGTGCAATGCAACGCGCGTGAATGACAGTTCTTTTTTTGAAACTCATACAGATTCCACGCATCGAGCGGTAAGAATTTGGCTGTCTGATGAGTAACCCTTTGCGCGGAAGAGATTGAAAAAGCGAAAGGAGTGTTATTATGAAATTTCATACAACATTATAACACCCGTTCGGATGATATTATGGTTATTAGGACATTGGATGTATTAATGTATTTTTTTTTTTTTTTTTCAATAAAGGAATATTAGCAACCAAAATTACTAATATTCCCCCTAACCCCTCCAGCTAAGCTAAATGTTTGTGTTAGGAGTGGGTTTACGTCAGTAGTGTAATGGCCAGGATTCGAACCCAGGACCTCTCGATCGTATAGGGTCAACTCCTTAACCACTAAGTTACCGACGCAATAAGCTAACTGTTTCAGAATCTTTTATAGAGGATTTATAGCATGGGTGTAGGTAAATATCCTTAGGCCGAACCCGTGTTGAGTTATTGGCCACAAAAAAATAAATATTGATACTTCAATGGTGTAAGATTCCGAGAATACAATGCTTCTAGGATACATGTATCAACAGATTACGATACTGTACCATGCGGTACTCACTCATAAGTGACTCTAATGGCGGTATCGTTGCATTACAGACCGGTGCTTACAGTTCATACTCGCTTACACGTGCTCTATAGCTTGCTTATGTATACCCTAAGAAATCGACACTTACAAGCTCTCAAACGGTAAGCCAAAGAATGCGATTTCAAATCTGTTGACACCGGAACAATATGAAAGGCGTCAATCGTTAGGGTATATAATTCCACAAACCTGAACCTACCAGCTGCTAACACAATTAGTCAAGCACAGTGCACTTCTGATGATGACAACCAGTGTTCTGAAGTACCAACCTCTTTTCAAATGGCTGCGGCTACAGCACCTAATAGAGTAAGATCCTACATTTTGCCTACATAATTGACGAAACTGTCCTGCGGGCCGATTCAGTCGAATAACGTTTTTAAAACGTGTGATTTCAAAACTTACGAAGACGAATTAAAATTAATTTTCAAAATCATAATTGAAAATGAATCAAACTATGAGTAATTTTGAAGGTTTACTAACCTCAAAAATACGCAGACACATACGAAAACACTAGCTGTACGCATATATACGCATACTTCGCCCCCGTGGCACCCATTTTTTCCCAAACATGGGTTTAGAATTAATTCTACTATAATGTTAGAAAAATTGCCCGATTTGTTGACATTTATGGTTACTGCTCCACTCTCCCGGGTAGTAGCGTGATGATATGTAGCCTATAATCTCCCTTGATAAATGATATCTAACACAAAAATATTTTTTCAATTCAAACTAGTATTTCCTGAGTTTAGCGCGTTAAACTAAACAAGCAAACTCTTCAGCTTTACATAACAGTAACATACATAACTTCACGCCTGTATACCCGAATGGGTACGCAGAGGTGTATTACACACCCACGATTCGCCAGTTATGTTAAGGTCCCAATATAATAGGGGGCGAGCCTCTTGCCATCTACCGGGCACATTATTAAGCGATCGATAATTAACATTTATAGCATTTATAACATTTATATAAAAAGATCTCGTAACAAAAATTTTATTAACAAAATTTTGGAGAACACCTTTCTTGACATACGATCGAGACTTGATTGAGACTGAATTTTGAACATCTTTTAATTGCGGGAATTGGCCCTGATAATTATCAAAATTGCTCCCGATCTATATTATTCTTGTTCAAGAAGAGAATGAGAATTATGAGATTGAAATAAAAATTAAAGAGTGATTGATTTTTATGGTAATTTAAAACACCATAGAGCTTCTTATGCCTTGTGATAGGTCACGTGACGGCACGTGAAGTAACATAGACAATTTATCCATTCGTCAGTTTTCGGTCAAAGAGGCAGTGCAGCGCAGTTTGCTGTTTTATTGAGCGGACTGCCTAAAAGTGAAAACTGCAAAATGGCAAAGTCTCTATCGCAAGCCCAAGCTACGAAGCAACATGTCCTGGCTGTTAACCGGGACTTCATATCCCAGCCTCGTCTCAGTAAGTAAACGAAAATTTGTTAATCTATTTCGGCTAACGTCATAACTCTTGTCAATGAAAATATCGATTTTACTTAGATTTTCCATGTTTGCTTCAATTAATATGGACTTTTATTGCTAATATACAATATCAAAGATATATTTCATGATTCATAGAGCTCATCGAACAATCTGTTATCCTTGAGATACTTATTATAGCGTCCAGAATTCACTTCCCTGTTACTACTGTTACTGGAGTTCCATTACGATACGACCTAGATCAGTCCAGTCATATGTAATACAGTAAAATCCTTATTGGAAAATAGAACTCAAGGATTATGTATGATTTTTTAACAATTGTGTTCAATTTTTGTCACCTGATCACATATCATTTTTTCATGTGATACAAATTATGTTGGTAAGGTTGCAGAAAAAGTATGTTTATTTCAAGTAATTAAACTAGATTTTATATAGAATAAAGGTGATTTGTAGTTTTCTGATAGTAAACTGGAAATGAGAATGCAGTAAATCAATAAAAACTTAACTGTGTACTATGTAACAGTGTTAGTTTTCATATTGCATAGGGCTTACATGATACACATACTGCAAAACCTAATTCTCTGGTCATCTAAAAATTGATCTGGAAAAAAAACTAAATAAATAGTCAATTGAAGCTTGCACATCCAAATAAGAATGGTTAACTTTAAAGGTCAAGAGAAACAATAGTAAACCCTATGAACTGCCTATTTGTGAGATCTACTAAGTAATTTTTGTTTTAAAAAGTGAAATATATAATAATTTTTTTTAATTTATTACATAAAATAGGTTAACAAGTTTGCATGGAGAGACAAAAAGTTATACAATTTTTTTTTTTAGTGAATTGTAAAATATTGCTAAGGTAATAAAAATAGTGCTGAAAATTGTAAACCCTGTTACCTAAACTAGGCTCATAGCCTATGTCTTAGGAAACAGTGCATATATCAGATATCTATTTTTGTAGCCTTATTACTGCTGTAATATTAATTATTCTTTTGTATAGTTATTTAGAATAATAAATGGTTACAGTCATGTGACAATTATCACTGTTTGTGTTTTGTTTGATAGGGTGTTAATTTTTAGATAACTTGATTGATTGAATCTACATAAGTACCACAGGGCACATTTTATTGCCACAAAAAGCACTAAAACATGAGTTTGACAGGAATATAATGCTATTGTTATCTTACCTTTATTAAAAGAAAAGAGATTTGGATACATTTTACTCCTGTCAAACCAGTGTAGCTAGGTTTTTCTAACAATGGAATAAGTAGCAATTTGGATAATTTATACCTTAATATTATCAATTTAATTATGCTTTTATCTCATAAATATGTTGTGTCAGGTTATAGTATACCTATCTCAATATTTTGTTTCACAAATCTTATAGGGTCTACTTGTTGAATATTGCTAGTTCTATTTTATAAATAAGTTTTTCAGTGCCAGCTTGTCAACCTTAACATAATTACAAAATGATTGTGATTAGTGATGTGAACTTGCATCACAAATAATCAAAATCTAGATGATAAATAATCACACTAAGGGATACACATTTCTCATTTAGAATTATAGTTTTTTAGGACTTTCATTATCTATTCACACAATTATATTGTGTTTTCCTTAGGGAAGCACCTAAAATCATATTTCTGAGACATTCCATAAGCATGTTACAATCAATACATCACAGTTTTCTAGATTATAGATATCATATTTTAGACAGATGTCAGCATAAATAAGATTTATATATGCAAAATAGCATCTAATCTCTTGATTGATAATAAGGGCTATTAAACATTTATCTAATGTACCTACAATATCCCTACCAGAAATGCTGACACCAATTAAAAGCAAAAAGTGGACCTCAGGCTCCACAGTGTAACCTATGGTCGCAAAAGGGGAATGATAATGATAATGACTAATCCATTCAAACAACATCCTCTAAGGTCTTACTTGGTGCACGTCTATTGTAGTGATTGAAACAGCTTCTGGTCTCAGGGTGAATACTAAAAAATTATGGCCACTTGACAAAATTATTATCTTTCTGACTTCCCTTGAGGTTACTAAGTCCTAAGTTTGATACCCTACTCGGATTGGGTCAAACATTCTTGAGTTTTTCTGTTCAGAATTCAGTAGCAGCACAGAGTCCAGAAAATTACCTGGTAAAGGCCAAAGGCTCATTCTGTACTATGATGTATTACATGATTTTCCCAGCCCACCAGTTGTGGGAAGATTTATATACTATGCATATTTACAAAAAAAAACAATCCAAGTATGTTTATCTGCATTCTAGAGCCCTTAACACAAGCCAGTTAGGCTATGCATACTTTGGGTCTAGATTGCATTGTGTTGAATATCCTGGAATATTTATATATATGAAAGGAATTTAGAATTACAACTAGTTTTAAATAAAGCATATAAATCCAATATTAAATATAAATTATGATCAATAAAACTTCTTTTAAAAGTAGCTTTAGTTGACTTAAAAAAAATAACCATCAAATTATTTCTTTGCAGCCTACAAGACGGTCTCGGGTGTAAACGGACCTCTGGTCATCTTGGACGAGGTCAAGTTCCCTAAGTTCTCAGAAATTGTACAGCTGAAGCTTGCAGATGGCACACTCCGCTCTGGACAGGTAATATATTTCTCTTGATCAAGTAATACTGCGTGTAGATGTGTGATACAGTGAAAGTAGTGTATGTACCACATGTCTACATGTAGTTTTTTAGAACTACATGTAGACATGTGCATGTGCATGTATGCATCAGTTTGTAATCTTGGCACAATGCATGATCATGAAACAGTAAAAGTAAAATGGAACCTTTATGGCCTGAATTATACAAATAAGCCAAGAGGCATAAGGGGCAGCTTAGGGATGCTTAAGCCGTGGTAAAATGTACGCAAGTGACGCGTCGTAAATTACACTGAAAAGGCGTGGTAGAGGCATGCCTCTTTGTCGCCTGTTCTGCGTCGCTAGTCGGCCAGTCTGGCAAAATACAACCTGTATAATGGCGTATCGTACCGTCTCCTTGCTTTTTATGCTTCAAGCTCGCCTTTTCTGTATTATTCACGCCTAAGGTTGCAAGCTAACCAAATTTTTGAGAATTTACTTCAATATATAATAATGAACATCGTGGATGACAATAGGCTCGCCCCTATTACATTGGAACAAACAAAACTAGATAATCGTGGGTGTGTTTGCCTACCCCTTCGGGAATACAGGCGTGAAAATATGTTATGTTTGAACAAAATTCGTGTTGACCTTTTTTACTTTTTCCCGTGCGGATCCCCTCGGATGCCTCCCTCCGACCAGCAGACGAGGTTATGTCGGATTCGAACCGACTAAAACCGCACGCCGTCTCAGGTCATCAGACGCCGGGGTGTAAGATGACCCCGTAAGGCATTTCTCTCGCACCCTGACTAACCCACGGCCCGTCTTGCCCCCCGGAAAAGTGGGGGTGTGCAACGTGCCGCGCCGCTCCGGCCTGCATCTGCAGGGTGACAGGCGGCTCCACCTGTCACCTCCAGGCCTGCGTTCATGGAGGACGGAGGTTGTTAAGCGACCACTGACGTCTGAGTCGCGGCCTATGCGCCTCGCGGGCTCTACGGATCGAGAGAGACCTGTGTCCCGGACCCGCTCCGCCGGTTCCTTCTCGAGCATTACTTGCTCGCAGAAGGAAGCAGCGGCAGCCCACGCGCTCGCGCTACAAACGTGAGAGTCTCTGCATCACCCCAAGGTAGACTAGTAGATAATGCTTTTGGCATTAAGTCCGCCTTTGTACATCCTCATGTGCATAAAGTTGAAAAATAAATAAATAAAGTTTGTGAGTATGGATGTTCTCTTTCACGCAAAAATCCCTGGAATAGGTTCTGAAGGGCAATGGGAATGGGCTCAGGATTCCACGCGGGACTAGCCGCGGGTAACAGCTAGTACATTTACATGAGAAAACTTGTTTTATAAAATATCCTATATGGTGCTCTCTAGGTGCTTGAGGTCAGCGGCTCCAAAGCCGTTGTCCAGGTGTTCGAGGGTACGTCGGGTATCGACGCGAAAAACACTCTTTGTGAGTTCACCGGCGATATTTTGCGTACACCTGTCTCTGAAGACATGTTGGGTGAGTTCAGTTATCTTTCCCATTGTGAATAAATTTTATCATCCACTTGAAGGTCAAAAAAACCTCCACCAATATAAACCGAGCTTTACATGAATGTTTGTCTCAGGACGTGTATTCAACGGCTCCGGCAAGCCTATTGACAAGGGTCCCCCAATCTTGGCGGAGGACTTCTTGGATATCCAGGGCCAGCCCATCAATCCCTGGTCCCGTATCTATCCCGAGGAGATGATCCAGACTGGTGAGTACATACAATATAAAACTATAACTTTACCATTCCGACTTTATCATCATTATCTTAACCACTGATTTGGTGGTTACCTTATTATTAATTCAATTTATATCTAGTCTGTATTCTACACTGATAATAAAATAAAAGTTAATATATTTTTTGTTTCATCCCGCTGATATCTGAAACCAACCTTTTTTTTAAACTTTGTCTTGTATTTGATAGCCCAATGTAGCGAAAGTTATTTAACATATAGCGATATAGCTACATCCTTCAGAAGTGGAATAATAAGAGAAAAAGAAAAAAAAAGTGCTCTGAATAAATAATGCTTTTGTTGATCCTGTGGTATTTATAGCTTATGTTTCATGTGATCAGGAGACCCTGACTCCAATATTGAATTCATTGTCTCAGTTCAATATGGAAACGTCTAGGGATACAAGCAATGGGTATATAGATAATTTTGAGATATTTCAGTTCACAAATGATGAAAACTTGATGCTACATTATATTTTCTTTTATTTTGTTGTTCAACATCCTCAAAACGCGCATGTTCTTTTCAGGTATCTCCGCTATTGATGTGATGAACTCCATCGCCCGTGGTCAGAAGATCCCTATCTTCTCTGCTGCTGGTCTGCCTCACAACGAAATTGCTGCTCAGATCTGTAGACAGGCCGGTCTTGTCAAGGTATGTGTACTTCTAAACTGTTTACAGGGTCGGCAGCGCATGTGTGACACCCCTGGTGTTGCAATCGTCCATAGGCTGCAGTAACCGCTTCCCATCAGGTGGGCCGTGTCAGCCACCTATTTGGTATTAAAAAAAAAAACTGTATTTTTTAACCTTCCACGCAAAAATGACGAGGTGTTATAAGTTTGACGTGTCTGTCTGTGTGTGTGTCATTGCCATTGCGCCCTGCGCTTACCACAAAAGATACCTAAAAAAGCCTTACTGCGCATCTAGATTACATTGTCAAGATTTTTGCTGTTAACTATACATACGTGTATAAACTAATTTTCTTTGTGACCCATTTTTATACCTATAATATCACTTTTACCAGATCCCCGGAAAATCCGTACTGGATGATCATGAAGACAACTTCGCCATCGTGTTCGCCGCTATGGGTGTGAACATGGAGACTGCTCGATTCTTCAAGCAGGACTTCGAAGAGAATGGTTCTATGGAGAATGTGTGCCTGTTCTTGAACCTGGCCAACGATCCTACCATCGAGAGAATTATTACACCACGTTTGGCCCTGACTGCTGCCGAGTTCTTGGCTTACCAGTGCGAGGTAAGTTGCCGTTGTGCATGTACAGTCGCCCTTAGAAGTTGCTTAACACTGTTTGACAAATGATCTTTACATTGATTATAAACAATAAATAATTGTTGTATAATTATTTTTGTAATCTTCAGAGGGCTAATTTAGTATTTATAAACTGTTTGTTTTATGTAAAGCTTTAGAACTTGGGGTCTGACGACGGCTGTCGGTCGACTTCCTTACAGAGGCAACTTGGCTTGCCTCTGTGGACCTCTGTTGACGGAGGCGTGTCAACGCAAGGTTCTCGGCGTCCAAAGTCCTTGGGGTTGTCCTTTCGAGGGCTTACCCGGAGTGGCCGGCAATGGACACTTGGGGAGGACACCGTGTGGTTTTAGTCGGTCCGATTCCGACACGAATTTCCCATCGTTGGCACCGATGGGTTGAAGCCCGCGGGGGTATCCACACATTAAAAAACTAAAAAAATATTACGAGCCAATGTGGCCAGTAACTTGAAATGTGTGCTACTACCGATTGTTTCTAGCGGGGTTATTATTAGAGGTTAACACTGACATGATAGAGGTGCAGGGTCCAACGAACAGCTTTGGGCCCCAACCTTACCTCGCTAGTTTGTGCACTTGCTAAACAAAGGACGAGGCTCGGGAACAACACACAGACTTTCTTCTCGGGGTTGGGTCGGCAGTCGGTCCCGGAAAAGACGACATACCAGTCAAGAACAACTGGGAAATCTCTATGATGCATACTTTTCTCTCTCCGGGGTAGGCAGAGACGATAGCCCGCTTCTGTCATTACACACAATAATATTAAATAATAAATCTTTGTTCAACTAGAAACACGTATTGGTCATCTTAACCGACATGTCTTCGTACGCCGAGGCTCTGCGTGAGGTGTCCGCTGCCCGTGAGGAAGTACCCGGCCGACGTGGTTTCCCCGGTATGTCTTATATTTGAGCGAAGCTCGTCAGAGCTTTGCTCTCTTTCAGACGACTCATGTATTCCGTTAGACAATTTTCTCCTACTAAACGGCTGAACCGATTCTACTGAAATTTCACATAAGCAAAGATTTTACTGATGAGAAGGACATAGGCTATGTAATTAAAAATTCATGTTTACCACAGAGGAATAGTCACCGAACAAAATTTTCAAAATCTGATTTCACAATGATCATAAAAGCCTCATTCACGCGATTGGTATTAAATTAAGTAATTTATTCATATACACAAGACAAAAAAAGAAAAACGAAAATCAGACTAGCCATTGAGGAATTATCACCGTTAGAAAAAGTCCTGGAGAAATTGCTTCGCTCAATACTTGCAACAGCAGAATGAATTGTAGACCTAGTATACTCCACAATTTTCCACCATTTCAGATTTACATATATTAATCTAGGAGGTAAAATGGTCCTACCAAGACCTATGGAGCAAAGATAACCTCACCTGTAAGCCAGTACGCCTGCTGATTGACAGATGGTTCTGGCGCAGGCTTTCCAGGTTAGGGGGTCAGACGGCAGTCGATGCCGTAAAAGCCAAATCCAATAAAAAGACTAGGAGAGCGGGCCCTGGGTTCAAAAGTGCCAGCTTTGGATACAACCAGGGATATATTAGGTCGTTACATATGAAATTGCCGTTTTTCTTGAAGAAATTGGAGGAAACCCAATTTTCTGTACTAATATTGTTGCATTTTTTTAGGAATAACTAATCCAAATTTTATGTTTTTTTTTGTGTATGAATGAGACACCATTAAGCTAACAAACAGCAACTTTTATTACATTTTTGAAAAGTGATGGCTGTTAGGTAATAGGAAATTTATCATCAAAATGGATAGCATTTAGGAAGTACTGTTTTTGAAGATCGAATCAATTTATCAAGCGGCCAATAAAAACAAAATTTAATACAGAGTTGTATAATCTTGAAATCAACTTTCAAACAAAATATAAATAATGGAAATAGCTATTAAATTACAGGAATAACGAACTCATGAATTTGTAAGAAAATTTCGGCAATTTCATAGGTAAAGACCTATTATTAGTCTAGGTGGTAGACATACTTTGTATACAGTATAAAGAAAGATCTATCGCGTACAACAATAGTCGTGACATATCTTAGGCTCAATTTACAATTTACACAGATAACTGATGATATAAGATCCTCGACGGTTTTCTATTGTAAGGCACAGTTACATTGCCGCGGAATGGAATGGATGAAAATTGTACATAATGAACTTTATGTCAATTGTATAATAATACGGCGAAACACGAGTCAAAATAGAGGACGCGCGTCTTCACGAGAATCCTCGCGCATTCTCGTGAATTCCTCTACTACTAAACTATTGTGGTACCTTTTTTTTTTTTTTTCGTGCGGAAATCCCTTCGGATACCCCCCCGCTGGCTAGCGGGGGCGGTTATGTTGGGCTTGAACCGACTAAAACCGCACGCTGTCTCGGGTCTACAGACGCCGGGGTGTAAGGTTGCCCATAGAGCATATCCCTCGCACCCCGACTGACCCTGGGCCATCTCCGGTTTCGAGATGGCCCCCTCGGGTTTGGGAACCACGGTGTCCCCGTCTTGCCCTGGATTGGGGGAGGGGCACTAGTCGCCCCACCGTCCCGGCCTGCTTCTGCTGGGGTGACAGGTGGCCTCACCCGCCACCCCCAGGCCTGCGCTCATGGAGGACGGAGGTCGTTAAGCGCCTATTGTGGTACCTTTTGTGGAATAAGATTAAATCATAACGCCTTTGACATAATGATGTACAATTTCCATCCATTCCATTCCGCGGCAATGTAAACTGAGCCTTAGGATAGAAAACCGTCGGGGATCTTATATCGTCAGTTGTCTTAAGATTTATACGCCGACGATTCGTTATGTCCTAGAATTGTAACTAGAAAGCACATCACACATTTTTTTGCATTAATTATATGAAAATCAAATTCTTAGTTTAAAATTATATACACACATTATGTCATTTAAAATATTTTATCTTAATAATAATATAGGTTGTTACCTGTTCATTTCTGAAATCTATTTGGATATAGAGTTATTTAGTTAGACTAACGGCTTACCACGACGCGCTTAAAACAATTCAGTTTTGGGCAGCTGCGCTGAGGGTGAGAGATGGGGTTATACACGGTGTATAGCTCCCATGTGTCACGCTGGACGCCGCTGAATTGAACTACATTGTTTTAAGCGCGTCATGGTTAGGCCCCGTTTTGTCGTACTTTTTAGGGCTCCAAGTACATTTTTTTTTCGGGCGGAAATCCCCTCGGATATCCTCGGGATCGGGGAGGGAGGTTAGAATCAAAGAATCAATTTCGTTTATTCAGTTTAGGCACATAAAGAGCAAATATGAATGTCAGTTTTACAATTGCGTTTGTTAAAAATATCAAAAACATGTAAATAAATCATTTGAAAATGATTCTTTCGCTGGTTCGGTAGTTGGATCTTCTGAGAAGAGACCAGCAAGAAACTCAGGTAGATCATCGTAATCCTTTCTTTTTTATTAATTTTTTAATATATAGTTTTGTTTTATTTATAATATATTTGTGCGAGAGCAAGAGATTAATTAGGTTGACCATGCATTTTTATCATTAAGATATTCATCTACTTATATGTTATGTCGGGGGTGAACCGACTAAAAGCCCACGCCGTATCGGGTCTTCAGACGCCGGGGTGTAAGGTTGCCCATAAGACATTTCCCTCGCACCCCGACTGACCCTGGACCATCTCCGTTTTCGAGATGAGGGAAAGATGGGGGGCTCCAAATACCCGTAACAAATGCCACAGGTGTTCGTATGGCAACCGGTACTGACATCTTAACGTGCTCTTAGAGGCACGGGTCTCTACATAATGTCTAAGACTTTCCTTGTTCCCAGGTTACATGTACACCGATTTGGCCACAATCTACGAGCGTGCCGGACGTGTCGAAGGCAGGAACGGCTCTATCACTCAGATCCCCATTCTTACTATGCCCAACGACGATATTACTCACCCTATTCCCGATTTGACTGGTTATATTACTGAGGGACAGGTAAGAAATGTTTCATTTTAAGATGGTATCTAGTACTGAGCGTCGACGAGAATGTTGCGAATTTGCCAAACGATAGTAGATTTATAAAGTGTTATGTTGTGGTACTTTTTGATTTAAAAAAATACTATTTCCAATGAAACTTACGGGCAATAAAAATATGTCATAAGATCTGGCATTGGTCGGCAATGGAATATGTCTCTGTTACAATGTTTTATGAAAATCTATTTAAATTAAGAAACGGATAGACGGCCTCTGTGGCGTAGTTACGCGTTATTATTTATAGAAAAATTACGTATTGAGATTTTAGGTTATTATGGATTTTGAAAGATTGTGATTCTAAACAGAAATATTCAAAAATATTTTGGTCGCAGTCATATTCAAAAATAATGGAACAGGAAGTTCTACAATTTAAATAAATAACTCTTGATAAGTAGAGAAATGGGTGAAATGGCCCACTCAGGTAAAGTTGATCACTCGCCCGGTCACCGGCGTCCCCGTTGGAAATAATAATAATAACTCGTATTATGTACTTCCATCCGTCGCTAAAAACAAAACTCGCACCAAACAGAGTAAGCCCTCGAAAATAATTTAGAAGTCCCGAGTCGTGAACTAAAATTTGTGACTTACCAGCGCACATGTTTCCTTCTACCTACAGTCCCGGGTCCATTAATCGGGGCGCGAAAAAGCATCTGATGAGGCCGTCATTCTGAGGGCCACCATTGTAGCTTTATTGGTGACTGGTGGTAGAAATTACTAGACACAAATTTGTCACATAATTCGGCCGGGTGGGTACCACCGTGCACGATTGCGAAAAACCCTCCATAGTAATCCAATTACGGTTTGATTGCGTTCAGGGATCAGCAAGTGCATAGCCGGGCAGGGGGATTGTGGTCGCAGCACTAGTGGGACCGGTGGGTGTCACGCGGTGCTGCGACGACAATCCTCTTTTGATAGGCAGTCAAGCTGTGTGTTACCATTGTTAACATGGTACGTGTATGTGACCCTCTTTCCTGAGACTTTGCCTTCAGCTTACCATCAGGCGAGGTGAAGTCAAATTGACGTGTCCTAAATATATATAAAAAAAAACAGTAATGGTGACACTCAATCTCGGGACTTTACCTTTAGCTTATAATCAGGTGTGGTGAAGTCATATAGACTTGACTGTTAAAAACAAAACTATTATTTTTTAAATTGTCGTACAGATCTACGTGGACCGTCAGCTACACAACAGACAGATCTACCCACCAGTCAACGTGCTGCCCTCTCTGTCACGTCTGATGAAGTCCGCCATCGGCGAGGGTATGACCCGCAAGGACCACTCCGACGTTTCTAACCAGCTGGTAAACATTGTCCCACTTTTTATCCTAACATGATATCAACAGTTTTCTGCTGTTGACTTTAGTCAAAGGTTTATGTCAACTCACATTAAAAAGAAGAGTTTATAGAATTACAAAGTTCTATTTTATAGGGTAAACGGGGGCCCCATTTCCTATCACCTATCAGGTTTAGCCTACTTGACAGAAATAATTTATATTGACACCTTAATTTCATACCTTCCTAATTTAAGATTTGACAGCATTTGTACGAAATCTATTCTATCTTCTTTTAACGAAATAAAAATAATTGAAATACATATTACATGGTAAATAATTATTGTAAAACATGTATGAAATGGTATGAGTAACACCATATTTCCAAGTCAGTTAAAATAATATATACAGAAAAAAATGTTTATTTTGCGTAGACCATTGAAACGAAACTTACAAAACTTCAATAGAAGACCGGACTAACTCAATGGTGGTTCTCAACGCGGCCCCGTCCTGAGAAGACTTCAGCAGGGAACTCAACGGGCTTTTTAGTGGCTGAGTTCCCTGCAGAAGTCTTCCCAGGACGGGGCCGCGTTGAGAACCGGTGGACCATTGAGTTAGTTTGGTCTTCAGCAGGGAACTCAATGGGCTTTTTAGTGGTGCATTTACAAACAAAATTCCATAATATAATTTTATGTTTTATTTGAGTAGCGTAGCAGAGCATGGAGTAACATGTTCTAACCAGGTTATTTGTACCACAGTACGCGTGCTACGCCATCGGCAAGGACGTGCAGGCCATGAAGGCTGTCGTGGGCGAGGAGGCGCTGACGCCCGACGATCTGCTGTACCTCGAGTTCCTCACCAAGTTCGAGAAGAACTTCATCTCGCAGGTATGTGTTATAACGCCTAAGGTGTTTGAAATTAAAACGAGATACTGCTTTTACGTCTATTTGTATTCATGTTTTTATTTGATTTTGCACATTATTCTTCTTTGAATCCTTTTTGATTAAAAGACTATTCTCTCTAAAATCTGTGTTTTTTCAAAACTTACGAAAACTTTGAAGGGGTGCGACTCTGATGCTAAAAATGCTTTTAGCTTCTTAGAATTTGAAAGCTTAGTAAAGCTATACCTAGCATACCTCTTTCCCCTTCAACGTACTCCCAATTGGATATCTAAGATAAAGAATAGAAGCAATACTCCGCAAGAATTACCATCGATGGCTCCAGCGCCCGAGACGAATATAATATATCGGAGGATTTCGAATATCTGGGACGTGTGAAGATAGCTCAGTTGGACAGAGCGTTCCGCCTGTAAGGGACTGGTCGCGGGTTCAAGTCCCGTCCTAGATGTTCTAGTCCCGTCCTAGATGTTCTAGTCCCGTCCTAGATGTTCTAGTCCCGTCCTAGATGTTCTAGTCCCGTCCTAGATGTTCTAGTCCCGTCCTAGATGTTCTAGTCCCGTCCTAGATGTTCTAGTCCCGACCTAGATGTTCACTTTTTCCGATCTAAATCTATAATAATCTCAACGTTCATAAGTGTTACTTTGTAACCTACACGAATTAATTAAATGCCGTTTATACAACGAAGAGGTTTATTCGCTCACCACAAACTAGATAACTAAATAACTAGCACACACAGTACTTTTCAACAGTTCACAGTAGTCCACAGTCGTTGCTTAGGTCGCAGGTATAATCCTCTTGAACCGCTTCGATATGATGTGTTCGCTTTCGCTTCCGAACATTAACTGACTTCGCGTCGATATCCGGGCGCCTTTTATAGCTCTTAGTTAGAGAGGGTAGAATGTTCCAGAATCATTTAGAGATAACGCACGTTAGGTAAAAGCGTTCGAGAATTACCTACAACAGTAGTAGGTACAGACGCGCCAACTTTCAAGGTGAATAACCTTGTATTCAACATTGTAGGTAAATACCTACAATCTTGCATGTAAATACCTACAATCTTGCATTAAGGAGTAGGTATACGTATTCGAGGTAGGTGCGACTTTGTGTTGGCGGTTCTAGATTGTTCTCCACTAATCAGTAGAGTACTTCGACACTAGCAATGCGTTTTAATTTCCTGAAGATTCGATGAGTAGGTTTCGAGATATCGACTCTCGTAACAATAGCTTCTCACTTCTCCTCACCTATAAACAAGTGGTATAGGTAGATGAAAAAAAAACAGATGTTTAATAACTATTAATTTGTTCCAGGGTAACTACGAAAACCGCACAGTCTTCGAGTCCTTGGACATCGGCTGGCAGCTCCTCCGTATCTTCCCCAAGGAGATGTTAAAGCGTATCCCAGCCTCCATCCTGGCCGAGTTCTACCCTCGAGACTCTCGTCACTAAGAGCCAACACCTGCTTCCCCGTGGTCCTCACTCTAACTATGACAAACCAACTGAGAATGAGATTATTTATTACATATGGTGTGCATGTGAAATAAATCGGAAACG
The DNA here is from genome assembly GCA_946251805.1 of Cybosia mesomella. Taxonomy (NCBI): domain Eukaryota; kingdom Metazoa; phylum Arthropoda; class Insecta; order Lepidoptera; family Erebidae; genus Cybosia; species Cybosia mesomella. The sequence continues at coordinate 4,580,412 of OX276413.1, forward strand.
TTCTAATCATGATATTATTATTATTAGAAATGGAGGAATGTTTCCGATACACCACAAAATGTTTACAGTAAATAGTTAGAGGTATACCACAATATCTTGTAAGATAAAATACTATTTAATAGTAAGTTGTTAATAGTTTATTATAATGTGTATTACATACATGTATTATGATCATGTTCAAAATTATATAAACATGTTTATAGCTATCGTAAGTTACAGCCATCTTTGAGTAACTACAACTGTCTGTGTGTATATAATTTTCCCAAATATATACTAGATTGAACTGAGCAATTAAATTATTATATTTTTGAATAGATGCCATTTTTTTTTCTTTTATTTTTGGTGCTTCGAAACGAAACTATAAACGTTATTTTTGTGTGCACAAATGTTGACATGTGTTCAAATTATATGTAATAATCAAAATCTGTTGTAAAGCAATGTTATATTTCCAACTACTTATGTGATATCGCTTCAACTCACAGTTTGTGATGTGACATACATTTGTGTAAATAAAGCAATAGCCCAGTAACGAAGGTGTTACATTCCAAATTGTGTCGTCCTTGTTCACTTTAAGCTGGGTTCTGTACTCATCGACAAGTGAATTAGGATACTGTTGTTTTCAATGGAAATAAAAATATAGAAAGTTAAATTCTTCTATTATTCCCTTATCCTTTTTAGGGTTCCGTTGCCAAATGGCAAAAAACGGAACCCTTATAGATTCGTCATGTCTCTCTGTCTGTCCGTCCGTATGTCACAACCACTTTTTTCCGAAACTAAAAGAACTATGCTGTTGAAACTTAGTAAGTAGATGTATCCTTTGAACCGCATTAAGATTTTCACACAAAAATAAAAATAAAAACAAATTTTGGGGGTACATAGTACATAGCACTGAAACAACATTTTTTTTTGCCTATCCCATACGTGTGTATCTATGGATAGGTCTTCAAAAATGATATTGAGGTTTCTCATATCATTTTTTTCTAACCTGAATAGTTTCTTCCAAAGTGGTAAAATGTGCCCCCCCCCCCCTGTAACTTCTAAAATAAGAGAACGATAAAATTAAAAAAAAAATGATTTACATTACCTACCATGTAAACTCCCAACGAAAATTGGTTGAACGAGATCTAGTAAGTAGTTTTTTTTAATACGTCATAAATCGTAAACCGCAATTTACCTTTCATTTAATCAACTCAAATATAAAAAATTTAAAAAGACATTATGTTACTTACTCCTACGGAACCCTTCATAGGCGAGTCCGACTCGCACTTGGCCGCTTTTTTACTGCTTATGGGCGCTGTTTTTGTTTGTGATTTTTATCAAATCCAACCACAGGTAATGTAAATTACCTATAGTTGCCGCATATTGGTAGAGGGCTATGTTCATCAGTCAATAATTGATCAGTCATTAATTATTGCAATATTGACCATTACTTTCCCACCGACCAACTAGCATACATACCTTATTTTTTTTTTTATCGTGCGGAAATCCCTTCGGATACCCCCCCGCGTGCCAGCGGGCTTGAACCGACTAAAACCGCACGCCGTCTCGGGTCTACAGACGCCGGGGTGTAAGGTTGCCCATAGAGCATATCCCTCGCACCCCGACTGACCCTGGGCCATCTCCGGTTTCGAGATGGCCCCCTCGGGCTAGCATACATACCTAGTTGTGCAGTTGCAAATGGCAATCGATCATCCTTCCTCACGGCACAAACAACTTTGCAGGTTTCTATTGAAAAATGTACTTCCTTTGTTTTTAGTGACGTTCTTTTATTTTGCCGTGGCTCATTTGTTTTATAGGTGCTAGTTTGTTTTTACTGATGCTCATTTGTTTTTACTTTTATTCCAGGTTTTTCAAACAGAAAACTACAACTGGTTGTGCTTTGGGGAAGTTTGTTCCATTGCCATTCCCGACCGCACAGCTATATAGTTGTGCATGCTAGTTGGTCGGTGGGGCAGTAGTGATATATTCAATAGATCTTGTTTCTGGATAAATAAGTAGGTAATGTCTGGCACTCTTGGCCACTTGGCTATGAAGTTAGCCACGTACATACTGAGTCGAACTATAGCGATGAATAACGTCTGTTAGTCGCCGAATAACCGTTTCCTATAATCTAGCACAGACTTCCTGGACCGGGGATGGTGGCGGACTAAGCAGTTGGTTACTTTAACGAGTCAGGAAAGCGCCAGCAAGTATCTATCTCGCACGCGCTTCTCAAAAGGGCTAGAGGAAAACGCTTGTCGTCTTTAAAAAGGCAGGGTTATCGGCAATGGTGGCCAATACCTACCGGGGGCTGGTTGGGACAGTTTTTTCGGGAAACCACTTTTCCCGGTCCCGGTCGGTCGTGTGGTTTTAGCCATAGAGTGAGATCCCACTTGCCAGAACTCACTTATTTTTAAATGTATAAGTTAAACTAGTGGAGGTATGTACCTTGAGCGTATGCATAATTGGTAGCTTGTCCCGGCGGTCATTTGTCAGTAATCTGGTGCTAAAGGTAGGTAAAAAAAGTACGCAGTTCACTTTCATTTGCAGTGCTGATTTTTACGTGTGTTAGAAAATAGTGTTAAAAATTAATTATGAGCCTTATTGCCAGCAAGATTACGTCGGCCGTAACTTTTACCAGAACCATGGAAGCTCCCAAAAAGTAAGGTTGTAAAAAAAAATTTGTTGATTATCAGCGGCACTCGTATAATGTTATAATCATAATCAACAGGTTTGATTTCTGGCGAGCCCGATTTTGATGAAAACCAAAACTGCATCGTTTAGATTTGGGAAAATCAATATTCCTAGACAGGAATCAAATCGTTAATTTTAGCAAAAAATATATTCACTCTGTATTATTACACCATTCGATAGTGTCGCTAATAAGGAACGTATTCTGGTAAGTAATAAGAATAATAATAAGGTACGGCAAACTTAGGGAAAACCTCATTTTTAACAAAATACCCTTAAAACCTGATAACTGACAAATGCTAGCTGCTATGAATACACTCAAGATGCAAACTACACTACTTTTACCCATACATTTTATCCTTGTAAAAATAAGTGGGACCGAACTGATGGTCCAACCATCAGTTCGCATCCGACGAGGCCTCGGTGAGATTGTTTTGTTGTTTGAGCAGTTTTACATTAACAATTTGAGGTTCTGGACCCTAATGAATATATAATGACCGACAAACTTCTTGACAATGTACTTTACCCCCCCCCCCGTGTGACCCCGTGACCATGGCTGCTGAAAAGCAACCGAAACGTCGGGTTCAATGTAAAATATACAATAACTTCAAATAAACCGCGATAGAATCCGTTAAAAATAGTTTTATTTCAATGTACTTTAGCTGGGTAGAAAGCGTTTTTAGGTCTCTTTGGTGGCAGTGCGGGGCGCGCCGATTTAACTAACAATAATTGTTATAGATTACATTACATTAAACCAATTACGGGGACGAGTTTTTGATTGATTAGTTCTTCTATTGGTTCTCTTTTGTGTGTCCGTATAGTGCACATGCGTGAGCTTTCCGAGCTTTGTTCAAGATATTTGCCATCACTTGTACTTAAATATTTGTTTCTATTTTATAGGTAGTTCACATACTTTCGACTGCCACACACAACTCTGAATAGACAGAAATAAAAACATGAATCATATTTTAACGTTTATTTGTATTAATTCAGAATACTATGTACATGCTTGGGTAGCCATGTAGATTACTAGCTCTGAGACACTGGAATGAAGATATCTCTACAGTTAGATACATAGACAATGTCGTGGGGTGAATAAATACTAAGTAATTATAGAATACTCCAGCTTATACCTATCCGTCGTGTATTACTTGCTAAAATTTATATAAAAAGTGATTTTTGTTTCAAGATAATGCGAAATTAATCTGGAATTTTGTAATGCAATTTGTATTATAATAAACCTATAAAAACATTAACCAGCTATTCCAGCAATGGCTTCAGAAGCGAAGTACTTGACATCAACATCAGGATCTACATTGAGTTTCTCCAAAACAGGCTTCACTTGCGGCTGAATCACAGCTGCGTCTAAAAACGGTGCCATTTTCTGCAGAGTTTTGGCAACATTGAATCTTACGTTGGCAACATTATCATCGGCCATAGACAACACAGTCGGTAGGAGCACTCTAGTCGTGATATCCTTACCACAAACTTCAGACAGAACATTGATGCAGAATAGATAAGTCATTCTATGCAGATAGTTTTGTTCGCGGGACATGGCTAGTACTTTGGGAATAACATTGGTCTCGGCCCACTGTGATCCGTACTGTTCGACTAATTTTTTTAAATTGAGAGTAGCTGCTTCTCTGATAGCGTACACGTGGTCGATCAACCAAGACATGCATAGTCCTGTCAGTTTTTCGTCGAAGAATTCCTGTCCAAGTTGCCCAGCAAGTAACGGCATATGTTCAATGATTGCAAGGCGGACACGCCATTTGGTGTCTTCAGCTAATTCGACAATAGCTGGGAGGAGAGATTGTACTAATTGTTGGATTCCTATAACTTCATTGACACACTCCAAGTTTGAAATGATGTTTAGCCTGACTTCTGGGCATTCGTCCTTCAGTTGGGTAAGGAATAAAGGCAAGAGGTGTTCGATGGTGTTTTGACGTCCGACGATTGGGCTCAGACCCATGATGACGGAGGCGAGGGCGGATTTCACGTGCTGGTTGGCATCACCTACGAGGTCCTTGATCTGGGGTAAGATCATTGTCATTATTATGTGTTCCTGGTGTGCCTTATCCAAGTTCATGCAGAAGTCCTTGACCTGGAAAAAGGTAATTATTTATATACTGAAATAAAACAATACGTTAAAATAGTTTTATTTCAATGTGTGGTATTCGCGAAACTTCCGACAATGTCATGTTTATATACTACTCTCACATTTCATCGTCATAATGACCATCCGAGCACCAATACCGGTTGCATCCAAAACTTGCCCTTTGGAGCCCAGGGGCGTCTCTCCTAATTCTCCTTTCCATAGTTTACCTGCGCCAGAGCCTCGTTCGTCAGCAAGTGTATTTTGCTTTGATCTTATGGTATGAATGTATGGTATGAGATTATTGGCGTATATTGATCACGTTACCAAAAGTCAGAGATTGGTACATCCTCGGTAGAACTAGCCCATTCCTGTTGTGAAAGTATGTGTCTTAGTAGTTAATTAATATAATAACACTTAATAAATCGTATACCATCGCCTCAGCATAGCGGCATATAATGAAATAGCAGAATAATCTGCCACGTGACCAAAACGACTAGCATCGTCGGTCAAATAGATTCGTGCCATGCAACAGTGACTGCAAATAAAAATAGAAATAAAGAAGGTAATACTTACTTTGCCAGCGGCTGCAGCTCGCACTTCAGCCTCGGGGTCCTTCAGCAAAGCTTGGAAGATCTGCGCCAGGTCCGAGCGAGCTAGTTCAGGGCCAACGGCCTGCTGGAGCTCCACGAATCTGAATGAAATAATTATATTATAGTTGTAATATATTGGAGTTCAATGGGTTTGAACAAATTATAGCTAAACTGCGTAAAATCGTCGGTAAAAATATGATGTGCTGTTGTCCGTGTGTTTTCATGTGGTGTAAGTCAATATGTCCCTGTCTCAGGAATGAGGGTCACCATTGCAGATACCTTGACGGCCTCATGAGAAGCTTTTTCACGCCCAGGTTAAAGGACCCGAGTTTGTAGGAACAAGGAAACACGTGTGTTGGTAAAGAATACCAAGTCTTTAGGCTTGACAAAGCAAAGATCAGCTGCGGGCAGTGGGATACAAGTAGTACTCACTTGTCGGCTACCATGTAGCGCACCCGCCAAGACGTGTCACCGGCGCGGCCGCGTACGGTGGGCATCACGAGCTGCTCCATGTCCTCAGGCGGCAGTAGGGCCGCCACGCAGGCACACGCCTCTGCTGCTAGCAGACGTACGGAGTCTTGTTCGTCCTGGGGGGAGAACACTCACTTTAGGACTTACATCCATATAGGATCGCTAACATTCTGACCTGGGGGCCTAGACAAAGTGATATTCTACTAGTGGAATCGCTTCGAAGCGAACCTTCAAATGTCCAAAATGTATTGGAGAGACATTATTGGTCGACATGTCACGTGTAACAAATAATGTCACTCCCATACATTTTGAACTTTTGAAGGTTCGCTTCGAAGCGATTGCACTAGTAGAATGTCACTTTGTCTACAGGCCCTGTTCTGAGGGCTTACCATGCCGTGTTAAAGCGTCAATGCTCCGGGCGAGAAAGAAGGATGGAGCTATATAGGGTCCCTCTTTCTCGCCCAGAACAAAAACGCACATACTCTTCTAAGTTCCACTTATTGAACTTGAGACATCCAGCATAGTCAATGAACTTGAGACTATAATAGCTTATTTTATACTTTCATGCTTAACCCTTAAGACTAAACTTAAGACTTAAGACGTTAGTAATATGGACAGCGAGACTGATGACTCGTAAGACTTAAGCTAATAGATAAACATAAATATTATTATTATTTTAAATATAAAAGGAAGTGAGACAGGTCTGCTATTTTACCATTATTACTGAAATCAAATTTGCATTTCAAAAGAATAATTATATGAAAACATATCCATTGTTATTAAATTTGTGTTGTCATTGTAGTAAATAATAATAGATTACTTCATACACACACACACAGAGCAAGATAAACATCCTCGGTATAGCAAAATGTTTTTTTTTTTGCTTTAGCGGTGCTGTTCTTATGTCTAGAAGCCCATGGCATTTAAATTTATTTTTACAAAAGAGCTCCTAAAGCTTGTTTCAATTTTCGCGTTTAAACGAACGAACGAACGGTCGAAATAATGTTTTTTTACTCAATTACGCCAGAACAGCTGAATGGATCTAGATAGAATTCGGAAGACATAGATAATAGTCTGAAATAGCACATAGGGAATAGGTTCCTGTAGGCTACGAGATTAGTATTTCACACAAGTGGAGCCGTTTATAGCCGTAGGTGTCCTATAATGCTAGGAATTATATATCATTAAAATTGAATAACATATTTCTACAAAAATAATAGTTTATTAGGAATACATTTGCATTTTAGTCTTTAAATTTAAAACAATCCTGGGGTTATCCTTTCGAGGGCTTCCCCGGGGTGCCCGGCAATGGACATTTGGGCAGGACACCGTGCGGTTTTAGTCGATACACGACATAACCGCCCCCGCTGGCCGGCGGGGGGGGTATCCGAAGGGATTTCAGCACGTTAAAAAAAAAATGCACCAAAACGTTTGTTAGTGTCATGACATTGCTTGTGACATCACGTCTGAGTAAGCTTTTTATTAATTAAATACTAGCTGTTGCCCGCAGCTTCACCCGCGTGGAATTATGATCCCGTTCCCGCAACCCATGGGAATCTATTCCCAGGATAAAAAGTAGCCTGTGTTAGTCCAGGCTATAATCTATCCCTGTACCAAATTTCAGCCAAATCCGTTCATCCGTTAGAGCGTGATTGTGTAACAAACATCCAAACATCTTCACAAGCTCTAACATTATAATATTAGTAGGACAAGACTTATCAGAAGTTAGTAACCAGTAAATAAGTTGGTCAGAACTCAGAAGTGACGTCATTCGCTCTGATTGGTGGAACCAAAACATGGCGGATTGCCGTATCTTGTAGTTTTAGTTTATCCCAGTAATTCTCAATCACGCTCAATATAAAAACTTTAGTAACTATACGCCTATTGGTCTAAACTTACCTTTGCCAAATTCACGAACATCGGTATCAGATCGCTCTTGACATACTCCACTTCTACCACCCTCGCGAACTCGCCAAGTTTGTAGGCGGCGGCGCGGCGGACCATGGGCGTATCATCCTGGCATAGAGAACGGAAATGTTGACGGAGTTCCGCCTTGACAGGCGCCGAGACGCGTGGGTAACATACGCTGTGGAAGATAAAAAAAAGGATATTTAAAAACAATGGTCTGTTAGGCTTTCAGTAGAAACTGAGGTGGCAATAACTACCTTAATCATCATCATCTTAGCGTAGTTCGTGGTCCAAGGCTTTCACATCGAAGCCCGAGATTAACTAACTCCTTCATTTCCTCTTAGTTTGGCATATACGGCTTTTATGGGAGTGACTGCCATCTGACAACCCAACGACCTTCCCCGAGAGGTAAGCCTGAACCGGCGCTTCGTCCGTCAATCCCCAAAAACACTCTACCTCCGCCAACCACCTCACATATAACAGGCGATATTATTGACGTGGAGTTGCCAGCCTGCCTACATTGTTTTTGTGGAAAACCACGTCACTGGGGTTAACGGTGAAGTGGATAATATAGAAATAAACTGATTAAAAGTAAAGGGTGTTGTTCCGTCTCGGGATCCTTTTGTTAGAGACCCCAGATATACCCTAAGGAAATCCCCAGTAACAACGGGCGACTGACCAACAGTCGATATAGATACCGGCAAACATCTTGAACACAAGTCGGCGTAGTGGGGTACAGTACGCGCAAGTTTTCCACGGCCGAGCAAATATAAGCGTCTACTATTGGGAGTGCAAGGTGCACAAGTCGACAGATCAATCAATGATGAGATTGAATTGGGCCCTATACCGATTTTTTTTTGTACCCATACCAAATTTCGGGAATAAGGTGTGAGTATACGTATGTACAAACTATAAAGTAGCAGTGCCCACATTATATTGCTTACAATGCCCATCTAGAAGTGGTCTAGACACCACTCCTGGTTCGCACACAATTTTTTTACAGGTAAAACCGATGACTCCTGTGAGTTCGACCCAATACTGATTCAGCAGACTAATGGAGAAAGATCTCGTGAAAAATTACAAGTGACGTAATCAATTATATCGTAATTGAAAGCGAATTATCTAGAGGTCTTTTCATGGTTGGTAAATATTGATGCTATGAGTTGTTATTATTTACTAAGCTTGAATTGACTTAATTCAATAGTTTATCAACATGTCGCAGGGGTGTTGGATAAGTACTGAATTTCCGGTCAAAATTGATGTAAGTAGTTCGGAGTGCTTCTCCTCGATCTAGGGTGTAATTTTCTTGAGGCGAGTAGTTTTTAACTACACTATTATAAAATTGTAAATCAGTTAGCTGTCTTCTAAAGATTTAGATCGGAAAAAGAGAACATCTAGGACGGGACTTGAACCCGCGACCAGTCCCTTACAGGGGGAATGCTCTGACCAACTGAGCCACCTAGACACGTCCCAGATATTCGAAATTCTCCGATACATTAATACGTCTTAAGGCGACGTTGGAGCCAGTTAGCTAGCTGTTAGCAGCTAGCTGTCTTAAAAAAATGTTATTAGATTTGGTCAGACTTAAAATCTACCGTATGTTTGATAGCAATTGGTTAAGTAGAACCGGAGTAATGACCAAAATCGATAACCGACCTTCGCGCGGGCATTAGCCAGTATAGTACATCTATATTTTAACGTGACACGTCTTCAAAATTGCGTATAAGGCAGTTTACACACGGCATCGTAGCTGTCACCGCCTGACCGCTCGGTCTTCGAATTTGGGACATGCGATCCGCCTCACCGCCGCCCACCGCGTACCGCCGCGGTGCCGTATGTAAACCTCCTGGTGTAGGGATATATGATGTCCAACCAAGGTCTTCCCTCTCCGCGCAGGCTTTCCTCTCGGGGTTTGGAGGAAGGTCAGTCGTTCTCGAAAACGCCAAGATAAGCCAAATCAAAAGAAAGAGTAGGAGAGCAGATCTCAGGACGCAAAATACAAGCTTTGGATACAATCGGGACTAATGCTGTGATCTGCTAATACACTACATATAATATATATATATTTTTTTTCTTTCTTTTTCTCATATATATGGTTCTCATGAAATATATTTGCTTTCTGAAGTACTTAATAGCTTGTTGTTTAAATATCCTTACCTGAACAGACCACAAGCAGAAGCACGAGATGTGAACCAATCACCACCAGCCAGACGTTGTACTAATGGCACGAAGTGTTGTTCCAAGGCCTGAGGGGTATGGTGAGCAGCAACGGCTCTTAGGGACGCAACAGCTTTGTCACGGACAACTGTCTCTTCTACGGTGGCCAGTGACTCCAGAGGTGGGAGCAGGCAGTGTGCAAATTCACCACCGCCAACCAAGGTAATGAAATTGCCTGTAACAAATTAATCATCATTGACACACAGAGCAATTACAGAGATGACGTGGCCTTAGTAACTCTGCACTGTGACTCTTGACATCTTCACAGTAGGCATGGCCTTAGTCATTGTATATTAGATGACAATACTTCATATCTTAGTATGTTCCTGTCACTTTTAGTGACATCTAGTGTGAGACAGTTATACTACGTAGTAACATTGACGTAGAAAGAATATTTAACCCATCTTAATCAAGCCTTCACCCCTATAAAGCGTCAGGCGTTCTTTCATAACAAAATCTATTTGCAACACCTCTCTGTCTTTGCTATTTGCATGGACCCCATGTCATGAGTTAAGGTTTGTAATTGTGAGGTCCTGGGAATAGTTCAAGGGTAGGCAGTCTTAGGTTGTATTTATCATTCAACTTAATTGAGTTCGGCCCTTTTACTCAGAGTAGATTTCACCAATGATAGGAACTGAAACCAAGTGGAACTTAACTGAAATATCACCATTTACTCAATGATGTTTTTTAATAAAGCAAGAGAGAGAGAGAGAGAGAGAGTTTAGTTGAATGGATTTTCACTGGTGAAAACTAAGTTTAGATTGAATTAAACACATTTATATTTATCGGTGAAATTCATGCTTATGCAATTTTTCTATTTTAAAATTCTCATTTAGATCTTTTCAGCATATATCTCCAACAAAATAGCTATTCACTATGTTATGTGGAACTATAAGCAAAACAGATTTCATTTTTGGGAAAACTACCCTTGTAGTATTATCAGATGAATAAATTAAATTATAAATATATTTTTATAAATACATTGTAATACCTACCCTCTTACCTTCTGGAACCCATAACCGAAACTAGTTAAGCTATGCTTACTTTGGATCTAGATAGAGTGATGTAGAAAGTTGTAGAATATTTGTTTAGGTATATATCTACATAAAAGAGTTAAATAAAATTATGTATTCCAATTCAATTCTTTTTTAGGTAAAATGTATCAGTGGAGGCCCACTGGCACACTGGTTGCCCAACACTTCTTCAGCAAGAGAGAGTGGTCCAAAATTGGAACTCACTGCCAGATGAAGTTAATTCTGGAATTTCTATACTCATTTAAAAACAGCTGGACAGAAAGTTAAGAAAAATATAAATAAAGAGACTATACTACATTTTGATCAAGCTGCTCTTTCATCATCAAATAAATAAAAAAAGGGGGGACCTGAACATTACAAGGTATCATGTAAAATTTGTTTATCAGTTTATGACCACTCATTTCTGTTTTGATAAATTTAAATACAATTCGATAGATATAATATCTTCATATTAGCAATGTACACAACATAAACGGAAGATGTGTTTTTATAACGGTTGTAGTTTGCATTTCTGACCACATTATTTTCAACTGGACAAGATTATAAGAATCTTGTCCAGTTGAAAATAATGGTAAGGTGGCAAGAAAGATTGAACAAGAAATAACTATGTTGTTTGTTCAATTAAACTTTCTAAGGATCTTGCTCTTGCAATTTGAAATGGTTCAAGAATCTACGTGTGGCTAATAAAATTGAATTCGATTCTTCAACTTACCGAGTTGTTCAGCGAGAGCGAGTAGCACTTCATCCTCATCGTAAATGGTCTCTGTTAAGAACGGGATTAACTCCGATCGGGTTCGCTCTACTCCAAGAGCTAACGCGATGGTCGACAATTTCTTGATAGAATTTAACCGAAGCTGTACATCTTCATTTTTCAACTCGTCTATCAGTACCGCAATGGGATACAATGACTCATCCGTTCCTGAGTCGCTCGCTGCCATTTTATTGTCGGCTGTTATGGTTTGTTTTTAATTTCCACGCACTAGTTGTTTCCAAATGGAATTAGTGATTTCTGAATATTGGTTACACACGATTGCTGTATTGAAATATTTTTTTTTTTTTTTTTTTCCTTCGCCCGTGTCGGGCAGGCTACGATCTTGGACCATACCGCCTCGTCTTCAGTTTTTCCTTCTTTCTTGTCCAAACGTCAATAAGGCCGCAGCCTCGTCCTTAGTAGTTTATAGTAGTAGTAGTAGTTTATATTTTAGGCCAGAGCCACGTCTTCAGTATTCAATAATTAGTCAAAATCATAATAATTTAATGTCATATCCGTGTATTCGTCTTATTCATGTTGTGAAGTAAGGTCATATCATCCGGGTCATTCATATCCTTATAATAAGTCGCCCCGAACGGTCAAATTGCCCATCCAGTGCTGTCAATAAATTTATACAGTGGTACATAAGTACTGTAATTTTCCAGCAAACCTTGAGTGTCGCGCGGGATGCTTGCTGGCGTTCTAAATATTTCCAATAAATTATCAATTAGAGGAATTCTTTGCAAGTCATATGCAGGGCATTCAAAAATTATATGATCTAGGGTCTGATCACTTCCTAAGTTACAATTGTCACAAACAGGCGATGTTATAATTTTCATTCTGGCTAAATGTGCATTGAATCTTCCATGTCCAAGTCTAAGACGATTTATAGTAGTGTAAAATATTCTGCTCTTAGGAAGAACAGATCTGGTGAACCAGGGCGCAGAACCAATGGTTTGATTTATTTTCGCATACCATTTTCCTTTAGTTCTTAGTGTTTCTTGCCAGTTCTCATGCCAAATACAGGTGTTTTGTTCACGTAATTTAGTAAGCAGGTCGGAACTTGGTATGGCAACATTTCTCGTCACTGGGCTTGGGATGTCAATGTCAGTGATAACTCTTGCAAGATGATCTGCGTTTTCGTTTCCTGCTACTCCAATGTGGGAGGGTGTCCATATTAAACTTATCATAAATCCTCTAGAACTAAGATAGGCGTATAAAGTCCGAATCTCATATAAAATATTTCCGGTGTTGGCGTCCAGTTTCGGGTGTTGTAAGGCCATGAGAACACTCATGCAGTCGGTCGCTACAAGCCAAGTTGTGTGCCCAAGATTCTTTTCTTGTATATACTGCAGAGCTGTTAAAATGGCTAGAGATTCTGCTGTAAATATAGTCATGGCTCCAGGTAACCGAACTCCATGTCCAACAGTAAGATGAGGTAGATATATGGCTAGCGAAACATTTCTATTGTTTTTGGATCCGTCAGTAAATATATGCTTGTACCCAGGGAACTCTGCAATTAACTGATAGACATCTTCTTTAGACCGTAGGTCACGTTTAATGTATATGTCCATGGGCCAGAATTTGCTGATATAATTGCCAGAGTAACACGGCCATCTGCCTTTACATTTCTCAATTTGATATTGATCATCAATACTGATTACGTTAGAAAAGTCATGAAATATATAGGGGACATTTACGGAATTAGAGGGACTGTATACTCTGTGATAAAATAACATTTTCTTTAGTAAAGGATGATTTTCAAAAGATAAAAGTTTGAGAATGTATTTGGATTTTAAAAACTGAAATCTTATATTCATAGGAGGAGTGCTACACTCAATTTGAAGTGAATTAATTGGAGTTGTCTTCATTGCACCAGTTACACATCTAAGATTGTGGTTTTGAAGGATCTCCAATTTATGAACCAATCTCTGATCAGACCCAAAGCATAAAAATCCATATTCAAAATGACTACGGACTAAAGATTTATAAAGCATCAGCAAAATTTTAGGATCAGCTGCAATTGACAGTGACTTTATGAAATTAAATGCTTTATTAGCTCTACCTAACAGATAATCAACATACTTAGTCCATGAGAGGTTGCTTGTAAAAATTATACCCAAAAACTTCACTTCATTCACTATTGGAAGAACACAATTATTGTAATAAATATTTAGGACTGTTTCGCACTCTCCAAAGACTACAACTTTAGATTTTTCTGGACTAATATCTAAGTTTAAATAATGAAAATAGTTCTTTAGCCGAGTTAAAGCTGTGTTTAGAATACTTTCAACAGAACTTATATCTGAACCTGAAGCATAGATAACCAAATCATCTGCAAACTGCAAATTTGCCACTTCAAGACCAAGTACAATGTTTAGTCTATGTATATATAGAAGATAAATCAATGGACTGAGGATGCCACCTTGACATACCCCTTTGTATGAAAAACGTGGGCCTATTAATCTTTTATTCACCTTAACATAGACTTCTCTACCATGTAAAAAGTTAAAGATCCATATTATAATTTTTTCAGGAATACCAAGGGCACGAAGTTGAACACACAAAATGTGCAGATTGATGTTGTTGAATGCACCCACTACATCAAAGAAGACACCAACAAAATGATTGTCCATTTTATTAGAATTGTATATGTCTAATTGCAAATGGGAAATGCTATCTCTAGTTGAGCAACCACGTCGAAAGCCAAATTGATTAGATGGTAATAGACTATTACTTTCTATATAAAATTCTAGCCTTTGTTTAATTAATTGTTCAAAGGTTTTTCCCATGCATGATGTTAATGCTACTGGCCTATATGATTCTGCTTTGTGTCTTACTTTGTTAGGTTTGAGAACTGGGATGAGACAATCTGTTTTCCATTCATTGGGGATGATCATTTCCTGCCAGAGTAAATTATAAACACTTAGTATGTCAGAAAGTGCCTTAATTGATACATTTTTTAACATTTTATATGGTATTCCATCAAGGCCAAAAGCTGAATCACGTCTAGATGATATTGCAGATTGTAATTCCTGAACAGAAAATGGATTAGTTAGATATGCATAATGCCCTGAAACTTTTATTTCATTAGGAATTGATTGGAATGGCCTTTCAACTGTATCTGGAGTATATTTTTTTAGAAAATCGAATACCCAAGGAGAAATAGTGTTACATGGAGGTGTAAATGATTTATTAAATCTTTTAGAAATTTGCCAAACTCTAGATAATGGAGTAGTTCTATTAAATGACTCACATAGAGAAATCCAACTTAAATATCTTTCTCTTTTTAACACTAACTTTTTAAGTGCTTGTAATTTTTTAAACTCAATATACTTTTCTAATGTGGGATTGTACTTGAATTCTTTATAGGCATTCCTAGAGTCTTCTACTGCCTTAGTACATTTCAGATTCCACCATGGTAATGGGATGCGTTTTTTACGAACATTATTTACTAACGTTGTATCAAAAGATGTAGCAGGTCTTAAAGATGTTGGTAATGATTTAACAATAGCAGAATTTAATAACTCTACTAAGTCATTGTATGACTGTAGTGGGTTATCTTGATTAATTTTAAAATCAATGAACAAACTATCAACACTCTTCTTATATATTTCCCAATCAACCAGGTTAAAATTAAAATGTTTAGGTAAATTTGAGGTTTCTGTATCATGTGGGATATTATAATTGTTAATAATTAGTACCCTTGTAATTACAGGCAAATGGTAACTACCTAAAGGATCGTCGTGAACAGACCAGTTACAAGACGATGAAATTGAAGCTGATACTACAGTTAAATCAAGTGCATTTCTTTGCCACCTATCAGAGCCTACAGTAGTCATTTCTCCATCATTTAATAAAACCAAATTACGGTCATTAATGATTTCAAGCACCTCTCGGCCGCGAATGTTCACACTGTGACATCCCCAAGCCGAATGATGTGCATTGAAATCTCCACCTACCAAGAGAGGACCAGGAATACTGCGAATTAAATTATCCAACTTATACTTAGAAAATGAAGCGTTTCCGGGACTATAAAAACTGACTAATGAAATTTCTTTATTATTGCCATATTTTAAACGAATTGCTATATTTTGTATAGAATCATCATATATAGTATCTATTTTACTAAATTGTAAACTGTTATGTATTAAAATAGCTACACCATTGTGTGTATTACCTGAATCTAATCTTACTATATTATATCCTTTAATACTTAATCTCATGTGAGGCTTGAGCCAAGTCTCACACAATAAAGCTACATGTATGTTATACTCATGTAAAAAATACGAAAAAGCATGTTTGTTACTATTGAAGCTCTGGGCATTCCACTGTACAATATTTAGCTGATCCATAAAATTAAGGTTTATTTATGTTATTCTGAATTTTTGATAACAGAACATCTTTTATGCTTTGAGTGCAAATACTCTTTTCATTATTTTTATTTTGAGAAATTAATGTTACTAAAGTCTGTATTAAAATGTTTAAAATTGGTTCTGTTTCAACTAGTGATTGTAATTGTTTAGCAGGACTGGACTTTGAAAGAGATGGAAATGACTTTTCACTGAATAAATCAGCATATGATTTTTTATTAATTTTCTTTTTGTTTTCTTCCACTTTTTGTTGTTTGACTGGGCACTGTGACGAAATAGCTACATGTTTGCCTTGACAATGGCAACATGTTGCCTCAGTTTGTGGTATTTGGCATTCTTTATAATTATGGTCCTTTGTACATATGGAACATCTTTGAGCATTCTTACAAAATTTAGCTATATGACCATACCTTAAACACTTCAGGCATTGTTTTACTGGTGGAATGTATGGACGTACTTCAAATCGCCAGCTGTTCAGGTCGACACTATCAGGTATCGCTGCACACGAGAATGTGATGGACACCGTCTTCGTAGGCTGAAAGGACACCCCTCCTCCTTCTGAAATAGTGCGACGCATGAATCTTCGGACAGAAATAATATTTTTTGTGCTAGTTATAGCGTTATAAATGTATTCGTTGCTCAGGTCAATTGGAACATGCATAATGACACCTGTATTTTCCGTAGCAGCTGCAGGAATACTGGCTTTCAATTTATAATTATCCAAAAATTTCCGATTAGTTAAGGCTGCATTGGCTAAGCCAGGACGTTCAAAAATAACACCAATTTTGTAACGGTTCATGCGTAATAATTGTTTAACGCCTTTGTTGTATTTCTTAATGCTGGATGAAAGGGACATCATGTCTCTATCTCCAATCGGGACCAAGTCGACACTTTCCAAAAACACTACATATTCGAAATTGCCTCCGTTTTCAGGATAAGACCTAATGTAGTCAGGAATCCTGAACTCCCGATACTTATCCTTCTCTACCGGTGGTACAGACTCCTCCGAAGAGCTTGAGGCTCCACCGTCGTCTTCAGAGGACACCAAGGACGAATTTTCATCTTTCTTTCTTTTTTTTGCTTTTCCTTTCTTCC
This sequence comes from Cybosia mesomella, assembly GCA_946251805.1. Lineage (NCBI taxonomy): Eukaryota > Metazoa > Arthropoda > Insecta > Lepidoptera > Erebidae > Cybosia > Cybosia mesomella. Next base: position 4,597,619 of record OX276413.1, read on the forward strand.
CCATCACAGCAAAAAAAAGGAAACTAACTTAATAAATAATAAAATAACGATTTAAAAATTTTAGGTTTTAAAAAGGCGCCCTTTCGATACGAGTTTCCCGCGCTCCTCGCTGTATTGAAATAAATTCTAGCAAAATGGCAGCTTGTGTTTTTTTAATTTTCAGTTCTTTCAATGTTGCTGTGCTATTCAGGGTTGCCAACCATAGATTTTTTTCCTCGTAGAAAGCAGCTACAAATCTCATACTTTGACTTTCAAACCTCGTACATTCAATAAGCCAAATAAAAAAGAATATTTATTATTTATGGGAGTAATAAAAAAGAATAAAACGTCATTTGCTTTGTTTGTAAAGGGTTTGGATTTGGATTGAAATTCATTTTTGACTAAAATTCTGTGTACCTTCAAAGGAACATAATAATATTCAATAGTCTATTTTTTCTTTGAATTGTCTTATTGTAAAAATGATAATTAGCTATACCTACTTAAGCATTACAGCATGAACAGAAAAAAGATGACAATTCAATTCAATTCTTGATTATGGCCTTGTGGAGCAAACACCACAATTTTGCCAGTGTCGAGTAAGATGACAATATCATTTTCTTCTTCTTCTTCTTTTAGTTAATGGCTTCTGCAGAATCACCGCAATTTCGCCAATGTCAAGTAAATTAAAGTAAATGTTTATAAAATTATATTAATCTAAGCATTTCAAATTAACGGCAACGTCGTACGGTTTTCTCAAAGAGTATCAAAATATAATAAATGTTTATAAAATTATTAATGGCGAAGACGCCAATGTCAAGTCCGTCTATCTCATTTATCTATCTCCGAATCAAATAATATCATTTTAAGCAATTATATTTTATTGTAGTCATCTGTGTCATATAATTTTTTTTTTCCATTTATTTGGGCTTTGGCACAGCATATAAATTAATATAACACAGACGACTAAAATATAATTGAGCTGAGAGTGAGACGAAGTCGAACGAAAAGCTCTCCTCCTAAACTAATCGACCAATTTTGACCATACTTGGCATGTAAATACAAGTTGATACCCAGAAGGTTTAGAAAACTTAATAACTTACCTAATAAAATTATAATATATCCCCTCCTTGCGCTGCTATCATCACTGTTCCGTTAAGGGGCGCTGGTAGTACGGAACAATAATAATTTTTCAATATAATTTACTTTCTTTTGATAGCTTGATAGCCTAACATCATCATGACTTAATATACCTACATTAATAAATCATAATTGAAACAACGGTACATATCTTGGCTTCATATAAAAAAGCTTCTAAAACTCTAACCATTTCGGTAATTTTTTTTAATACTTAGAGATTGTTTTAGAGAATTTATATCATAGTGTTGTTACCTACGATCTTTGACTCATGTCATGGCACATAAATTGTTTTCATCGCTTTGGATTCATACATTATTTGGCATTGTCCTGAACCACATAAGCAGCGTAGATCAGGCGGGGCCGAACTAAGGCTGATAACCTTACTGCGTAACTGCATACGTTCATAAAATTGTAGAATAGGTATACTGTTTCCGGGCTGTTTGGCCGTGGTCCATCGGAAACTTGGAATACAAGTTTCCGATGGACCACGGCCAAACAGCCCGGAAGCAGTATATTCTACATGCAACGCCGGCCGTGAAAGCCTTAAGATTTATGTTCATAAAATTGATTGAGAAAGGTCAGAATTAAACATTTTATTATCCAAAATAAGAGGTAGGTCACTGAAATTAGAATAGAAAAGAGTAGAATTGTTTAGTTATTTTTTTATTTAATTTTAAACAATATTATTCTTTTCTACTAACAAATTAATATTAGCATTGTATCCAACGCTGTCTTAAAACTGACAAACAATACGTCAAAATTGTTATATTTCTTACTCGTTACCACAAAGTACTTTTAATATACGGAAACTCGTTACCATGGCGACGAATGACGACTGACTTGAAAATTTGCTTCAATGCCATATCTATGTTTATGTGAGTGTGTATACGTACAGGGCAAATAAAAGGATAGTGCATATTAATAAGTGACTAGAAAGTGAAAGTGACTAGAAAAAATAGAGATAAACCGTATTTAACCCTAAAAAACTCACCCCCACTTCCCGATCTCAGATCGCCCGTAAATTATTTTCCTTTCGCGGTGCGATAGCCCGGTGGCGTACGTAACGGACTGCTGAGACGAGGTCTCGAGTTCGATCCCCAGTCACCCCGGGCACACACCTCTGACTTTTCGTAGTTATGTGTGCATTTATAAATGTTAATTATCGCTCGCTTAATAATGTGCCCGGTAGATGGCAATAGGCTCGCCCCCTATTACATTGGGGCCTCAACATAACTGGCGAATCGTGGGTGTGTAATACACCTCTGCCTACCCCTTCGGGGATACAGGCGTGAAGTTATGTTATGTTATGTTCATTTTTATTATATTCTCTTCCTTGTCCATTGAGTTTCATCCTACTATAATTTTTCTTTGTTTCTTAAATTATCGATCCTAGTCTAATGTTAACGAAGCAAAAGAAAAAATTGTAAATAGATAATAGATAATACCGAACACATCAAGTTATAATTGAGCGCAGCTCTGAAAGAGTGAAGCTCTCTCTTAGACGGCTCATGTATTTCGGTTGTTCGCTAACTTCTCTTAAACCACTCAACCGATTTTTTGTTTTCGTTCCGGCAGTAGTGGGCACTTTCACCTAAATAGATACTCGTTTCTAGTTTTTACTTATGGCTTTTCAAACACACGTCAGTCATATTCTCTTTCAGTGTGACATTGTTTTTTTTCTTTCTAATGAGTAGTATCATTTATTAAGGGATAATAATTGTATTTTGATATTTTTATAATGTTTTATAATTAAATATTAATATTTAGGTGGTACGCTATGACAAAAGAAGACGATCTAAATACATCTCTAGCTCACATAGTACTATGTTGCGTCGCTGGGAAGGGAATCAGCCGAGCATCCGGGAAGAGCTTCACTCATCCCGGAATGCATGCAAATTTTTTTGTACACGGCATCCTGGGATTTTTACATTACCAGAGTTAGTATTGAATTTGTTTCTTACATGAGGACTTAATTTCATTCATCCATCTCGATAAATGGTACACTTTACGGCCAGACATTGCTAGGCATTGCTCTACCGTAGATCAATGTCTGCTAGGGTCTGCTACGGTCTTTTAGAGCGTTCTCTTTATCGTACATCGGATTGGCAGTTTGATACCATTATAAAGTAGTAAAATCTGGTTGTAATATTAAAATTATATTAAAATAATATTAATATTAAAACTAAATTTCGGTCTACTACTAAAAGAATAACAACCCTCTTAGCCACGCAACTTGACAAACGGTACGTACTCGCGGTGCCCGGGCACCGGTTCGGTGTCAGCTGGGATGTAGACATTGTATCTTCGAATTAAAAGCCGGCTATTGTACTATTCTGATATAATAACGCTTTTTGTATCTGGCGTCGTTGGTAATCAAAACGCTAATAAAATAACCATACTTTTGTTTCAGGTGGCACGTTCAATAACGATTTTACAGCGCTTTACAATATCAGCTTGAAAGCGACCAAGTATCTGGCTCTACCATGCCTGATGGCAGACTTATATTCCGGCGACCAAATGCTCTGCACTGCCCATTTGCTCTCCGGCGTACTTCCTTTCGTCTTGGCAATAACCAACAACGACAACCCACATTTAGGACACACGATGATTGCATGCAATGTTGTCTCACTCTGCTATTACTCCCAGCAAAAAAATAACGAGTGGGGATGGTACACGGCTGGGGCTGCAATATTGGCGTACTTTGTCACAACTCAGGTGAAAAAAAGTATAATTTATCCTTTGTCTTTGGCCCTAATGGAATACTGCGCGTATAGGTTGTTTCACCACTCGTTCGACTCATCGATGGGACCAGGGCGTTGAAGTGAATTAAACTGATATAAGTCAACCTCTCTATTTATTTAACAAAAATGTGTGGTTCATAAGGTACGTGGTTCGAACAGAGGCAAATTAGTAGTCTTGTCCCCGCACCCCGTAGCACAGCACTCTAGACTCGGATCTCTCGAGGCTTTTTGATCAATGGAAAGGAGTAGTTTTGGTCACGTGACAGATTTTTCTGCGATTTCATTGGTTGAAGATACTTGAGAGGCACGAATTCTTTAGGCACGATTGGTCCAATTCGCGGTTGATCTATTTCACCCTTTTCGCGATGGGCCCAATTCGCATTTGGGACCAATGGACCAATTCACGATTAGTCTAATATTAAATGAAATGCTGGCTCGGTATTTAAAATACCCGGATTGAAAAATCAAGGGCATTGATACTTGTGCTCCTATTTTCTTCGTAAAGTATCACAAAAAACCTCAACTCGAAGGGTATGGGAGAGGTCTTAAAGAAGTCCCTTCCTCTAAATAGTCGAACTGGGTAGTCAACATGGATTCCATTTTATATTTATTTATTTTTTTCGAATACACAGAGTATTAAAGTATTTTGAAGAACAGATAGAATAGAGCTACGCAAAATTTTAATAACTATAATATTGCATAGGTACTGATCGCAAGTGAGTACACGGTATAATACTGTCAGGTTTAAAAAATCTAACTATCTGTAAATAACTGTAATTAAAACCGACAAATAGGGCTGGGCTAGTTGAGGGGCCGTGTTATTTTCTATTTGCTAAAGCGATGGTCTATCGCCAGATACGCTATAATCAGAAGATATTTTATCCATTGGGCCTGGCACTCATGGAATTCTGCGCGATCAAGATACCACAAGTCTCCTTCAATCCCGTAGTTTCTTTATCACCATAACAAGACGACAGTGATCTGAATTACAATAAATAGTTATATTTTTTGTTTACGATTTTTATTGGTTTTGAAGAGTTTATGAAAGTTACAGGCCATTGAAAACCCTCTGACGCCTTTTTTTCTTTCTACGGAAAAAGCAAGGTAAAAAAAAGCCAAGAGAAATGCGGAGTACCCTCCCGCTGGCCTGCGGTAGTGATTGTCGGAGTCGAGCCGACTAAAACCGCACGCTGTTAGGGTCTTCAGACACCGGGGTGTAAGGTTACGGATAAGGCATTTCCTTTGCACCCTGGCTGACCCAGGGCCATCTCCGGTTTCGAGATGGCCCCCCTCGGGTTTGGAAACCACCGCGCAAAGCTTCACCGCCTCGGCCTACTTCTGCTAGGGTGACCGGCGGCTCCTGACCTGATTCTCTCCCGGACCCGCTTCTGAATACCCTGACCCTCGACTTTAACAAAACATCGTGTCGTTTTTCCTACTTCTACTTTCTTTCCTAAACTTGCTATCCAATTGGGGCAAAGCCAATTACATTCTTACATTTTCATTTGTCATTACATTACATTATAAATATTACATTCCGCAAAAAAATATAAAAATAAAATAAATAAACCGTGGTAAAGCTAATGCGTGTTGCTAGAATGATTACCTACATTTGTGTAAATTGTGTATATCTGTGTATCCCTATGCGTCCTCATAACTACCTGCTAAATGGATGAACAGTTTTTCATGAACTATATTTATATTTTTCATCATAATTTTCTGAAATTGTTAATCAAAATCTAATTGGGATCGGCTTTTTTAAACAAAATGTACATTCTGTTTAATATTTGATCAAATAAAAGCTTTCCAATGTCACGTAGCAACAGGAAAAACCTATTCCTTTGTTCGAAGCACATAAGGGGAGTAACCAACCATGGTGGAAGCTGAAAGGATCGCTAATGCACGGTGCTCTGCTCTGTTGTGAAGCACCCGCTGAGACAATCGAGTTAGTGTACGTATACCATATAGGTACTTTACGATTACGTAACAGTTCCTAGCCGACTTAAAAAAATGAAAGGTTCTTTGATCATCTACGTACCTTTTTTTAATTTTTTTTACAACATTACCGAATTACTTAAGTTGTCAAACCAGTTGGTCCTCAAGGAATGTTTTTTTCTCGAGCCTAACTACAAATCTTCTACAAATAATACCACACTGTCAAATATTTGGATGTGTTCATCCAAAAAGTGTTCGATATGGAAATTATAACAAATTATAATAATTAGAACATTCTCGACGGATTCCATTATGCAATCATTGACATACATGCAATTTTTTTTTCTAAGGAATATTAGTAACTGAAATTACTAATATTCCCCCTAACCCCACCAGCTAAGCTAAATTGCTTGTGTTAGGAGTGGGTTCACGACGGTAGTGTAATGGCCAGGATTCGAACCCGGGACCTCTCGATCGTAGGGTTGATTCCTTAACCACTGAGCTACCGACGCTTTATTGTATTTGTGATTTCAACTGCGAATTGTTCATCACAAAATTAAATTTTTACCGTTTGCTCGGTTGCTCGTGGTGAGGCTTCTGACATCTCGCTTTCACAAAGCACGTGAGGGCTTACCATGAACTGTTAAAACTCAGTCGTTCGAGTGAGAAAAAGTAACTGAGCTAAACACTCTATATAGCTCTATCTTGCTTTCCCACTCAAACGTCTCACGTTTTAACACGTCATGGTAAGCCCCTGAGCATTGCAATTGCAATATTTTGTTAAGCTGCTTATTTAGTTCTCCATTCCATTTTTCCTTAAATTAGTATAAATGATTTCTAAGAGTAACATGAACATGTGCAACTATTCCCTGGGCCATTACGGTAATAGATACGTTAGTTGGGGGAAAACATTGAAGATTGTGTGGTAACAAATAAACTTACCAAATGTCCGTGTTATGATTGATACATGTGTATGTTTGTGTTAGGAGCTTATAGTAGTTATAGTTGCATATTACACGTAGATACATTTTCCTCGTAGATACACTTTTGAAAAATACCAGCTTTCGTTTCCGTTATATACCTTTTTTTTTTGTGTGGAAATCCCTTCGGATACCCCCCGCCGGCCAGCGGGCTTATGTCGGGCTTGAACCGACTAAAACCGCACGCCGTCTCGGGTCTTCAGACGCTGGAGTGTAAGGTTGCCCATAGAGCATATCCCTCGCACCCCGACTGACCCTGGGCCATCTCCGGTTTCGAGATGGCCCCCTCGGGTTTGGGAACCACGGTGTCCCCGTCTTGCCCCGGTTGGGGGGAGGGGCGCTAGTCGCCCCACCGTCCCGGCCTGCTTCTGCTGGGGTGACAGGCGGCCTCACCTGCCACCCCCAGGCCTGCGCTCATGGAGGACGGAGGTCGTTAAGCGACCTCCGGCGCCTAAGTCGCCTGCGAGGCGCGGCGAGCATGTTGCGGGCTAGGCGGGCCGGGAGAGTTCTAAATCTCTCCCGGGCGCGCTCCGCCCTCTCCTTCCCGAGCATTACATGCTCGCAGAAGGAGGTGGCGGCGGCCCACGCATTCACGCTCCGCACCATTGCTGCAATCATGCTGCCGAGCGAGAGTACTCCCACCCCGATGGCTGTCACGAGGTCACGCCTCGGCGCCTCCTACGCCGGGCAGTCTGCCAGCGTGTGCAGCCCTGAGTCCTCGCTCGCGTCGCAGTTATGACACTCAGGCGTTGGCTCCTTCCTGATCCGATGCAGGTGGTCCCCGAAGCTCCCCTTACCGGGGATCACCTACGTCAGTCGGTACGAGAGGCTTCGGTGTCGCCTCTCTAGCCAATCCTCCATGATGGGCCTTACTGCCGCTATTGCGGCGTGCCCTGCGCTTGGTCGCCCAAGTCGTTCCTTCCACTCCACCACGATGGCCTGGCGGAGCTGGGACTGCACGGCCTCGATTTCTCGAGGCTCGGGGTTCCGTCCCTGCTCCCGCGCCTCCTTTCACCACTGGTACAGTTGCGAAAGGGCTCTCGCCTCCAGGTCCCATGGCGGAGTTCCGGCAAGGAGACTCGCCGCCTCGAAGGAGATCGTGCGGTTCCCGCGGATGACCCTGATGGCCATCACCCGCTACAGAGCGCGCAGCATACCTACACTTCCGGCCTTCAGGGCCTCCACCCATATTGGGCACCCATACAGGGCCATGGACCGCACGATCCCCGCGTAGAGTCTCCTGCAGGAGTCATCGGGCCCCCTCATGTTGGGCAGCAGCTGCGCCAGAGCGAGAGCTGTGCCCTTCAGTTTGGGGGCCAGACTTCGGATGTGCTTTTCGAAGTCCCATCGGTCGTCGAGCACGAGCCCCAAATATTTCATTTGGGTATTGATGCTGATGCGATTTCCTCCCACGATGAGACTGAATCCCTCGGGTGGCTTGCTCCGAGGCCCATGAAAGAACAGGGCCTTGGTTTTATGCAGAGCCACCTCGAGACCCAGCCGCCGGATCTGCTCAACGATTTGGGCAACCGCGGTCGTGGCCTTTAGGGTCGCTTCGCGGTACGTCGCCCCGCAAGCTGTCACGAGCGTGTCGTCCGTGGCCCCAGGACCGATCACCGCACGACATCTTATGCCGACCGAGACCGGTCACGGTTGGGTAGATGACGACTCTCTCCGTCAAATACGCCCCGACTATACGGCGGAGGTAGAGAGGCACTTCATGATACACGAGCGCCTCCCTAATGCAACTCCAGGGCAAGGTGTTGAACGCGTTGGCGATGTCCAGGGACACCGCCAACATCACCTCACCCCGGGCTACTGCATCCTCCGCCAGAGACTTCACGTGCCTGATGGCCTCCACGGTGGAGCGCCTCTGGCGGAAGCCATATTGGCCATCCGCCAGGTCCGGTTCTGAGTTTCTGAATAGTGGGTTGAGTCAACTAATAAAAGAAGCTGACAGTGGGCAACTGAACCCCCGGGCTGAGTTGCTATAGGTAACCCTATCGCCTCTTACACTTTTTGGTACCTAGGTACATATACGTCCTCGTGGCAGCCATCGGGGTGGGAGTCCTCTCGCTCGGCAGCATGATTGCGGCAATGGTGCGGAGCGCGAGCGCGTGGGCCGCCGCCGCCTCCTTCTGCGAGCATGTAATGCTCGCGAAGGAGGTGGCGGAGCGCGCCCGGGAGAGACTTAGAACTCTCCCGGTCCGCCGAGCCCGCAACTTGCTCGCCGCGCGTCGCAGGCAACTCAGGCGCCGGAGGTCGCTTAACGACCTCCGTCCTCCATGAGCGCAGGCCTGGGGGTGGCGGGTGAGGCCACCTGTCACCCCAGCAGAAGCAGGCCGGGACGGTGGGGCGACTAGCGCCCCTCCCCCAAACCGGGGCAAGACGGGGACACCGTGGTTCCCAAACCCGAGGGGGCCATCTCGAAACCGGAGATGGCCCAGGGTCAGTCGGGGTGCGAGGGATATGCTCTATGGGCAACCTTACACCCCGGCGTCTGTAGACCCGAGACGGCGTGCGGTTTTAGTCGGTTCAAGCCCGACATAACCGCCCCCGCTGGCACGCGGGCGGGTATCCGAAGGGATTTCCGCACGATAAAAAAAAAAAAAAAAAAAAGGTACATATACGTACAGGGGTGCTTGGTTGGGGACCTCCACGCGGTGCACCCTGGGCAACGGGGACGGCAGCGCCTCTCTCCTAGGGTGGGAGAGACGCTGCCGCCTACGGCCAACTCCGATCGAGGCGAGGACGGCCCTGTTGAGAGCTGTTCGGAAGCTTTCCACGTGTCCCTCTGATTAGCAGAGGGCACAGTAGAGAGCAAGTAAGGAGGCCATCTCGAAACCGGAGATGGCCCAGGGTCAGTCGGGGTGCGAGGGATATGCTCTATGGGTAACCTTACACCCCGGCGTCTTAAGACCCGAGACGACGTGCGGTTTTAGTCGGTGCAAGCCCGACATAACCGCCCCCGCTGGAGACCCCCCGCTCTCCAGCGGGGCCGGTATCCGAAGGGATTTCCGCACGAAAAAAAAAAAAAAAAAAAAAGGTACATATACGTACAAAAAATTTGTATTTCTTTTTAACCAGAGTTACATTCTCATCATCAAATACCTTTTTTTTTTTTTTTTTTTTTTTTTTATTGGGGTGTGTGTTGGGTAACCTCCTCGAGTGTCGCTCCGATTCCGATCCCGCTGCAGTCCGGGGGGAACGGAATCATCATCAAATACCTAATAAGATTTTGAATTGCTTATGTAGTAAATGATCGACCTATTTTATGTTTAGGACACGACAATTTGACTTCACCTCGCCTGATGGTAAGCTGAAGGTAAAGTCTCAGGAAAGAGGGTCACCATTACATACACGTACCATGTTAACAATGGTGGCACTCAGCTTGACGGCCTCATCAGAAGAGGATTGTCGTCGCAGCACCGCGTGATACCCACCGGTCCCACTAGTGCTGCGACCACAACAGGGGGATTGTGGTCGCAGCACTAGTGGGACCGGTTATGCACTTGCTGACCCCTGAACGCAATCAAACCGAAGTTGAATTACTATGGAGGGTTTTTCGCAATCGTGCACGGTGGTACCCACCCGGTCGAATTTTGTGACAAATTTGTGTCATCAAATTTCTACCACCAGTCATTAGGTACATGAAAGTCTTGTGATAAGATGTTAATTAGGAACACAGACAATAAGGCTACAATTACACTATATTGTACGAAACCCAAATAAACAAATATTCCACGTTCCAATTCATAAGTGTGTTATGTTCTCATCTCATGATTATGTACAACACGTACGAAAGTGTTTAATTGCGTGTCTGTTTCAATTTATTTTACGCAGTTCGTAGGGTTACTCCCTTAATCCATGACACGGTGCTCCACACTCTAATGACTAAATAAATGGCTACAAAAGGGCCTTCATACAGTTCATACAATCAGTAGGACCGCACGCGAATGTCGTCGCGTATTTTCATTCTACAAGGTCAGAACGCAAGGGTGTGAAACTAATCGCATAGGTGTGTGTCTCGCGTATATGTGAAACCAATCTATACAAGAGCAGTACGCAAATACTGGTATACTTCGTAGTGACCAAATTAACAAGCTTTTTCCAAAGTATACAGCGCCAATACGCATATACGGACTAATCGTGTACAGATTGTAATAGGCGCAGGGGCGAGCTACCTGAGCCTGTCTTCTAAATAGCTGTAAGGCATATGAAGGCGAGAATTTTGGTCATCCGGAAAGGGCCAGGGCCTGTAGACAAAGTGAAATTCCTCTTGTGGAAGACTTGTCGCCTCGGAGAGTACCTTCAAAAGTCCGAAATGTATGGGAGTTACATTATTTGTTACATGTGACGTGTCGACAAATACTTTCGCTTCCATGCATTTCGGACTTTTGAAGGTTTGCTTCGAATAATGTTACTTTGTCAAGGCACTCAAGGGGCCTAGAAAAAATGACATTCTACTAGTAGAATCACTTCGAACCTTGGGGCCAAGACAAAGTGACATTCTACTAGTGGAATCGCTTTGAAGCGAACCTTCAGAAGTGCGAAATGTATGGGAGTGACATAATTTGTCGACTTGTCAAGTGTAACAAATAATGTCAGTCCCATACATTCCGGACTTTTGATGGTTCGCTTCGAAGCGATTCCACTAGTAGAATGTAATTTTGTCTACAGGCCCTTCAAACTAACCTTCTTCTTCTTCTTTTAGTTAATGGCTTCTGCAGAATCACCGCAATTTCGCCAATGTCAAGTAAAATATAGTAAATGTTTATAAAATTATATGAATCTAAGCATTTCAAATTAACGGCAACGTCGTACGGTTTTCTCAAAGAGTATCAAAATATAATAAATGTTTATAAAATTATTAATGGCGAAGACGCCAATGTCAAGTCCGTCTATACAGTCGAGAGTCAAAAGTCAAAGACATTCTACTACTGGAATCGCTTCGAAGCGAACCTTCAGAAGTACGAAATGTATGGGAGTGACATAATTTGTCGACTTGTCAAGTGTAACAAATAATGTCAGTCCCATACATTCCGGACTTTTGATGGTTCGCTTCGAAGCGATTCCACTAGTAGAATGTAATTTTGTCTACAGGCCCTTCAAACTAACCTTATTACACGTGATATGTCGACTAAACTAGCGGCACGCTATGATGGCGGTTTTGACGTTTGTCCGCTCATGAAGTCCCGTAAAAATAAATACTAAGTTTGAAGGAGTAAATTTCTGTTCTTTATTGTGAATAGTGAGGTGCAGTGCACTAATTTACGACACAACATGGCATTTATGTTTCTCGAAATTCAAAATTTAAAAAAAGAATTAAATATCCAGAAACCATAGATGTGACTCGCATTTGATTTGATTTTTAGGGATTTTCTTTAGAATTTTTTTTCTAAAGAAATTTTTCTAAAGGATTTTCTTTCTTCCCTATTGCTAAGGAGTTGTCGTCGACATCGTCGTCGTTGCCAATTTTCTGTCACGGTTTTGAGTATGAAGGAGATGAGCTATCGAGTTGCTGTTTTCGGTAATAGATTCGTGCTGGGGTGAACCATTGCAAGATTAAAAAAAAATCGCAAAAAATCGCAAAAAAAAAACGCAAAATCGAAAATCCCTTGTATTCGGCTGAGCTCGTCTCAGGAATTCAACTTGTTTTTTTCATTTCACGTCACATTTCACGTCACTATTTTAACGTGTCAAAACGGCCATCATAGCGTGCCGCTAGTATAATGTCACTCCCATTCATTTCGAACTTTTCCACTGAAGTTTTGTCTAGGCCACTGATAGTCTTCCCCCTAGAATGGGGCTGGTCTGGTCACGGATCAAATCCCTTCCTGGATGCTAACTTTTCCTAAAAATTTGAGTTTTCCGATTCAATTTTTTAGGAAAAGTTAGCATATTCATTCAGCATATGCTTCAAAATTTCATTCATATGTTGAGATTTATTTTGACCAATGACATCACCGGTGGTATCAAGGGTATTTTTGAATCCTCATGGTCATCGGTGTTGTCAAAGCTGCTTGTGTAGCAACGGCCACACTTCGCAGCCATGTAAAAGGACAGGCTTGATCATGGTTTTATAAACTGCCCCTTTAACCTAACCGGCATTTTGGGGTCACAAATGACACCACCACTATCTTTGACAATACCGGTGGTGTCATGGGGTTTGAATAATATCTTTGACACCACCGGTGATATCATGGGGATAGAAAAATACCCTTGACATCACCGGTTCGGTGGTATCACAGGTCCGTAGCGGCGACGCGGACGGCTAGTCCAAATCCTCAGCCTGTACGGTTTTCAGATCTTGAAACGAAAAGACATCGGTCAATCAGGACAACGCACGCGTGATCTGATTGTCCGATGTCGCAGTTGTGTTTTTTTTTATGTCTTAAACTTCATCGAGCCGGCCAATTGAAGTGAAGCATAATATTCGTTAAATGGCGCGAACAATAGTCTTTAAAAAAATAATGTTTGGCTAACCTACTTTTAGACGCAGGATTAAAGTTAATACTTTGATGGGACATAAACCATGTCGATTGTCGAGGGTCCTTTATGAGTGTGAGATTAACGACAGATATTACAACCATTTCGGCATATTATACAGAATATAAACGGTCATTGTTTTCAATTGTGCGTAATGGAAAGCTTTTGTGGGTTTACATACGTACCAAGGTGTAGTGTATTTACTTTGAGAATGTAATGTATGGGACTCGTTAAAACTAAGCAAGTAAGCCCCAATTCTAAGGATTTAATCATCATCCGAAGCTTACACTTTGGAGCCCAGGCTCTGCTCTACTAAGCTTTCTCCAACTGATGTCGCTTATCTTGACTTTGACGGGAGCGACTGCTGTCTGACCCCTGACCCCGAGAAAACTGCGCCAGAGCCACATCCTTTAATCTACCGAAGAGCCTACTCGCAGGTGAGGTTGATTTGTGCTCCGAAGATCTCAGTGGGAGCACCATACACCTTGTTATTTGCGTTACCAACAATTTGGTAACAAGAGTTATCTTGTTACCAATATAAAAAAATATATTTAAAAAAAATATTCTACGATGTGCTACACAGCGCTTTCTAGACCTAAGTAAGCATAGTTTAACTAGCTTGTGTCATGGGTTCCAGAATGCGGATAAACATACTTGTCCAGGCTTCGTACAGTTTTGAATAAAACAAATCTTGCTTACTATGATATTATAATCAACGATTAATATGTACTTGGTAATTACAATAATTTTTCCGTGCATGTGTCGCGAGCTAACAATCTAATTCTCAAAAGTAATGCGGACGGCGCGGGCGGCAGCGCGGTTCCCCCTCTCTTGCCTCGCCCCTCCGTCGCCATAGTGGCGTGAACACGCTCCGCGGCGTTGAAAGGCTCTCTTTCAACAGCATGACGAACTCTCGGACGATGCCTTTAGTACCTTCTGTTGCCATCCACGTTTAGTGCTGCTGGAGGCCAGCAGCGGTGTCATCAAGTGCGGGTATGCGAACCATCTTATTTACGGCTCTTCTTATTGTGCCCTTGTTCGTGAGCACATCAGCTACTCTGCTTATTCCATCCGTTCCCGTGTGAAGACGACTGACCCTTGCCAATCTCCATTGAAGTGGTGGTAAGACATCTTCTTTTAATATAACCAAGTCTCCGATGCGAAGCTCTCGTTGTGTAGTCCGCCATTTTGTTCGCTGCTGAAGCTCCGCTACGAACTCTCGGCGCCAACGGTCCCAGAAATGCTGCCTCAATTGCTCGATACGCTGATATCTAGTGGGGTGCTTCACAGAAATCGGTGGTGACTGCAGCGATGTCAGCGGTCGCCCAATTAGGAAGTGCCCTGGAGTCTGTGGAGATGGATCATTGGGGTCCGACGAAAGAGGAGCCAGAGGACGGGAATTAAGAATTGCCTCAATTTGCGAAAACAACGTGGCTAACTCCTCAAACGTCAGTGAAGCATTGCCAGCAACCCGTTTTAGGTGATACTTAGCTGATTTAACTCCAGCCTCCCATATACCTCCAAAATGAGGTGAATATGCGGGGCTGAATACAAATTTAATACCCTCGTCGTTAGAGAATTGAGTTACAGACTGACGGCTAGACCTTAGAAGCTTATTCAATTCATTATTAGCACCTCTGAAATATGTGCCATTATCACAGTAAATGATAGCAGGCTTGCCCCTTCTAGAAATGAATCTTCGCAGTGATAAAATAAAGGCTTCGGTGCTTAGGTCACTGACAAGCTCAAGATGTAGGGCTTTAGTTGAGAGGCATACAAATAAACACAAATAGCTCTTAGAGATTCGATTACCTTTACCTTTACGGCTTGATATCATAAAAGGTCCGGCCATATCTACCCCACACGAACAGAAAGGGAAGGTAGGATTGGTCCTATCGTGAGGTAAGTTACCCATCAAGGGCTGCAGAGTCTTTCCTCGAAAACGTGTACAAATCAAACAGTGCTTTGAAATACTACGCGCCAGATACCTACCTCCGATTGGCTAAAATTGCTCTCGTATTGCAGCCAAAAGAAGTTGAGGACCTGCATGGAATAATCGCAGATGCTCGTGACTCATAACCAGTCTAGTAAAATAATGTTTTGCATCCAACAGCATTGGGTGCTTCTTATCGTAATTAAATGAAGAGTTTTCTATCCTTCCTCCTACTCTGAGAATACCCTTACAATCTATAAAGGGAGAAAGAGACATTAATTTTGAGTTGCGCCTTAAAGGCTCATTATTATTGAGTAATTCAAGTTCATCCGTAAATGACTGAAATTGACTGCATTTTACTAAAACATGCAGAGAATTATTTAATTCGTCGTTATTTAACGACCCTGGTAACTTTGAATTTTTTGGTTTGCAATTATTAATGAAACGCAAAACATAACTGAACACTCTCTTTAATTTATTGAAACTAGAGTACCTACTTTTCAAATTCAACTAAATTATTGTTAGCCACTCCCAAATTGCATTTTACTGCAGTATTTAAGGTTTTAGGTGCTTTCATTTCAGGTAAATTTTGCGGCATTGGTGTGCGTATTTGATTTGGCCATTCGGAACTACCCGCTTTGAGGAAGGTAGGCCCTTCCCACCAGAGAAGGGAAGAACGCAATAATATTGGGTCGACTCCTCTTGAAGCCATATCCGCGGGATTTTCCTGAGTAGGGACGTGATTAAAAGCGAAATCAAAAGTCAACTCATTTATCTCATTAACCCGATTGCACACAAAAGTTTTCAGGTCCTTTGATTGAGCTTTAATCCAACCCAAAACAACTGTTGAATCAGTCCAGATGTATTTTTGTGATATATTACATCTTAGTGCTTGTACAACTTTCGTAGCTAAACGTGCCCCCAGCAAAGCACCACATAATTCCAAGCGCGGTATCGTCAAAGTTTTAATAGGAGCTACTCGCGCCTTTGCGCACAATAACTTGACCACCACTTGATTGTCATTTGATGTTGACCTTAGATACACACAGGCTGCATATGCCTGCTGTGATGCATCAACAAAACAATGCAACTCAATTTCGCTAGGACTGTGGGAAAGAACCAATCTTGGGACTTGGATATCAGATAGAACTGAAAATTCTTTTAACAATTTGGACCAATTTTTGGTAAATTCGTCTGGTACAGGATCGTCCCACTCAAGCTTGGCACTCCACAGTCTTTGGAGTAAGATTTTGGCTACTAAAACACACGGACATAATAATCCCAATGGATCAAATATTTTGCTTGTCGTTGCAATAACAGACCTTTTAGTGATCTTAGATTCAGGTTTTAAATCAGCTGAAAATTGTAATGTGTCGACCTTAGGAGAATAATTGAGACCCAACACACTAGATTCCTTAGAGAGATCCAAAGACTCAGACGTTCCGCGTTCATTTATAAACAAATCTGGGCAATTAGTACGGAATTTTCGAAGAGGAAAACAGGCAGAGTCTAAAATTTGAATCACTTCCGGCCGGTATTTAAATCGTCCATGTAGAAATCATTGCGAATGACATTAGCGACCTCACTGTCCTGACATTCTAATGCTAACTGTAGCAAACAACGTGTGCTCAAAAAGGGAGCAGAGGCTGTTCCGTATGTCACGGTATTGAGCTGTAGAACCTGAATTGGTTGGCTCTTTTCCTCCCGCCACAAAATTAGTTGCAAATTACGTTGCGATGAGTCCACCTCAATTTGACGGTACATCTTTTCGATGTCACCTATCAATATATACCGATGTTGACGAAACCGCAGCAAAATAGAGATAAGATCGCTCTGAACTACCGGGCCTACCAATTGTATGTCATTTAAGGACTTCCCGGACGAGGTATTCACCGAAGCATTAAAAACAGCCCGTAGTTTAGTTGTCTCACTCTTTTCGCGCAAGATAGCATGATGGGGCATATAATACCCAAAATTAGGCCGTTCAATTTGGCTTAGGTGTCCTAGCTCGGAATATTCTTTGAGAAATGAAATATACTTTTGTTTTAAAATAGGATTTTTATCCAGCTTCTTTTCTAAATTAAACAAACACTTTTTAGCCACGTGAAAATTATCATGAAGTGCCTCCTCGGGAACCTCTTTCATAGGCATTTGAACGCCGAATCGACCACTAGGCAACCGAGTAACAGTGTTACTAAAATGAGACTCACATAACTTCTCTTCTAGAGAGTGAGTTTTTGTGGAGGGTAAATCATCAAGCTGCCAAAATTTTTCAATTGAATCGCACAATTGCTTAGTAAAATTACACGACAGTGGTGTAGGAATGACCACAGTCGATAATGTGTTAGAATTCAACATTGGTCCTGCAACCAACCACCCCAACTTTGAATCCTGAAGGATTGGTTTATTTTTTCCTAATTTTATACTTTTAGATTTTATTATCTTCCAGTAGACATCCGCTCCTAACAGAATATCTATGGCGGAGGGAGTATAAAAAGTAGGGTCAGCAAGTACAATGCTTCCTGGCAAAGGCAGAGTACGAATATCAATCTCGGAGTTAGGTAACATACTGGTGATTTGCGGAACAATCAAGAAATTCGTACTAAAATTAAATGAATTGACTCGTGATTTTATTTGTAGCAGGCAACACTCACTTATGTTACAAACAGAGTTATTAATACCACAAATATTTCTTGTGTTGATATGGTCCACAGATAATCCTAAGCGCCCCTTTAAATTTGTACTAATAAAAGAAGATTGACTTCCCGTATCGAGCAGTGCTCGCGCAACGAAGATATTGTCACCGATAACCACTTCCACCAACGCCGTACACAATAAAACTTGTCCCGCGGACACGGCAGCTAACGATACCTGCGGCGGCGGTGACATCGAAGTAGCGGGAGAAGACTCAATATTTTGAGGATTATCGCCGGTCTGAGTCGTTTGAGTAGGCCTGTGTAACAATGTATTGTGTTTGTTCTTACAGAAACGACAGGAAGCTTTAAGTTTGCACAAAAATGAATTATGGCCTCCTAGTAAACAATTTTTACACAGTTTTCGATCACTAACCTGCTTAATTCTCTGATCAATAGGCATTTCCTTAAATTTGACACACTCATGCAAACGATGAACCTCTTTACAAATAAAACAAGATTTTTGGTAATCTAATGAAGCTACAAAACTTTTTGACTGATTATTATTTAATTTAGACTTATCTCTTTGGTTAAATTTAGGATCAGATTTTTCAACCCGATTGTAGGAGGTTTCTAAAACATCAGCCCGACTACGCAAAAACGAAAAGAAGTCCTCCAATGTAGGCAACCTATCTTCACCGAGCGCACCTTTGTATTCCTCCCACTTTCTGCTCGTGTGTATGTCTAACTTGCTTGAAACCATGAAAATAATAAGAGCATCCCACTTATTAGTTGGTTGCCCCAAATTATCCAAGGCCCTCAAGTGCTTGGAGACATGGTCAACAATAAATCGCAGCGCTTTGTAAGATTCCTTACTAAGCACCTCCAAAGTAAACAAAGCTTTCAAATGATTATTAATTAAAAGGTTTGTATTGTTATACCGTTTGCATAAAATATCCCATGCAACTTCATAATTTTTTGCACTGAACTCAATTGATTTAATTACTACTAATGCACTCCCCTCCAACGAAGACCTCAAATAGTGAAATTTATTAATGTCTGGTATAGTGTTGCTGTTATTTATCATTGACTCAAAAGTGTCCCGATATTCCATCCATTGCAAATGTTCAGTATGAACAAGCAAACAAGTAAACGTTTTTTTTGCTATAATAATTTATTTCCGTTTTAACAAAATAGAAGATGAATTTTCGTTGGGTGCGATGAGTAGTGTGTGGCGTGTCTATTGAATGCGATTGGTTGGCTTGTATGACGTAGTATGTGACGTGTCTATGAAGTGTTTGGCTCGATACATAGATAAATCACTTATTGATGTAGCTGTTAATTGTTAACTGTCGAAGTCGCCTCGACATATCCGGTTAATGGCTCTTCGTATTGTCCCATGCGCAGTGGAGACATCTGCCACTCGGGGAACCCCATCAGTCCCGGGAAACAGCTTGGCAACTCGTCCGAGGCGCCAGCACAGCGGGGGGGCGCTCTCGTCCTTTACCAGAACTAGGTCATCCGGCCGAAGGTCGCGGCACCGAACCTTCCACTTGGTGCGTTGTTGCAGCTCAGCTACGTACTCCGCTGACCACCGCTTCCAGAAATGTTGCCGTGCCTGTTCAAGGCGCTGGAACCTGTCAAGGCGATTAAAACTGTAATCCAGCAAACACGGTGATGGCAGTGAGGTTAGCGGCCTACCAATCAGAAAGTGACCCGGGGTGAGCGGAGATAGGTCATGAGGTGAAGGGCTTAATGAACATAAAGGTCGGCTATTCAGGATTGCTTCTACCTGGGCAAACAGCGAAGCAAGTTCTTCGAAAGTCAGGTGAGTGTTTTTTATTACTCTATGTAAGTGAAATTTAGCCGACTTCACTCCGGCCTCCCAGAGGCCACCAAAGTGAGGAGCGTATGCTGGCGAGAAGCGAAAATCTATGCCTTCACGAGATGCACAATCAATCATTAAGTTGCTGTGTGAAGTTAGAAACGAATTTATCTCCTTAGCCGCTGCTACGAAATTTCTTCCATTGTCGCAGTAAATGACCCTAGGCTTTCCTCTGCGAGCAATAAAACGTTTAAGCGTTAAGATAAAGGCATTAATGGATAGATCACTCACAGCTTCTAAGTGGATACATTTATAGCGAAAACAAACAAAAATACATAAATAACATTTTGTTATTTTACATCCCCGACCTTTGCGGTCCGTTATGAGAAACGGGCCCGCGAAGTCGGTACCAACAGTACAAAAGGGAAAATCGGGTTCTACGCGATCCACTGGTAGATTACCCATAATATTATTGAGAGTGCGAGCCTTGAATCGTCGACACACTATGCACTCGCGCGCTACACGTCTGGCTAGGGTCCGGCCTCCAACTGGCCAGTAACTTTCCCTGATAGAAGCGAGGAGATGCTGCGGACCGGCGTGCATGAGGCGGGCGTGTTCCTCTTTGAAAATGAGCTTGGTTAAATAATGACTAGCATGTAACAGTACAGGATGACGTTTGTCGTACGGATAGTTTGACGAATCAATTCGTCCTCCGACACGTACAGTACCTTGCTTATCTAGAAATGGGTCTAAAGACGTAAGAAAAGATTTGGACTTAAGAGCCTTACATTTATTCAGTAAAGATATCTCTGTAGAAAACTATCTTTTTGAGACAATTTAATGAGGCATTTTTGAGCTTTTTCTAACTCAAAAGTTTGAAGTGAACCTGTTATCTTATTTTTAGGATATTTGCAATTGTTTACAAATCGTAGGACCCTAGCTAAAACTCTTTGCAAGGTGGTTAATTTTGAAAATTTGGTAAAATTTAAATCATCGTGCATCGAAGGTGCAGCCTCGCCCACAAAGGCATGGAGAGCCTTTAACTCTGGCAACTCTACGTACTGATCACTGTCAATAGGTGGCCAGGAAGACTCCTGTTGGACTAGAAACGCTGGGCCACACCACCACATATCGGGATCCACCCGATCGGGATCTACGCCACGGGACACAAGGTCAGCTGGGTTAAGATATGTGGGTACGTAGCGCCAATGAGTAGGGTCTGTAAGTTCGTTTATAGCGACTGCCCTGTTTGCAACGAATGTTTTGGCTTTATTTGGTGAGTTAAGCCAACCCAAAACAACCCTGGAATCTGTCCAGTAGACCTGACGCTGTATAGAGCAACGAAGAGCAGCAATAACTGTGGCAGTTAACTGAGCTCCTAACAGGGCGGCGCAGAGTTCAAGTCGCGGTATCGTAGTGGTTTTGATTGGTGCGACCCGCGATTTAGCACACACAAGACTTACTTGAATCTCGCCTGTGGAGTTAGTGGATCTCAGGTATACACAGCTACCATAGGCGCGTTGCGAAGCATCAGAAAAACAGTGCAATTGAATAGAAGTGGGTTCATCGATTAAGATACGTCGCGGAACACGCAACGAAGAAAACTCCTTTGATTTGACGGCAAATTTCTGCCATAAAGCCTTTATTTCGGGAGTAACCGGTTCATCCCAGTCAAGTTTATGACTCCATAATTCCTGTAAGAGGATTTTTGGTTTAATAGTATACACTGACAGTAGACCAAGAGGATGAAACATTTTGAAAGTTGAAGAGAGTATGGACCTTTTAGTGACAGTATCAGAAGGTGATGATGAAGTATGCTGGAAGTGAAATTCATCCGAAGAGGGAATCCAACCTACTCCCAAAGTACTAGTCACCTTGCTAATCATCAGGTTACTTTCTTCAAGGTTAATAAACTCCTCAAACACGTCAGGTAAGTTTGACCGATACTTCCTTAAGTTAAAACATCCCTTCGCAAGTTCAGTGGAAACAGAGTGTTGAATGTGACGTAATTCATATCTGGTGTTAGCACCTGTAATTAGATCATCACAGTAAAGATCCTTTTGTAAAATACATTTTATTAATTCAATTAAATTTTTAAGCATTTTGTATGCTTACTTTTTTCTAAAGATTTAGATCGGAAAAAGAGAACATCTAGGACGGGGCTTGAACCCGCGAACAGTCCCTTACAGGGGGAATGCTCTGACCAACTGAGCCACCTAGACACGTCCCAGATATTCGAAATTCTCCGATACATTATTACGTCTTAAGGCGACGTTGGAGCCATCTACCGTAATTCTTGCGAACTACGGAAACAATGAACAACTTTACAGTCATTTTTAAACATTGTTTTTTGATGACTCCGCCTAATTAATTCAATTAAATTTTTAAGCATTTTTTTTAAATTACTTATATTAAGTTTTTTAATATCAAAATGAACCCTGGGTAAAGGGCCTGATATTTTAGGCAAAACTAGGCATGTAACATACACATTAAATAGAGAATTCTGAGAATGGAGGCGTACAGTACAGCGCTCTGTATTTATATTTAATTTATTGTCACCAATGCCTACTATGTTAGTAGTCGATGGCTGGGGAATCAGGTTAAGTTGGTGTTTTACAGTTTCAGTAATAATAGTCGACTGACTCCCGCTGTCGAGCAGTGCTCGTACTATTATAAACTCGTTAGTGACAGGGTTGGTGACTTTAATTCTAGCAGTACATAAAATAATTTCAGAAGAACAGACTGCAGACATAGTCAACGAATCATTCACACTTAGAGTGTTACACTCGCTCGTTTTATGAAGAAGGGAATTGTGTCGTTGTTTGCAATAACGACACGTGCCAGCAAGACGACAACGCTTAGCAGCTTGACCACGCCTCAAACAGTTTTCACATAAATCTTTAGAAGACACGAAAGTTAACCTATCCTCCACAGTCTTTAACTTGAATGTCGGACACTCATATAAACGGTGACTATTTTTACAGAGAGGACATTCAAACCCGTTGGAAGTAGAAGGTCTACCTTCTCCTGAGGTCACTAGTAAAGCCTTTGTATTGTTAGACTTATTTTGAAAATTGTTGAACTGTTTAGGCTTGTCCTGCCTATCCTGCTTATGACGATGTACCGTTTCCAATATGTCTGCACGACCCTTCAAAAAGGTAAAGAAATCATTGAGCGTAGGTATGTCGCTCAAACTGTTCCTATGCTCCTCCCATTTGAAGTACGTACTACTATGAAGCTTTCCTGCGACAATATAAATAATCAAAACATCCCATTTATCCGTAGGCAGTCCGAGTGTACTTAGCGCACGTAAATTCTTTGTGATATGGTCAATAATGAACCGTAACGATTTGTCACTTTCCTGTACATTCTCAATACTAAACAACGACTTTAGGTGATTATTAATTAATTGGCGTTTATTGTCGTAACGCTCACACAATAGCTGCCAAGCTTGTGTATAATTGTCACGTGAAACTTCTAAATTCGAAGTAACTCGAGCGGCTTCACCCACCAAGTATGAATTTAAATAATGAAATTTGTGAATGTTTTCAATCCTATCATTGTTATGAACTAGCGACACAAATGTTTCTTTGAACTCCAACCAATTGAAGTATGTGCCGTCAAAATCAGGAATTTTTATTACCGGAAGTTTAAAACCCAACATATTGCATTGATCATGATCCTTATGATGACTACTAGGAACTTCTGTACTGTTTGTAGATAAGTCAGATTTTTTATCCTTACAATTATTTTTTATTATATCTTGAGCCAGTGCGATACAATGAAAGAAATCCTGTTCTATCAAATCTCTAGTAGCTAACTCAGTTAATTGATTTTCGTAATTAAATATCTCTATTTGATTTTGCACCTCGTCAAAGTCAACAAATAAGGCTTCCACTTTAGACAATTTCATCGAGAGTTTACTTACTTCAAGTTCAGGGATACTGTCTAAAGATATTAAAACATCTAAACCAGTTTTAAATTTCGTTATACGTCCTTTAATAGAACCGCGTTTGCTTATTAACTCCTTCAACTTAGCGTTGTCCGTCATTTTAAAGTATACTCTCAAGAAACTGTCGTAAACAATCTAACGTTAAATAATAAACAATTGCATACGATACGCTCCTCGCTTTGTTGACCAGCTGATCGGGCGGCTGCGAGCGGCGCGGGAGCACGCCGGCCGGGCAGTGAGGAAACTGGTTTTAGTTGCACTCGAAGCGGCACAGTCGATGCATCGATGCACGTTACTAGCGGTAATCACTGGAATAGATTGAGCGCCTTAATACACTGATAACGAAAACTTAACAATTGAAAGGGAATGTATATATCCTTATGTGAATAAAGGGCAGAAATGTATACCACTAGTTCTAAATGAGATAATATGTAAGTTGAAATGATTAAATATTGTTTAATTAGGCAAGAAATGGGCAAAATATTTAATATCCTATGTACCTAGATAGGCGGACGAGATGGCGGTAGGTACACAATGACTTGGCGGTTTAGTGAATTTGATTTTGCTATTTGTGTTTTACCTATCCAAAGTAGATCAGAAAGATATAGGGGCTAGGTACACTAGACACAAATAGAAATACTAGAAAAATATTCACTAAACTTCACCTGACTTTCAGACACTTGACTCACTATTCGCACAGATTGAAGAGGATAGAAATGGGAATAAATAGATGGAACGGGCTCATTTTAGGTAGGCAGGTACGCAATCCAGAAGTTGTGATAGGCAGCAGCAGCCGCAGACGCTTCCGAACAGCACCCGCGTTGAAGTCCCTTGAAATTTGAATCCCGTTTTTTGATATTTCAATAGTTTTCCTGGTATAACTCGACGAAGGATGGTTGCGCTGCACGATCCACGCTGTAGTCCACACAATCTTTGTATTCTACCAGGTAATGCAGTCGTGGGGTGTGTGTTGGGTAACCTCCTCGAGTGTCGCTCCGATTCCGATCCCGCTGCAGTCCGGGGGGAACGGAATCGGAGCGGCCGGTACACCCTGGGCGGCGGTCAATGGCTTCCCCTTCACCCCTTCATAGGGTTGGCATTGATCGTCGGCCAATACCCAACGTGGCGGGAACACATCGCTCTCCGTACTCCTCTGCTTTCAGAGGAGACAGGATGAGCGATGCTGTTAGTGGTGAGATGGCCCAGCCGGGATGGGTCAGCCGGGGTGCGAGGGATATGCTCTATGGGTAACCTTACACCCCGGCGTCTGAAGACCCGAGACGGCGTGCGGTTTTAGTCGGTGCAAGCCCGACATAACCACCCCCGCTGGCCGGCGGGGGGGTATCCGAAGGGATTTCCGCACGATAAAAAAAAAAAAAAAATGGTAATGCAGTCGTAGATGTGGTGTAGTCGTGGCGATGTCCTTCGGATGCCCTTGTCCGCGGGAACAAAATACGATGGTAGGTATTCAATCCGATGATTGCAGGTCCTGTCACGGTCGCCAATTCTTGTTCAGTATGAACAAGCAAACAAGTAAACGTTTTTTTTGCTATAATAATTTATTTCCGTATTAACAAAATAGAAGATGAATTTTCGTTGGGTGCGATGAGTAGTGTGTGGCGTGTCTATTGAATGCGATTGGTTGGCTTGTATGACGTAGTATGTGACGTGTGTCTATGAAGTGTTTGGCTCGATACATAGATAAATCATTTATTGATGTAGCTGTTAATTGTTAACTGTCGAAGTCGCCTCGACAGCCATCAAAAGTAGGTAACTTAATTGTTGGTAATTTAACAACCGAATCATGAAAACTATGACAATGGGAAGAGTTTGACGATCCATGTTGTGAACCTTCACTAATTTTATTAAAGGGTGAAGATTCTAATATTTCCTGTATATGGGCTATGGTTGTGATAAACTGATCTTCTACATTAAATCTTTCTAAAACCTGCTCCTCTTCATTCTTATGTAAAAGCTCAATTTGCCCCTGATTTTTTACCCGATAAACTTTGAATTTTTTCTAATTTTAATTCCAACTGTTTATAATTTACCTTAGTAAGCTCAGTTATTTCTATTTCCTGGACCGAATTCGCATATTTGGTCAATGATCCTTTAATTGTTGCACGCTTTTTCATTAGCTTAGCTAACTCACCCTTTATTTCATCACCCTCCGAAGTCATATCAATTCTCACTGGCTTAGCTACGTCACCCTTTACTTTATCACCCTCAGAAGCCATATCAAAATATAACCTTGATAACAGCACAAACACAAACAGTGAAATAAACAAACGAATGCAAACCCGTCTGAAGTATAGATGAGTCCTATCGCAATCCAGGTCTAGCCGTAGAAATTGCGATTGTCCGATGTTGCTCCGGCCGAGCACTTAGCGCGGTCAGCAAGCTGGCACCGCAAAAACCCGCGCGGCGGCGGCACCGTTGCCAGCAGCGGCAGTACAAGTTACGCGGAGCGGAGCACTCCCGTGCAAACACTGGAATTGTTCGACAAGCCGCGATTACACTCTAATATTATCGGTATACTATTGAAATGCGTCCTAAATTATTACAAAGGACGATAAGATGATGAACAAAGGATTATGATGAATAGCTGTGCACTATTTCGAAATATGTAGGTACTTGGGGAATGTAAGTATAAAAATGTATTTTAATGCACCGGGAAAAGAAATGCTTTATATTAATAGTTCTTTGCTTATCTACATAGATACTATAATCAAAGGAATAGTTATTTGTAATCCAAGCTTTAGTGAAATTAACTGGAATCGTAAATTACAAAGAATAACTGACGTTTGAAATTAACACACCTGTACACACAAAATAAATGAGACAAAGGAAAAAAGGAATTTGGCTAAAGAAATGAAAATAAAAGGATTCGGGCTACTTTCCTGGGTTAGACCTCCAGATGACAGCGTGCACTGACGGCCCCAAAAGCAGCAAATCCTCCCAAATCTTGAATTCTAGACTCCTTTGTTTTGTCCTTTATATAGTTCGTTCTCGAATATTCTCGAGAATTCGATCCGAAGATTGCAGTTTCACGGTCGCCACTTATGTCCAGGCTTCGTACAGTTTTGAATAAAACAAATCTTGCTTACTATGATATTATAATCAACGATTAATATGTACTTGGTAATTACAATAATTTTTCCGTGCATGTGTCGCGAGCTAACAATCTAATTCTCAAAAGTAATGCGGACGGCGCGGGCGGCAGCGCGGTTCCCCCCTCTCTTGCCTCGCCCCTCCGTCGCCATAGTGGCGTGAACATACTTATATAATTTTTTTTGTATATACATACATATTATACATATAAACACCCAGACCAATGCAAATAGACACATTCATGCAGACAAATGTTTGCACTGAGCGGGAATCGAACCCGCGCCCCCTGTCGTAGCAGTCGAATGCACTACCGCTACGCCACAGAGGCCGTCAATTGTGGGTCCATATTGACTCACCTAAAGTTCTTTATCCGAAATTGTTCTTCCTAACGATTTGTAATCCGAATGATCACTCCTCCTAAAATTTTTCATCCTAAAGTTTTTATTCATACTATTTGTAGTGCTACCGTCGATGTTCATAACACTCATGTTTCTGAAAATTGTTATCAATAAAATCGTTAACATACAATATTAAAGCTCCTACTGTTTTTTATCCTAACGTTTTTATCCCTAAACATAATTACCATAATATTGTCATTAATACTCGGAAAGAAATATTTACCGAGTAATTGGCACTTCGCCGGCCGCTGCCGCGGCACGCTCGCTTCGCTCGCTCCGCTCGTGCGTTGTGGTCACAGTTCTAACCTAACCTAAACCAACGACTATAAATAGTACCGTGGTATAAGGTGGGTAAAGTGCTACTTGTACCATGGTACTGTTATACTTATATGTTATACATGTTATGTGAAAATGACTAAATAACTGAAACTGGAAAAGTTACGCAAAATTAATGTATATAATACTGATTATTATTAATAAAAATAAATCTAAACAAAAAAGGTATGACTTTCAATAATAGTGTAAAAGATGGTTATGTTGACAAAATATAGGAAAAGAAATAATAGTATAATAGATGTTTATTGCTACCGACATTATGAAGTTGAATGATTCGGAATTAAAACATTAGAGACAGAGTAGTTAGGAATTGTGATTGTTAGGATGAAAAATGTTACGAAGAACATTTTCGGAGTTCCAATTTTCGGAGTTGAAAATTTAGGTGAACTTTGGCGCACCCGTCAATTGTATCTATACTATTATAAAATTGTGATTTTTTTCTTTCTATACATTGGAGATATTTAAAAAAATCTTGGGTTAAATGTTTTAAATGAATGATTCGGATCAAATTTTTTTTTTTAAGTTATAATTCTTTTAGTGCGTTAGGGGAAAATGAGAGTAAATTTTTACGATGCGCGCGCACACCGTCACGAAGAACCGACACCATGAAGTTAGCTAGAATACCAACACCCTGAAGTTAGCTAGTCAACATTTTACTTTGATTACGTTTGTAGAATTTGAGGTTAGTCGACGGTATTTGTCATAAATTAAATTAAATTTTTACATTATTATTTCTACAAACGTAGGATACCGTGAAGCATAATATTTTTAGAAAGATATTGTTACGCCAAGGAAGTATATCTTCTTACGTGCGTACATAAGTACTGTAGCGTCCGGGGCTTGGACGCCACAATACCTCGTGTTGATAAAAGAGAAACACAAGGTTTATATAGTAATGTGAATATTTATTTATTTCAACAAAGCTTCCTATATCGAGTTTAGGGAGGTTTTTACGCGAATATATTTATATTTAAGCGAACTGTAAGGAATCGCGATCTCCGCTCAAGGACTGAGCCTAAATTTAATACACTTATATCTTCTCTTCGGCCGGCGGACCCGGGCGGCGCGTCAAGTCGCCCGCTGTCAGCCGCACAGCCGAATGCACCACGCAGCAATTGTTTTTTCTTCCCTACGCTCTATTTTAAACAAATAAATATTTATTTTTAAACTCTGACACATGATGGCCAGGTCAATGAACTGTAGTGGTCGAACGAGGTCGGACACTACAGTACACACACACTTTTTTTTCATATTCTCGTCTGTTTACACGCGATGGACGCAAAATCTACTGAAGCCGGGCTGAGCCGCTGGTATCAGCTAGTACTTGTATAAAATACTTGATGCGAAAGCGATGGTGGGGACGTTTCCCTTCTTTTCCGTGCTTTAATTTTTGCACCAGTGATATTTACTTACTGATATTTACTTATGTTGTAAGTGAACTGTATTTATTATAGACGCAATCTTATCTGTAAAAAGTTTTTGATTGAAATTATGAAGCTCTTGTTCCATTTTTATTATTCAGTTTAAGAATTTAATTTTCCAGACTTTAATGCTTAGACAATGCTTATTCCTTGAGCTGTCAGCACAGGTCTTATCGGACGACGGGCTGTCCTTCCCGTCGCCACCAGGCTGTTTGAATGTCTTTTTAAATGGCATTTAGTTATTATCCGGAAAATACGAAACAAACAGTTACTTACTGTTGAGTTTCAATTAGATACTATTATGAAGAAAACAGATGAAGTGTGCAAGGACAGAAACAGATGGCGCGATCTTAGCTCTTCTTTTTTTAAGATTTTTAATAACTGAAATCTCTAATATTCCCCTTAACCCCTGCAGCTAAGCTAAATTACTTGTGTTAGGAAAGGGTTCACATTGGTGTAGTAGCCAGGATTCGAACCCGAGACCTCTCGATCGCAAGGCCAACTCCTTAACCACTAAGGGCGAAGACACAACACTGCGTTGCGACAACGCATCGCAAAAATCTACCGTTGCATCGATGTCGATCGCATTAGTACCAACGCTACTACGACGGAACCACATAATTATGGAATTGTGACACATTTTGCTTCTAAACGGCAGTCAAGTAACATGCAGTTGCAGTACTACTAGTAGTCATTAGGAAATAAGGATAAGGTTGAATAAGAAATAAATAAAGAAAGCTGGCAAAATATAGTCCCCTACCCTAAATCCCGAAAAGTATGAAAGGAACGGAATGAAAGTGTGAGAGGAATAAAAGCGAGAACTAGAATGGTATTAGAGGACAAGAATATAATAGAATATTTCTTTACCCTTTACACCCAAAGCGGCTAATTACACGTATGATTAGTATATATATATATATATATATATATATATATATATATATATATATAATATAGGTAATTTACTAAACTATTATAAAATTGAAAATTAGTTGTGTCTGCACATGGAGATAATATTGTAAATACATATATAGAATAAGAATAAATTAATAAGAGGAAAACCCTGAGTGGGTTGAAACAATTAGCAAGACTAGATAGAATAAATCATACCAGAAGATAGGCTTTGATAATGCCAAAGCTGCTAGTAATTTAAAAAAAAAGCAGTTACTTAGCAGCTACTTTAACAAAGAAATCAAATAAATAAATAGACACGTATCATTACTCACGTATATTTGTTTATCCACAAGGAACAATAAGTCCAGAAACCAACCCCTAGGCGGTAGGTAATAAATAATAAAAGTACACACGCATAACATTAAAAGCCAAAACATGTTACGCGCCAATTTTCACCCAAGATGACGGCCCAAGACGGCCAGTGTTGTTCAATTGCATGGTTGGTTTTCTCATTCATTTTTTTCGGGAATTTGGGGAAAAAATTGTCCTTGCGGAATTTTTGGGGACTGGACAATAGCATTATGGGATATCAAAATATAATTTTAGTAGACGTGTTTTATGTGAATTAACGTCCTGTTAGTCGATTAGGTAGAGCGTAAACCAACCACCTATAAAACGTATAAAATTTAATAACGACAATATTTAATAGGCTTCATGATTATTAAAAAAATGTATTCTTTATATTTATAAAAATTGACTTGTTTTTTTTTTTTTTTTTTTTTTTAAATTTTTATTGTTTATATACTATTTGTCTAATTGGGGTAAAATGTTGGAAATATATATATAGTTTATATATATCATTTTGGGGAAAATAATTTATTAAAATGGGGAAAATTCTGAATCTCGATCTAGCAACCTCGTTGTTATTCGATCATTTGTCATACTGGCAGGTCTGGCAGCCTATTACATGCCTGTCATAAGATCCGTAGCAATATTTGTCATTGGAAAATGTTACTGGCTATTGTAGAGTGCGCACATTATCAAGAAATTTTTCCTTATAGCAGTAAATGACTTGGCTGATATGAAGGATCAAATGCTCGATCCATTTCTTTCATTTTTCTTTTCTATTCTCACACTTGTTTACTTTTGAATGGGGAAGGCTGAGTTGTATTATATAGCCTCATGTGATGTGCTCTACCATCGTGTGATTGTAGAGAGGTTTTTATTATACCACTTAGGGGGCAGGTAAGCACACGGCGGGGTGCTTGGTTGGGGACCTCCACGCGGTGCACCCTGGGCAACGGAGACGGCAGCGCCTCTCTCCTAGGGTGGGAGAGACGCTGCCGCCTACGGCCAACTCCGACCGAGGCGAGGACGGCCCTGTTGAGGGCTGTTCGGAAGCTTTCCACGTGTCCCTCTGATTAGCAGAGGGCACAGTGGAGAGCAAGTAAGGGGGCCATCTCGAAACCGGAGATGGCCCAGGGTCAGTCGGGGTGCGAGGGATATGCTCTATGGGTAACCTTACACCCCGGCGTCTTACGACCCGAGACGGCGTGCGGTTTTAGTCGGTGCAAGCCCGACATAACCGCCCGTTACTGTTACACTGCCACTTACTACTGCCACACTGACAAAAGAGTAACTGTCGGGGGCGGTATCCGAAGGGATTTCCGCACGAAAAAAAAAAAAAAAAAAGGTAAGCACACGGCCCACCTAATGGTTACCGCGGCCTATTGTCGTATTCAACACAAGGGGCGTCACACTCGCGTTGTCGACCCTGTAAAAACCTAATGCCTTTCTTGAAGAACCCCATATTATAGTCACCTGGATATATAGAGTATATAAAAGTAATGTGTTTAAAACACTTTAAACTATTTTGAGACATACAAACCCATGTAAGTCAATTAGATCGAAGTAAGTTTGAGGAAAGGCCTGTGGGCTTACCTTGACGTGTTCCAGGCGAGAAAGAGGGAACGAGCTGTACACTCTAATACAAGAAGCGAAAGGCTTATGTCAGGATCTTAGCAAGTGACAACATGTGGTCTCTGTGTACCCCAATGGGAAAGAGCCTTGAATGTATGTGTATACTTATTATTAAGTATTTAGTATTAAGTATATTTATTAAGGGTTTATGTATATAAACCCTTAATAAATGCCTGGTTACGGGAATAGTTTTGACCCCTAATACTAAGAACGGTTGCCAGCTCCTTCGGGATTAAACAGGTACTAGGAATTCAGTGCAGGGTGCGAAGGAAATAAATTGAGCTGAGCGAATAGGGACTTTTACTTGAAAATAAGACATCTTACTACGGCAGCGCGCTTAGCTAAGGCCGCGCGCTCGTAAAACTGTTTTTCGGTTATTCCTCAATGGTAGGTACGTCGGACATGAACCATCTCGCTTCCAAACACTACTCAGTGTCCACACTATCACCGTGGTAAATTTGGTCAAGATCGCGCTAATGGTGACGGAGGAGTTCAGCCACCAACAAACGGCTATGCCGGGTTTAAGAGCTTCGGTCGCTTCGCTCGCTGAGCTCAATGAGTATGTACGTATTACTTAACACATATAATATACCGAGTACCAACGATTATCCGTACCCCAATCATTTATGAACCTAACCTGGTATATCCTATTTTATCGCCGTCCTATAAGGCTTTGCAACACAACAGCCGACATCGGTCCACTCGCGCCAATTGTGTGGACCGACCCAGCTTAGTGATATGCTCTATTAATTGTTGTCTCTAATAGGTGTCGTTAATTATCACTCGACTGTTTACATCTTGTCTGTGAGCCACGAACGGATCGTGATATTTTTGGAGGTTCCATCGCCATTCCCGCTCAGTGCAAATATTTGTATGCATGAATATGTCTATTTGCATTGGTCTGGGTGTTTCTCTGTATAATATGTATGTATTTACAAAAAAAGTTTATAAGTGTGTTTATCCGCTTTCTGGAACCCATAACACAAGCTAGTTAAACTATGCTTACTTTGGGTCTAGAAAGCGCTGTGTAGAATGTCGTAGAATATTTATAGAATGTTTATTTATTTATCTTGGTCTTTGGTGGGTGGCTTCTATCTAACCCTCATAACTTCAAGAGGTAAGTCTGCATAAAACCCTCGTTCGTTTATAAGCAGGTTTACTGACTTGCAGGTGACATTGACTTTGGCCCCGAAGATTTTACTGTCCTATAAGACTTTGCAAAACAACAGCCAACGTCAGTTCCGGCCTAGTGATATGCTTTATTAATAGTTGCCTTTAAAAGGTGTCATCAATTATCACTCGACTGTTGTCTGTGAGCCATGAAAGGATCGTGATATCTTTGGGAGTTCCATCATCATCCACGCGCAAATCTCGAATGCATCTTGAGCTTTGGAGCCAGGGGTCTTAAAGAGGACTGCTGTTCCTTTACTCATGGATTGGTTTATCTAGGCTTTTACGGAACTTCAAGAGGCTTGTTCATTTAGAAGTAGATGTACTTACGGACTTGCAGGAGAGATTGACTTTGGCCCTGAAGATTTTACTGTCCTATAAGACTTTGCAAAACAACTGTCAACGTCAATTTACTTGCGTGCCAATTGTGTGGACGGACCCGGATTAGTGATGTGCTCTATTAACTGTTGTTTCTAATAGGTGTCGTTAATTATCACTCGGTTGTTTACATCTTGTCTGTGAGCCAACAGAGCAACAACAATACGACCCAGTGATGTTTTTGGAGGTCCCATCGTCACAAATAAAAATAAATCCGATTGCATTCAAAGCTTGCATTTTTAGCCCGGGATCCGCTCTTCATTTTCTTATGGACTGTCTTAATACCAGACGAAAGCCTGCACCAGAACCTCGTTTGATTATGAGCAGGTCTGTACCGGCTTGCAGGTAAAATTGACTTTAGCCCCGAAGATTTTCTTATATGTCTTTGCAACACAACAGCCGACGTCGGTCCAGTTGCGTGCCAATTGTATGGACAGACCTGAATTAGTGATGTGCTCTATTAATTGTTGCCTCTAATAGGTGTCGTTAATAATCACTCGAATGTTTACATGTTGTCTGTGAGCCACGAAAGGATAGTGATGATCTTAGAGGATCCATCAACATCCGCGCGTAAATCCTGGTTGCATCTAAAGTTGGCATGTTGGAGTACGGGTTCCGCTCTTCTATTCTTCCTTTCCTTATGAATTGTTTTATCTTGGCTTTTACGGGAGTGACTGCTGTCTGATTCTCAACTTCGAGAGGAAAGCCTGCCCTAGAGCACAGAAAAGATAATGGTATAGACGTATCCATTTTTTATTTCGTGCGGAAATCCTTTCGGATACACCCGCCGCGGCCAGCGACTAAAACCGCACGCCGTCTCGGGTCTTCAGACGCCAGGGTGTAAGGTTGCTCATAGAGCATATTCCTCGCACCCCGATTGACCCAGGGGCCATCTCCGATTTCGAGATGGCCTCCTCGGGTTTGGGAACCACCGTGTCCCCGTCTTGCCCCGGTTTGGGGGAGGGGCGCTAATCGCCCCGCCGTCCCGGCCTGTTTCTGCTGGGGTGACAGGCGGCCTCACCTGCCATCCCCGGTACTGACGTACCCAGAGTTTCATCGTTTACTTCAACGCCGCATCAAAATGACTTCACTTCACCTGATGGTAAGCTAATGCGGAAGTCTCAGGACGGTTCGCAGGTGAGGTTGGCTTAAGCCCTGAAGATGGTGGGGCCCTACCTGCTTCTAATCGAGAACTAAGATAATATTCAATAGCCTATGTGTTATTCCATACTATAATCTATCCTTGTTCCAAATTTCAGCAAGATCCATTCAGCCGTTAGAGCGTAATTGAGTAATAAACATACAAACATCTTCATAAACTTTAACATTTCTAATATTAGTAGGATCCCTGTACCAAATTAGCAATTTTAGCGGAACCACGGCTGGGGCTGGGGCTGGGGCCAGGGCTGGGGACGTCTTCCCCTTGCCCTTCCCCTTGCCTTTGCCCTTCCCCTTACCCTGAGCGGGAAGGGGCTGAGGAGCCGGCCCTGGCAGGGTCACAGCCGCACCCGCAGCCGAGTGGGTGGGGCCCCTATGGGCTACAGCCGCGTAGCCGGCCGCTGCTGGCGCCAGAGGCGGACGGCGGATGGAGTCCATTAGGGCCTCCATCCGACACATCATCCGCTCTTCCAGCGCCTCCACATAGGGGAGCCAGGACTCCGCCCGCACAGCCGTTTGAGCGTGATTGAGTAACAAATATCCAAACACACAAACATCTTCACAAACATTCACAATTTATAATATTAGTAGGAATAGTAAGATTTCCCGCGCACTAGATAAGCAGTTATCACCGTGTTGTGCAATGCAATTAATGGACACAAAGTACCCCAGACCCCAACACAACGACACGTGAATCACACAAGTAATTGTCCCTTGTGGTGTGGGTCTCGAACCCGTTAAAGTCAACGCATTCGGTTAAAATAGAAATGCCAGTTATGTGCGAAGTATTTTTCATCTCTCCTGTTCGGAAAGTTTAATTTTCATGGGATAGCCGGGTGGAAAGTAGCTTTATTTCATCCCTAGGGCGGAAAGTATTTTTTATTTTATTTTAAGTTTTGCCATGGAGTCCATGATAATTTATTTACGTCATAATGCCTTGATATCATGACGCTTTTTTTTACATGGCCGCCTAAATGCACATCTTGTGACCAGCTCGATTACAATGTAACCAATAGATTCGATTTTCAAACCTTTTCTTATGTACGCGAATTATAACTTCTTTTTTCAGTATTAAAAAGAAACAATTTCGGTCTTATTACAAAACACGGTCTAATTGTAAAACCAGGTTTAAATCGTCTTTAGACCATGGTCTAAAAAAGTCATATTACAAAAAGCGTTTTAGGAGTAAACCATAGATTATCTTTGGTCTAAAGATAAACCTGCGTGACCCCTAGTTTAACGGTGGTTTAAAGTGTAATCACAATAATCACATACGTCAAACTTGTCATTTAAGAATTCTATTATTTAGGTTGTTATTATTCGTACATATTTTTGCTCGTAATGGATATTAACGCAGTTGATGAAATGGATATCAAAGATATTGGACATACCGCGCTTACCTACCAGACCTCGTATTAGAGTGAACCCCTTTGTGGAACTATCTGAGGCAGCTTTTAGACAGTATAGATTTTCCAAACGTTTTGCTATGAGAGTTATTGATTTAATTAGGGATGAATTGGCTCAGGATCCTCGGGGATACCCGGTATCTCCTTTTCTTTTCTTTTTCCATTTTATAATTAATTTTACTATGCAACATACAACTTACAGTAGGTATAAAGTTTCGTAATTCGTTTCGAACAACGCGGGAAAACTTCGTTCCGTTTAACATCCATAGATCTTCCAATATTTTAAAACAATGATTGCTAAATAAAGGCATGATAGTGATATTTTATTACTAAATAAAGAATAACTATTTTCCATGAAGTTAAATTTAATGAAAATATATGTTGTAAATATATTTTTCACCAATCTTAGTAAATATTATTTATTAATGACTTCAGAAAACTTTTGCTTTTGGACGATACGGAACGTTGCGATCGAATGGTGTCCTAATGAACGAACAATACTTGTAGTTAGCTGTTGTTTTTATTGAAGCCAAGGTTTAAATCATGGTACTAAGTAGTCTACGGTTTTTTCAGTTTTTGTAATAAGAAGAAGTTTAAACCCTGGTCTTGAGATTAAGCCTAGACTTTATAGTTCGGGTTTAAACCAGACTTTATTCCGTTTTTTGTAATAAGACCGTTTAGGTTTGCTAAAGAATTAGCGCGAAAAGGAAATGCAATATAAATAAATATCTTGTGTTAATTGTGGTTAAAAATGGTTTCGGAAAGTGATTCCAGTGACATGGATATTAATTTAACTCCCGATGAGATTTAAGAACAGGCAAAAGCTGTTGTTAATAATCTATTTTCAAATTGTTCTAATTTTACTTTAAATTTTAACCGATAATCAATATACCTGTTTCATTCAATGTGTGTAGTATTTGAATTTCCTCACATAGTCGAAATGAAAAGTAGAGTGTTAACCTCGGGTGAATGTCACCATTTCACCCCCGAACTATTGGCGCTCTCACTACGTTCGAGCGCTAGAAATGGCTGACTTTCAACCCTTGTGTAACAATCTACTATTACAATCTCAAGTATTTCTCAATCAATTAGTGTATGTACAGTCGATGATGGGGCAGATTTCAAACTTAAAACAATTCCATCAGGAACCAAGCGGTTCGGCGCCTTTTTTAGTTGCCGCACCGTAAAGACTTGTGTTATGGACTGGGATTACTTTAATTCCGGTTAGGTGGAAAACACAAATTTAAAATGCGTTGACTGGTTGATGACACGTATAATTGCAACGGTTACAGAATTCTGAGTGATGATTTTGGACAAGATAACAATTTTTGCATTTGAAGAACGTGAGGGTCATGACGCAAATTAACACGTTCACGTGGATTGCTCTTCACGTTATATTAGGCGTGAACAACTTGGAATTATTAACTTGATGACGTCGTCAAGCTGTGGGCCACCATTTTAGCATTATCGGTGTCTGTGTAAAGTCATAATGGGGTCACCCATTATGACTTTACCTTTAGCTTAACAACAGGTGAGGTGAAGCCGTACTGACGTGACCATTATTTCAAAAAAATCTGGATGAATATTATTTATTCTATATTTATTAAATTTGAAAATGTTTTATTAGGGGTCCTTATAAAACATTTTCAAATTTAAAGGAGTAAGTAGATAGCATTTCATTAAGAAATATCGATAACTTTTCTCAAAAACCATATTTTTTAGTTTAAAAGTGATCATCTACTTGTGATGCTGACTATAGAAACCTTTTTTTTTTAAATTTTTACGTTAGTTCATATTAAGTGACATGTGGAGTGAAAAAGATATCACAGATGTGTCCAGTGCCCTCCAAATGAAGTGTAGTGTATCTATAAGTAATCTATATTTCGATTACTATCAATACAATCGAATCGTTTTCTGGGCAAGAAAGAGTGATGGAGCTATATCGGGTGTTCGGGAAACGCTCTGGAAAACGAAGTAGCGAAGAAGCGAAATAGTACTGAAAAAAAAAGAGTGATTGATTAAATCATTGTCTTTTAATAATTATTATACACGGTCCAACGGGGATGTATGATGACAATTAAAAAAATACACACGTAATTGTTCAAGTTTTCACTTCTATCGGCACTCCCGGAGTACCAATTTTTTTTAAATCTTCAGTACTATCCGCCTGTCTCCGTTTTCGGGAGCGTTTCCCTGACACCCTGTATATATAGAGTTTATTGTATATTGTATAGTATATGATCTCACCTTCGGGATCAGATTTATCGACTTTTGGTAACTATTAACTCTGTGCCTGTAGGCTCTCCGGTGTGGTAAATGTTATTACACTCGTCCTGTCCACATAAATAACCGCCTCTGGCCGTAGCTGCGGCACGTAGCTCGGTGTTCTTTGTCAAATTAATTGCGCGTCAACTACTGACCTCGTTGTTTACTATCTTTACATTACAACTGTTTAGGCTACATTCATCTAATAGCCAGTTTTATTCCGCTATTATTTTGTTTCACTATCATCAGCATCTGCCTGTCCTTGTCCTAAATATTTCGGGTCAAAGCAACATGTCCTTCTCTTGCACACATCCCAGTCAGACTTCATACCCTTAGTCACTCCATTCCTTGCGTTTAACGCAATCCATCTAATTTGAAGCGTCGGTAGCTTAGTGGTTAAGGAGTCGACCTTACGATCGAGAGGTCCGGGTTCGAATCCTGGCCATTACACTACCGACGTGAACCCACTTCTAACACAAGCAATTTAGCTTAGCTGGAGGGGTTAAGGGGAATATTAGTAATTTCGGTTACTAATATTCTTTAAAAAAAAAAAAAATATATATCTTGGGACTACCACCGCTCTCGAACCTTTCAAAGTATCAGTTATCTGGGCCATCTCTCGCTTCTCTTAGAATTCTTCTAAACACGCTTCATCAATACCGGGTATTAGGGACACGCTCCCGAAAAAAAAAGACAGGAGATAATATTGAATTTAAAAAAAATTTAGAGATTTTTATAGTCACTGGTTTAAAAACAAAAAATTAAATAATTTTTTCAGATATTTTTATTAGCAATATTCAGGCTCCATCGTGTTAGTGCTAAATGAAACGATAATTTCATAAAAATGCGTCATTTTACCTAAAAAATTAATGCCGCAAAGAATATCGGTATGACGTCCCCGGTTTCATTTGAAGTTACACGATGGAGCGTGAATAATGCTAATAAAATAAAAAAAAAAATGGTTTAAATAATTTAAAACTTAATTAACTTTAACTTTTACTATCGCCGTCTTCGTTTTCGGGAGCGGTTCCTACTAACACCCGGTATAGTAAGAAGTCACATTCATCACGGATGTGTCTTTTACACGCGTAGTTATTACACCGGAATCACGGTGTGTAATTACACGGTGGAATCACAGCAGTGACGGATTTATCAGTACGCTGAGTAGGCGAGCCTAGGGCAGCAAATATGGGACCAACATTTTTTTTATTTCTTATGGCGGATTCACACTTCGCTATGTGTTATCAGTTATTCGCCTTTTTGGCCGCATACGACGAACTTTGGAGAGCTCATTCGTATATATTTGATCTATTGGTACGCATAAAGTATAAGCGCGAATAGTAAATAAGCGTATACAACCACTTGTCCATCGTCCACTTGTTTTTTGACACACATCAAAGGATCCAAATGAGCCACTAGTACCAGGGCAACAGCAGTAACAGCAGGCATGTTTGGCACATCAAATGACAAATGCCGATCACATGACAAATATTAGCATGAATACAGCCTAGCCGCATAACAAATAACACATAGCGAAGTGTGGTGCCGCCATTACAGAAATAATGTACCAAATGTGTACCAAAGTCAAGTCGCGTTTGATTACCGCCCGGTGAATAAAATAAACTGTAATCTATACTAAATCGATAACCCAGGAATAACATATTGTAGATGTCGGTAGGAGCGGCAAATTCAAATAGCCTAACTGTATAAAACCGCCAATCCGCTCAAAGCAGAGGACGCTCTCTACGCTCTAACTTATCACACCGGTTCATTCCTAAGACACCGTTCGTCTGCGTTCACTTGGTGTGTAGCCGGTTCAGGAGTTAACCCCAATATCGTGATATCTGTTATCCACAGATGTACAGAACTTATTAAGGTTTTTTATTGATACAATTACAGGGACGCACTCAAATGGTTTATTAGTTAATAAAGATTGTTTATTAACGGACTCTGCCCTCATATCTTTGCAGGAAATAGGTTTCTAAGATTTTATATGCCATATACGATTTTATATAGTTCGGTTTGGGTGTATGGGGCCCAACCAAGATCTTCAGGCCCCAGCCAAACTCACCTGCAAGCTGGTAAAGCTGCTTGTTGGGGATACTGCTGGTAGCGGAATGATTGTACTCCAAATCCGGTCGAAATGAAATTTAATGAATCAATTATAATATAATAATGTAATACAATTTGAAGGTAGAACGTTGTACTCAGGCCGTGGTTATCGGTGAGTGCGTTCTGCCACCGACCCGCCGGCGTTCCGCGGTCCGTCCCCCCTCCTGTCCCTACGTCGCTAGTTGAAGCGTCAACATACTCCGGGCCCTGGAAGCTCTCGGGTATTGGTATGGTATGGTATGGTTTCGCGAGCTGGTATCCGCAACTCCACGACAGGGCGCGGTTTTTGCGTGAGGGTGGGCATTTCACTCGATCCACCCCAACTCTTTGAAGAACGCCAGCAGGCTATTCACGCTGCTGGCGATCTCCCGGAGCGTACCTGTATTTCCGAAGTACTTTACCCTGTATGTGGCGGTTACAGGGCAGTGTAGGAGCACGTGTGCCGCTGTTTCTTCCTCTTTCATGCAGGCTCTGCAGAGAGGGCTGTCGGTGATTCCTAAAATATAAAGGTGTTTATTGAAGGAGCCGTGCCCCGTGATGGCAGCTGTGGCCGTGCGCAGTTGCTGTTTGGTCAGTTGTCGAAGACGCCTGGTCAGTCTATTTTCAAGCACGGGGAGTGCTTCCCTCGCCTGTCTGCAAACTTCCAGATTTATCCAATAGCTGTTGTGTTGATCTCTCGTTCGTTTGTTTACCATGGTTCGTAGGTATGCAAA
Organism: Cybosia mesomella; assembly: GCA_946251805.1. NCBI lineage: Eukaryota > Metazoa > Arthropoda > Insecta > Lepidoptera > Erebidae > Cybosia > Cybosia mesomella. Next base: position 4,638,565 of record OX276413.1, read on the forward strand.
GGGATCGGTATTATGGGCTCAGGTCCCATTACCTCCATGTCAGATCCTCTCCTGGCAAGCTCATCCGCTGCATCATTGCCGCGCGAGCCGCTGTGGCCCTTAATCCATTGCAAGGTTATGTTATTGAAATGGCCTATTTGGTTCAGTTTACGATGGCACTCCAGTATTAGTCCCGAGTTTATAGTGTGGCTGTTTAAAGCTTGCAGCACGGCCATGCTGTCGGAGAGTATGCGTATTGAGTGGCCTTCCACTCTCCTGGCCATTACCGCTGAAGCTGCCAGGGTAATCCCCATGCATTCAGCTTGAAATACTGTGTTGTGGGTCCCCAGCGGTGTTGATATGGATATATTAAGGTCCTCCGAGAAAACGCCGGCCCCGGTGCCTGTACCAGTCTTTGATCCATCTGTGAAGATGCGTAGTTCCGTTGGGCATAAAGCCTCACAGCGGTGGTCCTCATGAAGTTGGATCTTGTATTTTTTGTCGAATACGTATTGTTTGGGCACACGATCATTCATTGCTCCTATCATGGGTATCTCCTTTATGAGATCTGTGAGCAGTGAGGTGTGTCGCGTGTTTCTCTCGCTCCATAGGTTGAGTGCCCTTAGGCGTATAGCCGCAGCTTTTGCTTCTTGGCGGATGAACAGATCCAAGGGTGGGAGTCCGAGCATGGCTTCCATTGCCGCGGTGGGGGTAGATTTCATGCATCCAGTGGTTGCCATGCAGGCTAGTCTTTGGGTCCGTTGTAGTTTAGCCGCTACTGTGCTGTTTTCGGTCCTTGGCCACCAGACGATAGCACCATACGCTATCATTGGGCGGATTACTGTTTCGTAAAGCCATAGGATGATTTTAGGTGATAGCCCCCATTTTTTACCAATCATTCTTCTGCACTGCCAGAAGGTAATCCCAGCCTTTTGTAATTTATTGTCTAGGTGGCTACTCCATTTTAACTTGCTGTCAAGAATAACGCCAAGGTATTTGACCTCTTTCGACAGTTGGAGTTCCGTGTCAAAGAGTTTGGGTAATCGGTATTCGCCTAATACCCTTTTGTTCGTAAACATGACTAACTCGGTTTTGTTCGGATTCACCGATAGTTCGAATTCCCCGCACCATTTTTCTACGATGCGTAAGGCTTGTTGGGTTAGGTTACAGACCGTTCCCGCTACCTTCCCTGAGATGAGGATTGTTAGGTCGTCTGCGTAGCCTATTGTGTAGTCGCGGTTTTTGTTCAGCCTTGTGATTAGGTCATCTATCACTAAATTCCACAGAAGGGGAGAGATAACTCCGCCCTGCGGGCAGCCTTTGGCTATCAGAGCCGTCTGATCTTCTTCCCCAAGGCGAACTACTCTTTTGCTGAGCATGTTTGTTATCCAGTCTGATAGTACCGGCTCCGCTCCATGTTTTGACAGGGCGGCCTTAATACTGGTGAAGCTGGTTTTGTCGAAAGCTCCTTCGATGTCAATGAACGTTCCTAGGCAGAAGCCTTTTTGTTCGATCGCTTCCTCTATCCGGCTGACTACCAGATGGAGGGCTGATTCCGTAGACTTACCGGAGCTGTATGCGTGCTGGTTTGCATGTAGGGGTAGCTGTTTTAGTGCACCATCTCTCAGCTCCCTCTCGCATAGGCGTTCCATGGCCTTTAGCATGAAGGAGGTCAGACTGATTGGTCTGCTGGTGATGTGCTTTGGGATTCGTGTAATCACCCTTTCCTGGCTTCGGGATGAAAATTACTTCTACTTCCCGCCATCCCTTCGGAACGTATCTGTGTGCCAGACAGGCTTTAAAGATACGCTCCAGTCTGCTTGCGACTAATTTGTCGCCCCACTGTAGCATAGCAGGGATGATTCGGTCGGGGCCAGCTGCCTTATAAGGGTGAAAACTACTGATGGCCCACTGGACTTTTGCCAGTGTGACCACTTTGTTTGCGTACTGCCAGTCTCGGGCAGTAGGTGTTATGGTTTCATCATGCCAGTTGATTGTCGTCGTGAAGACGCATCCAGGGAAGTGGGTCTCAATGAGTACGCGTCTAGATTCTTCTGGTGATGTTGTGAGTGTGTTGTCCTGTTTTTTAAGGGCGGTCAGTGCCATCGGTTTTGTCTGTACTAGGACTTTCCTTACCCTGTTTGCTTGTTGGCATGATTCTATGTTCCCACAGAATTTTCGCCATCCCTGTTTGCTTCGGTATCTAATACATTTTTTGTAGCTGGATTTGGCTGAACGATAGGCGTCCCAGTCTTCATCTGCACAAGTATTCATAGCCCTGTTGAAAGCCCTTCTAACCTTCCTTCGCTTGCGCTCTAGCTCTGGGCCCCACCATGGCTGTTTGCCTGGGGTTTTGGGAGGTAGGGTTTCTGGGCATGCTATGTGGTAGCTGTCTATTATAGATTTGGTTAGGTGGTTTACCTGTTCCTCAATCTGTATGATGTTGTCGAGGGTCAGTGGGGAGCGCTGTTGAGCAAGTCTATTTGCTAGGTGCTGCTCAAATTTGACTCTGTCGGTTTTTCTCGGGTTGCGTTTTGGCAGAGTTTGTAGTGTCCCCGCCTGTAGATCAAAGCGAATCCACCTGTGGTCTGAGCAGGATGCCTCCTTGGAGACGTGCCAGCCCATGATGGCTTCCGCTGCATTTTCAGTAGCTAGTGTTAAATCAATAATCGTACGGCTCTTTTTGTTGACGAAGGTCGGTTCAGAGCCGGTGTTTAGTAAGGTAAGGTTAGTAGTGAAAAGATATTCAACAAGGGACTTACCTCTGTCGTTTTGAGTGCTCATGCAACATAGCGGATGATGAGCATTGGTGTCGGCCCCAATTATGACCTCTACCCTTTCCCTTTCGCAGTGGTCCACCAGCCGGGCGAGGTCTTGCGGGGGCAGCTCCTCCTTTTCGGGCATGTAGGCTGAGGCGAGGATGACCACGTAGTCCTCGACGTCCAGCTGTGTATGCAGCCTTATGGCAGTGAGATCTCTGCAACAGAACTCTGTGAGGACTTGTGTTTTTAAGTTTTTTGTGACATATATACACGATCTGGGGAGATCATGTTCGCCAGTCACGATAAGCTTACCTCCTAAGTTGGAGAGCCCCTGGAGGTGGCCCCCATATGATCCAAGGCTCTTGGATCAGGGCAATGGCCGTTTGTTGAACCTCCAGCCATTTACGTAGCAGCACCTCCCACCTCCCCGCTTGATTCGGGGGCGTTTGGGAGAGGATTGGACTCCTCTGTCGCAGGCAGGTGCTTGAGCTCCTGGTTTATGGTGGCCGTGGATGGGTCCCATCCCAGAGGGACGTCGGCAAACCTGCCGGACCGACCCTGGAACTTAACGTACACCGTCCCCACTCCAAAAGCGAGACGGCGTCCGGCCTTCATTAGGGTCGGTACTTGGTCCTCTGGGATTCCGACCACCAGGAACCACGCGGCGTTTTGCTTGGTCGCGTTGACCAAGGTCCACTTTGCGACCTCCACTTCGGGGTTCTGGAAGGACAGAACTCGCCCAATTTTGCGCGCGTCCTCCAGAAGCCCTTGTGGATCAGGGACCAGTATGCCACAACGTGCCCGCTGAGGGATCTCAGTCTGGCTCTTCACGACCAACTTGACGTTGGGCGTGAGAGCCATGTCGCTTACGGCACGTTGTAGCCATGTGCGTGTATATTCATCCGCACACCACAGTTTTAGGACCCCCTCAGCATAGAGCGGTTTGGCTCTAAACTTCGGGGGCTGAGTTTCCCTCCGAGCCAAGGCATCACCGAAGATACGAGTTTGTATCCCGGTGAGTACTTCCTCGGATACGTCCTTGCCGATACGCCCCGTGCGTGCGCATGTGATTGCGACGTCAAGAGGCGTACTCGCGGCTTGGGCGTAGGTTGGCCTGGCGACCTTTTTGGTTAGGTCCAACCTCTGCCTTTTGTACTCCCCGCGAGGCGAAGTCGTCTCGTTGAGAGCACGTTTGGCAGAGGAGTTACCGTTCCCAGTCGGCCGCTGTTTGGCCCCCTTCGCTTTGTAAGCGTAGGCGGAATATTCCGTCCACCAGCGGCGAAGTTGAGGGTGCCGATTGCCTCTGTCTTCGTTGCCGAGACAGAGGGTTGTGCGGAAGAAGGCAGAGACTTAGACGCGATGGCCGCCATACGCCTCTCCTTCTTCGTTTTTCGGACCCTCCGCTTTTTCGGTTTGAATGGTTCGGCAGCTGCCTTGCCATCCACGCCTGTCGGTTGGGTACGTGCCCTGGTCCTGTTTGACCCCTTTCTCTTAGGCAGTTGCCAGCCTTCCGAGAAAGCGTCCTCCGGTTGGCAAGAAGCCACCGGGCTGACGCTACGGGGGCCTTCCCCTGGGGGAGGTTTGTGTGACAAAGGGGTTTCCCCCTTATGTGTGTCGTTACCTTCGCGGGTACCCGTAGATGGAACCACTGAGCTTCCCGTGAAGGTAGTTTCGGTGCCCGCACTGGTACCCGTAGATAAAACCACTGAGCTTCCAGTTTGGGCTGTGGTTGTTGTGAGTTTTTGTTTAGTGTGTTTGCCTCCACCGGTACCTGCAGCCGAGGCCACTAAGCTTCCGGTTTTGGCCAAGTGTGCGCTGAGGGCGCGTGTGGTGCTTTCGCCCTCCCTGGTACCCGTAGTTTTAACCACTGAGCTGCCAGTTTGGGCGGTGTGGTGAGTTATGTGGGTGCCTTTCCCGGTGCCTGCAGCCGGGGCCGCTGAGCTGCCGGTTCGGGCCAAGTGTGCGCTGAAGGCGCGTGTGCAGTCATTCCCTTGACTGGTACCCGCAGTCTGGACCACTGAGCTGCCAGTCTTGGGATTTGTAGTGTTCGTTTTATTATTTGGCCTATCCATGTTATTGTGAGTTTTTGAATTTCGTCCCTTTGGCTTCCCACCCTCCACGGAGCCCGCAACTGGGAGTGCCTTACTCGACTTAATTCGAGGGGCACTAGGACTACCAAAGAGATATAGGAGTGCAAGGCTGGTTTACAGTGCGACATCGGGGGCTCGATCGGGTTGGCGTAGGGGGCATGAAATGGCCTACCCCCAACGGCTGATCAACCCTCACTTACCCCGTCAGCATGACCTTTACCCACCACGATAGTCGTCCGAAGACGGCTATCGTGGACCCTACACTCCTCGCCGGTGGCCCACTAATGGGACACCTTGACCTAATTTCCCCAACCATGGCTAGTGTTTGGGGCTACCGTTTAGCCTGAAATCCAGGCCAAAGAGGGCGTGTTGCCTCGCGGACGCATAACCGCCAGCGCCGTTTGGCTCAACCCCCCAGGATCCCTTCATACTTGCGTACGGCGCTCAACTGCGCAGGTCCATGACGCAGGTGACTGCCCAGTCACAAAGGGTTATTTTTGTATCAGGGTTTTCTTCCCCTAGCCAGATGGTCCGGTTATGGCGCCGGAGATTCGCCCTCGTGCATCATATTTAGCTACTACAGTTCCGAGGTAGTTGGAATGAGCGAGGCTCGTTATAAACCATAGCATTGCCCAGAGGAGACGACCCGCCCGGATGTATCCAAGCGAGCCCGCACCCAGGCCGCGGCGGCAGCCTGGGAGCGGCGGGGACGTATATGAAGCACTTGTCGGTGCGCGCCGAACAGCCTAGCTTCGCTCACCTAGGCGTACGCTATTGTCGTCTTAGCATTTAAGTTAAAGGTAACTTCCCTGGCAGAAGTCACCCCACTAAGGACTAAACACCGACCCCCCCCCTCTCTCGGGTTCCAGCAGAGTCAGCAGGCATTTCAACAGGCAGCGGACACATTTTGGAGAATGAACGCTGCACTTCTCCAGACGCTGTACGGATCTTGGCAACGCGTGTGATTCCGTCCTTCCCTGTATACACTTGTAGTATTCGTCCGAGACGCCACTTCAATGGAGGCAAGTTGTCGTCCTTAATGAGCACAAGTTGATTGATTGCTATGTCACTCTTGTTGACCTTCCATTTCGTTCGCGTCTGCAGCTCGCTGATGAACTCCTTCGACCATCGTTGCCAAAAGTGTTGACGCATTTGTTCGATGCGGTCGTAGCGTGGCAAGCGAGTGGTGACCACATCGGTGATGTCATCGCAGGCTGGTGCGGTGATTGGACGACCAATTAAAAAATGTGCAGGTGTCAGCGCTTGCAGGTCGTTTGCATCTGCAGAAAGAGGGGTTAGCGGTCGGGAGTTCAGGACGGCCTGGACCTGGACCAATACCGTGTAAAACTCTTCGAAAGTGAGATTACAGTTCCCTACAACGCGTCTCAAATGATACTTGCAAGACCTCACTCCTGCCTCCCACAAGCCGCCAAAATGAGGAGAGTATGGAGGTATAAATTTAAATTTGATCCCATCTAACGCTACCTTTTCTACGATCGAGGCAGAGTTTTTTATAAGAAAATTACCCAATTCGTGAGCCGCACCGACGTAGTTCTTTCCGTTATCTGAATACATTTCGGTTGGCTTACCCCTACGTGAAATGAATCTTTTTAGACAGAGGAGATATCCGTCAGTAGACAGAGTTGTGACTAGTTCGAGATGCATTGCTCTAGTGGCGAAACAAACGAAGATACAAATATAATATTTTACTAGTGTTGAGCCCCTCCCTTGACGACTGAAAATATATACTGGACCACAGTAATCAGTGCCAGTGTGCATGAATGGAAAGCCGCGTATCAGTCGCTCAGGTGGTAGGTTTCCCATGACTGGGCTGAACGTCCTTCCATTTAACTTAACGCACCGAATACATTTATTAACGATAGACCGAGCTAGATTTCTACCGCGAAGGGGCCACCATTCCTCACGAATGCTCGACAATAATAATTGAGGGCCAGCGTGACATAAATATTTATGTTTATATTGAAATAAAAGTAACGTGAATTTATGTTTACTATAAAGTAGTATAGGGTGTTTTTTATCATAATTAAACTCATTAGAGTTACCCAATCTACCTCCAACCCGAATTAATGAATTCTCACAAAAAAATAAGTTTAGTCCGGACATGTTACGTGAAAATTTAATATTCATTGATTTACTTAAAATTGAATTATATTCTAATGGGAATGACTCGACTTGAGACAACCGTGCGAGAAAAATAGTTGAATTACGTATTTCATCCACAGACAACGAACCAAGTTTTCGTTCGGTTTTATGACGAGTGTTGTGAATAAACCGCAATATGTACGCCTGATCGTATCATTTGCATAAAGGATGAAAACCTTTCAAAAGGAAAGACATTGTAACGTTGTGGATTCTTTATAAATCTAATTAAAACAATATCCGTAAATTAATCGATATTTTAGTATGTTCTATAACTTATTACTAAATATCTATGGTTGTGCAAGCGAGATTGGACAGCACTAGCCCAGTCATCAACTGACGGCTCTTATATCGTTCCTTTCCTTGGTAACCTTCGCCGGGGAAAGTCACTTTGACCCCGTGGCCAACTGCTGTCGGCTCCGGGTAAGTTTTGAGATCAACATTTCCTACTTCTTTCTACAGGTGAAGACTTTCCAGCGGTGCAGCTTATTGCCTGCTAAAATGCATGGCTTAATATATTTTATTTTATTCTGTGTGCTATTTCAGCCTACCTATTTAGTGCCACGAGGCCGATGATCCGTACGGTCAGAGGTCGCGGCACCAGCTTGTGCTGCCTACTTATATTCTTTTTATTATAGCTTCTAGCTACGCTGCATTGCCGCTGGGAGATTCTCTTCACCTGCTATTTTAGCGGGTCACTTGGACGTAATTACCTAGTGACAAACTGACCCGCACTTCTTCTATTTCCAGGGTCTTCGCACCGGGCTTCGCACCATCATAGCGGTAGCGAGGCACACCAGCGGAGACCCTGGCACGCCGGCAACACCACAAGCCACGTGTACACTAGCTAAGTGCATACTACCATCTTTGCACAACGGACCGAACAACGCCACGGCAGAATCTTTATTAAGAATCCATTCCCTGAGGTTCATTTACTCATATACCTAAAATAAATTTATGTAACGTTACCGATTATAATCTCTTATTATATTGTAATCAATCCTTTTATTTATCTCTGCTCGCCCTAGCCGGTAGTAGTCTCAATTACATCAATTGCCTTATTAATTTTTACAGTGCATAAGTCACACCTTAAACTTTATTGCAACTCCATTTAAAAACCCACTATAAAAATATTAACCGTTACATTGGCGCCCCACGTTGGGCGCCAATGTAACGATTAAAGTTTTTATAGAAGTTTGTAAATGAATTTAAGGTGAAGTAACTGAACTGTAAGAATTAATAAAATAATGTAATGTAATTGAAGCTAACTCCGGCTAGGGCGAGCAGAGATAAATAAAAGGATTGATTACAATATAATAAGAGATTATAATCGGTAACGTTACATAAATTTATTTTAGGTATATGAGTAAATGAACCTCAGGGAATGGATTCTTAATAAATATTCTGCCGTGGCGTTGTTCGGTCCGTTGTGCAAAGATGGTAGAATGCACTTAGCTAGTGGACACGTGGCTGGTGGTGATGCCGGCGTGCCAGGGTCTCCGCTGGTGTGCCTCGCTACCTCCATTATGGTGCGAAGCCCGGTGCGAAGACCCTGGAAATAGAAAAAGTGCGGGTCAGTTTGTCACTAGGTAATTACGTCCAAGTGACCCGCTGAAATAGCAGGTGAAGAGAATCTCCCAGCGGCAATGCAGCGTAGCTAGAAGCTATAACAAAAGAGAATATAATAGGCAGCACAAGCTGGTGCCGCGACCTCTGACCGTAGGGGTCATCGGCCTCGTGGCACTAAATAGGTAGGCTGAAATAGCACACAGTATAAAATAAAATATATTAAGCCATGCATTTCAGCAGGCAATAAGCTGCACCGCTGGAAGGTTTTCACCTGTAGAAAGAAGTAGGAAATGTTGATCTCAAAACTTACCCGGAGCCGACAGCAGTTGGCCACGGGGTCAAAGTGACTTTCCCCGGCGAAGGGTACCAAGGAAAGGAACGATATAAGAGCCGTCAGTTGATGACTGGGCTAGTGCTGTCCAATCTCGCTCGCACAACCATAGATATTTAGTAATATATTATAGAAACATACTAAAATATCGATTCATTTACGGATATAGTTTTAATTTCATTTATAAAGAATCCACAACGTTACAACATTACATGACGCATGTAGCGCAGTTACATTATGGGATTTAAGTTCAGGTAAATTATCTAAAGAAATATCTGAATTACATTCATTATAATTGCCGTCGAGAATGAACCTTGGACCAGACCACCATAACTCCATATGAATTAACTCCGGTAAGTTCACTCCACGCGACAACAAATCAGCTGGGTTGCACACGCCTTGTACGTGTGACCAAATGCAACCATTGGTCAAGTCATTAATTTCAACCACTCTATTTTGGACGAAAGTCTTTAATGAAATCGGATGAGTACGCAGCCAACCCAAAACGATTGTGGAATCGGTCCAAAACAAAACCTTTTCAAACGCTAAGTTTATAGACTTCATAATTTTATGATAAAGTCGCGCGCCTATTAGTGCACCGCACAGCTCAAGACGCGGTATGCTAATTGGTTTTAAAGGGGCAACCTTAGTTTTCGCGCACAATAGTTTAACAGTAACTTCATTAGATCGCTCGCAGACGCTGCGTATGTAAACACAAGCGCCGTAGGCGTGTTGTGAGGCGTCAGTGAATATGTGTAGATGTATTATATTTTTCACGTAGCATGGGTACGGTGACATTTGACTAATTCCATTTCATACATGATTCATTTCGAAACAATTTACCTAACGCGGAATACAGGAAACAACACTTAATACGAAGATAAAAAGAAAACTGTTTTATTTTGCATTTTTAACTTAAAACTATTTTTATTTCTCCGTAATTATTTAAACTTTAAATATAAACATTCCAAATACATAATTCTTGATGCGTGAATCGGAACAGGTTGCGTTAGAGATTGACATAGTAAAATCGTTATAATCGATAAATTGTCGAATAAAGTATCATAAATCGTTAGTTGTATTTTTAACTAAAATACGATTATAAAATATAATTATGTAATAATAAACTTTAAACAAAGCGTTTTTGTCTTTGTGGAGCTTTATTATAATATAGCAACACTGCTTAAGCATGAGCTGGCAGCCATCTTGTTATACTCGTATCAACTCAGTACGAGTGCGTCTGCCTTGTATGCGGTCTGTTTTCTTTGTTTTGAGCTTGCGTGGTGTTTTTGTTACTTGTTTTTGTTATTGACTATCGTTGTGCTTTGTTGTTTTCGTTACCGTTTTTTGTTATTGACTTTTGTTTTGTTGTTTTTTTTTGGCAAAATGCCAAAAAGAACGAAAAAGACTGTGCTTGGTAGTCAAGCCCGTGAATTTGTAGTTCGATTGCGGGATTACTTTGAGCGGGAACGTGAGAATGGCGGAACGCTATTGCCTGTGTCCAACGTTTTGGATCGAGTGGCAGATGCGTTAGACATTGGGCGGAACACGGTTTCTCGAATCACTCGACAAAAATATGGTGCTCACGATACAGAAGAAAATAAATTGTCCACCCCTAATAAAAAGCGAAACAAAAAGGCATCTGTAACAGATGTAGACAGTTTTGCGGCCGATGCTATACGGAGCCACATTTATAACTATTACCAGAATAAAGAATTACCGACGCTTCTAAAGCTGGTCAAGTCTTTAAAAGATGCTGATTTGTTTACTGGAAGTCCTACATCCTTGTGGCGCGTATTGAAGGACATTGGTTTCCAATTCAAAAAAGTAAACAAAAGAAAAATTGTCATGGAGAGGGGCGATATAGCACTTGCGCGGGTTACCTTTTTGAAAAAGGCTAAAGCGATTACCGATTGGAGCAATGTCGTCTTCCTGGATGAAACTTGGCTGAATGCCAATCATACGGTCGGTAAAATGTGGACTGACGATACACCTCATGCCTCGACCAAAGTGCCAGAAGGAAAAGGGGAGAGATTGATTATTTGTCACGCAGGCACATCGAAAGGATTTGTAGAAAATGGGCTACTTGCTTTTAAATCGAAAAAGACGGGAGAATATCACGAAGATATGAATGCGGAAGTATTCACGGAGTGGTTTCAAAATATGCTTAGCAATTTAGAAGAACCCAGCACAATTATTATGGACAATGCCCCATATCACTCCGTGCAATTGAACAAACCGCCGACTTCTTCCAATAAGAAGAGCGAGTTGATCGAGTGGCTCCAAGCCAATAATGTGGAAGCCGATGAGACGAAATTAAAGGTGGAGCTAGTGAAGCTCGTAAAAATGCACAAGCCCCAAACGACATACAAATTAGATATGATGGCAAACGAATATGGTCACGAAGTCCTGAGGCTTCCACCGTACCACTGTCAGTACAATGCCATTGAATTAATTTGGGCCCAAATCAAAGGTAACTTGTTTAACCATAGTCTATTTACATACTGACAAAAATATGATTATGTTTATTACTTGAATTCTATGACTCAATTTGTTTTTTATCTTGTTTCAGGATACGCTGCACGAAAAAATACAGCTCCGCCTTTTACAGCCACAAAAATGATGGGGTTATTGAAAGAGGGATGCAAAAATGTCACTGGCGATGACTGGAAGAAAGTAGTGGAGAAAACCAAAAATCTAATCTTACATGACTGGGAGCGAGACATTAGAATAGACTGCATAATTGATTCCCAAATAATTATTCACGTCGACGAGTCAGATGACGATGATGATGATGATGATGATGATGAAGATGATGAACATGTTTGATTTTTAATAAATAATTAAACAGGTTATCAATTTTGTTTTACTTTTTTTCTTCAAAATTATTAGTTAATAGAATCGATTTCTTCTTCATTAATAAATGATCTCGATAAGATATATAATCGATTTTATTTCATGCGATTTTATCTTGACTACATCTCTAGTAACTTCAAATCCCAAACGTCACCGTACCCATGCTACGTGAAAAATATTGTAAGTGTTTTGCGTATTGCGTAGTTACATGGCGTGGAACACGTATTTCATGCAAATGTTGTAATGAAGTTAATGTTTTATTAAACGAACATGATAAATCAATCGGAACTGGATCATCCCAGCCAACCCTTACGCAGCCAAAGGCTCTGCATAAGAATTTTATTAATAATAATATTGGGTGCTAGTAACCCTAGTGGGTCGTAGACCTGCGATATAATTGAAAGTATTTTTCGTTTAGTGAGTTGTGTAACATCAATATTAATATTTGAATTAGACATAAAATGTAACTCGTCACTACTGTTACACCAACCTAAACCGAGTGTTTTACATTGCACAGCTTTATCGAGTGATAACGACTTCGTAAAACTGTCCTCCGTTCTAACATCAAAATTAAAAGACCACTTTCTCAACGGAAAGCAACCTGATTTTAAAACGTTACTAATATTCTCACACAATGACAATAACTCCTGCTTATTATTATGAGAGTATATTAAATCGTCGCAATAAAATGAATTTAATATTATAGAAGTAATTTGTTCATCACCGCACTCTAGTGCTAACTGCCGTAAACATCTCATGGCGAGGTATGGCGCGGACGCCGTGCCATAAGTGACGGTATTTAATTGATACAAGCCTATTGGATCGCTTTTATTTACTCGCCACATGATTTGTTGCAGTTGTCGCTGATCAGACTGGAGAATAATTTGACGAAACATTTTCTCCACGTCTGCGCAAGCGACAAATGCGAACTGTCGAAAGCGTAAAAGAATACCTACTAAGTCATTTACCAGCGGAGGGCCTATAAACTGTATATCATTCAACGACTTACCGGTAGACGTTTGTGCACCTGCGTCAAATACTACTCGAAGTTTTGTAGTAGTACTTTCGCGTTGTACGCAATGATGCGGTAAAAAATAATACGGTGATGTATACGAGTCAATGCGCGTCATGTGTCCCAACGATAAATATTCTTGTAAAAAGTCGGAGTACATACGCTTTAACTCGGGCGAACGGTCTAACCTTCGCTCTAATGATAAATACCTAATCTTTGCTAACTCATAAGAATCACCGAGCGAATCAGCTGATTCTCGTAACGGCATTCTTACTAAGAATCTGCCGTCTTTATCGCGGGTGGTGGTGGAGGTAAAATGTTCCTCGCACAACCTCTCATCCGCTGTGAGAATATTGTTTGTTGATTTGCTGTTATCAACTTCTTCTAACTCCCAAAAACGTTTTAACTGGTCATCTAACGAACTTGACAATGAACAGCAAACCATATTATTAGTGTACTTATTTGTGGACTGTTTACTATGGCATAACGTACCCGAAATAATCCACCCTAAATGAGTATTTTGCAAGTAAGGCCCATTGGACAAACGCATCCGACCCTCTTGTAATAAACTCCAAAACACGTCAGCTCCTAGCAGCATATCAATGTCTGATGGGATGTGATAACCTGGATCCGCGAGTGTAACGTTCTGCGGAATTTGTAACGAATTGACATCAATGTGAGTGTTTGGTAAATTGTAAGTAATCTTAGGTAAAACTGAACAATGTAAACGTGTACTAAAACTACTAACCCTCGAACGTACAAGTAGGTCACAGGATTGTTCTGATCGCAGAACACTGCTACCTATGCCAGTGATGGTGAGCGCGGACTGTATAGTTGTTAAACGTAATTTTTTACAAAGTGTATCTGTAATAAAACATCGCTGGCTACCACTATCGAGAAGGGCGCGCGCAATGGTGTATGTGTTATTATTACAAATCTCAACGAGTGCGGTTGAAAGCAACACCTGTTCCAATGGTATAGACTGCACGGCTTGCTTTGTGTGAGTAGAATGTATGAATAATGAAGATGTGTTGACAATGACATGACAATGGACCGATGATTTGTTTCTGTTCTATACAGAGCATACAACGAACACAGAATATTGATGATAGAGGTGGCTGTTGCCTGCGGCTCCACCCGTGTGAATGGGAACCTATTCCAGTGTTAAAAAGTAGCCTATGTGTAATTCCAGACTATATACTATATATATTCCTGGTAACAAATTTCAGCTAGATTCGTTTAGCCGTTTTTGTGTGATAGAGTAACAAAAAAAAGAGAACGTCTAGAACGGGACTTGAACCCGCGACCAGTCCCTTACAGGGGGAGTGCTCTGACTATGACTGTCTAGGTGGCTCAGCTGGTCAGAGCACTCCCCCTGTAAGGGACTGGTCGCGGGTTCAAGTCCCGTTCTAGATGTTCTCTTTTTCCGATCTAAATCTATAAGAAAAAGTAAGCGTACAAAATGCTTCAATTTTAATTGAATCCATACATCATTACAAATGCGCGTTTATAATATTAGTAGGACCAGGCATTGCCCACGGCTCTACTCGCGTGAAATTCTGATCCCTGCCCCGCAACCCATGGGTACCTATTCCAGGGATCAAAATAAGTCTATGTGTTTTTTCCAGACTATTTTCTATCCCTGTAACTAATTTCAACCAGATCTGTTCAACCGTTCGAGCGTGATTGAGTAACAAACATCCAAATATCCCAACATCTTCACAAAATTTCACATTTTATAATATTAGGTCGTTACATATGAGGGGTGTGTGTTGGGTAACCTCCTCGAGTGTCGCTCCGATTCCGATCCCGCTGCAGTCCGGGGGGAATGGAATCGGAGCGGCCGGTACACCCTGGGTGGCGGTCAATGGCTTCCCCTTCACCCCTTCATAGGGTTGGCATTGATCGTCGGCCAATACCCAACGTGGCGGGAACACATCGCTCTCCGTACTCCTCTGCTTTCAGAGGAGACAGGATGAGCGATGCTGTTAGTGGTGAGATGGCCCAGGGTCAGCCGGGGTGCGAGGGATATGCTCTATGGGTAACCTTACACCCCGGCGTCTGAAGACCCGAGACGGCGTGCGGTTTTAGTCGGTGCAAGCCCGACATAACCGCCCCCGCTGGCCGGCGGGGGGGTATCCGAAGGGATTTCCGCACGATAAAAAAAAAAAAGGTCGTTACATATGAAATTGCCATTTTTCTTGAAGAAATTGGAGGAAACCCAATTTTCAGTACTAACATTTTTGCATTTTTTTTAGGAATGACAAATCCAAATTATCTGATATTTTTTGGGTATGAATGAGACAACATTAAGCTAACAAACAGCAAATTTTATTACATTTTTGAAAAGTGACAGCTTTTCAATATTAAATTCAATATTAAATTTCGCATTACTTAATAATACGAAATTTATCATCAAAATGGATAGCATTTAGGAAGTACTGTTTTTGAAGATCGAATTAATTTAGCAAGCACCCAATAAAAACAAAATTTAATACAGAGTTGTAAAATCTTGAAATCAACTTTCAAACAAAATATAAATAATGGAAATAGCTATTAAATTACAGGAATAAGGAACTCATGAATTTGTAAGAAAATTTCGGCAATTTTATAGGTAAAGACCTATTATTTTTAGGATTACCGTGTATCCCTTCCTGCTATCCCTAAATCGCAGCAAAATGAAAATCTATTATCCGATATACAAGTCCCTGGACAGATCAATTCAGATTAAGACGAAGCCGTCTGACCCCGAAACTCGAGAGGAAAGCCTGCGCCAGAGGCTCGTCCGTCAATCAGCAGGTGTAACCGGCTTGCAGGAGATATTGACTTGGGTCCTGAAGATGACAGGTAGATACCACCCTCCTAGAACGGAATAATTTTATAATTTCTCTTAACTGGTCACTTTAGCGGCTCTACTTTACAAACTAAATTAAATATAAACTTTAATTTGCAAAATTTCAAAATATCCTCCGTTGGCCTACCGACACGCGGGCACATAAACTAATCCTGTGTTTTGCTCTCTGTACGTAATTTTGTTTAATTACTGCAGCTGTTGTGAAAATTGTACTCAAGCAGTTGGCCGCAATTTTGTATTACCGCTGTGTAAATTTACTCAGCAGCATTGTAATTTTTGTAGTTAGTAACACCAGGGTAAGGAAGTCATCTATGGCAGGGATAGCTCGTGCGTAAAGCTATTACCTAAATCCATAATAAAAAAACCTGCGTGGCGGTAGAATGTTCGACTGTTACATCGGAGGTCGCGGGTTCGATTCCCGCTTAGTGCAAACATTTGTATGCCTGAATATGTCTATTTGCATTGGTATGGGTGTTTCTATGTATACTATAAATGCATTTCAAAATATATATTTAAGTATGTATATCCGCATTCTAGAACCCATCACACAAGCTAGTTAACTATGTTTACTTTGGGTTTTAGACAGCGTTGTGTAGAATAGCCTAGAATATTTATATATTTATTAATATTTACAAATGAAATTCGCGTTTTGGAACGCCAATTTCAGGAACACAAAGTCGATTTTTCTTAAATATAATATATTTATTTAATCGACATAATTATGTACCATTACTATCTATGCACTTTTGTCATCTCATAGGTACTTCATTGATCCCTTTACTAAAAAAACCATTCGGACGGGAATCAATAAAATCTTTGAAGGCGCTTTGGACTGCCCCATCGGAGTTGAATTATTTCCCTTGCAAGAAGTTATCCGAATTTCGAAAAAAAATGGTAATCTGTTGGAGCAAGGTCCGAGGAGTACGGTGGATATCTTAGACATTCCAATTGAAGCTCCTGTAATTTGCTAGCCATCTGTTGTGCATTGTGTGGTCTAGCGTTGTCCTGAAGCAGCAGTGGCCTAGAGCGATTGACCAGCCTCAGTTGTTCAGCAGCTAGCTTTTCCATCATGGTTTGCAGTTGCTCACAATAGACATTCGCCGTAACTGTCTGGCCAGATTTAAGAAAGCTGTAGTGAACGAGACCTTTTTTTGAGCCAATTTTCGCTTGGGGCAGGATTGGCTGGTTCGCCAGATTTCAGCCATTGCGATGAGCGTTTCCGATTATCGTACAGGATCCACTTTTCATCACATCGCTTCATTATTGTGCCGGTTGAGTAATGTAACGCAGCAGTCGACCCACATTTGTCGGTTTGCTGCACTTCATGAGGTACCCACCTTTCAAGCTTATTCACCTTCCGAATTTGCTTTAAGTGGGTTAAAACTGTTTTATCACTAACACCGCAGTTTCCAGCTAACTTGGATGTGTTTTGCGATGGATCCGCTTCCACAATAGCCTTCAATTCCTCATTAACAACTTTGGTATCCGGCCGTTCACGGGGCTTGTTCTGCAGGTCGAAATTTCTAAAACGGAAACGTTGGAACCAAAAACGCACTGTGTTTTCTTTTGCGACACCGCCGCCATACACATCATTAATCCTTCCAGCCGTTTCTGCAGCACTGATGCCACGATGGAACTCGTACTCGTAAATAACGCGATATTTCAAGTTTTCCATTTTGTAAACTGAGTGACGCAAAGAAAAAACCAAAAGAGGAAAAAACAAATGAATTTCGTTTTTCAAAACCCAAAAGGTTAAATAGCTGTATAAGAAATTGGAATTCCTAACCAAAGAGGAGATATTTGAGATCAAAGTGGCCAGTACGACAAAACACCAATTTCATATGTAAGTACCTTTTTTTTTTTTATCGTGCGGAAATCCCTTCGGATACCCCCCCGCCTGCCAGCGGGGGCGGTTATGTCGGGCTTGCACCGACTAAAACCGCACGCCATCTCGGGTCTTCAGACGCCGGGGTGTAAGGTTACCCATAGAGCATATCCCTCGCACCCCGGCTGACCCTGGGCCATCTCACCACTAACAGCATCGCTCATCCTGTCTCCTCTGAAAGCAGAGGAGTACGGAGAGCGATGTGTTCCCGCCACGTTGGGTATTGGCCGACGATCAATGCCAACCCTATGAAGGGGTGAAGGGGAAGCCATTGACCGCCTCCCAGGGTGTACCAGCCGCTCCGATTCCGTTCCCCCCGGACTGCAGCGGGATCGGAATCGGAGCGACACTCGAGGAGTTTACCCAACACACACCCCTATATGTAAGTACCTAAAATTAATTGCGATGAATCAGTATTGATATTAAATATTGTTTTATTATATTGACTTCTTTAATCTGAACCCGAATGTTTCCATTTCATCGCGACAGCTAGCATCTAAGCAAGACGTGTGTGTGTCGGCAGCGGAGGTTTCTTTGGAAGTTGTTTGTGACGATTACCTCTGCTTATTATCAAAGGGGTACGGAGAGCAACACAGCTAAAACATAGGTAATTCTCCTCCATTTATCTTTATCACTCTTTGTTGGCTGACCGTATATCAATATGCAGCATTTTTAGCGATAGAACAATACGACAGCATTTTATTCTACACATTCTCTTTGTTTACATCCTAAAGAGTATTAAAGCTCTAACTTTTTGATTTGCCGACGAAATTTTAATAGAATTGCAATAACTTGAATGAAAACATTTAATGGAGCAATTCTATAGTACTGCAATGGCATTCTTGCTTCGATCTCAATAATTTTTCAATAATCTTTATTTTAAAATGAGGTAGATATGTTTTCTCAATATTATATCGATGTCAAAAGTGTACCGCGTTGTATATAGAAGTTCTTTATTGTCTTTCGCACTCACTGATAGTATACCGCTTTCGTACCCGGGACCTCTCGATCGTAAGGGCACTAAGCTATCGACGCTACGCATACGCGCGCTGGTAGTTTGTGTAACTAAAACTACCAGCACGCCCGCAGCCATCCCTATTTTTATATACGCATACAAAAATTCAATATAAAAATACGGATCATGGAAACCTTTAAACGTATCCTAATTTATTATTTTCACTTACTAAATAATATCTGCTTTTTGAAATTAGTTATACAATGTAGTACTTTAGTCATATAAAATCTGCTTTTTGAAAATAAATCCCACTTTAAAACAAAACAATCATTATAATATTTTACCACTTCTTTTTCTTCTTCGAGTCAATGGCCAGATGCAATACTTGATGGCTAGATTTATATTTTGTCGGCCCAAAACTTGGCTACAGCCACAGCGTTTTCCGTTGCCCAGTGGCACAGTGGGCAAGAGAGCAAATGCGACATGGACTGGGATTGGGCCCCGCAATCGCAGAACAATTGCGATCGGTCGATATAGCCCCATTTTGCCATATTTTCCTTGCAGCGGCCAACTTGGATCCGCAGGCGATTTAATGACTTCCAAGTTGGCCACTGGATATGATGTCCAGGCGGTAGGTATTCTTTTGGATTGATAAAACCTGCTGGAACTGGATGTTTGTCTGCCCACCTTTGCTCTCTTGTCCGCTGTGGGGCACAGTCTGTAGCCTGAGTGGTTCTCATGAAGCTCCGACGGCTTTCTGAATAAATAAATATTTTACTGAAAATTCAGAAGAAAACAGAAAATAGCTGATTTCTTTACTGTACGCCAAAATGATGACGCGATAGTCAAGGATTTGTCGGAAGGGCAGACCTTGGAAGAGGGTCAGGAAATGAAGACCGCGGCGTCACGAACCACATGACCACTATACAGTTATTAAGCAGAAGTACAATTTTATTGCGTCCTCGATATGAAGGGTAGGGTCCGATTCAGTAAAATTATGTTTAAGAAACGCGTGCTTTCCAAACTTACGAAAAGTTTGAAAATTAAAATTTAAAATCCCAATTGAAAACGTAATCAAACTATGAGTGATTATTTTTGAGTTTAATAAACTCAATGAACGTAAGTAGGTTTTATTTTGATAGATCATACTGAATACCAAATATTTTTTTACGTTTTTCTTACCAACTGAATTGAAATGCTGCGTGAAACATGTGTGGCTAGTGTTTGACCGAAACTAGTTTTTCAGCCGAAACCAAAATTCTTACCCAAACTGACATAAACATATTTAAAATTTTGACGGCCTCTGTGGCGTAGCGGTGGTGCATGCGACTGCTACGACAGGTTCGAGTCCTGCTCAGTGCAAATATTTGTATGCATGAATATGTCTATTTGCATTGGTCTGGGTGTTTCCATGTAGGTATAATATGTATGTATTTACAAAAAAAAAAGTATTTAAGTATGTTTATCCGCATTCTGGAACCCATAACACAAGCTAGTTGAACTATGCTTACTTTGGGTCTAGAAAACGCTGTGTAGAATGTCATAGAATATTTATTTTATTTATATTTATTTTGTTATTTTCTGTACTCTGGTGTATTTTTAGATATATATTTGCACATTTCAACATCATTTAACTATATATAAATATATATAGTTATATAATATAATATAATATAATATAATCATTTAATTTTAAATAGAAGAAACCAAAACCAAAATTTGTGACTGAAACTGGACGAAATAAAACTTGGGTCGGATACAAGTGGGAGTTTAATTTCCCTGGCTTTGAATGAGATCACCAGAGGGATCGTGAAAATAGAATGATTGGACCCTAGCGTCTGAGGCATTTAGACCTATTTGTATTAAATGTTGTATGAGTTTTGCTAGATGAAGTACAACCTAACAAACTCCTGAGTTTTATTAAAATTAAAATTATAAACGGGATATTTACCATGTTTATGATCTTTTTCGAGTATCCGAATTGTAAACACAATTTAAACATGGTAAATATCTCGTTTATAATTTTAATTTTAATGTAAATGACCATGTCAATCTAAAATCATATATCCTGAGTTTTAACTTAAAAGGTTGACGTATGTTGCTATGTGATAGAGCCATGCTTTTTTCAAGCACGAAGGATGGACCAACTGAACCGAAGAAGTACCATCTTATCACCTAAGATCAACTGGAAGTGGAAGCACCACACGTGTCAACCACGCAGCTTTTAGGCTCTACTTTTTATCCTTTTTATATCCTGGATAGGCTTATCGATTTGGGCCACAGACAAATAATTTGCAAATGAAATCAATATTATTCAGCGATTCCGTCATTTAGTTACAATCTAGGCCAAGTAAAGTCTATCATACTCCTAGTCGAGTCAAAGTCCTGCCCTAGTAAAGTAGTGGTTTTTTTGTGGAGTTTTGGAAACAACAAGGAAAATCATAACTCACGGTAATAGGAGGTCCAGAAATCGTATAAATATACTTACGTGAACATGCATGAACATACTTGGTATATAATTATGTAACGGCAATTAACGCGATCATGTATAGGTATATACATACCTTGGTATGTAGAAAAATATTTGAGCACGAAAGTACGATGTAGTTGGAGTTCAGGGCTACCGTCTGGTCATACATCAAATTAGTTCACTTCATTTGAACTAATGCATGTTAAGAACAGTAATTTGCTCACTAAACTGCCTCTATTTATAATTAGGAAAGTTACACATTAAAACTGAAAATCGGGTATAAGTTTCACAAAAAGAAGGTCGACATAATTTATTACTTAGTAAACTCGATATAAAAATAGGTATGATCAGACAGACAGGTTGCACAGAACTAAGAAATTTGACTATTTAGGTCGGTTCTAGTATGTATAGGGCCCACCTAGATCTTGACAAATCGGATTTAAAGTTTGAATTGTCCCCATTTGAAAATAGAAGAGTATAAAATACATTTTGAAAATTCAATTGTAAGTAATGGAACTTCTGTCACTTTATTTAATTGTTACAAAATCTTCAATTGTAGAAGTTTCATTCGAAATATAATTTCCGTTTGGTAAAACTATTGATGGACTTCGCGAAGTTTTTGTGTTTCTATTCAAAATTACTTTCTGCGTGTCTTCGTTTGAAATTATCTCAATTTGTAAGATGTTATGATAGATGCTTATATAAAAATGAGTATGTATTTCTTTGCTTGTTTGTTTCTCTAGTCATTTATAGGGTTCCGTTGCCAAATGGCAAAAAACGGAACCCTTATAGATTCGTCATGTCGGTCTGTCTGTCCGTCCGTATGTCACAGCCACTTTTTTCCGAAACTATTAGAACTATGCTGTTGAAACTTGGTAAGTAGATGTATTCTGTGAAGCGCAATAAGATTTTCAGACAGAAATAAAAAAAACAATAAATTTGGGGGTCCCCATACTTAGAACTGGAACTCAAAATTTTTTTTTTCATCGAAGCCATATGTGTGAGTTGTCTATGGATAGCTCTTCAAAAACGATATTGAGGTTTCTAATATAATTTTTTTCTAAACTGAATAGTTTACGCGGGAGACACTCCCAAAGTGGTAAAATGTGTGTCCCCCCCTGTAACTTCTAAAATAAGAGAATGATAAAACTAAAAAAAATATATGAGGTACATTACCATGTAAACTTCCAACGATAATTGGTTTGAACGAGATCTAGTAAGTAGTTTTTTTTAATGCGTCATAAATAATCCGCAATTTACCTTTCGTTCAATAAACTCAAATATGAAAATTAAAAAAAAACATTATTATGTGACTTGCTGCTACGGAACCCTTAATGGGCGAGTCCGACTCGCACTTGGCCGCTTTTTATAGTATTTGTCGGATTCCGAGTGTTAGGTACTGGATATACTGGTTAAGAGTTGAGGGGAATCGCCATGATTGGTAATGGTTAGATAGTGAAAGATAAAAGTAATAATGTAAAAATAAAAAAAACACGCTTTAATAGATCAAAGCAAAAAGTACTCATTTTTTCTTAATAATAAGTATGTTTTTTGAAACGATTATTTATCTTTGATATCTTGGTTTTTTTTTAATTATTGTGTCCCGACAAAACCAAGCAGTCGGGTTTTTGATTTTTTTAATAATAATTTTATTGTATACTTTGTAGTTATGATATATATATATATATATATATATATCTGAAATCACCTTTTAAGGCTCTTCATTTTGATACCCTACTCGATAAGTTTGAGTGATTATATTTTTGCAACAATGTACATATTAGCGCCAAAATCCGCTATTTTTAATTTTGATATATCCAGTAGCACTCCCAAAGTAAATACGAATCTAACGACACCTCTCAAGCTAAAATCCATCGAGTCCTTCAGGCTGCAGAGCGTGCCAAAAAATTATACATACATACATACTCTCGAAAAATATAACCCTCCTTCTTGCGCGGTCGGGTGAAAAATAGGCTACACATTTATACAAAATACATGCTTTTATCCTACTTTTAGTTCGAAAGCCTTTCCGCTTGAAACCTTGAATAAAAAATCTAATAATTCAATCTGTTCTTACAAAGAATTTAATCAGCAGAGAGTCCTGTTTTTACTCATTCTGGACCTTCGCGAATCCTTTGTGAGGTCTATATATTGGCTATAAGTCACAGCTATAAACTCCGATGAGAATGGACTTTTAGCAAATGAGGGTTAGTATGTATGTGTCTTTATAAAAGGAAGATCATAAAGAGAGAGGAATGTAGTTGGACAGTAATCATAAGTAATAGGAAATGATTTTTTTGTTTTATAAACCGCACGGTAGATATAGGTACGTGTTTATAAAGATTATAACGAATAAACTAACAATAAATAAAATTATAGAAAAAGCAGTATAGCAGCATAATTACGGTGAAAGAAAAATTTGATTACGAAAAAAACACACTTTTTTTTTCGTGCGGAAATAACCCCTGATATCCCTAACCGGACAGAGGGGGTGGATATGACGGATTCGAACCAACTAAAACCACACGCCGTCTCGGGTCTTCAGACCGGACCTTTCACTAGACAGGTGTAAGGAGGCCGGCCCATAAGGCATTTCCCCCACACCCCAGCTGACCCAGGGCCATCTCCGGTATCGAGATGGCCCCTCGGGACACAAACAAATCCTCGCATGCACATCCACATCCCCTCACACTCACACACACCCTCATACATAACACATACACAGTTAATCCCCTCTCGCAGTCACACAACTAAAGAAAAATTGGTAAGTTAGGTAAGTTAAAACTATTTATATTTTTTTTATATTTGGCATGTAACTACTGCAGCTAAACCCTTATCAAAATGGAATATAAATTTTGTCTCTTTAGTACTTATTTTTACAATAATTCCTAACTATTTATAAAGACTTTCTAACACAGATGGTTCTTCAAGTTACCAAGTATGCTCCAAGTTTCGAAATAGTTGGCGACCGTTTTAGCGTCACATTGAGATCGGGCGAAACTTTCGATCAAGTGTATTTGCCTAATTTGCTCTAAATAGAAACGGCTCCCTAAAGCTGGATCGAATAAGATCCGGAACTTATCTAGGTTCGAATGAAGGGGAGCTGACTGAATGTAAAGGGAATGGACATGATGTCAATTCCCTTTACCTGAAATTCCTGGCATCAATGAATTCTATGTTGCGTCGCGGTTCTTGAGTGAGGCGGGAATTTCGAATTTCGAATGGGACGCAGTAACTAAGTATAAATGAGTTAATGAATTTTGACACCTATATGTGTAGTCATAGCGCGCCTTTTTGTAATGACATCTGTATGACAACTACAAAAATTAGTAGTCGGGAAGTGGCCTTCCGCGATTGCGCGATACTAAAATGTTTGTGTAGAGTGAGTTGTGTGTATTCAAGAAAAACAATTGTTAATGATCTCAGACTGTGCTGCCGAAAAGTAATCACTAACTCATTCAAGAGATGGCATAAGTATCGCTATAAAATATAATTCGTTTATTGCGTCCATTAATCGTATTTATGTCTACGATAAACATCAATACATCATTGTGTTCACATTACGATACTAGTCGAGTCGTTCCACATCGCTTGCCCAGATTAAGCGATTGTTTATCCCTATGGAATAAATTTTATTTTTTGTGCTATGTGGGGTCATGTTGATGAACGATATAGCAGCGATTGTTACTCAAACATGCCAGATGAAGTTAGATGAAATTAGACACAGAGATATAATATTGTCTGGAATGGTTTAGATATTTTTACCCTGCGAATAGGTTCCTGTGGGTTTCCTAAACTTTGGCACTTGCACGAAAGTAGTACTTTTTTTTTCGTGCGGAAATCCCTTCGGATGTCGGATGGTCATGTCGGGTTTGAACCGACTAAAACCTCACGCCGTCTCGGGTCTAAAGACGCCGGGTGTATTGTTGCCCATAGAGCATATCACTCGGTTTGGGGGAGGGGCGCTAGTCGCCCCGCCATCCCAGCCTGCTTCTGCTGGGGTGACAGGCGGACGAAAGTAGTACCTATAGTAAAATTGGATCCAACCCGTTCTGATGATGGAATCCTTGAGGAATAGAGGAATTTCATCCAATATATCAGACGGACACATATCGATTTAATATTTTATGTGTCAAAGGAAGCATATGCCCTTAAAAAAATAAGTAATATAAAAAATAATACTGGCCATCAAAATTTCTCAACTATATTATAACAATATTCAAATAAGGATTTTTGAAGTTGGTTATTCTTTTGAAAAAAAAAAAATCTTTAATTTTGTAGCAACATCTGCAAAATTCGTCTAAAGCCTGCTTTTCACGGTTCCTGATTCTGCGGACGGTGGTGGATCAGCCCAAACGGACGAACCGTGAATAGGGTATCTTCTGTAGGAGCGTAGACAAGTCCGTAGCGGTGGAAAACCATGGGAAGCCGTATAGTTTTTTCACCTTTCCTCTCGGTGTTAGGAGGTCAGGCGGCAGTCGTTCCCATAAAAGCCGTATAAGCTAAATAAAAATGAAAACAAGGAGTAAGTGGACCCCAGGCTGCGAGGTGAAAGCCTCGGATGCAAACGTGAATAACGTCAAGGTCGTGATGATGGTGCGTGGCAGTCTGTGCTCGTCTGCCGTGCGTGATAAAATCGCGGAGTCACGCATAGTGTAAAGCCGCCTTCAGAATAATAAGACTATGATTAAAGCTCTGCGAATTGCGTTTAAACTGTAAAGCGGCTTTACTTGATTAGGTAATAGCATTTACACTGCTCGCAATCACTCCCAAAGTCTTGGTAATTAATTTTGGGTTATAATAAGATTTCGTAGTATGTTCATAGTTCTATAATAGACGAGTTATGGTACAATTTAGTGAACTAATTTTCCAATGTTTTCCTAACGTGAATATACATAACATAACTTCACGCCTGTATTCCCGAACGGGTAGGCCGAGGTGTATACCTATATATGTATATATATAGGTGTGTACACCTACGATTCACCAGTTATGTTAAGGTCCCAATGTAATAGGGGGCGAGCCTATTGCCATCTACCGGGCACATGATTAAGCGAGCGATAATTCACATTTACTACATACGTAACATTACGTAAATATATAGTGTGGATAACATAGATTTAGGTTTGATTTGACAAATGAAAATGCCTTAAACTGAGTCCTCACGGTTTTATTAATGAAATTCAAGGTGTAAAACGTGACAATTATTATTCAATGAATCTAGTTCGAATTGTTTTCGGTTACTTTAATCTACAATCAAGCCAGCCGGTCGATAGTCAACATTAAAATGGAAACTTGTGCTGACTGAGGGCTCTTACACATAAATACGACGTCGTGCTACGACGCTAAACCGTATCGTGGAAATCTACGATGAGCAACGTAAAAAGATACTACAACGTGTGGCGATGCAAAGCAACGTCCTCGAGAATAATAATTTATATTGTTCTCGTGTGTATCTCGCACTAGACGTGTTCTTCTTCTACTAGTTTTAAGAAAACGCAGAAGAAACAGATATACAGAAGATACTGGATACATCAATTTCTTTAAATGATGAATAACGGATAGTGGATGTCGTGTGTCGTTACGATGCTTGTCATATTTCTACGATACGTCGTCGCATCATGAAACGATACTACGTCGTAGCAAAACGCGGTATCATACCCTTTTTATTTGTGAAGAGTTGTGATTGAATCTATTCTTTTAACGGTACACATTATTGTTAAATGACTCGCGTGGCGTCTTCAGCGGTGGTGAAAAAATTACAAATACTCTTTTTTTTTTCTACTATCGTACCTCATAATAAGTCCACCAATGAATTATTTATCAGGGCCGCGGGGTACGGTTACGAATAATTTGTGTCGTCGCGAAACTTCATAAAACCTTTTTGGATGAGCAGATACCCGTTTTGATTTCAGGGGACTGCCATGATGGAATTTTTGAAATTTGATGGGTGTTTGTTGACATCGAGCTGTTTTCACATGATATTGAGGAAGGAATGAGAATGAACGTGCGTCGATTTGTTAAGGGTATATTCCTCCATATTGTTGGGTACTTATATATTTGTAGATGGTTTAGTTTTATAGAGTGGACGGACGAAAGAAGGTTCACAAAAGAGATTTATGAGGCGAGAATGAACGGGCAACCCGGTGAAGGTCGACCTAGGCTTACGTATTTTAATCAGATAGAGGATATTTCAAGGAAAGGCCGGTACAAAAGCACCTGCAACCAGCGAGCATGTATGAAAACAATTATGAAAGCAGACGAAGCGAGGGGCGTATGCCAGGATCGTAGCAATCATCATCATACGAGCGCCAATTCCGGTTGCTTGCAGTGTTGAGTTTGGACTTCTACAGGAGCGACTGCCGTCTGACTTCCTAACCCTGCAAGGAAACCCTACTCCAAAGCCTCTTTCATCCATCACCATGTGTACCGGCAATGAAAAGTAGGACTAAGGATACAATCAGATTTGGTATTATCTCTCAAAAAAAACCTCCATGTACATTTTCATAAAAAACACTATGTTAACTAGCCTAAGATTAGCTAACCAGCCACTATAATCAAAACTTTTTCCATAAACTGTAGTTAAAGTAGGGTGCAATAGACTACCAATTTATAGTTTTTTTTTATAGATATTGGAGCACAGTCGATCCTCCTTTGTTCTGTGGGAATGTTCTAGTTTTATATCGCTTATTGTCATCCTGGGATGACAGGAATGGTTTTAGTTTACCAATATTGACGCTTAAGTTATTGAATAGTTTTTCTTGTGGAATGAAATATGAAATATCATTTTAGATTAAAGTTTAGACGGTTCTATATATATTCTATATAACCAGCTCACGGCTTCACTCGCGTGGAATTCTGATACCATTCCTATTCTAGGGATGAAAAGTAGCCTATATGTTATTCCAAACTATAATCGTCTCGCCCACTATTACGTGGATGTGATGAAAAAGAGTTGATGAAAACTAGAACAACTCAAAACAAAATACATTGTGTCCTGTACCATCCAAAAATCTATACCACTTTTTTTTTCTGAACGTGGCGCCAAAGTTATGTGCTGTAGCATCCAAAAAACTATAACACTTTTTTACAAGACCTAGATAGAATGATAGCAGCTCAAATGGTAATATAATGGTAATCAATGATGATCAATAAACTGAATAAGGCATTAATGATATTCAGTGATGACAAATATCACTATCACAAGTAGAAACGACCAGCGTTTTCTAGAACTCGGCTCATATCACTTGGGTACATCAAAATAGGTATCTTGAGTGGGCTGGACTATATTGTTAACTGTCGTCTCGCAGTTTGGAATCTTGTAACAGTTTTAAAATTGCTAAAGTTTGGGTTCAATTTCGCGCGTCACATTAATTAGAGTATCTTTCTATGAAATCCTTTTGTTTTTTTTATGAGAAAAGTCCAGTATGGCGGGTCTTAATAACAAACAGTCGATACGTCGCAACGCCCTTTTAAATCTACAAGGCTTTGTTGATTCATTTAACCGAACAAACGTTTTATTCCGATAAAAAATTGGATATCTTGATGACGCCATATTTATTTCCTTTAAAAATATTTGTTGGAAATTTTCAATGTGTCACATTTTTCGCATCGCTCAATTTTTCGTGTGGTTGCCGGGTCGGTATTATATTAGTCGAACTATTATTATTTACTTCGGGCCACCAACCAGGTGGACACCAAAGTCTTAAAATCACGCAAAAAAAATCAAAATCTTACACCCACTTTTTATCACTTTTCTCGACGTTTCACATGATTCTAAGTCTAATTAAGCGAAAAAAATTTTTGTGTCGGTCTGTCTGTTGGCCTGGATGTCTGGATGTCTGTTTACGCAATAACTCAAGAACCACTTATCCGATTTAAACAATTCTTTCGCCAATCATCTTGTTTGGTTAATGGGAAGAACTGATTAGATTTTGGGGTTTGTACGTTCAAGGTTTCGGGTACCTACCATACAAATTGTCCCTAAAAAATTTTTTTTTGTGTTTTTGACGTTGAAGACGTTTGATTTGATTTCATTTAGAGATAGGATTAGTGGGTATGTGGGAGGGATACGACTACTTATTATTAAAAACAATTTTGAGTAAAAATACTGCAACAAAAATATCTAAGTTTGGCCCGAAGTTTGACAATCACTGTGATTTCCGCCCCACTAGTTTTTCCAAATTGGGACCATGTCGAAATTGGGACCATGTTGAAATTCACAATGACACTTTGCCGGGAGATGCTGTTTGTCCACAGAGCGGATGTCGAACAGCCTCCGAGAGATCTTCGCAGAAACTATTTTAGGTCAAAAACACAGGCCGAGCCACTCGTGCCTTTTTTTTTTTAACGTGCGGAAATCCCTTCGGATGCCCCCCCGCCGGCCAGCGGGGGTGGTTATGTCGTGTCTCGACTAAAACCGCACGGTGTCCTCCCCAAGTGTCCGTTGCCGGGCACCCCGGGTAAGCCCTCGAAAGGATAACCCCAGGGTTGCCGGTGGACTTTGGCCGCCACCGCGGCCTCGCCTGGTGGGGTCGGGTTTTATCCCGCTTCGGTGAGTTGGCAGGCGTGTGTAGGGCACACACGACACGCCTCCGCCACGGCCTGCTTCTGTAAGGACGGTGAGTCGGCCAACTGCCGTCCTCAGGCCCCGATCATGGAGGTCGGTAGTCCCGGGCGTAGATGAGTCTGCGGCATCCTCGCCGCAGACTGCGAAACTCGGGGGGCAGGGTTCTCTCCCGCTCCCTCTCCGCCGTCTCTTTCGCGCGCATTACCTGCTCGCAGAAAGAGGCGGCGGCGTGCCACTTGCTCCCGTCGGAGACCACGGCCCTCACCATGGTCTCCAACGAGAGAACGTCCACGCCCAGGACCGCAAAGAGATCCCGGCGTTGACTCGCCCACGCAGGGCACTCCACCAACGTGTGGATTGTGTCTTCGCCAGGATCCTCGCAGTGCTGGCACTGCGGCGTTGTCTCCCGTTGGATGCGCCACAGATACTTACCGAAGCACCCTGTAGAACAAAACCTGGAAGCAATAACGCCTTCTCCAAAGGAAGCAAGAGAGGCATTGCAGTTTTCGTTTTTTCAGTGTGTATAAGCAGGAGATTTTCTATCCCAGCACCCTATCTATGGAATCCTGGTTAATCTTACTGACCCAAAACATCTATTAAGAGCTTAAGGCAGTGAGTAAACAAAAATATTGACGTATTTCGTTAGTATCTCTACGGGCGTTGATCCCTCATTCAATATTCTGATAATACCGTCATTATAGGGTTAAGCCCCTATATCCTTATGAAAGGGGATTTACCATATAATAAGCAATACGAGCTTAAATAATCCGTTATACACTATAAGGCGCTTTTCATATTGTAGTTCAAAGTACTGCACTTTACGAATGCAGGTTCATATTTTCATCGCAATTTTTACTTTTTTTCTCTCCATAAGACACGTTCTTGTACTTCAATAAAAATATTAAAAAGATAAATTAGCAAAATTGGTTCTAGCCGTTCTCGGGTTTTGTGCTTAATAGGTGACGCATTTAGCGATACATTATTATTTACTAATAAAGATTTATGTAACTGAGTGACGTGGCTTCGCGTGGCATCTTTTGTGTGTAAAATCGCTATTTCTTCAGGAACGATACTTGCTCCCGAGATACAATAAGATAAGAGATAAGATAAGACGTTAAGTGTGTCCAGACGATTAATTCGTCAATTTAAAAAAAATTGAGAAATTTTATCCGATATGAAATCTGTATCGCTTAATCTAGCAACTGACAATAAAAGTAAAAAAAGTAAAAAAATTGTGAACACATGAATTTTTTATTTTTAGATTAAGTGATGCAAATTTCATATAAGTTTCAAGTTTTGCAAGGTTTTTAAAAATAATGATACAATGGTCTGAAGACAACGTTTTTCACCCGGTACGTACCTTTTTTTTTTTTTCGTGCGGAAATCCCTTCTTTTTTTTAATTCTTGCGGAAATCCCCTTGGGTACCCCCCCGCCGGCCAGCGTGGGCGGTTATGTCGGGCTTGAACTATAGTGAATATTTGAATGCATTTCCAAGTCACTGATATAACAAGGTTCTTGTTGTCATAGTTTTGTACTTGTTTACAAGTAAAACTTGGCCAGTGCTCTAGAATGTACCATGTTTTATTCAAGTAAACTTCGTCGTTATTAACATATTCAAATCTGTTTCGTACTAGAGTGTTAGTAAGATTTCGTGAATAGAGCTAGCGACAATGGATTTTGATCAAATATTGCATTGGTTTTTATTTTCGCGTCCGTTTTGCATACTATTTACAAGTAAGTAAGTATATTGGGTTAATGAACCAGTTTCCTTGTCTTGAGTCTGGCTTAGTGAAGAGAAGGAAAATCACCAATGGTCATTGCCCAGCCAGATATGCCCAGCCCAAAACTTGGCGAAATTGACCGCCACCTCACTTGCTCCGTTCAAGTCTTCGATTGTGCAGGTGTTGGGGCATAGTGGGCACGACAGTAGGTGGTGCATTGATTATGGGAGTGCACCACAGTCACAGCCGCCACCCCCGCATCCAGGTAGCCCCATTTTACCCGGTTTGATCTGCAGCAGCCGACTGGGGACCTTAACCTATTAAGGGACTTCCAGGCCATCCCATGCCCAGGAGGTAAGTTTTCGGCGGGCTGCATATAATCTGGAGGCAGAGGATTTTCCATGAGCCACCTCCGGCACCTAGCACTCTCAGGCTGGCCCTCCACGGCAACAGTGGACCGCAGGAAGCTTTTCCTGCTCTTGAGACGCGAATTGGGCTCGTGAAATAGTGTGGGTGTACAGGCCCTGCCACCGGTTTTTGAGCCCGTGTCAACCTCGCCTGCTAGTTGGTGCACCTGCTAAACAACGGGCGAGGCTCTGGTGCAGGCTTTCCTTGTAGAAGGCGGCCGGGCTGCGGCGCGTTACGCACTCCTTACCGGGGGCAAGACGAGGACACCCTGATTCCCAAACCCGAGGGTACCATCTGGAGATGGCCCTGGGTCAGCCGGGGAGTGAGAAAAATACGTTATGGGCCACCTTACACCCCAGCGTCTGAAGACCCGAGACTTCGACAGACGAATCCGACATAACCAACCCTACTGGCCGGCGCACGAAAAAAAAAGGCTTTTTATATTGGCTTTTTCCGAAACGACTGCCATCTGACCTCCCTATCCTGAGAGGTGCGCCTGCGCCAGAGCCTCGTAAGTCAATCAGCAGGGGCACCAGCTTGCAGGTAAGGTTATCCTGGGCCCTGAAGGTGTTGGTACGGCCCTGTACACAATAATACCACACCACAGAGAGGTCGTTAGAGTATAGGGAGGTAGTAATAGCATTTTGCAGGTCATAAATATGAAATTCAATCATACGGTTATTATCATTAATATAAACAGCCAACGCAACTGGGTTACCCGTCAAAAAAACTGTAAAAAACTAACCATAGATCACGTTAGTTAGTGTTGACAGATTTACGAGCACTGAACAAATTATGAAGGAAAATTCTTTTAATTTTCTGAAATTAAACGCCGTGTCCCCTTGGGATATGTGATTTATCGAGAGAAGTGGTATATGGATGAAATTAAAGGGATTATTAAGGATTTAGATTAAGATTTGTAACCCTATTTCTGTACATATTCAGATTATATGTGGGAGTATATCCCCTTGTCCTTTTTTAGGGTTCCGTTGCCAAATGGCAAAAAACGGAACCCTTATAGATTCGTCATGTCTGTCTGTCTGTCCGTCCGTATGTCACAGCCACTTTTTTCCGAAACTATAAGAACTATGCTGTTGAAACTTGGTAAGTAGATGTATTCTGTGAACCGCATTAAGATTTTCATAAAAAAATTGAAAAAAAACAATTAATTATGGGGGTCCCCATACTTAGAACTGAAACTCAAATATTTTTTTTCATCTAACCCATACGTGTGTGGTATCTATGGATAGGTCTTCAAAAATGATATTGAGGTTTCTAATATCATTTTTTTCTAAACTGAATAGTTTGCGCGAGAGACATTTCCAAAGTGGTCTAGCGGCTCCATCTGAAAACCAGCGCTGCGTATACTGATGATGTACGGCAGCATTCATGCTGAGATGGGGCCCTATTTGGGTCTGCGCGATGATTTGTGCAGACAACTAAATAAAACTTTTTTCTTTCTTTCTTTCTTTCTTTCTAAAATGTGTCCCCCCCCCTGTAACTTCTAAAATAAGAGAATGATAAAGCTAAAAAAAATATATGATTAACGTTACCATGTAAACTGCCAACGATAATTGGTTTGAACGAGATCTAGTTAGTAGTTTTTTTTTAATACGTCATAAATCGTAAACCGCAATTCACCTTTCATTCAATCAACTCAAATATAAAAATTAAAAAAAAGAACATTATCGTGTTACTTGCTGCCACGGAACCCATAATGGGCGAGTACGACTCGCACTTGGCCGCTTTTTTTTAAGCCACTACGATGCTCTCTAATGACACACTTAGGCTTTCCACTGCCTCACTCTTGAGCGTGTAATATTATGTCCAAATAATATTGAACGAATTAACACACTAAGTTCCGATCGGAACAACTAGTTGTTCAGTTTCGTTGGTCGGAGCGGAAAAAGGGAAAATTTCGTAAGTATAGTTAGCGGTAAATAATCGCATGAACATTTAGGAAAATGAAATATTCAAAAATCTGGTAATCCAATTTCAAATTATCTTTGGAAAGCGAATATGATAATGAAGGTTGGCAGCGCGATGAACAGAGAAGGCAAGCAAAATTTTCTTTTTGTTGATTGTTTTCTCACAAATTTGATTGTTTATATCATAATCACAAGGAATACGAAATGAATGGAAAACAAATATATTATTATTTATAGCACCAAATTCCAAGATGTTATATGTACAGCCAATCTGTCTGGTTTTCATAAAAGAAAACACCTTTTATTTATACAAATAACCGCACTGATCTTTTTTTTTTTTTTTTTTTTCGTGCGGAAATCCCTTCGGATACCCCCCCGCGTGCCAGCGGGGGCGGTTATGTCGGGCTTGAACCGACTAAATAATCGCAGAACAACAATTTAATCAGTGTATTAAATTAATGATGTATTGAAAAAAGGACAGGTCAAAAGCATTCGAAACCGCAAAGCTTTCATGAAGTTTGCTAAAAAAGCGGCCAAGTGCTAGTGGGACTCGCCCATTAAGGGTTCCGTAGTGTGCACGACACAAATAAACTATAGACACATGTGCCAGTGACACGTAGATTAAGTAAGCGTGAATATAATGAATAAATTATGAAAATGTTAGATTTACGTAAATTAAAACGTAATTATGTAATAACTTTGATATTAAGCTAAGATAAATAGCTTACTACTGTTAGGAGTTAGTTTTCTGAGTAATTAAGTATGTTAGAGCCAAATTTAATAAAGAAAGTACATTCCCCGAAAAGCATAATTGTAAATATAATTACGTAAATGCATTACTCAGAATCTAACATAACTTCGTATAAATAGGAAATACGACTTTGTATATTAGTATGTAAGTTTAATTACACCCCGCGACTGCCTCCCACGCCGTAAGAAGCGAATATGCGCTCCCCCGGCTGGTGCCATTTTATTATATAGTAGCTCGCGGGAGGCAAGGCCCATATATAAGCCTGAGGGGTCAATCCGCCCGTCATTCAGTAACCCGACGTCGCACGGTACAGATGTAAGTACCTATCGTCGTGCAAGTCTTATCTCTGCCTATGTACATATATGCTATGTAATTAATATGTAAAACATAAGTTTTATAAATAAATGGAAATGCGGAGGTGAGGTAATTTGGATCGCAGGCCAGCACTACAAAAGACTATAAAAGCAGGGACTATTTGGTAGGAAATTATTGGGTATTGGGCAACAAGTAGACAACAAGAGTCTCTCAAGGAACAAGGAAGCTCAACAGGAAGTAGTAGATCAAGAGTAGTGCTGGGCCAAGTACATCCGATGCCTCACTGACGTCAATGAAGTCCACCCATCCAAGTGTTTCATTCTTCGACTCAACATCCAACAAATACAGTCCACTGAAGGCGACCGCGAAGTAGTGGCAGTCTATTTGGAACCTTATCAGGTCATAGTCTGTTACGAACCACGGTCCTTAACATTGGTCCTTCGGAGCCGAATAAAGTCCACGGTCCTCCGAAGATCCAGGTCAACTTCAAGTTAACTGCCAGCCGTAGACGTTTCATCGTTCTTCAACTAAGGGAGAAGTGACAGTCTATTTGGAACCTTATCAGGTCATAGTCTGTCACGAACGTCTATGGCCCATTGGAACCGGGTCGAAGGGTAGGAATAAAGTCCACGATCCGTCGGAATTCCAGGTAAGTATAAACTTGAAGAAAGAAGAATGGTTCTCACCAGGGATGGAGGGAAGCGCCGTCAGGAAGAGGAACCGGCATCAGCATCAGCACCAGTACCAAGATCAGTACTACACCCTGCGGCCACGGAAGAGGCCAGAAGTTATGTGGACAGTGGTGCGTCGGAAGCCACAGTCAGCACCGAGCAGACCACGTCCAGCACAACTGTGACTACTGAAGAGTCGGGGACGACAGAAAAAGGATCGCCCCACTCCCGCGCTGTTGTATATGGAGAGCCTAGCTCACAGCGCACCATGCGGCCTTTGGACACGAGGTCACGCCGCTCCACCAGTTCAAGAAAGAAGAAGGAACTGGAGGTCAAACAACGCTTGGCAGAACTGAAGCTCAAGCAAATACAAGCCGAAGCAGAGATAGAACAGATCCGTCTACAGCGGCTACTGCAGGACGAGAGCAGCGACGACGGGTCTGAGGAAGATCTGGCATCGGTACGTATTAACACGTGGCTACAGAAGGATGACGCTGCGGCACCCAACCTGAAGGAAAAGGGGCAAGACATCGAGGAAAACACTCAGACCTGCCTAGATAGGGGTCAACTAGTGGAGAAGTGTCAAACCCAGGAAAAATCAGAAGGAAGTGCACCAGTGAAGAACTCCGTGATCGATGTAGCTACGCTCACCGCGGCCCTATCCCAGGCTATGAGATGCAACAGGGAGCCGCCCAAGTATATACGAGAACTACCGATCTTCAGCGGCAGCAGCACAGAATGGCTCGCCTTCAAGACTACGTATGAAGAATCGGGTATATACTTCACGAAGAACGAAAATATCGCAAGAATAAGGAAAAGTTTACGTGGACTCGCACAAGAAGCAGTCGAGTGCCTAATGCTGAGTCAACCTGACCCCGAGGTGATCATAAGGGCCCTCGAGAGAAGATTTGGTAGACCAGAAGCACTCATCCACGTTGAGATGGAGAAGCTCAAGACTCTTAACAAAGTGACCGATAACGCCAAGGACATCTGTATCTTCGCTGGGAAGATAGCAAACATCGTGGGAACCATAGAAGCCTTGAGGAAGCCGCACTACCTACACAGTCCAGAGATGTGCAGAAGTATCATCGAGAAACTCACACCTATACTCAGAAACAAGTGGTACGACTTCGCTGCAAAGAAGAAAGAAGACATACCAGAACTGAAGAAAATATCTGTGTTCCTGTCAGAAGAGGCAGACAAGTGCAGCTCCTACGCGCTCCCAGAGGTGAATCACACAGAAGACAACAGAAGAGTCAGTTATCGTCCTCAAAGAAGCAGAAGAGTTGAACAGACGCTCACCATCAACAAGAAGACATCAGAAGAGAGATGTCCACAGTGTAGCAAGGATCATAAGCTACCTGACTGCAAGCAGTTCATCGCCCTAGACAACACCGCGAGATGGGAAACAGCCAAGAAGAATAGAGTCTGTTTTCGCTGCCTTCGAAGTAACCACCGACGCGCCACATGCAGAGCACCAGCCTGTGGGAAGAACGGGTGCCAGATAATGCACCACCGACTACTGCATCGCGATATGCCGCCAAGAGACCATGAAGAACAGAAGGAAGACATCACGACCTCAACGGCAGAAGTAGCCACAGCAGCAGTTCCCCGCAGTCAGCGCAAGGCCTACCTCAAGATGGCACCAGTGACACTAAGAGGACCAAGCGGTAGCGTCAATACCTACGCCTTATTGGACGAAGGAAGCACGATCACGCTGATAGATGAGACCATAGCCGACGTCATCGGGGCAGACGGACCAACCAAGGAGATCTGCATCCAAGGTGTAAACAGTGAAATGAAGCACGAAAGCAAGACAGTGAGTTTATTCATCAAAGGGAAGTACGCCAATGAAGAGTACGATTTAACCGCCCGCACCATGAAATGACTCCGCTTCTCACCCGATACAGTGTATGAAGAGCATTTCAACGGCTGCGAACATCTAGAGGATATACGTGACAAGATAACGTACGAGAAGGCTTCACCCAAAGTGTTACTAGGACAAGACAACTGGCATCTCATCGTAACCCGTCAGCTGCGCACCGGAAGCCGTAACCAGCCTGTGGCGTCGCTCACTCAGCTGGGATGGGTGCTTCACGGATGCAGCAGTTCAGTGACTGCAACAGTGTCATTCTGCGGTAAGTTACAACAGCGCGATAAGGACTCCATTGAAGATGAAGTGAAGAATTACTTCAAGTTGGAATCACTGGGCATCGAACCTCGACGCCCGAGAGAAGATCCCGAACTACGAGCCATGCAGATTCTCGAAGAAAAGAGTCGGCGGCTACCAGATGGAAGATATGAGACCGGACTGCTGTGGAAAGAAGAAAATGCGGACATACCGAATAATTACAAGGAAGCTGAGAAGCGTCTGCTTACACTCGAACGAAGACTCGATAGGGATGAAGATTTGAAACAGAAATATGAAGAAAGAATGGAAAACCTATTCAAGTCAGGCTATGCAGAACCAGCTCCTATGACACCGCAGAAGGGAAGGACGTGGTACCTACCTCACTTTCCGGTCATCAACCCCGCCAAGCCGCACAAGCCACCTCGACTGGTACACGACGCAGCCGCCAAGAGCACCGGAGTATGTTTGAACGATATGCTCCACTCCGGTCCTGATCTGCTGCAGTCCCTACCAGGTGTGATCATGAGATTCCGCCAATACCCGTACGCTGTAAGTGCCGACATCAAAGAAATGTTCATGCAAGTGAAGATAAGGACAGAAGATCGAGATGCGCTGCGCTTTCTGTGGAGAGGACGACGCCGTGAAGGTCAACCCGAAGAGTATCGTATGACGTCAGTAATCTTCGGAGCCACCTCGTCGCCATGTACCGCGCTGTACATCAAGAACAGGAACGCAAGAGACTTCGTCGACACTTACCCGGATGCCGTAAAAGCCATACAAGAAAATCACTACATGGATGACTACTTGCAGAGCTTCCCTACGGTCACAGCGGCACGAGAGACCACGCGAACAGTCGACATGATACACAAGAAAGCAGGCTTCGTGTTGAACGGTTGGACTTCGAACGAAAAAACAATCATAGAAGATTTATCACTGCCCCGAGACAGCAGTGCTACAGTGGAACTCGGCGGCCAAGAGACAGAAAAAACCTTGGGTCTAACATGGCACGTCAACGAAGATCATCTTGGCTTTAACGCGAGCAACTTGAAGATCCCGCGCGAAGTGAAAACAAACACGCGACCTCCAACGAAGCGAGAGGCCTTGAGTGTGATAATGGCCTTATTCGATCCGCTCGGCCTTATTGCACCAATAATAACTCCCGGTAAACGTATTTTTCAGGACACATGGCGCTATAAGGCGCAATGGGACAGCCCACTCCCGGCAGAGCTACGGGAGCGATGGTGCAGGTGGTTCACGCAGCTCAACGGCCGCTACAATCTAGCAGCCACGAAGAGCAGAGCGACCCCGTTGAAGCCCATCTCCATGCCGAGCCTCGAGCATCAAGCTGCACTACTGGCAGCGCGCCTGGCTCAAGCCACCCAAGAACACGATTACGAATTAACAGAGAAGACCTATTGGAGCGACTCGCGAACCGCACTCGCATGGATAAGGCCGGAGCCGCGTGTGTATAAGTCTTTCGTTGCACACCGCCTCGCCGAGATAGAAGATACGACGAAGAAAAAGAGTGACAACGCTACGTGCTTCAAGGCAGCGGAAAAGGAGCTAGCAGAGGCCGTACTCGACGCGCTCAAAGAAGAAACTACGAGTCAACACATCGTGTGGAAGTACATACCCCCTTCCGCACCCTTCATGGGGGGGGCATGGGAGCGAATGGTGAAAGCAGTGAAAGAAATGCTTCGTGTCACCATGATGGAAAAGCATCCCAGCGACGAGATCCTGTTAACCTTATTAGCAGAGGTCGAGAATATCGTCAACTCACGACCCCTCACACATGTTTCGGTTGATCCTAACGATCCCGAGGCCCTCACGCCGAACCACATCCTCATCGGGCCCAACTGCCATGTGCCACCACCAGGGCACTTCTCTGCAGACGACGTGACTGCTCGCCAACAATGGAAGCGAGCTCAAGCCCTGGCTGACATCTTCTGGAGGAGGTGGGTGAAGGAGTACCTTCCCCTATTGCAACACCGGCGGGAGCCCACCAGCACCGGCGTCGCCCCGAAGGTCGGGGACGTCGTCATCATCTGCGATTCCAATCTGCCGCGCAACACCTGGCCGCGAGGACGCGTCAGCCGGGTGTTCCCAGGAGCCGACGGCGAGGTACGAGTCGTGGACGTCACCACCAGCAGCGGACACGTGCTGAGGAGGCCTACGAAGAAGATCGTCGTGCTACCAACGGAGCTCGCAGACGAAACAGGGTCAGCGACGGCGGGAGAATGTGCACGACACAAATAAACTATAGACACATGTGCCAGTGACACGTAGATTAAGTAAGCGTGAATATAATGAATAAATTATGAAAATGTTAGATTTACGTAAATTAAAACGTAATTATGTAATAACTTTGATATTAAGCTAAGATAAATAGCTTACTACTGTTAGGAGTTAGTTTTCTGAGTAATTAAGTATGTTAGAGCCAAATTTAATAAAGAAAGTACATTCCCCGAAAAGCATAATTGTAAATATAATTACGTAAATGCATTACTCAGAATCTAACATAACTTCGTATAAATAGGAAATACGACTTTGTATATTAGTATGTAAGTTTAATTACACCCCGCGACTGCCTCCCACGCCGTAAGAAGCGAATATGCGCTCCCCCGGCTGGTGCCATTTTATTATATAGTAGCTCGCGGGAGGCAAGGCCCATATATAAGCCTGAGGGGTCAATCCGCCCGTCATTCAGTAACCCGACGTCGCACGGTACAGATGTAAGTACCTATCGTCGTGCAAGTCTTATCTCTGCCTATGTACATATATGCTATGTAATTAATATGTAAAACATAAGTTTTATAAATAAATGGAAATGCGGAGGTGAGGTAATTTGGATCGCAGGCCAGCACTACAAAAGACTATAAAAGCAGGGACTATTTGGTAGGAAATTATTGGGTATTGGGCAACAAGTAGACAACAAGAGTCTCTCAAGGAACAAGGAAGCTCAACAGGAAGTAGTAGATCAAGAGTAGTGCTGGGCCAAGTACATCCGATGCCTCACTGACGTCAATGAAGTCCACCCATCCAAGTGTTTCATTCTTCGACTCAACATCCAACAAATACAGTCCACTGAAGGCGACCGCGAAGTAGTGGCAGTCTATTTGGAACCTTATCAGGTCATAGTCTGTTACGAACCACGGTCCTTAACACGTAGTAGCAAGTAACCTAATAATGTTGTTTTAAAAATTTTGTATTTGAGTTGATTGAATGAAAGGTAAATTACGGTTTACGATTTATGACGTATTAAAAAAAACTACATACTAGATCTCGTTCAAACCAATTTTCGGTGGAAGTTTACATGGTAATGTACATCATATATTTGTTTGTTTTATCATTTTCTTATTTTAGAAGTTACAGGGGGTGGGGGGGGCACACATTTTACCACTTTGGAAGTGTCTCTCGCACAAACTATTCAGTTTAGAAAAAAATGATATTAGGAACCTCAATATAATTTTTGAAGACCTATCTATAGATATGTATACACGTATGGGTATGACGAAAAAAAAAATTTTGAGTTTCATTTCTAAGTATGGGGAACCCCCAAAATTTATTGTTTTGTTTCTATTTTTGGGTGAAAATCTTAATGCGGTTCACTGAATACATCTTCTTACCAAGTTTCAACAGCATAGTTCTTATAGTTTCGGAAAAAAGTGACTGTGACATACGGAAGGACAGACAGACAGACATGACGAATCTATAAGGGTTCCGTTGTTTTTGCCATTTGGCAACGGAACCCTAAAAACGCAATTATATGTATTCGGCAGACGTCCAACGTTTCTCTTATAATGAACTTATACACACAAATCTTATGCCAGAAAACATTGGTTTGAAGATATGGTCATGCAATGTCGTACTTTACTCATTTGGTTATTGCCAGTTTCTTTTCTCACAGGTTTTTTCCATTGCCTTGCAAATCTGGCTATATACGTGCTCTACATGAATAAAGATTTGTAATATAAAAGTAAGCGTAGGTGTATTTATTATGAATATACATGAATCAGAATATAGGTCACTGAATGTCACATCTGTGTGAAACCCAGTCTAGAAGAAACAACATTGCAACTAAAGTTTTCAATGCATACTAACTTTATTGATGTCTGTTGATATTGTCGAAAGTTTACGTGAATATTATCTGCTCATTGAAATACAATAATAATAAAATTTTATACAGATGTATTTTGTTATTTATACTGTTCTCGAAAATTCGGTTGCATTTCAGCAGCAATTGACAAAGGGACTCTAAAGCGTTCAGTACACAATGGCCCATGAAGGGCCACGACAAGTCATTGCCATCGTGTACGGTTGTTGGGTATATTTCAAGAGAAACGCACGAAACGTTTCGGCGACACATTTATTATGCGTACAGCTAAAGAGTGGAATTACCTGCCTGAGTTTGTGTTTCCGGAAAGCTATAACCTCGGAATCTTCAAGTCTCGAGTCAATAGGTCCTTCCTATATCCTTCTAGGCGTGAATCATCCATCGTAGACCACATCGTCACTTACGATCAGGTGAGATAGAGTACAAACGTAAGCCTATCATTTGTGGAGGAACGTGGTGTGATGTTCCTCCAACACAAAGGGAGGATCCTCCGACCAGGCAAGGTGATCACGCCTGGCGGGCCGCGGCCCAACGTTTGTCGTTCGGATGTTGTATATATGCTGTACCAGCGCGCGAACTTCACTTTCGCGATTCAGGATTGGTATTGATGTAGTAGTATCCAAGTAGTTCACCTTGTTGTCGCTAGATGGCGCTGGGTATATGTGGTATCGCCACATCACTCCCCTCCAAGACCGGAGGTTGATTGCGATGAGTCAGCTGTCTTAAGCTCTCTTGTGGAGCGTGCCAGTGCCAGTCTTGTGTAGTTCCATTTCGTCGGAACTGGACGCCGCTGGTTCCATTGCTGGAACAGTCTTCCTCGCTAGTCCTCGTTAATTGGCACTAACCGCTGGTCCCGAAGATGCGGGGCTGAGTGCGGTGATTCGGTGCTGCGGTGAAACGCCCAGGGAGTCGGGGCTCGAAGCGTCGAGGTGAGTCCTTTTTTTTTTTTTTTTATCGTGCGGAAATCCCTTCGGATACCCCCCCGCCGGCCAGCGGGGGCGGTTATGTCGGGCTTGCACCGACTAAAACCGCACGCCGTCTCGGGTCTTCAGACGCCGGGGTGTAAGGTTACCCATAGGGCATATCCCTCGCACCCCGGCTGACCCTGGGCCATCTCACCACTAACAGCATCGCTCATCCTGTCTCCTCTGAAAGCAGAGGAGTACGGAGAGCGATGTGTTCCCGCCACGTTGGGTATTGGCCGACGATCAATGCCAACCCTATGAAGGGGTGAAGGGGAAGCCATTGACCGCCGCCCAGGGTGTACCGGCCGCTCCGATTCCGTTTCCCCCGGACTGCAGCGGGATCGGAATCGGAGCGACACTCGAGGAGGTTACCCAACACACACCCCGCGTCGAGGTGAGTCCTCGGTGAGCCCTCGGTGAGGCGAGGCGAATTGTCAGTGAGATGAGGTGAGTACTCGGCAGTGAGACGGGCCGAATCCTCTTGAGTCGAGGTAAGTCCCCCGTGTATGGGGCGAATGCTGCGTAGACGGGAGAGATGTGCTCTTCTTATGTGGACTGTATATGCCGTAGGCAATGACTGCTACGTAGACGGGAGAGATGTGCTCTTCTTACGTGGACCGTATGTGCAGTGGGCTGTGCCTTTAGAGGCTGATATGGCCATAGGGTAACCAGGCTGCAGCGATCGCTGCATGCTGTGGTATCCCAGTTGAGGCCGAAGCTGCTGGATGGCGAAGACTTAATTACCGCTCATGCGGAAGAAGTGAATAGGATGGTGGCGATAGGAATTCTGCTGTATGTTCAGCGAAGGTTACGTGATCAGATCACGTCGGGGTCACCACTGTGGAGGAACAGAGTGTGATGTTCCTCCAACACAAAGGGAGGATCCTCCTACCAGGCAAGGTGATCACGGCTGGCGGGCCGCGGCTCAACGGTTGTCGTTGGGATGTTGTATATATGCTGTACCAGCGCGCGAACTTCACTTTCGCGATTCAGGATTGGTATAAATGTAGTAGTATCCAAGTAGTTCACCTTGTTGTCGCTAGATGGCGCTGGGTATATGTGGTATTGCCACACATTCATTAAAAATAATTGTAGCGTGAACAATGTACCATTGTGTGAACACCTACATGCGATGATGGCCTATTGCACTGCGGAGCATGGCCCATCACTGGCCACTGTGTACTGGGGACTTTGTACCCAGTACACACAGTCTTGAAAATGTAATGTTATCTCAAATTACCCAAATTTTTGTTCTTTTGTTCATTTGGATAACTGTATACTGAGCCAATCAAATCGCAATAGAATACTTTGAAAATAGTTTTCTATCAACAAAGTCGTATCTTTAATGATAAATAGGTACAAAAATATTATTTGAGAGCTGTCGTTTGCGGGACATGAGATTATCTACTTGGTTTATTGGAGTATTTTTTTATGGCGAGGAAAACAGCCTTTGTACACCTTATCAGGTCAACAAAATGCTAACTTCTCAACTCCAACGTAGCTATTTAGTTGTTTGCCTTGTTTTAACGACTCAAAAGACCATATCTTTTTTATTGTTTATTTCTCTTTAACCTATTTTTTTTTGGTCTCACTGCAAGGGAAGCCCAAGACCGTGTGTAGTGGAGGAGGAAATACGGCAGGCGGACCCTGGGTTCCGAGGTGAAGGCCTCGGATGCGATCGGGACAACGGTTTGATTATGACAATGGTTTGATGATGATTTTCTATTTCTGATAGACTTTAAAAGAAAATCTACAACATTCTACACAGCGCTTTCTA
This sequence comes from Cybosia mesomella, assembly GCA_946251805.1. Classification (NCBI taxonomy): domain Eukaryota; kingdom Metazoa; phylum Arthropoda; class Insecta; order Lepidoptera; family Erebidae; genus Cybosia; species Cybosia mesomella. The sequence continues at coordinate 4,682,839 of OX276413.1, forward strand.
GACCCAAAGTAAGCATAGTTTAACTAGCTTGTGTCATGGTCATGCGGATAAACATACTTATATACTTTTGTTTTTGTGAAAACATCCATATTACTGCATAAAAACCATATTATAAATAGAAACACCCAGACCTATGCATACAAATATTTGCACTGAGCGGGAATCGAAACCGCGCCCCCTGTCGTAGCTTTCGAATTCACTACCGCTACGCCACAGAGGCTGTTAATAATATTAATGTAAAAATAAAAAAATCCCGGCAAATTTATTTACAGCTAAGATTCATTTCAATCAAATCGGCTTTCAAACATAAATATTCGCATCAATATCGGTTCATTCATTTGGGAGCTACGATGCCACAGAAACTTACACACAGACACATCAAACTTATAAGACTCCGTCGTTTTAGCGTCGGAGGTTAAAATGAAGGCAGATTTTACAAATTATTTTATTACGTGGTTTGATTTCAATGAGGTTTTATGGTCCAAAAGTGTTGCAATAGAAATTTGAGTACGGTAAGTGGTGCTGCAAACGGGTTAAATATATGATTTCTTTCTTGAAATTTTCACGTGTGAATCTGGTGCAGGTCTGAGGGGATCTCAGCAATATACCTACTTATATACTTCCCTTGATAATTTTTTTGTAAACATGTATATGTATTGATAATCAGTTAAAATTTAAAGTAAAATTAGAACAATTTGAAAAAGTTATAATTCACGTACATACTGCCAACATTAGAAAAGTTTTGAAAATCGAATCTATTGGTTACATTGTAATTGAGTTTGTCACGAGATGTGCATCTTTTTTTTTTTTTTTTTTTATCGTGCGGAAATCCCTTCGGATACCCCCCCGCCAGCCAGCGGGGGCGGTTATGTCGGGCTTGCACCGACTAAAACCGCACGCCGTCTCGGGTCTTCAGACGCCGGCGTGTAAGGTTACCCATAGAGCATATCCCGCGCACCCCGGCTGACCCTGGGCCATCTCACCACTAACAGCATCGCTCATCCTGTCTCATCTGAAAGCAGAGGAGTACGGAGAGCGATGTGTTCCCGCCACGTTGGGTATTGGCCGACGATCAATGCCAACCCTATGAAGGGGTGAAGGGGAAGCCATTGACCGCCGCCCAGGGTGTACCGGCCGCTCCGATTCCGTTCCCCCCGGACTGCAGCGGGATGGGAATCGGAGCGACACTCGAGGAGGTTACCCAACACACACCCCACGAGATGTGTATCTAGGCGGCCATATAAAAAAAAGCGTCATGATATCCAGGCATTATGGCGTAACTTAATTATCATGGACTCGATGGCAAAACGTAAAAAAAAAAAACTTTCAAATGAAATAAGCTACTTTCCACACGGCTATCTACCCATGAAAATAAAACTTTCCGAACAGGAGAGATGAAAATATATTTTTTGTCACGATTGGTTTTGCATCACAAAGTATTGTATTATTGTATACTGTATTGTAAATAAAATAAATTTTGTACAATAAACGCTTTATAAATTTTAAACTAGTTTCCTTGATATCAAAACCGCATGAGCTGCGGCTCATGCGGTTTTAAATATTCATAAATTAATCGGTATCATGACTACGATCATGATACCGATTATTTTATGAATATTTAATACGCATAAATAACAGGCGAAATTACTCTATTTAGTATCTGTTATTTATTGGAAAATATTTGAAATAAAACTACATTTAAAGAATAACATCGCGATTTATTGTGTTCTTCTATTATTTACACTAATCCCGACGTTTATTGCTGAATTGCAGCCATGGTCGAGTCGAAATTTTAGCGCTAACTTCCGAGAATATTACGTGGAGAATATATGTTTTCAATTGGATTGTTTTTGGTTGTTTTTATACTACTAATATTTTAAATTTAGATAAAATAAATAATACACAGAAACACCCAGACCAAAGCAAATATACGTATTCATGCATATTGGATGTATGGGTTAATATTAGTTACTTTTTCACGCAAAAATGGCTGAACGGATTTAGATAAAATTTGGCACAGAGATATATTATAGTCTGGAGTAGCACAACGGTTACTTTTATCACGGGAAAAGGTTTCTGTTGGACGCGGTAACGGGCAGGTACAGTATTTCATGCGAGCGGAGCCGCTAGCCATAGCTAGTATAGTATATGTGTAGTGCCAGTGTCCGGTTTAAATTAGGATGTGAAATACATCTACCATCTCTAATTTAAAAAAAATATGCAAAAAATCTTATAGGTAGCTCATTTAAAGTGGCCAGTTCACGGCAATAAGCATATTACGTGGAACCGAAAAATATGGTTGGTGAAATATGGGTGTACCCCTTCGGGATATACAGTGATAGGTGTATGATGTAGTAAGTCAACAATACATATTCATATCGACAGAACTGAAAGGTCTGTGGTATAACAAATTTCCTCCTTTAACCTATAGGGAAATAACTTCGTGAGGGTATGTGTAATGTACACGGATATGTATGCTTGTAGGTATTAATTGGGGCAATCCTCCAAACATTCACTTTGGTAATAGGTTTCACTTTATGAAAACAGAAAAAGGAAAATACTAAGCAGTAATACTAAGTAATACCAATACATCCGACAGAGAACCAAGGTTATCGACATAGCTCAAAGAATTAGCAAGCTGAAGTGGCAGTAGGCCGGCCATATTTCGCGAAGAACCGACAGCCGCTGGGGTAAACGTGTTCTTGAGTGGAGACCGCGACTCGGCAAACGTAGTGTAGGACGCCTTCCGGCCAGGTGGGATGACGATCTGCGAAAGACTGCAGGCAGATGCTCAGCTGCTCAGCTGCAAGCGCTCATTAGGGGAGACCTATGTCCAGCAGTGGACTAGTAAAGGGTGATGATGATGATGATTAAGCAGTCATAGGCGTCGATGATCGTTTGCCATCTGAGTGCCTAGTGCGAGTTGCACAAAATTATTATGAGTGACATTGTCACTGAGTTTAGCGAGTCGATCAATCAAATTTGTATGCAAGAATATGTTTATTTTCATTGGTCTGGGTGTTTCTATGTATAATATGTAGGTATTATATTTTATAATACGAAAGAAAATGAATTTAAGTGTGTACCTATATCAGCATTCTAGAACCCATAACACAAGCTACTCAAGTTGTTGTTGTAGTCAGTAGTCAGTAGTTGGGTCTAGATAGCGTTGTACAGAATGTCCTAAAATATTTATTACCTATTATTTATTGGAATAATAAATATGCCGCATACGTTTAATCTAGTAATGGCATCGTGTTGTTGAGTGAATAAACGACTTTGTGTTTTATAAACATAAAAATATACATTTCATGTGTCAGTACACCGTATTCCACAATCATTTATTTTTCTAAATACAATAATGCTAACCTGAATTTATTGTCCCATTTTACACGACACGATCACAGAACTGTTATGAGTAACAGTGACAGTAATAGTGACAGTAACAAATACTCGTTTGTGATAATAAATTTTTATTTATAACAGTATTAGTTAATATTTGTATTATTTATTATAATGAGCTGGGAACTTATGGCACTTGTGGAATATTTTCATTCATTATTTTTTGCTTTTGGCTTCTAAACTAAGAGTAATTATATTAATCATAATTATGATAAATATAGATAATAGCTGGTGCGGATGTCTGTGATTGTGTAACTATTGAGCAAACAGATTTTTTTTATTAATTCATCCTACTTTCGACTAATATTATGAATGTAAAATTTCTGATAATTTTTGTATATTTGTAACTCAATCACGCTCTAACAGATGAATGGATCTGGCTGAAATTTGGTACAGGGATATATTTTAGTCTGGAATAACACATAAGCTTCTTATCCCGGGAATAGGTTCCCATGGGTAACGGGAACGGGCGCGAAACACACGCGGGTGAAGCCGCAAGTTTATCATATATTATTGGATTAAGCATTCGGCATGCGTTTTCGTACTCACATTAACGCACAAACGTTGTATCGAAGGCCTTAATGTCCCTGATGACACGTTGCGATACAGTATATGGAGAGGGTGGGAGGTGAAGGAGCATAGTTCACCCCCATTGCTGGTGATTTTGTCCTTTTGGAGGAGAAGAGAGTAAGTCTCTCCGACCTGACCTTCCCTTTCCATGGGCAGTGTGGGCTTTATGTAGCTTCGCTTAATAATAATAATAATAATAATGTATTTATTTATTTAAGAAACAATGTCTCATTTTGTTAGTTATGTATCTAAGTTTCATTCATTGAAATAAAACTGTTTTTAACGGATTCTATCGCGATTTATTTGATGTTATTTTATATTTTACATTGATCTCGACGTTTCGGTTGCTTTTCAGCAGCCATGGTCACGGGGAGAACATCAAATAAATCGCGATAGAATCAGTTAAAAATAGTTTTATTTCAATGTGTGACATTCGCGTAAACTTCCGACAATATCATAAGTTTCAATCAGTTGTAGTGTGGTCACTTTCTCATATGAAGTAACTATAACATAACATAACAGAAAATCACGCCTGTATCCCCGAAGGGGTAGGCAGAGGTGTCTTACACACCCTCGATTCGCCAGTTATGTTAAGGGGGTTGTAATAAGGGGCGAGCCTATTACCATCTACCGGGCACATTATTAAGCGAGCGATAATTAACATTTATTAATGCACAAATAACTACTAAAAGTCAGAGGTGTGTGCCCGGGGCGACTGGGGATCGAACTCGAGTCCTCGTCTCAGCAGTCCGTTAGGTACGCCACTGGGCTATCACCGCTTTTTTTAAAGTTTTTTTTGTAATTATGTTTTCGAAATAAATCCAATAATCTCTTTATTTTACCAACTCTTGTAACTATAATTGAGTTAACACGTACCAATTAAAAGAAAAACATATAAATGCCTCGCTTCAATTATCGTTTGCATAGAAAGCGAGCGTTTCTTTGAAGCTTGTCCAAATAACACAATGATACGATTTCTGTCGTAATATTTATCCAGGCGCTTCTCCCTCTTCACAAAATCAAATTTTAAGCTACATTTCTACGTAATTGTTATTTAACAGTGAATAATGTAAATATAACATATTCAAACTAATATTATAAATCTGGAAGTAACTCTATCTGTCTGACTGTTACACTTTCACACCTAAACCACTGAACCGATTTTAATGAAATTTAGTACAGATATAGACTAGAGCTTTGGAAAGGTCACAGGCTACCTTTTAGTATGAAAAAAGGCTTGAAGGGTTTCAAAGAGGTCATCAAAAGCACCACGGAAGCTGGTAAAGAGATAGACTAACAGAAAGGACATAGGCTATGTTTGGTCGAGATAACTGACATCCATGCGGGCGGAACCGCAGGCAATAGCTAGTTTATTTAAAAAATTAAGTATTTCTTTCATCAGAAGTAATTGTTGATTTACTATTATTTGATTTAAGCGACCATATGCATGGTCTCAGTAGCAACGTTAAGAAATAGGAGCTGGGTATGTGACACGTCAATTTGACTTCACCTCGCCTGATGGTACGCTAAATGTAAAGTCTCAGGAAAGAGGGTCACCATTACATACACGTACCATGTTAGCAATGGAGCCACTCAGTTTGACGGCCTCATCAAAAGAGGATTGTCGTCGCAGCACCGCGTGACACCCACCGGTCCCACTAGTGCTGTGGCCACAATCCCCCTGCCCGGCTATGCACTTGCTGACCCCTGAACGCAATCAAACTGAAATTGGATTACTATGGAGGGTATTTCGCAATCGAGGGTCTACCCTTCCGAATTTTGTGATAAATTTATGTCATAAAATTTCTACCACCAGTAACAGTTCAGATCAGATGGCAGTCGCTAAATGGAGGCTGCTTCGTATTTATGTCGAAAAGCCGACCCTAATCGGGTTGGGACAAGTCTCGAAGGACGATGATAGAAGCCATTGCATAGGATGCGATAAAGTGTTTCCACGCGGGTGTACTCACAGGCAGTAGCTAGGTAATCCATAATCTCAAAAGCGATTCTATACAAATCTCTGCTATAACGCCTAACCATATTTGGCGACACGAGTACGCCAACTCGACCTTCCACTCCTTCGTTGGCAAACAGGAATATGGGAGGTATCGAATCATCCGTCTGCGTATGTATTTGTGTAATCTGGTCCGAGGATGTGTTTGAATAGAGTTAGTGGTCGACCTTCGGGCTACTTGAGATGTTTGAACTATTTGTACGACTGGCTCATAAAAATATTGGGGAAATACAGAAACTAGCATCGCCACGCAGTTTCACCCGCGTAAGTCTTGATGCCGTGCGAATATCGGAATAAAAAGGTAGCCTATTTCACTCAGGGATAATGTAGATTCTAATGGTGAATTTTTACCACGTTTTTACCACGTTTTTCTTAGTTTCACTTCGTGTCTGTGTTTCTTTCCCTCTGAAGCCAAAAATTGACACTTAATTTTCGACCACTTCATCCTAAAGCTCTGAAATTTTTTATGTAGTTTTTTATTTTTACCTTACATTTTCATATTTAATCATCAGAAAAAAAAATATTTTTAAAAACCACGTTTTCCTTCCGACCAAGACTAAAAAACGTGGGGCGGGCGCTTTTTCCTTAGATATTCAATAATTTAAAAATTTCAAAGCGCCCGCCCCACTTTTTTTAGTGTTGGTCGGAAGGAAAACGTGGTTTTTAAAAAGTTTTTTTTTTTTGTAATATCACTGTGATAGGAAGTATAGATTTATTGAAATAAAACTATTTTTAACGGATTCTATCGGTTTATTTGATGTTATTTTATATTTTACATTGACCCCGTGTCTCCCCGTGACCATGGCTACTAAAAAGAGCCGAAACGTCGGGACCAATGTAAAATATAAAATAACATCAAATAAACCGCGATAGAATCCGTTAAAATAGTTTTATTTCAATGTGTAACATTCGTGTAAACTTCCGACAATATCAAGTATAGATTTAACTTAATTTACAAAGTACAGAAAGTTTACGTGTGTTTATACTTCTTATAAACTTACACTTGGGTCGCAAGTCCCAAGCACTGTCCCGAGTTCCCAACTCAGCAACGCGATGCACCCGGCATCCGCACGGAGAATCCATGGATTGCTTATAATATCGGTCTCGTCTCTATTGAAGTGAAGGAATAGTCCTCCTTTCCTTAGTGATTGGTTTATTTTTTTTTGGGTTTTTATGGGAGCGACTGCCGATTGGCTTCCCAACCCGAAGGGATAGCATGCGCCAGAGTTTCGTTAGTTGTTTAGTAGGTGCACTGATGAGTAGGTGAGGTTGGTTTTGCCTCAAGGATGTGGGTAGAGCTCTGTACACCCAAGATTATTGGGACTATCCTTTCTGCTTATCTCTGAGGGAGAAAGGCGTGAGTATACATATGTATACCACTAAGTATTCCACTTCATAAGCATACTATTTCGCTGTTAGGATCCCACCCACCACCAACAAGTGACGTGTGGGTAGGCAGACAATAAGCTAACAGTATTTGTAGTTTGTATACGTCATTCTTGATTAATGTAGTGTTTCTAGGTATAATATGTAGGTATTTACAAAAAAAAGTATCTAAGTATGTTTATCCGCATTCTAGAACCCATAACACAAGCTAGTTAAGCTATGCTTACTTTGAATTTAGATAGCGCTGTGTAGAATGTTGTAGAATATTTATTATTTTTTAAATATTGTTATTTATAGATGCTCTTTGTGAGAAAGCGCCAGATGATACGCCCACTTCGATGTGAAGTATTATGCTGCGGAAACAATTTCATCCTTTTATCTTTATATACTAATTAGCTGTTCGCGATATAGCCTATAACCTTTCACAAGTCTATAGTCTATCTCGGTACCAAATTTCATCAAAATCGGTTCAGTGGTTTAGGGTGAAAGCGTAACAGACAGATAGATGCGACGTTCAGACAGAATTACTTTTACAGATATAGCATTAGTATGGATTGCCCGCGGCTTCGCTCACGTGGAATACGGATCCCGTTCTTATGTACCACAGGAATTTATTACCGGGATGAAATGCAGCCTATGTGCTATTCCAGACTATAATCTATCTCTGTGACCAATTTCATCTAGATTCGTACAGCCATTTTTTTTCACATACAAATTTTTCCATATAGTAGGACGGAATAGGATTTACAGCTACTGTAAGCGGGAAAGCGCCAGAAATTATTTTAAAAAAAAATACTTGATCTTGACTTGATCTGATGATCTTCAAATTTTTGAACATCTTAGCGCTGTTTGCGCGTAGCGGGTGACGGCCTGTGTGGCGTAGCGGTAGTGCATGCGACTGCTACGACATGGGGTGCGGGTTCGATTCCCGCTCAGTGCAAATATTTGTATGCATGAATATGGCTATTTGCATTGGTCTGGGTGTTTCTATGTATAATATGTATGTATTTACAACAAAAAAAGTATATAAGTATGTTTATCCGCATTCTGGAACCTATAACACAAGCTAGTTAAACTATGCTTACTTCGGGTCTAGAAAGCGCTGTGTAGAATGTCGTAGAATTATAGCTCAGAACCATTTCCATCACATCAGCTTTCAAACAAGAAAAACCGCATCATAATCAATTGATTCGTTTGAGAGCTACGATGCCAGATACAGATAGATCATACATTAATATACACACATTAAACTTATGACACCCCGCTTTTTACGCTGGGATTTAAAAGACTTCTACAGTAAGAACAATGAGAACATCGAAATATATATAGAAGCGCTTACCGTTAAGAAATACATGTATGCATGTAATGATATGCTTAATTCTCACATTATCTTGTTATTTTCCTCTCAAATCAACGACTTCAGCGCTCCCGGTGGAGATTAATGACACTTCAGCTCCACTGCTTTTTTGTGAAGCCTTTTTGGGCTGAATGTTTCTTATTACTGTTGATAAATTGTGTGTTTAGTGACATAATTATTTACAGACAGGAATAATTTTGTTTCATTGTTTGTTGAAAGTTGTGCCGTGACGGTTCGGCTGAGCGCTCGATACAGACAAGACAGTCTTAAGAAAGACTCTACAAAAACATTTCTGAAAGTGCACACTCTTCGAAAAAAACTGTTTCATAAACAAAACTGTCAAATATGCAATGTAAATCTGCTGTAGCCCTTAAGCGGCGTAGGCGGCGTGACGTTATGGTCTGAGAGTAGAAAGTTTCTCTGTCTACGAGTCTAGGGTTGTTAGTGATGTATGCAGTATAAATTTGCCACTGACTTTTATGTAAATTCTATGTCAAAAGTTTGTCACACTTCGGTGGTGAGGCAGGAATTGGGGAGGGGTGCCGCACGCCTCACCATAGATTAATAATTTTGGCGCCCTTACGATGATGACAGATGATTATATCATATAAAGTAAATTTAATATACTCTGTGGCTATGACAGCAGCAAAAAGAGGTGCCAAAGTTGTGTCCTGTAGCATTCAAAAATCTATACCAAAAAAAAGCAAGTCTATAGTATACAAGTCTTTGCGGACCCCGGTTCCTGGGTAAAAGCCTCGGATGCTATCATTGGATGCTACCGAGAACATTGCTGAATGATGAGTGTTGATGAATATTTTTGTTATCACTGATTGTATGCTTACCACCTTATTATAATGTATATCAAATAATACTCACAGCTGTAGACACTCCCAACCCAATGTTACACTTACGATAACATCCTCGAAACGTGTTTCGGCATAACCCCGATACAAAGGGATCCTTCGTATAACAAACTATCACGTTCGAGATTAACCATTGTTGTATCGGTAAACATTCAGCACTAGACAATTTTAAACATGTGTTTACGCAACATTATTACCTAAATTTACATCATTTAACTTTATTTTAACGTTTAAATTTAGGGTGTAGAGGCCATCAAAATCTTCAGGGTTCTAGCCAACCTCCCCTGCTAGGCGGTACACCTACTGAACAACGGACAAGGCTCTGGCTCAAAGATCCATCTCTACCGTAAAGATAAGCCAAATGTAGAGAAAGAGTAGAGTAGTAGTAGTAACTCCAAAATACGAGTTTTAGGACGGAGGCAGAGAGAGACGGAGGCAGAGAGGGACGGAGGTTACGTTTATTGCTTGAATTGTATGACGACAATTCAAGCAATAAACGTAATTGTTCAAGTTTTCGGTACTCCCGGAGTGCCATTTTTAGGGTTCCGTTGCCAAATGGCAAAAAACGGAACCCTTATAGATTCGTCATGTCTGTCGGTCTGTCCGTCCGTATGTCACAGCCACTTGTCTCCGAAACTATAAGAACTATGCTGTTGAATCTTGGTAGTAGATGTATTCTGTGAACCGCATTAAGATTTTCACACAAAAATAAAAAATACCAATAAATTTTGGGGGTCCCCATACTTAGAACTGAAACTCAAAAATATTTTTTTCATCAAACCCATACGTGTTTGATGTTTCACCTATCTATGGATAGGTTTTTAAAAATGAAATTGAGGTTTCTAATCTATTTTTTTTCTAAACTGAATAGTTTGCGCGAGAGACACTGCCAAAGTGGTAAAATGTACCCCCCCCCCTGTAACTTCTAAAATAAGAGAATGATAAAACAAAAAAAAATATATTATGTAACCTTCCACCGAAATTTGGTTTGTACGAGATCTAGTAAGTAGTTTTTTTACGTCATAAATCGTAAACCGCAATTTACCTTTCATTCAACCCAAATATAAAGCAAAAACATTATTATGTTACTTGCTGCTACGGAACCCTTCATGGGCGAGTCCGACTCGCACTTGGCCGCTTCTTTTTATTAAATATTGTTGAGATGCGATACTTGTGCAGTATGTGTGGAGGAAGACTGGTTGACAGCAAGAGGAATACCGATATACGAGAATGGTGTGGCCCAAGAGAGGATGTCGTAAGGAGAATTCAAAGGGGTACGCTAATTTAGGCGCGTAGAATGAATGAATACTGAGCGAATTTATTTATTTATTTCTGGAAGGTTACAGCCATTGTATGACAGAAAATGTTTGGATCAGTTACTTATTAAGTCTAAACAGGTATCCAAATATATCATAAACAACGTGATAACGAATGACACACTAAGTTTGTAAGGCAAATGTAAGTGGGCAGGCAAGAAGGGGTCGACCTCGCAGAACATACACTGCTCAAATTAATGAGGTATTGAAAAAAGAGCAGGTCAAAATCACTTGATTCGGCGGGTGTACATGAAAGGTTTAATTAATGACAGTAGAGGAAGCTCGTGAAGTGTTTAAGGATAGACGCAGATGGCGGGCAGTTGTCTCTGACTACCCTGGAGGGAAAAAGGCGTGAGTGTATGTGTATGTAGACATATTTTGAATTCCATTTTTTTTAAATTTCGGAGGCATGACCGTGCACATATTATATGTATAAAAGAAAACTATTATCTTCAACAGTAAGAGCTGTTTTTAAAAGGAATTTCTACTGAAATTTCAGAACACGGCCGCTTCGTAATGGAACTTCAAACTGGCTGAATATTATTAAAGCGCATGTCATCTTGACACATCTTGACACATCTTGATGTTCTAAAAAACTATTTTGTTTCGCGTACATTGGCGATTTGGTTCATACCATATTCTGTAAGCTGCATTTTTAACCAGCAGTAGTTAGTGACTGCGTAAAGTTGTGGCAGTAACGGAGATAGATTAATAAGAATCTGAGTGGCGTACCGAATTTGATTTTATGGTTCAGGAAAAATGTTTATTTTTGGGCAATGTTACAGCTTTTATAGTAGTAGCGGTGATTTAACCGTCGAATACCCGCGTAATTTTTTATTAGACCGACGATATACGTTTGCCTTATTTCTTTTATGGACTTTTTGGGATTTAATTCCTAAAAATCGATTATTTTTATGTCAGGCTTTTATGAGGCGTGAAATTAATGAATGGGTAAAAAGTTAAAGTTACAAAGTTAGCTGCGTCAGCTCTGATGCAGGACCGGAATATACTCCTTATTAGATGTAAGCCAATAAATAAGGTAGAACTTTAATAACAAAATAAGTCAAATTCACAAAGTCAAAGAAGTCGAAGAAGTCGAAGAAGTTGAAGAAGTCGAAGAAGTGACAGAAGTGACTAAAGTGACAGAAGCGACAGAAGCGACAGAAGCGACAGAAGCGACAGAAGCGACAGAAGCGACTGAAGCGACTGAAGCGACAGTCACAGAAGTCACAGAAGTCACAGGCATGGCCTTAACACTTCTAGTTTCACACACCATGCTCGGCTATATGTGTTACATTATTTGATGCGGCATAGGAAGGTTAAGAATTGGTTCCACTTTATTTGTTTTCTTTCTCTTTGTGAAATTAGTTATGGCTTAATTTTGTTTGTGAACGTGGTTTTTGTTGGTGCACTAATTGTTGGAATATGTGTTTTTCCTGGCAAATGTAGAATTCAAACATCCTCAAAATAAACTAATGTGGCGTGCAGACTCGCCACTGAACACTAGGCTTAAGAATATGATTTTTAGTATTTTTACCGCAGAGTAAAGATAGCTTTTCCACAGTTAAAAAAATATTGCAGTTACTATCTCTATACTATTATGGTGAGTTCCATACAGTATCATTTATCTATACTTTTTAACGTGAGATTGTGGTATAAGTTTGTGTTTGAACGCGAGTTCCTGGTTTGATTTTCGGACAGGGTAGGGCATTGGGTTTTTTTTTAAATCAGCTGCCCTCATAATATATAGGTTCCCCTTATTATCTAGGATCGAAGTTATTGGCGTAGTGTGGGTTAATACAACTTCGAAAAGATCTGAAAGTTTGTGAGAATTAAAGTTTGTGATGGATGGATGTATAGATGGATGTATAGATGGATGTTTGTTATTTCTAACGTAACAGCTGAACGAATCTGAATGAAATTTGGTACAGAGATAGATCATAGTCTGGAATAGCGCATAGGCTACTTTTATCCCGGAATTTTTTTCATGTGCGTTGTGTGTGTTTAACACGAGTGGATCCACGGGTACCCGCTAGTATAAAATAAAGACAAATAAAACCAACTACAAAATCAAGAAGGGGCTGAAAAAAATCTGAATTACAGATTTAGTTCTAAAGACAAAAATGTGCGTAAGACTTTTTGTAGAAGTCGGTTATTTTTCAGTCCCTTCTTGGTTTTTGAAGTCGGTTCTATTTCTTTTTATTCAAATTTTACTTATTTCTCCTTATTTAGTGAACGTGACTGATTTATTGTATGCCTACAAAAAAAAGCTAGAGGACTATACGAAACAGATTGTTAAAAAATCACATCAACAACAAAAACTTGGTCATCGTGGTATATCGCTTAATAATATAATGGGTCCATGCAGACAACTTCACGGGACATTTGTTGTATACCAAAATCGGTGGAACCAAATCGCGGACATATCTCCCCTTTTTTGAAGTCGGTTAAGTGTACTAAAACCTTCTCAAGAATATAACGAATACGTATTTAAAATTAAAATCAGCCCAACCACACGCGACAAACATCATCATCAACCTATGCCAGTCCACTGCTGGACATAGGTCTCCCCTAATGAGCGCCATAGCGCCCTGTCTTCAGCTTGCCGCATTCAGCATCTGCCCGCAGTCTTTCGCAGATCGTCATCCCACCTGGCCGGAGGGCGTCCTACACTACGTTTGCCAAGTCGCGGTCTCCACTCAAGAACACGTTTGCCACAGCGGTTGTCGGTTCTTCGCGAGATATGGCCGGCCCACTGCCATTTCAGCTTGCTAATTCTTTGAGCTATGTCGATAACCTTGGTCAAACATACCTCGTTTTTTTAAGTCGGTTAAAAATTATATTCCCTTCTTCTTCTTTTCTTAACCCTTCTCCAGAATGTAACAAATACTTTTCTGAAAACCGGTGCAACCAAACGCGAGATAATGGCGGACAAACATACACACAAACATACAGGTCAAACAGTGAACCTCTTTTTAAAGTCGGTTAATGTAAAAGTTAGGCAGCACCATTACAGGGATATAATATAATATGTAAAAATACATAAAAGCATTTTGTCATTCTTATTTTCCTTTGACAATAAGCACAGAAATGGAATACGCATTATTTAATGTAAGTACTCTTTTGAGATTAAGTTAATTGAATTTCGGGACACGCAGATGAAATTCCGTCCCGTAATCTCGGCGTAGACGAGTGCATTAGCTGTTTGAAGAATGAGTTATAAAGGTATTGTGTACTTCGATTTTAAATGAAGGCCTCGTTTACAGACGTATCGTGTGGCATGTGGCGTAGCGTTTTGGGGCGCGTTGGACGTTTTTTCGTTTACGGAGCGGCGCGACGGAGCGCGCGCAGCAGCCCCGGCCATCGCACGTGGAACAAAAACATAATATCACAATAGATTTTTATAAAGTGTCGACGCGCGCAGGGTGGCCGTATCCGCTGCGGCGACCGCCAAAAACAACGGTACATTTCAAGCTAACGCGTGTAAAATCGCTTTGTATAACTTCATTTATGCTTGAACTAGCTGTTGCCCGCGTCTCTGGCCACGTGGAATTCTGATCCCGTTCCCGCTTCCCATGAGAACCTATTCCAGGGATAAAAAGCGGCCAAGTGCGAATCGGACTCGCCCATGAAGGGTTGCGTAGCAGCAAGTAACATGTTTTATTTTTATTTTTATATTTGAGTTGATTGAATAAAAGGTAAATTGCGGTTTACGATTTATGACGTAAAAAACTACTTACTAGATTGAAAAAAAAAACTATTTTTAACGGATTCTATCACGATTTATTTGATGTTATTTTATATTTATTATTAAAAGCAACCGAAACGTCGGGATCAATGTAAAATATAAAATAACATCGAATAAATCGCGATAGAATCCGTTAATAATAATAGTCTTATTTCAATGTGTGACATTCGCGTAAACTTCCGACAATATCATACTTACTAGATCTCGTTCAAACCAATTTTCAGTGGAAATTTACATGATACATCATATATTTTCTTTTGTTTCATCATTCTCTTATTTTAGAATTTACAGGGACACACACACATACATTTCACCACTTTAGAAGTGTCTCTCGCGCAAACTATTCAGTTTTGAAAAATCCGTTCCCGCAGGGGGAACGCACAGGTAGATTTCGTGAAGCAATTAATATTATTTTATATATTAAAATTTTTTGCCGCCTAAAACTCCATTTTGAAATATTCGCCGAAAAATAAATGCCCCAGCGAGTATTCTACCCAAAAAGTACTTGCGCAATGATAAATCTGGTTTCGGGAATGATGTTGCCAAATTGACAAGTCGGAAATTTCCGTACCGCACTATTTTTTTTCTTTTTCTCGAAAACGGTAAATTTGAGCAAAAAACGTTTCGGACATTTATTTTAGAGCAAAAAATAACCTATCGGTTAGAAATATTTTTTTTGCCCCTCTATGACCTATGCTTCTTCTATGACCCACGCCGAGCGCATTTTTAACATGTTTATTTTTTTTTTCTCAAAAACGGTAACTTTTAGCGAAAAATTTTTCAGACATTTATTTTACACTTAAAAATGGCCTATCGATTAAAAATGTTTCCTACAGCAAGAATGTCCACCGGTTAGAAGTTATGATTTTTTTCCCGAAAAATTTTGGTTTTTCCCCCCTCCACTTTTAGTTAAAGTTTTAATCTTATAGGTTTATAATTAAAAGTTGTTGGTATTCATGTATACTATGGGATAAAATTAGAACGGTTCGAATATCTTTCATGGAACGTGAAATTTTGAAACTGAAAAACTGATTTCACAAAAAGTGAGGCCCTACCGTCCCCTTAGGCCGGGTTCCACCCGTTCAAGAACTTAAACTAAGGTTACACCCAAGCAATTTTTGATCGCAGTTTGAAAGCGATCGGGACAAAAATGCGGCCGTGAGAGTGCCGCAAATTTTGGGAAGTGGAACCATACATACATATCACATAGTCGAGTCAGTCAGTCTTCACGTTTTGCCACTTAATGCCACTCATCACGATAAAGACGTGGAGGATACCTGGCTCGACTTGATTCTCACTTCTGCTCCTAGTCTCGTTCACTCTCACGGCCAGTTTTCAGCGCCGGCTTTTTCACATCATGATTTAATTTATGTCTCTTATACTCTTTTAATCCTCCTAAACTCAAATCTAAAGTCAAAATCCAAAACAACGCCTATGCAGGGCGTTGTTTTGGGCGCATGGATCACAATAAATTGTGTGCTGATGCTGCTGAGGTCGACTGGACGCCTTTAGCAGATGCTACCACAGTTGATGATAATGTTCTGTTCTTTAACAAAACGGTAAACAGCCTTTACGACATACATGCCCCTGTTAGGAGGGTGAAGCTGAAGCATCCCCCGGCACCATGGCTTACAAACGAGGTCCGAATGGCTATGAGACGCAGGGACCGGGCATATTCTAAATTTTAAAAAAATCGTTTGGATATAAATTGTTACGCTTACAAGACTGTCAGAAATCGGTGTAACCAGGTGATACGGAACGCTAAACGCCGACACTTTTTCGATAACATAACTAGTTCATCACCAGCTGATGTCTGGAAGTTTCTTGGGACATTGGGAATTGGTAAGCAAAGGCAGCAGGAGCTACCCAAGACAATTGAGTTAGATGCCATTAACCGTCATTTCTCCACCTCTCTTGCAATTGATGGCCTAACCAAGCGTCAAACGGTAGACTTCATAGCCGGACTAGCCAGTCCCATTATACTCTCTTTCAGTTTTCTCCAGTCACGACGGATGAGATTAAAAAAATCATCTTGTCCATCAAATCTAAGGCAGTGGGCTGTGACAATATTAGTCGTCGAATGATTACATTGATCCTGGACCACCTTCTCCCAGCTATCTCACACATTATAAACTTTTCCTTGGATTCTGGTCAGTTCCCTACGTCTTGGCGGAAAGCATTTGTCCGTCCCCTACTCAAAATTTCTAATCCCTCACTTCCTAGCCACTTTCGTCCGATCTCAATCCTTCCCTTTCTGTCCAAAGTGCTGGAGGCCTGTGTGCATAGACAGCTGTCCAACTTTATACATCGCAATGACGTATTAAGTCCACTGCAATCAGGATTCAGGCCGGGATACAGCACTACTTCTGCTCTCCTTAAAGTGACGGGTGACATCAGAGATGGGATGGAGAAGTCTATGGTGACTGTGATGGTCTTAGTAGACTTTTCCAACGCTTTTAACTGTTTCAATCACGACATACTTTTGTCCATCCTTGCCCATATCAAAATCTCATCCGATGACCTGGATTGGTTCTCGTCATATCTTCAGGGGCGCCAACAGTCACTTTGTACCGATGAGATGTCATCGAGTTGGTGCAACCTTGACTCAGGGGTCCCTCAAGGCGGCATACTTTCTCCTCTTCTTTTCTCTATATTTATCAACTTCTTAACCTCCGACCTTCAATGTGCGTATCACCTGTATGCTGATGATCTGCAACTGTATAGCCAAGCTCCCGTGGATAACATCTCGGAGGCTATTGATAAAGTAAACGCAGACTTGAGTTTTTTGCGTGGCTGGTGTGACAGGTTCGGTCTAGCCGTTAACCCTGACAAATGCCAGAGTATCATAATAGGAAGTAGTCATATGATGAGAAGGTTGCAGGACGTGACCTTGCCATCGATTAAATTCGATGGCAAGATCATCCCTGTCACAGATAGTGTCAAGAACCTGGGCTTAAATCTTGACTCAACCTTAAGTTGGCGGGTTCAAGTCACTAACGTCTGCCAGAGGGTAACTGGGACACTGAGGGCTCTTTACCGACTCAAAAATTTTCTGCCTCATAAAACCAAGACAATGCTTATGGAGTCTTTAATCTTTCCTATCTTCGACTATGGTGATGTGTGCTATTTCGACCTGAATGCAGATCTACTCTATAAACTGGACCGACTTCTCAACAATTGCATTCGATTCGTCTACAACCTTAGGAAGTACGACCACGTTTCGGCTTGTCGTGCGGAGCTGGGTTGGCTACCCATACGACGGCGACGCAGTCTACGGGCTGTCACATTAGTGTATACCCTATTAAATTCTCCTAACGCTCCTACCTACTTAAAATCCCATCTCCATTTACTCGGTTCTAATCATAATGAAAATCTACGCTCCTCTAACAATCTCCTTCTTCACTGTCCCACTCACACTTCAAGCCTCGTCCATTCCTCTTTCTCTGTATAATCCATTCTCCTTTGGAATGCCCTTCCTCTGGAAGTCAGGATGTCTCCAAATCGCACTATATTCAAAAACAGAGTACGCCAGCTCTATAACGAACCATAGGCAGAATATAACATTCATAAGATTTTTCCCGTATGTATATGTGTATTTAATGTAAGTATATGTGTACGTTTATGTCTATATATATTATTATACTTAAGTATATTCTTTGCTAGCTTATTTATATTTGAATATATACATTTTATATATGTATTAATATGTTTATCGGTTATAATATGTTCACAAAAATTATATCATACTAGATCACACACTCTCCCAATAACTTACTAGCACCTACCTTAACAATATCTCTGCATCACCCTAAGGTTGACTGGTAGAAAATGCCCATGGCATTAAGTCCGCCTTTGTACATTTATTTGTGCAATAAAGTTTAAATAAGTAAATAAATATATATATATATATATATATAAACTTTTTGACCAGTGGTCATTTCGGACTCAGGGGGTCATAACTAGACCTCCTATGAAGATTTTTTTTTTAAATTCGACAGTAGTCAAGAAACCAATAGGTAGATCGATTTCATCGAAATCTACCTAAAAAAATGATATTAGAAACCTCAATATCATTTTTGAAGACTTATCCATACCCCATACGTATGGGTTTGATGAAAAAAATATATAAGTTTCAATTCCCCCAAAAGTTTTTTTTTCTATTTTTGTGTGAAAATCTTAACGCGGTTCACAGAATACATCTACTTACCAAGTTTTAACAGCCTAGTTCTTCTTCGGAAAAAGTGGCTGTGACATACGGACGGACAGACATGATGAATCTATAAGCGTTCCGTTTTTTGCCATTTGGCAACGGAACCCTAAAAAGTAGCCTATATATTATTTCTATTATTATTAGCAGGAAGTAGGATACAGTGCGCAGTGCAGTAGGATACAGACGCGACGCCCTGCGTCTCCGTAAATAAGGCCTTAGTTTCCTTTAATTAGAAATTCTATCATCAACTTTGATGTTAAACATTTGTAGGGAAAGAAAAGACAGGACAGAAATAGAAAAAATAAATTTCAATGAATTTCATTGAGTGAAATGTGCTAACACAGTATTCACGTATAGAATATACTACTTCCGTGCTGTTTTCTTCGGGTCCTATAGACCACGGCCAATCAGCCCGGAAGCCGTATATTCTACATGCAACGTCGGCCGTGCCTTAAGATTTATAGGAATCAATCACGTTTGTATTTATCGATGAATGCCAGTCTTAATGTGTTACACCACTTACGAAGTACGAAGCAGTTAGAATGCAGCGTAATATCAACAAGCACATTCCTTGACAATTGTTCGGTGGTATCATTTTACCTCATTTAGATTTTTATTGATTCAGAATGCTTATAGAGCAATTAACCGCTTCATTTTTTTTGAAGTTTACGATAAACATATTTGTTTAACTGTTTTATAAGTAACTAGCTGTTAACCGCAGCTTTGTTTCTGGAATTCTTTTCAGTTTATCTATTTGTCTGTTTGTACGTAATGGACTCAAAAACTACCGTACGGTTTTTGATGCAGTTTTGTTTTGTATTGGAAAGGTCAGACTTAAAATCTGTCGTATGTTTGTTTACAATTAGTTAAGTAGAACCGGAGATATGACCAACGATAAACGACCTCCGCGCCACCGGAGCCGCTGGCATCAGCACGTCTATATATATATATATATTTATCGCATAGCTGTGAGTACGACACCGGCTGAATTGTAACGCTGGTGGTCTTACATGTACCGCAAACAAAACATCAAAGCTGAACGAATTTCGTAGAAGACATATTATTATTTTATTTTTTTACTAGCCGAGGTCCGCGGCTCTGCCCCCGCTGACGTCGGTTACCATTTTTTGGTCATATTGCCGGTTCTACTTAACCAAATGGAACCAAATATACGGCAGATTTATAAGTCTGACTAAGACCTTTCTAATAGAACTGAAACTGCATCAAAATCCGTTCAGTAGTTTTTGCGTCCATCGCGAACAAACTGAAAAACAGATGAACAGACAGAGAAGAATTAAAAAAAAATTGTTTTCAGAATAGTTCATTTAATATAACCCAAGTATCTTTTTTAAATATATCCAACGTACAGACACAACTCGAGTACAATTTTATATTAGTATTAGTAGTATTTACAGACATTTTACATACATAAACATGTAATTAATGGACGCAAAGTACACTCAGACTCTGTGTGCGGTGGAACAGGATGTTCTTCCGACACATGGCGTGGATCCTCTGAGTCTGACCAGGGGTTAAAATTACGGGTTTTTAAACGTGTGCTTTCAAAGGTCACCAAAACTTATAAAATTATTAATTTTATTCTTCTTCTCTTCTCTCTATCCTATTTCAAATTCTAATCTTCTTTATATATAAAAATGAATTGCTGTTCGTTAGTCTCGCTAAAACTCGAGAACGGCTGGACCAATTTGGCTAATTTTGGTGGTCCTTATTTGTGGAGGTCCAGAGAAGGTTTAAAAGGTGAATAAATATGGAAGTTGTTATCGATTGAGGCAGTACGAAGTCTGACGGGTCAGCTAGTTGTAAATGTAATCAAACTATGAGTAAATGTTTAACTACCTTACAAAAACATAGGAAGGCTTTTGTTTTGACAAATACTGAACATCAAAGCTTTTTTCATGATTTTATGCGGCTGCGCCAGAAGGAGGGTTATATTTTACGAGAGTATGTTTACATACTCTCGATACATACATGTATACCAAACAGCTCTCTGCAAGTTCAGCAAGTCTGAACAGCTGGATGGATTTTAGTTTGCAAGGTGTAGTTAGATTCGTATTTACTGTGAGAGTGCTACTGGGTATACCAAAAAAAAAGGCGGCTTTTTGCGCAAAAATGTATGTTGTAAAAAAAATATTTTCACTGAAACTTATCGAGTATCTAGTCCTCTCTGTGAGTTACTATTTACGCAGAATGAGCTCACTGTGTCATGAAGTTTTGTTGTATTTTGATTTTTCTTGGAATTAATCGGGTTCAAAGTAAATAATAAAATAACATCAAATAACTCGCAATAGAATCCGTTAAAAATAGTTTTATTTCAATTGCATCATAAGTTTACGACATCTGTTTTATTAGTATATGGATTGACAAGAATCATTAAGATGGAAACACTCCTGAAGAGTTATGAAAGACACAATTACAACATCATAGACGTCAACTAAAAAAAATATCACCATGTTTCTTTAGTTAGGTAACTCATTTCATAAATCTGTTCGCTCATAATTTAATCCACACCTTCATTGTATGTATGTGTACACTTCTAAGAATGGCTGTTTATGTGTATACGTGAGTAAGTCCAGCTACATTTGCCAAACTATGACTAAAATGCATTGCTCGCGGCTCTGCCCGCGTGAAACACCTCTACGCAATTTTCTTAATTAAGATCCGTAACCAAAGGGTACACGGGACCCTATTACTAAGGCTCCGGTGTCCGTCGGTCCGTCACCAGTCTCGTGAACCGTGATAGCTAGTCGGTTAAAATTTCCGCAGATGATATATATTAATTACATCAACCGGTAGACGCTTGAAATATTCACAGAATTTTTACTTGTACATTCATTTTTATTTTTTATTTTTTTATACCACTAAGGTGGCAGACAAGCACACGGCCCACCTTATGGGAAGCGGTTACCGCGGCCTATTAACGTGTGCAACACCAGTGGCGTCACACTCGCGCTGCCGACCCTGTAAAGGAAAGGGGATGGGAAAGGAGTTTGGGAGGGGATGGGAAAGAAGTTTGGGAGGGGATGGGAAAGGAGTTTGGGCTCCGGCACTCTCACTCACCAAACGGAACGCAACAGTTCAAATACTGTTACTTGGCGTCGATATTCTGTGAGAGGGTGGTGCATCCCCGGTCGAGTCGGCCCATTCATGCAACGGCCAAAATGACTGTTGCTTGACTCTACCACTTACATAAACAATCACTTCAACAATCAACAATAAATAAATAAATTAGAACAAAATAAATTAATGGGGGCTCATACAATCGTACTGAACTCTTAATGCGCGAGTCCGACTCGCAAATGGCCGGTGTTTTTTTCTTTTCGTAATAACCTTCTTCTATGGGCTTCAAATTGCAAAATTTGGATACAACCAGAATCGACGCTCGAAGAGATATGAGTTAGCTATTTTATTAATCGCTTCTGAAATAAATATAAATATTTGCGTACCTTTTTTTCGTGTGCGGAAATGTATCTTACCTGATTTATGGACGAGACTAAAATTAACAGTAATAAATAAACAGACGTTACGACCAGACAGAACGGCGTCAGGTGGAATGCTGTCTCCTACGGCCTGAGTCTCAATAACAGGTGTTTGGCAAAAAATTGGTGCCGAATCTATTGTGCTCCTCACTATTCTGAACTAAGACTAAAATGTTTTTATTCAAAACTTCATTCTTATTGGTATCAGTTTTGCGCAAATTTGAGATTGGTACTTAATCCAGATTTAAACCAGCCAGCAACTCTCACCCTCGTAGGCATTGATAGAGCCCTCATGGCCCCAGTACACAATGACCCATGATGGCTCACAGCAAGCCATCGCCATTCTGTACAGGGGGCAATGGCACCTAAACAGTGGCGGACGAAGCCATCATGGCGCACAATATGGATGTTGTTGGTTTTTCAAATGGGTTAGAGGTCGGAGGTTGGCATAGGCCCCGATGATCTTTTTAGGTCCATAGCTACAAAATGTAGCAATGGTTATAGATTCTTCCAGCCAGTCCATTCCTGATAGAAAAATAAAAGCGTTATCCACACTGCTAACATATCAAAAACTGAACAAATATGTTCTCACTCATACACCCAAAGAGAGACAAAGAAATATGGATGCTCCCAGCCAGTCCATTCTGATAGTAAAATCAAAGCATTATCCGCACTGCTAACATATCATATCACTGTCACTACATATTATATTTTTTTAAATATTTAAAAAAATACATATTATAAAACGAAGTCCTCCGCCGCGTCTGTCTGTCTGTGCGCTATAAACTCAAAAACTATTGCACCGATTTTAATGCTGTTATCATTAATGGATAGAGTGGAAGGTTTTAGTATATAATTAGTGAAGTTTTGTTGGAGGTGTTAGAAAAAGAAGCGGGCAAGTGCGAGTCGGACTCGGCCATGAAGGGTTCCGTAGCAGCAAGTAAAATTTTTATATTTGAGTTGATTGAATGAAAGGTAAATTGCGGTTTACGATTAATGACGTATTAAAAAAAAGTACTTACTAGATCTCTTTCAAACCAATTTCCGGTGGAAGTTTACATGGTAATGTACATCATATATTTGTTTGTTTTATCATTTTCTTATTTTAGAAGTTACAGGGGGGGGGGGGCACACATTTTACCACTTTGGAAGTGTCTCTCGCGCAAACTATTCAGTTTAGAAAAGAATGATTTTAGAAACCTCAATATCATTTTTGAAGACCTATCCATAGATATCCCATCTTAATGCGGTTCACTTAATACATCTACTTACCAAGTTTCAACAGCATAATTCTTATAGTTTCGGAAAAAAGTGCCTGCGACACAGACAGACAGACATGACGTATCTATAAGGGTTCCGTTTTTTGCCATTTGGCTACGGAACCCTAAAAATAAGCCGTCTGGGAGCTTTCAACGAAAACGCTGCTATGATGTATGGTGGAATTGTGTATCTTATATAGATTGTGGTGGCGGAACAAGGTCTCACGGGTAGCGGAAACGAGATCAGAATTCCGTAAAAGGCTTACACCCAAAGAAGAGATTAATAATTACAGATGCTACCAGTCAGTACATTCCTGATAGAATAACCAAGGAGTTATTCAACACTGCTAACATATTGAAGAAAAAAAAACAAATCTCTCGAAATCGTTTGATGTTATCCCTCAACACATTTATCGCTCGTTGTCGAGATGGGTGGTGACTTTGATGCTGTCATCAGGATAAACACGAATGCGTGGTGGACTTGTGCCAACAAATTGTGTATCGTGAAAAAAAATGAGTTACTGTCCTAATGACGGCGGGTCGCGAGCAGCGGATTCAGCGAGAAATTTATCACGACCCTGTGTGTATTATTTGAATATGTAATTAAACCCTGCCTCGGTTGTCTCAAGGCGTTGTTTGTGCTTTCGCTTGCCTGTGGTGACAGACAGAAAGTTCTTTTAGTATTTTTACCAGAAAATTCTTACTTATGCACGGAGTTTTGAAAAGTGACCGGTAGATGGCAATTTATATAGGTATACATTTCGTCTGTCAAAATATAGACGCAGATCGAGTTCCTGAGTACAAATCCGAGCATTCCAATTTTGATTTACACAATTACACAATTTTGAATCGCACCAAAATTACTCCATTTAGGTAGTTATGGGATTAGTGCGATTCGAATTGGTGTTATTTAAGTTGGTGCGCCAGATGAAATACTTCACAAATTTAGGATAATTAGACTGAAGTTAACTTAGTGGTTAAGGAGTCGACCCTATGATCGAGAGTTCGCGGGTACGAATCCTGGCCATTACACTACCCTACGTGAACCCACTGCTAACACAGCAATTGAGCTTAGCTGGAGGGGTTAGGGGGAATAATAGTAATTTCGGTTACTAAGATTCTTTAAAAAAAAATAGTTTCCAAAGAATTGTACTGTGCAAATGATCAAATCCCTTTCTCGCCACTGTGCGTGCAGTGAGACAAACGCCTAAAGGGCGCCTTCTGGTGATTCATTTATTTGGTCATCAAACGGAGAAAATCTTAATTAGACGTTAACATTACGAAAATAAACGAAATAAAAGAATTAATAAGATTACGAAAGAGATCGACCACATCGGAATTTTCCGTCAAACCAACACCAGATTTCTAAAATCTCCCAACCAAAGCTAAATCAACTTATATTTTATTTTATTAAAAAAATTTAAACGGGTTTTTACTGGGTTGGCTCTTGGAATGCTTTTTTCATCATTATTTTCCAACAATTATGAAAGAACTGTAGGGATTTTTTTTATTATTTTCTATTTCTAATTTCTATAGGTACCTACAGTAGGACTTCACCCCCCCCTAATGGTAAGATATTTAAAGCGGATCCTGTAAATGCATATTATGGAGGTTTGTCATACTGAATTCCATCATTTTAGTAATTTTGGTCAGTGTTTACCCGTGGTCCCGTAGTTCCACAGGTAGCTTTCATTAGCCGTGGTTACATCGAATTAGGAGTTGTCTCCTGGACTTTGAATTGGATGTTGGTTGCCTTCATTAACTTTCCATCGCAGACTAAACTCGTACTGATGTGCAACAAAAACCGGCCAAGTGCGAGTCGGACTCGCGCACGAAGGGTTCCGTTCCATTATCTATACAATGGGAGCCGCCCTTAATTTATTTATTGCAATTTTTATTTTTATTTTGAAGTGAATATATATATATATATATATATATATATATATATATATATATCATGGTTACAGTAGTTCTAGATATAACCTGGTGACAGACGGACGGGCGGACCCTAAAAACAACTACAAAATTAAAGGTATCCTAAATTTTGTTAGGTATATTCAATCGTGGGGTGTGTGTTGGGTAACCTCCTCGAGTGTCGCTCCGATTCCGATCCCGCTGCAGTCCGGGGGGAACGGAATCGGAGCGGCCGGTACACCCTGGGCGGCGGTCAATGGCTTCCCCTTCACCCCTTCATAGGGTTGGCATTGATCGTCGGCCAATACCCAACGTGGCGGGAACACATCGCTCTTCGTACTCCTCTGCTTTCAGAGGAGACAGGATGAGCGATGCTGTTAGTGGTGAGATGGCCCAGGGTCAGCCGGGGTGCGAGGGATATGCTCTATGGGTAACCTTACACCCCGGCGTCTGAAGACCCGAGTCGGCGTGCGGTTTTAGTCGGTGCAAGCCCGACATAACCGCCCCCGCTGGCCGGCGGGGGGGTATCCGAAGGGATTTACGCACGATAAAAAAAAAAAAAAAAAAGGTATATTCAATCGTCGGGGTGCGAGGGATATGCTCTATGGGTAACCTTACACCCCGGAGTCTGTAGAAGAATGGTAACTATTTAATCGGAATGGCAGTGAATCTGAATATTAGTTTGTCATTCATTTCAATCATATGAATGACCATTCAATCATGATTCACAGCATCTTACCCTTAAGTGGAAACGGTGTATACGGTATGAGAGGTACTTCATTCCACGCACGCTCAAACTGTGGATTCTGTGGAATGATCTCCCTGCTGTGGTTTTCCCAAGCGACTACAATATGGGGTTCTTCAAGAAGGGCATTAGAATGTTTTTACAGGGTCGGCAGCGCGAGTGTGACGCCCCTGCTGTTGCACACGTCCATAGGCCGCGGTAATTGCTTCCCATCAGGTGGGCCGTGTTCTTGTCAGCCACCTAAGTGGTATAAAAATAAAACACTATTGTCTATTGTTATAATCATAGTTACAGTAAAGTACTCGTTAAATCTGAAGTGGCATAATAAAGTCGTAAATTGTTCATAATTCTATTTCAATCGTACATTTAGTGGTTAATGTTTTCATGAAAAACATTCTGATACTGATACTTGTGTATGTAATAATATTTAACGGAAATATTCGATTGTGATTGTTCTACTTTTTATATTTAGTAAGTATGACACAAATGAGAAAAGCTCTGTCATCTAGAATTTTTAGGGATTTTCTTTAGAAAAGCCCTATTGCTATCGAGTTGTCGTCGTCATCGACGTCGTCGTTGTCAATTTTCTGTCACGGTTTTGGGTATGAAGGAGATGAGCTATCGAGTTGCTGTTTTCGGTAATAGATTTGTGCTGCGGTGAACCATTGCAAGATAAAAAAAAAACGCAAAACGCAGACCATGTTTCAGTCCATAGTGTTAGTATAGTAGCAACAATCTGCTTAGAATTAGGTTATTATTGTTAGTTCATCAATTGCAATAAAATCATCTCATATGTAGCCATTGACTAACCCTTAACCAATTTGTTTGGATAGGGCAGTCAAACTTATGGGCAGTGACTTCAGAATGCTGTTGTTGATATTGCGCAGGCGTTGCAGCAAGGAAGTAGCTTTTTTTGCGGATTATGACCTTGCTACGTACGCACTATGCGGTTAGCCGGAACGTGCGGTTAAGAAACCGTCGTGGTTTGCGGTTGGATCGACTCATTTCCAAGATGGACGCCGAAGAAGAATATTCTGCGGATTTTGTATTCCAGATAGATGGTCTATTTTGTATCTCAATTTTAAACTTTTCTGTATCGAAATCCATAGTTAATTATCGATAAAATGCGCGAGCGTCGGTGAACAAGTAATCCGTTAATGGCGGGGAACCGCAAACTAGCACCATCCGCGTAGTGTGTATAGCAACCGTGCGGCTGGCCGTCAGTCGGGCCGCAGCGCTCAGAACGACCGGAGCGGTCGGCCGGCAGCCGCATCGCAGTGCGTATAAAAACTACTTTCTCGTACAAATTTTTGATTTCGGTCAGCACAAATCCGTCAGTTCCCATTTCAGCAAACATTCCGGAGGCACTACAGCGCTGCGGCAGCCCCAACAGCACTCTGAAAGTATTGTTATACTGAATACGCAGGGTGTTGTAGGATCGCTGCGTGTAACTCTCACCCATAGGCCACTCGAGTAGAAAGATTGACCAGAATGCCTCAAAAAGCGTTATCGTAACTTTTTCTGTACATCGAGTGAACCTGCGAGCCTTATTACTGGTGTAAACTGATCTGCGCAATATTATTAAAAGTTCATTCCTTAGTATTCTGCTCTCGTTTAAGTACTCAGAACCGTTTTCACTAGACTAAAATGACGGTGGTATTAAATTGAGGTCCATTTAGATTCAGCCAGCGCCTTCACCAAATTAGGCTATTTTCAGGATCTTTATCTTTATACAATTATTATTGATTTCGCTATGAGATAAGAAGTGAATATACGGATTATTTTACTCAATTTATAGTAGCATACTGCTTTTAGCACTGCTGGAGCACTGCCACCAGCGTGAAATACTGATCCTGTTCTCATGATCTCCAGGAACTTATTCCCGGGATAAAAAGTAGCCTATGTGCTATTCTGGCGTATAATCGATCTCTGTTACAAATTTCTTTCACATCCATTCATTGATTTTTGCGTGAAAGAGTAACAAACATCCACACACGCACATACACATACACCTCTTCTTTCCATAATTACGTTTATGTTGGCTTTTATAGGAGTGACTGCCGTCTGACGCAACCTCGAGAGGAAAGCCTGCGCCAGAGCCTCATCCGTCAATCAGCAGTAGTACCAGCTTGCAGGTGAGGATGGCTAGGGCTTCGAAGATCTTAATGGACACTTACTTTTAGCACAAGCATTGAGTTAGAAGTAAAAAATTATGTTACTACTAGCTTTTGCCCGCGGCTCCGCCCGCGTAGATGTCGGTTATCGCGACAAAACATAGCCTATGTCCTTTCCCAAGGTCTAATCTACCCCTGTACCAAATTTCAGTAAAATCGGTTCAGTGGTTTTTGCGTGAAAGCGTAACAAACAAACTTACATTCGCATTTATAATAGTAGGGATTATAAAATTGTTATCATCATCAACCAATGCTAGTCCACTGCTGGA
Organism: Cybosia mesomella; assembly: GCA_946251805.1. Classification (NCBI taxonomy): domain Eukaryota; kingdom Metazoa; phylum Arthropoda; class Insecta; order Lepidoptera; family Erebidae; genus Cybosia; species Cybosia mesomella. Next base: position 4,711,563 of record OX276413.1, read on the forward strand.
TATGTCCAGCAGTGGACTAGCATTGGTTGACCTATGGGTCTCCCCGAATGAGCGCCATAGCTCCCTCTCTTCAGCTTGCCGCATCCAGATCGTCATCGAACCTGGCCGGAGGGCGTCCTACACTACGTTTGCCGAGTCGCGGTCTCCACTCAAGAACACGTTTACGCCAGCGGTTGTCGGTTCTTCGCGAGATATGGCCGGCCCACTGCCACTTCAGGTTGTTATAATACTAATGTAAATAACAATGTCAATCTAAAATCACGAAAATAATATTCTAGTGCTTTCCGGCCCACAAAACTAGTTATTGAAATAAAAGAGATATATATATTTTTAGCCTTCAGCACCGTGGGAATTCAGCTTCATTTCCTGAAATAATGATAACGTTATTGAGTCAATGTGTCGTACTCAACGTCAGCATAGGTATTATTACGAAGTTGAGTCATGAGCCAATTGCTTAATTGAGTTTGTATTGTGTGTATGAGATATAGGTACAAAAGGCCTTCGATTGTGTACCTCATGCGATGACGCGATGATTTCAGAATCGTATATTGACATCATCCGAGACGTCACGTCGTCGTCGTACAAGAATTCTGATTCCGTGGTTTGGAAGTTTTGGCGAAGTGGAAAAGATAGCAGCGAACGGAGGCCCGGGGTCAGCTTTTCCTACTGTTAGGAAAGCGGAACTCAAGTGAGATCTTTGGAAGCAACCAGGACACTAACTGAGATGCTGATGATGAATTAACTTACTTAATTAAATGAAATTAATATTTAATTTATTTTATTTAACACTCAATACAGTCAGTTAAGAATGGTACATTTAGTCTGTGCTTTTGTAGTACTTGATGAATGAATTTATTATTGTTGTCACCATTCGTGTTGTCTCAAACCTATCCACGAGTAGATTTGATATTAAACCAGTTATTAGAGTAATGGAACCATTAAAAAGAATTGGTACTGAATTCAATATAAATTGAGACGTAAATTACTACAAAAAAATATGTGTAAAGTAGGTTTGAGAAAAAATATTCTGTATGAAGTCGATCTCGTGTCCGTAGACAGGATAATGTAACACGCACTTTGTCTGTTTTTTAATAATAAAATGTCCCTGGTACCAATCAACTACGTCGAAAAACAGCCCTTTGTCTTCTCATACCGCGGTGTGAATCACCCCAGTCCAAAAAAAATATTGGGTGATTCATTCCATATGGTATGAAACGCTGAGGGAGATTCGAACTGCCGTCCGTATAACTTGTGGTATGAATCGCCTAAACGCCCGTAAGAAATACCGGTCACCAGATAAACAAATGTCAAACGAAAAACTATTAACAAATACATAAATCACTTTTATTTAAATCAATGTTTCTGTTTTGCACCAATAGTCCGCTTCTAAGAAAACGTTTTATTGGTCGATACTGACGAAAATCATAGATCTAGTGCTAAGGTTACCTACACACATCATAAATTGAACTATATTTGCAAGGTCTTACTTAAATTGTAATATATTTGTATGTACATTTTATGGCAGGTCAAAAGCACTTGCATGAAAGGCTTAATGACAGTAAAGATGCCGTCCTCAAACTAAAAGGCGGTCTAATTAATTTTAAACAATTTTTTATTATATCAATAGCAACTTCATTCAAGTAAATGCTCAAAACAATATCCATCATCTGATATATGACAACGTAATTGCAGAGTTATTGAAAATACTAGCATAGGTTTTAAAATATCAAATTTTAAAATATTTTTCAGCTATCTCGAAATTTGCATTTTGACTTAGTTGCTTTTTAGCTAGAGGACGAAGGTTTTGGCGACATCCCAGAGTCCACTTCATCAATATCGGAGTGCCCATCCTGGTTGCATTCAAAGTTTGCCCTTTGGAAGCTCAGGGTGCGCTCGCGCACTACTCCTTTTAGGATAGATTGGTTTATCTTGGCATTTACCGGAGCAACTGTAACAAAAATCAAAACAAAGATGCTCTGGCTGCATCCATGTTTAAAACCCCTAATTTTGGTCTGGTAAAACGGTAGTAGACTTACGAAACTTTGAAACGATTCCTAACAGTTTTACGATTTGGATCGAGAGCCTTTTCTATAATTTTATTTGTACAGAAAGCCCAACCATATAATGAAGCAAATATATTTATATCTAACACGTTTTTTCTTTTCAACCGGTGCGGTGCCAGCACTCATAAATAAGTTTATCCACAAATGAAAAAAGTTTCGGGTGGCTGCAATAAAAGTATGGGTGGGCTTCAAACAAATGTTTCATATTAGATTATACAGTTTCATTTTTTTATAAGCACATGATCCCTTCTATCTTGCCTTAATACCTAAGTGCAATTTATAAAGGATTCAAATAGTTATTGAATGTGAGGTAAGTGGTCTATGGTTTGTTATAAAAAAGATATTTATGGCAATTACTACTACGGCTAAGCAATTTGTAACCAGAGTTTAGATCAAACGATTGCATATTATACCTACTGGAGATGACATGGCTTGAGATGGATTACTGTGGCGCAAATTCTTAGTGGTCATGGTAACTTCATCCCGGGTGCGAGGGAAATACCTTATGGGCCGGGCCACCTTACACCCCGGCGTCTATAAACCCGAGACGGCGTGCGGTTTTAGTCGGTTCCAATCGAACATCACCACCCCCGCTGGCCGGCGAGAGGATATCTGGGGGGATTTCCGCACGAAAACAAAAAGAAGTAGTCATTGTAATTTTAAGAGCAAGCTGCATTCGTTCAAACTAATCGATCATCGCTCGGTCCATGTTCAACTTCTTATTCTAAATATGATCAAACTGCCAGGATGAAGAACTGGATTTATTTATATTTTCCAACTCCTTCAATTTACTTCTGATTAATTTCGATGTGAGTTCCAAAACAGTTTATCTTTCCCTGATACTTCCCCAGTGTCATTCATTATTTAGTGTTTTGTGGATCACTTTGTTGAACCGGGTGGGAGTTGGTACAAGGTTGGAATCCGGGTGGAAATAGTCCCATAAAACTTATGTATGTATGTATAAGAAAATAAAGAAAGTGTTTATTCTTCAACATTTACGATAGGTACACGTCAGAAAAATATAAATGATTAATATTACATGTTTCAGCCGAAGAGGAACCGATTCCTCAGCATTTGCTTTCTAGCGCTGGTTTTCAACCAGACCTATTATGATTAATAAATATCATTTAAATATGTTTCTCTCCTACTACTTGCAGTAATTAATGAGACTTTCTTTCTTTCTTTCAGTCAAAAACAAAAATGTTTGTCTAGCGTGCGGCGAGTCTAATAACACGTAAGATTTATCGATGTTCTAAAATAAAATGATTTATGTCAAAAATATTTACATGTATTCAATGTCGGAGCTAAGTTGCATATACAACAAATGTAAAACGCGATAAAGATAGTCATTTATGCGCACAAATATTCGGGTTACGTTTGTTTAACAAATTATTATTGACTGATTAATAGACAGATGATGATGTCTGTGCGTTCACTTATACTCCCCTGAAACTTGGCTTTCCTTGAACACAAACTTGTATTTAGTGTTCATGGACCATCGTGTTTATTTATTTTTGTAATTTTCAGAGGACAAAATTTATCATTTGGGGGCTTTTTTTTTTACGTCTTTTTTTTTTATACCACTAAGGTGGCAGACAAGCACACGGCCCTCCTGTTGGGAAGCGGTTACCGCGGCCTATGGACGTGTGCAACACCAGTGGCGTCACACTCGCGCTGCCGACCCTGTAAAGGAAAGGGGATGGGAAAGGAGTTTGGGAGGCGATCGGAAAGGAGTTTAGGAGGGGATGGTAAAGGAGTTTGGGCTCCGGCACTCTCACTCACCAAACGGAACGCAACAGTTCAAATACTGTTACTTGGCGTCGATATTCTGTGAGAGGGTGATGCATGCTTGACGCTACCACCTTCTAAAAGAAATGCGGAAATCCCTTCGGATACCCCCCCGCCGGCCAGCGGGGGCGGCTATGTCCTGCATCGACTAAAACCGCACGGTGTCCTGCCCAAGTGTCCAGTACCGGGCACCCCGGGTAAGCCCTCGGAAGGATAACCCCAGGGTTACCGGCGGACCTTGGCCGCCAGTGCGGCCTCGCCTGGTGGGGTCGGGTTTTATCCCGCGTCGGTGAGTAGGCAGGCGTGTGTAGGACACACAGGACACGCCTCCGCCACGGCCTGCTTCTGTAAGGACGGCGAGTCATAGATATAGTTAGCTTAAAATGAGATACACAGTAATAGTTAATAGTATAAATATATAAACCTCGTTGCACCAGAGGTCACTGTGTGCAAACATATATGTTAAGTTTCTCTTTTAATATATTCATATAATAACATTTCTTGACATCATTTGGTAATTGATTGAACAGCTTAACTCCCTTAAACAATATAGTTTTTTCCCGATGTAGTGCGTATCCTCGTTAGTTCAAGTTTATTACTGTTTAAATTATGCGACATTATTTTTTTTTGTATTTGATATAAAGTTGTCTTAAGTTAAGTATAGTTCTGTGTGTGTGTGTGTCGCATCGGGGAATAATCACCGAAAAACCATATCAATGGAAAAAGTCGAACGGTCACGTTGACCTATTGTTGGATAGGCAAATCTCGCTACGCTTAAGTTTGGGTTGATTGCGAAGCTGGTAACCGTCCTAGTAATTACTTTATTTTGAACTCTTTATAGTCACTCCGGGCACACACCTCTGACTTTTCGTAGTTATTTGTAGTGCATAGCCGGGCAGGGGGATTGTGATCGCAGCACTAGTGGGACCGGTGGGTGTCACGCGGTGCTGCGACGACAATCCTCTTCTGATGAGGCCGTCAAGCTGAGTGCCACCATTGTTAACATGATACGTGTATGTAATGGTGACCCTCTTTCCTGAGACTTTACCTTCAGCTTATCATCAGGCGAGGTGAAGTCAAATTGACGTGTCCTAAATATAAAGAAAAAAAGAACAAAAAAGGCTGGCTGGACGATAAATTAACCTGGAAACAGCACATCGAGCATGTCAAAACAAAATTAAGGGCAGTGACAGCAAACTGTATACCATAAAAAATAAAAAACATTATTTATAATTCTTTAATTAAGTCACATCTGGAAGATCTGACTGAAATATGGGGATCAGCTGCTGTAACCAATCTAAGCTCACTATAAAACATAACAAAACATAACTTCACGCCTGTATCCCCGAAGGGGTAGGCAGAGGTGTATTACACACCCACGATTCGCCTATGTTAAGGTCCCAATGTAATAGGGGGCGAGCCTATTTAAGCTAGCGATAATTAACATTTATTAATGTACATATAACTACGAAAAGTCAGAGGTGTGTGCCTGGGGCGACTGGGAATCAAACTTGAGACCTCGTCTCAGCAGATCGTTACGTACCGTACGTATCGCCGCTAATAATTAAATTAGCCTTAGGTAAATTCATTGTCTTAAAAAAGTATTTGACACAGTAGTCACCAAAAGCTTTTATAAAATACTAGCTTTTGCCCGCGGCTCCGCCCGCGTAGATGTCGGTTATCGCGACAAAACATAGCCTATGTCCTTTCCCAAGGTCTAATCTACCCCTGTACCAAATTTCAGCAAAATTGGTTCAGTGGTTTTTGCGTGAAAGCGTAACAAACAAACTTACATTCGCATTTATAATGGTAGGGATAGGATTTATAACATAGGTGTAGAATGCACGGCTCAAAAAATGTTCGAATCATATAATATAAAACCGATGCCAAGTTTTCAAGATTGATACCTACACTAGCACAATACAAAACATGCTATACGGTTGCCCACAAGGTTCTGTTTGTCTGTGTTTTTAATATATATCAACAGTATTAGTAACCTAGGATTATCATCTCTCCTAGGGTCATCTAACCTTATATGACGATGATACCTGCCTTTTTTACTTCGACAAATACATACATGATATTTATTATTACCAAGGTATTACCAAGTTAATACGTCACGAAAAGAAATGGGGTTATCGGTTTAAAGTAAATAACAAATACTCAGAGTCCATCTCAGCTTTTGCTGACGATCTCGCAATACTGACGCGTAATCCAAAACAATGTCAGGAACTATTAAAGGAAGTCGATGAGTTCTGTTCGTGGACAAATGGACTGAGGACGAAGCCCAGTAAGTATCACTGTCTGTGTCTGGGTAGACGGGACACCAAATTTACCTCCTACGACCCGGGACTCTTTATTGGAGGTAAACCAGTTTCCATAGTCGCTGAATCGGTGCCATTTAAATTTCTTGGGAGAAAGATAGACTATAAGGGACGCACACCACCCTTAGATGAAGTTGTCGATACGTTTATAAATGACCTAAATAAGATAGATCAGCTACCACTGAACAATATCAAAAAAGCTTGGATATATGACAACTACTTAACATCACGTCTGATTTGGCCTTTTCTGGTGTATGAATTCGGTAAAACCTTACTGGCGAAAATAGATGCAACTGTCATAAAATCACTAAAATCGTGGCTTGGACTAGCGCACTCTGCTGATTCCTCTGATCTATTTAGGGATCAAAATCATTTTGGAATGAAACTTAAGAAACCATCGGAGCTCTATAAACACCTTAGAGTTACCAAAGCCCACATCTTAGGTAAATCCCATGATGACAAAGTCAGGGCACTCCCGAAAGATAATAACGCGTCTGAGCTTGAATCTAGACTCCTATTCCATAAACGATTTATGATAGGGGCCCCGTCGAACAGAGTGGTGTTGGGAGTACGAGAGCCAGAAAGGGACCAGGACATACTTAAGTCCTTTCTAAAACAAGACGAAAATGATATATATCGAGTGCACGCGTCGAATTTGGAAATCCAAAATGAATGGTTGACAATGGGAGACTTCTGCATACCGATGGCCTTAAAGTGGCGCACCTTGATCTATGACTGGTCGCCGGCCCTATTAAAATTCTATCTTAACGCCTTTCAGATGACCCTCCCAGACCAGAGTAATCTGGTAAGGTGGGGGAAGGCCACAGAAAAACAATGTTATACTTGTGGTGAGGCAATAGGGACGGCTAGACACATATTAGTAGGATGTAGGGTGCTTCTCGATAGAGGCTGCCATGAAAAGGTGCTTATCATCATACGTGAAGCAATGAGTCTGGCAGTAGCTAGAGCCCATAAAGGATTGACTACTAGCAGACGTCATATCAACTTTGTGTCTGAAGGTTCATCCATAACATCTAGGAACAAACCTTATTCAATCTTAGATACTGCCCCAGATTGGACTCTCCTAATCGACACGTATGAAAAGCACTATAAAATTCCGGAAGATGTTGGGGTTTCGTCATCTAGACCTGACATATTCCTTTATTCTAAGAGGTTAAAACATGTGGTTCTTGTGGAACTTACTGTACCGTGGGAAACAAATATACCGAAGGACCACACACTAAAGAAAAATAAATGCTATGATCTCACAAACGAATTAATCAAAAACGGTTACGTGGTTACTTTGTATGCAGTGGAAGTGGGAGCGAGAGGTATACCAGCTAAATCTCTCTATAACCTACTTAAAGATCTAGGCCTATCGAGAGCTACAATAAGCTCATTACTAGGACGAATGTCTAAAGCGGCACTAGTAGGTGCGTATCAAATTTGGTTAGGCAGGGAGGGGAACTTGGGTAGTGAAGGTGAGTGTTGATGTACATCAACAAAAGGGGCCCCTTCTAAACCTACACTTGGGTCGCAAGTCCCAGGCACTGTCCCGAGTTCCCAACTCAGCCACGCGATGGACCCGGCACCCGCACGGAGAATCCATGGATTGCTAAGAATATCGGTCTCACAAACGCTCAAAAAGACCTAAACCTAATAGTCCAGTCAAAATAGACAAAAATAAGTCATAGCAAAGGAATAATTCGCATAGAGCTGAAAATTGGCAGAGACGTTAAATGCATCGTTATAAATAAAATGTCAAAAATCCCCATCGATCCTACTTCTGCAAAAAAAAAATTCAAGGTCAAACGTACAAATTAAAGTTTTTTCCATTTTTCTCGAAAACGGTAAGTTTTATCGTGAAAATAGGTCAGACAAAGTTATAGATCATACAATTCTCCACAAAAATGATCCGTCTTTTTTTCTCTTACGACTCACCATTCGTCAGATATTGCGGTTTTAATAATTAAAAACCTAATGAATTTTCTAATTATTAAAACCGCGATATCTCACGAATGGTGAATTGTAAGAGAAAAGGTGACTGGATCATTTTTGTAGAGAATTGTATGATCTACAACTTTGTCTGAACTGTTTTCACGATAAAACTTACCGTTTTCGAGAAAAATGGAAAAAACTTTAATTTGTACGTTTGACCTTGAATATTCTTTTTTGCAGAAGTAGGATCGATGGAGATTTTTGACATTTTATTTATAACGATGCATTTAACGTCTCTGCCAATTTTCAGCTCTATGCGAATTATTCCTTTGCTATGACTTATTTTTGTCTATTTTGACTGGACTATTAGGTTTAGGTCTTTTTGAGCGTTTGTGAGACCGATATTCTTAGCAATCCATGGATTCTCCGTGCGGGTGCCGGGTCCATCGCGTGGCTGAGTTGGGAACTCGGGACAGTGCCTGGGACTTGCGACCCAAGTGTAGGTTTAGAAGGGGCCCCTTTTGTTGATGTACATCAACACTCACCTTCACTACCCAAGTTCCCCTCCCTGCCTAACCAAATTTGATACGCACCTACTAGTGCCGCTTTAGAGATTCGTCCTAGTAATGAGCTTATTGTAGCTCTCGATAGGCCTAGATCTTTAAGTAGGTTATAGAGAGATTTAGCTGGTATACCTCTCGCTCCCACTTCCACTGCATATAAAGTAACCACGTAACCGTTTTTGATTAATTCGTTTGTGAGATCATAGCATTTATTTTTCTTTAGTGTGTGGTCCTTCGGTATATTTGTTTCCCACGGTACAGTAAGTTCCACAAGAACCACATGTTTTAACCTCTTAGAATAAAGGAATATGTCAGGTCTAGATGACGAAACCCCAACATCTTCCGGAATTTTATAGTGCTTTTCATACGTGTCGATTAGGAGAGTCCAATCTGGGGCAGTATCTAAGATTGAATAAGGTTTGTTCCTAGATGTTATGGATGAACCTTCAGACACAAAGTTGATATGACGTCTGTTAGTAGTCAATCCTTTATGGGCTCTAGCTACTGCCAGACTCATTGCTTCACGTATGATGATAAGCACCTTTTCATGGCAGCCTCTATCGAGAAGCACCCTACATCCTACTAATATGTGTCTAGCCGTCCCTATTGCCTCACCACAAGTATAACATTGTTTTTCTGTGGCCTTCCCCCACCTTACCAGATTACTCTGGTCTGGGAGGGTCATCTGAAAGGCGTTAAGATAGAATTTTAATAGGGCCGGCGACCAGTCATAGATCAAGGTACGCCACTTTAAGGCCATCGGTATGCAGAAGTCTCCCATTGTCAACCATTCATTTTGGATTTCCAAATTCGACGCGTGCACTCGATATATATCATTTTCGTCTTGTTTTAGAAAGGACTTAAGTATGTCCTGGTCCCTTTCTGGCTCTCGTACTCCCAACACCACTCTGTTCGACTGGGCCCCTATCATAAATCGTTTATGGAATAGGAGTCTAGATTCAAGCTCAGACGCGTTATTATCTTTCGGGAGTGCCCTGACTTTGTCATCATGGGATTTACCTAAGATGTGGGCTTTGGTAACTCTAAGGTGTTTATAGAGCTCCGATGGTTTCTTAAGTTTCATTCCAAAATGATTTTGATCCCTAAATAGATCAGAGGAATCAGCAGAGTGCGCTAGTCCAAGCCACGATTTTAGTGATTTTATGACAGTTGCATCTATTTTCGCCAGTAAGGTTTTACCGAATTCATACACCAGAAAAGGCCAAATCAGACGTGATGTTAAGTAGTTGTCATATATCCAAGCTTTTTTGATATTGTTCAGTGGTAGCTGATCTATCTTATTTAGGTCATTTATAAACGTATCGACAACTTCATCTAAGGGTGGTGTGCGTCCCTTATAGTCTATCTTTCTCCCAAGAAATTTAAATGGCACCGATTCAGCGACTATGGAAACTGGTTTACCCCCAATGAAGAGTCCCGGGTCGTAGGAGGTAAATTTGGTGTCCCGTCTACCCAGACACAGACAGTGATACTTACTGGGCTTCGTCCTCAGTCCATTTGTTCACGAACAGAACTCATCGACTTCCTTTAATAGTTCCTGACATTGTTTTGGATTACGCGTCAGTATTGCGAGATCGTCAGCAAAAGCTGAGATGGACTCTGAGTATTTGTTATTTACTTTAAACCGATAACCCCATTTCTTTTCGTGACGTATTAACTTGGTAATACCTTGGTAATAATAAATATCATGTATGTATTTGTCGAAGTAAAAAAGGCAGGTATCATCGTCATATAAGGTTAGATGACCCTAGGAGAGATGATAATCCTAGGTTACTAATACTGTTGATATATATTAAAAACACAGACAAACAGAACCTTGTGGGCAACCGTATAGCATGTTTTGTATTGTGCTAGTGTAGGTATCAATCTTGAAAACTTGGCATCGGTTTTATATTATATGATTCGAACATTTTTTGAGCCGTGCATTCTACACCTATGTTATAAATCCTATCCCTACCATTATAAATGCGAATGTAAGTTTGTTTGTTACGCTTTCACGCAAAAACCACTGAACCGATTTTGCTGAAATTTGGTACAGGGGTAGAATAGACCTTGGGAAAGGACATAGGCTATGTTTTGTCGCGATAACCGACATCTACGCGGGCGGAGCCGCGGGCAAAAGCTAGTATTTTATAAAAGCTTTTGGTGACTACTGTGTCAAATACTTTTTTTAAGACAATGAATTTACCTAAGGCTAATTTAATTATTAGCGGCGATACGTACGGTACGTAACGAACTGCTGAGACGAGGTCTCAAGTTTGATTCCCAGTCGCCCCGGGCACACACCTCTGACTTTTCGTAGTTATATGTGCATTAATAAATGTTAATTATCGCTAGCTTAATAATGTGCCCGGTAGATGAAAATAGGCTCGCCCCCTATTACATTGGGACCTTAACATAGGCGAATCGTGGTTGTGTAATACACCTCTGCCTACCCCTTCGGGGATACAGGCGTGAAGTTATGTTATGTTAATTTACCTAAGGCAAGGCTACCCTGATCTACATAATTTTTAATTTTCTTTACAAGGTCTATCGCTACTGAAAATGTGCTAGACACTTTCAGCAGCGATAGACCTAGGTCGAAAGTAAATTTTTCTATTTTTATTTATTATTTTATGTAAAGTTTCAGAGTTAAAATGGTATTTTGGAATATGTAAAGTTAAAACCAATTAGCACATGGAGCCCGCAGTCCACTCTGCTATTCCTCCTTTCCCAAACTAGGCTTGGTTGGCTTCTATGAAAACGAATGCCGTATGACGCCCGAGAGAAAAGCCTGAAAAAAGGCGGAGGATCGGGTGCTATGGATGATGATGATGATAGCCCCGTCCCGTCAATTAGCAGGGGTACCGGCTAGCAAGTGAGGTTGGCGTGGATCCGAAGATCTTACCTATTACATTATGATGAATATCCAGATCTATGTCCAGCAGTGGACTGGAATAGGTTGATGATGATGATGATGACACACATCAAAAAAGTCTAAGCAACAGGCTTAATTTTACATATTCTGCAAATTATATTGGTCAAGTGTTCTACTTTTTTTACCATAGGCGGGCAGGTATATAACCTTTTTGGGTCCAGATTACCTACTGGCTGGTTAGAAAAAAAAACTCAATTGTGTCTTTTTTTTTCATAAAATTAAAAGCTGATACATGGCTGATACGTTACATAGTTCCAATTTAAATGTGTTTTCTTTTGATAATTAAGAAATTTGGTATCGTTTGAATTTTATAGTTTTAACCAAGTTTTAATAGAGTTTTTGATAAAATTGAATTGTGAGATATTCTTTACGTTATCATCATCATCATTCATGATGATGATGATGATAGCCCCGTCCCGTTACATTAAACAGGACTTGAATCCGCGATCTCCGACGTAGCAGGCGACCTCTACCGCTACGTCACAGAGTAGAAACGTAAAAGTAAGTATGAAACAGTGGACTAATATAAAACAGTATCTATTGTGTACTAATCTGCTATCCAGTGACTCATAAAGTGTAAATAAATAAAACGGAGCACTACTCCCGAGCAGGCAGTAACTTCTGGTATCAACTTTACGACGATCACAATGTTGATACTATTTTATTTTGAGATCAGTGCGACAGATACCGTAGCTGGAGCACATTATAAGCCTATATTGATGTGAAAGAATTCTATATGTGTATGATCCGGGGAGAGTTCAGCAGAACTTCCTGCAGTTTTTACAACAGTTGTTTTTTGTCTGTCTGTGGTCTGCGGCTGAAATTGAGATAACTTGGTTTTTTGTATTTTTTAGTAATACATAAAAATAAACATCAATGTTTGTAATTGACAAATAGTCGGTTCAAGCCCGACATAACCGCCCCCGCTGGCCGGCAGGGGGGTATCCGAAGGGATACCCGCAATAAAAAAAAGAAAAGGCTCGTAGAACATCATATGTTCATCGTTCCCTTCCTTGATCCCTTCTTTGATGAAATCCGCCCTTAGTCGTACTCGACACTGATTACATAAACATGTTTACTAGTTGACTCTGTAATAACCGTACTAATTATATTATTAACGCTGTTTAAAGCTGTTGCCCGCGGCTTCACCCGCGTGGAATTCTGATCCCGCTACCTGTGGGACCCTATTCCACTACCACAATCTATATAAGATACATAATTCCCCCATTCATAATTTTGTTACATCTCAAAGAGTTTTCCTTGAAAGCTCCCAGATGGCTTATTTTTTTCGACACCTCCAACAAATATAATTGTATTTTAGCCAAGGTATACAAAAACTTGACAAATTTTATACTTAAATCTTACTCGAGAACCACTCTATCTATTGGTGAAAACAGCATGAAAATTGGTAATAGTTTTCGAGTTAATCGCGAACAGACAGATAGATAGACAGACGTGGCGGAGGACTTTTATTTATAATATGTTGTGATAGTTAAGTTTATTTTTCACGTATTCGTTCTATACAATTCGCTAACGAATATACGAGTATGTCCGAGGCACCACTATACATCACACATTATACGATTGCACGTGTATCAGGACCAATACTCGTCAATATAGATGGATGGTGATAGATGGTGGTAGAAATGATTCGGCCGGGTAGGTACCACCGTGCAAGTTTGCGAAAAACCCTCCATAGTATTCCAATTTCGGTTTGATTGCGTTCAGGGGTCAGCAAGTGCATAGCCGGGCAGGGGGATTGTGGTCGCAGCACTAGTGGGACCGGTGGGTGTCACGCGGTGGTGCGCCGACAATCCTCTTTTGATGAGGCCGTCAAGCTGAGTGCCACCATTGTTAATATTTATAGTACGTGTATGTAATAGTGACCCTCTTTCCTGAGACTTTACCTTCAGCTTACCATCAGGCGACGTGAAATCAAATTGACGTGTCCTAAATATAAAAAAAATAATTATTATACATTCATTCTACCCTTCATATCGAAACGGCTTCCGTCCGTTCATCTCCTCTAGTTTTATATCTTTCTCCATTATTATAGCTTTTATAGTTGCGACTGCTAGATATCACATCACCGACATTGATCTGTGTAACATCATCTGTGCTGTGCACTACGCTGTGTATATTTTAGTTGTCTGTCTGTTTGCGCTGTTGTGGATTTTGTGTTTATATTTCGCTTATGCAACAGAAAAATGACGTAATTAGAAATATTTGTGATTTTTCAGAAGAAGCGTTTGAAGTACCTATCGCTTTTTGGTTCGATAACATGACTACTGTTTGTGGAATTGAAACATAGGTAGGTATGCTATTATTTCGTATACACTAACGAAAACTAATAAAGATATACGTTACGCTTAACGGATATATAAGTTATGCAATTTTGAAGCATATGTATGACACGAATTGTAGAATTGTAGTACCTTTTTTCTTTTTTTCGTGCGGAAATCCCTTCGGATACTCCCCCGCCGGCCAGCGGGGGCGGTTATGTCGGGCTTGAACCAACTAAAACCGCACGCCGTCTCGGGTCTTAAGACTCTGGGGTGTAAGGTTGCCCATACAGCATATCCCTCGCACCCCGACTGACCCTGGGCCATCTCTGGTTTCGAGATGGCCCCCTCGGGTTTGGGAACCTCGGTATCCCCGTCTTGCCCCGGTTTGGAGAAGGGGCCGCTAGTCGCCCTGCCGTCCCGGCCTGCTTCTGCTGGGTTGACAGGCGGCCTCACCTGCCACCCCCAGGCCGGCGCTCATGGAGGACGAAGGTCGGCGACCTCCGGCACCTGAGTTTGCCTGCGACGCACGGCGAGCATGTTGCGGGCTCGGCGGGCCGGGAGAGTTCTGAATCTCTCCCGGGCGCGCTCCGCACCATTGCCGCAATCATGCTGCCCAGCGAGAAGACTCCCACCCCGATAGCTGCCACGAGGTCACGGCTCGCCGCCACCCACGCTGGGCAGTCCGCCAGCGTGTGCAGCCCGAGTCCTCGCTCGGGAATTGAAGTACCTACACTTTAAGGTAATTCATTCATTCAGTGCGAATTATATTTGAAATGGACTCCGCACTTCTGACGTAGTAATCAATCGTTCTACCACCGAAACACCATTAAAGAATTTATGTCCTTTCTGTACTTAGTAAGGAGTAATCTAATTAAGTTAATAACCGTGATCAATTACAATCGATCAACAGTAGTTATGTACACACCGTTTTATTTCCGTCATCCATCATTGGTTGTGCTAACAGTATAAATGATCGCATAGATACGGAGTATAGGTATACTCAGTTTAATATAGATTTAGATTGGAAAAAGAGAACATCTAGGACGGGACTTGAACCGCGACCTTACAGGGGGAATCTAACCAACTGAGTTACCTAGACAATTCCCAGATATTCGAAATTCTCCGATATATTATATACGTCTCGGGGCGACGCTGTAGCCATCTACCGTAATTCTTGCGAACTACGGAAACGATGAATGAATGAAACATTTACAATCAAATGATTGTTTTGATTGATGATTTGAATGATTTGATTTTTTGTATTCGGTTAATTTGGACGGGATCCCCAAGGAAGCGAGGTGTGTCAAACAAGCACCCATATTCTCTAATAATAATCTTTTGTTTTTAACCTAAATTGCCAGATTTCTTTTTTTTTTTTTTACGTGGGGAATGCTGTTACGCACGGCACCGCCGGCCACGGGGTGGTAGCCGGAGATCGTGTGTGGGACTCTCCCATCCGCAAAACGGATGGGCATACCCACTAAACCCCACGGTGTGCCATACTCTGCGCCTTATCGGGGGGGCCTGAAACTATGCAGGAATACTTCTATGGCGACCCCCCCTAGCGCATGCCCATTAACGCGGGCACCACACCTTCCATACTCTCAATTGGTTGACGTCCAGGCACACATGGACGTCATCCCCTTCGCGGGTGGCTAGATCAGCGGGTGGAGGGCTTACCCCGTCCCTCACACCCACCAGATTTCCTGGTATAACCTCCAGCAAGGCTTAATTGGTAGTGTAGGTCACCTTCAAGGGAACACTCTCTTGATTGCTTTAATTTCGTACACGTTTTGTTTGTCGATGTCAATTTCGTAAAGTCGCGTCGGGGCACGTTGCGATGTCGTATCTTTTTACGTTCGTCGTCGTAGATTGCCACGTGTTATGTGTAAGAGCCCTAAGGTATTTGCACAAAATTGTTTATATAATATTGCGAAAGTATTTATAAATACGTCTTTGATTATAAAAAATTCAAGACCTGAATGAGTTTTGTGTTAAACGTGCGCCTAACGGTATTGCTTGGTTTTTCATTTGGCACATTCGGAGAAGAGTAAGAGTCTCTATCGCACATCAGAGTGACAGTTTGATACTTTTTTTTATTTTTTCGTGCGGAAATCCCTTCAGATACCCCCCCGCCGGCCAGCGGGGGCGGTTATGTCGGGCTTGCACCGACTAAAACCGCACGCCGTCTCGGGTCTTCAGACGCCGGGATGTAAGGTTGCCCATAGAGCATATCCCTCGCACCCCGACTGACCCTGGGCCATCTCCGGTTTCGAGATGGCCCCCTTACTTGCTCTCCACTGTGCCTTCTGCTAATCAGAGGGACACGTGGAAAGCTTCCGAACAGCCCTCAACAGGGCCGTCCTCGCCTCGGACGGAGTTGGCCGTAGGCGGCAGCGTCTCTCCCACCCTAGGAGAGAGGCACTGCCGTCTCCGTTGCCCATGGTGCACCGCTTGAAGCTTGATATCTTTTTACTCGACTGCTGAAGAAGGGTTGTTTTTCGCGAATATCTTGTATGCATTCTTTATTACTTTATATCTTCCAAATCGCTGCACACATTTTGATGAATGAGTTCTCAATTGAAAGGGATTAATTTTTCCGAGTGTTATAGGGTATATAAAATGTGAATTCGCCGAAGCCGCGTTAGACTAGTGGTATGGGTAATGGACTGCTGAGACGAGGTCTCGGGTTCGATCCCAGGTTTTACCATGGCACACACCAATGACTTTTCGATGCTTTTCGAAGTTATGTGTGTATTTATCGCAGGCTTATAAGGCTTATAAGCGAATACAAGGGATTTTCGTTTTTTTTTTTGCGATTTTTTGCGATTTTTTCTTTATCTTGCAATGGTTCACCCCAGCACGAATCTATTGCCGAAAACAGCAACTCGATAGCTCATCTCCTTCATACCCAAAACCGTGACAGAAAATTGGCAACGACGACAACTCGATAGCAATAGGGCTTTTCTAAAGAAAATCCCTAAAAACTGCAATTAAATAATAAAAAACTAAAAAACCCGACTGCTGCTGAAAAGACCAAAACAAGTTTGATAGAAGGCGGGAACCTTTTGCAAATCATAAAACGAAAAGAATTAATAGGTCCCGACTGCTATCAAACTTGTTTCGGTCTTTTTACATTTCAAGTTGTAGATATGCGCTGGGCGATAAAGAGAACGCTCTAAAAAACCGAAGCAAGCCAATCTTAGCTGGACTTTCAATCTTCTTCTCGACGTGCCAAATTAGAAACCGTGTTCTCCACATACAGTGTTGTGGGGTCATAAAGATTTCCAACTTTTATACAGGGTGTTTTTGGGGCAGCACCAAAATCGCCAGCGCCCGAGTCAACCTCATATGCAAGCCGGTACACCTGATAATCGATGGACGAGGTTCCAGGCTTTCCTCTCAGGGTTAGTAGGTCAAATGGCAGTCGCTTCCGGAAAAGCCAACATACCAATTAAAAACAATAAGCGGACCTTTGCACTTTGGAGCTAGACCAAAGTGCAAACTTTGTATGCAACTGAGAAATTTCTTTGAGGATGATGTTTAGATTTCACAAAGGAGAAGGAGGAAAGTAGGTACGTAAACCCCCATGGGCTTCACCCCGGTGCCAACGATGGGGTGGGCGTATCGGAATTGGACCGACTAAAACCACACGGTGTCCTCCGGAAGTGTCCATTGCCGGGCACCCCGGGTAAGCCCTCGAAAGGATAACCCCAGGGTTACCGACGGACTTTGGCCGCCATCGCGGCTTCGCCTGGTGGGGTCGGGTTTTGAGTTGGCAGGTGTGCAGGCACGCCTCCGTCTTGGCCTGCTTCTGTAAGAACGGCGAGTCAGCTAACTGCCGTCCTCAGGCCCCGATCATGGAGGTTGGTAGTCTCGGGCGTAGACGAATCTGCGGCATCCTCGCCGCAGACTGCGAAACTCGGGGGGCAGGATTCTCTCCCGCCCCCTCGCCGCCGCCGTCTCTTTCGCGCGCATTACCTGCTCGCAGAAAGAGACGGCGGCGTGCCACTTACGGCCACCACGGCTGTCACCATGGTCTCCAGCGAGAGAACGTCCACGCAGATGCAGGACCGCAACGAGATCCCGGTTTTGACTCGCCCACGCTGGGCACCAAAGTAGGTACCTTCTCTAAATATTTGAGATTGGGGCAATTATTCCTTACGACTGGAAGGAAACAACAAAAAACGATTCGTACTTGAACCAGTTCTGTCTTCTGTAAACAAATTAGATTGGATTTGTTTATAAACTTTATGTAAATCCAGTGGTCTACTTTTAGGTCATTTTATATTTAATACTAGCTGATGCCCTCGGCTCCGTCCGCGCGTATGTTGGTTATCGTTTTTTGGCCATATCTCCTTTTCTTCTTAACCAATTGCAATCAAACATACGGCAGATTTTAAGACTAACCCAAGACCTAATAGAATAAAGTTTTAGCGTCCATCGCGAATAAACAGATAAATAGACAATAACTCCAAAAAAAAATTGTGTTAGAATAGAAGTTTTTTTTAAATATCTTCAATTTTCAAATTCGGTTTGATTGCGTTCAGGGGTCAGCAAGTGCATAGCCGGGCAGGGGGATTGTGGTCGCAGCACTAGTGGGAGCGGTGGGTGTCACGCGGTGCTGCGACGACAATCCTCTTCTGATGAGGCCGTCAAGCTGAGTGCCACCATTGTTAATATGGTACGTGTAGGTGATGGTGACCCTCTTTCCTGAGACTTTACCTTTAGCTTACCATCTGGCGAGGTGAAGTCAAATTGACGTGTCTTAAATATAAAAAAAAAAAAAATGTACAGATTACGAGACACAATAAATTTCCAATTTTATAATAATACTAACTGACCCGGCAAACGTTGTTTTGCCATGTATATTATTCCTAGGAAACATTTTTTTAGTTCAATAAAAATAACTATGTACTATAAGTGTGCAGGATTTACGAAAGATTTGTTTATATTTGATAAGCTTTATAAACTGTTAATAAAATGATTTCAACATCATAGGATCAAACGAATATTTATTAATAGTTAATAAATTATTTATTGAATACGATTTATTTAATGTTACATTAACTATGAATAAATGTACTTTATTCCCAAATAAATATTTATATGTAAAAAAATATTTATTAAAGTTGTTTTCAAAGAAATTTAATGATTAATAAATCCTTCTAAAAGTGTATTGGTAAAAAACAGTGACTTAATATTGTATCCGTTTGCTTATTATTTGACTCAACTTTCACAATAATGAAACAGGTATATTTATTAAACACGTACACGTTTTCGTTTTGATTTAAAACTATTTCCAAAAAACGTTAAGTACAATATATACAGATACGGTAATGGCCGTTGTTGGCGGGAGATCACAACACGTGTTTATTTACATGAGATAACTTAATTAAGTCATTGTTAAAACTGCCTTTATCAGTTATTAAGAAATTGTGAATAATTAATTATTGCACTGGAAATTAATACTAAATTTACGATGAGATTAAAATTAACATGAGAGATGCACAGAAAAATTAAAATAATACGTATACCAGTCACTGCTACGATCGATACACAAATAAAACCAAAAGTAAATGGCTGAAAACTGTATAGTGAGTAAGACAGGAGACCGGCTTCGTTCTCATCCCTACTCCGTGATGTTTGCTGGATGAGAGGTGACAACGGTATACATCTCGCAGGGATAACTGATCGATTGATAGTTGATCGGTTATCGACCGGCGAAGGCCGAAGATCAAATTGAATTGAGAAAAAAATCATATATGAAGGAAATTATTAAAATAAAAAAATAAAAAAATCACGATGGAAAAATAGGGGTTGATCGTAGAGGGTTGAAAATTCAGGGTTGTATGGATTTTCTAATCATCATGTCAGCCAAACGACGCCCACTGCTGGGCATAGGCCTCCCCCAAGGATCTCCACAACGATCGGTCCTGCGCTGCCCGCATCCATCGGCTTCCCGCGACCTTGGCTAGATCGTCGGTCCACCTTGTAGGGGGCCTGCCCACGGAACGTCGTCCGGTACGCGGTCGCCATTCGAGAACCTTTCCGCCCCAGCGGTCATCGGTTCTCCGCGCTATGTGTCCCGCCCACTGCCACTTCAACGATGCAATCCTTCGAGCGATGTCGGTTGTTTTAGTTCTCCTGCAGATCTCATCATTTCTGATTCGATCGCGCAGGGAAATACCGAGCATCGCTCTCTTCATTGCTCGCTGGGTGACCTTGAGCTTTCTTATGAGACCCATAGTAAAGGACCACGTCTCGCTTTCATATGTCATAAATGGCAACACACACTGGTCAAAGACTTTCGTCTTGAGACATGGAGGTATTTCGGATGCGACTATAGCTTCCCGAACGCTGCCCATCCGAGCTGGGTTCGACGAGAGATCTCTTTCTCGAAGTTGGACTTACCTAAAAGGATCGTCTGTCCTAGGTACACATAGTGGTCAACAACTTCGAGTGTAATGTTCCCAACATTAACTGGAGCAGGTGCAACATGGGCATTGGACATGATTTTCATCTTATCCATGTTCATCCTAAGACCCACTCTTTGAGAAGCATTACTAAGATCTTCGAGCATTGTGTTCAGGTCTTCCAAGGTCTCAGCCATAAGAACTACATCATCGGCAAACCGTAGGTGTGTTAGGAACTTGCCATTGATGTTGATGCCGCATCCTTTCCAGTCCAGAAGCTTAAAAATATCCTCCAACGCAGCTGTGAACAGTTTCGAAGAGATGACGTCTCCCTGTCTCATACCTCGCTGTAGTTGGATAGGATTAGAGCTCTGGTTCTGTAATCGGACTGACATGGTGGCGTTTTGGTATAAGTACCTCAGCACCTCGATGTACCTGTAGTCTATTTGGCACCTCTGGAGAGACTGCAGCTCCGCCCAGGTCTCAATCGAATCGAAGGCTTTCTCATAGCGTGAACTATGAGGCTCTCGTGGTTGACACGAGAGCCTCATCTGTCAGTCAGCGCGCTTATTTGCTTGTTGGTGAGGTCGGCTTGGAACGCGAAGATTTTCACTTACCCTTACACCCACGCTTAGTGTATCTACTATGTGCTCGTTCTGGCTTTGTACAGGTGGTTCTGTCGAATTTGGAAGGTCAGACGGCAGTCACTACCATGAAAGCCAAAACGATCCAATAATAGGAGGAGCAGGATAGCGGATCCCGGATTCTGCAGTGCGAGCTTTCAATGCGTATGGCAGCCATGAACAAGCGGCGTGATTTCTACAAGGAAGTAAATACACACGTAAACACCAAATAAGAAATCACGTCCGCTGCCATAGCAACAAAGGAAGGCGTCAGCAGAAAGCAGCTACAAGCACCAGCCCCTCTCTAACTAATGGCAAAACAACTAGTATATAAGCGTATGTAAATAATGAATAAATCAATGAGTCCTAACGAGTAAACATTTTTTATTAATCCGCAATATGCGACTAGGGTTGGCACTCGAATAAAGGGGAAAAAAAATGAAAAGTTACTTTGACTGTATTAATAGGTTTAGAACAATAAATCTTGTGAGTTAAACAGGAAAATTTATAAATATATGTTTCACAGAACGTGTAACAGTCATTTGTAATGGTTTTACAAGTATTTTGTGTTTGTAACTTTCTTGGTAACACGCGGAGGCTGTGACCTAATTTTTGTGATGAATAGTTGTAAATTATTCAGATTACTTTGAATGAATTAAAATCACTACATACCTATTATAAAACAAAGTAATACGCGTCGTCTGTCTAGACAGACGACGCGTATTACTTTAGCAATAAACTTAAAAACTACTGCACCGATTTTCATGCTGTTTTCATCAATGGACAGAGTGGTTCTCGAGGAAGATTTTAGTATGTAATTAGTCAAATTGTGTATATGTTACTGTAAAAGTCCGAACTACGGTAAATCCTAACATTTTCTTAGGGTATGCCAACACGCGTTGTAAAAAATTATATTCCAAAAATATGTAAAGTGGGTTAGGTTAGAAATTTGACCCCAACAGAGCCCAAGCCGAGCGAGCGTAGCGAGCGTGCCGCGGTAGCGGCTGGCGAAGCCCTGGAATTGATTTGTATAATTAACATTTACCAAACGTCACTGTTAAATACTAGCATGTACTAAATTCTAATGGTAAAAGCCCGAAAGACTCGTTCCTTTTTTATAAATTCTTACATTTACCAACTCGTGTTGGTAAATCCCAAGATTTACCGGACAATGTTAGGATTTACCGTAGTTCGGGCTTTTACAGTAACATATACATTGGCTAAAATATAATGATATTTGTTGGAGGTGTCGGATCGGGATCAGAACTCCACGCAGGCGGAGCCGCGGGTAGCAACCAATAAAAAATAAATTGTACACTACTTTATAACTGTTCATCCATGCACGCTGGTTATAAGTACTCTTGACCTGGCCTTTCTCTAAAAGATACCATGTTCGCGTTAATTCCCGTTCGTATTATTATATATCATCACGGAAACGCGTATTTTAGAAGTTAGCATAATTAAATATTCTACTGGCAGATCCCTACCTTTAAGACTAAAAGAGCAATGAGCTTTAAACGAGATGCACTGGCATCCATTATATGATATTATCTTACAAATCGTCATCAAACAAAACATTTCGCGATGAGTTCATGAAAGTCAATGTAAAGGGTACTATGGACCTTGTAGATATTGACTCAACGTCGGACGTTGCTTCAGTAATTTTTTTATTTATTTTCACGCCTGTACGAGGTGTTAACACCTACATTTTGCCTAATTTGGGACTACCATGGCATATTATAGGCCCGGCTCCCAATTTGGGTATCATCGCTGAAGATTTTAGGTGGCAAATAGCAATATACATTAACATCATGGCAATAAAGTAGAAATTTTAATTTTAATGGTCGTAGTAAAAAATTAACGCTTCGGAATGCTTAAGGCCGCTGCATCGGCTGCCTTGTGGATGCTTCGGGATACGTTGGCATTCTTCGGTAGGTACACCGCCACCTGCGCCGAGGCAACATCTCTCTTCTTCAGCAAGAGCTCCTATAAGCACTAGATCCCAATCAACCATATTAAATACGACTCAGGCAACTAGCTTGTAACAACTATGCGACTGTTTTGAAGAGACGCCAGGCACATATACCATATGGAGAAGCTTATCCGGCATGCTTAAGGATCTCGACCTCGACATCCCTAAGGACGTTTTATCACGCCAAGGCATAGTTTCCGATAGTGTGCGCATGCATGTAGGGATGCCGAAGGATTTTATGCCTTGCCGACGCCTGGGCGCCGGGCCATACGCATTATTTTACTCGTCAAGAAAGAGTGATGGTGTTATAGACGTATTGGGTGGTAAGCCTATTGCCATCAACCGGGTAGTTCATCTTGTGATGTATGTAGACTACGTGCTAGTCTGAAAACCTTCAATGGGGCTTAAAATAAAGCCACACATTGCCAACACCTGAACCTGAACCCCAATCTCACAGAAGTCGTGCTCGATACCGTAACTTACCCCACGTGTAAAGTGCTCTCTAGATGACACAGTGATGTTTAATCCATATTTAAACTAAGTATGTCTAATGTAAAATTCAACAGATAATATATTAAAACACAGAGCACGTATATTATAAACATTACACACTATACAATGTATAGACCCATTGTTTTGTTCGAAAAAGTAAAAGTGTATTCAAAATTTTGCGTGATTGTTTTAAATGATCCATCGTGGATTACAAGCTTATGGTCTTAAAGAGTCCGCTGCCTTAGGCGGTTTACACACTGCACCGTGCAACGCCGCGGTAGGCAGTGTGGCGGATCTCATGACGCATCGTTCTCTAAGAAATACGTTGATGTCAAACACACGTACAGCAGTGGTCTCGTGGCCACCGCCCCTCCGTGCTCACGATAAGGTCCGCGCGTCACACACGGGGTGCCACATAACAAGGACGGTTACCACCTTCGGAATCAACCCAAACTTAAGCGTAGCGAGATTTGCCTATCCAACAATAGGTCAACGTGACCGGTCGACTTTTTCCATTGATTTGGTTTTTCGGTGATTATTCCTCGATGGTAAGACCGATCTGGACATTCGACCCCTTACGACACTCCTTAATGTCTACTTGATCACCGTGGCAAATTTGGTCGAGATCGGTCAAACGGTCTCGGAGGAGGATCATTTGTTTGAAATGCAACTTTGAAACCAAAGACGCTTCGCTCGCCTTCGGCTCGCTACGCTTAATAACCAGTCTGAGAACTGTGCGAACTGGTCAAAACCGCGTTAAATCCACCGCGGCACCGCTACGAAATCCACTTTACCGCCATCGCCCACCGCGGCGGTGCGCGGTGCCGAGTGTAAATCACCTAATGCGCGGCACGCATGCGGGTGCCCAGTTGAGTGCAAATCGTTTGTATTTTTTGCACGAAATTATTAGCAAGAAACAATCTCCTATGCGCGTGCACACGCATGTGGCAGCGGAAAGACTTATGCTTGACATGACAACCTGAGGTTTAGGTTGGGTTTCACCCTTGAGGATAAATTCAACTAACAGTTTGGTTATGTAACTACAAACCGTGAGAACTCAGTGGTTCTCACTTTTTACAAAGAAATTTATTGAGCATTTTTTTTATAACGGTCACATTTATCTGACTTGCCTAGCCTGATGGTAAGCTAAAGGTAGTCTCAGGAATGAAGGTCACCATTACAGACACTGATAAAGTAAAAAAAAAAAAATTGCCAAATAAATGTTACAATGTTGGGAATTCAACTGTGACCCCACACTAGGCAAAGCCTGTCCTGTGGGTGCCAAATACGTTTACAATTTTTGTGAAACATCATTTGCTCGGGCGACATCAGAGCTTTTCGGCTTAACACAAATAATTATACCATTATATTAACAATTCATTTACCAACAATTAAATCTATGATTATATACTTTAATACATCAATGACGAAATTACGAAGTTATATATAATTGTTATAGTTATTCATTCTTTTACTTGACAATCACCAATGACCACAACATTTATGACACATGAGCAATTAAACTTTCGGTAAGATCGTACGATAAGAAATGGAGCCATTTTGTGACTTTCAACCTTGCCTCTTTTACAGAACATAGTTTTATATTGCAAGCGCTATTTGTCTGATTATACAAGTGGATGTCTTTAAATGGACTAAAGTGTCTGGCAAAGCTTGTGTTGACTTGGGGTAGTGGTAATTTGTAAACTCTTCGCTTAACTAAATCTTTGTAGTCTTCTGAGTTTATTGTTTTTTATGAATGCTCAGAACTGTTTTAAGAATATGTAATTGACGCACATTTAACAATTTACTTTCACTGTACAAAGTTTTTGTAGGATATTGGAAGGGTTTCCTAAACATAGTTTTAATTACTGCCCTCTGAGCTCTTTCAATTTGGATCATTGCTGTTTTCTGAGCACTTCACCAACATGTTTTGCAATATGTTATCAGCGATTGACACAAGGCATAATAGACAACTCTTAAAATGTCTGGCGACACCGATGAGCGGAGCAGTTTTAGTATATTTGCTGTTATTCGGACTTTGTTCGAAAGGCCTTTTATGTGAAAAATACTATGCTACAATGTTGTTCCTCAGCTTGACGGCCCCAGAAGATGCTTTTTCACGCCCCATTTGAAGGACTCGGGATTGTAGGAAGTAGGAAATTAGTGTGCTGGTAAAGAATCTCAAGTATTTATAGTGCGACAAAGAATAAAACGTAATAATACAGTTAAGTTTTTAATTGAATGGTTTTTATCCGTTAACACTGAATTTCTCAACTTAATGAACCCGACTCTTTTGTTTGTCGTTGAATGCAGAAACCTAACAAACTGATCATTAATTTTCACTCTAATGCAAATTTATTCAACTCGGTGTTGTTATCGATAAATATCATTAGAACCACTTAATAAATAAAAGCCAATTATTCATTGCCAATTTACAGATAATCAGCACTTGCCTTACGCACACGTCATAGACAACGTTCAACAATTCATAACTCAAACGGCTTTCCCGCCCTCGACGCACGATCTAAATGAAAACTCCGTGAGTGTGAAAATTCACGGGGCCAGTTCGCCAGTTGTCGCCAGTTCGGCGTTGAGTAAGGACGTTTTTACGTCGCTCCTCTCAAAGTTTCCCGCGCGAAAGTTTTCGCGTAAATAGAAGTGAGAAAATAATTTTGTAGCAGTGTTAAATCAGTGTCTCCATTACGATAATTTGTGGTAAATGTGTGTTTTCCTGTGATGACCGACATTTTGACGTATGTAAGTATTGAGTAGATCTTTAGAATAGCGTTTTTGAAAATAATCGATGCTCACTAAGTGGGTTATGGGAATGAAAATAATAATGAATGAGCATTTCCCGGCGATATTGCTCATTTAGATCTACATTATGCGGGAATTTGAAAGAATATTTTAAGTGAGTCGTATTGAAGGCTGAATTTAGGAAGCACTTAGGCTAATGTAGTTTTATTAGTAATAATGACAAACTAATGGCGAAGTGCTTTTATTAATGGAGTTTTAACAAAATATACACGCTAAAACATATTTGTGACTTACTCTTTTATTATTACCATGATTTTAAAATTGAGTTATCATATTTTAAGATATTTAATACAATATACTTACATGCTGATCGCGTCTTTATAATCTTCAAAGGCGAAAGCAGAGGTGGATAAGCACTTACATTTTACTATATTGCGGTCCCGAGTAATAGCGGGTTTGAACATTTTTAAGGAGTACACATTAGACGTAGAGCAGCCCAATTTCTTAAGCGCCTTATGTAGCCCTTGTAGTATACTTCGCTGTGAACCACGCGGTTTTTATTAATATTAGGTCGTTACATATGAAATTGCCGTTTTTCTTGAAGAAATTGGAGGAAACTCAATTTTCAGTACTAACATTTTTGCATTTTTTTAGGAATGTCAAATCCAAATTTTAATATTTTTTTCGTGTATGAATGAGACAACATTAAGCTAACAAACAGCAACTTTTATTACAATTTTTGAAAAGTGACAGCTGTTAAGTAATACGAAATTTATCATTAAAATGGATAGCATTTAGTAAGTACTGTTTTTGAAGATCGAATTAATTTATCAAGCGGCCAATAAAAACAAAATTTAATACAGAGTTGTAAAATCTTGAAATCAACTTTCAAACATAATATAAATAATGGAAATAGCTATTAAATTACAGGAATAACGAACTCATGCATTTGTTTCGGCATTTTCATAGGTAAATACCTATTATATATATATATTAACAGATTTCTAATCTTTACAATTAAAATTACCTACTTGTTCATCAACGCAGAGCCCAATTTTGTTGATGTTTTTACTACTTCACTGAAAGATTTTTAGAAATTTCACCCATATCCAAGGAGGTAAAATATATTTTTTCTATGTGAAGCAGGAAGGAGCTGCTAGTAAAATGATAAAATACTTATATCCGAACTTAATTTTGACTTTTAACATTAAGGAAAATTTAATAGATATAACGAACCTTTAACAAACTTTAGTTTACAAGGTCCGTTAATGTAAAAATAAGCACAAGGCCTGCTTGATGGTAACTATAAACACTTTCGCGTTTCTGAACTGTCACACTGGCACTTATTGCTTTCGTGGCCTGTTTCCTTTTAGTATTCACTAGTCAAGTAAGTAAACATGTATAGCCCATAGTTACCGTATCACACCATGTTGCCACCTGCGTAGGAGAAGGGCGAAGGAAAAGTCATTCTACCCGTGTGAATCCGGGATAAGTCACTAGTGTTGTATATATTTTTTTTCTTTTAAAAGAATATTAGTGACCGAAGTTACTGATATTCCCCCTAACCCCTACAACTAAGCTTAATAGCTTATGTTAGGAGTGGGTTCACGTCGGTAGTGTAATGGCCAGGATTCGAACCCGGGACCTCTCGATCATAGGGTGGACTCCTTAACCACTAAGCTACCGACGCTTCGCTTCGATATTCAAGTCAAGTCGACGGTATGGGGATGCTTTAGTTTCGTGTTTACTACCAAAATTATATGTACCTGTGCATTAGTAGCATTAGTATCCAGTGAAGATAGCTCTAAAAACGACAGAAAAGAAAAAAAAATCATAACTGCACGATACCTTTTTTTTCGTGCTGCAATCCCCTCGGATACCCCCCCGCCGGTCAGCGGGGCGGTTATGTCGGGTTTGGATAACTTCACAATACTTATTGGATATATATAACTATTTTAGCTTGATTTTTCAAACCCCATATTTTATTATTAAATTATCACTTAATTTATCAATATAACATTATACCCTTACATTTATTAGGATTTTTAGAAATTTTAATAAATAATGATTTTTTTATGGTAAGTACCTATACTTTTATCTTCTATCGTCTTAATATAAAACCTGTATTGTACCACCATGTTCAAAGAAATAAACATTATTATTATCACATTGACGTGAAAACAGGGAAAACAAAAAAGTCATATAATTTTTTACTTTTTTCCCAAACGACAAAGTGGCTTGACAAAAATTCATATTTATTAATAACTTTAGCTCTTAAACCTTTCATAAAATTAGGAACAAAACATGAAATATATTAACTTTGTTCTCTGGGGATTATAAAATTACATGTATATTGATAATAGGGTATTCATATTCCAATGTAAAAAAAGTTTGTAAATATTTAAGTGTTAATCTACTTTTGACGTTGACTGTACTTATACGATACAGTCAAGCCTTTTGTAATTAAATAGTAAGTAATAATGGTAATAAGCTATGTCATTACAGCCATCGTTTTCTCAGTAATAGATCGAACAGGGAAAATAGTGTTCTGAATCGAATCTAGCCTTGTCCTTGCGAAGGAAGAGTTAACTATTGCTTAACACTGTAAAGGGTTAATGGATTTTAATGGACATGCTCTCTTATTCTTTCTCTTGATTTGGTTTACCTCCCCAATGCCTAGAGAAAAGCCTGTGCCAGTGCTTCGTCCGTTAATTGGCAGTAGTACCCTAGCAGTACATAAAGCCCCGAATACCTTGGTAAGGCCCTGTACAACTAAAAATACCTACCTATATAAAATATCGGCTTATATAAACGCGCGAAATAGTTGGTAAATCGTAAATTAGGAAAGGTGTTTTTCCAATTTACAATTATTACTGGGCTCAGACGATTCAAGGTGACATTAAACATCCTTCAAGAATGAATAGGCAGTTAAAACATCAATAAATCCAAGATCAACAAATGACAAAGCCTGGTTTATGATGTAACAAATACATCTTAAAATTTTATGGGACGTTCCTAAGAATATATTTAATTTTCTAATTTGCACTCTACTTAAAGCGATAAAGTAAGCTTAGCTTAATTGTCTTATTTATATACACACAAAAGGGCATTTGAAGGATTTAAAATATTTGAATAGGGTTGTGTGATACATTACGTGGGGATTAAAACAGCTAAATGTTTAATTTCGCCCTTCCCTGCGGAAGTATACAAGCGTGAATATAAAAAACAAGAAAAATATTTGAATTCTGTTGTGCTCTTTTGCACGGATAGTGCAAAAGAGCCCTAGTTAGTAAATAAATTGAAAATGTGCGACAATATTGTTCATTTATTTAAAGTTAATAACAAATAGCTTGAATAGAATAATAAATACCTTTCTTTCTTTTTTTTTCGTGCGAAAATCCCTATGAATAATTTTATAAAATACCTAAAAACCTAATCGAGTCAACTATGCACGTATGTGTATAGATAGACTCGGCTTTAAATGCTGAGTCGAAGATGAGATAGGCTCTTACATAATTATTATGATACAATTGTATATATCTAAAGTATAATATTAAAGAGCCAACTAATACTGTTATATCAAATAACATTAAAACCAAAATGCATCATGGAATTCCTCCGCATCGCAAACCTCTTGTGGTAACTGTTCCCAGAAGACTGCCAGCATTATGTTTTTGGTTTTTTACGTTTTATGGCAGTACTTATTCTTTGTGCTATAAAAAGCCAAGTCATGCGGTCATTGATCATACGCTTCGCAATCTCAATAAACATTTTTTTAATCCCCGTGGTGATTATATTGGATTCGAACCGACTAAAGCCGCACGCCGTACCGGGTCTTCAGACGCCAGGGTATAAGGTCGCTCATAAATCATTTTCCTTCCACCCCGGCTGACTCATGGCCATCTCCAGTTTCGAAATGGCCCCATGGGTTTGGGTACCATGGTGTCCCGGTCTTGGCCCCGAGCAGATGGGAGGCGCACAACACGCCGCCGCCCGTAATCTCAATAACCTAATGTAGCTCAATCTATACTGATAATAATGCTGTTTTTCATTAAGAACATAGGCCTCAATGTGCACTCTAGCACCTAATCCTCCACCTTCGGCATCCAGTCTATCCCAGCTAACTTTTTCAGGACGTCAGTCCATCTGTTTCGGTGACGTTCCACCTTCGTTTGCCAATTTGAGATCTCCACTCTAGTACTCACATGTTCCAATTGCCATCAGTCCTTCGGCAGATACCATACTATAACCTATTGTCCCTTCTTGCTTATTCCGCGTGCTATGTGGATAACTTTATTCTGGTTGTCTCTTTGTTGGATGACCTTGTAACGAATTTTATCTTTCAAAACGACTTCAAAATGTAACATAAAATCTCATCATGTCATCATCTTTTGTTGATCTGTAAGCTATCATCAGAACAACAAGGTTCATTCTTAAAGATCACTCAAGATAATTTATTAAATTCTGTATACACTACTTGGCACGCAGACATGCCCACAGTGTCGTAGTACATGTGTATACTACATATACATACATGGGTGCCGATTCTACTGTTACAAAACACTCTAGACTAAACATGGCTAAAATTTTGTTTGCTCCAAATAAAACTTAAACAAAAAAGTATAAGTAGGTACCTACATACTTCAAAATTCACAGTTAATCATACATCTATTTAAATACTAAATGTAATCCGATACCAAATATAATGATGTTTCGCAAAAATAAATAAATTCTTCAAAGTGGTTTTGTTTAGTGAAATGAACAACAGAATCGGTATCATAGTGTGAATTCAATCTCAAATGACAGATTTGTTTTGTGGTTTTGTTATCACATTTAAACTGAATACGTAAAACCTACATTCTGCCTTGGTAGAATAAAAAATTTAGAAATTTTTAGACAATAATACAAAAACGTGTCTAATTAGATAATTACTAAATTATAATAATAATATTTAAATTCAAATTTTTTCACTATTAAAGTCTGAATGTCTTATTTTGATACAATACAGTTTTTTAATCAGGGCATAATTACACAGCGACATCTTGATTCCAATTAACGATCACTTGTAATATGGCCTCTAGAATGCGGATATACATATTTATACATAAATAAGGTGTCACAAAATTAGGTCTCCGAATTTGGTGAAATGACTTGATATCGACAAAATATGTATTTGAAACAAAAAAAAAATCAGGTAAACTAAAAAAAAAAAAAATTAGTAAAAACCACACCACCAGCGACCAGCGTCACGTGACGCGACGAGCCGGTGACGCACGTGGTAGGCGTGCAGTCCTTCTCCTCGCAGTATTCTCCAAGCGGATGTGTGGGAAATACCTAAATCGCGACCATTTCATTTTTATTTTTTATATTTTTTTTATTTAATTTTACCCGTTTTTTTTTTGTTTCGAATACATATTCGGTCGATACCAAGTCATCTCACCAAATTCAGAGACCTAATTTTGTGACACCTTATATAAATACATATATATATTGTACATAGAAACACCCAAAGCATTGGAAGTATACATTGCATGCAATTATATACACATAAAACATAACTTCACGCCTGTATCCCCGAAGGGGTAGGTAGAGGTGTATTGCACACCCACGATTCGCCAGTTATGTTAAGGTCCCAATGTAATAGGGGGCGAGCCTATTGCCATCTACCGGGCTCATTATTAAGCGAGCGATAATTAACATTTATTAATGCACACATAACTAGAGTCAGAGGTAAAAAGTCAGAGGTGTGTGCCCGGGGCGACTGGGGATCGAACTCGAGACCTCGTCTCAGCAGTCCGTTACGTATGCCACTGGGCTATCGCCGCTTCCGCGCCGCGCCGCAATTATTTGTTATGTCCGGGAATCGAACCTAGGACCTCCGACGTAGCAGTCTAACACTACCGCTACGCCACATAGGTCGTCGTTGTTTAATCTAGTGAGACAACAGAATCGACCCCAAAGTCCACTTCCGTGTAATGATCCCTTTGTATGATACGTTGTGGAAATAGGCCGACCATTGTCCACACTTATTATATGCCAACAGGTGTTTTAAATAAATGACAGTACTCTTTTAACGCTATATTTATAATCTCGTGATGCAAATGCCGGCAGGGTGTCACTTTTTCGGAGGAGATGTGGTGTAATGAGACATACTTAGGAATTTTCAGTTGTTTTACTGGGATTTTTTGACTGGTATTGAAACTTGAAGGTAGCCGAAGACCTATTTGGCGTGGCGGTTAATTGTGTTTCATGTACCCGTGTATACATTCATTATTCATATGCAATCATTAATTTTTACTAATATGCAATCATTAATTGCTGCTATTTAAATATTACAAACAGAAAATTGCATTTTATTTATTTGTTTAGATTGTACCTAGATGAAAAGCACCTACTGGCAAATGTTTTAAATGAACAGAGATTAGGCCTCGAGTATCCTCTCAAACCGTACGAAATGCAGATTGCTGCTACTTATAATGGATCTTCTTAGGGTTCCGTAGCCAAATGGCAGAAAACGGAACACTTATAGATTCGTCATGTCCGCCCATATGTCATAGCCACTTTTTTCCGAAACTATAGGAACTATGCTGTTGAAATATGGTACGTAGATGTATTCTGTGTAGCGCATTAAGATTTTCACACATAAATAGAAAAAAAAAACAATAAATTTTGGGGGTTCCCCATACTTAGAACTGAAACTCAACATTTTTTTTTCATCAAACCCATACGTCTCCCCCATCCCATCCCATTTTTTGCGCGAGAGATACTTACAAAGAGGTAAAATGTGTTCCCCCCCCTGTAACTTCTACAATAAGAGAAGGATAAAACTAAAAAATATATATATGATGTATATTACCATGTAAACTTCCGCCGAAAATTGGTTTACGAGATCTAGTAAGTAGTTTTTTTTAAATACGTCATAAATCGTAAACTGTAATTTACCCTTCATTCAATCAACTCAAATATAAAAATTTAAAGAAAAATTATTATGTTACTTGCTGCTACGGAATCCTTCATGGGTGAGTCCGACTCGCACTGGGCCGGTTTTTTTTCTTTGAAAGGCTTTGTCGCTTTGCGACCACATCGCCCCGTCATGACATACAATCATGGTATACAAATCAGCTTAAATAATAAAATCTAGTCCAAACCTAATGCTGCTAATTTATACAATTTCTGGGCTTCAACCGACGCAGGGTTGGCCAGGAGACTATTACAAATGCCAATATTCAAATCTCTCGCGACTCCAAAATGCATAACTCGGTAATCTCTGTTGCGTACACACTCGCAAAGAATGTGAAAACGTATTCCTAGACATCACAGTTCTCGCAGTTAGGAGATAAAACTGCAAATTTCTTTGAAGCTATATGACCTGTTCGTAGCCTAAGGGCAGTTACCAACACTCCTCTATTTAATTCTATCTTCTCTATCCATGGATATTCCGATATTTGCGGCTGTATAGTACGGTACCAAATACCTTTCACCCTCGATCTCTTGTCAAAATATTCCTGCCAACACTTACACTGTTCCTTTACCCGTCTAATATGGTCAGAAACCAAAGGTAGAACATGTAATGCCATCTGAACAGGCTTAATCGATCTTAAGTGAGAGGGTAAAAAACCCATTGATGTTAGAAATAGAGAAGCTCTAATAACACTGATATAAAAAGCATTTCTACTCTGTGAAAAAACGGTGTTATTAACGCTATTTGCTCAGAGTTATGTTTCCTGTTTGCTCAGCGTTTTGTTTATGCTGTAAGTGTGGGTATTATTAACGTAATCGGTCTGTTAAACTGCGTACAAGTACAGTAATCAAATACATAGTTAGTGTAGCTAGTTATTTACCGCAACGACACAACAACAAAGGGTGAATTGGCAGTGTAAACGTCACACGTTTATAAAAAATAGTCAGGTTTTATCACTACATAGTATAAAACAAAGTCGCTTTCTCTGTCCCTATATCCCTTTATCCCTATGTATGCTTAAATCTTTAAAACTACGCAACGGATTTTGATGCGGTTTTTTTAACAGATAGAGTGATTGAAGAGGAAGGTTTATATGTATAATAACATCCATTGCACCCGTGCGAAGCCGGGGCGGGTTGCTAATAAATAATACATGATAATTTCTAATGTAAATTCATAACAGTTCTGTAACATGTCAAATACGCAACTGTAGCTCGTTGGACACTTGTATTGTAGGACAGTAACTAGTTTGAAATTATCGGTTTTAAAACTGATAGTGCCCAATATCTCAGTGATAAATAAATAATCACAGAGAAAATGATGGTATTGTGTTATGACATCTGCTATGGTAATGAATTGTAGTCAGAATCTTGCTACTTTTTACAAATGCAAACGATTGTATAGATAAAATAAATAAAAAAATATTCTAAGACATTCCATACAGCGCTTTTTAGACCCAAAGTACGCATAGTTTAACTAGCTTGTGTTATGGGTTCCAGAATGCGGATAAACATACTTTTTACTTTTTTGTGAAGACATACATATAATGCATTGTTTCTATGCAGTCCAGTGCAAATAGACATATTCATGCATATAAATATATGCATTGAGCGGGAATTGAACCCGCGCCTCCTGTCGTAGCAGTCGAATGCACTACCGCTACGTCACAGAGGCCGTCAATGTTTGTAACTTAATCAAGCCAGAACTGAACGGATAGAGACTAATTCTTCATAGAGTTATTTTATGCCGGGATTAGGTTCCTTTGAGTCACCGGAGTATATCACGGGGCAGAGCCGCGGGCTAGCTGCTATCTTTTAACCAAAAATCACTGACACGTGGTAATTAGAAAAATTATTGTTCGTTTTTCAGCTACCTATGTAACGCATATTAACAAGCTAAACAAAAACAACATAAATCAATTAATTAAATGTGTTAAACTGATGCGACGCCTCGACGTTCCACTTTTTAACGTTTCATTCAACTTCAAAAAGACCGCTGTTTTTACCGCTGGAAGTTCTCCATCAATGGCTTTTTTATTTTTACTAGCAATTGTATGTTCTTTGTGTATCTGTATTATATTTTGTTCCAGTGGGCTTACTAACTCCGACAAGATTCCCAACCAATTCAATATTGTCAGGTACATAGATTTCCTTTATTTTGATAACACACGAATCTCCATTGCACGTTTGATTTTGGCAGAATTGTCGGCATAATATACCGGCAACGCTTGTTATTTGCCGATGGTTAATTAAACAAGAGTCGTTACATGTTTTCTTTTTTTTTTCTTTCAAAGAATATTAGTAATCGAAAGTACTAATATTCACCCTAACCCCTCCAGCTAAGCTTAATTGCTTGTGTTAGGAGTGGGTGCACGTCAGTAGTGTAATCGCCAGGATTCGAACCCGGGACCTCTCGATCGTATGGTCGATTCCTTAACCACTAAGCTACCAACGCA
This sequence comes from Cybosia mesomella, assembly GCA_946251805.1. Lineage (NCBI taxonomy): Eukaryota > Metazoa > Arthropoda > Insecta > Lepidoptera > Erebidae > Cybosia > Cybosia mesomella. The sequence goes on from OX276413.1 coordinate 4,747,138, forward strand.
TGTTGTGTACCGTTTAACGACTTGGCGTATTGAATGTCAGCCCCTTGAAGATTCAGATTTCGGTAGTGACAGAAATAAATAAGTAAATATTCTATGACATCTAAACCTAAAGTAAGCATAGCTTAACTAGCTTGTGTTATGGGTTCTAGAATGCGAGTAAACATACTCAGTGTATGCGAACGTAGCCAGAGCAATGATTCCGAAGCAGCTCTGCTACCAGCTCCCTCACTAAGGAGGAAGCAAATGCGAAAAATGCGACTACGAGTAGGTAGTGTTCAAACCGTAGCCCCACTAGTCGCTTTCGCGCTCGGAAACCGCGTTACGAGGCACCGATATCGTCGTAAGTCAACGATATTAACTTAAGTCTAAAAAAACGCGTAGTGGAAACGTGCGTAAAATTAATCATTAATTTATCAACCGTGTCTAGTAAAATCCGATGCCAAACTAGGTCCGCAAAATCGGCACAAACAATTATTACTAGGTTAGGCAAAATTACGCGGGGATCGTGCGGTCCATGGCCCTGTATGGGTGCCCAATATGGGCGGAGGCCCTGAGGACCAGAACTGTGCGGATGCTGCGCGCTCCGCAGCGGGTTCTGGCCATCAGGGTCATCCGAGGGTACCGCACGATCTCCTTCGAGGCGGCGAGTCTCCTTGCCGGAACTCCGCCATGGGACCTGGAAGCGAGAGCCCTTTCGCAACTGTACCAGTGGCGAAAGGAGGCGCGGGAGCAGGGATGGAACCCCGAGCCTCGAGAAATCGAGGCCGTGCAGTCCCAGCTCCGCCAGGCCATCGTGGTGGAGTGGAAGGAACGACTTGGGCAACCAAGCGCAGGGCACGCCGCAATAGCGGCGGTAAGGCCCATCATGGAGGATTGGCTGGAGAGGCGACACGGAAGCCTCTCCTACCGACTGACGCAGGTGATCTCAGGGAAGGGGTGCTTCGGGGACCACCTGCATCGGATCAGGAGGGAGCCAACGCCTGAGTGTCATCACTGCGACGCGAGCGAGGACTCAGGGCTGCACACGCTGGCGGACTGCCCGGCGTGGGAGGCGCCGAGGCGTGACCTCGTGGCAGCCATCGGGGTGGGAGTCCTCTCGCTCGGCAGCATGATTGCGGCAATGGTGCGGAGCGCGAGCGCGTGGGCCGCCGCCGCCTCCTTCTGCGAGCATGTAATGCTCGCGAAGGAGGGGGCGGAGCGCGCCCGGGAGAGACTTAGAACTCTCCCGGTCCGCCGAGCCCGCAACTTGCTCGCCGCGCGTCGCAGGCAACTCAGGCGCCGGAGGTCGCTTAACGACCTCCGTCCTCCATGAGCGCAGGCCTGGGGGTGGCGGGTGAGGCCACCTGTCACCCCAGCAGAAGCAGGCCGGGACGGTGGGGCGACTAGCGCCCCTCCCCCAAACCGGGGCAAGACGGGGACACCGTGGTTCCCAAACCCGAGGGGGCCATCTCGAAACCGGAGATGGCCCAGGGTCAGTCGGGGTGCGAGGGATATGCTCTATGGGCAACCTTACACCCCGGCGTCTGTAGACCCGAGACGGCGTGCGGTTTTAGTCGGTTCAAGCCCGACATAACCGCCCCCGCTGGCACGCGGGGGGGTATCCGAAGGGATTTCCGCACGAAAAAAAAAAAAAAAAAAAAAAAAAAGGTTAGGCAAAATTGATACTACTAAATTATAAGTTTATGAAAACCCGAATTTCCCGTAAATCAAATTATAAGTACTTTCAATTTTATAGCAAGTCGTATTGTATTCGTACAGTGTATAAAGTCGTAACAAGAATAAACCGACGGAAGGTCAGGCGGGGCAATTTCAAAATATTATTTTCTTAATTGAATCTGAAATTGAAAATGATGGAAATAATGGTTACCCCCCTTACCTCAAAGTGACTTGCTCTTGAACAAAAAATCACAGTATGGGAAAATGTTAGGTCAATTATAAGCAACAATATTTTGACGGAAATGTGATCAAAATTAAATCCCATAAAGTCCCAAACACAATTAAAATAGGCACTCAAATCAAAACAATCATGCAAATTCAAAGGATAAATTCCGATCGCAAGCGATTAGGCAACATTCGACTTCTAGGCAAGATTAATCAAGTATTAATATGAAATAGTAGTTTATTTTACAAAAATCAAATTCAGCACGGAATCACAAACTAAGAAGAGGGTAATCCCAAAATGGACGACCCGTTAAGTCCAAACGTGGACAATTATTACAACCAAAATCCGCGTGGTATTTCAATCGAGACAAAAGATCGATCATTTCAAACAAAATAAGACGATTACACAAGCAAAAAAAAAAAAACAAGAAAATGAAATATATAAGTAGGTTGTTAACTAACCTTATTAATGACGGCCCCCTTATTCGGAACAAATGACCCAGTGATAATGTACCTAATCTAATCCTGGTCTAATGTATGTTGAGGATGTATTATACAATAGATTACAAAAATTATAAAAGATTTCACTTCCCTTTACAGCGGCAACGGCAGTCCAATATTCAAGACGCCCACAATGAAACCGGTAAAGCTCCAACTCAAATTATTCACAAAAACAACACTGTGCGAGGTCGTATAACCACGATCGAACCTAGAGCGCATCAAAATCCAAAATTTCACAAATTAATCAACACGATTTTGCTCCTCCAAAGCGCGTGGCGAAGCCAAACAAAACGCGTGAGCACGTGATCTACCAACGAGCTAACGAGCTCGATCCCTTCAACCCAGTCACCTCGCGCACTACATCGCCATGTACCGCTAGCATACCACGCCCACTTCGTCCGGTACAGGCGTCGTTGATCCCGTACTACTAATAATGAGCGGGTACGTAAAGAAAAAATATTATACAAACACCGACATTTTAATACGCGGTGAAAATATCAAAATATAAATACTTAGAGATTAAAACTAAACACACAGGGTATATTTTTTGCAGTCGAACTCTTTACCGCTATGCCACTCGGGAACTCCCAGGGAAAGTTAAACTGTCTTGGAATCCGAAATTGGTTTTATTATTATCGCCGAACGACAAGCGGTCAAAGTTTGACGGGGTTTTTGAAGCATACATTTCTAGGATACGTTCGGATTCTCGGCTATAATAGATCTCTTGCCCGTGTGGCTTTAGTTGGTTCAAACCTCTCACCAGCCCCATGTACCATGGGCGTACCTTTTTTTTTATTGTGCGAAAATCCCATCGGATACCCCCCCGCCAGCCAGCGGGGGCGGTTATGTCGGGCTTGAACCGACTAAAACCGCACGCTGTCTCGGGTCTACAGATGCTGGGGTGTAAGGTTACCCATAGAGCATATCCCTCGCACTCCGACTGACCCTGGGCCATTCGCAGTGTCCCCTCTGATAACAGCAGAGGGATACCTGGAGCGACCCCCCCCCGCGGGCCTTACAGGCCCGCCATACCCCGACCCCCTCGTGCAATGGGGTCAGCTGGCCCTGAAAAGGGCCGGTTAGTCAGACTCTTGGCCGTTGACGTTGACGCCAGCTACTCCAGAGGAGCAATCAATGATGCGCCCACATTGCCCAGGGTGCACCAAACTTGGAGATGATCCAACCAGTCGCACCCCTACCATGGGTGTACCTTGGTACCGTGGGATATACAGGCGTACAAAAAATTAAAATCAACATTTTCGCCGTCACGTGCTGCGCGGACTTCACGTGACGGCGTGCGGGGCAACGTACCGCGAAGCGACCCTGCAGGCCACGACCGCGGTTGCCCAAGTCGTGGAGCGGATCCGGTGGCTGGGTCTCGAGGTGGCTCTCCATAAAACCGAAGCCATGTTCTTTCATGGGCCTCGGAGCAAGCCACCTGAGGGATCCAGTCTCATCTTGGGAGGTAATCGCATCGGCATCATGCCCCAAATGAAATATTTGGGGCTCGTGCTCGTAGGCCGATGGGACTTCGGAGAGCACATCCGAAGTCAAGCCCAACCTTACACCTCGGCGTCTGAAGACCCGAGTCGGCGTGCGGTTTTAGTTGGTTCAAGCCCGACATAACCGCCCCCGCTAACCGGCGGGGGGTAACCGGGGGGATTTCCGCACGAAAAAAAATCTATATTTGACGACATTGCGTGTCACAAAACGTTATCGAGAACGCAAATTAATGATGGAGCCTTTTTTCAATTATTTTGGCGACGCCATTATCATATTGAAACGGGGATCCTGAAGCTATCAAGGATAAGATAAAATCTGTATCTTTGAGCCACGGTTGAGTATTGAAAATGATTGTAAAGGAAATTTAGGAATGGGTTTTTGGTTTTATGTGTTGAGATTTAGTTTTAGATTGCGATAAAATATTATCAACTTATTGCTTACATTTGCGCTAACATATGCATAGGACAAATTTAACGGACCTGGTAAGTATGTGCATTTGAGTACCTGTATTATTTTTAGAGTTCCATACTTCTGAAGGATGTCCGTCTATCTGTCTGTCGTGTCTATCTAGACCTTTTTTTAGGAATACGTGGAGGCCATAAGTCGAAATTAACATAAAATGATCAGGTCTGCAACCGCTTCCTGCTCTGAATAAATCAAACTTTACTACACTAAACAGCTTGTCTATGTAGTTGTTTTCTTATGATTACATCAATTTTATTAGTTTGATTTACAAACATACGTACCTACTGAGATTTAATTAGTCTCAATTATGAACCGGTAAAATGCATTCACCATTTTTACTGTCATTGTCCTTTCAATATCAGCATCAACGTCCTATTTAAAGATTATTAATATTTCCTTTCGAATTTCAAAAGATGCAATTTGTGACTACCTGCTAAACAACATGTTTACAACGAAAGAAATAAAGCTGTCCACAACGTCATAAACTTAATTAAAAACCATAATCTGTTACCACTTCATATGCCATTTTAAAACTATATTAACTAACAGAGTGTATAAATCATTTGAATTATTTCATCTTTTGGCTCACATACCACTGTATCTTCGTAATGTACTAATTAATGCTATCCGAGTTTAAAACGACATGGCGTCACAGTGTTCTTGTTTTAAACCTACAAATATATTGTTGTTCTTTTTAGGGATGCACCTACATCATTCGTTTTTAGATGGAAGTGTAACGTAACAATTCAAGGCCCGGTTCTGATCTGTGGGTGACATATCATTGATAGGTTTTATTAACAGATGACAAAAAAAAGTTATATTCTTGACAATAATTCAATAAGTATTTAGTGTCCAATAAAGTCTAAACAAATTCCTACTGTTGATGTTAATGTTCAAATTTACAATTTTAAAACGGAATAATTTAGACACTTTATAATATGGGTACAGCATATGACGAATTTAGTTTTACTGACGATAATAAATCCACTCCACAACAACAGCCACAAGTAAACTACTCGAATTGAGGTTTATTTGATTTATTTTAAGAAAAGTATTCGAATTTGGTAACAAGTCTTGTTTTAGATTTCTAAAGTATACCTATAAAAATCATTGTAATAAAAATCATAGCATCGCATCATATCGCGTGATATAAGCGCATTAATTATCTAAGCCCCCGAGGTCAGTTGATTTGCGATTAAAATGTTTCATGTCATCGTTGAATATTATAATAAACTATTGTCGTCCGCGGCTTCGCCAACTCTACGGTTTTGATCCCGTTCTCACAACCCATGTGAACCCGTTCCAGGAGTAAAAAGCTTATGTATTTTATAGAATTTAATCTATCCCTGTACAATTTCAGCCAGATTCATTCAGTCGTTAGAACGTGTTTGAGTAACAAACATACGAACATTCAATCATCTGCATAAACTTTCACATTTATAATATTAGTAGGATTATAAGATCTAACGATAACGCGAAATATATTTTATTTTGCACAAAGTATTAGCTATTTTTACTGCATACATATTTAATAGAGAAGGATAATTTTGATACAGCACCCTTTATAACACAAGGTATATAATATAATAGTTTATGGTTCCATGAATTCCTCAAATCATAATTTCAGGATATGTCACATAAATAAAAAGAAACAAGCGTGATTTATATTAATTCAACGAATGAAAACAAACTACAAAGCTATAAAATGACATTTACATGACATTTGCTGGGCTGGTGCTGCCACATAAAATAAAGGAAACAAAAATAAAACATAACTTGTGGAGATCAAGGTTGAATAAATCGTTCCTAAATGTTATACTCTATGCCTATTTAGGCATGTATATTTACATTCGTTCAGGAATAAAGGTTACACCAAGTTACACAGACAATAGGCTTTTTGCGAATACGCAAACATCACAAAAGTTGTATCTTTGTAATCAGAAATCCAGATGCCATTCCAAAGAGAAATTAAAAATAGATATTTATAACTAAACTGCGTTCTGTTATGATCTCTAGATTCTGATTACTTTGAGTTTTTTTTCTTCTTACTAGAAAATGCTAAAATCTATATTTTGAATTTATCTTATAATAACTATTCATTCAGATTTTTTAATTTGAATTTTGTGCAATCATCATTTACGTTTGACGCTGTCAGTATTTATGAGACTAGTTTAATTCAATAGTGTATTAATATTTTGGGATTCTACTTTAATCATTGTGTTATAAACATTTTTTTGGAGTGAAAACTTCTTTAGTCGCGTCGAGCAATTGAACAAAAATCATAGACCTCTGGTCAACGTCACCGTTATCGTCTCGTCACGTTACGTCACGCTTTAGCTTTCCTTTCAAGAATGGATGGATGGATAGATGGAAGGAGAAAGGGAGGGAAAGATGGATAACGAAGATATGGAAAGATTTGTTTGTTCTTAATCGATAAACTCTGAAACTACTGAACCGATTTCAAAAATTCTTTCACCATTAGATTGCGGTTTTATCCGTGAGTAACATAGACTACTTTTATCTCGATATTATAGGCAATGTATATATATATATCAATTACAGAGCAGATGGAGTAATTAAGCGAAGAATATTGTTACTATAATTAGATTACCCTTATTGTGAATATCTAGGTCAATAGATATACGTATTTTTAGAAGCTATTCATGTTGATGCAGGTGCTTGAAACGATTTAGAATAATGATGATGTGTTCACCGGCAATCTCTTTCATCTCAGTTTTATACTCAACTTGAATTAAACAAGCTTACGGTAAGCGGTTACCGGGGCAAAGAAAGGCTTGCAATACTAGAAGTGTGATTCGTTACCTACAGGGAAAAGGAGAAAAGAGGCTCTCGGATATAACCTACGAATAGCAACAGTACTCTTGATGGCGACTTACCCAGTTGAATCTGCTCATTCTTGCTGTAAGGCATGTTTCCTAATAACCACCACTTCATTTGCACAAATAAAAAAAGAAGTATCTATGGGCCCAACAAGACCCTGGGAGCCAAGCTACCTCACCTTCAAATCGGTACACGTGATGATTGACAGACGAGGCTCGATCGCAGGCTTTCTTGAAAGAAAGAAGGGTTGGAAGGTCATACAGCAGTTCCGTCCATAAAAACCGCATGAGCCAAATTTTCAGGAGGAGTAGAAGTACGCGGATCCCGGGCTCTGGTCTCACTATCGTGGTTGTCCAAGACCTACTGCAAGTAAGAGCTGTAGGTCTACCATGAAACATACATCCGAAATTGCGAAATGAAAATTCGAGCAATCGGTACCATGAAACGCACTTGTTCCGCAATCGGGCCCGCACGGCACACGACAGTTCATTCAGTCCAAACTGAAACCAAAAAAATATGAATTTTGACAGCCCGTAAAAATTTTAAATGAAAACAATACTATACGACTTATTTCAAAAAGTCGAAAGGTTATCATAATCCAATACAAAGGAATGTATTTTAATACTTTGGTGTATGTTCATTTTTTAATAGAACACCTTAGTGTCACAAAATTAGGTCTCTGAATTTGGTGAGATGACTTGGTATCGACAAAATATGTATTTGAAACAAAAAAAAATATCGGGTAAAATAAAAACATATATATAAAAAAAATAAAAAATATAATAATGAAAAAAAAACACCACCAGCGACCAGCGTCACGTGACGCGACGAGCCCGTGACGCACGTGGTAGGCGTGCAGTCCTTCTCCTCGCAGTATTCTCCAAGCGGATGTGTGGGAAATACCTAAATCGCGACCAAAGTCACGTGTGCTTTTTTTTATTTTTTTATTTTACCCGATTTTTTTTTTGTTTCAACTACATATTTTGTCGATGCCAAGTCATCTCACCAAATTCAGAGACCTAATTTTGTGACACCTTATATAATGTAAACGAAAACCTCCTTGATGTTTGATTCAGTCCTGAACATACTTTATGGTACCAACTGAAAGAACGAATTCCGAAGTAACGTCATGGTACCTTTTTTTTTCGTGCGGATATCCCTTCGGATACCTCCCCGCCGGCCAGCGGGGGTGGTTATGTCGGGCTTAAACCGACTAAAACCGCACGCCGTCTCGGGTCTTAAGACGCCGGGGTGTAAGGTTGCCCATAGAGCATATCGATCACACAACTTCATGGTACCTAAATGACACTTCTTTCGGTCGTGTTTTAGTCGGTTCTAATCGGGGCAGAGGCAAAGGGGAGAATTTCCGCACGTAAAAAAACACTACTGAGTTCTATTATCGTAGTTAGTAAACATTAACACAAGGGAGTTAAGATCAATCGTAGTAATAGATTCACATTGTTGAAACTCGCTTACGACCATGGAAGCCCAGCCACGCCATCTTGGAACAAATGGTGTTATTATGCGTAATTATTTGCACGAAATGATTGATAGTCGGTTATGCTAATAAGCTAAACCGGCTTTTCTTGTGCCGAGATTTGATGTTATCGGTTTTGTATTGATTACGTTTGTAAAATATATTCATATAGATTTTAAATCGGAAAAAGAGAACATCTAGGATGGGATTTGAACCCGATTTAAAATCTATAAGAAATATAAGCATATTAATTGCTTAGCAATTTAATTGAATAAATATATTCATACATATACATGCTCTCGTTTGTCTCCCTCTACCGGCTAAATTCGTGAACACATGTCAAAAAGTTCGCGATTGTCACTAACTGACCTACCAAAAAAATAATAAAAGGATTGATCAACCAATGACGCGAGCTCTTTGAGCCCGGGATTAGTTTAATAATAGGTCTTTACCTATGAAATTGCCGCAATTTTCTTACAAATTCATGAGTTCGTTATTCCTGTAATTTAAAAGCTATTTCCATTATTTATATTTTGTTTGAAAGTTGATTTCAAGATTTTACAACTCTGTATTAAATTTTGTTTTTATTGGCCGCTTGATAAATTACTTCGATCTTCAAAAACAGTACTTCCTAAAAGCTATCCATTTTGATGATAAATTTCGTATTACTTAACAGCTGTACTATTTAGTAATCTGTGCAGCTGTCACTTTTCCTAAAAATGTAATAACAGTTGCTGTTTGTTAGCTTAATATTGTCTCATTCATACACAAAAAAAAACATAAAATTTGGTTATGTCATTCCTAAAAAAAAATTAAAAATCTTAGTACCAAAACTTGGGTTTCCTCCAATTTCTTCAAGAAAAACGGCAATTTCATATGTAACGACCTAATATAATGTAAGAGACACGAGACAAATTGTATCGTTACTTATTTATTTTAGATAGATGTAAAACTTAGTTGTAGAACTCATATACACACATACTTGCTCGACCGGGGAAGTACTGTCCTCTCATAGAATATGGAAGCAGCAGGACTCTTATTGCTGCGCTTCGTTTGACGAGAGTTGAGTGCAGGAGGCCTAATTATCCCCCAGGCTCGTTCTTCTTCCTCCGCTTAATCTGTCTTTTCATACGGGGAGGGGGGGGGGGCAGCGCAGGAGCAGTTATTTCGTAAGCATTGTTGAAAAATACCAGTCGGGCTTATGAGAAGCGGTTATCACTTACCATCAAGTGTGCCGCGAGCTCGTATGCCATCGTAGTGCTGTTCAAATAGCGGCGTATATATGAATGTCAAAAATATAAATATTTTATATAAAAAAAACTATACTAATTTAACGACTTTGAAAAGGATATTGGCGAAAATCCTCCACAGGGGCCTGATACAATAAAAAAAAAATTTTTATTTATATTTCAGACATAAAAAAATAGAGTCCACTCATTTTATGACCTAATAGAAAGAAAGAAATAAAGAAAAAAAGAAAGATCATTTATTCGCATGAAATATGGTTACAATTGGTTCTTAAATCTATAAAGTCCTTATCATATTTCGCCTATATTAGGCATGCAAATTTTTATTTATTCATTGTCAATTTATTTTTCAAATTTATTCGTTATATTATCATTTGTTATTCTTAAATCATTAAAATTGAAATACACAAAAAAATAAAAACTTAGTAAAATATGTCAATTGTTAATAAGTATGTCCTTCAATAACACATTTGGGATAAATATGTGTTTATCTAAATAATGTCTTATTTTGTGTCATTCATGAACTCCTCTACCGTATAAAAACATTTGTCTGCTAACCACAAATTAAATTTAAACCAAATATGAATTACATATATCATTACACTTGAAATAATACATCCATTCAGTTTATAACACCCTGGTATCCAGGCCAACCAGTCTCCAGAAATAGCGTCCGTTCACGAGCTTGACGCATAGATCAGCCATCGCCCCCCTCGCCATTATACAAATACAATCAAATTACTATGATTTACAACGTAATATCATTCTTTCGACACACAAACAGCAGATCTGTTGCCACATGGATGACCCCTCTATGTATCTTCATTAAGTGCCCCGAAACAAATGTTCAATAATGTGTTGTTACTGAGGTAACCATATTATTTGTTGGTGTCAGGATAGTCATTTTTGATAATGGTGATAAAAAGACCTTTGTAATGCACAGGCTCTAAAATTGCGTACGCACTAACAGTTATCTTCTTTACAAATAAATATAATTGATGCGTCCGTTTATAATATTAAAATAACAAATTTTAATGATTGCAAATTTTTTTGTTTGACAGACAAATTTCTGCATGTTTGAAATAGGTAATCTCTGGAATAGCTTGGCGGATTTTAATGGTACTTTTACTGGCAGATAGGTAATATTGCAAGGCGTACTTTAATTTTAAAAAGTATTAGAGTACGGCGCAAAAAATACCCACAAAATGTATAATTATACAAATAATAGTACATTACGATATTAGTGCGTAAAGATGGTGATGGCATGCGAGGCGGAATTTCAGGCCGAGCCGAAGGCGAGGGCGTAATTGAGCCGAGCATGTTATAACCAATACGCACGTATATCGTACGACGTTTTTTAACACATTTGCGAGGCAACAGAAAAAAAGAACATTTTATATTTTGTTCATTTTTAATTATTGAAACAGTTAGTGAAATTAACAACGCGCTAGCGCTGCCTACTGACTGGCGCCGCGCGGCGATTAGTTCGAAATTTGAATAGCAACAGCGCACTGCTCACTAGCTGGAGTCGTGCGGCGGCGATCAGTTCCATATTTGAAATGGCAAATAATACTGTTATGGAATTTGTATGGACTATAACTTAACTATTTGCTTTGGTAACATACGCGTTTGTTATGACCCGCTTTACATATTTAAAACCGGTGGAATTACATCAGCTTTACGAGCAAGGGTGTTAAAAATAAAATTCAAGGGTCTGTTTGTAAAATTCAAATAAGATTTTTAATGATTGCATATGAATGTATACACGAAACAAAAATAGAATTTTTTAAACTTTTTATGTGTCTTTCTGTCTGTTTGAATTGAGTTAACCCTGGAACGGCTGGGTCGATTTTGAGAGGCTTTCACTGGCAGATAAGTAATGTTACAAGACGTAAGATACTTTAGTTTTAGAAAAAGAAGGTCTGGGGTAGGCAGAGATAACAACCTACCATCTGCCCCTATCCTCCCACTTATAACTTCCTCTACGGTCACTAAACCTGTCATGTAAGTCCACTGGTTCGGCTTAAGAGCTTCTCGCTTCTTGCCTCATGCATGTCACGTATGCGAGCAACAACACGTCGTGCAAATTACTAACTATGTAGTGCGTAATATACGGCGTCTAATACAAAGTACGCAATTTCTATCTATGTACCGGAATCACTCTGCCTGATGTATTGTGTTTGTAATGTAGCAGAATAAATTATAAGTTCAATAATTTAGAAACAAGGATCAAAACGCGGTTACATTCGCCGGACACGGCGCTATAGCGTGATGCGCCACCAAAAAAACTTGTCTGTGAAGGAAAAGCAGCGTTTGGTGTGGAATTTTCCTCACGGAACACTGCATCACAGTATTAAGCTGAGAAGCGACCAATTTTGGTAACTGCAACGCACAACGTGATCAAACTATGTAATTATTGTATAAATATACGTTTCTGTAAATTTTAAATTCAAGTTAAGCAACCGTAGACAATAAAGTTTAAACTAAACTACATACAAAACAAATAGTAGGTATAAGCCCGACATAACCGCCCCCGCTGGCCGGCCGGGGGGGTATCCGAAGGGATTTCCGCACGATAAAAAAAAAAAAAAAAAAAAAAAGTATACAGTGTTGCCTAATGTATAAAAAATAGTCCTAATAGTTATTATTAGTCTGTAGTTTGTAAGTGCACAGAATACCTACTATGAATCGAATGTCATCAAAGTTGATAATGGGATACCATGTTCCTGCGTTGCAGTTTACTGAAATAAATCTTTTACTTTTATACTTACTTTCTCAAATTATATGAATTTCTTTGCACGATTTCGTGCACATCTTAAGGAGTTTCTTTCACACGATTTTGTGCAAATTCTAAAATTTGCACGAAATTAGCTCAGTATTATTGACACGAAACAGGCGACGGCATGAGTGCACGCGTGTTGTGCCCGGAACGTGTTAGGGCCGTAGCTGGAGATGGCCATGGGTCAGTCGGGGTGCGGGGGAAATGCCTTATGTTCCACCTTACACCCCGGCGTTTGAATACCCGAGACGGCGTGCGGTTTTTTGTCGGGTCAAGTACGACATAACCACCCCCGCTGGCTTTTTTTTATTCTTGCGGAAATCCCTTTAGACCCGTCGGGGTATCTGAAGGGATTTCCGCACGATTAAAAAAAGCTGTTCGTCTTTGGAACTCACTTCCTCATACCATTCGCAGTAGTAACAGTCTGGACATCTTCAGAAAAAGAATTTCCTTTCTCAATAATTTAGTGTGTATATATCTAACCTACGAATATATATGTATGTACATATGTATATTTTTATATGTATTTTTAATATTATCAGTATTGTAGTACTAGCATGTTTCTCTTTTCCTTTTATTTTGTAATGTACATTTCAATGTACATCTCAAAGGTTTGCTGGTAGAAAACTCATTTTGAGTTAAGCTCGCCTTTGTACATTTTTAAATATTATTTATGTTAATATCATTTCTCATCAAGAAAAAGAAAGGACCGTTCTTGGCTCCGTCGCCAACCTGGGCACGGACATGTGTGAACGAGTTCATTAAGAATGGTCACTCATCCTAAAACTGGACCTGCCTTAACCATACAATATGCCAACCTACTTGGTTACCACTTAGCCACGAGCTCTTGGAGAGCTTGAGATTATAATATATTCTTAATAAGAGTTGACAAAATTCATATCTTCTACATAAATATTAAAAATTTTATAAGGACCTCTTTGAGAGGAAACAGAGCATGAATTAGAAAGCTAGCACATTAAAGTATAACATTTTCATGAAAGCATGAACATGAATGGTTTAAGAAGTCATCATAAATCATTTTACGCAAAAATCCCAACAAAAACGAAGCTAAAAGGATTTGCTCAAAGGTTTTTCGCAAAAGGAAAGCCATTAGCTACCAATAGCCGAGTTCTCTATCTATTTAAGTAGTAACATTATTGAATCCTGCTAGGTTAATACCAGATTTCATTTGGATCTAAATATGCTTTTGTAAGGACAGTTTTAGATTTTATATTATGACTGGTTTCTGAACCGAGAAATTGAAGTTGAGTCTTATAAACGCCTACTTACACACAGTTACATTTTTCAATTTGAAAACCAGCCATTAAGTATGCTTGCTTAGCTAAGTTCAAAGCGTTACAAGGAATTCTAGTAACCTTGTTATAGTAGTCTAGTAGTTTACACTTCGGTAACATAATGGCTTACTAATTTGTAACAAAAGTTCTAGGTCTGCAATTCATTCTGCTGTTGCAAAACTGGAGCGAAGCAATTTCACCCGGACTTTTTCTAACAGTGATCCTCAATCCTCCTGATTCCACAATGGCTAGTCCGATTTTCATTTTTCTTTTTATGTCTTGTGTATATGATGAACAAATTACTTAATTTAATACCAATCGTGTGAATGAGGCTTTTTTGTACATGTTTTTTTTTCCGCTGATTATTCCTCCGTGGTACTTTTGATTTTTGATTTTCCTAGCCTTCCCGTCAGTAACATAGGTACTTGCTTGTGTGAAATTTCATTAGAATCGGTTCAGCCGTTTGGGAGGAGAAGATGGTCTAACGAAATACATGAGTCGTCTAAAAGAGACCAAAGCTCTGACGAGCTTCGCTCAATAATTAATTAATTAAAATAAAACACTCAAAAAAGTTACTTAGAACAAAAATATAAAAATATTTTCATAAGCTTTCATAAATTAAAAAACAGAATTGAACACGTTGCATGCTTGCGTTGACGAAGTTATTTAGTCATTTGGAAAACGGCCAAACTTCAATTCTTCATACATTTTTCTCAAATTTGACTGCTTTAACTGTCATTACTGTTTCATTATTTTCCGAAACGGTTCGAAATATGTTGACTTTGCTGAAATTATTGCGCGACCATATTTATTAATAATAAACCTATTATCTCAGATATGCTTGAATATAGTTTATGTCAATTTTGTAACTCAGAATATATGATACGTGAACGAAAATGTGCTCATAACTCTCGTTAAAAATGTCAATAAAAATATTTTTATGTCACAAACACGCAACGGGCTTATGAATGTTTTGCTGAGAAATTGGACAGGATAGTGTTAAGTACCTATTATTCATCTATTCAAATCTTTTTTATTAACCGACTTTCAAAAAGTAACACTTTTATGCTATATTGTGTTTTTTAAATTTTTTGTAGGGATTTCCGCACGAAATAAAAAAAAGATACCACAGAATTTCGTAATTTATAAACCAATTGGGAATATTTTTATTTTTATTTGGAAGGCTTTTTGATAAGTCGATTTTTATCAAAATCTAGTTCTGATGATGAATTTCAGCATCTTACAATACCAGATGTTTTTCTGGTCATATAACGATAGACGTTACCAAAACACAGTAACCTCTTCAAGCCTGTCAATAACAGTAAATTATCCTGCTTCAGCATGGCATATTTAGCGGACGGTGAAGCGAGTGCATTACTACATAAATTATCCTGCTTCAGCATGGCATATTTAGCGGACGGTGAAGCGAGTGCATTACTACATAAATTATCCTGCTTCAGCATGGCATATTTAGCGGACGGTGAAGCGAGTGCATTAGTACATAAATTATCCTGCTTCAGCATGGCATATTTAGCGGACGGTGAAGCGAGTGCATTACTACATAAATTATCCTGCTTCAGGTGCTTAGCGCTCGCGCTCCGCACCATTGCCGCAATCATGCTGCCGAGCGAGAGAATAGCCGTACCTACTGTAGATAGATATAGATAGATATAAACTTTATTGTACACCAATCAGAATATACATATATGGAAACTTAAACAATACATGTACAAATGGCGGCCTTATCGCTAAAAGCAATATCTTACAGGCAACCTTTGGATGGACATGAATTTTAAATGAGCTAAATCGTATATTGGGTAGTTATTGGTGTAATAGGAAAAGATAGAGGAGTAACGTAGTCATATAATGTAACAGACTAGATTACAAACACATATGATTGCAATGTACTAGGTACATATACCTAAAAATAAGCATACAATGATACATAAACAGACATATATAATCGAACATAATTGTAGGTAATATAAATTATTCATATATACATACAAAATTTATATATATACTAAATATATATACTAAACCTACACATAAATTACTACTGTATATATAGTTAGAACAAAAGATGCAGTGTGGATTTAGGAGATTTCGTTATTCCTAAAGGTACTTTATTCGTAAAATGATTTGTTTCAGTTAGAGCATTGCAGACATTGTAAGCTGTCTTAGAACTTACCCGGGCTCTCAATTGATTCAAATGTCTTCTAAAATGATACTCAGTCATGAGTCTCGACTTGAAACTAGTTTTAAGTTCAGATTGTATTCTAAACGAAGCTTGAGTGGAGATTTTATGAACGTAAACCACCTACGGGTGAACCACGACGTGCTTATAGCAATTCAGTTTAATTCAGTAGCGCTGAGGGATAGTGGGAGAAAGATCTCTCTCCCATTGCTCGCAGCCCAAAATTGAATTGTTATAAGTGTGTCGTGGTTAGTCCGCTGAGCGTTGATAAAATCTCCACTTAAGTTTAATTCTAGAGATTCATGACCGAGTATTGTTGTAGAATACGGACTTTGACGTTTTGTTTGATGATGTCTTTATTTTGGTATCTACTGCCTGACCTCACGGTTTTACTTAGGTTTGTTGTTCGAAATATAAAGGTCACAAAATAAAGTAAAAAAAAAAGGGAAGTTCGGTCAACAATTAAGGTGATTTTTCAAAAGTTGTTGGAGTTTGTAAATAATACTATTTTATATGCTTAACTGGCACAGGTACTCACCGGATATACATACCTACTTGAGGCAGGATCCGTAGAGTCACGCGGATAGACCCGCTGGCAACAGCTAGTACTTTATATTTGCATGGAAACTTCAGAGTACCATAAAAATGATAGGATTACATTGTAAAAATGTTAATCAACCGATAAATAAAAAGTTAGGTTTAAAAAATATCTTTATTAAAAAGAACAAGGACAAATCAAAAGAAAATCTTACGACTAAGTGCGGCTAAGTTAATTTAAAAGTAATATAAGACTGGAAGTTTAAATTTAACACAAGTTTCTCATTGATATTTATGCGGTTAAAAGCGAGGTAACAAGTTAGAAACAGCGTGATAAGCGAACGCTGTGTTATTGTGGAAGATGTAGTGACCAAGATATAGAACGGGATGCTTAGACGGTTCGGCCTCGTACAGAGGATGGACGAAAGAAGATTGATGAAATAGCACGTATAATAATAATAGTGATGAACGTACATCCGCAATTGCCGACTAAAATTTCGGGCAATCTGTTCCATGAAACGTACTTACCTAGCAATCGGGCCCGAAAACGGCACATAACAGTTCATTCGGCCTAAACCCTACCATGAAACGACCTGAAACTGCAAAATTCGAAATTTTGACAGCCCGCCAAAAATAAATTTAAATGAAAACACGATAGGTATTTCAAAAGGTTGAAAGGTTATCATAATCCGAAAAAAACGGTTTTATTTTTAAAATGTTGGTTTATAATAGAAATATATTGTAAACTAAAACCTCCTTGATATGTTTGGTTCATTTCCGAACATACTTTTATGGTCCCGACCGAAAGAACGAAATCCGAAGTAACTTCATAGTACCTTTTTTTTTCGTGCGGAAATCCCCTCGGATGCGCCACCGCCGGCGCCCCCGCCGGCCAGCGGGGGCGGTTATGTCGGGCTTGAACCGACTAAAACCGCACGCCGTCTCTGTTCTTAAGGCGCCGGGGCCTACGGTTGCCCATAGAGCATATCCCACGCACCCCGACTGACCCTGGGCCGTCTCCGGTTTCGAGATGGCCCCCTCGGAACTTCATGTGATTTATTTTAAGTTTAGTTTAATCCTAAAATATTGTGAACATCCTTAGTGATTTTGTGAAACAAAGTTAGCGTTATAATGAAGTGTAATGTATTGAACAATAACATATCATGATTTTCGAAATAGCTTCGTAGCTTCGACATGGTATGATTTGTTTTTTTCAATAGGTAACCTCGGTAAAGGTCGACCTAGGCATACGTAGTTCAAACAGATCGAGGAGGTTTTAAGTAAAGGCCAGGTCAATAGTTGTGACACGCTGACAGATGATAATTGACATCCAATGAAAAATTACAGTTCGGTGGAGGTCCTGCGGGTGCTGCCGAAAGATGCATTACAATTGATACACAGCTAACATCACTGTATTTTACGGGATTGTGATTTATTTTAAGTTTAGTTTAATCCTAAAATATTGTGAACATCCTTAGTGATTTTGTGAAACAAAGTTAGCGTTATAATGAAGTGTAATGTACTGAACAATAATATACAATGATTTTCGAAATACCTTCGTAGCTTCGACATGTAATGATTTGTGTTTTGTAAATATGACTGCGAGCATGTTTGTTCATTGAATTCATTGAAACTAAAAGGAAATACATGTCAACCGATAACGTTCCAAAGGCTGACACCATTCCCATGTTGACACGAGCAGTTGCTCCACAGAATAGTCAATATTGTGCTAGGTCTCAAACGAAAATGTATACCATTTCTAGTTTTTATAAGTGAACTTGCTGCGCTTCGCTATACATTTGAGAAGTATTCATGTAGTCAGTGATATTACACAGTGTAATGTGATATGTTCACAAAGCGAGCATTCGTACAGTCAGTACGGGTAAACAAAAAAAGCGGCCAAGTGCGAGTCGGACTCGCCCATTAAGGGTTCCGTAGCAGCAAGTAACATAATAATGTATTTTTTAAAATTTTTATATTTGAGTTGATTGAAAGAAAGGTAAATTGCGGTTTACGATTTATGACGTATTAAAAAAAACTACTTACTAGATCTCGTTCAAACCAATTTCCGTTGGAAGTTTACATGGTAATGTACATCATACATTTTTTTAGGTTTTATCATTCTCTTATTTTAGAAGTTACATGGGGGGGGGGGGGAGGACACACATTTTACCACTTTGGAAGTGTCTCTCGCGCAAACTATTCAGTTTAGAAAAAAAAAAATATTAGAAACCTCAATATCATTTTGGTGAAATAAAATTTTTGAGTTTCAGTTCTAAGTATGGGGAACCCCCAAAATTTATTGTTTTTTTTTCTATTTTTGTGTGAAAATCTTAATGCGGTTCACAGAATACATCTACTTACCAAGTTTCAACAGCATAGTTCTGATAGTTTCGGAAAAAAGTGGCTGTGACAAACGGACAGACAGACAGCCAGACATGACGAATCTATAAGGGTTCCGTTTTTTGCCATTTAGCAACGGAACCCTAAAAATGGGTACAGGGCCCTAATAACGCTTTTGAGACCCAAGGCTACCTAACCTGCCAATTGGAGCTCCAGATGCACCTGCTAAACAACGGACGAGTCTCTGGCGCAGACTTCCTTTTGGGGTGGGGAAGTCAGATGGCAAAGCTGACATACCAATCAAAAACAACAAGCGGACTCCGGGCTCCAAACTGTATACATTAGGTGCAACTGGGAAATCACTATGAGAGTGATGAGGACTAACTTTTTTTTTATTTTTTTTTTCGTGCGGAAATCCCTTCGGATACCCCCCCCCCCCCCGCCGGCCAGCGGGTGTGGTTATGTCGGGCTTGAACCGACTAACACCGCACGCCGTCTCTGGTCTTAAGACGCTGGGGCCTATGGTTGCCCATAGAGCATATCCCACGCACCCCGACTAACCCTGGGCCATCTCCGGTTTCGAGATGGCCCCCGCGGAACTTCATAGTACCTAAATGACACTTCTTACGTTCGTGGTTTACGGATCTACGAAGCGAGGGTCAATAATTAACTCGGTAAAGGTCGACCTAGGCATACGTAGTTCAAAAAGATCGAGGAGGTTTTAAGTAAAGGCCAGGTCAATAGTTGTGACACGCTGACAGATGATAATTGACATCCAATGAAAAATTACAGTTCGGTGGAGGTCCTGCGGGTGCTGCTGAAAGATGCATTACAATTGAGACACAGCTAACATCACTGCATTTTACGGGATTGTGATTTAATCTTAGTTTAGTTTAATCCTAAAATATTGTGAACATCCTTAGTGATTTTGTGAAACAAAGTTAGCGTTATAATGACGTGTAATGTACTGAACAATAATATATAATGATTTTCGAAATACCTTCGTAGCTTCGACATGTTATGATTTGTGTTTTGTAAATATGACTGCGAGCATGTTTGTTCATTGAATTCATTGAAACTAAAAGGAAATACATGTCAACCGATAACGTTCCAAAGGCTGACACCATTCCCATGTTGACACGAGCAGTTGCTCCACAGAATACAGTCATTATTGTGCTAGGTCTCAAACGAAAATGTATACCATTTCTAGATTTTATAAGTGAACTTGCTGCGCTTCGCTATACATTTGAGAAGTATTCATGTAGTCAGTGATATTACACAGTGTAATGTGATATGTTCACAAAGCGAGCATTCGTACAGTCAGTACGGGTAAACAAAAAAAGCGGCCAAGTACGAGTCGGACTCGCCCATTAAGGGTTCCGTAGCAGCAAGTAACATAACAATGTATTTTAAATTTTTATATTTGAGTTGATTGAAAGAAAGGTAAATTGCGGTTTACGATTTATGACGCATTAAAAAAAACTACTTACTAGATCTCGTTCAAACCAATTTTCGTTGGAAGTTTACATCATACATTTTTTTAGGTTTTATCATTCTCTTATTTTAGAAGTTACATGGGGGGGGGGGGGGGGAAACATTTTACCACTTTGGAAGTGTCTCTCGCGCAAACTATTCAGTTTAGAAAAAAAAAATATTAGAAACCTCAATATCATTTTGGTGAAAAAAAAGTTTTGAGTTTCAGTTCTAAGTATGGGGAACCCCCAAAATTTATTGTTTTTTTTTTCTATTTTTGTGTGATAATCTTAATGCGGTTCACAGAATACATCTACTTACCAAGTTTCAACAGCATAGTTCTGATAGTTTCGGTAAAAAGTGGCTGTGACAAACGGACGGACAGACAGCCAGACATGACGAATCTATAAGGGTTCCGTTTTTTGCCATTTAGCAACGGAACCCTAAAAATGGGTACAGGGCCCTAATAACGCTTTTGAGACCCAAGGCTACCTACCCTGCCAATTGGAGCTCCAGATGCACCTGCTAAACAACGGACGAGTCTCTGGCGCAGACTTCCATTTGGGGTGGGGAAGTCAGATGGCAAAGCTTACATACCAATCGAAAACAATAAGCGGACAAAATGCAAGGTCCAAAGTGTATACATTAGGTGGCAACTGGGAAATCACTATGAGAGTGATGAGGACTAACTTTTTTTTAATTTTTTTTTTCGTGCGGAAATCCCTTCGGATACCCCACCCCCGCCGGCCAGCGGGTGTGGCTATGTCGGGCTTGAACCGACTAAAACCGCACGCCGTCTCGGGTCTAAAGACGCCGGGGTGACGGGGAAAAAAGCAAGCAAATTATAAGCTGCAACTGCTTTTATTTTCGAAACTCATAAAACTGAAAGAAATAAGTTCCTCGCGGGAGAAGTCGCGGGTGGCAGCTAGTTGAACATAAATATGTGTTAACTACGTATTATCACTTACACAAAATATTTATTACAGAAATAAAAACATCTACAATTGAGCAATAAAACTACTTAATAACAAGAAACGTATTAGAATTGATCATAAAACGATAACTTTGGCTAATGTGTCTTTCAGAAAGCTTCAGTAATAAAAGTATCAAAATAAACATGTTTGTATGTAGACAGTTACGTTTCATATGCTTACGATTATTTTTACCTCAAGGGGTAGGCATAGGTAGCTCTCCCGCGAGGCGCGGAGGCGACTCAGACGTCGGAGGTCGCTCAACGAGCTCCGTCCTCCATGAGCGTAGGCCTGGGGGTGATAGGTGGGGGCCGCCTGTCACACCCAAGCAGAAGCAGGATGGGGCGACGTCGCGTTGCGCCTCCCCCCCCTTTTTCGGAGGCAAGACGGGGATACCATGGTTACCAAATCCGAGGGGGCCATCTCGAAACCGGAGATGGCCCTGGGTCAGCTGGGGTGCGAGGGAAATGCCATATGTGTCCACCTTACACCCTGCCATCTGAAGATCCGAGTTGGCGAGAGGTTTTAGTCGGTTTAAGTCCAATATAACCTACCACGTTGGCCGGCGTGAGGGTATCCAAAGGGATTTCCGCATGAAAAAAAAGGTGTATTAACATCTACATTTCACCAACAAAGGTACTAGTGGCACAGGGGTGCGACTGGTTGGATCATCTCCAAGTCTGGTGCACCCTGGGCAAAGTGGGCGATGACACATCATGGCCTGGCCTGCAAGGTCCGCGGGGGGGGGGGGGGGTCGCTCCAGGTACCCCTCTGCTGTTATCAGAGGGGACACTGCGAATGGCCCAGGGTCAGTCGGAGTGCGAGGGATATGCTCTATGGGTAACCTTACACCCCGGCGTCTGTAGACCCGAGACGGCGTGCGGTTTAAGTCGGTTCAAGCCCGACATAACCGCCCCCGCTGGCCGGCGGGGGGGTATCCGAAGGGATTTCCGCACAATAAAAAAAAAAAAAAGGTACTAGTGGCACAAATCAGTACCAGATGTACTATCAATAGTATTAGCTGTTTGGTGCAGTTGGTCGGCCATTACTGGTTTCATTCTCGTGAAGGCAAGACTATTGACATTAATCTTTATGACGCAATAATAGTGACAGCGACTACCATGGTCTCAGGTTTCCCAAGTTTGATTCCAAGGTCGGATGGTGTTATTGTGTATCTGGGAGGAAATTCTCAACATATAATTTTGAAACAAGTTGAATTCCTGAGACGAGCTCAGCCGAATACAAGGGATTTTCGATTTTGCGTTTTTGTTTTTTGCGATTTTTTCTTTATCTTGCAATGGTTCACCCCAGCACGAATCTATTACCGAAAACAGCAACTCGATAGCTCATCTCCTTCATACCCAAAACCGTTACAGAAAATTGGCAACGACGACAACTCGATAGCAATAGGGCTTTTCTAAAGAAAACCCCTAAAAAGTACCCGGTGAAGGGTAATAGGCTTCACCTCCTATTACTTAAGACTGAAAACAGGCGATGGCATATAATTTTTAGATTGACATACGTACGCCTAGGTCAACTCTACTGGGTTGTCCGTGACCCTCGCTTCGTAAATCTATTTCTTCAATTTACTTTTATTCATTCTTTCTACGTTTCCGAAGTCGGACACCATCTAAGCATAACTTTCTTTATTTTGGACACTACATTACAATCAATGAGCGAAAATCATTTATTAACATCTATTTTGACTAGAACTTGTCCTAAAACCGGCTAACAAAATTATCCACATTTCGTCATTGAAATTTCTTTTCTATGCTATAAAAGCAGCAGAAACTACCTCAACGGTATTATTTTCTCAAATACTAGGCTCTTTATAAAGTCTAGTAAAGCTATGCGCCTCGTCTCATGTTGTCTTATTTCCATTTTATACGAAAACCAGCGAAAATACGTTGGTGTACCGAAATACCATACAAACAAAAGGATTTCGACATAAAGTACAGTCAACGACAAAACTGGCTTAACAAATTCTAATTTATTAATCTTTTTAGCTCTCAAACCTTTTATAAAATAATAAACAACACACGAAATATATTAACTTTGTCCTCTGGGGATTATAAAACTACATATATATTCATTATTAGGTTCATGTATTCCAATGTAACAAAAGTTTGTAAATATTATGTATGTGTTTGTGAATCCACTTTTGTCGTTGACTGTATGTAGAGATTTCCATTTCTTTTTCAAATACGAAACTGGATTTCGGAATTATTAGTCATCGTGCAAGTAACAATGTAACATCTGAGATGTGACGTTCTTATTTTCTCACAAGCCTTACCTATGGAGATTTTAGTATAAGTCAATTAAGTCACATCAAAATGACTTTACTTAGCCAGATGATAAGGAGCCGTAAGTGAAGTAACACGTGTTCTCTTCTTTGCACAATCCCAGGTTCAATAAGCAGGTTGTGAAAAAGCAGGAAATTAGTAGATGTCATGCTTTTCCTGGGCGTAAATAATTGACAGTTGACTATACTACTGTATGCCTTACGTCCCTAACTTTCCTTTCTGCCATTGTCAATTTCTTCCTCATAATTCACTCAATCTGCCGCTCAACTTAATAATTTTTCACAACGCGAGTGATTTCTGTGGTGATGCAAGCGATTTTAAGTCACAGTAACCGCTTATCATTGAGTCATTCTTGTGTGATAGCTCCTAAACTATACTATTATAAAATTGTAAATCAGTCGTGTCTGTACATGGGATATATTTAAAAAAATATGCTTGGGTTGTATGAAAAATATACTTGGGTTATGTGAAATGAACGATTCTGAACGTAAAAATATTCTCTGTTGGTTTGTTCGCGATGGACGCAAAAACTACTGAACGGATTTTGATTCAGTTTTTTTTATTAGAAAGGTTTTAAAATCTGCCGTATGTTAGATTGAAATTGGTTGACTAGAACCGGAGATATGACCAAAAAAATGATAACCAACCTCCGCGCAGGCGGCTAGTAGTAGTAAAATAAAATACAAAAT
Source organism: Cybosia mesomella (assembly GCA_946251805.1). Lineage (NCBI taxonomy): Eukaryota > Metazoa > Arthropoda > Insecta > Lepidoptera > Erebidae > Cybosia > Cybosia mesomella. Next base: position 4,771,640 of record OX276413.1, read on the forward strand.
ATGGAAATAAAACTTTGGGAATCTTGGAATTCTTTTCGCTGCTATAATAAAGTTATTGATTGTTGACTTAATGTCAGCCAAAAAAAATAACCCATAAAACAAACAAGGTTCCAAAGTCCAGCCAAAAAAAAATAGAGGAAACAAACAAATTTTAAGTTTTAGCAAAGTTCTAGAACACTATTGACGTTTTTGATCGCGGCAAGATCGCAAAATGGCGCGAAAGAACCGCCATTGAATTTATGTCAAGACTTGTAAGTACCAGGCATTAGAGCTTCAAACTTTTTAAATTGAAACTTGTAAAACGGTTAATAACTGTCACTAGCATGTCATTGGAAAAGTATTCCTCTGAAAAGTTTAGTGCTCGATTTGAACCGTTTAATATTGTTTTGTTGGGAATTTTAACATTGATTCCTTGAATTTATTTCAAAGATGTGCAAAGCCATAATCAGATGCATATTAATGTAAAGAAGAAAGTGGAGGAAAGTTTAGGAGTAGATGAGGAAAGAGAAAAGAACAAAAGGCCGTTTTTTCAACTGGGCGTGGATGGTTAAGTCCGAAACTATGAGAATAGTGAAAAATGCTAAACTATATTCTAAAAAAAATGTATAAAATGAAAGCTATACTGGATTCTGGGAAGTAAACATACGAAAAACTTAGGTATAAGCTTTTCGTATGTTTACTTCCCAGAATCGAAACTATCGAAGTTGTAATAATAGAGGGGTGCTTTTTTTTAATAATCAATAGGTTCAATTCCTGGCTAGGAGAATTCATCAAAATCGGGCTCGATTTTTCACTATTCCTCATAGTTTTGATTAGATTTGGCCACCCATGTCCAGTTGAAAGATTCACCTGTATACAGAATGTTAAGTGTCATTGGAACTTTCATGAACAAACATAACTCTACCACATGTTAAAAATAGTTTTAATATTATGATGGACAAAGAAAAAATTTAATTTGAATCATAGGTGACAAGTAATTAAAAGCCTCAAAGGGGTCTTTTTAGGGTTCCATACCAAAGGGTAAAATGAGACCCTTTTTACTAAGGCTCTGCTGTCCGTCCTTCCGTCTGTCGCCAGGCATATCGCCAGGTATCTTATTCACCGTGGTAGCTGGACAGGTGAATTTTCACAGACGATGTATTTCTATTGCCGCTATAACAACAATTACTAGAAACAAAATAAAATAAATATTTAAGGGGATTTTTGCTCGATATTAATAACGATAACAGGTAAAAGCTTGAAATATTCACAGAACATTTAGTTTTTTTTTATTTTTTTTTATTCGAACCCAGGACCTCTCGATCGTAAGGTTGACTCCTTAACCACTAAGCTACCGACGAGTTGAATATTAACTTAAAATATAATGTAATTAAAATAAAATAAATTAAGGGTGGCTCCCATTGTAGAGATAATGGTACGGAACGCTTTGTGCGTGAGTCCGACTCGCACTTGGCCGGTTTTTTATGTGTAAATATATAGTAACAATAAATAATGTCTTAGTTATGATCCCGGTTGCATACGAAGCTTTTATTACAATATAAAATGAAAAAACATAATATTTGTAACTTTTGAAATAAATCGAATAGAAAAATAACCTAACCAACCAAATAGCCTCTAAGTGACGAGTTATGAGAGATATTTTTTAGAAAACCGTTGTAAAAAGTAAGTAAAGCATTTGTAAAAGAATATTGAATAAAAATTGTCTTGAAATTGAAAAGCATCTGCAGACTTTCAATGTTTAACGTTATCTTTATTGAAAAAAAAAATATTCATTCATTGAGTTGGCAAACTGAATAGGTATCGATTTATATCTGATTGTATTCAATGCTAGGCTGTTGGTGCTCGAGCAATGATGCCCGAGTTCGTAACGAGAATAACGTAATGATCAATATGGATTTGGTCGATTTTGCTCTGCTACTCCTATCACATTTATAATAGCGTGTTGATATATAGCGTAGTTTTTGACCATACCATAGAAGAATGTTCTGGCAAAATTTTAGTTGAATCTGTTCAGCGGTTTTCAAGTGATGTTCGGAATTTAATATTAACCTGTAGATAAATAGACAAAAATATTGCTACTATTTTTTTTTATATTCAAAGTACTATTTTCTCTCGTCACTATTTTATTATATGTATAGATTGCATAGATAAACAATTTATTAAAAACCAATTTCCACTAAAGTTTTGGTGTGTTACGTTAGTGGCGTTAGCAAATTACTATAAATACGCGATATTTATTTCACTATTCAGGATGCACCGAACACCAGTTTAACAAAAAGATCCGAGGTACTAATAACATATGATGTAATCTTAACATAATATATTATTTTATCTATGCCAAAATACGATAACTATAAAAACATTCTTGGTACTTATTCTCGCTTTCCGCGTTGTGAAGACGGCAACTCGCCTCGACTGGGCCATTCCAAGTTTAGTTAGAAGTTGTTTGTAGCTGCGGCTGTTATTTGTCCCGATCTTGTACCATTTTATTCAAGGAAAGCGATCCAAGAGAGGTTGGCTTAAGGGCTGAAGGTCATTGTATTTATTACAGCAACATCCGATAAAAGAGAGCAAAATATTGTGTTTCTGTAGTCGTCACGGAATTTCATTGGCTACTATTTTTCTTGGTAAATCAGAACTTATCAGTTTCCTGATGTTGTTTAGTAGAGGAAGGTGCAATAAGCTGTTTTGTGATGTATTGTTTAACAGTATAATGGCGTCGAAGTCATACAACATTTATCGAATAATCCTGCATATTACCGAAGGAGTAGGTGAGGTCGTTTCGTCGATAAGGTATTTGGCCAACTATATTTTGGTTCCATGCGAGCAGGCCTTTTGCCGTCAACCGGGTCTTTTTTTCTGATTGAAAAAATAATTTTGTAACAGATAAATTCAATAACAGTGCCCGTCCCGTATCGTGATTGCAAAAAAGATCTCTTTTAACATGTAGGCTTATCGAAGTTCGATTAAAAGATTTTGATCGGTACCTATAGTAATATGATTAGGTAAATTTGACTATACGCAATCTATAACCTTTATATTCACGGAGCACGGAACGTGCACAACGAACGGGTCGTCGTCAGTAGTTTAGTGGTAAAGGAGTACGAATTACGAACAAGAGGTCCCGGTTTCGAATCCTGGCCATTACACTACCGACGTGAACCCACTCCTAGCATCAGTAATTAAGCTTAGCTGGAGGGGTTAGTGGTAATACTAGTATATTTCTGATTATTCCGAACCTGACCCGAAAACCTGACCCGGTCGCGGGTTTGGTTAGAAACTTGAAAAAAAATGTAATAGTTTGTTCCGAACGTAACCCTCTTCCTTACCTGACCCGACGTCTCGTTCCTATCATAACCCGAATTGCGCAATTGAACATTCTCTCTTATCTTTCTCAAAATAAAAAGTACATCTGTGTCAAATCAGAATTTAATATTTAGTATCCGACTTGGATAGGCTAGGTTAGAAGGCATTAAGCCTTCGTGGTTATTTTTTTATAACCATGCAGAAATAAATCATTTTCTAAGATGTTTGATTAAATAGCTAGGCAAGTTATTAAACGTATCTGCGCAATTCGGGTTATGATAGGAACGAGACGTCGGGTCAGGTTAGGAAGAGGGTTACGTTCGGAACAAATATTACATATTTTTTCAAGATTCTAACTTAACCCGCGACCGGGTCAGGTTCGGAATAATCGGTAACTTCGGTTAGTAATACTATTTAAAAGGAAAAAAAAGCTTGGAAAAGTTAAGGCATTTGACATAAAGGAAAATATTCGTAATAATATATTTGCTGTAATCAGTATAACTTACTTTGAATAACCTTGAATTTTATCACAGATTCCCTCTAACGTTGCATTGTTAGGAACACGAGCTTAGGTATCGCCAGTCTTATTAGTGAAAACAGGTGTGAAGATAGTGTTATCGCCCGCCATGGCGGTTACGGGGGCGTAATGGAGCGAAACCTGACACCTTGGAAATTGTGGGATCGGTGAAATAATGTTTCGGATAAAACAGTGTAAGGTTACGCCGTGGTAAGATTTTTGGTTTAACGAAATATTGTTTCGATCTTGAGGGTATCGGGATAAAAGGGCGTTCAGAAATACGTATTGTAGTAGTAAGCAATGTATAGTACTACACACGTACTACTCACCAAGAAAGTTTAAGTTACTTCGGGCCACCAACCAGGTGGACACCGAAGTCTTAAAATTACGCAAAAAAATCAAAATCTTACACCCACTTTTTATCACTTTTCTCGACGTTTCACATGATTCTAAGTCTAATTAAGCAAAAAAAAATGTTTGTGTCGGTCTGTCTGTTGGTCTGGATGTCTGGATGTCTGTTTACGCAATAACTCAAGAACCACTTATCCTATTTAAAAAATTCTTTCGCCAATCATCTTGTTTGGTTTAATTTGGTTTGTACGTTCAAGGTTTCGGGTACCTTTATTTTTTATTTTTTTATTTTTTTTTTATCGTGCGGAAATCCCTTCGGATACCCCCCCGCGTGCCAGCGGGGGCGGTTATGTCGGGCTTGAACCGACTAAAACCGCACGCCGTCTCGGGTCTACAGACGCCGGGGTGCAAGGTTGCCCATAGAGCATATCCCTCGCACCCCGAAGCATATCCCTCGCACCCTGAAGGTTTCGGGTACCTACCATACAAATTGTCCCTAAAAAATCTAAGTTTGGCCCGAAGTTTGACAATCACAGTGTGATTTCCGCCCCACTAGTTTTTTATTTAAATTTAAGAGTAGTTATAATAAATATTAATTCAAGAATATTTAGATAATAAACAAGCTAGGATATGAACTGTTTGCTAGCTTCTCAAACAAAAAATTGTAATTAGATTAAGTAAACATGTTTGTAAATGGACCAAAGAAAACAGCCCACAGAGTCTGTTGCCGGTGTCTTCTCAGGACAGGGCCGCGTTTTGAACCGGTAGTCTATTTGCTAAACATTAGTCTAATTTTTTTTTGGTGTTTTTTAAGCGCCGTTATAATGGTCTATACAGAATAAATTAATTTTGACTTTGATTCTGACTTAGAAGGTATATAGTTAAGGATTATTTAGTTAAGAATTGTCTTGCGAAGAGATAAAAGGTAAGTTTTCGGTAAGAATGTAGTTCCGATGACCCACCTATTTCAAGTGCAGAGTTTGGAACATGAGTAGGGCGGGTATCCCATAATATTTTTTCGAATGAGTACACATTCCTGCCAGTTCGACAAAATGGGCATACGCTATTGACTTAAGAATAGGTATTTCAAACGTAATAAACTGTGGTAGGAGTCACACAAAGTGCAAGGCACTTTATGCTTACACTTTCTTCCGTTGTGCCATTTCAGACTAAATTGAACTAGGTCGGCTGTTTATAAATCTTTAGGTTTTCATGGCCGGCGTTGCATGTAGAATATATTGCTTCCGGGCTGTTTGGCCGTGGTACATATGAAACTAGTGTTCCAAAAGTTTCGTCGATCACTGCGGTCGACATATTCAGTGGTACCCGGACCTGTAGGAGACCGACAAGGCAATAATTGCTATTAATGCTAACAGCTGTATTATTCAATTTAGTCTCGAATAAAATAATATGATCAAAAAGTATCCAGATATTGTGTGAAACTGAACGGATGAACATAGAGTAAATCCCTTTGATTACAGCACAGTGTAGAATTCCATTCTATAAAACTAACATCTTAGAGTCTCTACAGTTGCGTAGAGACTTCGCCTCTCTGACTGTATTTTACAGCCTCTATCACGGCGAGAGTTATTTTAAGCTCTTTCAGCTAATACCAACATCTCCTTTCATATCCAGAACAATACGTGCTGGACTGCGGTTTCACCTACATATGGTAGCAACAATGCCATCTTGAACCGAGCGGTTCTGGACTTCATTTCTCTGTCGCACGGTTAAGAACTGGAATGATCTAATGATAAGTGTCAAAATATTTGTAATATAAAAACGATTGCATAATCGACCGCGATCAATGTTCGATGCGGGCGGCGCCACGGGCAACAGCTAGTAGAAAAAATACAGTAATAAAAACTTTTGATGTTTGTTTTAAGTATAGATATGCCGCTATGTACCAAAGTAACGACCATAAAATAGTTTTGACATAAACTTCTAGGATCGTTTTGTTGTTTTAAAGAAAACTTTCTCGATAGAATATATTATTATTTATTTTACTAAGGAATTGTATTCAAAAGCTTTGGTTTTTTTTACATATTTCGTCACCTTCTTATTCAGTATCGCAATTCGCTACCCTTTCAAGTTAAAACTTATTGTAGAAACTGCTTGGGTTCAAATTAGCTATCTTAGTCTGACCAAAAAAGTTTTTGAAATAAATAATTGTTATTAGTGATTTCTTTATTTTCTTCTTTAGATTTAGGCATAACAAGATTTTTTCAAAAGTATCAAGTTATTACAAAGATTACAAGTTAATCAGGTTATGCTTATTTTGGGTCTATATATAGTACTATTATATGTTTATTAAACTTCATAAACATTATTTATATCTTAAAAATGTAAAAAAAAACAAAAAAAAACTAGTATTTAATCTATACTATTATAAAATTATAAATTAGTTATGTCTGTACATTGGAGATACTTAAAAAAGCTTGGGTTATGTTAAATGAATGATTACAAACACAAAAACTTTTTTTTTGAAATGTCTGTTCATCTGCTTGTCTGTTTGCTCGCGATAGACGCAAAAACTACTAAACGGATTTTGATGCGGTTACGTTACGGTACTGCCGTATGTTTGATTGCAATTGGTTGAGTAGAACCCGAGATATGGCCAAATAAACTATTACCGAATTCCGCGCGCGAAGAGCCGCGGGCATCAGCTAGTTTAAATATAAAAATAGTGCCCTATTGGCATCGGATACTAAACTACCGCTGGTTATGGCTCCAGAGATAGCACAAATTCACTATAAGTACCGTATCCCAAAGAACTACCTCCTATTTATAAATATTATTATTAAGTCATTGCAAAACTCATAATTTCATTCCAAAATATTTCGTCGCAATTTATTTTCTATGGCGGCAAACATAATTTTGGTAGTGACTAACGGCCTCGGGGTAAAATTCCAATATCTGTGCCCAATATGGAACAAAATGAGCATCAAATAAAGCACTATGACATGATGGATGTGACGAAACGCACATGCAACCTTGACCGAGAATCAGCCCGGAAATATACATCGCATTATATGAAGATGTTTGGAGGAAATGTTGTAGGTCATAGATTGTTACCACGATTTTCTTAGTTTCACTTCGTGTCTGTGTTTCTGTGTTTCTTTCCCTCTGAAGCCAAAAATTGACACTTAATTTTCGACCACTTCTGATCACCCTAAAGCTCTGAAATTTTTGACGTAGGCTAATACCACCTTACATTTTCATATTTTTTATTTTTATTGAATAAGACTGAACAACAAAACATGAAGCTTGAGTTGAAATAATTAAAATGGAGAGATAGATAAACTATTTTGTCTTGTACTTATACCAATACTCGCAAATATTATAATGTATGCGATTTTTAGAGAGAGAGGGAGAGTAGGAGGGAGAGATAGAGGGAGGGATAAATGATGACGGTATAAAAAAATACACACGTAATTGTTCAAGTTTTCACTTCTGTCCGCACTCCTGAGTGCCACTGCCTTTTTTTATCTGCCCGTGATCTGGCGGAGCCCGCCGTCCTCAATTCAATATAGCATTTCGTTGAATTATCTTCTCGGCAGCTTTCTATCCGTATTAAAACTAATATTAATTGCTTAAAATTTTGACAGTATTAGGGTACAAACAGACATATCACAGTTTTTCATATAACCATACATTACAAAGGTACTAAACTCATTCCAACAACTTTACTCGCCAAAAAATAACTCGTATAACTAGTTACATAAAATTAAATGATGTAGGTGTGTCTACTCCGTTGGCTTAGAGACATTGACCTAATGGCTATTTTTGTAAGAATTGGACACAGCCTGTCAATTCATTATGTTGATTTGCGAATTTGGTAATCGATTATTTAATAATAATTCAACTTTGCCCTTTATTCAGTAAATAACTATGGTTTAACTTCTATCAGGTTGAATCACGGTTAGTCAGAAAAATAATAATAATGTATAACATTCGCGTGAATTTTCAACACAGGTTCCAGAATGCGGATAACCTGACTTAGATACATTTTCGGAAACTTATTTATATATTAGCCTCGCCCCCCTATTACATTGGGACCTTAACATAACTGGCGAATCGTGGTTGTGTAATGCACCTCTGCCTACCTCTTCGGGGATACAGGCGTGAATTTATGTTATGTTATTAATTACACATTATCATAGAAAAAACATCACTGACAAATTAGACGGTATAAATCATTCAGAATGTGGGAAAGTAACGTGACACAAGTACTGACGCAAAACGCTTATTCACAGTAATGTAATACTGTACGAAAATAAATTTAAGCAATTTCTAACCCGTTTCAATAGTTTTTACGACGCACCACTTCAGAGAAAGGGCCTACCATGAATCTTACATCCGAAACTTCGAAAGGCGAAAAAGTTACTTCGGATTTCTTTCGAAAAGGTTAAGGCCGAACATAGACCTGAACGTCCTCGAGCCCGATAGCGTGATGAATCCTCCATACGTATAATATCGTAACTGCATTTACCAACTTAATAAACGTTTTTTGATTAGGTCTTCTAAGTCAGCAAAATCATTTTGTATCTTTCTTTTTCTGTTCTTAATACAGCATTACGTAGCGACACCTTCTACATAAAAAAATCGTCTCACCAAAATATACCAATACCACCAATAAACTATTAATATTAAACAAAAAGTGATGGCTATACAAGATTTGGGTTGTGAAATGAAATGAAATGAAATTTATTTATTCGACGTTCGAGAGACGTAGTTAGAACAGGTGTTACATTTTTAAGTTTGAATTACAGCATGTCTCACCTTCATTAGGCATACGAATCTTGTACATAACATATTATTTGCTACTATACTTAATTAAAATTGAATTGATATTAAATTATAAAAAAATGTCGATGTCAATAAAATAATAAATTACAATTATCATTAATGTCCACTGAACTTCAATTTAATTAATTAAATATTATTTTTTAACATTTTTGACATACACTAAAAACAAATAAATGATGGATCGCTGGCGTCTGGCGTAGGTAATAGAAACTTGAATTACAGGTCACCGCGTAGAGTAACGTAATTTCATTTGATCAACATGCAGTGCAGTTGGTAAAATGGAGTTACGTTATTATACGCAGGGAGTGTAGAAATACGTTTCATGGTATCAATTACCTGAAACTTTGATCAGCAATTTCGGATAGCCGTTTCGTGGTAAACCGCGGATTTTTGTGAAAAAATGGGCAATAAAATATGCTACGTAACTTCAGGGTTAGTGGATAGAATTTAATATCGTCCAGTCTTAAAGGATTCAGATATTTCAATCGTCAAATAAAGGTCAAATTTATATGCGACACAGCGGATTTTAGATTCTGTTTAAGAGTGAAACATCTGCTGTTACGAGTGCTTATAGACACCGGTAATCCTTCATCGTAGGGTGAGTTCGTTTTGTAGCCTTATTATGTGTTATGTATGTTGTAAGTGCATAGTTATAGGTAGGTAGGTGTGCGGGCTGCGTCCCACCGATCCGCCATTTTATATTTTATTAAACAATGTGCAACCGACTGACGAGTTTGATTGACGCGCATCGCTCCTCACTTACTTGGAACATACCTACTCGTATATAACATTATGCTAAAAAATACCATAAAACTATCATCGTACCGCTCGTCACATACAGGGAATTCATCCTCACACGTTGCGACTGGAAACAGTGCGTACTGTGATGTATGAAAGGCATTTTATTCTGCGCACCCTCAGGCTGTGGAATGATCTATCTGCTGTGGTTTTACCAAGCGACTACAATATGGGATTCTTCAAGAAAGGGTTTTTTTTAATATAGCGTGTGGAAAACCCCACGATCTTCACCCCATCGGTGCCGACGGGCGCGTCGGAATCGGACCGACTAAAACCACACGTTGTCCTTCCCAAGTGTCCATTGCCGGGCACCCCGGGTAAGCCCTCGAAAGGATAACCCCAGGGTTACCGGCGGACTTTGGCCGCCGCCGCGGCCTCGCCTGGTGGGGTCGGGTTTTATCCCGCCTTATTATTTATGGCAGGCGTGTGTAGGACACACACGATACGGCCGCAAGGCATTAGAAGGTTTTTACAGGGTCGGCTGTGCGAGTGCGATGCCCCTGGTGTTGTACACGTTCATAGGCCGCAGTAACCGCTTCCCATCAGGTGGGCCTTGAGCTTGTCTGCCAACTAAGTGGTATAAAAAGAGAAATATTGCCTATTATTTAGACTTTTGATGAAATTATGTATGTTTATCAGCCTCGTCCGCCAATCAGTCCCCGACGTCTGAAGACCCGAGACGGCGTGTGGTTTTAGTCGGTTCAAGCCCGACATAACCGCCCCCGCTGGCCGGCGGAGGGGTATCCGAAGGGATTTACGCACGAAAAAAAAAAAGGTACACAGGTTTGTAAGTGCGGCTGGCTCGGGCACCGAAGATGTTACTGGGGTCCCATAAAGGCTATTTCTAGTCTAGTTTACATTATTTGAAGGTTTATGTTGTATCCCAGGGATGATATATGCCTGTGGCATTAATTCCACCTATGTACATGTAGAGTCACGACAAAAGTGGCATAACAAATTCTAATTTATTGATCAGTTTAGCTCTACCTTATAAAAAAAGTAATAAACAATACATGAAATATACGAAATATACGACCTCTGTGGCGTAGCGGTAGTGCATTCGACTGCTAAGCCAAAGGTCGCGGGTTCGATTCCCGCTCAGTGCAAATATGTATATTTGCATTGGTCTGGGTGTTTCTATGTATAATATGTATTTATTTACAAAAAAAAAAGTATTTAAGTATGTTTATCCGCATTCTAGAACCCATATGACAAGCTCTGCTTAGTTTGGGTCTAGATGGCGTTGTGTACTTTGTCGTACAATCGTACAATAACTTTGTCCCCTCGGAATTATAACACTAGTTATTTATTCATTATTAAAACGTTTGTAAATATTTAAGTGTTAATCCACTTTAGTCGTTGACATATATTATAATAAAAATGAGATCATATAGCGCGATAGGTGTACTAAGAAACACGTTATTAACAAGGAACTTATTGTGGTTTTGTTCTTTTTTGCAGGTGTAAACAGAGCCTACGCAAGTAAGTCAAATCAATTTATTATATACAATTAAAAATATAGCGTCGGTAGCTTAGTGGCTAAGATGTCGGCATTACGTTCGAAAGGTCCCGGATTTGAATCCTGGCTATTACACTACTGACGTGAATCTACTCCTAACATGAGTAATTTAGCTTAGCTGGAGGGGTTAATATGAATACCAGTTATTTCGTATTACAAAAATCAATGCAATGTTATTATAAATAAAAATAAATATTCAACGACATTCTACACAGCGCTTTGTAGACCCAAAGTAAGCATAGTTTAACTAGCTTGTGTTATGGGTTTCAGAATGCGGATAAACATACTTATATACTTTTTTTTTGTATATACATACATATTATACATAGAAACAACCAGACCAATGCAAATAGACATATTCATGCATACAAATATTTGCACTGAGCCGGCATCGAACCTGTGCCCCCTGTCGTAGCAGTCGAATGCACTACCGCTACGCCACTGAGGCCGTCAATACTAACTAAAATACTAGCTGATGCCCGCGGCTCCGCCCGCGTCGCAGAGGTAATATCTCCTGTTCCACTCAACCAATTTCAATCAAACACACCGCAGATTTTAAGCCAGACCCAGACCTTTCAAACCAACGAACTTCCATTGCGAACATACAGACAAACAGACAAGAATTCCAAATAATATTTTTGTGTTCAGAATAGCGCATTAACATAACCCAAATATATATTTTTAAATGTCTGCCATGTGTAGATACAGCTAATTTATAATTTTATAATATAGTATTGATTATTGATATTTACTATTATTAATATTTACTCGACAATATTTAAAAAAGTTCCATTCGTTTTATTGGTAAATATCAAATATCTTATGACAATCTATAAGATATTCAATATTTACCAATAACGCGAATTTAATTATTATCCGATGCGCATAATTACCTTCAGAAATGTCAGAGACAAAATTGATATTTTTAAAATATTGATTTGTTACAATATTCTGGGACATTCTACATAGCACTATCTATAACAAAAGTAAGCATTAATAATAAAAATTATAATAGGGCTTGATGCAGAAGGCAGTGTTCCTCGACACGGCACGTATTGTGAGGAGATTCCTCTCTCTGGAGCCCTAACCACCGGTAGCTTGGTCCCTGTACCCGATGCCGGTGAGCCACTATTTTTTATATTTTTAAATATATTTGTTTTTTTTTATATTGTAGAATGTATTTAAAAATATAATTCATATGTATTTAAAACTTAATAAAGGAAATTATAAAAATTATACATATATAATATATAATAAAAGACCGCGGTAGCCTAGTGGTATGGGTAATGGACTGCTGAGACGAGGTCCCTGGTTCGATCCCAGGTTTTACCATGGCACACACCAATGACTTTTCGATGCTTTTCGAAGTTATGTGTATATTTATCGCAGGTTTATAAGTGCCCGGTAAATGGCAATAGGCTCGCCACCTATTACATTGGGACCTAAACATAAACTGGCGAAATGTGCGATGTATGTGATAGGCGTGAGTTTATGTTATGTTATGTTTATGTTTTATAAAATTATTATTTTTATTTCTCAAAAAATTGTTAGATGTTTAAGTACATAATGATTTACTGCTTTTTTTAGATAGTTTACATAGGTTTGTTGCTCTGGATTCCAAACAAGGTAAAGACCTGTATTTTGGAATTCAGTGATTTACTGAAGCATTACTTAACCAGCTTGTATTATAGGTTCTAGAATGCAGATAAATATACTTACATCGTTTTTTGAAAATAAGTACATACCGCACATACCAAGACCAATGCAAATATACATTCATGCATACAAATATTTGCACTTTGCGGGAATCGAACCCGCGACCACTTATTTAGCTGTTGAATGCTCTACCGCTACGCCACTAGATTGACATTAGAGACACTAATAATGTTCGGGTACGTTGAGATAACTTACATTCCAAGACATGAGACTACCTCCCACCATCATAGTGTCCCCAAGACCATGGCAGTTTTCTATTGCCTCTTGAATCTTCTACTTCATCTCTTAAGACCCGAGATGGCGTGCGGTTTTAGTCGGTTCAAGCCCGACATAACCACTACCGCTGGAGGGCGGGGGGGGGGGTATCCGAAGGGATTTCCGCACGAAAAAAAAGGTACTGTTATAAAATTATAAATTAGGTGTGTCAATACATTGGGGATATTTAAAAAAATGTGTTCTGTTAAATGAACAATAATTATGAACACTACATTTTTTTTAGACTGTTTACTGTAAACAAAGTTTAAAACATTGTAGACCTTTGATAATGCCGTAAGGTGAAACCGGTAAGGTTCAAATAAATAAATAATTGTGGAAAAGTACAAGTGATTTATTCAATACATTTTTTTTAATTCTTTTTTTTTTACGTCGCGATGGACGCAAAAACTACTGAACGGAATTTCTTGTGGTTTTTGATATTAGAAAGGTATTGGTCACTTAAAATTTGCCGTATGTTTTATTGCAATTGGTTAAATAGAACTTGAGATAGGACCAAAAAACAACATCCGACCTCCGTGCGGGCGAACTGCGGGCTACTCTACAATATAGGTGTTAAATCATCATCATGAGCATATCCCAGCGCTAGCCCCGATTGCTACAAAGGCTTGAACTTTAGAGCCAGGGTTCACTTTTCAACGCCTGCATAATATAATATAACTTCACGCCACTGTATCCCCGATGGGGTAGGCAGAAGTGTATTACACACACCCACGATTGGCCAGTTATGTTTAGGTCCCAATGTATTAAGGAGCGAGCCTATTGCCATCTACCTGGCACATTACTAAACGAGCGATAATCAACCTTTTTTAATACACACATAACTACGAAAAGTCAGAGTTGTGTGCCCGGGGCGACTGGGAATAGAACTGGAGACCTCGTCTTGGCTTATCTTGGCTTTTACGAGAGCGACTGCCATCTGACCTCCCCAACCTCTTGAGGAAAATCTGCGCCAGGGCCTCGTTCGTCAATCAGTAGGTGTGTACAGGCTTGAATGTCCCGGTTGGCTTGGCCCCGTACATCTTGGTCGGGTCTCATACACCCGACAATATAGGTATAAAGTATTACTCAATAGAGATCATTGACTGCCGTAGTCGTTACAAAACGAAGTCTGATAAAACCGTTCCCCTTCCAATCGAATCACTTAAAGTTTTTGGAGCAAATAAATAAGAGGGAAGCATTTTTTATTTACTTCGGCCATTTTGGAGTTCAGCGGACGAAAGCCGAGTTAACTTTATTGTTTTTAAATGTTTACTTTACGGCCTCCGTTTGTTTATATTTTGAGATTTTGATTATGATTGATATTATGAACCACTAGCTGATAGCCCGCGGCTCCGCCCGCCCGGAGGTTGGTTATCGTATTTAAGTCATATCTCTGGTTCTATTTAACCAAGCGGCGATAGCCCGGTGGCGTACGTAACGGACTGCTGAGACGAGGTCTCGAGTTCGATCCCCAGTCGCCCCGGGCACACATCTATGACTTTTCGTAGTTATGTGTGTATTAATAAATGTTAATTATCGCTCGCTTAACAATGTGCCCGGTAGATGGCAATAGGCTCGCCCCCTATTACATTGGGACCTTAACATAACTGGCGAATCGTGGGTGTGTAATACATCTCTGCCTACCCCTTCGAGGATACAGGCATGAAGTTATGTTATGTTGTTATTTAACCAATTGCAATCAAACGTACGGTTTGTTTTAAGTCACATTAAGACCTTTCGTGTAGAAAAAACTCCATCAAAATCCATTCATTAGTAGCGTCTATCGCGAAATATTCAGAATCGTTCATTAAACATAACCCAAGTATTTTTTTAAATATCTCCAATGTACAGACACAACTAATATACAATTTTATAATTATGAACTAAGTGTTTTGAAATTTTAATTTAATAGAATGACTTATTAATTTTGTTCCTTCATAATTGAGAAATGGAGTTAGTGGAATGGTTACAGAAGATACCAAAAAATATCGTTACATTTTGATAGCTGCTTATTTCCCGGCAAAGTAATCTTTTTTTTTATAAATAAATAGTAAATATATATTCTATGACATTCTACACAGCGCTTTTTAGACCCAAAATAAGTATAGTTTAACTAACTTGTGTTATGGGTTCCAGAATGCGGATGATCATACTTATTTACTTTTTTTTTGTAAGTACATACATATATTATAATATATAGAAACACCCAGACCAATGCAAATAGACATATTCATGCATACAAATATTTGCACTGAGCGGGAATCGAAACCGCGCCCCCTTTCATAGCAGTCGAATGCACTACCGCTACGCCACAGAGGCCGTCAAAAATCTTCTCCCGTCTTTACTGAATGCTCGTGTGTTTCGTCTCTTAAGTGTCTCTGCTTCATTCCAGTGCTAATCCAGATTGTATCCAAAGCTCCTACTCTTCCTTCCCATAATCTCGTTTATCTAGGCTTTTACGGGAGCGACTACCGTCTGATCCCCCTAACGCCGAGAGAAAAACCTGCATCAGAGCCTTGTGCCTTAATCAGCTGTTAAATCGCCGAGTAAGCAAGGTTGGCTTGGGCCTGGGCTCCGAGAACCATACATCCCCCTCTTAAACCTACACCCGTGTCATAGCTCCTAGGATGTAAGTCCTATGGCGTACCCGGGGTACCCGGCAATGGACGCTTGGGAAGGACACCGTGTGATGTTAGTCGGTTCGATTCCGATATACCCTACTTATTGCTGACACCGGTCGGTGGGGTGAAGCCCGTGGGGGTTACCACACGTAAAAAAAAAACTATCTAAGTACTTGGGGTTTCTCTATCTGTCAAATGAAGGACTCGGCACCGCCAGCACTTGAATCCTTCGAATGTTAAGGGGTTCAATCCTTAAGTGTCATTATCATCAGCTTAGTGTTGTTCCCGTTAGCATCCGAGGCTCTCACCTCGAAGCCCAGGATCCATTTACGCCTTCTCCTCTTTTTTATTTGACTTATAGGGTTTTATGGTAGCGGCTGCCGTCTGACCTCCAAACTCCGAAAGGAAAGCCTGCGTTAGAACCTTGTCTGTCAATCAACAGGTGTGGTACCGACTTGCTTCGCTTAACGACCTCCGTCCTCCGTGAGCGCAGGCCTGGGGGTGGCAGGTGAGGTCGGCTGTCACCCCAGCAGAAGTAGGCCGGGACGGTGGGGCGACTAGCGCCCCTCCCCCAAACCGGGGCAAGACGGGGACACCGTGGTTCCCAAACCCGAGGGGACCATCTCAAAACCGGAGATGGCCTAGGGTTAGTTGGGGTGCGAGGGATATGCTCTATGTGCAACCTTACACCCCGGCGTCTGAAGACCCGAGATAATAAATAATAATAAATATTCTACGACATTTTACACAGCGCTTTCTAGACCCAAAGTAAGCATAGTTTAACTAGCTTGTTATTGCCAGCAGCATAGCAACCAGATTGCGGATAAACATACTTATATACTTTTTTTTTGTAAATAAATACATATTATACATAGAAACACCCAGACCAATGCAAATAGACATATTCATGCATACAAATATTTGCACTGAGTGGGAATCGAACCCGCGCCCCTGTCGTAGCAGTCGAATGCACTACCGCTACGCCACAGAGAGAGAGAGATGGCGTGTGGTTTTAGTCGGTTCAAGCCCGACATAACCGCCCCCGCTGGCCGGCGTGGGGGTATCCAAGGGGATTTCCGCATGATAAAAAAAAATGGTACCGGCTTGCTGTTGAGGCTGGCTTAGTCCCGTAGGTCTTGGTACAGCCCCATACACCCAGTGTTCAGTTCAATTCATTCCTCAAGTGTATTGATTAAACTAAAAAAAAAAAAACTCTGTGGTATCATTATTTTTCCGTCGCGTTTCATTATCGCCGTCTTAACTGAGTTTATTTATTACGAAAGTTTCTTAAAAAAAACGGAAGTTTATGGAAACTTCTGTTTTTTATAGAGTGCAAATTAAAAAGTTTTGATAAGTATTCTATAGAAATAACGACTTTGTAGGAATTTTTGGCAATACAGTTTATGGTACAAGTTTTATTCGTTAATTCAGTGGAGTATGCTTTTGATTTAAATGGATGGGTTTCATATAATTACTTTTAGTTGCCATTATCATTATTTTTCATTTGCGGTATGCCTACGATTGCTTTCAGACCCTAAAGTACTAAAAAAATTCGGTATTGGCTAAAGTTTACCTATAAATATGTTTCTAGGGCACTCCTCTCTTCATTTACTTACTTTTTTTTTCGTGCGAAAAATAAGGCATTTCCCTCGCACCCCGACTGACCCTGGGCTTGTGTGGCGTAACTGTAGAGCGTTTGACTGCTCAGTCAGAGGTCACGGGTTTGATTCCGCTCAGGGCAAATATTTGTATGTAACAATACGTACATTTGCATAGGTCTTGGTGTTCTTATCTATCTATACTGTTATGAAATTGACAATTAGTTGTACATTGGATATTTAAAAAAAACTTAGTTTAAGTTAAATGCACGATTCTGAACACAAAAATATTTTTTTGGAATTATTGTCTGTTTGTCTATTTGTTCGCGATAGACGCAAAAACTACAGTACGAATTTCAATGTGGTTTTTTTTATTAGAAAAGCCTTAGTGTAACTTATCATTTGCCATATGTTTAATAATAATTGGATAAGTAGAACCTGAGATATTAGGTCGTTACATATGAAATTGCCGTTTTTCTTGAAGAAATTGGAGGAAACCCAATTTTCAGTACTAACATTTTTGCATTGTTTTTAGGAATATCAAATCCAAATTTTATGTTCTTTTTGTGTATGAATGAGACAACATTAAGCTAACAAACAGCAACTTTTAATACATTGTTGAAAAGTGACAGCTGTTAAGTAATACGAGACTTATCATCAAAATGGATAGCATTTAGGAACTACTATTTTTGAAGATCGAATTAATTTATCAAGCGGCCAATAAAAACAAAATTTAATACAGAGTTGTAAAATCTTGAAATCAACTTTCAAACAAAATATAAATAATGGAAATAGCTATTAAATTACAGGAATAACGAACTCATGAATTTGTAAGAAAATTTCTTCAATTTCATAGGTAAAGACCTATTAGAACCAAAAATAGATGACCGACCTCCGTCATCAACAGAAAAATTAAGTGCTCCCTAGTAAGTTACATCAACAACCACCCATTTATAAATTGCACATAAGCGCCCTGGGACACTCGCGCTATACAGAAATATCTAAAGTTAAGATTGGTTCAGCAGTTCAGAAATTACTAGGATACATACGGACGTATTATACTCTTACATAATATATACATACGTACAAGTCAAACGTATAACTGCATTTTTAAACTAAAAAAGGGCTAGACTAATATCACTCGATATCCGATATTCTACAGAAGATTCAGTTTATAGGTCAGTTATTAAAAATCTAAGACGCTTGAGCCGACTTCATGAACTTATAAAGGAGAGCAAAAAAGGAGCTCATAATAAAATCCTCAGATGACTACGGAAATCTGCAACTCATTTACTGACCCGGGGAGTATTCCTGTCGGCACTTATAGCAAAGAGTTTATTAAAATTCGAAGACTTAGAGCGCATTTTACCAATGATATTTTTTTAAAGACCCAAGTTCATAAGCATCGGCAATGGCCAACTCAGTTAAAGTCTGCAACGTCTGTGGTGGAGGTTAAGTTTGACGTTAATTTTTTGACATAATGCATTTTTGAGGAACTTGGCCATTGCCTACGAGATTGAGTTTTTAGGGATTTTCTTTAGAAAAGCCCTATTGCTATCGAGTTGTCGTCGACGTCGTCGACGTCGTCGTTGCCAATTTTCTGTCACGGTTTTGGGTATTAAGGAGATGAGCTATCGAGTTGCTGTTTTCGGTAATAGATTCGTGCTGGGGTGAACCATTGCAAGATAAAGAAAAAATCGCAAAATCGAAAATCCCTTGTATTCGGCTGAGCTCGTCTCAGGAATTCAACTTGATTCAACTTGTTTTTATTATTCTTTTTATTACCGAAATTATTAATATTCCTCAATGTTTAGTCATGTCAATGTTTGGTTTGGCAATGATCTGAAGTGTACCTATATTTAGGTACCTACCAATGTAGGTACCTAAATATAGGTAAACCACACTACCCAAATACGAATGCCGACTTTTTTTCTCCATCCAATGATTGCCTGTAAGAGATTGCCACGGTGCCATAAGACCGCCAATTGTATATACCATAATGTAATACTTGTAATTCTTTTTATCTTATTCTTGGTGTACAATAAAGATTTACTACTACTACAACTACCCTTCCACCTAAGCTAAATTCCTTGTGTTAGAAGTGGATTCATGTCAGTAGTGTAGTGGTCAGATTTAGAATCCGGGACCTCGCGATCGTAGGGCCGACTCCTTAACCAGTACGCTACCGACTCTACATGATAAAGGATTTATTTGATGTAAGTATATTATAGTTAGCCCCGAAACTGAGTTTCCCATTTGTCGTATTTTTACCACGTTTTTCTTAGTTTCACTTCCTGTCTGTGTTTCTGTTTCTTTCCCTCTGAAGCCAAAAAGTGACACTTAATGTTCAACCACTTCTGATCACCCTTTTTTTTTTAAAGCTCTGAAATTTTTCATAATGCCGTAAGGTGGCATTATGAAATTTTCATATTTAATCATCAGAAATTAAAATAAAAGAAATAAAATAAATAAAAAATACTTTTTAAAAACCACGTTTTCAACACTAAAAAACGTGGGGCGGGCGCTTTAATCCTTTAATGTATCGTTTTCCTTAGATATTCAATAATTTAAAAATTTCAAAGCGCCCGTCCCACGTTTTTTAGTGATTGAGAAATTTATTTTCTTCTTGTTAGTTCGGAAAGAAGTTTTATTTTTTTTACTCAACACCTGTTTATGCACTCGTTACAATATGCATCACTAATAGCGGATATAAACGTAACACGGTACACCGTTATCGTTCCGACGCGACGTGGCGCATCCTTAGCCCGGGTGTAGTAGCTATATCGGTTAATTTATAACCGCTTTGCATACTTAGGCTGCGGTTAAGCGGTACAATATTACATAAATACTTTAATACAGACAGCAGTTTAGGGTTTACTTTTATATATTTTCGGATGCTATAAACCGAAACAGATTGGCGTAGCAGTAGTGCGGCTGCCGTGCAGTAGGTATTGTGTTTGATGCCCTGGTTGATGTTAAAATGAACACCTCTGCTACCCCTTATAGTATATTAGCAACTCGTCCTTCGCTTCGCTTCAGTTTACATGAGTTTTTAGGGTTCCGTTGCCAAATGGCAAAAAACGGTACCCTTATAGATTCGTCATGTCTGTCTGTCTGTCCGTCCGTATGTCACAGCCACATTTTTCCGAAACTATAAGAACTATGCTGTTGAAACTTGGTAAGTAGATGTATTCTGTGAACCGCATTAAGATTTTCACACAAAATTGGAAAAAAAAAAAAAATTTGGGTGTTCCCCATACTTACAACTGAAACTCAAAAAATTTTTTTTCATCAAACCCCGTCTGTAGTATCTATGGATAATTCTTCAAAAATGATATTGAGGTTTCTAATATAATTTTTTTCTAAACTGAATAGTCAGCGCGAAAGAAACCTCCAAAGTGGTAAAATGTGTCTTCCCCCCTCCCCCCTGGAACTACTAAAATAAAAGAATGATAAAACTAAAAAAAATATATGATGTGCATTACCATGTAAACTTCCACCGAAATTTAGTTTGAACGAGACCTAGTAAGTAGTTTTTTTTTAATACGTCATAAATCGTAAACCGCAATTTACCTTTCTTTCAATTAACTCAAATATAAAAAATTTAAAAAGAACATTATTATGTTACTTACTGCTACAGAACCCTTAATGGGCGAGTCCGACTCGCACTTGGCAGTTTTTTTTAACTAACTTAAGCCATCGTAATTTACACATTATAAATGTATCTTTCAAATGGCGAAAGTATTTTTCCAATAAGTGCAGTGATTCCGAAGACTTTCTAACACAAAATTCGGCCTCTCTCTTTATAATATTAGTATACATTTTTATTTTCTTATATACTTTAGTTACTTGCCTGTGTAGAACACACAGACGTAAGTAACTGCAAGTATATTAAAAAGTAAAAATATTACCAACGATAGTAAGTCAATGAGGATAGATGTTGCCATTCGAAAATTTCTTGCTTCCTTTGTGTTATCAATGCATTTTACGATGCATGTTAGAATGCGTGTAAAGAACTTGTTATTCTTGTATTACATTGGCATTAATAGCATTGCATTGATAAGAGGCTTAATGCCAGCAGTGAAGGAGCATGAAAAAGTTGAATAATAGTATATATATATATATATATACTCACGCCTATATATATACTTCATGAGCTTCCTTTACTGTTATTAAACCTTTCAAGTAGTCGAGTGCTTTTGACCTGCCCTTTTTTCAATACCTCATTAATTTGATCAGTGTATGTTCTGCGAGGCCGACACCGGCTTGCCTGCCCACTTACATCTGCCTTATATACTAGGTGTGTCATTCGCTCAGTACTCATACGTTCCAAGTGCCCAAACCACCTTAGCATAACCTTTTCAATTCTTGTAACAACATTCTCTTTCAGGCCATACCATTCTCGTATATCTATATTCCTCTTCCTATCAGTCAACCTTACTCCACTCATATTACGCAATGACCGCATCTCCACTGCATTCACTCTACTTTTATGATTTTTCTGCCACACCCAACTTTCCGCACGAAAAAAATAATTAAAAAGTTTAAAAATAATAATAATTTAAATAGTTTATACACTATTCTTAACAAAGTGCGAAGATATTGATAATACGAAAAACCCTCCATA
Source organism: Cybosia mesomella (assembly GCA_946251805.1). Taxonomy (NCBI): domain Eukaryota; kingdom Metazoa; phylum Arthropoda; class Insecta; order Lepidoptera; family Erebidae; genus Cybosia; species Cybosia mesomella. The sequence goes on from OX276413.1 coordinate 4,793,757, forward strand.
GTAATCCAACCAACTTCGGTTTGATTGCGTTCAGGGGTCAGCAAGTGCATAGCCGGGCAGGGGGATTGTGGTCGCAGCACTAGTGGGACCGGTGGGTGTCACGCGGTGCTGCGACGACAATCCTCTTCTGATGAGGCCGTCAAGCTGAGTGCCACCATTGTTAACATGGTACGTGTATGTAATGGTGACCCTCTTTCCTGAGACTTTACCTTCAGCTTACCATCAGGCGAGGTGAAGTCAAATTGACGTGTCTTAAATATTAAAAAAAAAAAACTTAATTTACATTTCATATATTCATATAGTTTATTTGAAATTTATTCTAGTAGCTAGTACAACTTCTGATTTACGAACGAGGGTCTGGCGGCGTACGCTATTCTCTCGGGGTTGGATATTAGACGGTAGTCGCTCGCGTAAAGCCAAGATTACCCTAATAAACAGAAAAAGATGCAATCGGGAATGATGCTGCGATGACGATGATAGAGCCAGTGGGTGAGCCTATTACTGTAGATTTTCTAGACTCCGTGCTGCAATTAAAAACCTTTTCCTAACAGTAATAGGTAATACCATTTTGTCTGAACTGGAAATCGAACCTCATGCACAGTTTCACACATTCGCTACCGCTGCACCTCTGAGGTCTTGGCGTAATTGCAGAAGTTCAAATTGACTTTTGATGTTATAAGTTTCCTTCACGGACGTTCTACCTAAGAAAACGTGCTTAGAATTATTTTTTCAGTAGTTTTGTAATTAGATAGTGAATTTTGTAAGAGAATCAGCTAGCTTCTATCATACCCAAGTAAAGAGCTACAAAACGTAGCGTGTATAATCATAGGTGCTGTATTTTGTATCTTTGGGTATATGAAGCCCCATTAGGATCTCCGGGGCCCAAGCCAACCTCTCCAAAAAAAAAAGTGATAAACAAAATCTGGCGCAATATGGCTTTTTTTACGCGTGGACCACACAGTGTCCTACCCAAGTGTCCATTGCCGGGCAGCCTGTGTAAGCCCTCGAAAGGATAAGGGGGCAAAATATGGCTGCAATGCCACAGAACAGATAATTTAATACCTCTCCACCTATAATCTCCAGGGATCTGACGGCCTCTGTGGCGTAGCGGTAGTGCATTCGACTGCTACGACAGGGGGCGCGGGTTCGATTCCCGCTCAGTGCAAATATTTGTATGCATGAATATGTCTATTTGCATTGGTCTGGGTGTTTATGTATAATATGTATGTATTTACAAAAAAAAAAGTATATAAGTATGTTTATCCGGGTTCTAGAACCCATAACACAAGCTAGTTAAACTATGCTTACTTTGGGTCTAGAAAGCGCTGAGTAGAATGTTGTAGAATATTTATTTAAAAAAAAAAAAAAATACATTGAAGAGAAATTTCCCAGAAACCATTATATTTATTTTACAGTGCTATATTTCAATTAATTCTCAGACTATTGATACTGTTGATTAATGGAGCGTTCTACGCATATTGAAATAATGCATCACTTGTACTCCGCCCACGTGGGATTCTGATCCCGTTCCCACTTCCCATGGGCACCCATTCCAGGGATAAAAAGTAGCCCATGTGTTATTCTGGACTATAATCTATCCCTGTACCAAATTTCAGCCAGATCCGTTGAGCAATATTTGCCTGAAAGAGTAACAAAAATCCATCCATCCATCCATTTATACTTTCACATAATATTAATGGGATTATACCAGACCGGTTCCGCCTCATGACATTCTCAAAGGTTTTTTTTATATTACAGTTATTAAGCATAGTGATATAATATAGCGGAAAAGTACAAATGATGCATTATTTCAATTATTTCTCACTCCTACCAACATATTTCCATCCCAAACAATGGTTCCCTGGTAACAATTGCTTTAAACGAAAAGGCCGCCCATTGTATTGTTTGCGTAATATATATTTATTTGGCACACAATCAAGCATATTCAATAAAAGTTCACATCTTGAGAGCTGGTGTTCGATTCTGTTTCATTGTTGATTTTGGTAGTTAAAGCCAATAATAATGGTGACTTTCCACTTTTGAACTTTCGAATGATAATGTATTTCGCTAAAGTCCGACTGAGTAGTTTCGGACCAAACATTGTAATGAGCAAGGCCTTTAGACGACTCATACCATACTTTTTAACCATATGCTCTTGGCGGATCAGCTATTTAGAAGCTATTCATTATATCACACACCTCTGACTTTTCGTAGTTATGTGTATTAAAAATGTTAATTATCTCTTGCTTAGTAATGTGCCCGGTAGATGGCAATAGGCTCACCCCCTATTACATTGGGACCTAAACATAACTGGCGAATCGTGGGTGTGTAATACACCTCTGTCTACCCCTTCAGGGATACAGGCGTGAAGATATGTTTTTTTTATGTTTATTCATTATATCATTGCAAGTAAAGTCATTTTAGAGGTGTCTGTTTCTCGGCTTACTTCTTCTAAGTCAAACAAAATATGGGTTTCACTGTCATTTAGATCTATTTTACAGAAAGTGTATTATTTCATCCAAAATATACTATTAAAAAATCAAATTGAACCCTTGGGGCAGCCAGTGTTGCTCGTTATATTAGAAGATTCTGAACGCTTATGCCACTGGAGCCCCTGAAGGGCTAAAGGGCTGAAGTGATTAAGAAAAAAATTCGTCGATTATTTGAATAACTCCTTGGACGATCCCTATTGGACCTGGCAGCTGGCACTGCAATCGGATTCTAGGCTTTTTAGGGTTCCGTTGCCAAATGGCAAAAAACGGAACCCTTATAGATTCGTCATGTCTGTCTGTCTGTCCGTCCGTATGTCACAGTCACTTTTTTCCGAAACTATAAGAACTATGCTGTTGAAACTTGGTAAGTAGATGTATTCTGTGAACCGCATTCGGATTTTCACGCAAAAATAGAAAAGAAGCAATATATTTTGGGGGTCCCCATACTTAGAACTGAAACTCATAATTATTTTTTTTTCATCATAACCATACGCGTAGGGTTCTATGGATAGGTCTTCAAAAATGATATTGACGTTTCTAATATCATTTTTTTCTAAACTGAATAGTTTTCGCGAGAGACAATTCCAAAGTGGTAAAAGGTGTGTCCCCCCCCAGTAACTTCTAAAATAAGAGAATGATAAAATTAAAAAAATATATGATATATATTACCATATAAACTTCCACCGATAATTGGTTTGAAAGAGATCTAGTAAGTAGTTTCTTTTTAATACGTCATAAATACGGCATGTCTCCTAGCCGGGACCCCTCCATGGGACCTGGAAGCGAGAGCCCTTGCGCTGCTGTACCAGTGGCGCAAGGAGGCGCTGGAGCGGGGCCATAGGCCGGAGCCCCGAGAAATCAGGGCTCAGCGGTCCCTGCTCCGCCAGGAACTCATGGAGACATGGAGGGTGCGACTTGAGCACCCAAGGTGGGGGGAATCCACCATTGCGGCGGTGAGACCGATCATGAAGGAGTGGTTGGAGAGGGACCATGGGGACATCTCCTACCGGATGTGCCAGATGGTTACCGGACACGGGTGTTTCGGTAAGTATCTGTGGCGCATCCACCGGGAGAAAACGCCGCAGTGCCAGCACTGCGAGGATCCTGGCGAAGACACGGCGCTCCACATATTGGTGGAGTGCCCTGCGTGGGCGAGTCAAGGCCGGGATATCGTAGCGGTCCTGGGCGTGGACGTTCTCTCGTTGGAGACCATGGTGAGGGCCGTGGTCTCCGACGGGAGCAAGTGGCACGCCGCCGCCTCTTTCTGCGAGCAGGTAATGCGCGCGAAAGAGACGGCGGAGAGGGAGCGGGAGAGAACCCTGCCCCCCGAGTTTCGCAGTCTGCGGCGAGGACGCCGCCGACTCATCTACGCCCGGGACTACCGACCTCCATGATCGGGGCCTGAGGACGGCAGTTGGCCGACTCGCCGTCCTTACAGAAGCGGGCCGTGGCGGAGGCGTGTCGTGTGTGCCCTCCCTACACACGCCTGCCAACTCACCGAAGCGGGATAAAACCCGACCCCACCAGGCGAGGCCGCGGTGGCGGCCAAAGACCGCCGGCAACCCTGGGGTTATCCTTTCGAGGGCTTACCCGGGGTGCCCGGCAACGGACACTTGGGGAGGACACCGTGCGGTTTTAGTCGAGATACGACATAACCACCCCCGCTGGCCAGCGGGGGGTATCCGAAGGGATTTCCGCACGTAAAAAAAAAAAAACGTCAAAAATCGTAAACCGCAATTTCCCCTTCATTCAATCAACTCAAATATAAAAATTCTACTTGCTGATACGGAACCCTTCACAGGCGAGTCCGACTCGCACTTGGCCGGTTTTTTAAATATTGTTTGACGAAGTTTTACACATGTGTTTGAATGGGTCTTTTAATGTTTGATATACATAATTGAAGGCAGCGTTTGAACAGATCAACGTCTGTCGAATCCGCTGATAATATTTTATATTATATAGGTAGAAACATCTATATGTATCAGTACCTATAACATGTTTGGCCATGTAGTAAAATTTTGTCCTCGATTGAGTTTTACAGCTTTCGTTGACACCGCGTTTTTGTCTGTCCCCATAATGTTACGGTGCGATGTTGTGTACTGTCTTTCCAGAACATTAAGTTAATGCGTTCCTGAATACTGCCTGTAAACTGCCTGAGGCGTCTGAAGATTCCACTTTAGCATGGTGTTCATATGGGCTATGAAAATAATGTCTGGACCAAATATGTAAGGGCGAGATTTTTATTTGGATATTCAAGCTTTTATATTGCTCAAATGGTGGTAAAGAAGTGTCTCTATGTATTTTTATGTTGATAAGAGTTTTGTTAGTATCTATAAATGCTTTTATGGGAGCGACTGCCGTCTGACCTCTCATCCCTAAAAGGTGCGCCTGCGCCAGAGCCTCGTCGGTTGTTTAGCAGGTGCACCGACTTACAGGTGAGGTTGGCTTGGGTCTCAAGGATATTGGTAAGGCCCTGTACACCCGAGTCAGTTTACCGATATATTGATAGAAATAGTAGATTGTTACACAAGGGTTGAAAGTCACCCATTTCACCCGAGATATTTCTGGCGGTCGGACGAAGTGAGAGCGCCAATAGTTCGAGGGTTAAATGATGACATTCACCCGAGGTAAACACTCTTCTTTTCATTTCGACTATGTGAGGAAATTAAAATACTACACACACATTTAATGAAACAGGTATATTGATAATCAGTTAAGATTTAAAGTAAAATTGGAAAAAGATTGAGTATTAACAACAGCTTTTACCTGTTCTTTAATTTCATCGGGAGTTAAATTAATATCTATCCATGTCACTGGAATAACTTTCTGAAACCATTTTTAACCACAATTAACACAAGGTATTTATTTATATTGAATCTCGTTTTCCCGCTAATTATTTAGCAACTTAAATTATTTTTTTTAATTCTGAAAAAAAGTTATAATTCACGTACATACTGCCAACATTAAAAAAGTTTTGAAAATCGAATCTATTGGTTACATTGTAATCGAGTATCTAGGCGGCCATGTAAAAAAAGCGTCATGATATCAAGGCATTATGACGTAACTTAATTATCATGAACTCCATGGCAAATCCTAAAATTTAAAAAAAAAATTACTTTCCACCCTAGGGATGAAATAAGTTACTTTCCACCTGGCTATCTACCCATGAAAATTAAACTTTCCGAACAGGAGAGATGAAAATGATTTTCTAGTGATAATCTAGAAAAATACATTGACAGAGGTTTTCTGCTATATTTTTGAAAGTACATCAAATGGACTGTTTATAAGTAGAGACATCATCATCATCATCTCAGCATTGTGGCCCGGTTGCATCCGACGCTTCACCTGGGCTGCCACCGCCTAGATAGACAGATAGACAACTCTTTATTGTACACCAACGTTAGGTTTGAAGACAATGTCGCATGCATCACAGTAATACAGTTAAATACACAATGGGCGGCCTTATCGCTAAACGCGATCTCTTCCAGGCAACCTTAGGATGGAAAAATATTTCAAGACAAGCCCGTTAGCCTACTTGTGCGAGCAAATAATGCTCGAGAAGGAGGTGGCGGAGGAGGACCGGGCGAGACTCAGGTCTCTCCAGATCCGCAGCCCTGGGTCAGCCAGGGTGCGAGAGAAATGCATTATGGGCCACCTTACACCCCGATGTCTGAAGACTCGAGACGGCGTGCGGCTTTAGTCGGTTCGAATCCGATAAAACGACCTCCGTTGACCGGCAGGGGGGTATGTCCGCATGAAAAAAAAGGTGTTCTACTCAGAGCCCAGGGTCCGTTTTTCGGTTTTTCCTTCTCCACAGGTCAATGGCCTTTGTGTCAACTCTTACGACGTCAAGCTGGCTTTTCTTGGGTCTAGGGGAAGACCCAAGAAAAGCCTGTTGCCTACTGTAGCCCGGTGCAATTAGCATGGTAAGACATTATCTTTTATTTATATTCTACTAGCTCTGCCCCGACTTCGTCCGCGTGGACTTACATCTGGGTTTCAATTCTTTGTGCGGATCCGTTTATCTTTTTTTTGTATTAAGTAAATGAATAGATATAAAATGTTTCCAAAATAAAAATTTAGAAAGTTTAAAAAATGATTTTTTTTATATAAAAAGGGCTGTGTACACATTCATATGTGTTTATTGAAAAGATATTTTAATGTTATAAACAGACACTTCAATTTTATTAATTAGTAGAGATTTCAGCTTTAGATTTTGATTTTGTATTTTGAATTAGATTTTGTAGTCAACAATATTATATGATAATTTCAACACCATCAATCTTCCCTACTTTTAAAATACCTCGTGAATATAAATTTCTCAGAACACTTAATGAAATAGATAGCTTTCTGTTTCATTAAGTGTTCAGGTTCCCATCGATAGCCACTCTGCTTTTGTCAACATACCAATCAAACGTTAGATGTTTTTAAAAGCGAATCTGTAAAATGATCCGGAGTATAAAAGCATGTAAGTAAGCCCCGTTTACCTGAAACGCTCAATTAAACGTGAGAATGAGTATGTTACAGGAAACTCTAACTGAATGTTATTTTATTTTTTAAATTGCTACCTTTTAGTGCATACTAGGTATATCCTTGTGTATGTTTGTTCATCACTGTTAGCCGAAGAATTGTGGAATTGAAGTGAGATTTCGAATGTCTAGGAATTGTCCAGGTAGGTCAGTTGGTCAGAGTATTCTCCCTGTAAAGGACTGGTCGCGGGTTCAAGATCCATTCTGAGTGTTCACTTTTTCCGAACTAAATCTACTTGCGAACAGTTTCATAATACGCACTGTGCGTAAACTCTACGTGTTGGCGAGATTCAATTGCAATTTCACAATTCTCAAACCGGCCATGCAATATAATATATGTGTACAATTCTTTAGGGTTTTGTGTAAATTGACTCAAATACATGTATGATGAATGAAAAACAATCGTCGTTGTTGGAGATGGAGGGAGGGGATTGTTGGAGGGGACCGACTCTCCTGGTTGGGGGAATGATCTACAAACTTAGTTATCTGACTCTGTCCTGTATTCCTGAAATTCTGGTCTACGTCCTAGGCTAACGTCGTCGTGAGTTTAAGGCCCGTTGTGGATGCTGATTTTTTCCGATTCAAAATGTCCGTCAAAATGTCATTCTTTGTCATAAAAATCCTGTACTAAAGTGACTTCAGCTTCATCATCTTAAAATGGTTGTCTTTTAAGATAGTTCCTCAACTTCGGAAATAGATAGAAATCACAAGGGGTACGGTCTGATGAATGTGGAGAAAGCTCAATAATTTGATAGCTTATCTCGGATTGCGGCCAGCGGCGAACTTGTGAGACGTTATCTTGATGAAAGAAGACACTCTTGGCGGGTTCGCCTCGCCGTATTTCATGAATTTTTTACATTTTTATAAAATTTGTTCTGTAGAGCTATATTTGAATTATGGAACTACATTTAAAGCAGCGTGATAATTGAAATAAAATAATTTAAACGGATTCTATTGCGATTTATTTTAGGTACTCTATTTCCTTGCCGGGATCGCGGGGCTATTAGCCCCCCCCCCCCTCCCCAAACCGGGGCAAGACGGAGCACCATGGTTCCCAAACCAGTCGGGGTGCAAGGGAAATGACTTATGGGCAACCTTACACCCCGGCGTTTAAAAACCCGAGACGGTGTGCGGTTTTAATCGGTTCAAACCCGACATAACCATCCCCGCTAGCCGGCGGGGGGTATCCGAGGGGATTTCCACTTGAAAAAAAAGCTTTTCAGCAGCCACGGTCACAGCCAGCTCTGCCACAAGGAAACTAAGACGGGATTTCATTTCTTCTTCATCTGAGAGCCACTACCGGTTGCATCCATTCCTTGCTTTTTGGAGCCCGGGGTCCCTCTTTCCTTAATCTGGTTTGGACAGCTATCACGGGAGCGACTGTCGTCTGACCCCCCAACCTCCAAAGGAAAGCCTGCGCTAGAGTTTTGTCCATTAATCACTAGGTGTTCTAGCTCGGTAGGTGTTTTAGTCGGTTCAAGCCCGCCATAACCGCCCTCCCGCTGGCACGCGGGGGGGTACCCGAAGGGATTTCCGCACGAAAAAAAAAAAAAAAAAGTGGTCTAGCTCGTAGGAGAGGGTTAGCTTGGTCCCTGAAGACCTTGGGGGGGTCCCATACACCATGAATTTCACCATTTAAAACGTAATAACACAGAACCCAGTTTAAATGGACGACAATCAAACAGTTCGATAAAAGTGGTATTCATTTCTCTTTAAATTGAATTTCTTTGAAATTGAAATTATATTTTTAAATCACAAACCGTAATTCCTTTTGTGGGTCGTATTTATGAAACCACGTTTCATTCCATCGTCGATATAAATCAAACAAAAAAAGAACGTTGAAAAGGAACGTTGGCAAATGCTCAGTCGTCCGATTTGTTTTTCCGCATAAGTAAGCATTTTGGGGGCCTTCTCGAAACCGGAGATTGCCCAGGGTCAGTCGGGGTGCGTGGGATATGCTCTATGGGCAACCTTATACCCCGGCGTCTGTGGAGCCCGACATAACCGCCCCCGCTGGCCGGCGGGTGGTGTATCCCAAGGGATTTCCGCACGAAAAAAAAAAGGTATCCAACGCGAGGATAGCAATTTCATCTTCAAGTCTAAGGGATATTGTCATGCGCACTATCTGATGAAACTTTCGTTCTATATGTTGTAGGGAACGGAATGAAAGTGATTTTTAGGGTCCCCTACCCAAAGGGTGAAACGGGAACCTATTACTAAGACTCCGCTGTCCGTCCGTCTATCCATCTGTCTTCTTGTGTTCTTGTGTTCTTATGAACTGTGATAGTTAAACAGTTGAAATTTTAACAGATGATGTATTTCTGTTGCCGCTATAACAATAAAAACAGAATAAAATAAATATTTAGGGCCCATACAACAAACGTGTTTTTTTTTTTTGCTGGTTTTTGCTTGATATTGATAACGGCAACAGGTAGACTAGTAATACTAGACAACTAATATCTAGTTATATATAACTTAAAAATAAATAATTAATATAAATAAAACAAATATTTAAGGGGGGTTCCCATACAACAAACGTGGTTATGTTTACCGTTTTTATAGATAACTAGCTGTGCCCGCGACTTCGTCCGCGTGGATTTCCATTTTTATGGTTTTAGTTCTTTTGCGCGGGACCCTAATTTTTTGTGGACCAAATTGTGAATCTAAACCATCCTCGAATCCCCTTGAACTCACACAAAAAAAATCATCAAAATCGGTCCAGCCGTCTAGGAGGAGTTCAGTGACATACACACGCACACAACAAATATATACCTATATTAAGATGGTACTGCTACGTGCGCGGGGTAAAATCAAATGCCGTTTATACAACGAAGAGGTTATTCGCTCACCAAAAACTAGACAACTAAATAACTAGCACACACAGTACTCTTCAACAGTTCAAGTCGCTCAGCGATTCACAGTAGTCCACAGTCGTTGCTTAGGTCGCAGGTATAATCCTCTTGAATCGCTTCGGTAAGATGTGTTCGCTTTCGCTTCCGAAAATTAACTGACTGCGTGTCCGATATCCGGGCGCCTTTTATAGCTATTAATTAGGAGGGTAGAATGTTCCAGAATCATCTAGAGATAAGGCACGTAGCAAGTAACTCTCCACCAGGCGAGGTCCCTGGAGTAACCCTGGGGTTATCCTTCCGAGGGCTTACCCGGGGTGCCCGGCAATGGACACTTGGGAAGGACACCATGTGGTTTTAGTCAGTCCGATTCCGACACGCCCACCCCATCGTCAGCACCGATGGGGTGAAGCCCGTGGGGGATTCCACACGCTAAAAAAAAGCAAGTAACTCTGTCTGCCTGTTACACTTTCGCGCCTAAAACCACTGAACCATTTCTAATGACACAGGGGGTGATAGTTCGTATGGACGTCCACCGTCACGCTTTTATGCTCTTTGAAACCGACTTTGATGAAATTTGGTACTAAGACATAGTACCTAGAGTTTAGAAAATGTTTGGTACCGAGAACCGACGTCCACGCGGGCTGAGCCACGGGCAACAGCAATTTAAAAAATATATATATTTATTTATTCAGCGAAAACACATTTTTTTACAATATGTTATTTCGTCAAACTGCTAGGGAAGTTTGTAATACATGTATTTTAGAATTCTTCAATCTACTCTTAGGTGTTTTTGGAGGCCTTCTTTGAGCTTCGGGACCCAGACCAACATCACCTGCAAGCCGGTACACCTGCTGATTGGCAGACAAGGTTCTGGCGCAAGCTTTCCCCAGTTGGTTGGAAAGTCAGATGGCAGTCGCTCCCATAAAAGTTGAATGGTAACAACGCAAAGATGATGATGACTGATGTTCATCTTGTCATACTATCAATCCGCACTACACTAGCAAAGCGGATTATGGCCTTTTTTTTTCTTCCGGATATCCCCCTGGAAAACCCCCCACAAGCAAGCGGGGGTTGTTATGACGGATTCGAACCGCTTATAACCGCACGCCGTCTCGGGTCTTCAGACGCTGGGGTGTAAGGTGACCCCATAAGGCCTGGCCCTCGCACCCCAGCTGAGATTATGGTCTAACCCCTTTCACGTGGTAAGGAGATCTGTTTTTAACAGTAATTTATTTACATGATGTTAGCAATATAAGCTTACAGTATACACCAAAACGCTTATATGCTATATGTTACAGATGAGATGATTATATTATATTAAAGTATTATTTATATTTATACATTAGAATGTCAATAGATACATTAAAATTATAAAGTCAATAAAATTATACATTAGAATGTCAATGGATGCATTAAAATTAAAAAGTCAAATAAATTAGAATTCATTTTACAGTTCATCAAATTATCAAATTACATTAAATTATAAATGACATAGATGCTATCTCACACTTACACTAATGGCACTAGGCTTGTCATAAAATATGTCTGCATCTGGATTCATTTCCAAAAAGCTATTTAGGTGTGAGGCCGCCTGTCACCCCAGCAGAAGCAGGCCGGGACGGTGGGGCGACTAACGCCCCTCCCCCAAACCGGGGCAAGACGGGGACACCGTGGTTCCCAAACCCGAGGGGGCCATCTCGAAACCGGAGATAGCCCAAGGCCCGCGGCCTACGGCGTGCGGTTTTAGTCGGTTCAAGCCCGACATAACCGCCCCCGCTGGCACGCGGGGGGGTAACCGAGGGAATTTCCGCACGAAAAAAAAAATAAAAAAAAATAAAAAAGAAGGTGCTGCTGCACACCTCTAAAAGTGGGACTATTCCATGCCAGAAAGCGCCATGCCGACGGGCATGTAAAAAGTTGATGCTGTCGCCTTCCAGCCCCTCGCAAGTACCTGTCCGGCACGATAAATTGGATGCACTCACGCACCGATGGGTTGTCTACCTTATTGTTTAGCAATATATAGTAGTGCATTATCAACATGAATTCTCGCCTGAAGTGCAGCGTATCCAGACCAATCATCCCTGATATGAACATGGAAGGATAAAGAAACGGGTAGTAACCATAGGCACGCTTGTGTAGGTATCGTGCAAATTTGCGCTGGACCCTCTCAACCATTAGTGTGTACAGGTCTTCGGTAGGATTCCATGCTATTGCGTTATACTCCAGCAAACTCCGAACATACGCATTGTACAGCAACTTAACAACTTCTATATTCTTAAACTCAAAAGATGTTCTAATTATAATTCCCAGGGATTTATTATCGTTCTTGCATATTTGTTTTTATTATGTTCGCGGAAGTTTAGTTCACTATCCAGCGTAGAAGTTTCTAAACACAGGGCTGATACGCACATTGCGGGTGACGGTCAGGGCTAGCCGTCACCCTAGCAGAAGCAGGCCCAGGGTGGCGGTGTGTCGTGTTTCCGCGCGCGCTTCTCTTACGTGAAGGGGGGATTAGATCCCTAATAACGCGTCGGGGCCGGTCGGGGTCTATGGGATAACCTTCCTAGTGCACACCAGATTCCCCGTACCACGTTGCTGACGCAAGAGACACCCTGCGGTTTTAGTCGGTTCAAGTTCGACATACCCATCTTACTGTTAGTTCCGGTGGGGTGAAACCCGTGGAGGTTTCTGCAAGTAAAAAAAAAAGCGGCCAAGTGCGAGTCGGACTCGCCCATAAAGGGTTCCGTAGCAGCAAGTAACATAATAATGCTTTTTTTTAAATTTTATATTTGAGTTGATTGAATGAAAGGTATTTTGCGTTTTACGATTTATGATGTATTAAAAAAAAACTACTTACTAGATCTCGTTCAAACCAATTTTCGGTGAAAATTTACATGGTAATTATGTACATCATATATTTTTTTTAGTTTTATAATTGTCTTATTTTAGAAGTTACAGGGGGGGACACATTTTACCACTTTGGAAGTGTCTCACTTCCAAACTATTCAGTTTAGCAAAAAAATGATCTTAGAAATCTCAATATCATTTTTGAAGACCTATCCACACGTATAGGTTTGATGAAAAAAAGTTTTTTGATTTTCAGTTCTAAGTATGGGGAACCCCTAAAAAATGTTTTTTTTTTCTATTTTTGTGTGAAAATCTTAATGGGGTTCACAGAATACATCTACTTACCAAGTTTCAACAGCATAGTACTTATAGTTTCGAAGAAAAGTGGCTGTGACATACGGACGGACAGACAGACAGACATGACGAATCTATAAGGGTTCCGTTTTTTGCCATTTGGCAACGGAACCCTAAAAAGGCTGATACGCACATAAATGAATCTAAACCGTGTCTCTATTTCGTCTGCGGTTAGTAGGTCAACATACTAATAATTTCTAATTCGGGGACAGAAATGCGTGGTCGTATGCGAATTTTTTAGAAACGATCAGATTTACGTGTCCCTTATATGGTCTAACGGGCAGTTTAGAATTTCATGAGATTAAGTAATCAAGGATTTTAAATGAGTTTGTGTCCAAAAATGTTATTTAACATGTTTGTATTATGTAAGTTTTGTTTACTTTTTGCGCTTAATAGTTTCGAAACGTAATGTTATTTTTGTCTGTGGGGGTTTTACCGTATAAGAGAGTTATGGGATTCGGTTTTTTTTTTTAATTGTTTTAATAGTTATAGTCCATTTATTTTGAATAAGTACCATTATATACCTTTTTTTTCGTGCGGAAATCCCTTCAGATACCCCCCCGCCGGCCAGTGGGGGCGGTTATGTCACGCTTGAACCGACTAAAACCGCACGCCGTCTCGGGTCTTTAAACGCCGGGGTGTAAGGTTTGCCCATAGAGCATGTCCCTCGCACCCCGGCTGACCCTGGGCCATCTCCGGTTTCGAGACGGCCCCAGTACCATTATATACCTATGGTCCGCTATTATCTGTTTCCCATACTATACGACATTTTACGTTTTTACATAATTATGCCTATTATTATTCAGTAAATGAATAATAAGTAGATACTTATATAGTAAATTACTCTCAATTTTAAAATTTTATTTGATTAGGTACTTACTGAATGTCACAAATTTTTTAGTAAGGTTTGTATGTATTATATATCACATTAAATAATATAATATACCTACTACATCTTTGATAAAAAACTTTTTAAAAACGGTTAAAATATTCATAATTACAAAATGTCAAAACGTCGCGTTGCCGAATGGGTAAACTCGTCGGTAAGTTTAAAACCCATTCTCCGCGGCTCGACATAAATTAACTGAGATCATAAAAACATTCTTCTTTTAATAAGATGGAAGCTAATCTCAAAGCTTTATCTCTCATCATTTTAAAAAAGTTGATAGAAGAGGCGTTTGGCTTTTTTATAATCTTGTTTAAAAAGAATTCAGAGATATTGCCACCTCTTTTCATCAGAGTGGCGCATCCTGATGAAAGGAAGTGATACGAGAAGGTTATTTCTTTAATTATTTAAGCCAGAAAAAGTCCATAGGCCACGGTAGCCGCTTTCCATCAGGTGGGCCGTGTGCTTGTCCACCACTTATGTAGTATTTAGAATAATATTATGTAATCTGTGGTAGTATAAAAAAAGAGAAAAAAAAGTCCCCAAATAAAACTCTTACTTCATATCCTATCATATCTTACTAATACATATTGAATGTCCTGCAAGTAACTTTGAAAATAACAGAACTTTAACTTTGCATGTAACAAGTGAAATTTAAAATAGCTTTTTTTAAAATAAGCTTTTAATAAGTTCTTGTTCATAAAAAGAACTAAAAGTTCAAAATCAAATGAGCCGAAACTCGATGGAGTTGGAGTTGCGACGTTTCATTACAGAGTTCCTGCTCCTTCCAGCTTCATCATCCGACCCTGGTTACCATTGAAAGACAAACTACTCGTCAAGACGATTCAAACGAGCTGAACCTCGATGAGGTTGTGTCATTTCATTGCGATTCACTGGTGGTAGGAATTTGATGACACAAATTTGTCACAAAATTTGGCCGGGTAGGTACCACCGTGCACGATTGCGAAAAACCCTCCATAGTAATCCAATTTCGGTTTGATTGCGTTCAGGGGTCAGCAAGTGCATAGCCGGGCAGGGGGATTGTGGTCGCAGCAGTAGTGGGACCGGTGGGTGTCACGCGGTGCTGCGACGACAATCCTCTTCTGATGAGGCCGTCAAGCTGAGTGCCACCTTAGTTAACATTGTACGTGTATGTAATGGTGACCCTCTTTCCTGAGACTTTACCTTCAGCTTACCATCAGGCGAGGTGAAGTCAAATTGACGTGTCCTAAATATAAAAAAAAAAAATTATTTCACATATAATATAAAAATATTGCCACCTTCCAGCTCCATCATCAGATATAAATATAGATATAAGTTGAAGAAAAAGAATACATCCAATTCTTTTATTTGTGTACCTCACGCGTCAGCCCTAAAGGATCAGGTTTAGCATCTGAGCAAGCTATTTAGCGCCGGTTTTCAACCTGACCTATTATGATTCACGAATGCAAATCAGTTGATCCTAAGGAGTATAACTAAGTAGGTTTCTTACAGATGGGGTGGGCGTGTCGGAATCGGACTGACTAAAACCACACGGTGTCCTTCCCAAGTGTCCATTGCCGGGTACCCTGGGTAAGCCCTCGAAAGGATAACCCCAGGGTTACTGGCGGACTTTAACCGCCAACGCAGCGTCGCCTGGTGGGGTCGGGTTTTATACCGCGACGGTGAGTTGGTAGGCGTGTGACAAGAACACACGACACGCCTCCGTCTTGGCCTGCTTTTGTAAAGACGCTGAGTCGGCCAACTGCCGTCCTCTGGCCCCGATCATGGCGGTCGGTAATCCCGGGCGTAGACGAGTCTGAGGCGTCCTCGCCGCAGACTAGGTTTCTAGGTGGGGAACCTAGAAACCTAGTCTTCATGAACTTTTATATTTATATACAAACATGAGCGACTTAAACTAGGGTGGGTACTGACAGAGATACTGACTGTACCAACTACACAATCACATTTCCCGAATATATAGAATATTAGCCGTTGCCTACGAACTATTTCGTATTTTTAATTTCGTAATATTTTTTGATTGAATGTCCGATTTCGATAATTGAAAAAGTAATCCAACTGGTATTGAAAGAGTTTTGAATACGAAATCATTTATTTGGATAAGAATTAATACAATAACATGGTCTGACTTTGATCGGAATTTCTATCAACTTTCAAAAATGTTAAAAGTAGTTATAGTGACATAACTAACATAGTTGGACATATGGTTTTTTTTAGATATTGATATGTTCTATAATATTATAGAACTATTTTTTGTTCTATCAACAATACTTGCCGCAGCGCATGCGATGAAAGGCATTTAATTTTACCCCTTACACCTTGGGTTTTTTTTTTTTTTTTATATTTAGGACACGTCAATTGGGTTGGTTTTAGTAGGGATTTCTAAGGATCTGTAATTTTTTCTAGTAATAAATATAGCTTATGTTACTCAGCGATAATGTAGCTTTTTAACGGTAAAAGAATTTTGGAAATCAGTCCTGTAGTTTTTACGTTTATTCGTTACATACAAAAATCCGAAAATACCAGTCTTTCCTCTTTATAATATTAGTAATATATAAGATACTAGCTGTGCCCGCGACTTCGTCCGCGTGGATTTCGATTTTTATGGTTTTAGTTCTTTTGCAAGGAACCCTAATTTTTTGTGGACCAAATTGTGAATCTAAACCATCCTCGAATACCCTTGAACTCACACAAAAAAAATCATCAAAATCGGTCCAGCCGTCTAGGAGGAGTTCAGTGACATACACACGCACACAAGAAATATATATATATACTAGCTGACCCGGCAGACTTCGTACTGCCTCAATCGATAGCACCTTTTAAACCTTCTCTGGACCTCCACAAATAATTCAAGACCAAAATTAGCCAAATTGGTCCAGCCGTTCTCGAGTTTTAGCGAGACTAACGAACAGCAATTTATTTTTATATATAAGAGAATATACTAGCTGTTACCCGCGACTTCGTCCGCGACCAAACTGAGAATCTAAACCATCCTCGAATCCCCTTGAACTCACACAAAAATTTTCATCAAAATCGGTCCAGCTGTCTAGGAGGAATTCAGTGACATACACACGCACACAAAAAATATATATATAAAGATATAAGATATAATTATGCATTTCATATCTTTCATCAATCGTACTGATCGTAAAAGCAGAGGCAATAAAAAAAACCCTTCTTATTTCCATTTCTGCTCTATGATAGCTTACTATACTAGACGCCAGAAATACGAATATCGTTGCGATATTCGTATTTCTGGCGTCTAGTATAAAAATATAGTGGATCTGTTAACAGTTGCGTACTGAATAAATGTATTTTACATTCATTCAGCGTCATACCACTCACAATGTTTTCGTTACCCAATGCCCTTGGCAGCCCTTTTATTTTTACCACTGTACTTCGAGTGAAATTTTAAATTATTTAATCTGGCATTTCCGTGCTACGTCACTAATGCCGAGGTGAGTGTTAAGGATTGATGTGATGTGATCTGTAGTCTTATGAATATTATGAATGTGAAAGTTTGCGAAGATTAATCTTAGAGTTACCGGGAAATATACCATGTGTTGTTTTGAGTATCTGATTATTGTGAAGATGTTTAGATATTTGTTAGTTAATCACGAGTAAACCACTCTTCCTCTTTTTTCCGCTCGGAGTTTCTCTGAAGGATAGGATTCGTAACGAATACATCCGACAGAGAACCAAGGTTTTCGACATAGCTCAAAGAATAAGCAAGCTGAAGTGGCAGTGGGCCGGCCATATCTCGCGAAGAACCGACAACCGCTGGGGTAAACGTGTTCTTGAGTGGAGACCGCGACTCGGCAAACGTAGTGTAGGACGCCCTCCGGCCAGGTGGGATGACGATCTGCGAAAGACTGCGGGCAGATGCTGGATGCGGCAAGCTGAAGACAAGGCGCTATGGCGCTCATTAAGGGAGACCTATGTCCAGCAGTGGACCAGAATAGGTTGATGATGATGAAGAAACCACTCTTCCAACTGATATTATGAATGTGACAACTGCATAGATTCGGATAGAATTTTGTACACAGGTAGTCTTCTTCTTTATCCGAGTGTCAATACTGTTCGCATTAAAAGCTGGCAATTTGGAACCCAGAGTCCGCTCTGTATTCCTTATATCTATATTATTATAAAATTGTAAATTAGTTAGGTCTGTAAATTGGAGATATTCATCTGTAAACAATAATTTTTGTCTTTTTATTTGTTTGTCTGTTTGATGCGGTTTCTGTTATTAGAAAGGTCTTGGTCAGACTTAAAATCTGCCATATGTTTGATTGCAATTTTTTTTTTTATATTTAGGACACGTCAATTTGACTTCACCTCGCCTGATGGTAAGCTGAAGGTAAAGTCTCAGGAAAGAGGGTCACCATTACATACACTACCATGTTAACAATGGTGGCACTCAGCTTGACGGCCTCATCGATTGTCGTCGCAGCACCGCGTGACACCCACCGGTCCCACTAGTGCTGCGACCACAATTGGTTTAGTATAACCGGAGATATGATCAAAAAACTATAAACCACCTCCAGTCGGACCGAGCCGCGGGTATCAACTAGTCTTTGCGTAATTATTTTAAATTTTGCTTTTAACTTCGATAGAAATCAATCAGTCAGAATCGATGTCATTATTATGATAAATCACCCTTTTGCTACAGCTTTCAGTATTTGTAAGATTCAACATTATCATGATTCCGGTTGTACCCTAGGCATTAACCTCGTAGTCAGGGTTCCACTTATCCTTTTATATTTGGCTTATTTTGGCTGTTCCGAGAGCAACTGCTGCACACTACGGCTTGCATGAGAGCTTCTATGTTTATCAGCAGTTTTAACAGCTTGCAGCCGAGGTGGGCTTGTGCCTCAAACCCCAAGCACCATTTAAGATGAAGACAATAGGTTGATAGGCTAATCTACAGTTAAATGGCGATGTTAAAGTTATCATAAAAAGTCGTAATTATGATAAGCCACGTTTTAACTACAGCTTTTAGTATTTGTAACATTGAAAAGTGATAAACACGATGTTTTTTTTTTATTGACGTCCTTCTGTTGCCGGGTCGTTAAATTTGCTATTAAATCTCTATAAAAGTTGAAAACTTTGTATTAAGTATATAAAAATAGATTAAGTTTAGTCCTCTTTGACTTTGTTGTGAAGATCAACACACGAAGGGGGTCATAAATACTTTTTTATGAGATTATCTCATGAAAAGCGTCTTATAAACATAAAACAATGTCGTTATATTCTGTTTATGTAGTCCATTATAACTACCATTTATGTGTCGGAGTTAAAGAGCAACTCCTAGCTTAAAAGCTGTTAATTTCTGATTAGTCATACTCAGTTTTCACATAAAAATTACTATGTGCAAAATTTCAGCAAAATAATTCAGCTATTTTGACGTGATTGAGTGAAATCACGATGATGGCTGAAGTCCACCAGGAACCCTGGTGTTATCTTTTCGAGGGCGTCCCCGGGGTGTCCGGCAATGGATGCTTGGGATGGACATTGTGTCGTTTTAGTCGGTTCGATTGCGACATACCCACCTCACCGCTGGTATCGGTGGTGGTTTCCACGTGAAAAAAAAACGCCGCCGGTTAGTACCTTTTTTTTTCGTGCGGAAATCCCCTCGAATCCCCCTTTCATCCAGCCAGTGGGGCCGGAGTACCTTTTTTTTCGTGCGGAAATCCCTTCGGATACCCCCCCCGCCAGCGGCGGTGGTTATGTAGGGCTTGAACCGACTAAAATCGCACGCCGTCTCGAGTCTACGAATCATTTTGGTGCGCTTAGCTTATGTCTCCTCGTACTGACTGCATGAATGCTAGCTTTGTAACATGTTGCATTAAACTGTGTAGCACTCGTACGTAATTTTTGTTTCTTTTATTTCGTCCGGAAATCCCCACGGGTATCCCCTAACCACCCCCGCTGGCCGGCGGGAGGGTATCCGAAGGGATATCCGCACGAAAAAAAAAAAGGTATCCCCTCGCCGGCCAGCGTTATGTCGGACTCGAAACGACCAAAACCATCGTGGGTCTCTAATCAGGGTATTAGGTGGCCCAATAAGGGAATTCCCTCCCGGCTGACCCTGGGCCATTTACGGCTTTGAGATGACTTTCTCGGGTGTGGGAACCATAGTCCCGGAAAGGTGGGCGGGGAAAGATCCACATCTAGCACTGGAAAGGAAGTGCGCTTGCAGCTCCACACCCGTCAGCACCTGTGGACTTCAATATATAATTTTTGGAAAGTTGAAAACAATTATCAAGTTTTCCGGAGGTAAAGTTGTTGAAAGTCTCTAATTACCAAGTACCAAGCTTAAAAGTGTTGAAATAAACTTCTTACTTAGTACACTTGCCTACAGAGACGAAATTTACAAAAATGTGTGTAGCTAAAAGCTTCTAGGAATTGTTTAATTGAATCTGGAAACCTTGAAGCTTTACACGCGGTGGTCTTATGCGATTATATTTTTAAATATCATGTCGCTTTTAATATCGCTTTACATTGAAAAATGCAATATTTAGCGTAAGGAATAGACTTTTCATCATCATCTTAGTGTTGTTCCGGTTGCATCCAAGGCCTTCATCTCGGATCCTTTTATGGGAGCAAATGCCGTGTCTCTGCCCAGCTCCGAGTGGAACAACCTCCGTCCTCCATGAGTGCCGGACAGGCGGCGGCGCGCTGCGCGCCCTACTCTTTTTTCCGGTGGCAAGACGACGTGGACACCATGGTTCCCAAACGCGAGGGGGCCATCTCGAAACCGATGATGGCCCTGGGTCCGTAGAAGTGCGAGGGAAATGTCTTATTGGCCCACCTTACACCCGTCTGAAGACCCGAGACGGCGCGGCGTGCGGTTTTATTCGGTTCAAGCCCGACATAACCGCGTGGGGAGAGGTATCCGAGCGGAATTCCGCACGGCAAAAAAAGAAGCCCCGAGAGGAAAGCCTGGACCAGTCCTTCGTCCATCAAACAGCAGGAATGCCATCTTGGGGGCCAAAGATATACTGGTCTACCCCGTCTACATACAGTTGCACAAATAGATATTTCAATAATACACGTGCGAAGACATTTGACATTTGTGTTACATCTTACACCAACTGGTACCATTGTACCACTTATTATAAATGCTGACAGCATGATAAATGGTTTGCAACGAGGATTTCTTTATAGATGAATGTGCACGCGATGTTATACCGAGTGCTATTTTATCACGATACCTGATCTACTGCTTGCTATCTAGGTTTTGTTTAGGTAAGGTTTTGATGGCCCATAGGCGACGCCTCGATGGCAGCCAAAGTCCACCGGTAACCTTGGTGTAATCCTTTCGAGAGCTTACCCAGGGTGCCCGGCAATGGACACTTGGGGAGGAAATCTTGTGGTTTTAGTCGCTCCACCCATCCCATCGTTGGCACCGATGAGGTGAAGCCCGTGAGGGTTTCCACACGTAAAAAAGGTTATGGTGTCCGTTAATGTTTTTAGCCAGTACAACCTTTTTATGGATTTAAATACATATCATATACAGCCTAAAGAGAAGTGCTGAAGTTTGATAGCCAGAATGTGGGTGAGTATCTTAATATATTGTCACTACCACTATCAAATAGCGCAAAGACTATTTACAATGTTTATGTTAACCATTAAGAATAGATGATAAGTTTTCTGATACCACCTAAGAGGGTAACATTATCATTATGATAAAACCCTCTTTTATTAATAAGGATTAAAATAAATAATAAATAAATAAATATTCTACGACATTCTACACGGCGCTTTCTAGACCCAAAGTAAGCATAAAAAAACATATCATACATGGATAAAATCCCAGCCAAGTGCGAGTTGGGCATTTTCTATAAAAACGGTAAAAATATCACTTTTGTTGTATGGGAGCCCTCTAAAATAATTATTTTATTCTGTTTTTAGTATTTGTTATAACGAGAACAGAAATATATCGTCTGAAAATTGAAAATTTCAACTGTCCAACTAACACGGTTCCTAAGATACAGCCTGGTGACGGAAGGACGGACGGACAGCGGAGTCTTAGTAATAGGGTCTCGTTTTACAACTCTAAAAAAAAGTACGTATGGGACCCTATTCCACCTTTCGCTTCTTCTAAATTCATAATTGTTTTTATACATACCCGCCGGCTGTGGCGTTCTTGACCTGACCTTTCTTTAAAATGGCCGATGATATGAATGATAATATGATATGAACCGACTAAAACCGCACGCCATCTCGGGTCTACAGACGCCGGGGTGTAAGGTTGCCTATAGAGCATATCCCTCGCACCCCGACTGACCCGGGGCCATCTCCAGTTTTGAGATGGCCCCTCAGATTTGGGAACCACGGTGCCCCGTCTTGCCCCGGTTTGGGGGAGGGGCGCTAGTTGCCTCCCGGCCTGCTTCTGCTGGGGTGACAGGCGGCCTCACCTGCCACCCCCAGGCCTGCGCTCATGGAGGACGGAGGTCGTTAAGCGACCTCCAGTGCCTGAGTCGCCAGCGTTATCAAATGTACCTCAGCTCACCGAAGTTTCCGAAGTGGATAGTTACAAGATGGTACATAATGTCTTTGAACCGACTTGCTTCCATTTGAATTAATCGTATCGTAGGAAACGTTTATTGTCTTAGTACAAACATTCACGGACAACTAGATATGTTTTGACGTCAAGATTTATTTACAAAATATATAGGTTAGGTCAAAGTTTGGGGCGTGTTTTGTTGATGGACGGTGTACTAGATTCTAATAACGGCTACTACCTATGAAATATATATAAGTAAGAAATGTTCCTCACTAATATTAGGTGCCAATATTTCGAGTTCCGAGAACTGTCTCAAATCGGCGGCGCTCACAAATTCATTACCATCAGGCGATGTCACCGCATAAAGAATACAAAAGAAACAAAAAAACAGCGAATAGAAATCACGGAACTATCCCAGTTTTGGCTAGATCAGTAGATTCGGCGACATCAAAGCTCTGGCGATCCGCCAGTAAGTAGTCGCTACTGATTGTTATCATAGAATGTAGGAAAAAATATGTTTAAATGGAAATATGTCGTGATATAATAACATGACTTAGCACTTCTTAACGATGGATAAAAACGTTGTGGTAGCTGCTCATAATGCATGCTTTGATCACATTGTTTCGTTATGTTTTTCCTTGTTGTAAAAAGATTTTTCTTTGAGTATTTTTACAGTGGCATTGAGATCTAAACTAAATATAGCGTGTAATATAGGTTTTCGACTGCGGATCAACTTTTTTTCTTTAGGAAGCGGTTACCGTGGCCTATGGGCGTGTGTAACACCAGGGGCGTCACACTGCCGGGTGCGATGGAAATGCCTTATGGCCCCCCCGGCGACTGAAGATCCGAGACGGCGTGCGATTTAATCGGTTTGAGTTAGACATAACCACCCCCACTGGGCTGTGGGGGGGTATCTGAGGGGTTTCCGGGGGGAAGGGGCGCGCCACACTCGAGCCGCAGACCCTGTAAAAACCTTCTAATGCTCTTCTTGAAGAACCCCATATTGTAGTTGCTTGGGAAAACCACAGCAGGGAGATCATTCCATAGTTTGAGCGTGGGTAGAATGAAGTGTCTTTCATACCTTACTGTATGCACCGTTGCCGGTTGCAACGTTTGAGGATGAATTCCCTATCTGTGGCGAGCAGTGTGATGACATATGACATACTCATGTACATTGTTTTTGTGGGTGTATGGGGACTCCACCATCTATTTCCGGAGCTCAAGCCCACATCATCTGCTAGCCCCTACACCTGCTGGTTAACGAACGAAGCACTAGTGCAAGCTTTCATTTCGAGATTGGTAATCAAACGGTAGTCACTCCAGTAAAAGTCAAATCAATTGAATGAGTAAGAGAGCAAACCACGGGCTTCAAAGTACAAGCTTTGGAATCAAACGGGACTAACGTTGTGACCACAGAATATATATAGTACTGGCTGACCCGGCAAACGTTGTTTTGCCATGTAAATTATTTCTAGGAAACATTTTTTTAGTTCAATAAAAATAACTCTCTACTATAAGTGTGCGGGGATTCACTTATAATCGAAAGCGTTGTAGACAATGAAAGTATGCCGAAAACTGTATAGTGAGTAAGACAGGAGACCGGCTTCGTTCTCCTACTACTACTACTCCGTGATGTTTGTTGGATGAGAGGTGACAACGGTAGACATCTAGCGGGGATAACTGATCGATTGATAGTTGATCGGTTATCGACCGGAGAAGGCGGAAGATCAAATTGAATTGAGAAATAATCATAATTGAAGAAAATTATTAGAAATAAAAATAATAAAAATCGCGATGGAAAAATAGGGGTTGATCGTAGAGGGTTGAAAATTCAGGGTTGTATGTATTTTCTAATCATAAAATATATTTTTTTAATCTAAAAATAAAAAAATAAATAATTTTGATTTACCCTTAACATTTAGGGAGATGAAAAATAGATGTTGTCCGATTCTCAGACCCACCCAATATGCACACAATTTCATGAGAATCGGTCAAGCCGTTTCGGAGGAGTTTAACTACAAACACCGCGACACGAGAATTTTATATATTAGATTTACGTACTGTGACGGTGAAGATGTTATACATTTTTTTAAATACTTACGTAATTTACTTACACAGAAACACCCAGACCAATGCAAGTACACATATCCATTATGTATAATATCAATACTTGCAATGAACGGGAATCGAACCCGCGATCTCTGACGTAGCAGTCGAACGCTCAACCGCTACGCCTTATGATTTTGAGGTCTATACAGAATAAATGATTTTTGACTTTGACTTTATAGGTCGGTAATAATGTTGTCACAGTAGAATTCAAAACCACAGGTTCAGATTATTGATTACCTTTATTTATTTTTTTTCGTGCGGAAATCCCTTCGGATACCTCCCCGGCGGCCAGCGGGGGCGGTTATTTCGGGCTTGCACCGACTAAAACCGCACGCCGTCTCGGGTCTTAAGACGCCGGGGTGTAAGGTTACCCATAGAGCATATCCCTCTCACCCCGACTGACCCTGGGCCATCTCCGGTTTCGAGATGTCCCCTTACTTGCTCTCCACTGTACCATCTGCTAATCAGAGGGACACGTGGAAAGCTTTCGAACAACCCTCAACAGGGCTGTCCTCGCCTCGGTCGGAGTTGGCAGTAGGCGGCAGCGTCTCTCCCATCCTAGGAGAGAGGCGCTGTCGTCTCTGTTGCCCAGGGTGCACCGCGTGGAGGTCCCCAACCAAGCACCCCAGATTATTGATTACCTTTTTTTTTTTCTTTTTTGTATCGTGCGGAAATCCCTTCGGATACCCCCCCCGCCGGCCAGCGGGGGCGGTTATGTCGGGCTTGCACCGACCAAAACCGCACGCCGTCTCGGGTCCTCAGACGCCGGGGTGTAAGGTTACCCATAGAGCATATCCCTCGCACCCCGGCTGACCCTGGGCCATCTCACCACTAACAGCATCGCTCATCCTGTCTCCTCTGAAAGCAGAGGAGTACGGAGAGCGATGTGTTCCCGCCACGTTGGGTATTGGCCGACGATCAATGCCAACCCTATGAAGGGGTGAAGGGGAAGCCATTGACCGCCGCCCAGGGTGTACCGGCCGCTCCGATTCCGCTCCCCCCGGACTGCAGCGGGATCGGAATCGGAGCGACACTCGAGGAGGTTACCCAACACACACCCCAGATTATTGATTACCTAATGTAAATCTAAATTATGCCTCGGGGCATAAATTAAATGAATTATTTAAAAGTATTTATGTGCCTATGCTTGTGGCAGATTACAACTTTATTAACGCAGAGTGTAATATGAGTCCAATAAATTAATAAAGTCATTAATAGGCGTTGGAACATCTAACCAGTTATAGTTCGTAACAGTTTTTTATGATATCCAATTAGTGTGAAATTTTACGTTTCAATCAAAGACTATGTATAATAGTAGACTAGTTCTTTTTTTTTGTCCGGGAATCCGCTCCGATATGCTGGCCAGTGGAGGACATAATGTCGGACTCGAACCTATTAAAACCACACGCCATCTTGAATCTTCAGAAGCCCGGTTGTAAGGTGTAAGGCATTTCCCTCGCACCCCGACTGACCTCTTGGCCATCTCCGGTTTCGAGATGACCCCCTCGGATTTGTCCCTGTCTAGATTCCTGGCCTTCTTCTGATAGGGTGACAGGCGGCTTCACCCGTCACCCCCAGGCCTACACTCATGGAAGACGGAGGTTAATGAGGGTCCTCCGATGTCTGAGTCGCCTCCGCGCCTGGCGGGCTCTGCGTATCGGGGGAAACCAGGATATCTCTGCGGCTCCGCCGGTTCCTTCTCGAGCATTACTTCCTCGCAGAAGATGGCAGCGGTAGCACACGCGCTCGTACTCCGCACCATCGCCGTGAGCAAGACGGACTCGCTGCCTACCCTATTGGAAAAGAAGTGTGACTGTATGCATATATGTATGTAATATTTTTATAACAAAAATTGTCGTTGTCAAAGCCTATCAATAAAAAAAAATAACGGTTGTTAAAATTAAAGATTGATTGAGGAATACTATTGATAAGTTTAAAATAAAATTAAAAATGTGCATTTAGCAGATTTTGGCTTGACAGCGACGTTATGGCACAGTTTGGCCTGTTCGGGAAGGGTAAAAGGGTGATATGAACTTCTAATGTAGGTGTCATAACTTTTCAAACAGAATTTTTCATAAGTCGCTTCATACAGCTACTACTAAATAGTACTTACGGGTGATGTAGGAGCCAGTGACATTGAAGTATAGGCATTCGCAGTTTAGGCACTCTTATATTAAACACATTCTAAACTGATATTTACGTTCCATTTCTGACAAGCAATCAATTATATTTGTTAGTGATTCATATACATAAACGTCAAGGATAAATTCGTTTTATTCATGTGTGGGAACACGCACATAGTACTTATGAAACTTCAATAACATTTATTGAAGTGCTGCTTCCATGTCAGGCAATTCAGGGAAGAGAAAACCGTTATCTGGCGGCTGGATGAAATCCGCAACGGGTACGTGCGTAGAATGTTTAGATTTCACGACTTCACTTTAATTTTAAGAAGTGGGCTGAGACATTATTTATATAAACGCCAAAGCTAAAGGCTTCTTGAATATATTCGAAAATATTTCTACATTTGTTTCTCTAGTTCAAGTGTGTGTTGTGTTTTAAGTTGATAGTAAGTAACGAAACGATCGTTTTTTTAGCTTGAATAAGTTATCTCGGCTGGGGAAGTACCCTGACACTTATTATCGACTTTAAGTAGTAGTATGTTGTATTTTATACTATATGTGAGTATGTTTTTTAAATCCCTCTCCTGTCCTACCTTGTAAGTTGCACTGCGTGACTGATACCTTTGGTGTTGCGAGCCTTTATAGACTGATAACTCCTTAATTATTATTTAATATTATCTAGTCGAAATTTAATCGCATGTCAAATAATAGAATGAAGTATCGAAATTCAAATAAAAAGATTTTAGATATTCTTAGATTAGTTTAGCGTTATGCGCAACCGAATAGACAACCAATCCTTACTAATATTATAAATGTGAAAGTAACTCTGTCTGTCTGTCTGTCTGTCTGTTACGCTTTCACGCCTAAACCACTGAACCGATTTTGATGGAATTTGGTACACGGGTAGATTAGACCTTGGGAAAGGACATAGGCTATGTTTTGTCGCGATAACCGACATCTACGCGGGCGGAGCCGCGGGCAAAAGCTAGTATCTGTAATAACCAGAAAACGTAAAGATGAGTAAATTGGTTAGAGTGTATATCGAGTGTGAATATCCTAGAGTGTGGAGCCGTATAAGATCTGAACGTAAATCATCTCCAGTGACAGTTAGATACAAAAACCCAAAGTTTTCCGGCAGATAAGTTGTGATATGTTAAGAAATTATTTTCACGAATAAAAATGTAATCATAATAATATTATGACAGATACTTACAGACCAAAAATATTGTTATAACATTAATAAACAACACACATATTGAATATAATATTAAAGTATGATATTGTCAAGCATCAAAGTGAACATGTTGTGCCTACAAATGAAATAATAAGTGTCTTTCATTATAAAATTTATTTTAGTTCTAACACTTTCACATAGTTTGAAAATAAAAGCGTTTCAAATAAATAAATAGTGTTTATTTGTCTAGACATCATAGTTGTAATTTTTAGCTTTCATTGGAAATACCTAGTTTCTTGTTGTTAGTTTTTGGTTGTTTTCACCGATGTATTTCAATCAATTTAAACTGATTTACCACAAATACCACAATATACATAATCTGTATCCCACGGGGCTCAAGTTAACACACTATGCTCATTGGCGGAAGAATCTCTGGTGCAAGCTTTCTTGACGAGACGAGCAAAAGGGGGTCGGACAAGTCTTTTTCTTCATTGGAGTACCAAACCCAGTCGCACCCATCGTACTTTGGAGCCGGGAGGCCGCTCTCCTGCTTCTTCTTTTCTTGGTTTCTTTTGCTTTTATTTTTTATTTTTATACCACTAAGGTGGCAGACAATCACGCGGCCCACCTGATGGGAAGCGGTTACCGCGGCCTATGGACGTGTGCAACACCAGTGGCGTCACACTCGCGCTGCCGACCCTGTAAAGGAGAGGGGATGGGAAAGGAGTTTGGGAGGGGATGGGAAAGAGTTTGGGAGGGGATGGGAAAGGAGTTTGGGCTCCGGCACTCTCACTCACCAAACGGAACGCAACAGTTAAAATACTGTTACTTGGCGTCGATATTCTGTGAGAGGGTGGTGCTTCCCCGGTCGAGTCGGCCCATTCATGCAACGCCCATTCATTAGTTTTATCATTCTCTTATTCTAGAAGTTACAGGGGGGAGGGGGAGACACACATTTTACCACTTTGGAAATGTCACTCATGCAAACTATGCAGTTTAGAGAAAAAAAAATTTAGAAGCCTCAATATCATTTTTGAAGACCTATCCATAAATACCTCACACGTATGGGATAGATGAAAAAAAAATTTTGAAGTTCAGTTCTAAGTATGAGGAGCCCCCAAAATTTATCGTTTTTTTCTATTTTTGTGTGAAAATCTTAATGCGGTTCACAGGATACATCTACTTACCAAGTTTCAACAGCCTAGTTCTTATAGATTCGGAAAAAAGTGGCTGTGACATACGGACGGACAGACAGACAGACATGACAAATCTGTAAGGGTTACGTTTTTTGCCTTTTGGCAACGGAACCGTAAAAACACCACTTTTGCAAAAGTCAGTACGTCACAGGAATATTAATAAATCTTATTGATGTTACATTTCGACAATGTGTGTTGACCAGAAGATCAACCACGATCCGTCTGTCGTTTTAATGTACACTTATATTCCTCTAATACTACTAAACGCGTCGTAAATAACACTTCTCACATTAAAGTGGAATCAGAAATACTACCGCTTTTTATGTTTACTGTCATCGTTGCCAGATTCTGGTTTCTTGAAATATAATGTAACTAAACAATTTTTAATGGAGTCTCTCAAGATTAATTATTATTATATTAACTACAATTAATGTATGTACCTCCGGCAGTGCCGAAGGGTGTTAGGGAAGCCGGTGAAAATGACATCGGTGATCAATGTTTCGACTTTTACCACCTACGCTATACGTACACGTAATTTGAGTATTGATGTATAGGACAATGTCTTACATTGTAAAAAAGCTTTTAAAAAAGCCTGTTTATGAACGGCTGTGCATCTCTGTAAAGGGAAGCCGTAAGGAATCGGCATATATGGACTCATATATGACTGACCTCCGAGAGAAAACTGACGAGGAAACCTAAAATACAGGTAATAACAGGTAATAACCTAGTTTGGGTGGCAGCCATTACTGTCATTGTCATTAATATGTACGTGTGTCAATACTGTTTATGCATCACTAAAATTTTTGTTTTTATAATGTTTTAATCTTTTTCAGAAGTCGGTTCTAGCCCGCGTTTCTAGGAAGACACGGGCCTAAGACAAACGTTTACCCTATTGTGTGTGTTTTTTCCATCTCGTGTTGCTGAGTCTGTGTGAGTGCGTGCGTGATCGTTTTATTGTCGCTATGTGAAAATTTTCTTACAATTCGGCAAGTGTTGTGTAGCAGTATGGCAGCTTTCTGAAGTATTATTATTATTCATCGTCATCATCCTCCTGCCCTCATCCCAAATGTATTTGGGGTCGGCGCAACATGTGTGCTTTTTCCATTCATCTCTGCTTGCGGTCATCTCAAAATTCACTCCCTTCCTAACCATATCATCTTTCCTCTAATATTATTATATCGCCATATCGCCTTTCGCCAGGCGGCCGTGCCCCCAGTCTTTTTGATCTATTTTCTTATTGCTCGACTCCTTAGGGTCGTAGCATGATGTTAAATAGCCTATAACCTTCCCAAGAATTGGACTATGACTGCTAAAATATTTTGTCAAATCGCAATGGTAGGTTCAGAGATTAGCGCGTTCAAACACACAAACTCCTCCGCTTTATTATTAGTAAGTAGGTATATAGAGTTACATTGATCATGACGGTGATGTTTCA
This sequence comes from Cybosia mesomella, assembly GCA_946251805.1. Lineage (NCBI taxonomy): Eukaryota > Metazoa > Arthropoda > Insecta > Lepidoptera > Erebidae > Cybosia > Cybosia mesomella. Next base: position 4,824,263 of record OX276413.1, read on the forward strand.
GTTGCTTGTCTCCCCATGACTGCTGAGAAGCAAATTAAATGTTGGGATCGGTGTCAATAATAAAATTCGTTAAAAATAATATCATTATCATCATCATGAACTCTATGCTACAGATTGTTGAAACGAAGTATGACCTACGCTGTTATTTTTAGGGTTTGGTACCCAAAGTGTAAAACCCTATAATTAAGACTCCGTTGTCCGTCCGTCCGTCTTTCACTAGAAAACACACAGATGATGTATTTCTGTTGCCGCTACAACAAAAACTACTCAAAACAGAATAAAATATTTATATATTTAAGTATATTATATACATACTTATATAAATACATAGTTATAAACATATGGGAGAGGCCTATGTCCAGCAGTGGACTGCAATAGGCTTATTGATTGATTGTACCTACTTAAATATATACATACTTAGTACCACACAAGAAAAGTGATATTTTTTGTCATTTTTTGCTCGATATTAATAACGGCAACAGGTAGACGCTTTTTTTTTTTTTCTTGAAATATTCACAGAATATTTCGTTGTAGGTGTATTCACTTGAAAAATAAATAGCAAAATAAAATAAATTAAGGCCCCTCTTAATTTATTTTATTTTACTATTTATTTTTCATACCATTGTATAGATAATGGTAAGGAAACCTTAGTGCGCGAGTCCGACTCGCACTTGGCTGTTTTTTTATATTACTACTATAAATAAGTATGCTATATCTATGGTAAGCTTTTTTTTTATTATTATGATTCTTATAATTTTAAATTTAGATGTAGTTATTGCTTCTGATAAAACTGATCGCAAAGTTTGTCTGCCTATAGACACAACCTATAGACACGTTGTCAACCCTATTTTACCCCAAGAACCCTCTATCAACCCACGTCTTAAAAATAATACATTTTTATGCACAAGTAAACTTTGTGGGCATCTCGTAAGTGTTAACCGCTCTTCACATAACAAGACCTGTGTGGTCTCTAGCGGCCGCTGGCGATACACGTACAAGTTGAGGGCCGCTAGTAAACCTACACATTATCATAACATTCAACCTCCTGAATACGGCAAAAGCCCTTTGTAATAGCCTACTTGTGTTAAAGTTACTTCTTTTAAACCTTTTCTGGCAAAGCGAATTAGTTTAGGTAGTTTTAGGAGTCGCTAAAAGGTATAGACAAAATTCTATGTATAAATATGCATTTTATGCTATTATATTTATTTAAGTATGTATGTGTATAATAACGTATTTATATAAGAATGTTTATAACATACACTCTAACCTAATTTCCATCCCAAGGTTGCCTAGCAGAAGTTCCTGCTGAAGTTGCCTGGTAGGTACTGCTCTTTTCTTGTTAATTTCTGTACCATGATTAATGTAGTTGGCGTGAAATAAAGTATACATATATTTAAAAAAAATGACGATCTCATATACAATCGTATCAAATAAATTTAACATACTCTGTGGCTATGACAGCAACAAAAAGTGGCGCCAAAGTTGTGTACGGTGGTGTCCAAAAATGTATACCTATTTTTTTGTTGCGTACAGCCAAACTAATGTACATAGAAGTCATTAGTTTATATTGCCTTGTATGCCCGAGCCTCACCAGTTTTTTTTAACATTCTTTGGTACTTCATTTGTTTTAAGATTTTCATAAGTGTGCCGTTTCGCCTTGCTTTCCCCTACTAGATCGATGTAAACTCATCGTGAAACTCTTAAAGTAACAGAAAAGTGCTTTGTGTGTTTATGGTGCTTCACCACCATCTCTTTGATCGCATTTATGATCAATTTATTTGCAGCAAAATTTGCAATTTGTTTTCTTGGACTATCAAAAAGCACTTATCACTGGTGACTAACAACTCTGTATATTATGCTTCTGGTCCATGGCACAGTTTATTTCAAGTAAATGAGTCTGAGAAACAAACAACAGACTTACCACCCACGTCAATTGTTGTTATTTTTGTGTCGTTTTTATTTAGATTGTTGTCTGAATATTTATGTCGGCATTCGAGATACTCAAATAAGTGTAGCACTCACAAGTATCGGGATGTATGCCCCCCCCTCCCCCATAAAGAGTTCATGACCCATTCCAACCATAATATCTGCAAGCTGGTACACCTGCTGATTGATCAGACGGCAGTCGCTGGGTAAAAGCAAGATAAACCAAATCTAGGAAAAGCGGACCCCGATGGGATGGCGTTCAGATGATGATGAGTCACATTGATCAAGGTTAGGTCAAATTTTTCTAAGATAGGTAACATTTGTACGGGGGTGCTTGGTTGGGGACCTCCACGCGGTGCACCCTGGGCAACGGAGACGGCAGCGCCTCTCTCCTAGGGTGGGAGAGACGCTGCCGCCTACGGCCAACTCCGACCGAGGCGAGGATGGCCTTGTTGAGGGCTGTTCGGAAGCTTTCCACGTGTCCTTCTGATTAGCAGAAGGTACAGTGGAGAGCAAGTAAGGGGGCCATCTCGAAACCGGAGATGGCCCAGGGTCAGTCGGGGTGCGAGGGATATGCTCTATGGGTAACCTTACACCCCGGCGTCTTAAGACCCGAGACGGCGTGCGGTTTTAGTCGGTGCAAGCCCGACATAACCGCCCCCGCTGGCCGGCGTGGGGGTATCCGAAGGGATTTCCGCACGAAAAAAAAAGGTAACATTTGTACGTAGAGAACGTTTTACAGGTCCATTTTATCAGTTCCTGCATTCAGTGACGACAGATCTGTTAAAATCGATCCTGTAAATACGAATTGTCTGTGTGAATGAACCGAAACTTAGAAAATAATTTAAGAATATGACTATTGCACATCACATTAACATTATTTCTTAATGAGGTATTCGAGACAAAAATACGATCTGAGGGCCAATTCTCATAATAAAAAGATGTTTAAGATTCAGTGTCAATGTAGTCTCGATTTCCCAAAAGTCAAAACAAGTTGAATTCCTGAGACGAGCTCAGGCGAATACAAGGGATTTTCGATTTTGCGTTTTTATTTTTTTTGCGATTCTTTTGCGATTTTTTTTTTATCTTGCAATGGTTCACTCCAGCACGAATCTATTACCGAAAACAGCAACTCGATAGCTCATCTCCTTCATACCCAAAACCGTGACAGAAAATTGGCAACGACGACGTCGACGACAACTCGATAGCAATAGGGCTTTTCTAAAGAAAATCCCTAAAAAGTGTTTTCATAACAAAGTTTTGTTGGGAACACCATTTTTGACATTGGGAGATCGACTAGATTGACACTGAATCTTGAAAATCTTTTTATTACGAGAATTGGCCCTCTGATCTAATTTAAATATAAAAATCAATGTTTGTTTGCTTGCTCGTGTTTTAATCGCTACCGTTCGTCTGGTTGCGATAAAACTGACAACTTATAGGTCGCAATTGTGCGGTATTTCTGAACCCGGTTGTTGCACTGCGATTGGGTTATACCGTATGTAGCCGGGACAGATCCGCTGGTATTTAATACAGAGAAAACATAGCTTATCTTCTTTCAATACCGGGTTTTCTAAGCGGGGCGTGGAAAAAGTATCTGCCGTGACCGTCAATTTAGGATGGTCAGCATCTGCAAAGGACTTCACCCGAACTTCTCACCATCCAGCGCGGTGCAGTCAATTGACAGATTGGAAATAAAAGAACACAAAAGCTATGATTTTTATAAAGTAATTTAATCAGAAGTTATTTATGATGGTGCAATGGTATATAATAGTGATGTACGTTTATATAATTGTGAAATAATGACTTACTAAGCAACGTGTTGATTTATAATAATGGTATGGTAATTTATTGTTTATTTAATATTGTATCGGTTGCCGAGCCTATCTAAAACTATTTTTATACACTTAGCTCCGTTTTTTACGAAAGTAGTACACACAAAGATCAAAACAAAAAGATATATTTACATTATATTTACTTTTCTTTCCTCTACTAGTATATTATGTTGCTCTTGAACTAAAGAGTTTATCAATACAAAATAAATGAAGTTGAACATCTGTCTGTAACGTTAAAACAACAGCTTTTTAAGAAGTGCATATGATAACATAACATAATTCACGCCTGTATCTCCGAAGGGGTAGGCAGAGGTGTATTACCACCCTCGATTCGACAGTTATGTTTAGGTCCCAATGTAATAGGGGGCGAGTCTATTGCCATATACCGGGCACATACTAAGCGAGCGATAATTAAGATTTTTAATACAGACATAACGAAAAGTCAGACGTGTGTGCCCGGGGCGACTGGAGATCGAACTCGAGACCTCGTCTGGGCAGTCCGTTACGTACGCCACTGGGCTATCGCCGCTACTGAATATGAATATATCGATACGTATAACAATAGAACCGTACTTATTACCGAATTTTTATCCGTCTGTGTTTCTGTTCGTCTTGACGCCATAATAACGAGGTTTAAGGGCAGTTTCTCCTAATTTTATACACCGTGGAAGCAGGGAAAGTAAGAAATAAGAAAAAGGGTGATTTAATATTATTACTACGTAGAATGATAGGGACCGAGTAGAATTATAGAGTTCAGTGACCGCTTGTGAACAGATTTATGAGTGAAAATATATTGCCAATAATTATGAAATCGCTGGCACGTTATGTACAATTTCGCAATGCACCGTTGCACACGTTCACAAATTTACTTACGACGATTTCAACCTGCTTCAATCGCCTCGCCAGTTGCGAGTTGTCCTGTGAATCTCGCGTTTTCACTCATTAAAAAAGCAAAGGAAAGAAAACTAATTAATTTTTTTTAAGGATGAACATTACATACAGAAATTCTAAAACTAGTTTACCATCGAGGTATAAGGCGAAATTAAAAAAAATCTCATTCTGATTCTCATTGTATCTAATGGCGGAACCGTAATTCGCTATGTAGGATCCTTTATTCGCCTTATTCGCCGCATACGACGAAGTGTGGAGGGCTACTTCGTCTATATTTGCTCTATTCGGTCGCATAAAGCATAAGTGTGAATAGCAAATACGCGTAAACGTCCACTTGTTTTTTGACACACATCAAAGGATACAAATAAGTCGCAAGTATCAGGGCAACAGCAGTAATAGATATATTTGGCATGTTTGGCACAAACAAATAAGACACAGCAAAGTGTGGATCTGCCGTAATATTATCTTATTGTCAGCTACTTGAACGTAAGAGAAACTGGGGATTTAGTCTATGGTGATTTAAACACCAGAGGCCCTCTCGGGATTCTCGTAAAAAAATGTTCAAAATTCAGTCTCAATCTAGTCTCGATCTCATGTCGATCTCCCAAATGTCAAAACATGTGTTCTCGTAACAAAATTTTCAATTTTTTCAAAAATTTTGTTATGAGAACACCTTTTTTTGACATATGAGATCGACATGAGATCAAGACAAAATTTGGAACATCTTTTTATTACGAGAATTGGTCCTCAGAGGTCTCCAGAGACGCGCGCTGTCGACGTTGTCGCTTTTCTACAACGAGCTGATGGATATTTTAATATTTAGAACTTTTAATGGAGGTCGCGTAACTAGGGATCAGAGCATTCATTTCGCCAAGTTTCGTGGTAGTAATTAAGCAAGTAAGTTTATTAAGTTTTGAATATATTACGGATGCTTTTTTCATAAATAAATAAATACATATTCTTCGATATTCTACACAGCGCTTTCTAGTCCCGAAGTAAGCATAGTTTAACTAGCTTGTGTTATGGGTTCCAGAATACGGATAAACATACTTAGGTATATACTTTTTTTCGAAGTAGGTATAAGATTTTCGACTTCAAGATTGTTAGTTACTTGCTGGTGCCCGCAGTTAAAAAGGAGCCATATGCTATACCAGACTGTACTTCTGTGCCAAAGGATATAGTTTATAAGTGAGTGTGTATGTTTATTACTTCTCAGCGCTGTAACGGCCCCACGAATTTGAGATAAATTCGGAATAACGGCTTATATCTTGGATTACAAATAAAAAAATTCCGAGCAACTAAGCCACGAAAAACACTCCAGGTTAGTTATAAATACTACTAGCTTATACCCGCGCTTCCGCCCGCGCAAAGCTAGGTTATCGATTTTGGTCACATCTCCGGATCTACTTAAAGAATTGCAATCAAACATACGGCAGATTTTATGTCTGACCAAGACCATTTTAATAGAAAAAAAACCCGCATCAAAATGCGTTCAGTATTTTTTGCGTCCATTATGAACAAACCGACAAGAATTTCAAAAAAATATTTTATGTGTTCAGAATCGTTCATTTAACATAATCTAAGTATTTTTTTTATATCTCCAATCTGTACATTGTTGTACATGTACAAATATTTAACAATTTGATAATGGTAAATAGATAGACTATTACTACAACACTGAGACCGTAATCTTAGCAATCCATGGATTCTCCGTGCGGGTGCCGGGTCCATCGCGTTGCTGAGTTGGGAACTCGGGACAGTGCCTGGGACTTGCGACCCAAGTGTAGGTTTAGAAGGGGCCCCTTTTGTTGATGTACATCAACACTCACCTTCACTACCCAAGTTCCCCTCCCTGCCTAACCAAATTTGATACGAACCTACTAGTGCCGCTTTAGACATTCGTCCTAGTAATGAGCTTATTGTAGCTCTCGATAGGCCTAGATCTTTAAGTAGGTTATAGAGAGATTTTGCTGGTATACCTCTCGCTCCCACTTCCACTGCATACAAATTAACCACGTAACCGTTTTTGATTAATTCGTTTGTGAGATCATAGTATTTATTTTTCTTTATTGTGTGGTCCTTCGGTATATTTGTTTCCCACGGTACAGTAAGTTCCACAAGAACCACATGTTTTAATCTCTTAGAATATAGGAATATGTCAGGTCTAGATGACGAAACCCCAACATCCTCCGGAATTTTGTAGTGCTTTTCATACGTGTCGATTAGGAGAGTCCAATCTGGGGCAGTATCTAAGATTGAATAAGGTTTGTTCCTGGGTGTTATGGATGAACCTTCAGACACAAAGTTGATATGACGTCTGTTAGTAGTCAATCCTTTTTGGGCTCTAGCTACTGCCAGACTCATTGCTTCACGTATGATGATAAGCACCTTATCGTGGCGGCGTGAGTAATGGCCTCTATCGAGAAGCACCCTACATCCTACTAATATGTGTCTAGCCGTCCCTATTGCCTCACCACAAGTATAACATTGTTTTTCTGTGGCCTTCCCCCACCTTACCAGATTACTCTGGTCTGGGAGGGTCATCTGAAAGGCGTTAAGATAAAATTTTAACAGGGCCGGCGACCAGTCATAGATCAAGGTGCGCCACTTTAAGGCCATCGGTATGCAGAACTCTCCCATTGTCAACCATTCATTTTGGATTTCCAAATTCATCGCGTGCACTCGATATTTATCATTTTCGTCTTGTTTCAGAAAGGACTTAAGTATATCCTGGTCCCTTTCTGGCTCTCGTACTCCCAACCCCACTCTGTTTGACTGGGCCCCTATCATAAATCGTTTATGGAATAGAAGTCTAGATTCAAGCTCGGACGCGTTATTATCTTTTGGGAGTGCCCTGATTGTGACATCTTGGGATTTTCCTAAGATGTGGGCTTTGGTAACTCTAAGATGTTTATAGAGCTCCGATGGTTTCTTAAGTTTCATCCCAAAATTATTTTGATCCCTAAATAGAGCAGAGGAATCAGCAAAGTAAAATCAACTAAAGTTGTTTATAATAAACGAAAATAACTGCTATCTCCAGTACTACTGGAACGGAAGCTTACACATTTAAGTACTCGTAAAAATATCTTTTAAAAAAGATTATAAGCTTACTATAAATACGTTTTAAACAAGTTTTATTTTTGAGCTTATTGGATCAAATTGACTTGTCAAAGTAAACAGATTTGTCTAAATTAACACGAGCACTGTTTAAACGACGGGTCCAAGGTTCTTCGTTTGAAAAATTTGCGGACTGAACACTGTTTTGTGATTTGTGCACCTGAGAGCTTCAGCTATATGAAGAGCCATGTTGCTATCGGCACACCATGTCCACTTTCCTGCAGCACCTTCTCAACTTTGCCTCTAGTAATCGGGTTATTGGTGAAACCTTGAAAAATTAGATTATCGACGGGTCTCATTTGACAGATTATCAAATAAAATCGAATTTAGCTGCACAGTCTCATGGCAAGAAAAACTCTACACATAAATAATTACTTGTCCTGATCGATTGACACAGCCTATTCACCAACGTAGAACCTCAACCGCTAGGACTACAAACTTGACATTTTGGCACTTCATGCCTTCTATGTTGTTAACTTACACTTAGGAAGGGTTTTCAGAAATTTCATCACTAAGGGTGTAAAATAATAACTGAAGGATTGTATGAAAGTCTGTCATTTTTGCAATTAGAAGCACGAAATTTCATGTCTCTGATTCTAAGTTGATGCCTTCTATGTTGTTAACATACACTAAGGAAGGGTTTTCAGAAATTTCATCACTAAGGGTGTAAAATAATAACTGAAGGATTGTATGAAAGTCTGTCATTTTTGCAATTAGAAGCACGAAATTTCATGTCTCTGATTCTAAGTTGATGCCTTCTATGTTGTTAACATACACTTAGGAAGGGTTTTCAGAAATTTCATCACTAAGGGTGTAAAATAATAACTGAAGGATTGTATGAAAGTCTGTCATTTTTGCAATTAGAAGCACGAAATTTCATGTCTCCGATTCTAAGTTGATGCCTTCTATGTTGTTAACATACACTAAGGAAGGGTTTTCAGAAATTTCATCACTAAGGGTGTAAAATAATAACTGAAGGATTGTATGAAAGTCTGTCATTTTTGCAATTAGAAGCACGAAATTTCATGTCTCTGATTCTAAGTTGATGCCTTCTATGTTGTTAACATACACTTAGGAAGGGTTTTCAGAAATTTCATCACTAAGGGTGTAAAATAATAACTGAAGGATTGTATGAAAGTCTGTCATTTTTGCAATTAGAAGCACGAAATTTCATGTCTCTGATTCTAAGTTGATGCCTTCTATGTTGTTAACATACACTAAGGAAGGGTTTTCAGAAATTTCATCACTAAGGGTGTAAAATAATAACTGAAGGATTGTATGAAAGTCTGTCATTTTTGCAATTAGAAGCACGAAATTTCATGTCTCTGATTCTAAGTTGATGCCTTCTATGTTGTTAACATACACTTAGGAAGGGTTTTCAGAAATTTCATCACTAAGGGTGTAAAATAATAACTGAAGGATTGTATGAAAGTCTGTCATTTTTGCAATTAGAAGCACGAAATTTCATGTCTCTGATTCTAAGTTGATGCCTTCTATGTTGTTAACATACACTAAGGAAGGGTTTTCAGAAATTTCATCACTAAGGGTGTAAAATAATAACTGAAGGATTGTATGAAAGTCTGTCATTTTTGCAATTAGAAGCACGAAATTTCATGTCTCTGATTCTAAGTTGATGCCTTCTATGTTGTTAACATACACTTAGGAAGGGTTTTCAGAAATTTCATCACTAAGGGTGTAAAATAATAACTGAAGGATTGTATGAAAGTCTGTCATTTTTGCAATTAGAAGCACGAAATTTCATGTCTCTGATTCTAAGTTGATGCCTTCTATGTTGTTAACATACACTAAGGAAGGGTTTTCAGAAATTTCATCACTAAGGGTGTAAAATAATAACTGAAGGATTGTATGAAAGTCTGTAATTTTTGCAATTAGAAGCACGAAATTTCATGTCTCTGATTCTTAGTTGATGCCTTCTATGTTGTTAACATACACTAAGGAAGGGTTTTAAGAAATTTCACATAAAAACACATAACATAAACTCACGCCTATATCCCCGAAGGGGTAGGCAGAGGTGCTAGCACCCACGTTTCGCCAGTTTATGTTTTAGGTCCCAATGTAATAGGTGGCGAGCCTATTGCCATTAACCGGGCACTTATAAACCTGCGATAAATACACACATAACTTCGAAAAGCATCGAAAAGTCATTAGTGTGTGCCATGGTAATACCTGGGATCGAACCCGAGACCTCATCTCTGCAGTTCTTTACCCATACCACTAGGCTACCGCGGTCAGAAATTTCACCCTTAATTTTACATAATAACTGAAGAACTGTTTGAAAGTCTGTAATTTTTGCAATTAGAAGCACGAAATTTCATGTCTGTGATTCTAGTTAAAAATATACTTAGTTCTATTCTAGTTAAGTACGTAATTTTCAAAGTAAGAAGCACCAAATTTCATATAACTGATACAGGTTATAAATAATCACACACGTGTACAGGCTTTTTTGAAAAAAAATCATTTAAATGGATGAGCTATGGGTTTAAAGTTTGTAAGGGCTCCTCTTTTGTTTTGAAGGCAGAAGCATGAAAAAAAAAAGATTGCGAAGGTTCCTGAATGGTTTAGATTTCGAATAGGTAGATGGCGTTGCGAAATTGAATTATACAACGGAATTGTCCCTTCAGTCCGGTTAATATAGATTTAAAAAATAGTGATTCCCACACAGATGAAAATTGGCGGAGATCTAGAGTAAACTAGTATAAACATAATGTCCAAAGTCCCCATCGACTCAAGTCATACAAAAAAATATTCAAATCTTTTTTTGCCTATTTCTCATAAGCGGTAAATTTTATTGTACATATATTAGACAAATTTAAAGACCATGCGATTATCCACAAAAATACTTCTTTCTACGACTCAGCATTCATGAGATACAGAGACTCTCAAAGTTTTAGGCTTGAAGTTTCCTTGACGGTTAAAATTACAATAAAAATGTGTTATTATTTATCTTCAGAATATTTTATTCACAAATGATCTAAAATACACCCATTAAAGACTTGTCTTGTCTTTGCTCAAATTATATGATTTAACCCAATAATATTTTGAGGTATGCTAACAAGTTAACAGGGGTGGGGGAGAGGGGTCTGACCACAATAACAACTGGCAACATCGGTAATGTTGTAGCCTGGGATCACTATAATAGATATCAGAGGTCAGAATGCGGCCTGCAGATTTTCCGAGCGAATTATCTCTTGGTGCCTCCTCTAGTTGTAATTTTATATTCACATTTCGCTTATGTTAAAATGTTAGTAACCATTTCAGCTTTATGAATAAAATAAAAAATTCTCTTGACCTTTTTAGGTATACAAATATCCTCTTTAAAGTACGACACTTCATTCCTTTAATCAATTTACATAACGTCTTTTTATATTAGAATACTGAGTGGCGACGGTAGGACACGACATTTATTGGTACCGATTATAACATTGTGTGCCTTAGAGAGCACATTTAGCCGTCGTTGTGTCGGTCCCGGTTGCTATACGAACTTCTTTTGCATTCGTTTTTGTAGTTGGAGCTCTATAAAGTTCGACAACCTGGTCTTGCTATGGAACATCGATATCGCCAGCGGGTTGTGAAGGCGCGATGGCAGTTGTTTTACGGAAAACATCTAAATTCAGCCCTATCGTTTCGTAACTAGACTGAAAAGTCGACCCAACTGAGTTGGGAACACGCTCAGAAGACGATGATTATGATACTAGGTGTAATAGCGGTAGAGACATACTGTTCCTACCATGAAGTAGCTGGCTTTTCTGGAGAAATTCCGATTTGTTATTTCACGTAATTATAAGCTTTAACCCGCAAGTAGTTGCGCATGGGTCGAGAAGACCCAGTATTCTAGTTATTGTACCATAACTGTTTTTGTATCTAGCTGGCAATCTGCACATCCCGCCTTAGCCAGTTACAACAAGAGAGTAACAAAAAATGAAGCTGATACACATACTAAGCTTATTAGCTGCTCGCAATAGTTAAATTTAGAGTGCCCGATTTGATTTGCGCGTTTGTCGTATAAAAATAAACATGTTAAGAAGTTTATAATCTGATTAAAACTTGCCAAACTTTATTCCGTTGAAGGGAAAATGTATCAAATTTATCAACATCAACAAACGTTTTTTTTGTAAGAGTACTAGTAACCGAAATTACTAGTATTCCCGTTAACCCGTCAGGAGATAGTTCACGTTGGAAGTTTAAGGACAAGGAGTCGAACCCGAGGCCTTTAAAATAGCCAATTCATTTTAATTAAATTAAATTCCACGTTTTGAATTTCTCTTTAAATCTTCATTTCAACATAATGAGATTCAAGATAGCAATCTGTGCATGCAATAAGATAATGCAAAAATCATGTTATTTTATGCCTGTATCATTTTTATCGGTTATTCGATATCAAAATCGCATCGTGTGATGTAAATTCTTAACATACTTTTATTTTTAAGTTGTCACTTGTCAGTTTTTTAATCAACGCACCGTGTAGTGGTAACCGCCAAGTTCGAAACTTTGAAAGACCAATTTGTTGCGCGATCTTTTGCCAAAACATCAATCACACTGTCTGCGCCTCGTAAAATGAGTTCGACATTATTTAAGATTATTACTGGGATGTCTATTGGATTTATTGACTTTTTTTCTAGTGAATTGTCGGCTTTTGTATTGAGGACAGTGTTTGCATGTTTTTCATCTAGTTTATATTTGAAATGTTTACTTATTATTTTGTGTTTTGGTTGTGTTTTCTGGTTGTATATTAGCTGGGTGTTTTGAGTAAAATGTATTGTAACGTGTTCAACAAGTATTTTTATCTTTCTATCAGCATCATTCTCAGCGTGAGTTCCAGTTGAATCTAAAGTATGTATTTCAGAGCCCAGGATCTGCTCTCTCTTTCTCTTGATTTGGCATATTACGGAAGCGACTTCCATCTGATTATTTTTTCCTATAGCTCAAAAAAGAATCAAATTACTTTTCATACTCAGAAGTGGAAACCTCGTGTAGCTCGATTTCTCTTTTTAGGCCTCAGACACTTGACTCGTCTATGCAATGGACACTTGGGGAGGACACCATGTGGTTTTAGTCGGTCTGATTGCGACACACCCACCCCATCGTAGCGCCAGCCCGTGGGGGTTTCCATACGCTTAAAAAAAGGCCTCAGACACTTAATTCTGTGAATTCTCTTGATTAATCGAACATTAAAACTATTACTGTGGTTTTTTGATAACTCAAGTTTAGTGGAATGCAGTGCAAAAGGTTAACTAATGAAGGAAATATTATTAGATAAGCAATTACTTAGATAGAACTAAAGGCCTATCATTCATCACAATCGGTTCAACCGTACATACATAAAATTTAAACACATGACCCTTGTTGATTTCCCCACAGTCGGATAAAGATGAATATCAATAGCAACAATACTGTTGTGATAATCTCATTGAAGAAAAATAAACGCCGTTTTATGTTTACACAATCTAGATTTTGGCGCTATTAACTTGACACTTTATTAACCACGATCAATTTTATTACACTATCTAACTTCATGTATCAAAGTAGCCGAATCTTGTTAGCAATTCATAAATCTTTATAACGAATGATGAGAAATATAAGCCATCAGTCGTTTGTTTCAAAGAACTTGGCTTGATTCAACGTGAGTGCATATTAATAATTATACATACGTAATATATACATAAAGTCACGCCTCTTTCCCATTGAGGTAGGCAGAGACCATATGTTATCATTCCTCTTTCTCTTTCTTCTACTTGCATAATTGGTTTCATAAATAATCGCCAGTTACAGGTACACTTAACTATTTTAGTTAGCCTATTTGACATTGTCGGAAGTTGACGCGAATGTCACACATTGAAATAAAACTATTTTCAACGGATTCTATCGAGATTTATTTGATGTTATTTTATTATTTATACCAATTTAATTCCAAGAAAAATCAAAATACAACAAGACTTCATGACACCGTGAGCTCATTCTGCGTAAATAGTAATACCAACAATTCAACACAGTTCGAGTACTTTGAGATAACTTACACTTCAAACTATAAGACTACCATCATCCTTAGTCACCCCGTTACCATGGCTGCTGAAAAGCAACCGAAACGTCGGGTTCACTGGAAATAATAAAATAACCTCAATTAAATCGTGATATAATAGTTAGCCTTTCCTCAAAATGTCTTTGATCTGATTGACTTGGGTACGCCTAGGTCGACCCTTGCTGTGTTGGCTATTCACCCTCGCCTAACCAATCTGTTTGGTCATCATCATCATCATCATCACCTTAGCGATGTTCCCGTTTGCATCCGAAGCTTTCACCTCGAAACCCGGGGCCCACTTACTCATTCAGCTTCTCTCCTCTGGTATTAACTTATACGACTTTTATGGAAGCGACTACTGTCTATCCTTCAACCCCGACAGAAAAGCCTATGCGCCAGAGCTGCAGAGCCTCGCTGTCGATCAGCAAGTGTACCGGTTTGCAGGGGAGGTTCACTTGGCCCCATAGCTCACAGTGGGGCATAAATCTGTTTGGTAAATCAATCAATTGAATACCTGTTTCCCTTGGTCACGCCATAACCTGAGAACGACTTCATTCATTCATGTTTTTAGGGATCCGTTGCCAAATGGCAAAAAACGGAAACCTTATAGATTCGTCATGTCTGTCTGTCTGTCCGTCAGTATGTCACAGCCACTTTTTTTCGAAACTATAAGAACTATGCTGTTGAAACTTGCTAAATAGATGTATTCTGCGAACCGCATTAAGATTTTCACACAAATATAGAAAAAAAAACAATATATTTGGGGGTAAAATATTTGAGTTTCAGTTCTAAGTATGGGGACATACTTAGAACTGAAACTCAAAAATTTTTTTTCATCAAACCTATCTATGGATAGGTCTGCATGGTTTCTAATATCACTAATATCACTTTTTGCTAAACTATTCAGTATAGCAAAAAGAACTGAAAAGTGGTAACAAGTGTGTGTCCCCCTCCCCCTGTAACTTCTAAAATGAGGGAATAATAAAACAAAAAAAAAATATGATGTACATTACCATGAAAACTTCCACCGAAAATTGTTTTGAACGAGATCTAGTAAGTAGTTTTTTTTAAACTTCATGAATCGTAAACTGCAATTTATACTTTTCATTCAATCAACTCAAATATGAAAATTTTACTTGCTGCTACGGAACCCTTCATGGGCGAGTCCGACTCGTACTTGGACGGTTTTTTTCAGTTCCGTATCCAAAGGCTTAAACGAGGCGCTAATACTAAGGCTCCGCTGTCCGTCCGTCCGTCTCTTACCAGGCTGTATCTCATGAACCGTGATTATATAGAGAGTTAAAATCTTCACAGATGATGTATTTCTGTTGCCGCTATCACAACAAATACTAAAAACAATACCAGACAAGAAACGTGATATTTTTGTCCTTTTTTCCTCGATATTAATATCGGCAATCGTAATATCAGTAACAGGTTTATATTCAGTTCAAAAATAAATTAATGAAATAAAATAAAAAAGAGGGCTCCCATTGTCTAAATAATGATATGAAACTCTTCATGCGCGAGTCCGACTCGCACTTGGCCGCTTTTTTAAAGTTTTCTAATACTTTGTAGAAGGTTCTTATGGAAAGAAATATTAAGACAATTGCACAGGAAATTGAAAAAAATCAGAAAACTTAACGACATTTTCATTAGGTAGTTATTCGAGTAGTAGTAGGTCCAGGTAGTAGGGTGGAGCTGCGAACGACAGTTAGTCTTCTTCATAATTATAAGCTTACAATGCATCGCTCATGGATATAATTTATATTTGCAGCTACGGTTGAAGTAAACCTGTTATTAACTGTATGACGGGTGTGTGGGTATATGCATTATGTACTATTATGTAGGTGTATTGTATATGTACTTAGGGATGACGTCAAACTTGCAGTATGACGCATGCACGGAATATTTCTTTACATTATAATTTATGAGTGAGAACTCAGACCCACTTACGTGCTGTTTTCTTAGGGGTTGTTTGTTTTATTAATATTGTTGATGTAGTTTTTTTCAAGTAATGCCTTGGGTAAATTATGAACTGTATTTTGTATCTATACCAAAAGCAGTGTGATTATCTCAATAGCCTAGATTTCATTGAGAAAAGAGACATTCTCATATTTATTGGAGACGTGTGCTAGAAATCACGCATGGCATTATCACAGCGGTATTTTAAGCGGTATTTTAAGCTGATACTTTTAGCCTGGGTCCACCTTACTCTTTCTATTGATTTGGCTTATCTTGGCCTTTGCGGGGGTGACTGCCGTCTTCCTCCCAACCTTGAGAGGCATACCTGCGCCAGAGCGTCGTCCGTTGATCAGTACGTGTACCGGATAGCAGGTGAGGTTGGTTCAGGTCCTGAAGATCTCATATATTTCTTGTTGCCGTTAATATTATTATAAACTAGCTATTGCTCGCAGCCCCGTCCGTTACCTTTTCCGGGGATAAAACTGGCCAAGTGCGAGTCGGACTCGCACCTAAAGGGTTCCGTGCCATTATCTATAAAAACTTATAAGTACCAAAATTTAACTTATTTTTTAACTTTTTATTTTGGAACTTTTCCTTTATTTGCGGTGTAAGACCTTGCTTTTTGCCAAATTTCTTGATTCTAGGTCAACGAGAACTGACATATAGGTTTTTAGACCCCAAACGTATACCTACGGTTGACATAGAATTGAGAATTTTGGGTAAAAGCAAAGTCTTTCAGCACAAGTAAAGGTGAAATTCCGAAAAATAAAAAGTTAAAAATTAAGATAAATTTTGGTACTTACAAGTTTTCGCGATACTTAAATTTGCCCGTTTCTCTTTGTCGTTTCGACTTTGGATCTAGATTTTTATTTATTTTATTTTTATACACCTAATAGGTACTCCAGTATCTAGTATAAATTTCAACTTTCTAGATTTCCGATTTTATCATGAACCACCCGTTCAAAAAAATCGGTGGTAACACACGGACAGACAGACAGACAGAAGGAAAAGAGAGTGATCTTATAAGGGTTCCTTTTTTGACCTTTTGAGGTATGGAACCCTTAAAGGTAGCCTATGTGTTACTCCAGACTGTAATCTATCTCTGTACCAAGCCAGCTAAATCCGGACATCCGAACATCTTCATAAAACTTGACATTTATAACATTAGTAGGAGCTTTATAGGTTTGAGTATTCTCAGGTACATATAGATCTACATTAGTATGAATGTCAGGCGACTGTCGACTACTAACAGTTAGTTTTAAACAAATGATTTAAAATTTTACCTTTTTTGTATTTGAATTTGTATTCTTTTGAGATATTGAATTTTGAGGATTGAATATTGCTTTTAAGATTTGTATTCTATTTAGGTATATGGCGTGCACTAAGACCTAGAACAGATAACTTGGGGCCATATAAATAATACACTGCATCTCACTGAATAATCTTGCTTTGATCTTTGTTTGTGGCGGTAAACTTATGAAAAAGTCATGTCATGAATATTTCAGAAAAAAACATCATCCTCTGAGCGTTTGCCCAACTCAGTTGTGGTCGACTTTTCAGTCTAACTACTATATTTCCGTGAAGTGACTACCTTTTTTTTTTTTTTTTTCGTGCGGAAATCCCTTCGGATACCCCCCCCGCCGGCCAGCGGGGGCGGTTATGTCGGGCTTGCACCGACTAAAACCGCACGCCGTCTCGGGTCTTAAGACGCCGGGGTGTAAGGTTACCCATAGAGCATATCCCTCGCACCCCGACTGACCCTGGGCTATCTCCGGTTTCGAGATGGCCCCCTTACTTGTTCTCTACTGTGCCATCTGCTAGTCAGAGGGACACGTGGAAAGCTTCCGAACAGCCCTCAACAGGGCCGTCCTCGCCTCGGTCGGAGTTGGCCGTAGGCGGCAGCGTCTCTCCCACCCTAGGAGAGAGGCGCTGCCGTCTCCGTTGCCCAGGGTGCACCGCGTGGAGGTCCCCAACCAAGCATCCCCGTGAAGTGACTACCTGCCATCTGACCACAATCCAAAAAATGATCTCTGTTAAATAGAACATAATGCTTATGTTTGCCTAATTTAATGTAATTGGAACACATTATGGAAAATTTTCACTTCGCGTACTATGTTGCACGTGACTCTGTTCGCGTTGTTTACTGATCTATTTCTCATGACTTACTAAAATCTATTCCAGGACTATAATCATAATCATCTATTTTGGTGCTAAGTTTCAACCGTTTTGCCGTCAATCAAACATCCCTACTTTCCCATTTATACCATTTGTTAGAGAATTCACGAATCATTGAAAAAGTTACATCTAAATCATGGTGCAATTTGTAACATGTTGTACAAAAGCAGGCTGAATAAAAAGTACCCGAAAATCTTTATGAAAAACCTAAGTATTTAAATGTATAGCTTCACAAGTCATATTTTAACCCCTTCATTGTAGAAATCGAATAAATAAAACATAAAAGCAGTACTCGATCATTAAGATACACTCGCGTCGGTAATATTGGCTTTATACATACTACACTCAGCTTGTTAGTCGCTCAAGTTAAGTGCGATACTGTGTCCGTATTGTTTCATGGTACATTGCGGGCCACATAAACGTACAACTCGTAATTTATTTCTTACAGATTCCGTTTAAATTCAGCCACTGTAATAATCCGATCGGGTATCGGTAAAAAATAATACTGGTAGTGATTTCATTCAATTATGGTGTGAGAGAACATTTAATCTGTTAAGATTATATGACTGAGTTACTGATTATAACTCAGGTAGATCCAAGAAAAGATGGATGGAATATCTGAAAGAGAAGGATGTGACTGCGGCGACCCCAAATAATTAGGACAAGAGTAGGTAGATGATATTTTAAGTAATATAATAAATGGGAAGGTACTCAACCGACCGGGGTGCTTGGTTGGGGACCTCCACGCGTTGCACCCTGAACAACGGAGACAGCAGCGCCTCTCTCCTAGGGCGGAAGAGACGCTGCATCCTACGGCCAACTCCAACCGAGGCGAGGACGGCCCTGGAGGGCTGTTCGGAAGCTTTCCACGTGTCCCTCTGATTAGCAGATGGCACAGTGGAGAGCAAGTAAGGGGGCCATCTCGAAACCGGAGATGGCCCAGGGTCAGTCGGGGTGCGAGGGATATGCTCTATGGGTAACCTTACACCCCGGCGTCTTAAGACCCGAGACGGCGTGCGGTTTTAGTCGCGGGGGGGTTTCCGAAGGAATTTCTGCACGAAAAAAAAAAAAATAGGGTACTCAACCGACCATAAAAGGTTTTCAGCGGTAGGTACCTACGAAAATAGAACATAGGGTAACTTTTATTCAGCAAAAAGTCCTGTTCCTTAGGGATAGAATCAGTGAAGCCATGGGCAAAAGCTAGACGCATTCAAAATGTAAAATCCTAATCATTTATATAATATAGGATATAAGTATCAGTATTTTTGTACTTGGCTGTCTTTTTACCTACTTGCGGTTGGCAGTGATAAAGTAATTAAATCTGGAGAGTGTATTAAAAATATCCGTGATGTAAAATGCAGTGACTCGAAAAACATA
This sequence comes from Cybosia mesomella, assembly GCA_946251805.1. Taxonomy (NCBI): domain Eukaryota; kingdom Metazoa; phylum Arthropoda; class Insecta; order Lepidoptera; family Erebidae; genus Cybosia; species Cybosia mesomella. The sequence goes on from OX276413.1 coordinate 4,843,583, forward strand.
ACCAGATTATTTACACTCAGTAGGTATGCTCTTACAGTTCATTTAGTGCCCTAATCGAAGTGAAGAACAACATGCTTTTTGTAAATAATTTCCCTATTAGGAATACAAAAGTGGTGAAGAGTTAAACCCATTTTTTTATTACCTAATCTATTTTACATATTTCTTAATTAAGAAATGTACCTATCTTAATATTTCATAATTAAGAAATTTACCCATTTTTTAAAATACGAATTGAACTTTTTTTTTAAATTTGTAATTTTACCTATTTCTTAATTTTATTAATAATTTTACATATTTATTAATTCTGAATTTTACCTATTTCTTATTCAAGAATTTTACTTTTTTCTTAATTACTCATTTTACCTATTTCGTAACTATGGAAGTTACGGATTTCACCTATTTATTATTTAACAATTTTACCCATTTCTTCAATTATGTTATCAATAAACGTTTACATTAGAACAACATCTAAAACAGTACAAACTAGCAGAATTACTACCAATGGTCTTAATTGTTGGTCGTAAATTAATTTAGTTCCTGTTGTTTTACTCTTTACGACAACAGTAAGTATGTCTTTCCCTCTATTTTATGGGTTCGTCTCATAAAAAAATACTATTACCGGGAGTTTTGCTTGTTGACATAACGGTATTATAGAAGAATAGTAGATTGCTGATTGAAATAAAAAATGTTATTTTATTGTATTTATGTTTGTATGTTTGTTACTCAATCACGCTCTAATCTACTAGCTACTCGATCCGGCTGAAAGGAAGTTGGTAGAAATTTGGTACAGAGATAGGAATAAGTTTTTATCCCTGGAATAGGTTCCTATGGGTTGTGAGAACGGGATCAGAATTCCACGCGGATGTAGCCGCGGGCGGGCCTCAGCTAGTAACTTTATAATTTCCCTATCAATATACAGGCGGTGAACAGGGTCCTACCAACATCTCGAGCCCGTCTGCTAGTCGGTGCACCTGTTAATCAACAGATGAGGGTCTGGCGCAGCTTTTTTCTCGGGGTTAGGAGGTAAGACGGTAGTCGCCCTCGGAAAAGCTGACATACCATTTAAAAAAAAAAACCGGCCAAGTGCGAGTCAGACTCGCCCATGAAGGGTTCCGTAGCAGCAAGTATTTTTTTATATTTGACTTGACTGAATAAAAGTTAAATAGTGGTTTACGATTTATGACGTATTAAAAAACCACTTTGGAAGTGTCCCTCGCGCAAACTATTCAGTTTAGAAAAAGATGATATTAGAAACACGCATGGGTTTGATGAAAAAAATATTTTTGAGTTTCAGTTCTAAGTATGGGGAAACCCCCAAAATTTATTGTTTTTTTTTGTGTGAAAATCTAAATGCGGTTCACAGAATACATCTACTTACCAAGTTTCAACAGCATAGTTCTTATAGTTTCGGAAAAAATTGACTGTGACATACGGACGGACAGACAGACAGACATAACGAATCTATAAGGGTTCCGTTTTTTGCCATTTGGCAACGGAACCCTAACAATAAGCGGACTTCGTGCGCTAAAGTGCAAACTTTGACGCAACATTATGAGGATGATGGGAATCTCGCCCTCAATACAGCCAGTACCATATTAGCACCCAGTATGTGTATCTAATGCCACGAAAGAAAAAAAATTAACACTAATATTACAGTAGAGTAGGCGGAGGATCGGGTGCTATGACGTATAATGGGAGAGGCCTATGTCCAGCAGTGGACTGCAATAGGCAAATTTTTTTTTTTTTTTTTTGATTACAGTAGATATATCATTATCGTCCGAGCCTTACCCCAACTTAGGTGGTGTCAGCTTTTCATTCTTTTTTTACGTGTGGAAACCCCCACGGGCTTCACCCCATCGGTGCCGACAATAGGGTGGGCGTGCCGGAATCGGACCAACTAAAACCATACGGTGTCCTCCCCAAGTGTCCATTGCCGGGCATCCCGGATAAGCCCTCGAAAGTATAACCCCAGGGTTTCCGGCAGACTTTGGCCGCCACCGCCTCGCCCGGTGGGGTCGGGCTTTATCCCGCGTCGGTGAGTAGGCAGGCGTGTGTAGGACACACACGACGCGCCTCCGCCACGGCCTGCTTCTGTAAGGACGGCAAGTCGGCCAACTGCCGTCCTCAGTCTCGGATCATGGAGGTCGGTAGTAACTGCGAAGCGGCCGAATTTCGATACTTTTCTTGAAGCGACTGGCATTTGACCTTCACAACCCATTGGCGATATAACTTCTGTGGTTAGACCAGTTGTCGATCTTTTGAGGTATCCAACTACCACATGTAATGCTCGCGAAGGAGATGGCGGAGCGCGCCCGGGAGAGGTTTAGAACTCTCCCGGCCCGCCGTGCCCGCAACATGCTCGCCGCGCGTCGCAGGTGACTCAGGCGCCGGAGGTCGCTTAACGACCTCTGTCCTCCATGAGCGCAGGCCTGGGGGTAGCAGGTGAGGCCGCCTGTCACCCCAGCAGAAGCAGGCCGGGACGGTGGGGCGACTAGCGCCTCTCCCCCAAACCGGGGCAAGTCGGGGAAACCGTGGTTCCCGAACCCGAGGGGGCCATCTCGAAACCGGAGATGGCCCAGGGTCAGTCGGGGTGCGAGGGATATGCTCTATGGGCAACCTTACACCCCGGCGTCTGTGACCCGAGACGGCGTGCGGTTTTAGTCGGTTCAAGCCCGACATAATCGCCCCCGCTAGCCAGCGGGGGGGTATCCGAAGGGATTTCCGCACGAAAAAAAAAGGTAGTTTTACCCTTGAATATTTTTTTGTAAGACTTCAGTCTATGGGGACTTTTGACATTATGTTTATACTAGTTTACTCTAGATCTCCACTAATTTTCATCTGTGTGGGAATCACTATTTATTTAATCTATTTTAACCGGACTAAAGGGACAATTCCGTTGTATAATTCAATTTCGCGCAGGCCTGGGGGTGGCAGGTGAGGCCGCCTGTCACCCTAGCAGAAGCAGGCCGGGACGGTGAGGCGACTAGCGCCCCTCCCCAAAACCGGGGCAAGTCGGGGAAACCGTGGTTCCCAAACCCGAGGGGGCCATCTCGAAACCGGAGATGGCCCAGGGTCAGTCGGGGTGCGAGGGATATACTCTATGGGCAACCTTACACCCCGGCGTTTGAAGACCCGCGACGGCGTGCGGTTTTAGTCGGTTCAAGCCCGACATAACCGCCCCCGCTGGCCGGCGGGAAAAAAAAGGTGTCCAACTACCCGTAATGACTGCCATACATCTTCGTATGGCAACCGGGAGTAACAGCCTATAAGCTGACCTATAAGGCTATACCGTCACCATAGCCCATTAACAAAGACAATTCGCATTTTATGTATTTATTCATATGTTCATGTTGGACTAGTTATGTTGTCTTCCTAAATTATGAGAATGAATTGAAATCAATTGCATAATAATACCACTTCATTCAGATTACAACACATTAACATACAGTATAGTTAGATAGCAATATTAAATGGAATACAGTCTTGAGCGCGCATAATCTTCTTCTTGAGTTATTTATTGCATCTGTGTGAGTAACTGGTGTTGCCTGCTTCGATTATTAAAATCTCCGAATATATTAAAAAATTGCAATAAATCATGTTGCACAAAGATAAAATAACAAAAAATAACATATTATGTGGTTACAAAATTTATATCTAACTAAACTAAATAAAACTAAAATAAAATAAATAATTAAAAGAAACTTAATCATGCATTAAAAATGCATCGTGGAATTCCTCCGCATCGCATGCCTCCTGTGGTAACGTGCCCAGAAGACTGGCAGCATTGCCACGTTGTATGGCAATACTTATTCTCTGTGCTAAAAAGAAGCCAGCCTTCTGGTCACGAGAAGCGTCGATCATACGTGTTGCAATCTCCCTGAAGAGACTGCGAGCACTCGGACCCCATGCCCCTAACGTTTCGACTCCAAACGGCACAAATTCATAATCTCCAATTAAGTTTGAGTATTTGCGCCGTTTGAGAGTCTCCGCAGAAGCAGCAGCAGCACCGGCACAGCCAGCCGTGCTGGTTATATGAGTAGGAGCAATGGTGTCGACGCATGTTGCGTCCCAAACCAGAGTCCTACCCATTTTCCATGGCATTAATGACATACCGTCCGGTCTCTTGCCATCGTCGCGTGCCAAACCATTTGGTTCAAGTACAGCTGGCACACCGGCAGTGACAAGAGCACGTCGGATTATGTCATTGAGGCTGGTGTGCCGTGGTATACCTACATATTATTTTTATATCGATTATTGAATCCTTTCTTGTTTCTTATTTAGGGTTATCTTTATTTGGAAGACAACTAAGAAAATACCTGCAATTTTTTTTTATTTATATGGCATTTAACTCTTATTAATGAATCTTCTTCAGCCGGACGTCAATCCCAGTCGCATCTTAAGCTTGCTTTTTGAAGCCCGGGTCTTCTCTTCTGCTCCTCCTTTTTTTTAGTTTTGGCTTTTATGGGAGCGACTATCGGCTGACCACCGAATCTTGATAGGAAAGCCTGCATCAGTACCTCGTCCGTCAATCAGCTTGTGTACCGGCTTGCAGGTCAAGTTCACTTGGGCGTTAAAGATCTTTGTGGAGCCCATTTACACCCAAGTGCCTTTTTTTTTTTATTTACGTGCGGAAATCCCTTCGGATACCCCCCCGCCGGCCAGCGGGTGTGGTTATATCGTGTATCGACTAAAACCGCACGGTGTCCTCCCCAAGTGTACGTTGCCGGGCACCCCGGGTAAGCCCTCGAAGGGATAACCCCAGGGTTGCCGGCGGACTTTGGCCGCCACCACGGCCTCGCCTGGTGGGGTCGGGTTCTAACCCGCTTCGGTGAGTTGGCAGGCGTGTGTAAGGCACACACGACACGCCTCCGCCACGGCCTGCTTCCGTAAGGACGGCGAGTCGGCCAACTGCCGTCCTCAGGCCCCGATCATGGAGGTCGGTAGTCCCGGGCGTAGATGAGTCTGCGGCGTCCTCGCCGCAGACTGCGAAACTCGAGGGGCAGGGTTCTCTCCCGCTCCCTCTCCGCCGTCTCTTTCGCGAGCATTACCTGCTCGCAGAAAGAGGCGGCGGCGTGCCACTTGCTCCCGTCGGAGACCACGGCCCTCACCATGGTCTCCAACGAGAGAACGTCCACGCCCAGGACCGCAACGAGATCCCGGCGTTGACTCACCCACGCAGGGCACTCCACCAACGTGTGGAGCGCCGTGTCTTCGCCAGGATCCTCGCAGTGCTGGCACTGCGGTGTTGTCTCCCTGTGGATGCGCCACAGATACTTACCGAAACACCCGTGTCCGGTAACCATCTGGCACATCCGGTAGGAGAGGTCCCCATGGTCCCTCTCCAACCACTCCTTCATGATCGGTCTCACCGCCGCAATGGTGCATTCCCCCCACCTTGGGTGCTCAAGTCGCAACTTCCAAGTCTCCATGAGTTCCTGGCGGAGCAGGGACCGCTGAGCCCTGATTTCTCGGGACTCCGGCCTATGGCCCCTCTCCATAGCCTCCGTGCGCCACTGGTACAGCAGCGCAAGGGCTCTCGCTTCCAGGTCCCATGGAGGGGTCCCGGCTAGGAGACATGCCGCCTCGACGGAGATCGTGCGATACCCCCTGATGACTCTGACGGCCATCGCCTTTAACGGGCTGTTTAGAACAGCCACGTTGCTGGCCGCCAGAGTCTCCGCCCATACGGGGGCACACCCAAGTGCCTAATAAATAATTGAAAACACGTACACTAGATGTATCTAGATATTAAAGATATTTGTACATCACTCAAACTTTTAATCTACGTCGAACTTGCTAGACGTGGCACATGTGGTGGTGATGAAATTGATAAATTAAACTATTGCCTAAACTCGTGAACTAAGTCCCCCTCTAATATTACACAACTCGATTCCCTCATCCCACTTCTAATACAAACATTGAACCATCACCAACTTTGTAATATGATAGATACTTATATCATGCGGTCTAAAACGTATAAACTTTAAACAATCTAAAAGTATTTTCTAGGTTAGGCAATATCACTATTAATTACATTAAAAACAAAGTACTCTGCCACGTCTGTCTGTCTGTTTGCAATAAACTCAAAAACTACTGCTTCGATTTTCATGCTGTTTTCACCAATGGATAGAGAGGTTCTCGAGGAAGGTTTTAGTATATAATATGTCAAGTTTTTGTATTATTTGGCTAACATTTAATAATATTTGTTGGAGATGTCGAAAAAAATAAGCCGTCTGAGAGTTTCCAACAAAAACGCTGCCCTTTCTTGTATCTTATATAAGTTATGGTGCGGAAACGGGATCAGAATTCCACGCAGATGAAGCCGCGGGTAACAGTTAGTTTGAATATTAATAACACGCAGTAAATATTAAGTATTATAAACGAGAAAGTTTGTGAAAATGTTTATTAGTTTAGCTGGTAGGATGTTTGTTGCTCAATCACGGTCTAACGGCTGAACTGCTCTGGCTAAAATTTGGTACAGGGTTAGATTATAGTCTGGAATAACACATAGGCTGCCTTAAAATAGGTTCCCATGGGAAGCGGGAGCGGCAACAGATAGTTATAAATAAATTCTTAATATCATATTCTTATTATTTCTTAATAACCATAATTATAAATTATAAATTAAAATACTTACTTCAAATACAATTATATCTGAAAATATAAAAAATTAGTGGAAAGTAAAATCGTAGAAATCTTGCCAAAAAATTAAATATCTTACTAATTCGTCAATAATGTTACCATAGTGTTGAGATAATGTGGACATCTTTATACTCCCGCAAAATGGGGAAGTATAACATATTATGGCAACTCAATTCTGTTTCGTTATTTACCTGTTTCGCTATTCATTTATTCATACAGTTATGTCTGTACGCTTGTTTTTATACCCGCGACCTGTCATCATATAAAATAATATTTTATATGATGACAGGTAAATATCATATACGTTATACGTTTTATCTCGAAGATTACAAAAATACTTATCGGATAGGTCTTTCGTGAATTGCGTACATTCTTTTATTCTAGTGATACCGAGTCAAGAGCTGAAAATACCTTCGCAAAATATAGTCAGTATATTTTTCTGTAATTTTTTATCGTTCTGTGACATCTTGTACGCTTCACTTATACTATTTCTACTAAGGTGATGAAAAAGACACAGCTTCCCTCCTGGACAGAAGTCAGCTATATGCCATGAAGTTCTAACGGTTTTACAAACCGTTTAAAACCTGACACTTTGTAAGTAGCGTGTGTTTTACAAGCTGCAGATTTCTTATTTAAAAAAAATACAGAACGATATAACGAGAACGACGGACAACAAGAAAAGAAAAATAAATTATAAGCCACCGAAAATCTAAATGCACTGAAAGTAAAACAACGGACCACGGAATAAGAAAAGATTATCTTTCCTTACTCCGTGCGAGACTATAAATCGTTGCCCTACACGTAAAACAAGAGGTAAGTATAGTAAAAAACATACACATAACTTCACGCCTGTATCCCCGAAGGGGTAGGCAGAGGTGTATTACAGACCCACGATTCGCCAGTTATGTTAAGGTCCCAATGTAATAGGGGCGAGCCTATTGCCATCCACCGGGTACATTATTACGCGAGCGATAATTAACATTTATTAATGCACACATAAATACGAAAAGTCAGAGGTGTGTGCCCGGGGCAACTAGGGATCGAACTCGAGACCTCGTCTCAGCAGTCCGTTACGTACGCCAATGGGCTATCGCCGCTTATAGTAAAAAAAAAAAAGTGAATTACAGTTGACAGTAAAAAATACCTTTAATTTGTATTTGTCGAACTGTAACAAACCTAATTTGTCGTATGGATAAAGGTAAATTATATATACGAGTATAAGGTAATCGTCACAGGAAAAAAACACTCAATGAAATTGACCCGAGGTTTCGTCGAGGCCTATTTTTTCTAATAAAGCCTTTAACTACTATTGTTCTGTTTCGTTCATTCTCATTATCTGTAACACAATTTAAGTTTCCTTCGAGTTGGTCTTTATTTCTAGCTATTATATCTTGGTTACAAAAGTTGAAATTGTTGTGCTTAATGACAAAGAATGAGCAAAAAAACTTTCTTTAACTGCACCGTTAAGAATTGATTTATGTATATCGGTACGGTCAAAAGGGTCACTGGGTTTTATGAACTTAGTATATATTCACTCATTACTGATTGAGTACCTTTTTTTTCGTACGGGCATCCCCCGTATATAACTCGATTAAAACCGCACGCCGTCTCGGGTGCGAGGGAAATGCCTTAGGGCCACCTTACTGATTGAAAACCTTTTTTTTTTCGTGCGGAAATCCCTTCGGACCCCCCCCTGTTATGTCGGGCTTGCACCGACAAAGCCGCACGCCGTCTCGGATCTTAAGACGCCGGGGTGTAAGGTTGCCCATAGAGCATATCCCTCGCACCCCGACTGACCCTGGGCCATCTCCGGTTTCGAGATGGCCCCCTCGGGTTTGGGAACCACGGTGTTCCCGTCTTGCCCCGATTTGGGGGAGGGGCGCTAGTCGCTTAGTTTTTTTTTTAGAGCAACTGTCTTCCCAACCCCTAGAGGAAAGTCTGCGCCAGAGTCTCGTCTGAAAATCAGCAGGTGCTTCAGCTTGCTGGTAAGGTGGGCTTGGTTGAGAGGGAAAATAAGCATCTGATGAGGCCTTTCCCGCTTGCTGCATTTCCTTAGTAGATAACCTACAACATAGAAGGCATTGACTGTCAAAATTTTAATTTTACGGCCTTGCAGTTCAGGGTCTGCGCTGATATATACTTATACATATCATCATCATATCAGCCGTAGGAAGTCCACTGCTGAACATAGGCCTCCCCCATTGACTTCCACTTTGACCGGTCTGTAGCGGCCGAACTACGATACATATACATATTTACTGAAATAACCATCATTTTTGTAATTTTATTGTTAAATTAATAGTAGCTTTCACGTACGGACATGTAAGATCACGTGAAAATCTATATAATCAATAATTATCTCCTGATTTGACTAATATATAAAAAGATTAAGCGGATTATTAATATGTGTAATACAACGGATTACTTTTTGAAATACAGACCGACGATAACGTTGCTTGAGTTTATTGTACAAAATTCCAAATTATACTAGCCATGCTTGTTTTACAATAACATTCGTGCGAAATGTCCAAGATTAAACTTATTACAAAAAAGAAATAGTTTCTAAATCTTATTGTCGGAAGTTTATGCGAATGTCACCACATTGAAATATAATTAATTAATTTTTATCTACACTCGAATCGAAAAATTCGAATTACGAATTCAAAGACGATTCTATACATACGCACTTTATAAACGCATATGCATAAAATTAAAAATTAAACTTATAGTACCGCCAACTGTATCATAAAACTCATTATAGTACCGCTATCTTTTTTTATTCATTAAACTAGTTTATGGTTTTAGGCTGAATATGAAAAAAAGGCACACGCATGCGCAGTTCGAACTGTGAAAAAAATGGTGTCCTTGTAACCTACCTACTTTGTTTAATTTCAATTTTTCATAAGAGTGAAGTTAAAGTAGTGTATGAAACTGCATATAACTTAGGTATTAAAACACTCGAGTCAACCTATTATCGCAACAGACTCTCGTGTTTTAATACCCCTTATTATGACAGTTGCATAAACTACTCTTAACGCATTCTATCGCGATTTATTTGATGTTATTTTATTATTTACATTGAACCCGACGTTTCGGTTGCTTTTCAGCAGCCATGGTCTCCCTCAGTCTCACCGTGATCTCACGTAGTTTTATTTCAATCTTTAAACATATTCCGTTAAGCAGCAAGCTGTGGTAGCTAAATATAGAAGCGGGTAATAACCTGTCCCTCCTACGCGGACAAGTTTTAATTAACTACAATGAAGTTCTGTGGGCTTCATATATACGGTAGCTTTTGAAATATTTAACTTATTTTGTTTTTTTTTGTTTGTTTTATTCGTTTATTTTTAACCCCCGACGCATAAAGAGGGGTGTTATAAGTTTGACGTGTCTGTCTGTTTGTCTGTCTGTCTGTGGCTTCATAGCTCGCGAACAGATGAAGCGATTTCAATTTAGTTTTTTTTTTGTATGAAAGGTGAGTTACGGGCGAGTGTTTTAGACATCTATATATATAAAAATGAAACCCGTTTTCCGTTGTCACGACATAGCATGAAAACGGCTTGACCGATTTGGCTGATTTTTTTTTAATTAGTTTTCTAATACTCTGTACAAGGTTCAAACGGAAAAAAATTATTAAGAAAATCTCTCAGAAAGATTGAAAAATGCGGTACGAAGTTCGCCGGGTCAGCTAGTGTTTAATGAAAATCAGTTGAGTCATTAAAAAGTTGTGGCGGTGAAATTGGGGAACAATAACCGAATGTCTGCAAATATAATAGAGTGGGGTCTCAAATGAAAGCGCATCACGTGCACATTACAAAATAATATGTTGAATGAAAATCGGTTGAGCCCTGAAAAAACTCTGGGGGTAAAAGTGGGGAAAATACCCAATATCTGCAAATATATGTGGAGGTTTTTAAAATGTTTAAATGTTTTTTTTTGTTTGTGCGGTTCAGTAGTCTTATGGTTAAAATGGGCCTTTCAATGAATCATTTGTTTACCAGTATCATCTTCACACGTTAGTCCCGATGGTATTCAAAACTTGCGCTTTGGAGCCCATGGTTCATCCATATTCTTTCTCTTGATTGGGCCGTATCTTAGTTTTTACCCCAAGAGGTATGGGCCCAAGAATGGGTGGATATGTTCCGGCAAGAAACTCGGCGGGCTTTTTTGGTCTATTTATTAAACAAAATTAGCATAGTAAATGTACTAAAATTTGCAGGCTTGTTTGTCATCTGCAAAGATTAGTTTTGATTTTTAACCGACTTGTCCCGGGGGCCTAGACTATGTGACATTCTACTAGTGGAATCGCTACGAAGCGAACCTTCAAAAGTCCGAAATGTATAGGAGTGACATTATATGTTACACGTGATATGTCGATAAATAAGATTACTCCCATGCATTTCTTACTTTAGAATGTCACTTTGTCTAGGCCCCTTGTATGTTTTTACCAGTGCTGACAGTTGTGAAAATGGGTCTTTAGAAACCTTTCTAAATGCTCTAATTATGATTATTGTCGAATTTCCAATTCCGTATCATCGGCAAGCTCGCGTTTATAACTATATGGGAATCGGTTTCCGCCTTTACATTTGTAATTCCAGTAAAATGAAAGTTATAAAAAATGTGTCACACTTTTATTGGCCTCAAGTGTATTTCATTCAAAAGCACCTAGACCATTCTTTGATACAGCCTGTCAACGTTTGTCGAGTATTACATGAAGGCTGAGCTAAACGGGTATATGATATTTGGACAATGTGGATATAAGCATGTATGTCGAATATTGTCTTCGGTTACGAAAATTGTGTTGTTTAACAGTTTGATGTTATCCTTACTAATATTTAATGTGAAAGTAACTCTGTCTGTCTGTCTGTCTGTTACGCTTTAACGCCTAAACCACTGAACCGATTTTGCTGAAATTTGGTACAGGGGTAGATTAGACCTTGGGAAAGGACATAGGCTATGTTTGGTCGCGATAACCGACATCTACGCGGGCGGAGCCGTGGGCAAAAGCTAGTGCTTAATATAGAAGACAAGCTGTTGCCCGCGGATTCGCCCAGAATTCTGATCCAGTATCTGCAACTCATGGGAATCTATTCCAGGGATACAAAGCTTTTGTGTTATTTCAGACTATAATCTATCCCTGTACCAAATTTCAGCCAGATCCGTTCAGTTGTTAGAGCGTGATTGAGTAACATACATACAAACATCTTCACAAACTTTCACATTTATGAAATTCGTAGGAGATAGGCTAGTATGAAACATTAGCTGCAGATCATGAAACAGATACGGATGTACCTATGTATATTTATATTCCACGGGCTACTATGTTCGTGTACTTACGTTAATCTCCGAAACCGCCCAAGCGATTTTAATGAAATTTTACGAATATCTATAGTTGGGTTTCAACTTTAAAGGTAGGATAGTGTCATGGGCCCCATAGGTGCCACTGTTGGATATATGTGGTCCCACTAAGATCTTTGAAACCTGAAAGCCAGCTGTCTACTACACCTGCTGATTGACGACCGAGACTCTGGTGCAGGCTTTCCTCTTAGGCTGGGGGCCTGAAGGAACCTATTAAATCAAATTATGGAACACTAAGTGAGTGGACCCTGGGCTCCAAGTGTAAGCTTTTGATGCAATCCTAATTGCCACTCGGATGATGATATTGGAAACTTATTAATAAGTGAATCAAAATAATTTGAATACTCTTTAAATTAACGTAAGATTTCGGAGGATTGGGAGGTCAGTCACTCCCGGAAAACCCGACATACCAATGAAAAATAATAAGCGGACCTCAGGCTCCACAGCATGACTTTGAACAGAACTGAGAATTGCTATGAGTATCAAGGTTTGATGCTAAAAGAGAGAAATTGATTTTTATTATTTTAGATAGAGAAATATACCGCGGTAGCCTAATGGTATGGGTAAAGGACTGCTGAGACGAGGTCTCGGGTTCGATCCCAAGTATTACCATGGCACACACCAATGACTTTTCGAAGTTATGTGTGTATTTATCGCAGGTTTATAAGTGCCCGGTTAATGGCAATAGGCTCGCCACCTATTACATTGGGACCTAAAAACATAAACTGGCGAAATGTGGGTGCTAGCACCTCTGCCTATCCCTTCGGGGATATAGGCGTGAGTTTATGTTATGTTATGTTATGTAGATTAGATCTAAACATGACGTACAGTCAACGATTAAAAGTAGCGTCACAAATTCTAAATTATGGATCATCTTAGCTCTTAAATCTTACATAAAATAATAATAATATATTCACTATATCCTATATATATATTAACATAAACATAACTTCACGCCTGTATCCCCGAAGGGGTAGGCAGAGGTGTATTACACACCCTCGATTCGCCAGTTATGTTAAGGCCCCAATGTTATAGGGGGCGAGCCTATTGCCATCTACCAGGCACATGATTAAGCGAGCGATAATTAACATTTATTAATGCACACATGGGGTTTATAAAAACAATAATACGTTAATTATTGGTCCACGTATATCAATATAAGATAGGTTTGTGAATATTTGGTGTAAATCGACTTTGTCGTTGACTGTACAAGTTTTAGTTATGTGATGTAAAGGATTGATGTAGGTATGATTATCTACACCTCAGGACAGGGATTAGTTAATTAGAATCTTTTCATCATACAACAAACGATTGTTTTTTTTTATAAAAACATTATTAACCGAACTTACTAATATTCCCACTAACCCCTCCAGCTAAGCTAAATTGCTTGTGTTAGGAGTGGGTTCACGTCGCTAGTGTAATGGCCAGGATTCGAACCCGGGACCTCTCGATCGTAGGGTCGACTCTTTAACCACTAAGCTACCGACGCTTATTTATTTCCGACGATTTATTCTATTTATGTATTTCTAATAACATTCGATAGTTACATGCATACGACAATTCAATGAGGGTTCTCATTCAATTATATTATATTAGAGTGTGGAACCTCCCTGAGGTTATCCTTTCGAGGGCTTACCCGGGGTGCAATGGACACTTGGGGAACACCGTGTGGTTTTAGTCGGTCCGATTCCGACACGCCCACCCCATCGTCGGCACCGATGGGGTGAAGCCCTTGGTGGTTTCCACACGTATAAAAAATAAAAAAGAGTGTCGAACCTCTCAGCGATAGGAGAGATTTTGCCTCTCTGTGCGTGTTCTACCGCCTATATAATGGTATGTGTTCAGAAGCATTGTTCGATATGATCCCACGGCCACATTCTATCATCGCACCGCTCGCCACAGAGGATTCACACAGGGAATTAATCCTCACACGTTGCAACCGGCAACGCAGCGCACAGTTAGATATGAAAGAAGCTTCATTCCGCGCAGGTTCCTACTCTGGAATGATCTCCCTGCTGTGGTTTTCCGAAGCGACTACAATATGGCGTTCTTCAAGAAGGGCATTAGAAGGTTTCTACAGGGTCGGCAGCGCGAGTGTGACGCCCAAGTATTGCACACGTCCATAGGCCACGGTAACCGTTTCCCATCATCCTCAGATGACCATCAGGTCTTGTGCTTGTCTGCCACCCTAGAGGAATAAAAAAAAGTTATTATGGGAGAGACTGCCGTCTGACTTCCGAACCCCGATAGGCCTGGAATCCTAGCCATTAAACTACCGGTGTGATCCCACTCCTAAGTCAAGCAATTTTGCTTAGCTAGAAGGTTTATCTAACAATTTCGATTGCTAATATTCTTTTTAAAAGAAAATCTAGTGAGACGGAAATCACACAGTGATTGTCAAACTTCGGGCCAAACTTAGATATTTTTGTTGCAGTATTTTTATTCAAAATTACAGACCTTAGGCTTTATGCATATTATTCGACGCGTCTTTATATATTGAGCAATAAATATGAAGAAAATGAAATCAAATCAAACGTCTTCGACGTCAAAAACACAAAAAAATAATTTTATATTTCAGTTTCTTTCAGAGTCTGGTTGTTTTATGTAAATATACAATATACGTATTGTTATTATCACTCAAATGTCAAAGTCAAATACACGTTACTCTGATAACTCGAAAGAAACTCACTTGTAAAAGTTTTTTAGGGACAATTTGTATGGTAGGTACCCGAAACCTTGAACGTACAAACCCCAAAATCTAATCAGTTCTTCCCATTAAACAAACAAGATGATTGGCGAAAGAAATTTTTAAATCGGATAAGTGGTTCTTGAGTTATTGCGTAAACAGACATCCAGACATCCAGACCAACAGACAGACCGACACAAATATTTTTTTTGCTTAATTAGACTTAGAATCATGTGAAACGTCGAGAAAAGTGATAAAAAGTGGGTGAAAGATTTTGATTTTTTTTGCGTGATCTTAAGACTTCGGTGTCCACCTGGTTGGTGGCCCGAAGTAATTATTTACACTCAAACAAATGCCTATATTCTACACCCAAACGCTACACCCAAACCTAATTTTCTAAATCTACTTAGTATTGCCTGACTACCAACTTCCATCTGTATACGTGATCACATAAAGATACATGAGTTAGTAAAATAACGGAAATAAGGTTTTATAGTTTCTAAACGCGAGTTCGTGCTCGAAATGATACTATCAGAACAAACTTCCGATTTTGTTTCACTCGCCATTTTAGTTCCACTGTTCACTGTACAAATGTTTACACTTACATCCATATTTATACTAATAACTAGCTGACCCGGCAGACTTCGTACTGCCTCAATCGATGACACACCTTTTAAACATTCTCTGGACCTCCACAAATAATTCAAGACCAAAATTAGCCAAATCGGTCCAGCCGTTCTCGAGTTTTAGCGAGACTAACGAACAGCAATTCATTTTTATATATAAGAGAAGAAGAAGAAGAAGATAAAGCTGAAGAAATTGTTTGTTTGAATGCGCTAATCTCTGGAACTACATGTACGATTTGATTGTTGGATGTTTGTTACTCAATCACGCTGAAACGGCTCAACAGATCTGGCAGAATGTTTTTATAGGGATGGATTATAGTCTCGAATAACAAATAGGCTAGTTTTTATCCATGGAATAGTTACCCATGGGTTGCGGGAATGGGATCAGAATAAAACTTGGAATGAAGTCTATTGTAAGATTTTGCGATGATTATTATTATTAATCGTAAATTATTAATAAAAAAGCGGCGATAGCCCAGTGGCGTACGTAACGGACTGCTAAGACGAGGTCTCGAGTTCGATCCCCAGTCGCCCCGGGTACACACCTCTGACTTTTCGTAGTTATGTGTGCATTAATGATTGTTAAAATTATCGCTCGCTTAATAATGTGCCTGGTAGATGGCAATAGGCTCACCCCTAATTACATTGGGACCTTAACATAACTGGCGAATCGTGGGTGTGTAATACACCTCTGCCTACCACTTCGGGGATACAGGCGTGAAGTTATGTTATGTTATGTTATGTTATTATTATTAACAACTCTACCCAACTCTTTTCTGTTCGACGTCTTAATTATATCCACGTCATTCCTCTTAAGCAAGCTGTTCTTTCATTTAAAATAAGTACGTTTCCAGCTTAAGTAAGTGACATCCAGTTTAGTTTAGTTTATACTGAATGTGGGTTTCTGGGGAAACGCGGCACATTCTACAGATTTAACCCTCCAACACTCGTGTCTAAAAGTGTAACATAATACCATTCATATATTTGAAGCCCATCCAGTGTGCCATAGGAACACTTATTAGTAATTTTTGTTACTAGAATTAATATTAATGCCTTTTTTTAATTAATATATATTATATTATATTATATTAATATAATATTAATGCTTAAGTTAAGTTTTACCACTTAAACCAATGAATCGATTTTGTTAAAATTTGGCCTAGCGATAGTTTATAATCCGATGAAGAACGTCAGACACTTATTATTTTGGAAAATAGTGATTTGCCGTGATAAAGGGCTTTCATATGAATGGAGCCACGGGTACCATTTAATGTTTAGTAAAAATCATGAAAACCCGCCCAGTATTACTTTGAAATTAACTACTACTAAATTAACTAAATTAACTATCGCTAGGCCAATTAACTATGTAACTACCGAGTAGCCTAAACGCCATTTTCCATCTAAAAAGGCAAATGTATATCGTCGGTCTGGCAGACCGATGCACGGATATACGAAGGTTAATTTCACTCTAAGTACATTTTGTATTTTGTAATGCAGATCTGGCTTTGTCGTTTAATCCTGTTTAAAGATGTTTAGTTCACAAAGAGTTTACTTTATTAACACCTCCGCTGCGTTAAGGCCGTTTTGACTTTTAGCCAGTGCGGCAGATCATTGTCCTTATCTTACGCTCGGTGTGATGTTGATTTAAATATGTTCCCGTGCGTGTTGAAAAGAGATAGTGATCGTTTCAATATTGTTGCTTTTGATATAATAATATATACCCTAATAATGTACGGCAGAATAATTGTCGTAACGCATAGTACTCGTAGCAAGTTATTTTTATTCAGTGCAATACGGCAGCTTACTTTAAGCGGCCTTTGTTTGCGATAGAGCTGGCCGTAAATGTGACGTATATTGTGCTCAATTTTTTTTGTGCAAAAAACTATGTAACAATAAGTCGTCATTCACAAAAAAACTTGACATAAGTAAAGTCATGTGTAAAAATCTATACTAATATTATATATCTTAAGACTTTCACGGCCGGCGTTTCATGTAGAATATACTGCTTCCGGAATATGTTTGGCCGTGGTCCATCGGAAACTTGTATTCCAGACGTTTCGTCGATCACTTCGGTCGACATCTTCAGTGGTATAGGTCGGGACGCCGTCGAGTGCGGAGAACCTTCCTCGGCGGCGAACTAGCTGCGACTGATGTAGAGGCCCGAGTCACTGGCGTATTTATAGGCGCAGTTGAAGGAGGGAAACGACGTGATCGGTCCTGATTGGTTGAGAGCTGCACAACCGATGCGCTCGATCCTGATTGGTCGAGGCTAAGCAAAGGGGTGTGGCCTCCCGGTACCGGGGATAGCGGTGGCTTCGTCATGTTTGAATTGTGATGATGCGCGGCTCTCAGTGCTGGGTACCAATCTTTTTGGAGATGAGAACCTAATACTTGTCGAGGCAGGCAGACGAAGTGGCTGAGGCGGCCGCCTCAGCCACTTCGTCTGCCTGCCGTTTGACCCCCGACCCTGACAGTGCCCGAATCTTTTAAGCATCCCTTTCTTTATGGAAATTATATTTTTTTGCAGTAAAGTTTATATTTGCCATCAACTTGTAATTATCTAATTAATAAATCAGTGGCCACGAAGTATTTTCATTATCAGAAAAATTACATTTGATTTTCAAATAAATAAAAATTGTCATCAGGAATGATTACGAACTAAAATTGCAGTTCATTAAATAAATAAACATTTTGTTCTCAAAATAAAAGGTTTCTCCCAAAAATAAGACAGATTTACCATTCTGAATACCAAATTCAAAACCAATTTAATTGTCGTTAGCTTAAATCATAATGTTTCTTTATTTTGTCACTGCAACTAACACCATATCACAATGTTCCCTTATCACGTTGAACAGGTAACTTGATAAAAGTAGATATATATTTTATTTTTATAATAATGTTTTCAAATACGAACTTTGTATTAAAAAAATCTTAGCCATAAAAATAATTACATTTCTGTGGCATATCGCCTGGCAATTGCGTGTGCTGACAGCTGATTTGTTATTTATTAACGAAGATACCTTAGCGGAATACAGAAATACAATAAGTAGGACATACAAATGTCAGTGGAAAGAGGTATAAATATTGTTTTTTTTTGGATGCGGTAAAATATGCTTCCCTTTTACAATCATATCTTATCGTTGTTCCTGGCTGCATCAAAGGCTTTCACCTCGTAGCCCGGGGTCCACTTACTTCTTACCTTCCTTTTAATTTGGTTTTTATGGGAGCGACTGCCGTTTGACCTCCCAACCCCAAAAGGAAAACCTGCGCTAGAGCTAGGTTACCTTGGCCCGAAGGTCATCGTGGGGCCTGCAACACACAATTTATCTTTCACAAAATATTTTTATAATCTTATACGTAGGTAACGTATACTTATGTCCTTTCACGTTACGCCATTTACATTTTTCAATCTTATTATCGCCAATCGGGCACTTTAAACTACTCTATTTGGTACTGTCGGATGGTGAATTGTCATTGGTTACACGCCTAAAACGTCTTTGTTACTATAACATTCGCGAAATTCATAGAAAATAATTAGGTAAGGGAACTCACCAGGCACGTATATACGGCCCACAACCAGCTAAGGTTGACACTTACCGAAATACAATAGAAAGGAAAGTCAAAGGTGTATTAACGGGTGTTAATACAGCAATAAGAGTTGGTGAAATGTTTGTTTCTCGGTCCCACGTGATAGGGGGTGAATTTTATTACAATCAATTGAAGAAAAAATATTTTTTTCTTGTAAAATTCATTGCGAAGTAAAATATACTCGGGACACAACCCAAATCTGCAATAAACTCATACTGTGACACGAAAAATCGCACCAATCACCCCGGATCATCCATGCCGGACGCCCGGCAGGTGTGGAACATTGAAATTGATGGTTATTGAACGAATTTATACACTGGGAGTAGCGTGCCACCGATTTTTATTCATTTACTCGTAGTTTTTTTGTGCGAATGGTACGGATACCATTCGTACAAAATAAAACCGGCCAAGTGCGAGTCGGACTCGCACATGAAGGGTTCCGTAGCGGCAAGTAAAACTTTTATATTTGAGTTGATTAAATGAAAGGTAAATTGCGGTTTACGATTTATGACGTTTTAAAAAAAACTGCTTAATATATCTCGTTCAAACCAATTTTCGGTGGAAGTTTACATGGTAATGTACATCATATATTTTTTTTAGTTTTCTCATTCTCTTATTTTAGAAGGGGGGGGGGGGCACACTTTTTACCACTTTGGAAGGGTCTCTCGCGCAAACTATTCAGTTTAGAAAAAAATTATATTAGAAACCTCAATATCATTTTTGAAGACCTATCCATAGTATCCATAGATACACGTATGGGTATGATGGAAAAATTTTTTTTGAGTTCCAGTATTAAGTATGGGGAGCCCCCAGAATGATTTTTTTTTCTATTTTTGTGTGAAAATCTTAATGCGATTCACAGAATACATCTACCTACCAAGTTTCAACAGCATACTTCTTATAGTTTCAGAAAAAAGTGGCTGTGACATACGGACGGACAGACAGACAGACATGACGAATCTATAAGGGTTCCGTTTTTTGCCATTTGGCAACAAAACCCTAAAAACAACGAGTAAGACCAATGGCTTTTGTGCATATTATACATTAGCTAAAAGCGATGCTATAAGAGGGGTAGCGAAGTTTTCTACCTTTTTTTTTTTATTTATTTTTTATCGTGCGGAAATCCCTTCGGATACCCCCCCGCGTGCCAGCGGGGGCGGTTATGTCGGGCTTGAACCGACTAAAACCGCACGCCGTCTCGGGTCTACAGACGCCGGGGTGTAAGGTTGCCCATAGAGCATATCCCTCGCACCCCGACTGACCCTGGGCCATCTCCGGTTTCGAGATGGCCCCCTCGGGTTTGGGAACCACGGTGTCCCCGTCTTGCCCCGGTTTGGGGGAGGGGCAGCGAAGTTTTCTACCTAGTAACAATTTGGAAGGCAGCTTTTTAAAGAGAATAAACTTTTATTGCTTGAACTATTTTATGATTTTGATTAGCCTTATCCTGAAAGTGTGATAGTTTCTCCGTAAGTGTACCATAAAAAAGCATATATTGTATAATAGTGACAGGATATAGACAATCACAGTCTCATTGTGACCTCCACCATGCCTTTCGTGTTATGTCCCCAGTACGTACACAGTGGTCTAAGTCGGTTAGAATCCGACTTAACCACCCTCGCTGGCCGGCGGGAGGGGGGGGGGATTTCCGCAAGAAAAAAAGGTACACAGATGCCAATGATTGGCCATGCTCTGTAATGCATATCTGTAGGACATAATCACGTAGGTGTTCTCATAATGTGCTCATTGCAACGCTACGATTCCTTTGAAGTGTACCATAAATCCGTAAGCATCCCGACTTGCAAAGTCAAAGTCAAAAACCATTTATTCTGCATAGACCATTAATACGGCACTTACAAAACGTCATAAAAAAAAATCTAATGTTTGGCAAATGGACCACCGGTTCGAAACGCGGCCCTGTCCTGAGAAGACTCCGACAAGAAACTCAGCGGGCTGTTTTTTTTTTGGTCTATTTACAAACATATTTACTTAACCTAAGTACAATATTCCATTTGAGTAGCATAGAGAGAGAGAGCAAACAGTTCATATCCAAGCTTGTTTGTCGTTTAAATAGTCTTGAATTTTATAGTAGCCTTTTTGGCAGAGTTTACTTTTAATTTGGCTTTTAAATTTATGAAGAGGTAGATTCTTCATTTCACTAGGAAGCTTGTTGTAGAAGCGTATACAGTTACCCTGAAAGGAATTACTAATCTTGTGGAGTCGACTATTACAAACCACAAGATTGTTTTTATGTCTAGTATTTACGTTATGTATATCACAAAGCCTTAAAAAATTGGAAATGTTTCTTCTAACATACAAAAAGTATAACTAAAAGTATATATACACTGTCCACTGTATACTATATACCATTGCCCGTTTTACTTAATGGCGAATCGTGGCCCTATTACATAACTTCATATACAACTTCACGCCTGTATCCCCGAAGGGGTAGGCAGAGGTGTATTACACACCTACGATTCGCCAGTTATGTTAAGGTCCCAATGTAATAGGGGGTGAGCCTATTGCTATCTGCCGGGCACATTATTAAGCGTGCGATAATTAACATTTATTAATGCACACATAACTACGAAAAGTCAGAGGTGTGTGTCCAGGGCGACTTGGGATCGAACTCGAGACCTCGTCTCAGCAGTCCGTTATGTGTGTCACTGGACTATCGCCGCAGTGGCCCCATTATGTACTGGAGGCTTATGGTTACTTGTGATATTGCAAAAAGAAATTTCAATGGTCATAAAAATTTCGAAATTCTAACCGTTAATACAGTTGTATTAAGGGAACACTTCGGCCTTGATCTGTCAAGATTTGCCTAGTTGATTCGGAGCTTAGCCAAGTCAAGCAAACATACAGCGAGACAGACAGACGGACGGACAAAACCTGTTTATAACTATTTATATTTTCTTGTTTAAGTAAACTACATATCTACATTTCTATGTATTCGCTAATAATTCTGTAATTTTAATTTTACGGATAAACACTTCTGAAAGAATTAATATTATCATTGTGTAAAGCCAATAATAATTCCCTATATTTTTATTTTTGTTGAATGCACTCACAACAACTGCTAAACAATTAATCTGTGGTAATTTTAACTGACCGCGTTAGCCTAGTGGTATGGGTAAAGGACTGCTGAGACGAGGTCTCGGGTTCGATCCCAGGTATTACCATGACACACACCAATGACTTTTCGATGCTTTTCGAAGTTTTGTGTGTATTTATCGCAGGTTTATAAGTGCCCGGTTAATGGCAATAGGCTCGCCACATTGGGACCTAAAACATAAACTGGCGAAACGTGGGTGCTAGCACCTCTGCCTACCCCTTCGGGGATATAGGCGTGAGTTTATGTTATGATGTATGTTAATTCTACCTCTATCTTAGTTAAGCAACATTACTGTAATTTTTCACTGTATGTTTATGAAAATAAATGAAAACCAATAGTTAAGAATTCATATGTATCCAGTTTTGATTGGTTAGGCTCGAGTTTTGACTGTAGCTCATACGTGTACTAATTATATGTTTGGCCACTTTTAGTTTAGTAGATCCTTGTTTACAGAACATATTAATTAAAGTAACACGTCTGGAGTTAACCGCTCTTGTGGTTCGCTCGAAACAAAAATGTTACATACAGACCTCGTCGCTGGAAAGTTTTATTCGCTTGGGCTATAATTTGAGACATACAAGGTTCTGTAATTATTCTAGTTGAAATTAAGCTCGTTAGTGCTTAATAATGTATTATTTGTATTAGGAAAAAGAACATCGTAATAAGTCGTAGAAGTATTGGTAGTTTCGTAGCTAAGGAGTCGGCCTTACGATTGAGAGGTCCTGGGTTTGAATCCTGGCTTTACACTATCGTGAACCATGAACTCATTCCTAATACACGCAATTCAAGTTAACTGGATACATTAGGGGGTATACTAGTAATTTCGGTTAGATACTAATATTGTTCTAAAAAAAGAACAATTAATTACATATTAAGGCCACTGTAAGGTCGTTAACTCAAACGTCTTTTTATTAAGTTCTGTGAAAAGTTTTGTGAAATAACAAGGTGCTTATAAATCTTTAGGCTTTCACGGCCGGTGTTGCATGTAGGATATACTACTTCCGGGCTGTTTGGCCGTGGTCTTTAAGAAACTTATGTTCTAAACGGTTCGTTGATCACTGCGGTCGACATCTACAGTGGCGCCCGGACCTGAGGCGCCGATGAGTGCGGAGAACTCTCCTCAGCGGCGACTTTTCTGCGACTGATGTAGAGATCCGAGTCACTGGCGTATTTATAGGCGCGTTTGGAGGGGGAAACGACGTGATCAATCCTGGTTGGTCGAGAGCTACGGAACCGACGCGCTCGATCTTGATTGGTCGAGGCTAAGCAGGGGGGCGTTGCCTCCCGATACCGGGAATGGTGTGGGAAATCGTACCTAGCAGTGACGTCACAACTTACTAGCGCGTAGTGCAAAGTTATGGAGTGCAAGATAATATAACATATATCTTAGTGTGCGTTGCGTTTATATTTGTAAATGCATAATAAAATTGATTTAAAATATTATAGTTTTTGACTTCATTTGATTGTTTATATTTCAACCTATTTTGGGGACTAAAAATAATGAAAAGTTAAAATTTCAGTGTAGTTAAGCTGTAGCCCGTTAGCCTCACCTGGTTACTCACCGGCTAGACCAGGTGAGCAAATGAGTTCTCAATCCCAGGGCGCCTTTTCAGAGATGGTTCTTATTTATTGCACAGGTTTCCTGATCTTTAATTAAACACTTTAACAGGTTATACATACATATATTTAGAAACTGAGACAGAGAAAAGATACAGACAGAGGTATAGTAGTAGGTGATACAGAAATATACTTAATAGAAGATACAGGTTAAAGCTCACTGACAGATATTTAAAAGAAGATACAGGTTCAGGTACACATATTTAGATATTTAAAAGATCCTTGTACAAAAGAGCGAGTCTCGGATGTCGTCTTCACCAGGCGCCGGTCAGCGCTTGTTAAAACTTAGTAGGTACTAATATAGACAGCGTGACCCTTTTGCTCATAAGCCCAGAACCGGTCAGCAGTGGTAAAACTTCGTAATAATATTTATAGCGTGACCTTTCTGCTCATAAGCTCAGCGGGTCCTCAGTGGCTGTGCTGCGGCGCTGCAAGTCCCGGAGCGGCCCTTGCGATCTGCTCCCCGATAGTCGTCAGCTGTGCCCTTTGGTATTGCCCGCCTCAGAGCCAATGTTAGTTTTCACCGAATTATCTCGAGATGTTAACTTGATCAAACGACCCTGCAGCCAAGATACACAACTCTCATGAATACCATAACCCCCATAATGAGAGTAAGTTGACACCGATGGAATAAAGCTCACTTACCAGTTTTATCCTGGGTACACAAACGTTATAATCTCTAAACTTCCAAAAGCTAAACTTGATAGCACAATATGAATATAATAAGAGCAGTACGATTGAGAGTGATCGCTCTCACGGTAACACAAAGAGTAAAAACACTAGGGACACAACGACGATGTTCAAATACTCTAATAATTCCAGAGTGTTCATGAACTATCTATCAGAATTAATCTTCGAGAATAGATGCTGTCGATAACAATGCAGACTGTATTCAAGGCTCAATGCTTTCCACGACCGCTTGCAGTGAATGGCCGAACTACGTCGAACGGACCACAGCCAGGCATCCAAATCGCATCGACCCATTTACAACAGTTGCTACTGTGTCTCACAGATGGCGCTTGCTCTAATTACAATATTAATAGTTTCTTATGTTGCAAGGCATTTCTTTTTTCAATGCATATTTTTTTAGAAAAAACGTAGACATATAGCAGTATTGGTGAGAATCTGAAAACCATGTCAACATATCTATTAGCTTTATGTCTGGTTCACAACAATAGGCTCATTCCCTATTATTCTCATTAAACTACTTCACACCTCCCCCCTTGTTTGGGAGAGGTGGCAAGATAACTCCAGCGAAGTGTGCAACAGTCGACCGGGGCGTTAGGGTGATTGGCAGAAGAACCGCTGGACTATTCGGGTATTGTCGAGCAAGACCGCTTTATTATTATTATTTCTAACGGGGACGCCGGGAGTCGGATCGACGAACCAACCCCGACCCTTCCGGGCCACTACGTCCATTTTCCTGGTAATTCCCTATTATGTGGCAGTGAAAAAGGCTGGCAACACACCTCTACTTATAAATCTCTCTCACTCAATTTATATAAGAAAATAATGAGAACACCAATTCCTCTCTGGCGATCAATATCCGTGAGTGTATGAAAAGATATTGAAACCACCAGGATACTAAATTTACTCAACATTACTTAAAAACTTTTCAGAAATATGCCGAATTTTCCAACGAGTTTCCACTTTTAAATCCTTAAGATGGTGGAAATATCATTAGATTACCGTAAAAATTATATGGAGCAATGTGACGCTTCGACAGGTCTGACTATGATAGGTTATATGTATGATTAAGGCTTATGTAGCGAAAAACTCGCAGATATTTAAGTAGAATGGAACATATCATCATTGCTGAGATGGTTTGAGGAGGCACCCTGTTAGACAAGATTAGAGATAAGCTCATCCGCAACACTTTCAAGATCCGAATCCAATACAGAAAACCTCTCTGAGACGCATCTTAGGTGGTATGGGCATGTAATCAGACCTGAGGATCATAGTGACAAAGCAAGTCCTGAATATGATAACTGGGCCGAGAAAGCGAGGATGACCTAGCTTAGTGCTTAAGAAATTGGCCTTATGTTCCAAAAGGTCCCGAGTTCGAATCTTGGTCTTTACAATACCGACGTGAGCCTACTCCTAACACAAGCAATTTAGTTTAGCTGGAGGGTTTCACGGGAATATTAGTAATTTCAGTTACTCTTTCAAAAAATGGATTTCCATCATCAACCACTATCTTAATCTCTGGTGTGGGTAGAGTATTCCAGTTCTAGGGCGTGAGACAAAGAAAAAAAGTACTGGAATATTGGGTGCCAGAGTGAGTACATAAAAAGTTTCTTAAAATATCACTTCTAACTTTAATATAATTGAGTTTAATTCTTCTAGCGACAGTTTGTCGGATGTTGCCTTCTAATTCATTTATGACCTCACGACTAGACAAAAAACTTACACATAAATACATTTGTGTTTAATCTACACCGCAGAGGTCACGTCCAGCCCTTTTGTACTTAATTAATATTTTGTCAGGTCATAAAAAGTTTAACTTTCACCTCTTACGGAAGACCCCCATATTTTACAAGTTTAATATAATGTGGAACGTGCGCGACATGTTTACATACATCCCCATAGACCACAGGATTAATTAAATGGGATGAGGAAGAGGGCATAGAAATGAGTACCATGGCTTGCGAGTTTTTAGAGGAGACGACTTCGTGGCTTGACTTTTGAATATAATTGAATATCCAAAATAAAAATCTTTCAAAATAACTTAGAATCATCTTAGCGTTGCTCCCAATTGCATCCGAGGCTTTCACTTCGCATATCCCTCGCACCCCGACTGACCCTGAGCCATCTCCGGTTTCAAGATGGCCTCCTCGGGTTTGGGAACCACAGTGTCCCCGTCTTGCCCCGGTTTGGGGGAGGGGCGCTAGTCGCCCCACCGTCCCGGCCTGCTTCTGCTGGGGTGACAGGCGTCCTCACCTGTAACCCCCAGGCCTGCGCTCATGGAGGAAGGAGGTCCGTTAAACGACCTCCAGCGCCTGAGTCGCCTACGACGCGCGGCGAGCATGTTGCGGGCTCGGCGGGTCGGGAGAGTTCTAAATCTCTCCCGGGCGTGCTCCGCCATCTCCTTCGCGAGTATTAGATGCTCGCTGAAGGAGGTGGCGGCGGCCCACGCGCTCGCACTCCGCACCATTACCGCAATCATGCTGCCGATCGAGAGGACTCCCACCCCGATGGCTGCCACGAGGTCACGCCTCGGTGCCTCCCATGCCGGGCAGCCCGCCAGCGTTGTGCAGCCCGGAGTCCTCACTCGCGTTGTAGTGATGGCACTCAGGCGTTGGCTCCTTCCTGATCCGATGCAGGTGCCGAAGCTCTCCTTACCGGAGATCACCTGCGTCAGTCGGTACGAGAGGCTTCCGTGTCGCCTCTCTAGCCAATCCTTCATGATGGGCCTTACCGCAGCTATTGCGGCGTGCCCTGCGCTTGTTCGACCAAGTCGTTCCTTACGCCCCAAGTACTTACAGTCTACTGTAGTATTATGTTGCATTTCGTACAGAATTTAAACCTAAGTAGTAATAGAAAGAAACATGGAAAGAAATAAATTATTTGTATGCCTTTGAGATACACCTACAATAAAAACACCTTAATTAGGTACTTAACTAGCAGACTCTGCATAACATCGTGTCGTCCCCGTTTCGCCATTGCAAAAAATCTCTTAAGAAGTAGTAAAGATTTATGCAGACGTCCTTTGAAAGAAACAAATTGGACTCAAGTCGAAATAACGGCAGTGGTGCACTCTAATCGAGTTAGTTTTTCTTCGTTTTATTTCGTTTTACTTCGTTTTGTTTTAAAATTTGTTTGTTCATAAAGTTGAACTATTTCTTGATTAAGGATTATTCAATTAATGTCCTTAGGACATAAAAGGCTGATTTAATGTTGATGGTAGTTTAGAATTTGACTGAACAAACTCTCTAATGGCTGTTCAAATATTTTACAAGCACATGGCAGCATTTTCACCAGCAAACAAGTTTATAAGTAATAGCAACCCTTCGCTTGTTTTTTAACTCAAGCAACATAATATTATAGTCTATGTCCATCGGTAACAATGGGGCATAATTTACCTTTCAAATGATTTAAGAATTTTCCTAATAAGTGTTACTGCAATTTTTGGGAAAATAAATATAAAACCAATGTTCCGAAGATTACCCCAACAACAAAAAACTCTCAAAATTCGGCCTCTCTCTTTATAATATTAGTCTAGAACTCTAGATGTATGAATAAGTGGCATGCGAACGGCATTGTGACAAAGTGAGAGACGCGGGGGTTTTAGACGGGAAAAATAGGACCAATTTAGAAGTATACCTCCTCATAATATTAAAATAATTTTCTAATTCGGTTCATAAATGACGGAGGTCTGCGGTAACGAACAAAATGATCCTCCTACATCTTTTGAAGACGGTTATAAATTAAATAGGATGACCTCAATTTGAATATAATAATAATCGCAGTGGTAATAATGGTATTTATAATACCAATATATAACATAACACTTAACCGGTAAAGAACAGACATCAATAGGTTTATTGAGCGAAGCTCGTCAGAGCTTAATTGCTCTCTTTAAGGCGACTCATGCATTTCGTTAGACCATCTTCTCCTCCCAAACGGCTGAACCGATTCTAATGAAATTACACACAAACAAAAACGTGACTGATGGGAAGGACATAGGCTATGTAATGAAAAATTCATGTGTACCACAGAGGAATAGCCATCGAACAAAATTTTTAAATTCTGATTTCTCAAAGAACAAACAAGCCTCGTTCACTCGATTGGTATTAAATTAAGTAATTTGTTCATATACACAAGAAAAAAAAAGAAAAACGTAAATCGGAGTAGCCATTGAGGAGTTATCACCTACTGTGATATGATGCGCGCTGAGTGCCATCAGTGTCCATTTCTTTTTTTCTTTTTTTTTATATTTAGGACACGTCAATTTGACTTCACCTCGCCTGATGGTAAGCTGAAGGTAAAGTCTTAGGAAAGAGGGCCACCATTACATACACGTACCATGTTAACAATGGTGGCACTCAGCTTGACGGCCTCATCAGAAGAAATGCAATTCGCAAAAGAAATGCCAAAATCAGACTAACCACGGAAGAATAATTACCAATCGAGAAGTAGTCCTAAAGCTTCTAACCCAAAAGTACCATCTGTCACGGAGTAAACAAATAGGGCACGTGCATAATAGAATTTTATGAATATCCCCTTATCACAAAATAACTGGCTGGTTTAATAACTAACCATTAATAAACTATTCAAACAAATTACACTGATTATGGTTATCAGTCGGGGAGCTTCGCCCAATTTTTGCAACCGCAGAATGTATTGCAGACCTAGTAAATAATTCACTAGACTACGTCACTAGGCTTATTAGCCGAACCTAAATTCCACCTGTTTTTTCCCTAAGAACTATTCATTAAAACTTCAGTAGGATATATTTTGAGCTATATTTTAACCTATATTTAGAGCTAATTTATTCTGTTTGCAAGAAAACGAAGTTACGCGTTAAGCAAGAATCGATGTTCGTTGTCAATGTTTGTACTCACTGATTCATTGCTGTTTGTCTTCGAGTGTAAAGAGCGAAATATGGTTTGTTTTTAATAAGGAATGATCGATATTGGTGCCTGAATGTACGGGGACTGCAACTTCTTCTGCAAGCCTCACCTGACAGATGGACGAGACTCTGGCGTAGTTTTTCCTGTCGGGGTTGGCGGGTCAGACGGAAGATGTTCCCGTAAAAGCCATACTAGTAAAATTTGGAAAGGAGAAGTTAAAGAGGGGATTCCGGGCTACAAAGTGCAAGCGTTGGATGCGACCGAGATTGACTCTTATTTGTTGGGTATACTTAATTTTTGTGGATACTACGTTATATTGTCGGAAGTTTACACGAATGTCACACATTGAAATAAAACTATTTTTTACGAATTCTATCGCGATTTATTTGATGTTATTTTATATTTAACATTGATCCCGACGTTTCGGTTGCTTTTCAGCAGCCATGGTCACGCGGAGTCTAAAGATGGTTGTTGTCTTGTAGTTTAAAGTGTAAGTTATCTCAAAGTACCCGAACTATGTCGAATTGTTGGTGTTACTATTTACGCAGAATGAGCTCACAGTGTCATGAAGTCTTGTTGTATTTAGATGTTTCTTGGAATTAATTAAGTGAATGACTGGGTCCCAAGCTGGTGGTACATTCCAACCATATATATAAATATAAAATAACATCAAATAAATCACGATAGAATCCATTAACAATAGTTTTATTTTAATAGATACTACGTTTTTTAGTAGCTAGAAGCCAATAGAGGTCAGTTTAGAGATAAGTCGAGCAACGCAACTAGTTAAAATAACATAAATTCTAGATACTAATTCTACTAATATTATAAATTTGAAAGTTTGTGAAGATGTTTTCATGTTTGTTATTAAATCTCGCTTAAATGCTTCAACGGATCTGGCTGAAATTTAGTTCAGAGATAGATTATAGTCTGGGATAACATATAGCCAGTGTTTCCACTTTAATGATTTCCTTTCCCCGCGTCTCAATTCAAATTTCCCCTTCTCAAGGCTTTTTCCCCTCAAAAATTTTTCTGCTGTAGTTTTTACTTTTGGCCCTAGTGTAGTACCTAACTATAAAAAAGGTCTTTACCGATTTTCTTCTATAGCCTGCCCACGCCTCTGGTGATATTATACTATGATAATATTATTTACACTAAATGCGTCAACAAAATCATCGTCAAAATTTGTCGACTTTGCACATAATTACTTAGCACATACATTTTAGCAAAGCATAATATTTTAGGCCTTACACAGAATGGAAATAAGGGTAAGTATACGCCACCTGCACGTGTTGTCACTGTTTCTTTTATGCGGTAGAGTCCATAAAAAAATAGTTTCTAAATTTACACCAATATTTTAAGCTAGGTTTTACCCATGATTTCCCGCAATTTCTCCTTTTAATGTCACTGCTATAGCCTAATTTTTATCCCTGGAATAGGTTCCCATGGGAAGCTGGAATGAGAACAGGATACGATGCAGGCAGCGCCACGAGCAACAGCTAGCTCGAAATATATCCAAAGTTTATTACTTGTGGCACGACGGTGCGGCCATGTCGAAGTTGAACCGAGTAAAACCACACGAGTAAAATCAGACCTATTGGGAGAGACAGGAGACAAGACACAGCGGAATTCTCACCAGCTTCTGAACAGGTTTTGGCTACCATTGAGAACGATCCCGCATTTGTTGGGGGAAGCTAGAAACCCTCTTCCCCTCTACGGAAAAAATCTAGAACAAATAAATATTCTTACGTAAATTCTAAAGTAACTTTAAAATAAAAAAAAATATCAAAGAAAAAGTTTTATTCTCTGAGAAATCTGGACGATAATATTAAAATGGGTAAATTATTACTTTCATGAAAGTACTCATATAAAAGGAAGGTTCTGTGAAGTTTTAACTAAGGCTCGCTTATCTAATTAGGGCAGAATGTATTTCTAAACTTCTTATTTTATGTAAATTCTCTGTTTTTGAGTATAATAAGATTTTCGAGTTAATGTCACATACAAAAGATAAATAAATAATAATAAATATTGTAGGACAAAGTACACAACTCCATCTAGACTCATACTAAGCAGAGCTTGTCATATGGGTTCTAGAATGCGGATAAACATACTTAAATACTTTGTTTTTTTGTAAATAAATACATATTATACATAGAAACACCCATACCATTGCGTTGCAAATATACATATTTGCACTAAGCGGGAATCGAACCCACGACCTCTGGCTTAGCAGTCGAACGCAGAGGTTGTCACTTTATCACTTGGTAGTTAAACACCTTATGTCATCCTTATGTTAAGCAATTAATGGGAAATGTGATGAGTAAATATTGTACGTTACGCTGTCAAGATTATTTTGTTCTCTTGGAAGTTACTTATGGTTGGTAAAAGTGTTCAGGTGATTTTTGTTTAAATGTAATGGTCTTTTGAAGCTGAGTGTGTTCTACTAACTAATGTGATACATGTGGAAGTTTTATAGTTTTTTAGATGTTTATTACTCAATCACGCTCAAACGGCTAAACGGATCTGGATTGATTATATTCTGGAATAACACATAGGCTACTTCATATCCATGGATTAGGTTTTTTTTGTGAATGACAGGCTCACGTTTGACCTCTATCTCACCTGGTCGTGAGTGACGATGTGGTCTACGAGGAATCTCGTTTGCCTAGAAGGAACCTATTCACTCGAGACTTGAAGATTCCGAGGTTATAGCTTCCCGGAAACACATACTCAGGCAGGCAATTCCACTCCTTAGCTGTACGCATAATAAATGTGTCGCCGAAACGTTTCGTGCGTATGAGTGGAATATCCAGTATGTAGCGGTGGCGCGTCATTGTGCGTCTGGTCGTTCGTTGGTGGAAAGGGCTTGGAGGTATCAAGTTGTGCAATTCCAGCGCACACTCTCTGAAATGCATCCGATAAAAGACCGATAGGCCTGCAACTTTGCGTCAATGTTCAAGGTGCTGAAGCCTTTTCTCGACGAGTGCATCGTTGTTAATGAGCCTCTTGGCCCGGCTCTCTATTGTCTCCAGTGCTTCTAGGTGGTATTTAGCTGAGCAATCACAGATACATAAAGATACGAGCAATACTCCATACAGGATTGAATCTTAGGTTACCATAGGTTGCGAGATTATAATATTATAAAGAGCTAACGTTTGTGAGTTTGTAGAGGGTAATCTTGGGATCTACTAAACTGGTTTTAAAAATTCTTTTACCAATGGAAAGTCATATTATTTGGGAGTGTATTAATGTGATAGGCTATATATCATCACGATGCTATCCAAGCGAGCGGAGTCATAGATGTCGACAAATCCGGCAGATTCCTATACAATATGAAAATTAATAAATTAAGGCCATATATGGAATATATGGAATAAAGGGGCTCAAAATACGCCACGGGCGAAGCCAAGGAGGGTTAGCTAGTATTAAATATATCCAATGTTTGCTCTACTATTAAAATAAATGTATCAAACTTAGTTAAAACACTCACTAATGCGTAAAAGTGGCCGTCCATGCGAGTTGCACCAGTTTTGCTTCTACTACCTACTGACCGCGAAAGTTTCGAATTTATGAACTAAAGTTCAAATACACTAGCTTTGCATACAGTTCCGACAATAAGAGTTTGCATGGTATAGTTAGTTCATTTTTAACTAAATATAATCAACTATTACATACATACTTATTTAAGGTCCCGGGTTCGAAGCCTGGCCATTACACTACCGAGGTGAACCCACGCCTTTTTTTTTAGTGTGTGGAAAACCCCCAGTCTTCACCCCCTCGGAACCAACGATGGGGTGGGCGTGTCGGAACCCACTCCTCCTAACACAAGCAATTAAGTTTAGCTGTAGGGGTTAGGGGGAATATTAGTAATTTCGGTTACTAATATTCTTTAAAAGAAAACACCGACCTGGCTAATATTGCTTAACCTTCCAATGTGCTAACCTACTCGATTACTTGGTCATGAGCCCCTCTAAGTTATTTAAAACAATCTGCCATCTAATTTTTTACGGTTTTAGTAGCTAGATCTGAATTTGTGCGAATTCTTAAGTTGCCACTCCGAGACCGACCGCAGATCGCAACCGCAGGCGGCATCACTGCCTGCGGTTGCGGTCGACTGCAATGACGCCTGTGGTAGCGACACTTTGCATTCCGAGCACAGCCGCATTGCCACTACATTCGCCTCTCTTGTGGCAAAAAACTCAGTAGATCTCGTACCTCGTCTCGTGCGCGAGCGGGATGTTGGACGTGTAAACTATTATTAGCATTCTAATAATAGTTTAATAAAATTATATCAAATTTTATTTCCAAAATATATCTTTAACTAGATTATTCCGATAGCTGAAATGGAATATGTCGTAAATTACTGGATATCCAGCAAAAATATTAATTAACTTTTCTTCATCTTCCGAGAAGCTCATTTTTGATCTCGTGAATGCAACGTGATGTGGCGTGTTGATGGTTTGTGGTCAGTGTCAGTGACACTATTTGTGCTGCGGTCTACGGTCGCGGTGCGTCGCGATTACAAACGGCAGTGTCGCCGCTCTTGGAATGGGTTCAGTACAATTACGTAGAAACCAGTAGTGTCTCAGCGGTCGACCGCAGGAGCTGAAGGCAATGCCGCCTGCGGACAGATGAAATATACCATATTATCTGAAAGTATCAAGACACCTTTGATCAGATCAGATCAGTCTAGAAACATAAACACATTAATTAACAAAACTAGAACACCGTTAAATTCATGTTATTTATGGTACATGAAGGAACATCTACAATCTACATACGAACATCTTCACATACCTATGGCAATGTATTTCATGAAATCGCTTATGAATATACTTAGATAATGTATTCCGGTGTAACAAGGATGAGTATAATTCTGGCTATTTGTATTCTAATACAATGTTGTAATAGACTTGCGGAAAATTGGTTAATCCAATCAAGGGTTTGTGTTTGTAAATCTGAATAGTGGCGAAGCAGTATAATTGCTGAATTATTATAGTTGGACAATGACTTCTATATCTATCTACTGAATTTGTCAAAGGATTTTGACACATTCAAAAAACCGGCCAAGTGCGAGTCGGACTCGCCAATGAAGGGTTCCGTAGCAGCAAGTATTTTTTTTATCTATCGAAAGGTAAATTGCGGTTTACGATTTATGACGTATTAAAAAAAACTGCATACCAGATCTCGTTCAAACCAATTTTTGGTGAAAGTTTACATGGTAATATACATCATATATTTTTTTTGTTTTATCATTCTCTAATTTTAGAAGTTACAGGGGGGGGGGGGGACACAGACATTTTACCACTTTGGAAGTGTCTCTCGCGCAAATTATTCAGTTTAGAAAAAATGATACTAGAAACCTCAATATCATTTTTGAAGACCTATCCATAAATACGTATGGGTTTGATGAAAATAACATTTTTGAGTTTCAGTTCAAAGTATGGGGAACCCCCAAAATTTATTGTCTTTTTTCTATTTTTGTCTGAAAATCTTAATGTGGTTCACAGAATACATCTACTTACCAAGTTAAAAGTGGCTGTAACATACGGACGGACAGACAGACAGACATGACGAATCTATAAGGGTTCCATTTTTTGCCATTTGGCAAAGGAACCCTAAAAATTATGTATACAGATAGGTGTCAAAATTCATTACCTCATTTATCTAGTTTATGCGTCCAGTTACACATTCGAAATTCAAAATTCATTTCCACCTCACTCAGGAACCGTGACACAATTTTTGTTAAACAAAGCTTGTCTAATGGTATTAGACAAGCGGTAACCGCTTCCCATCAGGTGGGCCGTGAGCTTGTCTGCCACCTGAGTGGTATAAAAAAAAATTAGAAGTCATTGTAGTTAGAGTACTATAACACAAATTTAAAAAACCCACCTTTAAAAGAGCAAATAGGTGCTAGTTTTTTGCCATTAGTGCCTACAGTCGAAGACCTTAACAAATATTTAAGAATCTAGGAGCTCCGCCATTGCCATAATAGAAGCAGACCCAGGGTGGCGGCGCGTTATGTTTCCACACGTGCCTCTCTAAATGGGTAGGGGCATTTAAGCCTCAACAATATGTCGACTTCGCCAACGTCGTCGGTGGTCAATGACGGTCGGGGTCTCAGGGATCAGGGACAATACACCTTATAGTTTTAGTCGCTTCGAGTCCGACAAACCCATCTCATGGTCGTTAGCTCCGGGGAAGTAAAACCCCAAAAAAAGCATGTAGGTAGTAATGGCAGAAAACAGAAACTAAACTAAGGGATACCGCACAATATTGGCAATAAAATTACACATTGTCAATAATATTGTGTGTGTGCGGTTCCCTTATTGTTGAGTGATAGCACACATAATATTTTCAATAGTATGTAATTTGAAATAAAACTATTTTTAACGGATTGTATCGCGATTTATTTCATGTTATTTCATTATTTACATTACATTAAACATAACATAAACAAAAAAATAGTTCAAAATAGTTTTATTTCAATGTGTGACATTCGCCTAAACTTCCGATACTATCAAGTAGGTATGTATTTTATTTTCAATATTATTGAGTGTGTATGGTTACCCTTACTCTAACGGCGGGTTTTAAAATTTTTGTACCCTTTTTTTTTCGAGCGGAAATCCCTTCGTATAGGCCGGCCGGCGGAGGTGGTTATGTCGGACTTGAACCGACTAAAACCGCACGCCATCTCGGGTCTTCAGACGCTGGGGTGTAAGGTTGCCCATAGAGCAATATATTTTACTCGAACTAGGTACAGATTTTTTATTTCTATTTACGTGCGGAAATCCCTTCGGATACCTACCCCCCCGCTGGCCAGCGGGGGTGGTTATGTCGTTTCCCGACTAAAACCGCACGGTGTCCTCCCCAAGTGTCCGTTGCCGGGCACCCCGGGTAAGCCCTCGAAAGGATAGTATTATAGTTATTCATATATTGTATGACTCCGTCAATGGTTCGGTTTAGATAGTCTGTGTGATGAATACAGATAAAAAATGTATGTATACACACGTACATACTTTCTCTTAAACGCATGCCTGCTCATGTTTATTCAGAACAGACACGTGCGTAAAAAGCCTACAATACAGAGCCTTCAGGATCAAGGTATTAAAAATGCATAATACATTTGTTTCCTTCGTTTCTGCCTCACTAAGTGCTAGCCGTACTTTCTTAAATATATCCTTTATGAGACACTAATTTGACTTTTGCTATACAGCCTGTTCTATTCCAGCCAGCCATCCCACCTAGAGGTGAAAAGCTGATATATTTTTCGGCTATTCCGTCCCAGGGTAGATAAGATACACATTACACTATTAAAATAAAACTATTTTTAACGGATTCTATCGCGATTTATTTGAAGTTATTTTATATTTTACATTGATCCCGACGATTCGGTTGCTTTGTGTCACACGGGGAGATTCCCCGTGACCATGGCTGCTGTAAAGAAACCGAAACGTAAATATCAAACGAAAATAACATCAAATACTTCCGATAATATCACACATTTCAACTAATAAAATATGAAACTATTCGTTCATTGATTGCTATCTAGGCGGGGCACATCAGAAATGAGGAAATCATCCAGTATTTAGTAGTGGATCTCTTTCTAAGGTTACTAAATATACGCCGAAGCACCTATGACCTAACTTTTATGAGACCTCATCGGCATTTCTGTCAAATATCACTAACGCTGATGAACTCATAAAAAAGGGTAGCTTATGTCTGTGTTCAGATTCAAAGGCACCAGAGTTTTAATCGCAAAAGGGTTACAGACAGACTTACATACTTTGCAGTATAATACCGCTTATCTTTGCGTTAGTCCTGGTCGTATCTGAGGCTCTCACCTCGGATTCAGAGTTCCGCTTTGGCATTCACGGTCGTGGGCATCCACGGTAGTGAGACCATTAACACACATAACATCTTCTACGACGTCGAGCGAGCGCTTTACGCATGATATCTCCTACGACGTCAAGCCAGCAGAAAGAATAGAAGAAAGAAAGAAAAATTTATTACTGCAAATTCCGCGAGACACAGTGACAGGTAAAACAGAAGAATTTTTTTGATGAAAACAAAAATTATGAGTTTCAGTTCTAAGTATGGGGAATACCCAAAAATTAATATTGTTTTTTTTTATTTTTGTGGCAAAATCTTAATGCGGTTCACAGAATACATCTACTTACCAAGTTTCAACAGCATAGTTCTTATAGTTTCGGAAAAAAGTGGCTGTGACATACGGACGGACAGACAGACAGACACGACGAATTGAACCCTTATAGGTTCAGTTTTTTTGCCATTTGGCTACGGAACCCTAAAAAGTAAATTAATTTACAATTTTATAATAGTATAGATACCGAGATATTCATATCTATAATAAGATGAAAATTGGTGAAGATTTTGAAATACAAATTTTTTAACGGATTCCATCGCGATTTATTTGGTTTTATTTCATCATTTACACTTATCTCGACATTTTTTCGTTGTTTTATTCGCGTAAACCTCCGACAATATCTAGTTTGTAAAGATATGCGAATGTTTGTATGTTTATTACGACTGAACAGATACAGGGGATCCGCGGGCTACAGCTAGTTCAGTATCAGTATACGCGGCATGGAATAAAATGAATTGCTCCTTTATAAAACTAATACTCAATACCGACCAATAATACGCTTTGCATGTAATAAGGCTACAAGGATTGATTTATTAATTTTAGGATATTGTCACCCCATAAAACTTCCATAACTCACAGGTAATATATGTTTCTAACCTCCATGTTTACCTTATATCACAATAAACAAAGTACAGACAACGACAAAATTGAAGGGACTCCTGGCTTAGTGATAACAGAGTAGATTAACTTATGGCTAGGTCAGTCCTAGAATGGGTGACCGTTCTTCGTATATTACGACCCCTCCGTGCCTCGGAGAGCACGTTAAGCTGTCGGTCCCGGTTGCCATATAAACAGCGTCGCTCCAAGACGTATGTATGGGAGAATTTCGAATATTCGGGATGTGTCCAGGTAGCTCAGTTGGTTAGAGTATACGTAAAAAAAAAAAAAAATACCCCCTAGGTCTGGACTGTTGGTTACGACCGAGAATAGGCCCATTTTATACGACTAAGTATTGTAATAGAGTCGCATAGTAGTCACATCAATGACATATTTAGTCGTGTAATGGTCGCATAGATGTAGTGAAATTAATTTTTTGCTGCATTATGGTGTACAGCACCACTGTTTTACGACACTTTGTCGAATGACAGTGCAAACGCCGACATTTTTATAGAATTTTTGTTGTACTCAACAGTGAAGAGTGACAGATAATTAAAGTTGTCAAAGCTATAGTTATAAAGTTAGCCATATTAATTTATTGTCATATGTTTTATCTTCGAAACGCGTGTTGAAGCACATTAATCTATTGGGAAATTAATGTTATCGAGTAATATGCGCTAGTTTTCTTAGTTTAATGGACGCGCCTTACAAATACTTAAAATTAAACAAATTTCTGAGAATATTTTATGAGGCACGTGCGAAAAGTTACTTTTATACGATTTTAAGACGCGATACAACCGCAATACGACTACAAAACGACTTTTCATTCTGTGTAGTTATATTTGTGCAGCCATATTAACGAAATTGGGGTTCAACGAGTAAATTTTAAATTTAATCTAATCTAATAAAATCTTAATCACTGTTGTTCAATCTTTTGTTAATACCGGGTGTAAGGGAAACGCTCCCGAAGCCGAAGGCCCGTGGTAGTACTCCGGGTATACTACATATTGGCATAAGTTTTTTTCGATTTAGCAAACAAAAATTTTTTTTTTTCAATTTTTTTTCAATTTTTTTTTACAGTTTTTTTTTAGTACTATTTATTCTCCATCGTATTAGGAAAGCTCAGTGAAACGATAATTTCATAAAAAACATCACTACAGAAGAAAAACAAATGGCGCCAAGCGCGTGCTTTTTATGTAGCGATGTTTTTTCATGAAATTGTCGTTTCATTGGGCTTTCCTAAGACGATGGAGAATAAATAATGCTAAAAAAATGACATAAAAAAATTTTTTTTTCGCCAAATCGAAAAAAATTTATGCCAATATGTAGTATACCCGGAGTACTACCACGGGCCTTCGGCTTCGGGAGCGTTCCCCTTACACCCGGTATAATAATTATGTAG
The DNA here is from genome assembly GCA_946251805.1 of Cybosia mesomella. Classification (NCBI taxonomy): domain Eukaryota; kingdom Metazoa; phylum Arthropoda; class Insecta; order Lepidoptera; family Erebidae; genus Cybosia; species Cybosia mesomella. The sequence goes on from OX276413.1 coordinate 4,882,948, forward strand.
GTAGTTTGACCCCTTTCGCTTATCCCCCCGCACCTCAGTCAGTCACTTAATTATTGCTCAATAAGCCTAAGCAGTTTGCTTCGGGTCTTCGCTGCGAGTGGGTGTGCATCACGTCGCGCGCGCCGCTTACCTATTAGTAAGTACCTATTTTTTACGTTAAATAGCGAATAAAATATCGTTGTTGTTCAAAGATAAATTAATGGTAATAATTACCTGTTTCTTTTCCAGACGTTCAAGAAAATGCCTTTTAAAATCATTGAAACAATAGAGCGCGGAAGAAGATTAATAGAAACTGTTCCATCATCATGGGAGAGTGATGGGATGTTATATTGGCCCAAAAAAAATTTACTTTCGTTGAAAAGAAATGATGAAGAAAAACCGAAGCAGGATTGGAAACAGTTGTCCTGCTTACTATTACGTGATAATATAGTAAGTTATGAAGCGGCAGAGCAGGAAATTGCTTTGATGTCTGACGCTACAGACTCGGAGAAAGAAAATAAGAACCCTCGTAAATCTAAATCAGTCGAAATAGATTTTAATCAACTAATGGAAATTATACAAGTAAGTTGATTAGTTTTTAAAAATAATTTATATTTACTTGTATAGTTCACAGCCTCTGTGGCGTGTTGGTAGAGCAAGCAACTGCAGACCAATTTGTTTAATTCCGTGCCTCGGAGAGCATGTTAAGCCGTTGATCCGGTTGTAATGCGAACATCTATGGCAGTAGTTACGTAATTTAACAATTAAATTGTATTTATAGCCGAATAATGCCACTAATCAAACATCGCCAGCTGATGACGCAGCCTCAGTGTGTACACTAGATGCAAACACTGTCATACTACAAGACCTCTCGCAGGTTGGTTCATTTTGTTTGGTATCTATCTATAAATAATTATGTAGGTACCTACGTACCTTCCTATTTTATATCTGTAGAAATAAATTTTAAACATGAGTATAGGCCTAGTTGATTGATTGATATTATTACTAGTTGTTCCCAGCAAATTCGTCCGCATTCAATGTGTAGGTACCTATTTGTTGTGAAGCCCCTTTTGTTAGCCTGGTACACATTTTATGTCTCTTGTAGACTTTTTATTTACTACTTTATGAAAAATTATTAGGCTCATAGATATAATGGTCTCGTAACCGAAGTTTCTGTGAGTTTAGTACCTACTTCATGCAAATATTTATAATAATATGCGTGAGTGTCTATTTGCATTGGTCTGGGTATTTCCGTGCCTCGGAGAGCACGTTAAGCCGTCGATCCCGGTTGTCATACGAACCTCTATGGCAGTCGTTACGTAATTTAATAATGAAATTGTATTTTTAGCCGATCAATGCCACTAATCAAACATCGTCAGCTGACGACGCAGCCTCAGTGTGTGCACTAGATGCAAATACTGTCATACTACAAGACCTCTCGCAGGTTTGTTCATATTGTTTGGTATCTATGTATAATTATGTAGGTACCTACGTACCTTCCTATTTATTATCTGTAGAAATAAATTTTATACATGAGTATATTATTATATAACTTGTTCTTCCCAGCGATTTCGTCCGCTTTCAATGTGTAGATGCCTATTTGTTGTGAAGCTCCGTTTGTTAGCCTGGTACACATTTTGTGTCTCTCGTAGACTTTTTCTTTTCTACTTTATGCAAAAAGTAGGTATTAGGCTCACAGAAATAATGGTCCCGTAACCGAAGTTTCTGTGAGCTTAGTATCTACTTCATGCAAATATTTAAATGCGAGAATGTCTATTTGCATTGGTCTGGTCGTGCCTCGGAGAGCACGTTAAGCCGTCGGTCCCGGTTGTCATACGAACATCTATGGCACTAGTACGTAAATTAATAATTAAATTGTATTTTTAGCCGATCTATGCCACTAATCAAACATCGCCAGCTGATGACGCAGCCTCAGTGTGTGCACTAGATACGAACACCGTCATACTACAAGACCTCTCGCAGGTTGGTTCATTTTGTTTGGTATCTATCTATAATAAATAGGTAATATACCTTCCTGGAATAACAGTAAGTTACATTATTATAGATAGATACCAAATAATAGTACATTGTACACCGAGGGGAGAAAACGATCTATTTCTGTTCGAGAGTATGTTTAAGCCCGACGCGCAGCGGAGGGCTTAAAGGAAACTCGAGAACAGAAATAGAACTTTCTCCCGAGTGATACATAGTGCTTTATACTGCACCTACGAGGAAAATAAAATACAATATTTCTTTAATTAAAGTTTGAGATTTGAGGTTTGTATGTTTCCCGCCTCTTTTTCTAATTATGTCATATAACATTTTTTTTTCTTCGCCCGTATCGGGCAGGCTAAGGACTGGGACCATACCGCCTCGTCTTCAGTGCTTTATAATCTTCGTTTACAGTCAAAGTCAAGTAAAGTCCATCATAGTCAAGTCAAAGTCACAGTCCTAGTCATAGTCATACCCCAGTAAAGCAGTGGGATTTACAAGGGGCTTCTAAGGAGATTCTTTCACCAACACAAGGAGATACAATTCACAGTAATATATCACTTTCCTCATATTGTGCACGTTGTCCAAGACGTTATGTCTTAAAATCCACCATTATTAACACATAAAACTCGGCTTTACACTATTTTCAGAAAATATAATATCACTGACATGATACTCCTACGAGTTGGCGGGAATTTTTTTTATTTCATATAAAACCTTTTTGAGGTTTGACGTTTGTATTTTTTTTATGTTCGCTGCTAAAAAACAAAAGAAAGCTAGCCGGGCAGTAATGGATTTTCATACAACATTCCTGCCCTGCTTCGGAGGGCAGTAATAAAATTCCATATAACTTTTCCCGCCGCACATTTTTAAGGGAGAAATTACGAACTTTGTAACCCGTTTATGAACGAGTAATAAGACACTTTCCGAGTGGGTGTAGTATAAATATTATATACCTAATTATTGTAATGTAGTCGTGTCTGTACATTAGAGATAGTTAAAAAAAGTACTTGGGTTATGTTATACCTATTAACGATACTGATCACGATTTTTTTTTCGGAATTATTGTCCGTTTGTCTGTCTGTTTTAACTTTTTCTGTTTGTATTTTTGTCTGTCTGTCTGTTTGTCTGTTTTTCTGTTTGTCTGTTTGACTCAAAGCCGCGGGCGGAAGGCTAGTTTGTAATATTAGTAGGATGTTTCTTAATCTCACATGAAATTTCGTTTCAGGAACATAGAAATATTTTGGAAATTGCTGATCCCCAAACAAAGGAATCTACAAATGTTATTCAAAAAATGGAACTTCTAATGGATATGGTGTCAACGGTTTCAGAAAATCAAAAAGTTCTTTTTGAGAACCAAAATAATACACTCAAGGCACTTGCTTTATTAAATACAAAATTGGAAGCATTTATCACGAGGACACAGGGACTAGTTCAGCATGAAGACCATGAGTCATTGAGTTTTAAAATGCTTCACAACATAGAAGACCTTACAGCTTTTGAAGAGCAATTAAAAGATCCCTTGATGGAAACAAAATATATTAAGGAATTATCTATCTTTTGCTGTGAGAATAAGACAGGGCTTAATAATGCGTACACATTAGTGGATGTTATGTTTGATCGTAAATTAATGACGCATTGTTCGTGGGGGGGAGGCACTAAGGGAGAACCTAAACATTGTTTCAAGGCATTTACAAAAACAATAGACTTATTCCTTAAAGTAGTGCGCCACTATAATAAAACTTTTACTAAACCAATTTGCGAGGAGTTTTTCAAGAATGTCTTGCGACATTCTACCAAGAGAAGCATAGCTAAATGTGTACGCGATTCCTCAACCAAGAAGAAAACTAAAAAAAGTGAAGCTATAAATACACTGCAAGAAATGGCAGAAGAGAGATCATCTAATGATAGTAATCTTACTTAATAATGCTATCGCATTGCAATGATTCATAGTCAAAAAAATGTGTTAAGTTATGTTCTATTATTTAATGTGACTCTCAACTCATTTTTTTTTGGTTGTCAAATAGTTACTACGAACTTCAGTAAATACCTATTTACTGAAGTTCGTAGTAACTATTTGACATCCAAACGTAAATCTAGTGTAACCACAAGATAAAACTGAGGATTTTAAAATTTACTGAGGATTTGTTATTTATGTACTTACTTTTTAGTACATCTAGCTCAGACTAAAAGAATAACATAGACGGAGCGCATAGAACTAGCATGTGAAGCCGCATAAAGTAGATAACACTCTTTCGCTCATACTCGTTTGCATGCACAACAGAAAGAGTGCGAGCGAAAGGGCAATAGTTTGATATTACTTTATGCGGCTTCATATACTAGTTCTGTGCGCTCCATCTATGTTATTCTTTTAGTCTGAGATACGTAGTCTTAAACAATGGACCAAAGTGAAATTAAACTTTTAACAGATATGATTAAACGGGGTGAATATAGATAGATCAAAGGGTGAATAGATACAAAAGGGTTAGATACATTTTTCAGTTATATTCTCTCAAGTGAAACTATGTACAGTCTACAAAGATGTTACGGTCTCACTTTTTCATATAGGTAACTTGTATGAAAAAGTGAGACCGTAACATCTTTGTAGACTGTACTAGTTCAATGTCTGTCTGTCAGATATCTATCCGGATAGATTCTTAAAATTTTGTTAAAAATTATTTTAAAAAATCGTACGACCTTTTTATCTCTATTCACCACTTGATCCCTATTCATCTCATTTTACCGATATCTAGTTTAGCTAGAAACCAGATATCGGTACAATGAGTACAATTGTTACAATGAGAAACTATTTGATTAAGTGAATATTGTCAAGATAAGTACCTATCTTAATTTCAAAAGCAATAGCCTTACACAGCAAACGTGCTGTGGAAGGCTATTTTTTATTATTATTATTAATATCAAAAATTATATCTAGTTGCAAGCTATGATCCAAAGAGAAACTATTTGATTAAGTGAAGAATAAATGTTTTCTGTTAACTGTTTTTACCTAATACTTATGTAAGAATTAAAACTTGTGATTGTTATTTTTATAATAAATAAAACTAACCAATATTACTTCACTATTTTATTTACATTCTTACTTCCATGGAGAATACATAAAGAGGTGCCCGATTCTACATAAATACAAACTCTAGTTACCTACCTATACAAATATGAGTCGTATAAGTTACAGACCTTGAAATATCACTTTGTGTCTGCTTACTTCAGAGTATGAAGAAGTGGTGTAAAATAAATATATGAACCATATTCTACAGTCACTAACTTACATTTTATGTCAGTAATATTAACTGTAGTTCTCAACCTCCTAATACTGGTAAAATGTGTCATAAAAATATTTAAAAATGACGATCTAATGGGTTTTTCAAAAACATCGGTGATATTTTGAATAATATTCCCAAGTAAACTTACACCAGCGTTGTCTTTTATCATAGATATAATCTCGAAAACATCATTGTTGTTCGTCAAACACCACTTATTTTGGTTATCTGTTGCGAGCATAAATGTATCCAGACGAATCTCTGTTATAGATTTTTTATATTTATATGTTTTGATAACATGTGATTTGTCATCGTTATTTATGATATTGTTACCATTATTAATTAATTCTTCGATTTCTATTGTATTTCTTTCCATTAGTCTGTTAGCAATTTGCTCAAGAGGTTTGTTACCTTTTCTAATTGTTCGTTTAATTGAACTTAATTTATTTTCGAATGGATACGCATTGAAAGTTTGCAATTTACCAAATCTCTTAACTTCATCAACAAGATGAATTAAGTTATGAACGTTACTTGTTATATATTCTCTACCATAGTAATATTTGTAATGATCAACAAAATGTAACATCATCATTTGTGCAACTGGCAAAAACTGAAAATGATGTTGACTCGAACAAATTGTTACAGCACAAAAGAAATTCAAGAAGTGTTGGTATGGACCATTAGGCAAAACATTCTTTAGTATTGTGAAGCTAATATAAAGAAGAAATGTGCGATATTCAGTGGCTTTCCAGTTTGATAGATCAGTAAGACCTCTTAAATTCCTATGAATTTCCTTTGGCATACGACAGCTTAGTATAAATTGCGTCACTTTTGCTATATCTCCAGCGGACCATTTAGTAAGAAGTTTTCCTAAATTTCCATCTCTCCATCCAAACAGTAATCGCTTCATAATACCTAAATCAATCAAATGAAGGGAATCTCCGACCGGGAAATCTTCAACCATGTCTATTGGCAATTGGAGAAAAGGAGAATCACGTTTGTGGTGGTCACCGTATTTTTTGGCACGAAAGTCTGTGTCATTTCTTCTAACGCTATTCGTTTCTTGAAATGTGACAGTGTGGGATACATGAGAGTATTCGCCAACCACATTACATTTGAGACATCCATGTTTTGCGTTAAAATTACATACTCCTGAAAAATATTTTTGAGGAATAATTAAAATGAATAAACTTTTTATGAATACTACAAATATTTAATTATGATCACAAAAGTGGATTTTAAAAACAGTACCTTTAATTAATGCTCTTGCAGGAGAATCGCATATAACAGCTCTCAGTTTAACTGTGATTTCTGTTGCAACATTTTGTTGTGTGGTAAAGTTTAAATTATTACGGTAAAGCTCTAGTAATTCATCAATAAATGGTTGTAAGAATGAGTTTAAATCTACGGGTTTATTTGTGCCCTCAAATACACCCACAACCAATGGTGGTATATCGGGGTATTCATGAATGTTGCATAATATCGGCCACACTTGGTGTTTAGAACTTTTGAATAATGGCAAGCCGTCAATATTTACATTAAGAGATAAGCTCTTTGGTATATTGTCGAAATTTTTTAAAACCATTTTCAGCGAAGTAATAAGGCCATTATGCCAATAACTACCGGAATCAACTGGAGTTATAGATATATTTGCTTTTTGACAATTTAAAAGTGTGCGTGGATCCTTTGGAACCGAACAGGGAAATCTTTCATTCAGAATGTTGTTTAGAGCTCTTAATGCTTCTTGTGTAATATTGAAACCAATTGCCCATTTTTTTAAATTGTCACGAAGTTTATCATTTTTGCTGGCTTCGCTTTCGCTTTCATAGTCTGTTTCACTATCACTGAGACATATTTTTTCAAATATTTCATCTACTTCATCTTGTTTTGTCTCTACTATTTCAGAACAACTAGGTTCGCTTTCTGAGCTTTTATTTTGCAACGAACTCTCTCTTGAGTTCAAAATTAAATTTTGTACGGAACCACCTTCAGTTTCTTTAAAAGTAACTTTTTGTGTAGAAATATTCGAGGTTATACTATTTAACACACGGAGCGCGGTATAGTTTTTTTTAACTTTCCTTTTAAAAGCACCGCTTTTTTTAACATTTGCCCACGTTTTTCTATCCATTTATAGCAATTATTTTTACAAACCTAGAAAATAATTACTGAATTGTAATGTTAATGTACGCTACAGCTATACGACATTCAGTCACTAAATGGTAGTATAACAGTGTTCAAATGGACTAAACGTCGTGTAAGGGTAAAATTAATCACTCTATCACGATTATCGCGTATAAGTAGTTCTTGCGACTATAATACGATTCAGTTTGGTGAAAAAGTTGTATAGATGTCAGTAAGACGACATCATCGGTTTTACCACTGAAAGTTGTATAATGGTCATATAAAACAGTCGCATAGACGTTTATACGACGGCTTTATACGACTACAAGTTGTATAGGGATAAAGAGGCACTAAGTCGTATTATAACTTAAAATGACTTCAATGCGATGTTTACAGAACATTAAGTCGTGTACTTTTTACCTATACGACTAAAATGTTTGTTGGGTTGCCATTTAACTCCTTCCAATCTTTAGGCAATTTATTAATAATTATAGGAGCCATACAAAAATACTATACATAGATAATTAATAAATCATTAAAATTGTATTATTTTCGAGGTGAAAGAGGAATTAAATGTAGGGCGAAAACGGAATTTCGTATTGGAGATGAAACTTGTAGGGCGAAAGCGGAAAAAGCCGATTGTTTTTTTTATTTTAATTGCGTCAGCCAGCAATGCTTTCATGAATAGGCATACTTCTCGATAAGACAAGGTATCAATATGACTAGTTCGCTTTAGGACTAAATCTCAATATGACTACATCGCATTTGGACTAGATAGCTATACGACCATATATCCATATGTCTTGTTATCAGATTGACTTAATATCAAAATGACGTACAATGGCTTCGAAAAGTGGCTCTTCAACCTTACACTTCACCATACTTCATTGATAAGGAACTCATTCTTAAGCGCGCTGGCCACTTACCAATGAGTTCCTGAAACCCTTATAAAAATAAATTTAGTTATAAGTAATTTGTCTTTCAATGATCTGTCAAGACTAATTTGCATATTTTATATCTGCATTTCATTTTCTTTTTTGTTTACTACACATACGAAAATGCAAAGAAATGAATTTAAATTTATTCAAAATAAAAAAAAGAAAGAAGCTCTTCTTTACATTGGCTATAGATATAATTTTGTATCAATTTAAGCGGTACGTCTATTTGGCGTTGCTGCAAAAGACAAGATCACTCTTGTCTTTTGCAGCAACGCAGTGTTTCTGTTGTCTCACAAGTGCTTCTCTTACATTAAACAAAGAAAAGACGGGTATAATAAGGGAGAGCCTACATAAATGTGACCAAGACTTTAACAAAACATACTGCAAACGCATTGTCTGTCATTAAATTTTGGTGATAATTGTACTTCTGAAAACAAACGACAATATTGTCTATACGCTATCTGGGCCAATGGCTATTTGGTTCAAATGAGATCTGGTCCATACACGATGTAGTCATATCGAGATTTAGTCCTATAGCGAACTAGTCATATTTACCATCTAGTCTTATCGAGAAGTAGTCCTAAAGCGTCTAACCCATTTTGACTATATTTAAAATATTGTACGAATTGTTGTCATCCTAATAAAATGTACAGTAAAAAACATATTTTATTAATTTTCAATATAAAATAAGTTTCCTTTTTGTTAAAAAATCAAGATTAAAATCTCACTTTTTTGAGATTTGATCACGTGCTTATAAACGCTCTGTGACGTCACACATAAGTGAACAGAGTTTTTCAATACAGGCTGTCTGCATTTCCTAGTGATAATCGACTGGTTCAATTTTAATTACTAATAATATTCCACTTTTATCTTATATATCTCAAAATAAACCATTATTTTTGCAACTAATTTCAATAATTATATAAACGTGCTTTAAGTCGCTTACTGTTTACTTTGGTGTGACGTCACATGTCAAGGGATCCGTTATGGCGCGTACTTTTTTAAAATCAAACTTTAATATCGATTTTTATCGTAAATAAAACAGTTCTCAAAAAAATATTGATGTCATCTGCATTTTTAAGTTGTAATACATAATACAGAACTATTTTTTAGCAGTAGTCAAATACCCTTTTATAGTTAGCTTCTAGGAAACCACTTAACTCGCGGCTATTATGTTTGTTGTAGCCAGTCACATACATTTGGTAACAATTGTTTTTTAAGGTGTGATAACCATTATCTCATGCTTGCAAATCACTAAAATAGGGAACTATTTTCCTTCAATTTATTTGATTATAACTAAATAGTATAAAACAAAGTCGCTTTCTCTGTCCCTATATCCCTATGTATGCTTAAATCTTTAAAACTACGCAACGGATTTCGATGCGGTTTTTTTTAATAGATAGAGTGATTGAAGAGGAAGGTTTATATGTCTAATAACATCCATTGCACCGGTGCGAAGCCGGGGCGGGTCACTAGTTAATAATAAATAAATAAATCGAAATATTAGCCATGTCTCTTAGATTTTATATATCAAAAAAGACACATGCAGGCATTTTCGAGGATAAAAGTAGATATATTAAAACAATATCAGGATTAGAATTATAAACGGGATATTTACCATGTTTAGTATCTTTTTAAATATTTTTAAATATTTTAAAAAGTACAAGAACTTCAACCGGGAGGATGGGTTTCAACTGTCGAGTGTCTGGCATCCAGTGATCCGTATGTTCACAACGCCCAAACAAACTGCAATTCCAAAAACCGCGCGAGCCGATACTGTGAGTGTTGTGTGTCGTGAACGTGATCGAGTGCGTAGTGAGAACGCGGACAGTGGTAGTGGTGACGCGCGTCAGAAACGAGTGAGGAAGAGGGTAGACCGATACGGTTTGCCGAGTAACAACTAGCTTGCAGAACTTTAGTACATCCGTGATCATGGCACTTGTAACAGTGCCGAAATATCGGATTCTCGAAAAAGATACTAAACATGGTAAATATCCCGTTTATAATTCTAATTTTAATGTAAATGACCATGTCAATCTAAAATCATATATAATATCAGGATGTTTCGGCTTCGAATATTCAATTTGATATGTGAGCTTGTTACATCCCTAACACAGGATACGGTATTGGATATATATTTACATACTACGTGGTGCTCTCAATACGCTTGTATTCGTTTGCAATCTGTTACATACCTAAAGTACGCGCGGTGAAATTAATTCATTATAATTTACAACGTTGCTGTTATGAGTTGGAGGGGGGTATTTAGTATAGAGCCTGCACCCCCAGGAGGTAAAATAAAAATTGGGAAATTTTGTATCTTACTAAGAAGTAGCCACTAATAAAATTGTAAAATAATAATTTATATGTTATATTAATATATAAGGTGTCACCAAATTAGGTCTCTGAATTTGGTGAGATGACTTGGTATCGACAAAATATGCTGGTGGTGCTTTTTATTTATTTTTTATTGTTATATTTTTCATTTTTTTATTTTACGCGATATTTTTTTGTTTTAAATACCTACATATTTTGTCGATACCAAGTCATCTCACCAAATTCAGAGACCTAATTTGGTGACACCTTATATATAGAACAGAGTGAACAGGGCTGTGGCAAAGGCTTTCCTCTCATGGTTGTGAGGTCAGCCGTCAATCGCTCCTGGGAATGCCGGAATACCAATCGAAAACAATAAGCTCGCGGCTCCAAAGTGCAAACTTTCTACGCAACCAGGGAACCGTTAATACGACGATGATGCGAGGATTTTAAGAAGGAAGAAAGAAAGAAATTATTTTAATGCCATTCGGATACAAAGTACATAGCACAAATTTAAACAAAAATACAATACAACAGAGAATACTAAAAATAAAAAATACAACATAAAAAAACAGAATACAGTTCAAAAAAAATAAAAAGTGACACAGATAATACAAATAATAATAAAACAAACAAAAATACGCAGTGTAGAAATAAACCGATTGTGTGCCGATGAACGCCATATCCGCGCACAATTTGGCTGCCTCTCAGCTTGATGCTGTCATGCGGATAGTCAAAGTCAAAGTCAAAGTCTTTATTTTTCAAAATAGTGCAACGTAATTACATCTTTTTGACGTCAAAAACTGCTTAATACTAAGTTTACCACCGCTTCCTAGGCGCTAGTGGAGAAGAAACGGCGCAACAAACTCCACTGCGGCATTTTCGAAACGTCAACTTATAATAGTGATTTCTTAAGACTAAATATGGACGAATGTACATTTTTGTCTCGTGTTAAGATAAATAAAGGTATATAAAAAAAAAGTTATAATAAAATTTAACCCAAGTTAATCGTTCAAATAATTGAAAGCCTACTACAATATTATGCTGTAGTTGTAACATTTTAGCATTTTAGGAGGAGCCTGCACCATGCTCAAACCAGACATTTTTGTCTTTAAGATAATCATCTGTCCTATAGTATGCTTTTTTACATAAGGTGGTCTTAACAAAGGTTTTAAATTTATTGTCAGGCATACCAAGGACCGATTCAGGCAATTTGTTATAAAAGCGTATACCTTCCCCCCTAAAAGAATCACTAACTTTGCTAAGCCGATAACATGGAAGGATAAGTCTATTTTTATTACGCTGATTTCTGTCTGTGGATAGCATGAAAGCGCTGGTTTTCAGAAGCACCAACAGGGGTACAATGGCGCCTATAGGTACAATGCATACAGTTAACACAATTATTGTAACTATGTTAAGTACTAATACAATTTGTTTACATATTTATAAATTTTGTAATATAGGTAAATCTGGCAACATTTATTTTTCTGTTTGTTGTCTGTGGTTCGTTTCCGTCATCAACCGACGCAGCGCGATGCCATAATATAAACATAATAATAAAATAAACAAAACATCAGAGTAATATACCACGGGAAAATATATGTATTTAATTTGTATAATGTATATAATTTTACTGCGGTGACTACACTTCATAACTCCGAGGCACAAATATAGCTAAAACGTTTTCTTATCTTACCATTTCGCGTTCTAGTTTCTTTGAGAAACTTGATCAAGATATCCCGGACCTTGGGTACTAAATTAAGACGTACAGCGGCTAATGGGCCTCCAATCCCGCTAATTAAACGAACGTCCCGGAAACCTGGAGATCTCCGACACCGATAGCTTCTTTGAAAATGATATGAATGATTACTCACTTACCGTTTCATGTCGCTGTTGACAGGATGCTTAGGATATTTAAAAAAAAAGCACATAACCACGTAAACACGTACATGGTGCCAATAATATAAAATAGTAAAAACGAAAAAAAAAAGAAAGAAAAAAAACTATTTCATTTCGTTTTGAAACAAAGTGTAACTATATACTATACGTTCTGAACGAAGAGTACCGAACGAATGTAAAGGCACACAATTTATCTTAGCTGGATGGTTTAACCGGTTTACTAATTACTCCTTAAAACAGTAGCAATTCGGGAGTGCTGATAGAAGTAAAAACTTGAACAATTACGTTTGTAAATTTTGAATCATTAGGAAAAATTTATAGATGTCGGTAACGGTAACAGTAGAGCGAACTCAATTGTCTTTTCTTATCTCAAAAATGTCCAAAGGGACTAAAGAAGTCATTACTTTAAAAAACTGTTCTACACCGACTTAATTAGTGATGTATTGAAAAAAATACACCCAAAACCAGCGTTTATCTAAGGATTAACGACAGTTGGACAAATGGCAGGCTGTTATGAGCAGCAAATGATCCACCTACTCCAGAAGGGATGTTCCGTGTGTATTAGAAATTACCTGTTCCCATAACTCATCATCATCATCATTACATCAGCCGTAGGAAGTCCACAGCTGAACATAGGCCACCCCCATTGACATCCATTTTGACCGGTCTATTAGTGGCCTGCATCCACTCATATCACTCACATCCCATAACTCATATAACTGCAACATTCGTAACTCTTTAGTTCAATCTGTTACAAAGTACGAAAATATTATCCAAACGACCGTATGTATACCTATAATGTAACTTGTGAATTCCACGTTATTCGGGAGCGTACAAATTGTACAAGTTTCGTTGTAAAGCCTACACGCATAATGAGTAATTTCGTACCCAGTTTCAAGGTGTGGAATAGGGATGTCACTGAATAAATTAATGCTTGCAAGAATGGAATAGTTACGGTGAAAATGATTTGATATATGGGCTCGTGGCTGAGTGATAACCGAGTAGCCTAGCACATTGCTAGGTTAATGAATACTAGCCAGGGTCAGTTTTGGGACGGGTGACTATTCTTAACACATTGAGACCCCTTCGTGTCTCGAAAAGTATAGTGAACGATAAAAGTGGCTTAAGAAATTCTAACTTATTAATCATCTTAGCTCTTAAACCTTTAATAAAATATTAAACAAAACATGAAATATATTAATTTTGTCCTCAGAGGATTATAAAACTGATAATGATGATGATGTTCATGCATTCCAATGTAAAAAACGCTTCCTCTTGGGCCTCATAGTCCACTTACTCCCTTTCCTCCTTTTAGTTTGACCTTTTTTTTTAAGTGGGGTACGGTACCGCCGGCTTGGGTGGTAGCCGGAGATCGTGTGAGGGACTCTCCCATCCAGTAACCGGATGGGTATGCCCACTAAACCCCACGGTGTGTCATACACTGCGCCTTGTAGGGGGGGTCTGAAACTATGCAGGAATACCTTTTATTTTTTTGTGCGGAAATCCCTTCGGATACCCTCCCGCCGGGCAGCGGGGGTGGTTATGTCGGGCTTGAACCGACTAAAACCGCACGCCGTCTCGGGTCTACAGACGCCGGGGTGTAAGGTTACCCATAGAGCATATGCCTCGCACTCCGACTGACCCTGGGCCATTCGCAGTGTCCCCTCTGATAAGAGCATAGGGGTACCTGGAGCGAAAGACTATATAAATAACAAAGGTATTGAGTTATAAAGAAATTAGCAATGATTCAATTATTTGGAACTTGCTTTTGTAAGATAAAACCAATATTCAGTTCAATGAAATCCAATAATCACATTGTTGTAAATTTCAGCCTAAAATAAAACAGTAAGCCTACCTTGAATTGTACAGTCATCGACATCAGTTGGTTTACATTAAAATATTTGTATCGCGATTTATTTGATGTTATTTTATTATTTACATTGAACCCGACGTTTCGGTTGCTTTTCAGCAGTCTCCCCGTGACCATGGCTGTGGGAAGTGAAAATTGACCAGAAGTCACTTAGCCGCCTTTTAGCTTGAGGATGGCAGTATGGTAGTCGTGAAGGGTAGTTGAAGCCCTAAGAAATCCGACAACTGTCTAACTACAGAACTTAGAACTCATATCACGATATCGCCAGTGAGTTGTAGAGGTGAGATGGTAGTCGCTTTACGCAAAGGTCATTATCGAAGGTCAGCCGCTTCGTAGAGTGAAAAGCCGACCCCAAGCCTTCAAAAATTAGAAAGCGCTTAAAAAATTTAAAGTTAATTTAAGCCGAGGCGTGACTTCGTGGCAGCGTCGGGGTGGGAGTCCTCTCGCTCGGCAGCATGATTGCGGCAATGGTGCGGAGCGCGAGCGCGTGGGCCGCCGCCACCTCCTTCTGCGAGCATGTAATGCTCGCGAAGGAGATGGCGGAGCGCGCCCGGGAGAGATTTAGAACTCTCCCGGCCCGCCGAGAACGCAACATGCTCGCCGCGCGTCGCAGGCGACTCAGGCGCCGGAGGTCGCTTAATCACCTCCGTCCTCCATGAGCGCAAGCCTGGGGGTGGCAGGTGAGGCCGCCTGTCACCCCAGCAGAAGCAGCCCGGGACGGTGGGGCGACTAGCGCCCCTCCCCCAAACCGGGGCAAGACGGGGACACCGTGGTTCCCAAACCCGAGGGAGCCATCTCGAAACCGGAGAAGGCCCAGGGTCAGTCGGGGTGCGAGGGATATGCTCTATGGGCAACCTTACACCCGTCTTCGTCTGAAGACCCGAGACGGCGTGCGGTTATAGTCGGTTCAAGCCCGACATAACCGCCCCCGCTGGCCGGCAGGGGGGAAGGGATTTCCGCACGAAAAAAAAAAGGTATATAAGATGGAAATAGTAATTACAGAGGGACAACACCTACTCGTGACTTGACATACTTGCTGAGGATCCACTTACCCTGGAAGATCTCTTAGAATATGCACACTCGTTCGTTTTGCAGCTTTTTTGTTTTTTTTTTACGTGAAGCCATATGTGTGAGGTATCTATGGATAGCTCTTCAAAAATGATATTGAGGTTTCTAAAATCATTTTTTCCTAAACTGAATAGTTTGCGCGGGAGACACTCCCAAAGTGGTAAAAAGTGTCCCCCCCCCCTGTAACTTCTAAAATAAGAGAATGATAAAACTAAAAAAATATATGATGTACTTTACCATGTAAAATTCCAACGATAATTGGTTTGAACGAGATCAAGTAAGTAGTTTTTTTAAATACGTCATAAATCGTAAACCGCAATTTATCTTTCATTCAATCAACTCAAATATAAAAATTAAAAAAGAAACATTATTATGTTACTTGCTGCTACGGAACCCTTAATGGGCGAGTCCGAGCTTGGCCGCTTTTTTGTTTACCTATTGCAGTCCACTGCTGGTCAAAGGTCTACAGACAAAGCTAAAGAAAAATTTAAAAAAAAATCGAAAATATTTAAACCGATTAAAAAATGTATTTTTTTTTCTGCAGTATTATGCCTATTATCGTTTTCGGGAGCCTTTCCCTAACACCCTGTATATTGATTCCTTCAGAGAAACATAACAATTTTTTAATATTAATTTCAATCAATTAACAGCAGAGCTCAAGAACGCGGAATCTCCTGTAATCAACAGAACAGTAACTAAATTAAAACGTTTAGTAAAGAATGTACGAAGTTAGTAAAAAATCCACAGTTTTATATAACTTCAGCTTGCATTTCAAAGGCTTTATAATAAACAATCTGAAGTATGTCAGTTCCGCCATTTCACTGGATAAGCCATAGATTTCGACTGAATTAGATAGCGCGTGTGCATTAAACAGTATAAAAACTAAGCGTGTAATTTTTTCGCCACAATGATAACGTCACGTCCTAATATCTGACTGCTATTATAAATAAGAAAGTTTGAATGGCTGGATCGATGATCACACCAGAATTGCTGGACGGATCTGAATAAAATTTGATATAGAGAGAGATTATAGTCAGAAACAGCACAGGCTAAAATTTTATTCCAGTAATAGGTTTCTATGAGTCGTGGGAACAGGATCAGTATTTCAAGAGGTCGGAGTTCTTGTAATTTATATTACAATATAAATAAAAAAATGTAAAAAAAAATATTCTACGACATTCTACACAGCGCTTTTAAGAACCAAAGTAAGCATAGTTTAACTAGCTTGTATTATGGCGGCCGTCAAATGAGTGTAGGTTAAGAATAATTTAACGGGAATTAACACGATCATGTGTAGGTTTGGTTCACCATTGGATTGCCTGACGTTTCAACCAGGTTACACTGGCCAGACTGGTGGTTGTGACCACGGCCAGTGTGTATCATTATTGTATAACATGGAATGCGAATAAGACTAGAATAGAGAAACTAATAACAAACGTAATTTTTTTCTAAAGATTTTAGATCGGAAAAAGAGAACATCTAGGACGGGACTTGAATACGGTAGATGGCTCCAACGTCGCCTTAATACGTATTAATGTATCGGAGAATTTCGAATATCTGGGACGTGTCTAGGTGGCTCAGTTGGTCAGAGCATTCCCCCTGTAAGGGACTGGTCGCGAGTTCAAGTCCCGTCCTAGATGTTCTCTTTTTTCGATCTAAAATCTTTAGAAAAAAGTAAGCATACAAAATGCTTAAAAATTTAATTGAAACGTAATTTTACTGAATCGAGCGCCTGCACCAGTATGGTAATACGGTGGTTTGCATTTCTATTTTATTCTAAATCTGTGGTAGGTATAAGCCAAGTCGGGTTATTAGCAAAATGAATTTCGGGGTCGAAATGCGTTTAATTCTCAAACTAATTTGTATGATAACGCCTCTTCATAAATTCGGGTGTACTGACTCATTTGTGCCGTTGTAATTTAGTGTAGAATTTTGTTATTTTAATTGTTAGGACATTCTCTTTGTTTTTAGGTTATGTTTTAAATAGGAATTTTGATGTTTTAGTTGGGATAGTGTTTTCAAAAATCCACTTGAGTTTCTTGTGAATGTTTAATTAAAAATGTTTTTATGTTCTAAATTTGATGTGATTCGATGTAAATAATGTGTAATTAATATTTTCAAGGAATACCACTGGAAATTAACTATATGAGAAAAAAATAATAAGATACTAGCTTTTGCTCGTGACTCCACCCGCGTGAAATACTGATCCCGTTCCAGCAAACCGATCCAAACTATTATCGCAGAAAATAACTAGCTACATGAATAAAATATTCCAACCAATGGCTGTTCAGAATAAAAAAATATTGTAGATTTTTGGATGCCACAGGACACAGTTTTTAGTGGCTGTCATGGCCACAGAGTATGTTAAATTTATTTTATATGAGATCATCATCTGTCATCTGTAAAGTAGTGTAAAGGCATCAAAAATTATTTATCTGTAGTAAGGTGTGGCGCGCACACAACGGGCGTCCAGCGCGTGCCTGAGAAGACTGTTTTTATATTCCACAGGTTGGAGAGAATTGGACGTTTACTGAAACTGCACTTTTTAGGGTTCCGTTGCCAAATGGCAAAAAACGGAACCCTTATAGATGCGTCATGTCTGTCTGTCTGTCCATTCGTATGTCACAGCCACTTTATTCCGAAACTATAAGAACTGTGCTGTTGAAACTTGGTAAGTAGATGTATTCTGTGAACCGCATTAAGATTTCCACACAGAAATAGAAAAAAAAAAAAATTGGGGTCCCCATACTTAGAACTGAAACTCAAAAATTTTTTTTTCATCGAACCCATATGTGTGAGTTATCTATAGATAGCCCTTCAAAAATGATATTGAGGTTTCTAATATCATTTTACTCTAAATTGAATAGTTTGCGCGGGAGACGCTCCCAAAGTGGTAAAATGTGTCCAATGTGTTGTAACTTCTAAAATAAGAGAATGATAAAACTAAAAGAAATACGTGGGACACTCAGAAAGTTTTGCGAAAATAAAAAAAAGTGTTCTATAGGTAAATATTTTTTTATTAAATCTTTTCAAAGTACTCTCCACCAGCCTCTATACAAAGTTTCATGCGTTTGAACCAGTTTTCAAAACACTTTTTCCAATCCGCCGCAGATACCTCGTTTACAGCCTGCTCAAACTTTGACAGCGCATCTTCCGGCGACGAAAATTGTATCCCTTTGAGCTGATTTTTTATTTTCGGGAATAAAAAGAAGTCGCACGGTGCAAGGTCAGGGCTGTAAGGAGGGTGACCTAGGAGTTTAACCGGAGTGCTGTCCAGGAAGTCCCTCGTTTTAAGCGCGGTGTGTGCGGGCGCGTTGTCATGGTGGAGTAGTATCCCGCGGAGCCCTGTGTTTGGTCGCTTGTAGCTCACTACAGAGAAAACTTCTGCCAAGCATTTGGTAGTGTACCATTCAGCGTTGATGCTTCTTTGATTTCGTAAAGGGATTGATAACAAGTAGCCAGACAAATTGATAAAACTCGCGATCAAAATCT
Source organism: Cybosia mesomella (assembly GCA_946251805.1). Taxonomy (NCBI): domain Eukaryota; kingdom Metazoa; phylum Arthropoda; class Insecta; order Lepidoptera; family Erebidae; genus Cybosia; species Cybosia mesomella. The sequence continues at coordinate 4,901,901 of OX276413.1, forward strand.
TCCCTCCGCTTCCAGATCGCTTCACTTTGGTAGGTGTTGATTCGTTTTGAAACACCCAAACCGTCGACTGGCGTTTTGTTTCTGGATCATACTGATAAATCCACGACTCATCACCTGTAATGATGTCATAAACACGCCGAGACGCGCCTGCTTCAAACTTGTTTATCATATCACGACACCATTCCACCCGGGCCTGCTTCTGAGCATCGGTGAGATTGTGCGGCACCCAGCGTGAAACTATCCTTCTCACACGAAGATGCACGTGTAGGATCTCGTGAAGGCTTCCCGATCCAATCTGAAGAATGTGCTGAATCTCTTGATATGTGAATCGTCTATTATCTTGGATTAAATTTTTCACTGCTAGCACGTTTTCTTCCGTAACAGCCGTCAAAGGGCGACCACTTCTTTCTTCATCCTCCAAAGTCAGTCGACCGCGCTTGAATTCGTTATACCAACGATACACGGTCGCCTTGGAAGGGCCTTCATCCATGAATGCCATTTGTGTCGTGTCACAAAACGTGTACGTGTTTAATAAATATACCTGTTTCATTATTGTGAAATTAAGTCAAATAATAACCAAACGAATACAATATTAACTCACTGGTTTTTACCAATACACTGCTAGAAGGATTTATTAACTATTAATAATTTAATTTCCTTGAAGACAAAACTTTAATAAATATTTTTTTACATTCAATAAATATTTATTTGGGAATAAAGTACACTTATTAATAGTTAATGTAACATCAAATAAACCGTATTCAATAAATAAATGTTTCCTAGAAATAATATACATGGCAAAACAACGTTTGCCGGGTCAGCTAGTAATATATAAATGACTACAACTGTCAAAATATTTATCGCTAACAAAGCGGGTATCGCAACGTCGCTTTGTCGCCACGTCGACGTCAGCTCCACGCCGACACCACGCCTCTGAGACGCGGCCACCACGCCGTAGACATTTGCCTAAAATGAACTCAACATTTGCGCACAACGGGCGTCCTGCGCGTGCCTGAAAATACTGTTTTTATATTCCACAGGTTGGAGAGAATTAAAGTCTTGGATGTTTACTGAAACTGCACTTTTTATTTTGTAATTAAGCACAATTATTTTACAACGAACTTAAAATGAACTATTAAAATGTAATTAATTTATAAGATCACATCCACGTCAGCTCCACGCCGACACCACGCCTCTGAGACGCGGCCACCACGCCGTAGACATTTGCCTAAAATGAAGTCAACATTTCGGTGTTGACTTGTTGACATTTCAGAGAAACGAAATTATAGATGATTCTTACTAGTTTAAGTCCCAGGCCTTGCTACACTTGACGGAAATTCCGGCGTGGATCATCCGCGTCGGAGTAACTGAGCACCCGGGTAGTATGCCCGTTATTAGTCAATTAAATGTTACAACTTGCATTATCGTTCCGATGCGGAAGTACCGCAACGGAGTTTCCGTCAAGTAAACCGTCGTCGTCTATAAACCAAGTGAGATTTCTTTGTCTAGACATGTCTGGCATTCAAGTTACAAACTATATCAAACGTTTTTGATTTATTAAAACATATAAATATTAAATATAAACATTTCTTTGTTACAGATGGTATAACAAGACATGTGGCCATCATAGTAGCGCCTTCAGGCAAGAGCGCACCAAACGAACAATGTGATATTATGAACTGATACATACACATGATTTCAACAACCAATTTTACACACACGACAGATGTGAACACAATACAATACGCTTGTAGAAACTACACATACTACAAAAATGAAACACACAATTGCACATACGAAAATTCAGATATCAACTACGAAAATTCGGGTTTCGAAAAAGCGAATTTCACGAATGCGACATTCGAGATGTCGAATGACAATTTTACGGAATACACTGAGATCCCGTATTACATAAAGGCAACATCGATGACATTTTGTATAGTGATAATGTGTTTGGGTGTGATAGGGAATGTGATGGTGCCAATAGTGATATTAAAGACTAAAGATATGAGGAACTCAACAAATATTTTTCTGGTCAACTTGAGCATAGCTGATCTGATGGTACTGTTGGTGTGTACTCCTACTGTGCTCGTTGAGGTCAACTCTAAGCCGGAAACGTGGGTACTCGGAAAAGAACTATGTAAGTTATAGTAACTTTTTTTTTATTATATATATTTTTTAATTATTACTAAGTAAGTTGTTATATTTTTCGTTATCTATGTTTAAGACTAAACCTGAAATTCAAATTTCGTATCAAATAATGGCTGTCTAGAAAGACCGCTTTTTGACCAACAACAATGCGCAACTTGTTGTAGCTGTCATACAGACGACATTGCAAAAAGTGTCTAAATTAATTAACTCACTTTTGTATTATTATTATTTGTTAATGTTCACAATAAAGGATCATCATGGCGTATAATGTACAAAGTTGGCAAAAAGCCTTTACAGATTTATCCAGATAAACACCTCATCCAGGAACCGCGACAATTTTTTTAAATCATTAACTAGTTAGAACCTATTAAAAACTTAACCCTTCTTTATCAAACCTATTGCTACGGAACGAACTATCCACAAGCTGGCAATCTTGTCTTTTGTACGCTGCAGGTGGTTAGAGCTCCCATTACTATTATTAACCTTCATATTTTCCTGCAAATATTATAATTAAAATAATTATCGGTGAAGCATTTGTTATTTCAAACATTTTCCTGTCACGTATGCATTTACCAATATGAATTTATGTTCATGAAAAGTTTAATATTATAATAATAATAAACCTTCCCTTAAATTGTAAAGGCAAGACCGGCTAAACGCCCCGAAAGTCCGTGTTTTACAATACATATGTTATTACTAGCTGTCCCCAGCGGCTTCGCCCGTGACATACGTCGATCCCCGTGGCACCTATTTAACCCATGCCTACATGCCTGTAATTGATTAGTTTTACAATAATGTATGGCAATTTACCCGATTTGTTGACACACTTGATTACTGCTACGCTCCCCTGGATATTAGCGTGATGATATATATAGTCTATAGCCTTCTTCGTTAAATAGGTTAACCAACACAAAAATAATTTTTCAATTCGAACCTGAGATCTAATCGAGATCGAATTCCTGAGATCTAATCGAGATCGAATTCCTGAGATCTAATCGAGATCGAATTCCTGAGATTAGCGCGTTCAACCAAACAAACAAAAAAACAAACTCTCCAGCTTTATAATATTAAGTACAGATTTTTGTAATCAAAAATAGCTTACTTAGTTCCACAATGCGGCCGGTACACCCTGGGCGGCGGTCAATGGCATCCCCTTCATGGGGTTGGCATTGATCGTCGGCCAATGCCCAACGTGGCGGGAACACATCGCTCTCCGTACTCCTCTGCTTTCAGAGGAGACAGGATGACCGATGGTGTTTGTGGCTGAGGCCACCATAGGGTCCTGGGGGATCCAGGGGCGGGTTGGCCCACTGCTAACGCAGGGGCCGACGGGCACTTGTGCCGCCGCCCGTGAGAGAGTACTAGCCATCCTCCATCGGCAGGAGATCAGCAACGACCTGACTGGTGGCTCCAGAAGGGTACACCGTGAACTTGCTGACCGGAGGGCTTGCCTTTATTGGCCGGCCCACGACAAGGAAAAGTCTATACACCCGACAGCGAAGTCGTAAAATCCTATGGATACCAGCCGACCTCCATAGTATATAGGCTTATCCAGGTGCAGGGGGCTCCGCCTGGATGGACCACCTTTCCCCCATACTCGTGGGATATGCTATGGACATTAACCAACAAATTAAAAATGAATCCGCGAGTCGGTCAGCGCAGCCTGCGCTGTCGGCGCGGCTGGCGCAACCGGTCCAGCAGTCGGCACAGTCGGTGCGGCCGGCGCCGCCGAGGGCACCGTCGGCGGAGTCCTGGCTCCCATATGTGGAGGCGCTGGAAGAGCGGATGATGTGTCGGATGGAGGCCCTAATGGACTCCATTCACCGTCCGCCTCTGGCGCCACCAGCGGCCGGCTACGCGGCTGTAGCCCAGAGGGCCCCCACCCGCCCGGCTGCGGGTGCGACCCTGCCGGGGCCGGCCCCTCAGCCCCCTCCCACTCAGGGTAACCAGCCCTGGCCCCAGCCCCAGCCCCAGCTGCGGCTCCGACTACTTCCACCCCACTGTAAGGGGGCTGGGAGGTGGCTGGAGCCAGTAAAAAGAGGCGGAAGGCCGCCAAGAAGGCCGCCAAAAAGGCCAGGAGGGCAATGGCCGCCGCGAACGCAGCGCCAGGGAAGCTCCGTGCCCCTCGAACAACGGCCGTCGTCGTCACTTTGACGGCGGAGGCAGCGTCGAGAGGCATGGGGTATACCGAGGTGTTGGCCAGAGTAAAGGCCAACGTGGACCTCAAGGCCCTCGAGATCCCGGGCGTCCGGTGCAAGAGCACACGGACGGGAGCCCGACTTCTCGAGGTCCCCGGCGCCGTCAGTGGCCCCAAAGCCGACGCCCTAGCGGCTCGGCTTAGGGAGTCGTTGGATGCAGCCGACGTCCGGGTGTCAGGGCTCATTAAATGCGCAGAAGTGCGCATTTCGGGCCTGGACGACTCCGTCACGGCAGAAGAGCTCAGGCTCGCCGTTGCCGAGGCCGGGGGCTGCTCCCCGGACACAGTTAAGGCCGGAGCGATAGAAAGACGAAAGAAAGAAGAAGAAAGAAAGACAAGAAAGAGGTGCAGACGGGCGGAGCCTCCTGGTAGGGGGCTTCCTGAGGGCGCAGGCAAGGCTCCTGCAGGCCCGACCGGCCAGATGCTTCAGGTGCCTGTCGGTGGGGCATGTGGGGGTGCACTGCACGGCGGAAGTGACAGCGGGTGACCGTTGCTTCCGCTGTGGCCAACCCGGTCACAAGGCCGGCACGTGCGACGCCCCGCTGCACTGTTTTAGGTGTGCAGCGGGAGGCAAGCCGGCCGACCACAGGGTTGGCAGCAAGGCCTGCGCCGGAGGGGAGCCGAAGCCGGGAGGCGGGCCTTCCGCCCCTAGTTCCCAGCGGGATGCGGAGATGGGGGTCCCATAATGGATCCTCAACTCCGCATTCTGCAGGCGAACGTGGGCCACGGTGCCGATGCTCAGGGTCTTCTGCTCCAGAGCATGGCACAGGGGAAACCGCACTGGATGGGTCGGCGGCACTGGTGCACAACCCTGCCACCGGCAGCCCCCCTCTGGCCTTCGTTGCAAGGGGACCCGGCTGCGTGGCGGCGGCGGTTGGCGATATAGCGGTCGTGGCCGCTTATATTACGCCGAACCGAGACCAAGCTGCATTTGAGCAATGGCTCCGTCAGCTGGCCATCGTCGTCAATGCCTGCCAACCCCGTCCGGTCCTTGTGCTTGGGGACTTCAACGCCTGGTCGAATGCCTGGGGTTCCCGACGCGATAGGGGCGCGACGGGGCATAGAGGCAGGGCACTGGTGGACTGGGCCGCACGACTCGGCCTAGTCCTCCTAAATCGGGGAGCCGTGAACACGTTCGTGACCTCAAGGGCTAGCTCCATCGTGGACCTATCGTTCGCGAGCCCCGCGTTGACGCGACGTGTTCAGGGCTGGCGCGTCGTTTTGGGGGAGGACACAAGTTCGGATCACCGATACATTCGGTTTGACGTGTCCCCCCCTGCGAGCGATGCGCCGGCTGTACCGGCTCCACCCGAGCCACGTTGGGCGCTTAAGCGACTTGATCGGGAGCTCCTCGTGGAAGCCGCCATCGTACAGGCCTGGGCCCCTGCGCCGGACAGGCCTGTCGGCATAGACGATGAGGCGGAGTGGTTCCGGGAGGCCATGACCCGTGTCTGTGACGCGGCGATGCCTAGGGCTCCGCCCTATAATCCGAGGGGTCAGGTCTACTGGTGGTCGTCGGAGATCGCGCAGCTCAGATGGGCCTGCGTGGTCACGCACCGCCGGTGGGCCCGATTCCGTGGAAGGCGTCGCCGCCCCGCAGATGCGGAGGCCCGAGAGGCCGAGTTGTACGAGGGATACAGGGAGGCCAGACGAGCCCTCCGAGCGGAGATAAGGCGGGCCAAACAGGCCGCCTTCCGAGCTGCTGGAGACGCTGGAGCGGGACCCTTGGGGGCGGCCCTACCGGATGGTGAGGGGCAAGCGGCGCCCCAAATCCCCGCCGTTAACCCGGACTCTCCAGCCGGATCTGCTCGGAGGAGTTGTTGGCTCCCTGTTCCCAGGGCGGGCGGTGGAACATGACAGATGACTCTGCCTCGGTCGCCCATGGCACCCGACGTGAATGACGACGACGTGCCCGAGGTCACTTGGGTAGAACTAGAGCTGGCGGTGAGAAGGCTAAAAGCCAAACACACCGCCCCGGGACCCGACGGCATTCCAGGCCGAGCGTGGGTCCTAGCTCTAGTCGACGACGCTCTCGAGCCCCGACTGAGAGGGCTTCTCAGCGCATGTTTGGAGCGGGGCCAGTTTCCGAAATTGTGGAAGACGGGGAAACTGGTCCTCATCAGAAAGGAGGGGCCCGGCGGACTCGCCGTCCGCCTACCGGCCCATAGTGTGCTTGGCGAGGTGTGCAAGCTCTTTGAAAGAGTAATTGCGAAGCACCTCGTCGAGCACCTCTCAAGAGTGGGGCCGGACCTGGCGGATGGCCAATATGGCTTCCGCCAGAGGCGCTCAACCGTGGATACCATCATGCGCGTGAGGGCTCTGGCGGAGGATGCAGTAGCCTGGGGTGAGGTGATGTTGGCGGTGTCCCTGGACATCGCCAACGCGTTCAACACCTTGCCCTGGAGTTGCATTAGGGAGGCGTTCGTGTATCACGAAGTGCCTCTCTACCTCCGCCGCATAGTCGGGGCGTATTTGACGGAGAGAGCCGTCATCTACCCAACCGTGACCGGTCTCGGTCGGCGTGAAATGTCGTGCGGTGTTCCACAGGGATCGGTCCTGGGGCCGCTCCTGTGGAACATCGGATACGACTGGGTGCTTCGCGGTGAGCTCGTAGGCGGTGCCGCCGACACGTGCTACGCGGACGACACGCTCGTGACGGCGTGCGGGGCGACGTACCGCGAAGCGACCCTAAAGGCCACGACCGCGGTTGCCCAAGTCGTTGAGAGGATCCGGCCAGTCTCGAGGTGGCTCTGCATAAAACCGAGCTCGCGCTCCGCAGCGAGTTGTGGCCATCAGGGTCATCCCCGGGTACCGCACGATCTCCTTCGAGGCGGCGAGTCTCCTTGCCGGAACTCCGCCATGGGACCTGGAGGCGAGAGCCCTTTCGCAACTGTACCAGTGTCAAAAGGAGGCGCGGGAGCAGGGACGGAACCCCGAGCCTCGTGAAATCGAGGCCGTGCAGTCCCAGCTCCACCAGGCCATCGTGGTGGAGTGGAAGGAACTTGGGCGACCAAGCGCAGGGCACGCCGCAATAGCGGTGGTAAGGCCCATCATGGAGGATTGGCTAGAGAGGCGACACGGAAGCCTCTCGTACCGACTGACGCAGGTGATCTCCGGGAAGGGATGCTTAGGGGACCACCTGCATCGGATCAGGAAGGAGCCAACGCCTGAGTTCATCACTGCGACGCAAGCGAGGACTCAGGGCTGCACACGCTGGCGGAATGCCCGGCGTGGGAGGCGCCGAGGCGTGACCTCGTGGCAGCCATCGGGGTGGGAGTCCTCTCGCTCGGCAGCATGATTGCGACAATGGTGCAGAGCGCGAGTGCGTGGGCCGCCGCCACCTCCTTCAGCGAGCATGTAATGCTCGCGAAGGAGATGGCGGAGCGCGCCCGGGAGAGATTTAGAACTCTCCCGGCCCGCCGAGCCCGCAACATGCTCGCCGCGCGTCGCAGGCGACTCAGGCGCCGGGGGTCGCTTAACGACCTCTGTCCTCCATGAGCGCAGGCCTGGGGGTGGCAGGTGAGGCCGCCTGTCACCCCAGCTGAAGGAGGCCCGGACGGTGGGGCGACTAGCGCCCCTCCCCCAAACCGGGGCAAGACGGGGACACCGTGGTTCCCAAACCAGAGGGGGCCATCTCGAAACCGGAGAAGGCCCAGGGTCAGTCGGGGTGCGAGGGATATGCTCTATGGGCAACCTTACACCCCGGCGTCTGTAGACCCGAGAAGGCGTGCGGTTTTAGTCGGTTCAAGCCCGACATAACCGCCCCCGCTGGCCGGCGGGGGGTATCCGAAGGGATATCGGCACGAAAAAAAAAAGGTATGCCAGCTGACAGGTTAAGGCTATATACTTACCCGTTAATAAAATTATATCTGTTTTTTTTTTAATCTTCATTCGAGAGCCAATACTGGTTGCATCCAAAGATTTTTTTTTCTTTTTTTCGCCGGGCAACGGTGGTGGTTATGTCTCAGGTTTCGGAACAACGGTTTCCCATCTTGCCCCGGGAAGAGGAGGGCGCGCAACGCGCCGCCGCCCCGCCTGCTTCTGCTATTTTGACAGGCAGTCCACATGCCACCCCCAGGCCTGCGCTCATGGAGGACGGAGGTCGTTCAGCGACCTTCTTATGGGAGACCTAAGAAGTGCTGGTTTGACGTCGTAAGAAATGACATGCGTGCCAATGATCTCACTACCATGGATGCCCAAGTTCGTGCGAAGTGGAGAAGGAAAAGCAGGACATCGGACCCCGGGCTCGGAGGGCCCAAGGCGGGCAATCATGCAATCGGGACTCAACGCTAGTGATGATGATGATGCGTTTTCTAAATGTACATTTAAAAAGTAGTCTTTAGAAATATGGCGAACAGGGAAACAAGAAAACATAGTCTTATCGCAAATCAAAACAATGAGTTCAATTTCAAACTATTTTTTATTTGGACTTTCCAACCAGTACCGTATTACTTAGAGTCAGAGTACTTCAGAGTACTCATCCTCAGTTGGCTTTGATGTTGTAACGCAGTTTTCCCTTAATTTTTTCCCAGGGCATGGAAATGTCTCTATGACGCCTTGTGCGAAGTTTAAGTTAGATGCCAGCCTTTGAAAGTCTGATGAAGTTTGAAATATAGCTCGCATATTTTCTCCAGGTTGCTTTTTCGCTGCTTCTGCGTGGGTGCCGTCATACAGTACCACAATGATTACAAACATTATAATTGACGATGTTGAAATACGAATTGACGCCATTGTGTGTAAGCGCAGATAAGCTGTGAATAGAAAAAATACCATTATCCCGCTAATATTTTAAACGTTAAAGTTTGTGAAGATTTGTGGATGTTTGTAACTCTTTCACGTAAAAACGGCTGTACGGATCTGGTTGAAATTTTGGTACAGGGAAGGTTTATAAACATAACATAACATAAACATAAACTCACGCCTATATACCCGAAGGGGTAGGCAGAGGTGCTAGCACCCACATTTCGCCAGTTTATGTTTAGGTCCCAATGTAATAGGTGGCGAGCCTATTGCCATTAACCGGGCAGGAAGGTTTATAGTCTACAATTAATAATACATAAGCTACTTTTTAGTCCTGGAATAGGTTCCCATGGGTATCGGGAACGAGACCCACGCGGGTGAAGCAACGGGCAACAGCTAGTTGAACATATAATTGAACTGCAATCTACTAGGTCTTACAATTAATATGTCAACCGAATTGAGAACCGAATTCTGAAGCGTCGGTAGTTTAGTGGTTAAGGAGTCGACCCTACGATCGAGAGGTCCCGGGTTCGAATCCAGGCCATTACACTACCGACGTTAACCCACTCCTAACACAAGCAATTTAGCTTAGCTGGAGGGGTTAGGGGGAATATAAGTAACTTCGGGTAATAATATTCTTAAAAAAAATCTCCTTTTTTGAAGTCGGTTCATAAGTAGCGACAGTTAACAGAAATTAAAGTCCAATAATAAAATGTAAAACAATACATACGTTTTAAATACTTTAACTCTGGTGACACGTTATGCTTTGTTTAAAACTAATTCTGTACTAAAGGGAGGTTCCTGAGCAACAAGTATATATATCAATAGTTGAAAGTCCAAAGGATGCAAGTGACATCGAATATTCAGAGAAAAAAGGTTTCAAATAATATCATAAACACTTGACCGAAAAGTCATTTTCGTGTCAACTGCCATTGTCGCTTTTACCCTTTCAATCATTGATATGACTCATTAATAGTACTATCCTCAAATGAGACGCGTGACTCGAGTTATTATTCGAGTTCGTGTTGAGTTCTGAAACGGTAAAGATAATTAAAAAAAACCGGCCAAGTGCGAATCGGACTCGCCCATGAAGGGTTCCGTAGCAGCAAGTAAAATTTTTTTATTTGAGTTGATTGAATGAAGGGAAAATGCGTTTTACGATTTATGACGTATTAAAAAAAACTACTTACTAGATATCGTTCGATCTAATTTTCGGTGGAAGTTTACAAAGTTGGTAATGCACATCATATATTTTTTAAGTTTGGGTGGGTACCACCGTGCACGATTGCGAAAAACCCTCCATAGTAATCCAATTTCGGTTTGATTGCGTTCAGGGGTCAGCAAGTGCATTGCCGGGCAGAGGGATTGTGGTCGCAGCACTAGTGGGACCGGTGGGTGTCACGCGGTGCTGCGACGAAAATCCTCTTTTGATCCGTCAAGCTGAGTGCCACCATTGTTAACATGGTACGTGTATGTAATGGTGACCCTATTTCCTGAGACTTTACCTTCAGCTTACCATAGGCGAGGTGAAGTCAAATTGACGTGACCTAAAAATAAAAAATAAAAATAAAAAATAAAATTTTTTATGAGTTTTAGTTCTAAGTACCCCCAAAAATGTATTGTTTTTCTCTATTTTTGTGTGAAAATCTCAATGCGGTACACAAAATGCCTCTACTTACCAAGTTTCAACAGCATAGTTCTTATAGTTTCGGAAAAAAGTGGCTGTGACATACGGACGGACAGACAGACATGACGAATCTATTAGGGTTCCGTTTTTTGCCATTTGGCAACGGAAGCCTAAAAACTAAAGAAGTTATTTTCTTTAATTAATTACTGCCAGTGTTACTTGGCATGAAAGATTGTAACGATATCCCAAACATCTTAAATGTTCAGTGTTCAGGCATTTTAAAGTTATGGTGGAACAAAGAAACTCACATAGGAAAAAAAAAAGGTACAGTCGTCTGCAGAACTTTATTTATTTATTTATGAACACTAACTAATTTCCAATCGGTCTTAACATTGCATATGTCTTTTAATTGGTGAACTAAAAAGTTTAAATCTATTCTATTCTACATTATAACTTTACATTGATGTTTAATTATTTTTGTAATCTTCAGATTACAAATTTGACATTTTTCCATTTTGCTTCATTATGTTATGTAAAGCTTTAGAGCTAATGTGGTCTGTGACTGTACATTAAGAACCATGTATCTATTACACTACTTTTTGGGGAATAATGATAAATGGTTATTACAAAATCCACATTCGTAACTAAACTTTCGTAACTAGCTATGAATATGTGTTTTAGTTCTCGTTTGATTCCTAGCTACGAAAAAAGAATTACATTTCTGTTCTTGTAACTGGTTTTCATAACCATTTTCATAGCAACTACCTAATTTTTTTACTTAATTTTCTCTGTTCGTAACTAGTTACCAAAAACAGAATTGCATTCACTATTCGTAACTTAAAAACTATTTTAATTCTTTAAATTAAAGCGGCGAAAAGGCACACTACTACCTAATAAAAAATTAAAGGTTAAACTAAAACTGTGTGACTTGTAAAGGTTATTGCATAAACGTTATTAAATATAATATAAGAAAGGTTATTAAATCAAAGCAAAAATGCAACAATGTAGTTCGCATTCATTTACCTTGTTATTTTCCTTGACTGATAAAATAAATTATTAGTAGCTTAAATTAATTCAGGAAAATGCAACAAGTACCTATATACACAGTCGGTTTATTTACTTACCTATAAAACATGTTTAAATTACCTTTGTACAAACAAAGCCTAGGCCCAGGCTCGCCCCCTATTTCATTAGGAACTAGCGAATCGTGGTTGTGTAATACACCTCTGCCTACCCCTTCGGGGATACATACAGGCGTGAAGTTATGTTATGTTATGTTATGTTGTACAAACAATCCAAGCTTAGTTAACTATAATAATACTTATCTTCAAATACCCATCCTGGCTTATTAACTATGTTAACACAAACAAAACCACTTAGATGTATTAGGTCGGGAGGTTAAACTGCAGTCGTTCCCGTAATAAAACACACCACTCAACCATCGCAAGCGGACCCTGGGCTCTGAAATGTCAACTTATGATGCAACCGGGACCACCGGTGTCGCTATGATTATGATGAACAATTATAACTAAAAAATGGAAAAAAAAATTAAAAATAAATATAAAAATATTCTACGACATTTTACACAGCGCATTCTAGACCCAAAGTAAGTATAGTTTAACTAGCTTGTGTTATGGGTTCCAGACTGCGGATAAACATACATAAATACTTTTTTTTTTGTAAATACATACATATTATACATAGAAACACCCAGACCAATGCAAATAGACATATTCATGCATACAAATATTTGCACTGAGCGGGAATCGAACCCGCGCCCCCTGACGTAGCAGTCGAATGCACTACCGCTACGCCACAGAGGCCGTCAAGTAAAATGTAAATGTAAAGTAAAATGCAATTTCCTAAAAAAAAACATATTCTGGACTGACAGTCAATCTCCAGCTATGAGAAACACACAAAATTTACTGAAGAACTACGCTGTAGGAGAGAACTAGGTTGTGGGAGAATGCTTCCAAAATCAAGCCATTCATCAATAAACTACCAATTTGCTCTATGACCGCGCAGTGGAGTTCTTATGTTTTCATTTTATATATTTATTTATGTTCACCAAGAACTGTTTACATTCATACCAGTTTACATTCATAGGTGACAATATGATTATAGGTAGACAATATGCAAAAAAGTAACATTAAAAAAGAAGCTTATTATATCATCGCAGTAACAGAGGTTCTTAAAACAAGATAGTTTGATAAGTAACCTGTGACCTGTTGTGAACCAGTAAAAAATGGGGGTGTGCTGTAGGGTGTCCTGTTAAAACATTATTTTGAATTTCCTTAACGCATTATCTCTTAAAAGTTGTGAAATTTGATAGTTAATTACCAAAATACTAATAAAAATAAAATAAAACTATATCTTTAGGGCTCTACCGGTCCTCAGAGTGCTGATATTTATGCATTTTCATGGTAATATTTGAATTTTTATTCTATTATGTATAATGTTCTTGCAGGCAACCACACGTTTTGGCCACTATGAATTTTTAGGTATCAACCTTAAAGTTTGAAGGACTTTCTGGACTTGACTCCCGAACGTTTTTGTGCTGTATCTATCTATCTATAACGTATCACTTAGTATAGTACAAAAAACACCATACATAGTTTAAATTTAGTTCAGGAACCCAATAGTCGTCAAATATTACCATGAAAATGCAAAAATTTCAACACTTTGATGACCGGTTTTTATTCATATTATTATTTTGGTAATCTACGATCAATTCCACAACTTTTGAGAGAACTGTAAGGAAATACAATGCAGTTTTCATTTCAGTAATAGGTAACCAGTTTTCTGGTAAAAACGATAAAAAAACGATAACGTCATTAATATTAAGCATCAGTTTATTTCACGATCTTCAAAACTCGGTATTATTACATCACATTATCGAAATCTCTACACAATTATCTGATAAAGGCTGAGAGTCTTTTTGTGAGATTCAAGCGTACTCTATATTTAAACGTCTTCAACAGGACGACTAACATTTTCAATCCACATGCATCGTGACACATTAAATATACATTACTTGGCACGCTAAAACTTTGAACTTACTTTTAGTATATTTAGCATAAATATTAGTATTTATAATTCTGCGTAACTTGTAAAAACCTAATTTTGTCTGAAGTTGTCGAGAATTTTAATTACTCACGCAGTTTATTAATCACGCCTCTTTTCTGTACTTTCATAGTACGAATTCATATTGATTATTTATGACGTTTTTATACAGAAGATGGTTCGAATGTGTCACTAGCTTGGAATTCAATCATTCATTTACGTAAATAAATCACATAAAACTCAAAATTAGAGTCGTGGAAATTTACCCGTACTTGACTTACGGTCCGGCCTTGCCCCATAGTCCAGCCTTGCCCCATATTCCAGCTTTACCCTAACGAGGCGAAATAATGACATGCCTTCAATGTCCTTGATGGTTCCACTTCTCCTTGATGCGCTCAGTTTCGGCCTTAATTTTGTTTTAATCAAATTAAATACGTCCTGATTTTCGTGTTTCCCCAGATGAGGTTTTAGTAATTACAATTAAATAAAGGTTCCATTAATTAACATGTTTCATTATACAACAATGCTCAATGAATATAGCTTTTTTAGCTTTACTTTGATAACCTTTAGTGTAAAAATATAGACCCCAGAATACACCGTCAACTAGAGCTAGACCCAAAGTAAGCATGGCTTTATACAAGCTATTCTTACTTTGGGTTATAGAGAAAAGGTTATTTGATTATTGTAATAAGTTACTAAGGTGGATATTTAAAAAGAAATACACAATTCGAGATAACAAAAAATTGTCTTTGTCCTGATTTTTTTTATGATTTTTCTATTCATTATGCTTTAAAATAAAGGAAAAATACCCATATTTCATAAAAAACTTGCTTTTGCATTTCATTAAGCTATCTTGAATTTCAAACACCGTTATCAGCGCCAATACAAGGAAAATTTGATAGAGGACTCCTCGCGGACTTATTTTTTTGTCTAAATTATTGATAAATATTTCAAAATTTCAAATTCTCTTATAAAATACAAAATTCATGTTGACCTATGTCATCTACCTTCCTCTAAAAAAATCAAAACCGAGGCAGCAATATCAGCAGTCAACATCAGCGCTATTGAACCGCAGCTAGATAAAAGATAATAATTGGCCGTATCATTAAATGAAGAACACTTCTTAGTAACTTTTATTAATTTAGTTCAACAGGACAATTCATTTTGTGGCCTGGTTTGATTTAGCTCATTGATAAAGCTATAAATGTACCACTTGAAATGTATACCATAGGTGCGAAAGCTCACTAAACAAATATTAATACTAAGCTTAAGTGGAATACTTGAACATCAGAACAGTAGGCGATAAGATAATATTTTCAATTGGAAACATAAATTAAAAAGTCAAGTAGAGGATTTACAATGTACAAACTTTTTAGTACGTTAACACCCATTGACATAGTTTGCATTCAAGACTTTGTAATCACGTGTGTCATTAACTAATTTATCGAGAGTACTTCTATCTAAACACAATAATTTTTGACCACCACCAATAGTTCTGGAAAAATTCATACGCCAAATATATATTTTAGAATTTCGATAAATCACTTTGCTTTCCAATATATCATGAAATTTTTCAGCAATTTTTTTGTGTTGTTCGTATTTAGTAAATTATTTAGTTTTAGCCAAGTTTTTTTTTATTTTTTACGTAGGGCACGTCAGTATGGCTTCGCCTCACCCGATGGTAAGATAAAGTAGACGTCTCAGGATTGAGGGTCCCCATTGCAGATACAAGTAATGTTGTAATGGTGGCACTCAGTTTATACCTAGTGCAGTATAATCACTAATCAGTCGATTTTTGTCAATAGAGAGACGATTCTGAACACAATAATTTTTTTTTTTAATTTCTGTCTGTTTTTAGGGTTCCGTACCTCAAAAGGAAAAACGGAACCCTTATAGGATCACTTCGTTGTCCGTCCGTTCGTCTGATAAGGCCGTTTTTCTCAGGAACGCGTGGAGGTATCAAACTGAAATTTATATCTAATACTCAGGTCTAATATCCCTTTTAGCTGTGAAAAAATTAAACTTCTAAGCCAAACCAAACAAAAGATACAGCCGTTTATACCGCAAATTTTCGAAACTCGCACGGGAATCAAAACCTACAGGGTACTTCCCGTGAACTTAGAATCTTGAAATTTGGTACGAAGTAACGTCTTATAGTACAGATAAAGGAAAATTTGCGAAAACTGTAAATTTTTGGTTACATCATATAATAAAAAATATTTTTTATATTATTTTAAAGTTACTACTACCATAACTCTGACTCGATTGTCGTGATGGGTGAACTTTTACTTATATACCTACAGGTTTGTACGGAACCCTCGATGTGCGAGTCCGACTCGCACTTGGTCGGTTTTTCTGTTTGTTCGCGATGGACGCAAAAACTACTGAACGGATTTTTATGCGGTTTAATTATATCAGAAAGGTCTTGTATAGACTAAAAATCTGCCGTATGTTTGATTGCAATTGGTTAAGTAGAACCGGAGATTTTACTAAAAATAGATAACCGACCTCCACGCAGGCGCAGCCGCGGGCATCAGCTAGTTATTTATAATTTTACTGGGATCTAATGTATAAGAAGAATAAAAGAGAGGTCCCACCACACTGCCCTGTAGAATTCCTCTTAGGTTCCTTGTGAAAATTGATCTTTTCGGTGTGATAACCAAAGTTTTATTTAGATAACTTATTCCAACACACTGTGTTTCATTTCATCAGTAGCGTTTGACCTAATCTAGCAGTGGGCCACCAACACTAAAACATGCATATTAATTCTTCATGAGTGTATATGCACTCAAAAGCTTTCGACATAACTGTTTCACCGTGTTTTTGAGTGAGTGGATCAAAAACACGGTGAAACAGTTATGCCACTCAACAGAAAATACAGTAAAGTCTGAAGAGTCTCCATTAAAGCTTGTCTTAGAGATAAACTCACAATGGTAATGGTAATATGAACGTGTCACTTGCAACTCACAAATATAGTGTGTATCAATTATAACAAAAAGTGTACATTATTATTTACTGACAATATAACACGAAATATAAAAAATGAGATTTGTCTTGATGACACATAAATTGGATGAAACAACATAATATATAAAAATAAAAACGGACAACACAAATATAGTTCAATTTCAAATACTAAACTCTAATCCTCCTAAACTCCAAATATATTTTAAGGACGGTAAGCTCTCCAATACAAATGAAGCGTCGGTAGCTTAATGGTTAAGTAGTCGACCCTACGATCGAGAGGTCCCGGATTTGAATCCTGGCCATTACACCACCGATGTGAACCCACTCCTAACACAAGTAATTAAGCTTAGCTGGAAGGGTTAGGGGAAATATTAGTAATTTTGATTACTAATATTCTTTAAAATAAAATAATACCTATTTCTAGGCCTAACCATTTATCAGTTTTGTAGCTGAAAACCATATGTAAAGAAAGTCCTACAAAATAGACCACTACGCCTGAAACAAATCAAATTAACAGGTTAATCTAGATCTAGAGGCTGCAATGACAGGCTATCATTTGTACGTGTCTTCCATAATTAGATACGGTCTTATAATTTGGGGTAGTTCCGTAAATGTCGACCGAGTCTTCAAAGCACAAAAAATGTCTTCGTGCAATGTGTAGAGCAGACTTTCTTGATAGTTGTAAGGCACTGTTTATCAACTTAAGATATTACCTCTACATCCTAGATATATGTGTCTGTAAAAAACATAATTGGTTGAAAATTTCAGTGACAGAGAAAACAGTCGATCTCGGCATAAAGAAAGACTATGTCTACCTCTGATAAGGCTAGAGTTATTTAAAAGAAATGTGTAATGTATGTGTCTAAAAATATATAATGATTTACCGAGCAACCTGTACGATTACATAAAAAGACATTACTGAAATATAATCACATAAAATTTTTAATAATGTGCATGAATATTTTGATGAAAATTGTACAGAATGACACCTAAAGATAATTAATAATATTAATAATCATAAATAAAATTATGATAATAAAACGTTCTGATACATTTTATATCATAATTTTATTATTATTGACATTTATATTTGCACGCCATCATATGGCAGAATATGTTTGAACTATATATTATTAATATGAACCACACCACTGTACCTACACCATATACAAATAAATTAAGAATTTGAATTTGAACATAGGTAGGTTTTTTATAACTATGAGGTAGCAAACACACCGCGGTTTTTTTTCCGTGCGGAAATCCCTTCGGATACCCCCCCGCCGGCCAGCGAGGGAGGTCATGTCGGGCTTTAACCGACTAAAACCGCACGCCGTCTCGGGTCTACAAACGCCGGGGTGTAAGGTTGCCCATAGAGCAATCCCTCGCACCCCGACTACACACCGCGGTACCTAATGGTAAACAAGTACCGTGGCCTATGAACGCTAGTGACAACAAAGGTGTCACTAGAGAGGTGCTACTTGCAAAGGAGAAAGTTAAGGGAAAAAAGGAGAAAAATTAGAATTATAACAATAAATTGTGAACTAGCGAAGCAAATATTGTCATTTCAGTAATTATTACTGTGTCATTTTACTTTTACTTTGACAATTTAGCATACTTTAATTTCTTAATCCTTATTAGCGGAATAAAAATGACATTATACATTGTTGAGAAGTAACTGACCTGACAAAGCCTACCTAACCTGAAAAAAACTAACTACAAAAAGTAAAGAATTGTGTAAGAAACTATAGAGGTATCCATTTACAGAGGTATCCATTTACATAAATTACTAAGTACGTATAACTAACTACAGAGGTATCCATTTACAAAAATTACTAAGTACGTATAACTAACTACAGAGGTATCCATTTACAGAGGTATCCATTTACAAAAATTACTAAGTACGTATAACTAACTACAGAGGTATCCATTTACAAAAATTACTAAGTACGTTTAACTAACTACAGAGGTATCCATTTACAAAAATACCGAACATAACATAACATAAAAGTATAGACATTTCTAATTTTTATTTGCTTACCCCAGCATAGCCTTTAAATAGCTCAGAAAACTTCCACTAAAAGACTTTTATATAAAATAGTAGGAAAGCAACTCATTGTAGTCGTTGCCAAAATCCACATTACATATTTGTCACCATCGTACTATTTCTTATTGGCAAGGAATTGGAATAAGACAACATTACGTGCGGAAATCCCTTCGGATACACCTCCCCCCCCCCCCCGCCGGGCAGCGGGGATGTTGGGCATGAACCGACTAAAACCGCACGGTGTCCTCCCCAAGTGTCCGTCGCCGGGCACCCCGGGTAAGCCCTCGAAAGGATAACCACGGGGTTACCGGCTGACTTTAGCCGCCACCGCGGCCTCGCCTGGTGGGGTCGGGTCTTATCCAGCATCTGTGAGTTGGCAGGCGTGTGTGGGGCACACACGACACGCCTCCGCCACGGCCTGCTTCTATAAGGACGGCGAGTCGGCCAACTGCCGTCTTCAGGCCCCGATCATGGAGGTCGGTAGTCCCGGGCGTAGATGAATCTGCGGCGTCCTTGCTGCAGACTGCGAAACACGAGGGGCAGGGTTCTCTCCCCTGGTCCCTCTCCGCCGTCTCTGAAGGTGTAACATTTTTTAATATACACATTATTATTTTAGGAAATGATGTTTTCTAAACAAATTATGCTTTCTATAGAGTCACAAACTTTCAGTAAGTTAAAGTTATACTTACAAACAATAATAGAATTGACGTCATAAATAGATATACACAGAAATAGACCATTAAGCACATACTCGTAGTAGCTGTATATTGGACATCCGACACGAACGAAATCATTTATGGGCAACCTTACACTCCGGCGTCTGAAGACCCGAGACGGCGGCGTGTGGTTTTAGTCGGGTCAAGCCCGACATAACCGCCCCCGCTGGCCAGCGAGGGGGTAACCGAAGGGATTTCCGCAGGAAAAAAAAAGGTACAAGTCTATTTCGGGGTGCGAGGGACATGCTTTATGGGCAACCTTACACTCCGGCGTCTGAAGACCCGAGACGGCTTGCGGTTTTTGTCGGTTCAAGCCCGACATAACCACTCCCGATTTTGCGATTTTTTTTTTTGCGATTTTTTGCTATTTTTTCTTTATCTTGCAATGGTTCACCCCAGCACGAATCTATTACCGAAAACAGCAACTCGATAGCTCATATCCTTCATACCCAAAACCGTGACAGAAAATTGGCAACGACGACAACTCGATAGCAATAGGGCTTTTCTAAAGAAAATCCCTAAAAAGACATAATAAAGGTATTTAATGTTTGGTTTCTTACTCAAAAATGCAGCTTGTGTGCGCGGAAAAATAACTGTCTAGTGCCGTTAGAATGATAAAGTTATAACTTATTTTGGGTTATAGTTTGGGATGTTTAGTGTCTGTAACTTTTAATCGCGATCAAACTTCATCAAAATATGAAAACTACTGTAAATGTTCTATTATAAATTTCCATCGGAAAAGTTAAGTTCAGGGCGGGAATTGAAGCCGCGACCAGTTCCTTTCTAGAGTGTTTCACTCTGACCAACTGAGGTACCTGGACACTTCCTGGTCATAAGAATTGCGTATATAGCTGCAGCGTCACTCCAAGACGTATGTATAGGAGAATTTCGAATATGCAGCTTACAATTTTTAAAAACTTTTGTCTTTCTTTCCGTCTGTTTGTTTCGGGTAAACTCCGAAATGGCTGGGCCGATTTCGACAAGATTTTAACTGTTGGTAACTGATTTTTTAGAGTGTAACTTAAACTACTTTTATTTTAGAAATAGTATTAAAACTCAGAGAAAAGTGTCCTAGAGGACGAACTCTGCTAAATTGTCTTTCGATTTTTTATTCATACTTGAAATAATGAGCTTTTTACACGCATAACAGTAATCGCTGTAACGGTTACCTTCCTACATAATTTATTGACTCTTAGAATTTTATTGCTGCGATAAACAACTTTATTTCGTAAATAAATTAAAACAACGTTAGTAGGTGTGGGACTGACCTTTGGCGTAATAAACCAATTACATTATAAACATGACTTAGAGACTACGAATCGTACGAATATTGTATCTGTGAAAATTTATGACGTTGGAGAGATATTTGTTACTCTTTAAAAAATGTAGGAACGGATCTGGATAAAATGATGCGCATAGTGAGGTATGGCAGGATTTTCATCCAACGCACCCTCAGGCTGTGGAATGATCTCCCTGCTTTAGTTTTTCCAAGCGACTGCAATATGGGGTTCTTAAAGAAGGGCTTTAGAAGCTTGTTACAGGGTCGGTAGTGCGAGTGAGATGCCCTTGGCGTTGTACACGTCTACAAGCCACGGTAACCGCCACCTAAGTGGTCAAAATAAAATTGGCACATAGATTTCATACAGGATACTTTTTATCCCAGGAATTAGACTCTGTGGATCGCGGGATCGAGACTAGAATTTCATAGGGATGGAAGTGCAGGGAAAGCTAGACGACCTCCGTGGCGCGGAGATAGACCGTAACTACAAAGTCAGAGGTTGCAGTTTTGATTCCTGCTAAGTGCAAATATTGGTCTATAAAGCTTAAGGCTTTCACGGCCGGCGTTGCATGTAGAATATACTGCTTCCGGGCTGTTTGGCCGTGGTCCATTGAAAACTTGAATTCGTTCGAAACAGACGTTTCGTCGATCACTACGGTCGACATCTTCACTGGTACAGCTCGGGACGCCGTCGAGTGCGGAGAACCTTCCTCGGCGGCGAACTCGCTGCGACTGATGTAGCCCCGAGTCACTGGCGTATTTATAGGCGCAGTTGGAGGGGGGAAACAACGTGATCGGTCGTGATTGGTCAAGGCTAAGTAAGGGGATGTGGCCTCCCGCTACCGGGGATGGGGGTGGCTTCGTCATGTTTGAATTGTGATGACGCGCGGCTCTCAGTGCTGGGTACCAATCTTTCTGGAGATGAAAACCTTCGTTTTTTCTATTAAAATTGTTGGGATGCTTGAATATTTCGATGGCTTCTCGACATAGCCGTGGGAAGAAATGTGAAGTGGTAGCTAGAACCTTCGTGTTCTGAAATTTGATGGTATGATTACCATCCTCCTGGGTGTGTTTTGCAACCGCTGACTTGTCGAAGTGGCTGAGGCGGCAATTTCGTTCATGTTCCGAAAGGCGGGTCTTGACGCTTCTTTGAGTAGTGCCCACGTATACCGAGATACACGAGCAGGGAATTCGGTAAACTCCAGCTGAAGATAGTGGGTCACGAGGATCCTTGACTGAACGGTGAAGATTACGTAACTGCGTCGTGGGCTTGAAAATAGGCTTAATGTTGTAAGCTTCTAGCAGTCTCCCGATACGATCCGTTGTACCATGAATGTATGGTAAAAAGGCCTTCCCTAGAGGGGCAGGTTTCTCCTCATCCTGGTTCGTTAGAGAATATTTCCTCGGATGAAGAGCTCTCCGTATCTCCTGGGCAGAGAATCCATTGGCTTGGAAAGCCGAGTCCAGGTGGCGTAACTCGTTTTGAAGGTGTTGAGGCTCACAGATGCTCTTAGCTCGGTGGACCAGGGTCTTGATGACTGACATTTTCTGTCTGGGATGGTGGTTGGAGTCCTTGTGTAAGTAACGGTCTGTGTGTGTAGGCTTTCGATAGACCCGGTGACCAAGGCTGCCATCCTCTTTTTTGGATACCAGGACATCGAGGAATGGCAGTTCTCCGTTCTTCTCTACTTCCATGGTGAACTGGATGTTAGGATGGACGCTGTTCAGGTGATTCAGGAACTTAGTCAGCTCCGTGTCTCCATGACTCAAAAACCACAAAGGTATCGTCTACGTAGCGGAACCAGACCTTAGGCTTCTTGGGCGCTCGTTCAAGAGCGGCTCCTTCGAAGAATTCCATGTAGAAGTTCGCAACTACAGGACTGATGGGGTTTCCCATGGCTAAACCCTACACTTGTTCATAGAACGTGATGTTCCACTGGAAGTATGAAGTCGTCAACACGAACTCGAACAATTCTGCGATGTCCTTAGAGAACAGCGGTCGGATACGTGATATAGCTTCCTTGACTGGAACTTTCGTGAACAGGCAGACGACATCGAAGCTGACCAGACGATCATCCGGGTGTAGCTCGAGATTCTTAAGTTTCTACACGAAGTGGCGCGAGTTCTTGATGTATGACGAGGACGATCCGACATGTTGTTGAAGCAGTCCGGTGAGATACTTTGAGACTGGATGAGTAGGCGAGCCAATAGCGCTCACGATGGGCCGGAGCGGTACTGAAGGCTTATGGATCTTTGTTAACCCATACAGCCTAGGTGGCAGAGCTTCAGACTTCTTGATAATACGCTGCGTTTCTTCTGGAATAGACGAACCCTTAATCAGGTTGTTTACCTGTCTCAAGATTCTTGCCGTTGGGTCCTTTGGAATCTCCTTATAGGTGGCCGGGTCGAGAAGATCTTTGATCTTGGTCTCATAATCCTTCGTGTTGAGAACCGCTGTGGCATTACCCTTGTCAGCTTTTAGGATAACAATATCCTTATTAGCCCTTAGGTTCTTTAAGGCTTTCCGCTCTTTCTCCTTGATATTGCTCCTCGGTGGCTTGGCTTGCTGTAGAATTCTGGAGGATTCTTGGCGGACCCTCTCCGCCAGTTCCTCGGGAAGCTTGCGCAAGCTTGCTTCAACGTTGGCCATGATATCTTCCACCGGAAGTGATCTTGGGGTAATGGCAAAATTCTCCCCTTTGCTCAAGACAGACCTCTCCTCTTCAGACAGTTGGTGGTCTGACAGGTTCACTACTACAAGGCGTTTATCCAGACTTGGACCAGACTCTTGTTTTCTTGGGAGCTTGTCAAATTTCCTCTTCTGTCGTGTAGAAGCCTGCTCACTTCCCAGGTCATGGTGTGAAAAGTCAGTTTTTCCACGCGGTCCCAATCATTAGGTGAAAGCTCGTGAGCGACTTGAAGGTGAACTCTCAGAAGATCTTGACTGAGTAGCGCCAGGGTCCGCCGTGCACTGTGAATACGTTCTCGGAGAAGGGCTCTCTCAGTACGATCGTAGATACGGTGCGAAGCGGGGCTCTGTATGATCCGCTTCTGGCGTAGAAAGCGGGGCACGACGTTGCTATCTCGACAGCGGAGTAGAAACGCCAATGAAGACAAAAGGTGGGCTTTTCTTTTTCGAAGTGATTCGAGGCGGCGAACTCGCTGGTGGACTTCTTCGCCTCAAATGTCTTGGCCCCTCTAAGACATTGAAGTATATACCTACACCATACATCCCCATTTTCTTTTTTTTCTTTTTTTACGTGCGGAAATCCCTTCGGATACCCCCCCGCTGGCCAGCGGGGGCGGTTATGTCGTGCATATACCGACTAAAACCGCACGGTGTCCTGCCCAAGTGTCCATTGCCGGGCACCCCGAGTGTATTTATTATATTCCTGTTTCTTGTATATTTCGCATGAATGTCTTTGAATTTTCTTGTTTTTTTATTTTATGAAGATGGCAAAAATAAAATACGTGGCGCACTTTCGGATGCTGTAAAATCTTTTGAAACAGTTTCTGCACAACATTAGGCTATAGTGAGCTAAACTGACAGTGGTCGGCGACCTCTGTGGCGTACTCCACTGCTAAGTCAGACGTTGCGGGTTCGATTCCCGCTCTTTGCTAATATGTATATTTGCATTGGTCTGAGTGTTTCTATGTATAATATGTATTTTTTTACAAAAAAGTATCTAAGTATGATTATCCGCATTCTAGAACCCATATGACAAGCTTTGCTTAGTTTGGGTCTAGATGGCGTTGTGCAATATGTCCTAGAATATTTATTTTGTATGTTTGTATGTCTATAAGAGGAAATGTAACTAGACCCCGGAGTTTTTCAAATTTACTTGAATTCACTGATCAGAGGGCCAATTCTCGTAATAAAAATATGTTCAAAATACAATCTCAATCTACTCTTGATCTCATGTTGATTTCCCAAAGATCAAAAAAGGTATTCTCGTAATAAAATGTTCAATATTTTCAACAAAATTTTGTTACGGGAACACCTTTTCTTATAAAAAAAAGAAATTCTCGCAACAAAATTTTCAATGTTTTTAACTAAATTTTGTTATGAGAGCACCTTTTTTGATACATGGTGGATTGACATGTATTGTATAAGACACTAACCTGTTATCACCACAGTGTTTTGTATCTGTGATTAGATTTAACATAACATAACACAATACATTTACACTTCTTTGTTGCTAAAAATAACACGTTCGGTACTTTTAACACTTTAATCACGGTGTATACCAATTATTACATGGAATCAACATGGATTGCCATTACAAATCAATGACAGCCGGGAAAAGAATACGCGTTTTGACAAGTTTTTTTTGACAGCGACAACACTTTATTCGTTCAAAAACGCGCGCTTGTCACCGCTGTTGCGACGGCGACGGCGACAACATCACATGAGATCGAGACTAGATTGGGACTGAATTTTGAACATCTTTTTAGTACTATAATTAGCCTTTACTTCAGATGTCTGCAATATACAGGTCAAAAAAAAAATTGTATAAACCATTAATATGGTACTTCCAAAAATTAAAAAAATATCAAACTTAACTAGTGTTGTTGTTGTTCACTCAGGACTGCGGCAAAATACTTAACGGAAATTTTTGTTTTGGTCTATTTCCAATCATGTTTACTTAATCTAAAAGTTTGATTTGGGTAGCATTGTGGAGAAAACAGCTCTTTTCCTAGCTTGTTTGTTGTCTAAATATTCTTCAAGGCAACTAACTGATACAATTTGTAGTGTCTGACCTGCCTTTTAATTATTTCATGACGTCGTAGGCGAGAAGAGTAATATAACTCTTCGAAATACGACTCCAGGGCCTAATGAAATAATGATACAGAATGAATGGAACCTCATACTGAGCTGATTAACTATTTTTTCTTTTGCCAGCCTACCTGACTGCCTAGCTATAATTTAAAATATATGAATCACAAAATTGATTTCCTACAATTTCTAGTTAAACTACACCACCTAACTTAACCACAGATATTAAAGTCTCGCTGTTGCCATGAGTATCGAACGATACGAGTATGAAGCACGTGTTAGTAATATGTTAGTAATATTTCCTTATATTGAAAACGTGGACAGTTTTCATAAATCTGTCCAGAAACTCTAAAAGTTTTCAGCTTGCGTTATTTGTATAGTTTTAAAATAATGTTTAGTTTAGCACTCAGTAACTATGCTTAGGTACCTAAATTGATAAAATATACGACACTATCCAAATATGAATTTCGACTTTTTTCTCCATCCAATGGTTACCTGTAAGAGATTGTCACAGTGCGATAAGGCCGATAACTGTATATACCATAATGTATTATTTGTTTTATTCTCATTTTTGTCTTATTCTTAGTGTACAATTTACTATTTATAGAACTTGAGAAGTTTAGATTGAGTGATATTATATTAAATATAATATATTTGCGTTGTAGCATTATAATGAAACAAGTTTTTTTTTCTTTTAATTCGGCAACCTCTTTAGCGTAGGTTCGCTTCGCCGTCGAACGCCCTTACGTTCGATTCCCGCTCAGTGTAAATATATGTATGCATGAATATATCTCTTTGAATTCGTCTGGTTATTTCTATTTACAAAAGAAAATGTATCGAAGTATGTATATGTGCATTCTAGAACACAAGCTAGTAATACTATGCTTACTTCGGGTCTAGACAGCGTTCTGTAAAATATCCTTTAATTTTTTTTTATGAACCCGTCAATATGGCTTTTCCACCCTTGATGGTAAGCTAAAGGTTCTTCTCAGGTATGAGGGTCACCATTACAGTGGTACACATTATAATGGTGGCCCTCAGCTTGGCTTGGACCCGGGACTGTAGGAAGCTTATTTTTTTTTTTTTTTCACTATATTTTATCTTTTCAGTACTAACGGTCCGACTCCATTTATCATTATCCTAGCGAAAGTCCCGGTTTCTATATATATTTTTTTTATATTTAGGACACGTCAATTTTTTCAATGGTAAGCTGAAGGTAAAGTCTCAAAGTCAAAGTCAAAGTCAAAAACCATTTATTCTGCATAGACCATTAATACGGCACTTACAAAACGTCATAAAAAAATAAATAATCTAATGTTTGGCAAATGGACCACCGGTTCGAAACGCGGCCCTGTCCTGAGAAGACTCCGGCAAGAAACTCAGCGGGCTGTTTTTTTTTGGTCTACTTACAAACATATTTACTTAACCTAAGTACAATATTCCATTTGAGTAGCATAGAGAGAGAGCAAACAGTTCATATCCAAGCTTGTTTATCGTCTAAATAGTCTTGAATTTTATAGTAGCCTTTTTGGCAGAGTTTACTTTTAATTTGGCTTTTAAATTTATGAAGAGGTAGATTCTTCATTTCACTAGGAAGCTTGTTGTAGAAGCGTATACAGTTACCCTGAAAGGAATTACTAATCTTGTGGAGTCGACTATTACAACCCACAAGATTGTTTTTATGTCTAGTATTTACGTTATGTATATCACAAAGCCTTAAAAAATTGGAAATGTTTCTTCTAACATACAAAAGATTTTCAAAAATATATTGGGAAACTACAGTTAGAATGTTTATTTCTTTGAACTTTTCTCGGAGGGAGACTCTTGGGCCCAACTTATAAATTGCCCGCACCGCCCGCTTTTGCAGTACAAAGATTGTATTTAAATCTGCGGCATTACCCCAAAGGAGAATGCCATAGCTCATAATACTATGGAAATAACTGAAATAAACTATTCTAGCGGTATCTATGTCTGTAAAAGTCCTAATCTTTTTCACAGCGTAGGTAGCAGAACTTAACCTACTAGCTATTTTTTCGATATGTGATCCCCACTGTAATTTAGCATCGATACTTAAACCTAAGAACACGGTTGATTCCACAAGGCTCAACAACTGTCCATTAAGTTGTACATTGGTTTCCACCTGTGTAACATTAGGTAAGGTGAATTTAATACATTTGGTTTTTTTTTCATTAAGGCAAAGATTATTTATATTAAACCAATGAACCACTCGTGAGATTGCGTTGTTCACTTCGTCATAATTATCTAATTGTCTTTTAATTTTAAATATCAAGGAAGTATCATCAGCAAACAAAACAATACTATTTTTATCCCTTACGTAGTAAGGGAGGTCATTTATATAAATTAAAAATAAAAATGGTCCAAGTATCGAACCCTGTGGAACGCCCATCGAAACCAAAGATCCTACCGAACGTGTACCGTTCACATCGACCTTCTGAATTCTATTGTTTAAATAAGAAGTCAAAAGGTCGAGAGCCTTGTTCCTTATTCCGTAATAATCTAATTTCCTGACCAATGTATCATGGTGGACGCAATCGAAGGCTCTGGATAGATCGCAGAAAACACCTAATGCATCCTGCTTATCCTCCCAGGCCTCGTAAATACATTTCAATAACTCTATACCAGCATCCGTCGTTGATCGTCCTTTAGTAAACCCAAACTGTTTATCATGAAATAATTTATATTTATTAAAATGGGTTAGCATTTGGTCTAGAATTAATTTCTCAAATACTTTACTCAAGGTTGGCAACACAGAGATGGGTCTGAAATTCGAGGGATCTGAGGTGCTGCCTGCCTTGAACAAAGGTATGACTTTACTGTGTTTCATTAAATCAGGAAATATACCGCAACTGACGCAGTCATTAAACACAGTTGCTAGATGGGGAGCAATGACATCAATGATGCTTGAAACAGTTTTGACTGATAATCCCCATAGGTCCGCGGTCTTTTTAATATCAATGGATTTAAACGATTTTGTGATGTCCTTGCTATCAACAACTGAGAATCTGAAAGCGTCCTCACATTTTGTAATTGATTCCATAAGCAATGACTCAGCGGAAGTGGAAGACGACTGAAGAGTTCGGGTAGTGGCTACAGGTATATTTGAAAAAAAGTGTTCAAACTCTGTCGCAACTTCCAGATCCTCCGTGACATGGCGACCGTCTATTTTTAAATGGTAATCTCTTACAACTGCTGGAGATTTACCACATTCGGAATTTATAATGTTCCAGGTAGTCTTAATTTTATTAACAGAATTTGATATTTTGTTTTTTATAAAGTTTGATTTAGCAAAGGAACAGGCTCGCTTAAATGTTTTAGAATAGTTTTTGACATAATTCTGAAAATCAGGGTTGAAATTGTATGATTTTTCAGAATATAATTCATACAATCTCCTCCTGCTATTATAAATCCCTGGTGTTGCCCAGTCACTGAAAACAGGACGGCTGCCAATCGATAATGTCTTTGGGGTAAAAATTCTCCCAAACTCAGTATTGATCAGGTTAATTAAGTCTGCATAAGACTTATCTACACTAGTGTACAAGGGCAAATCAGGTAGTTTATTAACTATATTTTCCTTGAAAGCATCTAAACGATATTGGTTTATCGGTACAAATTTAATTTCTTTTCTTCTTACTTCATAATAATTTCTGTAGCATTTTATAAATTGGCCACGATGATCCGAGTGTACAGCATCCACAATACATTTGTTAATAGGTTTAATGTCCGTGAAAATATTATCAATACATGTTGCACTTGTGGCAGTTATTCGAGTAGGTTCCAAAAATACATTACCAAGATTGAAGGACTTGAACAGATTCAACATTTTGTTTTTCTCTACTGGCGCTAAAGTGTTATCTAATATATTAACATTAAAGTCTCCACAAACTATTATTGACTTTTTAGAGCAACGGCATTTAAAAAGCGCTTCTTCCATCGTTTCTTCAAATCTTGCATAAGGCGCGTCCGGGGGACTGTACACGCTTAATACAATGAAGTGCTCAAACTCAATACCAGCTATCTCAATAACTCGCTCAATAGAGAGGCTTACTAGGTCTTTACGCTCTTTAAATTTAATGTTCTTATTAATAATAATTAAGGTGCCTCCACGTTTGCAATTTTTTCTACTGAACGAGCTAGCCACCTGGTGATTTTTGAAGCTGAAGATGACCTGAT
The DNA here is from genome assembly GCA_946251805.1 of Cybosia mesomella. NCBI lineage: Eukaryota > Metazoa > Arthropoda > Insecta > Lepidoptera > Erebidae > Cybosia > Cybosia mesomella. Next base: position 4,931,653 of record OX276413.1, read on the forward strand.
GGTCTGTCAACCAATGTTCAGTTACACAAAAAATATCAATATCATTCAAGGTCATGTGCAACTCCAATTCCAATTCTTTACCATTTGTCAGACCTTCGACATTTTGGTGCACCAGGTTAAATGCTTTATTTTTACAATTTGAATTAGATTTGGACATTAACGGGCCGCTTTTTTTATCAATATTACTAAAAGACGGCTCAATAGCCCCAAAAGCCTCGTGCCCATATCCGTTAATTTCGGATATACCGTAAAAAATGTCGCTAGATTTTTATCTGTTGTCAAGTAATTTAGTTTTTTTTTTGGATACCGCTATCCATTATGTCAGAATTTATAATAATATTTATTTGCTTATTAGCTAAAAATTTAGCTTCGCATAATAAAAAGTTAGCTAAACACTTAGCTATCTGTCGTCGTAAAAAATTTGATAGTAAATAACTATCCAATGTCAAGATATAGTTTTGTAATACAATATTACAGTCAAATAATTGTATATTCCTACAATATGTAGTCAAGGTATGCAATTTTCTATTCAAATTATATCTAATTTCATTCTCCTTATGTGTGAAAGCTTTACTGTAAGGGAATGCACATAGTATTACTTGCTTTACTTGCAAGTTTGATAGTTGTTCATGAAACTTTATGACAAACTTTATCTCAGGAAAGAGGGTCACCATTACATACACGTACCATGTTAACAATGGTGGCACTCAGCTTGACGAACTCATCAGAAGAGGATTGTCGTCGCAGCACCGCGTGACACCCAGCGGTCCCACTAGTGCTGCGACCACAATCCCCTGCCCGGCTATGCACTTGCTGACCCCTGAACGCAATGAAACCGAAATTGGATTACTATGGAGGGTTTTTCGCAATCGTGCACGGTGGTACCAACCCGGCCGAATTTTGTGACAAACTTGTGTCATCAAATTTCTACCACCAGTAAACATTACATTCACCTCTGAGTACGTGGTCCACATTCTTCATTATTTTTCATTTAGGCCGGCTCCATCAGTGGACGACATTGGAACGCTTAGTCCGTACAAGGCTTTAGAACTTATCTAGTTTGTGAAAGTACCCGTGATTTTTCATAATACGAGGGTCAAACTGAAAGTTCTTAGAACTGGCCACTTATAAACAATATAATAAAAAAATAATTCTAAAATTTGAAAATAGAACTCTTTGCCAATATTACTGAGTATATATTTCATTCATTTATCATTTGTTTTATGATTTGGCGGCAAATTGAAAATTGTCTGTGTCACGTTAACATGAATTTAACACGAGAAAATTTTCGTGCAATGATTTTTTATGACTTTCGATGTCATTTAAGTCAACAAGAAAGTTATGATAGACTACGATTGGCCTTTCACGATGAAGCCCCATCTCGTGCGACTGTTTACAATTGGTTTAATGAGTTTAAACGTGGTCGCACTAATCTCACTGACGATTTACGTGAGGGACGGCCTTCTACGGCGACGACTGAAAATAACATCTGTGTTGTGCGGCGTATGATAGAGACTGACAAAAGAGTGACCTATCAGCAGATTCGGACAAGCTTAGGCATCGGTATGAGTCAAGTGCACAAAATCCTCCACGAACATTTAGCGGTCAGGAAGCTTTGCGCCCGGTGGATACCTCATAATTTGACTGAGGCTCAACAACTCCATCGTGTGGATTGGTGCCGTAAAATGATTGAAAGATTTAACGGAGGTGACTCTAATGCTGTGTTCGACATACTAACAGGTGACGAAAGCTGGATTTACTGTTATGATCCTGAAACCAAAAGACAATCTGCTCAGTGGGTGCTTCCTTTCGAGGAGTTGCCAACTAAAGTGAAGAGAGATCGAAGTGCGGGAAAAAAAATGGTGGCCTCGTTCTTTGGAAGGATAGGTCATTTCGTAACAATTGTGTTAGAGGATCAAAAAACAGTTTCTGCAGAATGGTACACTACCAATTGTGTGCCACTTGTCTTGGAAAAAGTTCGAGAGAAACGACCTCGCAGTAGGATCCTCCTTCACCACGACAACGCCTCGTCGCACACCGCCAAGCGAACGATCGACTATTTGGCGACATCAAACGTTGAATTACTGGGTCACCCGCCGTATAGCCCCGACCTCGCGCCTTGTGATTTTTATTTATTTCCAAAAATTAAAGAAAAACTTAAAGGAAAGCGGTTTATGAATGCTGAAGAAGCGGTGGCTGCGTATCGCGATGCCATTGAAGAGACCCCTAAGGACGAGTGGGCAAAGTGCTTTTCCCAGTGGTTCCATCGCATGCAGCGGTGTATTGACGTGAATGGACAATATTTTGAAAAGATATAATAAAACTAATAACTGGCTAATGTAATCAGTTTTTGATTTTCTAAGAACTTTCAGTTTGACCCTCGTAAATAAGTAATAAATAAATATTCTAGGACATATTATTATTACACAGCGCCGACAAGACCCAAACTAGGCAGAGAATGTCATATCTAGAATGCGTATAAACATACTTAGATACTTTTTTCGTAAATGAATACATAATATTATACATAGAAACACCCAGACAAATGCAAATATATGAATATATATATAAATATACCTACGTAACGGACTGCCGAGACGAGGTCTCAAGTTCGATCCCCAGTCGTCCCGGGCACACACCTTTGACTTTTCGTAGTTATGTGTGTATTAAAAATGTTAATTATCACTCGCTTAGTAATGATCCCGGTAGATGGCAATAGGCTCGCCTCCTATTACATTGGGAACTAAATATAACTGGTGAATCGTGGGTGTGTAATACACCTCTGCCTACCCCTTCGAATATACAGGTGTGAAGTTACGTTATGTTATATATATATATATATATATACTCATATGAATGAGCGGGAATCAAACCCATGAACTCTGACTTAGCAGTCGAATGCTCTACCGCTACACCACAAAGGTTTTCTCTTCTCTTTTCCCTTCTTGAGCAGTTCTGGACGGTGCACGGTGCTGCAATCGTCCAAAAAAAAAAAACCGTTCCCGCAAGGGGGAACGCACAGGTAGATTTCGTGAAGCAATTAATATTATTTTATATAGAGAACTACGGACTTTAAACAGTTTAATTTTTTTTTCTCGAAAACGGTGACTTTTAGCGAAAAACTTTTCAGACATTTATTTTAGACTTAAAAATGGCCTATCGATTAAAAATGTTTCCGACTGCAAGAATGCTCACCGGTTAGAAGTTATGATTTTTTTTCCGAAAAATTTTGGTTTTTCCCCCCTCCACTTTTAGTTAAAGTTTTAATCTTATAGGTTTATTATTAAAAGTTGTCGGTATTCATGTATACTATGGGATAAAATTAGACCGGTTCGAATATCTTTCATGGAACGTGAAATTTTGAGGAAAAACTGATTTCACGAAAAGTGAGGCCCTACCGTCCCCTTAGGCCGGATTCCACCCGTTCACGAACTTAAACTAAGTTTACAGCCAAGCAATTTTTGACCGCAGTTTGAAAGCGATCGGGGCAAAAATGCGACCGTGAGAGTGCCGCACATTTTGGGAAGTGGAACCATACATACATATATATATAAATATAAACTTATTGACCAGTGGTCATTTCGGACTCAGGGGGTCATAACTAGACCTCCTATGAAGAAATTTTTTTTAAATTCGACAGTAGTCAAGAAACCAATGCGAAATCTACCTAAAAGATACCAAAAGCTATAATTGTAGAAGACGATATAAAATTAGATATGTCTAATTTTCTGGATTATTATTATATATTTTTATTTAAAGCTAACTGATGCCCGCGGCTCCACCCGCGCGGAGGTCTGTTCTCGTTTATTGGTCATATCTCCGGTTTTACTTAACCAATTGGAATCAAACATACGGCATTTTAAGTCTGAACAAGACCTTTCTAATAGAAAAATCCACATCAAAATTCGTTCAGTAGTTTTTGCTTCCATCGCGAGAAAACAGATAAGAATTTCAAAAAAAAAAGTTTAATGGTGGTAGAGTCAAGCAACTGTCTTTGGCCGTTGCATGAATGGGCCGACTCCACCGGGGAAGCACCACAGAATATCGACGCCAAGTAACAGTGTTTGAACTGTTGCGTTCCGTTTGGTGCGTGAGAGTGCCGGAGCCCTAAATCCTTTCCCATCCCCTCCCAAACTCCTTTCCCATCCCCTCCCAAAATCCTTTCCCGTGCCCTCCCAAACTCCTTTTCCATCCCCTCCCAAACTCCTTTCCCATCCCCTTTCCTTTACAGGGTAGGCAGCGCGAATGTGACGCCACTGGTGTTGCACACGTCCATAGGCCGCGGTAACCGCTTCCCATCAGGTGGGCCGTGTGCTTGTCTGCCACCTTTATGGTATAAAAAAATAAATAAACCGTTAATTTAACATAACCCATTTATTTCATTATCCCCAATATACAGATACAACTAATTTACAATTTGTTAATAGTATACAATAGACTATATTCACAAATAAATGTTTAAAGGCGGAGTTAATGCCAAAGGCATTATCTACCAGTCTAACTTGGCTTATCTTGCTATACTTTTGTAATCATTGAAATTTTTAAGCAATTGGTAAATGCCAAAGGCATTATCTACCAGTCTAACTTGGCTTATCTTGCTATACTTTTGTAATCATTGAAATTTTTAAGCAATTGGTAAATGCCAAAGGCATTATCTACCAGTCTAACTTGGCTTATCTTGCTATACTTTTGTAATCATTGAAATTTTTAAGCAATTGGTATGCTTTCTTTTCCTATAGATTTATATAGGAAAAAGAGAACATCTAGGTTCAGTTCGTCAGAGCATTCCCTCTGACTGACTGACTGATCGCGGTTTCAAATCCCGTCTTAGATGTTCTCTTTTTCCGATCTAAATCTATATTTTTGTATTTTTCACCTAAAATTTTTTTAGGTTTTGTTTCTTACTCATGATTTAATGAAATCTTGGCGTATACAAATAGCGCATATTCAATTACTGAACGCATAACAATGGATTATAACAAAAAGAAATATTTTACTGTACAAAGCAGGTATACCACACTTCAGTTAGGTTAAGCTCAGATTAGAGACGAGACAGTGTCCATGATGGGCCTTACCGCCGCTATTGCGGCGTGCCCTGCGCTTGGTCGCTCAAGCCGTTCCTTCCACTCCACCACGATGGCCTGGTGGAGCTGGGACTGCATGGCCTCGATTTCTCGAGGCTCGGGGTTCCGTCCCTGCTCCCGCGCCTCCTTTCGCCACTGGTACAGTTGCGAAAGGGCTCTCGCCTCCAGGTCCCATGGCGGAGTTCCGGCAAGGAGACTCGCCGCCTCGAAGGAGATCGTGCGGTACCCGCGGATGACCTTGATGGCCATCACTCGCTGCGGAGCGCGCAGCATCCGCACAGTTCTGGTCCTCAGGGCCTCCGCCCATACGAGTCATCGGGCCGTCTTTAGTCGGTTTAAGCCCGACATAACCGCCCCCGCTGGCCAGCGGGGGGGTATCCGAAGGGATTTCCGTACGAAAAAAAAAAAAAAAAGAGATGAGACAGTCTGCTGTATCTGCGGGAAGCCTCAAACGGCGTAAATACTCCAACCTAGTAGGGAATTATGTTTTTGAGCCGTTTGGGGAGACGTTGGGGCCATGGAGTCCAAGTGCCCGTATTGTCTACAAAAATTTGGCAAAGCGGCTGATCGACGCTACACGCAGACCAAAAGGCTGGACTTTATCTTGCACTAAGAATTAGCATTGCCATTCAACAAGGCAATGCTGCCAGTCTTCTGGGAACATTACCAGTCGGTGATGATGCGGAGGAATCTTTTAGGTTAAGTTTTCTTTACGTTTATTAATAATTAGTTATACAAAAATTAATTTTATTAAACGCCTAGACAGTCTTAAGATAAGCTTGTCAACATGCATCATGTAGGTATTTGTAAGCTTTATTTATGAAACAGTTTTGTTCGAAGTGTGCGCTCTTTCATATATTTCTGTATTAGTCTGACTTAAGACGGTCTTGTCTCTAATGAGCGCTCAGCCTTACATGACCGAATTAATCCAAATTACCGTGAAGCTAAATGTTCATCAGGTTAACGATCGGTATTAAGTGGCTATTTCATCTGCAAGTATAAAATGATAATAATGAGGTAACGCTGAAACTTTAGAAAATTATCGCTATATCAATGCAAATAAGGATGACTTTTCAGTGAAAGTATATCTGGCTAATAAAGGGCTTCGTACAAAATGTTCTCAATATTATAATAATCAACCAAAAACTATTATTCGACTTACTCTATGACGTTTATTACCATCTTTCGATTTAGTATTGGAAAAAGCTCTTAAATATATTACAAGCTGTAACGGAATAACTACAGAGACTAATTATTATAAAGAGGAAAGGTTTATACTTTTAACGAATAAACTCAAAAACTATTGAACTGATTTCAAACATTCTTTCACCGCGATTAGAATGCATTAGAATGCTACATTATCCCTAAGTGACTTAGACAATTTTTTATCCTGATATTCACACGGGCTCAAGACATACATTTTTTATTTAATTATTGCTATTTATGGTAAATAAGAGGTTTTCCCTTTAACCTTAAATAAAAGGGTTTAAATCTGAGTTTTGAGAAAGATTTTTTTAAAAGAAATATATGACGGATTTATGTCGCTAAATTGTAAGTCTTCGTTTTTTTTTCATCTAACCGGTCGAGTAGGATATAAAATTGAAGGAATTTAGAAATAGGAGATTACAAAAATGTATTATATTAAGTATGTCTTATCTAACAATATATTTAAAAAAACCTGGCTGCAAACTTATAAGTAAGCAATGTCCTAAAAAGGGCGAAACAAGTTTGATAGCAGGCGGGCCTCATTAATTATCTTTATGATTAGCGAATGGGTCCCGCCAACCCTATTTGCAATAAAGTTCTGAAGTTCCTAATCCTTTTTGTATTACCAAATAAAGGCAACAATATCAATTTAGTGTGATTTTAATTTTAAAAAATGCGGCGTTAGCCCAGTGGCGTACGTAACGGACTGCCAGAAGACGAGGTCTCAACTTCGATCCCCAGTCGCCCCACACACCTCTGACTTTTCGTAGTTATGTGTGCATTAATAAATATCGCTCGCTTAATAATGTGCCCGGTAGATGGCAATAGGCTCGCCCCCTATTACATTGTGACCTTAATATAACTGGCGAATCGTGGGTGTGTAATACACCTTTGCCTACCCCTTCGGGGATACAGGCGTGAAGTTATGTTTGTGGAGAAACAAGGTGTGATGTTCCTCCAACACAAAGGGAGGATCCTCCGACCAGGCAAGGTGATCACGCCTGGCGGGCCGCGGCCCGACGGTTGTCGTTGGGATGTTGTATATATGCTATACCAGCGCGCGACATGTTATCTTCTTCTTCTTCTCTTATATATAAAAATGAATTGCTGTTCGTTAGTCTCGCTAAAACTCGAGAACGGCTGGACCGATTTGGCTGATTTTGGTCTTGAATTATTTGTGGAGGTCCAGAGAAGGTTTAAAAGGTTTGTCATCGATTGAGGCAGTAAGAAGTCTGCCGGGTCACCTAGTATTTAATAAACTTTTTAAAGTCTTATATTTATGCAAACAAATGCTAAATTATTTTTATTGTGGGTATAACTTAGATGGTATTTTGTGACAATTTTTTACGAGTTCAGCATGAAATCTTCAAGCGAAGTAAGGAGAGGCATATTCTAATGATTTCCTTAAGTAAAACTTTAGCGATATATCAAGATTAATAAACCAGTGACACGCAATGCTTGTCCAGCTTCATTTCAAAGACGTTTAGTCTAAAAGATCACCCGTTGACCGTTTCGATCTCAGACTGTTGCAGATCGTTAATTAAAGAGTGATCGAGTGAGTGATGTGTTTTATTATGTGCCTAAGTACATTGCAAATAAGTAACCAATCGTTGAAAAAGAAACTAAAAACATGATGTATTAGAAAACTAATCTAAATAGTAATAAATGAAAAACAGTGGCACCGAGTGCCGGCCGAAGTGAAAATTTTAACAATTGCGTGTGTATTTTTAGAATCCTCATCAATAAATAGAGACCCATCTATGTTGTTCATTATGAATCAATTCAAAACTTCGTCATGGTCAGAATAAAATAATTTTATTAAGGTTCCAATCGAGTTCATCAGCTACAACAAAGATGGCGTTGTTATAAATATATGGAAAGCGTTCGCGGACGATGACGGTGACGATGATGTGAGTTCCAAAATTTTGGTTCACCCAAAAAGCGCTCAACGCGCTTCAAGAAGGTTTTAGTCCAAAAAGAAAATGAAGTGAATACCAAAATAGTAATTTTCTTTTTAGAAAGCGTGGGGTGCTTACAACAACTTATCACCCCGACCCTTCTTTTTCGTACGGAAATCCGGTTATGTCGGGCGCAAACCGACTAAAACCGCACGCTGTCTCAGGTCTTCAGACGCCAGGGAGCAATGTGGCCCAATAGGCATTTCCCTCGCACCCCATATCAGCGCGCACCCTATGCTTTTTATTCTAAAAGTAAGTTTTTACTTTTTAGCCTAGTTTTCTATTAAAGCGTGTTTTTTATGTAAACTATTATATATTTTTTGCTTCAATTGACCGTTCCGAAGATTTCGTTACATACATACAAACATATAGACAAAGCTAATAGAAGAATTTCACCTCAGAGCTCCGGATTCACTGACTCCTCCTGATTTTGGTTAAGCACATACGACTTTGGATCGGGAGAAACTGCCGTCTCACCGCCTAACCCTAAGAGAAAAGCCTGCGTCAGAGACTTGTCAGTCAATCAGCAGGACTACCGGCTTGCAAGTGAGGTTGACTTGGGTTAAGATCTTGGTAGAACAAAAACACTCTTACCGTCCAGCCGCCCACCGTACCGTCGTCAAGTGACAACCATAAATCCAGATAAAAGCCAATATAAATGCTATATCTATTTGTAGATACGACCATCTATTTCCTTTCCCTATCTCTATTAATCAATACAGATAGGTCAATGTTAAGTATCAAATTTATTGCCGAAACACTTTGGTATTTCTTGATTACTTCGAATTGGCGTTCATGTGTTTCAAATGAATATAGATATATTGTTTTATTTGTGTTTTATAGTATTTTATATATGTGTCACTGGAAAAATGCGAAAACAGAATGATACTGTCGCAAGTTTACGCGAATATTACACATTGAAATACAACTATTTTTAACGCGTTCTGATGTGATTTACCTTTATCATAATAATGTTTATTTATTTAAACTGATCCTGACGTTTTTCAAACTATAAGATAACCCCCATTTTAGTCTCCTCATAACCATGGCTGCTGAAAAGCAACTGGAACATCGAGATCAGTGCAAATAATAAAATAATATCAAATAAATCGCGATAGAAATGATATTTTTTCAAAGAATAACGTGTCAAAATATTTTCATTTTAAAGAAAAAAATCTCATGTACATACACGTATATACGTTTTGCAATATAACGTACACGTCTTCCGTGATAGTATTTAAAAGAAAACTAAAACTTGCGATACATACCTTTTTTTTTTTTTTTTTTTTTTATCGTGCGGAAATCCCTTCGGATACCCCCCCGCGTGCCAGCGGGGGCGGTTATGTCGGGCCTGAACCGACTAAAACCGCACGCCGTCTCGGGTCTACAGACGCCGGGGTGTAAGGTTGCCCATAGAGCATATCCCTCGCACCCCGACTGACCCTCGATCCATCTCGAAACCGGAGATGGCCCCCTCGGGTTTGGGAACCACGGTGTCCCCGTCTTGCCCCGGTTTGGGGGAGGGGCGCTAGTCGCCCCACCGTCCCGGCCTGCTTCTGCTGGGGTGACAGGTGGTCTCACCCGCCACCCCCAGGCCTGCGCCTGCGATACATACCTACTCTAAAAGCTTGCCTAAACGGTTCTCAAAGTATTTTTTTTTCAAACCGGTCCAGTGGTCCTCAGTACCTTCAACCTTAACTTCAGTAATTTGAGATCTAAAATTCTGAAACAGGCGTTAATAGTATCAAAGAGAACTGAAATGAAACAGCTCGTTTTATTTTATGCATCAGATAGAAGACAGGAACCCTAATAATTTTTCCATATGCAAAGTTTATGGTAACGGAACCTCTTTTGTTTCCAAGTGTTCAAGATATTTTAAGATTATATGGTAATAATTTGAAGTATGAATAATGAAGCAGTATAGGCCTGTCTGTCTGTTTATTTAAGAAGTGATCTCCGCCCGCGCGTGGTCGTTTTTAGGGTTCCGTTGCCAAATGGAAAAAAATGGAACCCTTATAGATTCGTCATGTCTGTGTGTCTGTCCGTTCGTATGTCACAGCCACTTTTTTCCGAAACTATAAGAACTATGCTGTTGAAACTTGGTAAGTAGGCGTATTCTGTGAACCGCATTAAGATTTTCACACAAAAATAGAAAAAAAAACCAATAAATTTTGGGGGTTCCCCACTATTAGAACTGAAACTCAAATTGTTTTTTTTTTTCATTTTGATGAAAAAAAAATCATATTTTTATAACGTCTCGGGACTGCGTTGCAGCAGCCGCGACCACGGGTGCTGCAACGCATCCGAAACGTCGGTAAAAGTAAGTTCCATATTTATCGCGATAAGTCCCGAGATGTTATAAAAATATAAGTTTACACCGCGATAGTTTAAATAAGAAAAAAAAAATTGAGTTTCAATTTACCCAAAATGTTATGTACCTACTAGTATTATTGTACTACCCCATACTAGCGGGGTATCTATGGATAGGTCTTCAAAAATGATATTAAGGTTTCTAATATAATTTTTTTCTAAACTGAATAGTTTGCGCGAGAGACACTTCCAAAGTGGTAAAATGTGTAACTTCTAAAATAAAAGAAGGATAAAACAAAAAAAAATATATGATGTACATTAACCATGTAAGCTTCCAACGTAAATTGGTTTGAACGAGATCTAGTAAGTAGTTTTTTTTAATACGTCATCAAAAAAAAAAAACAGTATTATGTTGCTTGCTGCTACGGAACCCTTAATGGGCGAGTCCGACTCGTACTTGGCCGCTTTTCGTCTCGGGTTCTACTTAACAAATGGCAATCAAACATACGACAGATTTTAAGTCAGTTCAGTAGTTTTTGCGTCCTTCGTGTACAGAACCAGAATCGTTCATTATCATTATCCAAGTATTTTTTTTAAATATCTCCAATGTACAGACACGACTAATTTACAATTTTATAATAGTTTACACACGAACGGTTCCATCCAGTAAGCCTAGTTTTTAGTCTACTCAGTAGGAGAAACATCTATGTTTCTCCTACTGATTTTCAACCTTTGGTACAAACGACTGCGAATTTACTGCGATAAGTAAAGCAGCAGGCGTAAAAGTTGGAAGCTGTTTCCGAGCGCTATGATATCATAAATCTTTCAACAATGCTGCTTAAACGGAAGCACTAGTATTATCTACAAGCATCGCCACGCGGTTTCACCCTCGTAAGTCCTAATCACGTAGGAATATGTTACTCGTGGATAATTTAGCATTATAATAGTGAAAGTTTATCGATTACAAATAAGCAAATATTCCCTCTTTAAAATATTAGTATAAAAGCATTCCAAAACTTTTTATTCCTATATTTCCACGGACTTACGCGGGTGAAACTGCGTGGCGATTCTAGTATATTATACTCGTACAAATTAACTAATCGTATTCAAAGACTTCTATGTATATTAAGACTGGCTGTTCGGAACAAGAAAAACGGATAGATTTTTGGATGCTACAGGACCTTTTGTTGCTGTCATAGCCACAGAGTATATAAAATTTATTTTATATGAGATCATCATCTGTCATCTGTAAAGAAGCATAAGTGCGCCAAAATTATTGAGGCGAGGCGTTACGTAACCCTCCCCCGTTCCCGCCTCGCCCCCGTAGTGTATGTATGATACTGATGTGTGTTAATGTATTTACAAAAAAAGTATATAAGTATGTATATCCGTATTCTGGAACCTAGTTAAACTATACTTACCTTGGAACTAGAAAGCGCTGTGTAGAATGTCGTCGAATATTTATTATTATTATCGAGCTATATCACGCCTCACCCTAGAGTAAGTGAGAGGCGGTGAGATATACCCGGCGAGGCAAGCAGCAGTCGGCCAGGGCATTACATATTTATTATTATTCTCTTTATTACACTTAACATACATATAAATTATATTTTTAAATACATTCTATATAAAAAAAATATTATTATTATTATAGTGAAGTGGCAGTGGGCAGGGCACATAGCTCGGAGAACCGATGGCCGTTGGGGCAGAAAGGTCCTTGAGTGGAGACCAATTGACGGCAAGTGCAACGTAGGAAGGCCTTCCGCAAGGTAGACAGACGACCTAGCAAAAAGCGCAGGGTCGTTGGATGCAGGCCGCTACAGACCGGGCGAACTGGAAATCGATGGGGGAGGCCTATATTCAGCAGTGGACTTCCTACGGCTGATATGATGATGATGATATAAATAAAAGTAAAAGACATCATTGAATCGGTCTATATCTTAGCTGTCTACTTAACATTGTGTAAAATCTATTTTTTGTTTTATTTCTAGTCACTTGGGCGTGGGTCATCTTCGGAGTAAATTTAATTGTTAGCTATATTGCACGCTGGTAAAACGGCGAAACGTGCTGGACAATCATTTAACTGTACATAACATCTGTGTGCTTAACCATGTTTCTACAATAAATAAATAGCAGTCATTGATCGTTTATTCACTACGCAATTTCTCTTGCTTTTCATAGGCTTGAAGTAAATCCAATATGAAGGCGTAGGTTAACGTTGGTTACAAACATCGAAGCTAATTACTGCGTACCAAGTTTTCAGAAATTCTCGCTTAAAATTTGGGTCGTGATCTGATTAAGAAGGTAATTTCTTTTGATTATGATATTAACTTAACGAGGTTTCTTAACACCGGTATGAGGTTTAGGTGCTATGATATCTGTTAACACTCAGAGAAATGCTTATGAAAATCTGTTAATCTTTCAGAACGATAGTCAAAGTTGAACATAGCTTTGGCTGATTGCTATAAAATATAAATACAATTACACATATACTGAACAAATTAATGGTATCTATTAAAAAGGGCAGATTAAAAGTACTCGAGGCTTGCATGACAAGTTTAATGACAGTAGAGAAAGTTCGTGAAGTGTGTAATGATAGAAGCAGATAGGGGCTGTTGTCTCTGCCTGCCCCGGAGGGAAACAGGTATGAGTAAAAGAATGTATGTATAAATACACATAAACATAACTTCACGCCTGTATCCCCGAAGGGGTAGGCAGAGGTGTATTACACACCCACGATTCGCCAGTTATGTTAAGGTCCCAATGTAATAAAGGGCGAGCCTATTGCCATCTACCGGGCACATTATTAAGCGAGCGATAATTAACATTTATTAATGCACACATAACTACGAACAGTCAGAGGTGTGTGCCCGGAGCGACTGTGGATCGAACTCGAGACCTCGTCTCCTCAGTCCGTTACGTACGCCACTGGGCTATCGCCGCTATATAAATACCGGTAAAAAAACATCATCATCCAAGCGCCAATCGCGATTGCATACAAAGCTTACACGTCACCAACGGGGCTTCACAAGCCCGAGGTTCACGTTCGTACTTCTATTTTCTATGACTTAGTTAATGTTGGCTTTAACTGAAACTACTGTTGCCTGACCCCGAACCCCGAGAGGAAAGGTTGCGTCAGAGTCTCGTCCGTCAATCAGCAGGTGTAAATGCTTGCAGGTGAAGTGATACCTTTTCACAGCTTGATTTTTTTAAGCGAGTACCAGCGTTCAGTCACCTTAAATTTTGAATTGAAGCCTACACAATAGAACATATCAGCAAATGGCGAACTACAAACGCAATATTTCATATAATACTGAAAACGTATTGACACAGAAACATTTTGGCAGTGACTGCACTATTTCAGCAAATGCTACATAATAGAGTGCACAGAGTAAGTATTGAATTTCACGTCGACAAAGGAAAGTCTAGCAAAATAATAACTCTAAGCTTCAGGCTGCGTTTCCACCAGAAATGTGCCAGCTAGCTGGGCGGTGCGAGGATGCATAGCTACGCTGAGAAACGATGCGCGGATGAGCGGTGCGGGACGTCTAGCCGATTAGTCCCGGTGTCCACCACCAATTTGGCCACCACTGGTGGACAGAGAGACAAATTATGAAATTATGTTCCGCTGTCCACCAGTGGTGGACAGAGCAACATATTTTGAAAAGTTGTGTTATCATTATGTTCCGCTGTCCACCAGTGGTGGACAGAGCATAAACTTTCCGGACTAGTGGTTCCGGCGCTTCGCCGGCAGCTCCCGCGGCACGCTCGCTACGCTCGCCACTGGTGGACAGCGGAACATAATTTCAAAATTTGTCTCTCTGTCCACCAGTGGTGGCCAAATTGGTGGTGGAAACCGGGACTAATCACGTGTAGCGGGCTCGATTCTGATGCGAGCGGCTTCGCAACACATCCCTCGTAACAAATCCTTACATCACATCCCTCGAAACACATCCGTAGCACACATTCTTCCCTTGCTTTGCATGTACAAACACCGCTAAACCGTTTCTACTAGAGCTGCACTGAGCGAGCCTAGGTAAATGAAGTTCTTAACTTAAAAGAAAAGAAAGAAAACAAATTTTAATTATTCAACGTACAAGGTACATGTCCTTAAAATAAAATAAAAATAAGTTAAAAGCATACATACAATTCATTTATTTGTTTGTGTACCTCACGCGTTAGCCAAAAAAGGATCAGTGGGCCCTACCGCCCAAGTGTCATCGATATCACAGCCGTCGAAATGTTGCATTGGTCAAGGTCGACGGCCATTTTGTACCGCCCCATTGATAATCGATGCCGGCGCGGCGTAAGAATGAATGAAATGCTGTTTTAGACAGTTAAATAGCTGCCGCCTAAAAAAATTTAAATCAACGGCGTCGCTTTTAAGTGTCATTTCATTACGGCACCTCATGAGCTGTCGTTTTGAATATTATTTTCTTTTCCGACGGTTGTTTACGATGCCGATTGCACCTAACACTGGGCTACTATGGCTTTTAAGGGTGCGACTGCCGACGAGTGGGTTTGCCGTCCTATTGCACCTAACACTGGGCTACTATGGCTTTTATGGGGGCGACTGCCGACGAGTGGGTTCTGCCCTCCTATTGCACCTAACACTGGGTTACTATGGCTTTTATGGGGGCGACTGGGTTCTGCCCTCCTATTGTACCTAACACTGGGCTACTATTGCCTTTATGGGCGCGACTGCCGACGAGTGGGTTCTGCCCTCCTATTGTACCTAACACCCAGTCGCCCCCATAAAAGCCATAGTAGCCCAGTGTTAGATGCAATAGGAGAGCAGAACCCAGTCGCCCCCATAAAAGCCATAGTAGCCCAGTGTTAGGTGCAATAGGAGGGCAGAACCCAGTCGCCCCCATAAAAGCCATAGTAGCCCAGTGTTAGGTGCAATAAGAGGGCAGAACCCAGTCGCCCCCATAAAAGCCATAGTAGCCCAGTGTTAGGTGCAATAGGAGGGCAGAACCCACTCGTTGGCAGTCGCCCCCATAAAAGCCATAGTAGCCCAGTGTTAGGTACAATAGGAGGGCAGAACCCAGTCACCCCCATAAAAGCCATAGTAGCCCAGTGTTAGGTGCAATAGGAGGGCAGAACCCAGTCGCCCCCATAAAAGCCATAGTAGCCCAGTGTTAGGTGCATTAGGACAGCAGAACCCACTCGTCGGCAGTCGCACCCATAAAAGCCATAGTAGCCCAGTGTTTTAGGTGCAATCGGCATCGTAATCAACCGTCGGAAAAGAAAATAATATTCAAAACGACAGCTCATGAGGTGCCGTAATGAAATGACACTTCAAAGCGACGCCGTCGATTAGAATTTTTTTAGGCGGCAGCTATTTAACTGTCAAAAACAGCGTTTCATTCATTCTTACGCCGCGCCGGCATCGATTATCAATGGGGCGGTACAAAATGGCTGTCGACCTTGACCAACGCAACATTTCGACGGCTGTGATATCGACGACACTTGGGCGGTAGGCCCACAGCATTTGCGAGACAGCTATCTAGCGCTGGTTTTCAACCTAACCTATTCTGATTCATTAACACATCCCTCGCTTCACTTCCTCGCACATCTCTGGTGGAAACGCAGCCTTAACGCTGTTTACGATAGAATAAATAAAGCTATTTCTAAGATCCATTTAAAAGCGCTTAAATATAACATTATTTAGTTTCAAGCTGGGTTCTAAGAGCGAGAATATCGTGCAGCTGTTTCTGTCATAAAATTGGCCAACGAAGCACTGTGACTGAATATTGTACTTTTAAGTCGTTGTATGTCGAGTCCAATGCAATCAAATCCTGATTGAGTACTTTTTCGCATGATAGAAATAATTAAGGTATTACCAAGTGCTTTGTATTGTACTGTATCGTGCCCTTTTCCTATAAGAGTATGAAAGAACCAGAGAACTTTGGTCGTTACCAACTTCTATTATTACAAATTGTTCTGTTATTATTTTTACAGTAGTTGCTTGATGACATGATGATAGAAAATAATACATATAGAATAGAGAAGAGACAATAATAATCATAATATTCTACGACATTCTACACAGCGCTTTCTAGACCCAAAGTAAGCATAGCTTAACTAGCTTGTGTTATGGGTTCCAGAATGCGGATAAACATACTTATATACTTTTTTTTGTAAATACATACTATATATTATACATAGAAACATATATTTAATAGAATTTACATTGCCTTGGCACAAACAGTTTTTAACATACTGTAAACCAGTATCGGGTGGTGCCGCCAAAACCAAGTTCTCAGAATTTCAAGGAGCCCAAAGGGGACTTATTAAAGTATACTTCAAACCATCCAGGTACTCTACAGATGACCTTTATATGATGAGCAATCTCCTGTCTGTAAGAAAATTATACATTTTAAATATCACTCTACGCATACACAGGACGATAAACTACAATCCAGAATACCAGGATAAAAGACACAAAGATTTTCCAATGGTACACACTAAATTTGCCACCCGGCAGTATAACTACACAATCGACACACATTTATTATAAAGTAAATTCAAAATTAAACTTCTACCCGATGCAACTCCGTGACTGCAAAAATAATATCGTGGAATGGTTAAAGACTGTTACATATGATGAGATTGAAATTATCGTAAGATTCTGCTAAATATGTACCCGATATCGTGCGATAAAAATATACACATGTATACACACCAACACACATAAATACACACACCTTCTCACACGTACACACATCCTTACAGTCACACTCACTAACACACACACACATACAGTATGTGTTTGTATGAATACAACACATTATAATTAGAGCTGTCAGTGACAATACCTGTTTCGGAATCTTTGTTTTTTTTTTGTTTTATATTTGCCACTTTATTTGTTGTTTTAAATTTGTAATTTTATCGTAGTTTTCGTAGTTTTAGTAAGTTTCGTAGTTGTTCAAATTTATTCGTGTTGTAATTTTTCACATATATTTTGTAAATTGTGTAAAAGCGAGATAGTCCCAACACAAGGATAATAATAACTTACTGGGATATTCTTACAACTTTGAAAATGTATGCTTGTGAATTGAGTATTGTTATTATAGAAACACCCAGACCAATGCAAGATATTGTAAGGCATTAGAAGAGATACGTCTTAAACTTTCTTGGGTAGAGGGAAGAATACTGTGGCGACTACTGCACCGACCAAAGCACTACTCTTAAGTAGCCTTGAGTTAAGAAAGAGAGGCAAGCTTGGTGAATTTGACAACACTCGTTATATGCCTAACATCATGTCTGTCAACTAACTAACTAATCTTTAAACGCAACGCTAACAGCAGTGGAGCGTGCCGTTGCCAAAAGGCCGTGTTAACGCGTGCGTTCATGTTTCGTTGCACATTTCAATGCTCTGCAACGTGGTGACGGTTTGTAGGCACAGACAGCGAATGCTTTAAAAGTTTCTGGTTTCAGTGTAGAACTTGTAAGATTGAATTTACATGTATATAAATACACTAGCTGTCCCCCGCGGCTTCGCCCGTGGCATACTTCACCCCGTGGCACCTATTTAGTTCAAACATGCCTGTAAACATTTTTCTTTTTTTTTTTCAGGCAATTTTTAGAATTTTTCTCTCCATAAGAACCATCCTCGTACTTCAAGGAATATTATAAAAAAGAATTAGCGAAATCGGTTGGCTTCTCACGGGTGCAATGGATGTTATAATACATATAAACCTTCCTCTTCAATCACTCTATCTATTAAAAAAACCGCATCGAAATCCGTTGCGTAGTTTTAAAGATTTAAGCATACATAAGGATATAGCGACAGAGAAAGCGACTTTGTTTTATACTATGTGGTGATACTGTATTGCAGTATTCTCACAGGGGTAATAGTACATTGTTACCCTTTTTTTTTTTTTTTTTTTTTTTTATCGTGCGGAAATCCCTTCGGATACCCCCCCGCCGGCCAGCGGGGGCGGTTATGTCGGGCTTGCACCGACTAAAACCGCACGCCGTCTCGGGTCTTCAGACGCCGGGGTGTAAGGTTACCCATAGAGCATATCCCTCGCACCACCACTGGTCTGTCAAATAAAACAAGTAAGTAAATTGAATTAGCTTTTATAATAAAATATTAAAAAAACGAGAATTAACTCTTAATAGTACATTGTTACCCTAGGGGTGAAAGTAACTTATTTAGTCCCGAGACGAGGTTTGGCGCCCGAACGTAGTGAGGGCGCCAATAGTTCGAGGGACTAAATGAGTCTTTAACCCGAGGTAAACACTGTGCTTTGCATTACGAATACAAGGAAAGTAAAAATAAAAAGATGAATTAGCTAAAGAAAAAATGAGTAAAAATGAGTAAAACCTTCAAATCGAAAAACAAATGAAGATCGAATTGCCGCTTTTCCGCCTATTTTGTTTGTTTTTTTTTTTCTGTGGCCGGCCAGCTATTCAGCCATTATTTTTTATTTTCATCCTTGAAAAAATGATTAAAATGGCAAAATACCCAAATCTATGTTATTTTAAGGAAATTGTTGAAACTAAACTAAAGTAAAGTTATTTAAAAAATATATATTCTTTAATCAATACTTAACTTTATTTTATTTCAATTTTACATAGCGCTGTAATTGAGTGACTGTATAGAAATTTGGTACATGTGGTACATTAAAAATGTGAAAATAGAATTAGTTTTTTTTTAATAATTTGACAGCTGTCAGTTGAAAGCGATTCTCCCTAGGGACGAAAAATATTACTTTCATCCCGCTCCTCGGGCAACTTCAGACCTACTTTCAGAGCATGAGTAATGAAAAAGGAGTTTTTGCTTCTGTAATATAGGTAAGATTTTGAGAGAGCATTTGGGATGTTATATCGGATTATGTGGATATCGGAGTTGTGGTCAGTGTAGCAGCATAGTTAAAGTTGGCGTGATTATGTACATTTTTAGTAAGCCATAGATGGTCCAGGGTCAGGATGGTTCAGAGTCCTAAAGACAGCGTGCTGTTTTAGTCGGTTCAAAGCCGACAAATCCTCCTCCGCTTTCAGCTAAATAAAACCTATATTTACTCATTTCTTTGAATACCTACAATTATTTTATTATGTATTTGGTTTTTAGGGTTCCGTTGCCAAATGGCAAAAAACGGAACCCTTATAGATTCGTCATGTCTGTCTGTCTGCCCGTCCGTATGTCACAGCCACTTTTTCCGAAACTATAAGAACTATGCTGTTGAAATTTGGTAAGTAGATGTATTCTGTGAACCGCATTAAGATTTTCCCACAAAAATAGAAACAAGTTGAATTCCTGAGACGAGCTCAGCCGAATACAAGGGATTTTCGATTTTGCGTATTTTTTTTTTTGCGATTTTTTGCGATTTTTTTTATCTTGCAATGGTTCACCCCAGCACGAATCTATTACCGAAAACAGCAACTCGATAGCTCATCTCCTTCATACCCAAAACCGTGACAGAAAATTGGCAACGACGACGACGACTTCGACGACAACTCCTTAGCATAGGGCTTTTCTAAAGAAAATCCCTAAAAAGCAGTAAATTTTGGGGGCTCCCCATACTTAGAACTGAAACTCAAAATTTGATTTTTTCATCTAACCCAAACGTGTGAGGTATCTATAGATAGGTCTTCAAAAATGTTCAAATTTCTAATATAATTTTTATTTTGCCCGAGAGATACTTCCAAAGTGGTAAAATGTGTCCCCCCCCCCCCCGTTACTTCTAAAATAAGAGAATGATAAAACTAAAAAAAAATCCGTTCCCGCAGGGGGAACGCACAGGTAGATTTCGTGAAGCAATTAATATTATTTTATATAGAGAACTACGGACTTTAAACAGTAATTTTTTTTTTCTCGAAAACGGTAACTTTTAGCGTAAAACTTTTCAGACATTTATTTTAGACTTAAAAATGGCCTATCGATTAAAAATATTTCCGACGGCAAGAATGTTCACTGGTTACAACTTATGTTTTTTTTCCCGAAAAATTTGGGTTTTTCCCCCCTCCACTTTTAGTTAAAGTTTTAATCTTATAGGTTTATAATTAAAAGTTAATGGTATTCATGTATACTATGGGATAAAATTAGAACGGTTCGAATATCTTTCATGGAACGTGAAATTTTGAGAAAAAACTGATTTCACAAAAAGTGAGACCCTACCGTCCCCTTAGGCCGGATTCCACCATTTCACGAACTTAAACTAAGTTTACACCCAAGCAATTTTTGACCGCAGTTTGAAAGCGATCGGGGCAAAAATGCGACCATGAAAGTGCCGCAAATTTGGGAAGTGGAACCATACATACACATATATATATATATAAACTTTTTGACCAGTGGTCATTTCGGACTCAGGGGGTCATAACTAGACCTCCTATGAAGACATTTTTTTTAAATTCGACAGTAGTCAAGAAACCAATAGGTAGATCGATTTCATCGAAATCTACCTGAAACATATGATGTACCTACATCACCATGTAAACTTCCACCGAAAATTGGTTTGAACAAGATCTAGTAAGTAGTTCTTTTTTAATCCTTACTTAATATATAAATGTGAAAGTAACTCTGTCTGTCTGTCTGTTACGCTTTCACGCCTAAACCACTGAACCGATTTTGCTGAAATTTGGTACAGGGGTAGATTAGACCTTGGGAAAGGACATAGGCTATGTTTTGTCGCGATAACCGACATCTACGCGGGCGGAGCCGCGGGCAAAAGCTCGTACGTCATAAATCGTAAAACGCAATTTACCTTTCATTCAATCAACTCAAATATAAAAGTTTCCAATGTCCAAGACGGACACATCTAGACCCGGGTACAATACATAGATGAGATTTTTCCGTTAATTAAGTATTTTGTTTCAAAAAGAAAGCTATTGCTTAAAAATATTCTCTGAAGTTTAAAAAGTGTGAAGCGCGGGTAGTCCTTACAAACTCTTAAAGTATTTGGTGTCCGTAGAAATGAATGGATGACATTTTTAGTAATAGGCCTATCGTATTACATTAAAACCTAAGCTTTTTGTTGTTTTTTTTTTTAATACATAAAATATACCTACTTTATTCGCACACCGCACGACTCAGTAGCGTAGGTAGCCGTGTGCGCCCAAAATGTGCTCATTTGTCCGATATTGAGGTGATGATGAGATGAATGAATTCGTTAAAAATAGTTTTATTTCAATGTGTAACATTCGCGTAAACTTCCGACAATATCATGTAGAGCAGTATGGACGGCAAACAACAATCATTCAAAAGTTATAGTGGACTAAAGAAACTAACATACACATCACCTGAAAACATTACACAGGTTTTGGGCCGTCTGCCCAAAACCTGTGTAATGTTTTCAGGTGATGTGTATGTTAGTACAATTTATAATTTTGACAAAGATTTCACCATTGGCTTTACAAAAACAGTTTTATCTTTCCGTTATAAATCGTCCACGGCACGAATTCGGTTCGATAATCGTCTATTTCACGTTAATGTATAAACTGCGATGTTATGGCTATTAGTCAATGCGGGTTGAATTTATTGTGGCTCTATCGAAGCGGATTTGGGTCACAGAATAGTATATAGGTAACGTTTTTCATACGTATATAGACATGATTTTAGATTGACAAGGTCATTTACATTAAAATTAGAATTATAAACGGGATGGTAAGAACATGGTAAATATCCCGTTTATAATTCTAATTTTAACGTATATAGACAGATTAAAAAAAAGGTATTATTCTTACTATGTTTAAACATATACTTATGGTCCCACAAAACTGGTCGCACAATTTGTCTGCAGGATCTAGTGAGTCTAATCTCATAGTAGTTAAATTTGTTTTTAGCTAAACAGGTACTTACCTTGTACAACTACTTTGTAATAATTGAAAGTAAGTACATTCTTTTTTTTAAACCTATTCTTGTCGGGTTCTCGCTATATCTAACTAACTATTTATCATATACCTAAAAATTTACAGTAAAAACATAAATAAGTAGTACGTAGATCAAGTAAAGTTTCTTTCAAGTTTTTGGGCGAAAAACCTTCTATAATTTTTTTATAGTAACTTATTATATTACAAAAACTTTTATCATCATCTTAGAGGGGTTCCCGATTGCATCCGATTATTTCGATAATTCCGAACCTGACCCGAAAACCTGAACCGGTCGCAGGTTAGGTTAGAAACTTGAAAAAAAATGTAATATTTGTTCCGAACGTAACCCTCTTCCTAACCTGACCCGACGCGACGTCTCGTTCCTATCATAACCCGAATTGCGCAGATACGTTTAATTACTTGCCTAGCTATTTAATCAAACAGCTTAGAAAATGACTTAGTTCTGCATGGTTATAAAAAAATCCGTTCCCGCAGAGGGAACGCACAGGTAGATTTCGTGAAGCAATTAATATTATTTTATATAGAGACTACGGACTATATATTTACTATATATATTTATATAGAGACTACGGACTTTATACAATATTTCGTGAAGTAATTTTTTTTTTCTTTTTCTCGAAAACGGTAAATTTGAGCAAAAAACGTTTGGACATTTATTTTAGAGCAAAAAATAACCTATCGGTTAGAATTTTTTTTGCCCCTCTATGACCTATGCTTCTTCTATGACCCACGCCGAGCGCATTGTTAACATGTTTAATTTTTTTTTCTCGAAAACGGTCACTTTTAGCGAATAACTTTTCAGACATTTATTTTAGACTTAAAAATGGCCTATCGATTAAAAATGTTTCCCAAAACAAGAATGTTCACCGGTTAGAAGTTATGATTTTTTTCCCGAAAAAATTTGGTTTTTCCCCCCTCCACTTTTAGTTAAAGTTTTAATCTTATAGGTTTATAAGTAAAAGTTGTTGGTATTCATGTATACTATGGGATAAAATTAGAACGGTTCGAATATCTTTCATGGAACGTGAAATTTTGAGGAAAAACTGATTTCACAAAAAGTGAGGCCCTACCGTCCCCTTAGGCCGGATTCCACCCGTTCACGAACTTAAACTAAGTTTACACCCAAGCAATTTTTGACCGCAGTTTGAAAGCGATCGGGGCAAAAATGCGACCGTGAGAGTGCCGCAAATTTTGGGAAGTGGAACCATACATACATATATATATAAATATAAACTTTTTGACCAGTGGTCATTTCGGACTCAGGGGGTCATAACTAGACCTCCTATGAAGAATTTTTTTAAAAATTCAACAGTAGTCAAGAAACCAATAGGTAGATCGATTTCATCGAAATCTACCTAAAAAATAACCACGAAGGCTTAATGCGGGAGCTACGCTAGCCTTCCAACCTAACCTATTCAAGTCGGATACTAAATATACTGATTTGACACAGATGTACTTTTTATTTTGAGAAAGATTAGAGAGAATGACCAATCTGCGCAATTCGGGTTATGATAGGAACGAGACGTCGGGTCAGGTTAGGAAGAGGGTTACGTTCGGAACAAATATTACATTTTTTTTCAAGTTTCTAACCTAACCCGCTACCGGGTCAGGTTTTCGGGTCAGGTTCGGAATAATCAGATGCTTCCACCTCGAGCCCAGGGTCTGCTTATTTATTCTCCTCCTTTTTGTTTGGTTTCGGTAGTTGCTCCCAAATAACCGTATAAGCCGAAGCTTATACAGCTTTTATACGAGCGACTGTCATCTGACCTCCTAACCCCAAGAGGTGCGCCTGCGCCAGAGCCTCGCCCGTCAATCAGCAGGTGCACCAGCTTGCAGGTGAAGTTGGCTTAGAGGTCTTAGTGGAGTCCCATATACCCTCTCAGGTTCAGATAAAGTAAAAGTGCATTTTTCTATCAAAAATTTGGCGTCTGTGAAGTTGGCATCTCAAATGTTAGCATCTCACAAATAAAATCAATATAAAGTGGCATCCAGCATAGTTCCACAGTTCTTGATAAGTTTTATCAATAGTTCCGTCGATTAAACTATTAATATCGCGTTTTGAAAAAATGAGATGCTAACTTCGCAAACACATCATAGCATCTCATCACATTACGAACGCCTGACTGCACAAAAGTCGAAATTTGTTGAGTTCTATGTTCTCAACAAGTTTCAACAATAGTTCTGGCGATTAAACTGATAAAGTTGAGTTTTGAGAAAATGAGATGCTAACTTCGCAAACACATGGTAGCATCTCATCACATTTCGAAATCCTGACTACACAAGGGTCTAAATCCGGTGAGTTTTATGTTCTCAATAGGTTACAACAATAGTTCTGGCGGATAAACTAATTATATTGCGTTTGAAAAAACTAGATGCTACCTTCGCAAGCACAAGACAAAATCTTCTCAAATTCCGAATGTCTGACTAGCGAAATGGTTCTGGATGATGACCAGCGTCTCTCGCAATGCAATGCAAAAGAGTTCCGGCATCTGGAACTTTCTCGAATTTTTCTATCATTTTTTTTTCCTAAAAAATTCAATAAAAGGTGAGATGCTAGCCTTCTCTGCAGAGTTCTGGCTTGGAAAATAGTTCTAGAAGACGACGAGCATCTTTTACTGTGAAATGCAAAAGAGTTACGGCCTCTGGAACTTTCTCGTATTTTTCTATCATTTTTTTTTCCTAAAAAATTCAATAAAAGGTGAGATGCTAGCCTTTTGTTCAGAGTTCTGGCTTGGAAAACCGTTCCAGATGATAAAGAGCATCTTTTACGGTGAAATCCAAAAGAGTTCTGGCCTCTGGAACTTTCTCGTATTTTTCTATCAATTTTTTTTCCTAAAAAATTCAATAAAAGGTGAGATGCTAGCCTTCTGTTCAGAGTTCTGGCTTGGAAAATAGTTCTAGAAGATGACGAGCATCTTTTACTGTGAAATGCAAAAGAGTTCCGGCCTCTGGAACTTTCCCGTATTTTTCTATCAATTTTTTTTCCTAAAAAATTCAATAAAAGGTGAGATGCTAGCCTTTTGTTCAGAGTTCTGGCTTCAAAAATAGTTCTAGAAGATGACGAGTATCTTTTACTGTGAAATGCAAAAGAGTTCCGGCCTCTGGAACTTTCTCGTATTTTTCTATCAATTTTTTTTCCTAAAAAATTCAATAAAAGGTGAGATGCTAGCCTTTTGTTCAGAGTTCTGGCTTCAAAAATAGTTCTAGAAGATGACGAGTATCTTTTACTGTGAAATGCAAAAGAGTTCCGGCCTCTGGAACTTTCTCGTATTTTTCTATCAATTTTTTTTCCTAAAAAATTCAATAAAAGGTGAGATGCTAGCCTTCTGTGCAGAGATCTGGCTTGGAAAATAAATCTAGAAGATGACGAGCATCTTTTACTGTGAAATGCAAAAGAGTTCCGGCCTCTGGAACTTTCCCGTATTTTTCTATCAATTTTTTTTCCTAAAAAATTCAATAAAAGGTGAGATGCTAGCCTTTTGTTCAGAGTTCTGGCTTCAAAAATAGTTCTAGAAGATGACGAGTATCTTTTAATGTGAAATGCAAAAGAGTTCCGGCCTCTGGAACTTTCTCGTATTTTTCTATCAATTTTTTTTCCTAAAAAATTCAATAAAAGGTGAGATGCTAGCCTTTTGTTAAGAGTTCTGGCTTCAAAAATAGTTCTAGAAGATGACGAGTATCTTTTACTGTGAAATGCAAAAGAGTTCCGGCCTCTGGAACTTTCTCGTATTTTTCTATCAATTTTTTTTCCTAAAAAATTCAATAAAAGGTGAGATGCTAGCCTTTTGTTCAGAGTTCTGGCTTCAAAAATAGTTCTAGAAGATGACGAGTATCTTTTACTGTGAAATGCAAAAGAGTTCCGGCCTCTGGAACTTTCTCGTATTTTTCTATCAATTTTTTTTCCTAAAAAATTCAATAAAAGGTGAGATGCTAGCCTTCTGTTCAGAGTTCTGGCTTGGAAAATAGTTCTAGAGGATGACGAGCATCTTTTACTGTGAAATGCAAAAGAGTTCCGGCCTCTGGAACTTTCTCGTATTTTTCTATCAATTTTTTTTCCTAAAAAATTCAATAAAAGGTGAGATGCTAGCCTTTTGTTCAGAGTTCTGGCTTCAAAAATAGTTCTAGAAGATGACGAGTATCTTTTACTGTGAAATGCAAAAGAGTTCCGGCCTCTGGAACTTTCTCGTATTTTTCTATCAATTTTTTTTCCTAAAAAATTCAATAAAAGGTGAGATGCTAGCCTTTTGTTCAGAGTTCTGGCTTCAAAAATAGTTCTAGAAGATGACGAGTATCTTTTACTGTGAAATGCAAAAGAGTTCCGGCCTCTGGAACTTTCTCGTATTTTTCTATCAATTTTTTTTCCTAAAAAATTCAATAAAAGGTGAGATGCTAGCCTTTTGTTCAGAGTTCTGGGTTCAAAAATAGTTCTAGAAGATGACGAGTATCTTCTACTGTGAAATGCAAAAGAGTTCCGGCCTCTGGAACTTTCTCGTATTTTTCTATCATTTTTTTTTCCTAAAAAATTCAATAAAAGGTGAGATGCTAGCCTTTTGTTCAGAGTTCTGGCTTCAAAAATAGTTCTAGAAGATGACGAGTATCTTTTACTGTGAAATGCAAAAGAGTTCCGGCCTCTGGAACTTTCTCGTATTTTTCTATCAATTTTTTTTCCTAAAAAATTCAATAAAAGGTGAGATGCTAGCCTTCTGTTCAGAGTTCTGGCTTGGAAAATAGTTCTAGAAGATGACGAGCATCTTTTACTGTGAAATGCAAAAGAGTTCCGGCCTCTGGAACTTTCTCGTATTTTTCTATCAATTTTTTTTCCTAAAAAATTCAATAAAAGGTGAGATGCTAGCCTTTTGTTCAGAGTTCTGGGTTCAAAAATAGTTCTAAAAGATGACGAGCATCTTTTACTGTGAAATGCAAAAGAGTTCCGGCCTCTGGAACTTTCTCGTATTTTTCTATCAATTTTTTTTCCTAAAAAATTCAATAAAAGGTGAGATGCTAGCCTTCTGTTCAGAGTTCTGGCTTGGAAAATAGTTCTAGAAGATGACGAGCATCTTTTACTGTGAAATGCAAAAGAGTTCCGGCCTCTGGAACTTTCTCGTATTTTTCTATCAATTTTTTTTCCTAAAAAATTCAATAAAAGGTGAGATGCTAGCCTTTTGTTCAGAGTTCTGGCTTCAAAAATAGTTCTAGAAGATGACGAGTATCTTTTACTGTGAAATGCAAAAGAGTTCCGGCCTCTGGAACTTTCTCGTATTTTTCTATCAATTTTTTTTCCTAAAAAATTCAATAAAAGGTGAGATGCTAGCCTTCTGTTCAGAGTTCTGGCTTGGAAAATAGTTCTAGAGGATGACGAGCATCTTTTACTGTGAAATGCAAAAGAGTTCCGGCCTCTGGAACTTTCTCGTATTTTTCTATCAATTTTTTTTCCTAAAAAATTCAATAAAAGGTGAGATGCTAGCCTTTTGTTCAGAGTTCTGGCTTCAAAAATAGTTCTAGAAGATGACGAGTATCTTTTACTGTGAAATGCAAAAGAGTTCCGGCCTCTGGAACTTTCTCGTATTTTTCTATCAATTTTTTTTCCTAAAAAATTCAATAAAAGGTGAGATGCTAGCCTTTTGTTCAGAGTTCTGGCTTCAAAAATAGTTCTAGAAGATGACGAGTATCTTTTACTGTGAAATGCAAAAGAGTTCCGGCCTCTGGAACTTTCTCGTATTTTTCTATCAATTTTTTTTCCTAAAAAATTCAATAAAAGGTGAGATGCTAGCCTTTTGTTCAGAGTTCTGGGTTCAAAAATAGTTCTAGAAGATGACGAGTATCTTCTACTGTGAAATGCAAAAGAGTTCCGGCCTCTGGAACTTTCTCGTATTTTTCTATCATTTTTTTTTCCTAAAAAATTCAATAAAAGGTGAGATGCTAGCCTTTTGTTCAGAGTTCTGGCTTCAAAAATAGTTCTAGAAGATGACGAGTATCTTTTACTGTGAAATGCAAAAGAGTTCCGGCCTCTGGAACTTTCTCGTATTTTTCTATCAATTTTTTTTCCTAAAAAATTCAATAAAAGGTGAGATGCTAGCCTTCTGTTCAGAGTTCTGGCTTGGAAAATAGTTCTAGAAGATGACGAGCATCTTTTACTGTGAAATGCAAAAGAGTTCCGGCCTCTGGAACTTTCTCGTATTTTTCTATCAATTTTTTTTCCTAAAAAATTCAATAAAAGGTGAGATGCTAGCCTTTTGTTCAGAGTTCTGGGTTCAAAAATAGTTCTAAAAGATGACGAGCATCTTTTACTGTGAAATGCAAAAGAGTTCCGGCCTCTGGAACTTTCTCGTATTTTTCTATCAATTTTTTTTCCTAAAAAATTCAATAAAAGGTGAGATGCTAGCCTTCTGTTCAGAGTTCTGGCTTGGAAAATAGTTCTAGAAGATGACGAGCATCTTTTACTGTGAAATGCAAAAGAGTTCCGGCCTCTGGAACTTTCTCGTATTTTTCTATCAATTTTTTTTCCTAAAAAATTCAATAAAAGGTGAGATGCTAGCCTTTTGTTCAGAGTTCTGGCTTCAAAAATAGTTCTAAAAGATGACGAGCATCTTTTACTGTGAAATGCAAAAGAGTTCCGGCCTCTGGAACTTTCTCGTATTTTTCTATCAATTTTTTTTCCTAAAAAATTCAATAAAAGGTGAGATGCTAGCCTTTTGTTCAGAGTTCTGGCTTCAAAAATAGTTCTAGAAGATGACGAGTATCTTTTACTGTGAAATGCAAAAGAGTTCCGGCCTCTGGAACTTTCTCGTATTTTTCTATCAATTTTTTTTCCTAAAAAATTCAATAAAAGGTGAGATGCTAGCCTTTTGTTCAGAGTTCTGGCTTCAAAAATAGTTCTAGAAGATGACGAGTATCTTTTACTGTGAAATGCAAAAGAGTTCCGGCCTCTGGAACTTTCTCGTATTTTTCTATCAATTTTTTTTCCTAAAAAATTCAATAAAAGGTGAGATGCTAGCCTTTTGTTCAGAGTTCTGGGTTCAAAAATAGTTCTAGAAGATGACGAGTATCTTCTACTGTGAAATGCAAAAGAGTTCCGGCCTCTGGAACTTTCTCGTATTTTTCTATCAATTTTTTTTCCTAAAAAATTCAATAAAAGGTGAGATGCTAGCCTTTTGTTCAGAGTTCTGGCTTCAAAAATAGTTCTAGAAGATGACGAGTATCTTTTAATGTGAAATGCAAAAGAGTTCCGGCCTCTGGAACTTTCTCGTATTTTTCTATCAATTTTTTTTCCTAAAAAATTCAATAAAAGGTGAGATGCTAGCCTTTTGTTAAGAGTTCTGGCTTCAAAAATAGTTCTAGAAGATGACGAGTATCTTTTACTGTGAAATGCAAAAGAGTTCCGGCCTCTGGAACTTTCTCGTATTTTTCTATCAATTTTTTTTCCTAAAAAATTCAATAAAAGGTGAGATGCTAGCCTTTTGTTCAGAGTTCTGGCTTCAAAAATAGTTCTAGAAGATGACGAGTATCTTTTACTGTGAAATGCAAAAGAGTTCCGGCCTCTGGAACTTTCTCGTATTTTTCTATCAATTTTTTTTCCTAAAAAATTCAATAAAAGGTGAGATGCTAGCCTTCTGTTCAGAGTTCTGGCTTGGAAAATAGTTCTAGAGGATGACGAGCATCTTTTACTGTGAAATGCAAAAGAGTTCCGGCCTCTGGAACTTTCTCGTATTTTTCTATCAATTTTTTTTCCTAAAAAATTCAATAAAAGGTGAGATGCTAGCCTTTTGTTCAGAGTTCTGGCTTCAAAAATAGTTCTAGAAGATGACGAGTATCTTTTACTGTGAAATGCAAAAGAGTTCCGGCCTCTGGAACTTTCTCGTATTTTTCTATCAATTTTTTTTCCTAAAAAATTCAATAAAAGGTGAGATGCTAGCCTTTTGTTCAGAGTTCTGGCTTCAAAAATAGTTCTAGAAGATGACGAGTATCTTTTACTGTGAAATGCAAAAGAGTTCCGGCCTCTGGAACTTTCTCGTATTTTTCTATCAATTTTTTTTCCTAAAAAATTCAATAAAAGGTGAGATGCTAGCCTTTTGTTCAGAGTTCTGGGTTCAAAAATAGTTCTAGAAGATGACGAGTATCTTCTACTGTGAAATGCAAAAGAGTTCCGGCCTCTGGAACTTTCTCGTATTTTTCTATCATTTTTTTTTCCTAAAAAATTCAATAAAAGGTGAGATGCTAGCCTTTTGTTCAGAGTTCTGGCTTCAAAAATAGTTCTAGAAGATGACGAGTATCTTGTACTGTGAAATGCAAAAGAGTTCCGGCCTCTGGAACTTTCTCGTATTTTTCTATCAATTTTTTTTCCAAAAAATTCAATAAAAGGTGAGATGCTAGCCTTCTGTTCAGAGTTCTGGCTTGGAAAACCGTTTTAGATGATAAAAAGCATCTTTTACTGTGAAATTCGAAAGAGTTCCGGCCTCTGGCACTTTCTCGTATTTTTCTATCAATTTTTTTTCCAAAAAATTCAATAAAAGGTGAGATGCTAGCCTTCTGTTCAGAGTTCTGGCTTGGAAAACCGTTTTAGATGATAAAAAGCATCTTTTACTGTGAAATTCGAAAGAGTTCCGGCCTCTGGCACTTTCTCGTATTTTTCTATCAATTTTTTTTCCTAAAAAATTCAATAAAAGGTGAGATGCTAGCCTTTTGTTCAGAGTTCTGGCTTCAAAAATAGTTCTAGAAGATGACGAGTATCTTTTACTGTGAAATGCAAAAGAGTTCCGGCCTCTGGAACTTTCTCGTATTTTTCTATCAATTTTTTTTCCTAAAAAATTCAATAAAAGGTGAGATGCTAGCCTTTTGTTCAGAGTTCTGGGTTCAAAAATAGTTCTAGAAGATGACGAGTATCTTCTACTGTGAAATGCAAAAGAGTTCCGGCCTCTGGAACTTTCTCGTATTTTTCTATCATTTTTTTTTCCTAAAAAATTCAATAAAAGGTGAGATGCTAGCCTTTTGTTCAGAGTTCTGGCTTCAAAAATAGTTCTAGAAGATGACGAGTATCTTTTACTGTGAAATGCAAAAGAGTTCCGGCCTCTGGAACTTTCTCGTATTTTTCTATCAATTTTTTTTCCTAAAAAATTCAATAAAAGGTGAGATGCTAGCCTTTTGTTCAGAGTTCTGGGTTCAAAAATAGTTCTAGAAGATGACGAGTATCTTCTACTGTGAAATGCAAAAGAGTTCCGGCCTCTGGAACTTTCTCGTATTTTTCTATCAATTTTTTTTCCTAAAAAATTCAATAAAAGGTGAGATGCTAGCCTTTTGTTCAGAGTTCTGGGTTCAAAAATAGTTCTAGAAGATGACGAGTATCTTCTACTGTGAAATGCAAAAGAGTTCCGGCCTCTGGAACTTTCTCGTATTTTTCTATCATTTTTTTTTCCTAAAAAATTCAATAAAAGGTGAGATGCTAGCCTTTTGTTCAGAGTTCTGGCTTCAAAAATAGTTCTAGAAGATGACGAGTATCTTTTACTGTGAAATGCAAAAGAGTTCCGGCCTCTGGAACTTTCTCGTATTTTTCTATCAATTTTTTTTCCTAAAAAATTCAATAAAAGGTGAGATGCTAGCCTTTTGTTCAGAGTTCTGGCTTCAAAAATAGTTCTAGAAGATGACGAGCATCTTTTACTGTGAAATGCAAAAGAGTTCCGGCCTCTGGAACTTTCTCGTATTTTTCTATCAATTTTTTTTCCTAAAAAATTCAATAAAAGGTGAGATGCTAGCCTTCTGTTCAGAGTTCTGGCTTGGAAAATAGTTCTAGAGGATGACGAGCATCTTTTACTGTGAAATGCAAAAGAGTTCCGGCCTCTGGAACTTTCTCGTATTTTTCTATCAATTTTTTTTCCTAAAAAATTCAATAAAAGGTGAGATGCTAGCCTTGTGTTCAGAGTTCTGGCTTGGAAAACCGTTCCAGATGATAAAAAGCATCTTTTACTGTGAAATTCGAAAGAGTTCCGGCCTCTGGCACTTTCTCGTATTTTTCTATCAATTTTTTTTCCAAAAAATTCAATAAAAGGTGAGATGCTAGCCTTCTGTTCAGAGTTCTGGCTTGGAAAACCGTTTTAGATGATAAAAAGCATCTTTTACTGTGAAATTCGAAAGAGTTCCGGCCTCTGGCACTTTCTCGTATTTTTCTATCAATTTTTTTTCCTAAAAAATTCAATAAAAGGTGAGATGCTAGCCTTTTGTTCAGAGTTCTGGCTTCAAAAATAGTTCTAGAAGATGACGAGTATCTTTTACTGTGAAATGCAAAAGAGTTCCGGCCTCTGGAACTTTCTCGTATTTTTCTATCAATTTTTTTTCCTAAAAAATTCAATAAAAGGTGAGATGCTAGCCTTTTGTTCAGAGTTCTGGGTTCAAAATAGTTCTAGAAGATGACGAGTATCTTCTACTGTGAAATGCAAAAGAGTTCCGGCCTCTGGAACTTTCTCGTATTTTTCTATCATTTTTTTTTCCTAAAAAATTCAATAAAAGGTGAGATGCTAGCCTTTTGTTCAGAGTTCTGGCTTCAAAAATAGTTCTAGAAGATGACGAGTATCTTTTACTGTGAAATGCAAAAGAGTTCCGGCCTCTGGAACTTTCTCGTATTTTTCTATCAATTTTTTTTCCTAAAAAATTCAATAAAAGGTGAGATGCTAGCCTTCTGTTCAGAGTTCTGGCTTGGAAAATAGTTCTAGAAGATGACGAGCATCTTTTACTGTGAAATGCAAAAGAGTTCCGGCCTCTGGAACTTTCTCGTATTTTTCTATCAATTTTTTTTCCTAAAAAATTCAATAAAAGGTGAGATGCTAGCCTTTTGTTCAGAGTTCTGGCTTCAAAAATAGTTCTAAAAGATGACGAGCATCTTTTACTGTGAAATGCAAAAGAGTTCCGGCCTCTGGAACTTTCTCGTATTTTTCTATCAATTTTTTTTCCTAAAAAATTCAATAAAAGGTGAGATGCTAGCCTTCTGTTCAGAGTTCTGGCTTGGAAAATAGTTCTAGAAGATGACGAGCATCTTTTACTGTGAAATGCAAAAGAGTTCCGGCCTCTGGAACTTTCTCGTATTTTTCTATCAATTTTTTTTCCTAAAAAATTCAATAAAAGGTGAGATGCTAGCCTTTTGTTCAGAGTTCTGGCTTCAAAAATAGTTCTAAAAGATGACGAGCATCTTTTACTGTGAAATGCAAAAGAGTTCCGGCCTCTGGAACTTTCTCGTATTTTTCTATCAATTTTTTTTCCTAAAAAATTCAATAAAAGGTGAGATGCTAGCCTTTTGTTCAGAGTTCTGGCTTCAAAAATAGTTCTAGAAGATGACGAGTATCTTTTACTGTGAAATGCAAAAGAGTTCCGGCCTCTGGAACTTTCTCGTATTTTTCTATCAATTTTTTTTCCTAAAAAATTCAATAAAAGGTGAGATGCTAGCCTTCTGTTCAGAGTTCTGGCTTGGAAAATAGTTCTAGAAGATAACGAGCATCTTTTACTGTGAAATGCAAAAGAGTTCCGGCCTCTGGAACTTTCTCGTATTTTTCTATCAATTTTTTTTCCTAAAAAATTCAATAAAAGGTGAGATGCTAGCCTTTTGTTCAGAGTTCTGGGTTCAAAAATAGTTCTAGAAGATGACGAGTATCTTCTACTGTGAAATGCAAAAGAGTTCCGGCCTCTGGAACTTTCTCGTATTTTTCTATCAATTTTTTTTCCTAAAAAATTCAATAAAAGGTGAGATGCTAGCCTTTTGTTCAGAGTTCTGGCTTCAAAAATAGTTCTAGAAGATGACGAGCATCTTTTACTGTGAAATGCAAAAGAGTTCCGGCCTCTGGAACTTTCTCGTATTTTTCTATCAATTTTTTTTCCTAAAAAATTCAATAAAAGGTGAGATGCTAGCCTTCTGTTCAGAGTTCTGGCTTGGAAAATAGTTCTAGAGGATGACGAGCATCTTTTACTGTGAAATGCAAAAGAGTTCCGGCCTCTGGAACTTTCTCGTATTTTTCTATCAATTTTTTTTCCTAAAAAATTCAATAAAAGGTGAGATGCTAGCCTTCTGTTCAGAGTTCTGGCTTGGAAAATAGTTCTAGAAGATGACGAGCATCTTTTACTGTGAAATGCAAAAGAGTTCCGGCCTCTGGAACTTTCTCGTATTTTTCTATCAATTTTTTTTCCTAAAAAATTCAATAAAAGGTGAGATGCTAGCCTTTTGTTCAGAGTTCTGGCTTCAAAAATAGTTCTAAAAGATGACGAGCATCTTTTACTGTGAAATGCAAAAGAGTTCCGGCCTCTGGAACTTTCTCGTATTTTTCTATCAATTTTTTTTCCTAAAAAATTCAATAAAAGGTGAGATGCTAGCCTTCTGTTCAGAGTTCTGGCTTGGAAAATAGTTCTAGAAGATGACGAGCATCTTTTACTGTGAAATGCAAAAGAGTTCCGGCCTCTGGAACTTTCTCGTATTTTTCTATCAATTTTTTTTCCTAAAAAATTCAATAAAAGGTGAGATGCTAGCCTTTTGTTCAGAGTTCTGGCTTCAAAAATAGTTCTAGAAGATGACGAGTATCTTT
This sequence comes from Cybosia mesomella, assembly GCA_946251805.1. Classification (NCBI taxonomy): domain Eukaryota; kingdom Metazoa; phylum Arthropoda; class Insecta; order Lepidoptera; family Erebidae; genus Cybosia; species Cybosia mesomella. The sequence goes on from OX276413.1 coordinate 4,966,606, forward strand.
TACTGTGAAATGCAAAAGAGTTCCGGCCTCTGGAACTTTCTCGTATTTTTCTATCAATTTTTTTTCCTAAAAAATTCAATAAAAGGTGAGATGCTAGCCTTCTGTTCAGAGTTCTGGCTTGGAAAATAGTTCTAGAAGATGACGAGCATCTTTTACTGTGAAATGCAAAAGAGTTCCGGCCTCTGGAACTTTCTCGTATTTTTCTATCAATTTTTTTTCCTAAAAAATTCAATAAAAGGTGAGATGCTAGCCTTTTGTTCAGAGTTCTGGGTTCAAAAATAGTTCTAGAAGATGACGAGTATCTTCTACTGTGAAATGCAAAAGAGTTCCGGCCTCTGGAACTTTCTCGTATTTTTCTATCATTTTTTTTTCCTAAAAAATTCAATAAAAGGTGAGATGCTAGCCTTTTGTTCAGAGTTCTGGCTTCAAAAATAGTTCTAGAAGATGACGAGTATCTTTTACTGTGAAATGCAAAAGAGTTCCGGCCTCTGGAACTTTCTCGTATTTTTCTATCAATTTTTTTTCCTAAAAAATTCAATAAAAGGTGAGATGCTAGCCTTTTGTTCAGAGTTCTGGGTTCAAAAATAGTTCTAGAAGATGACGAGTATCTTCTACTGTGAAATGCAAAAGAGTTCCGGCCTCTGGAACTTTCTCGTATTTTTCTATCATTTTTTTTTCCTAAAAAATTCAATAAAAGGTGAGATGCTAGCCTTTTGTTCAGAGTTCTGGCTTCAAAAATAGTTCTAGAAGATGACGAGTATCTTTTACTGTGAAATGCAAAAGAGTTCCGGCCTCTGGAACTTTCTCGTATTTTTCTATCAATTTTTTTTCCTAAAAAATTCAATAAAAGGTGAGATGCTAGCCTTTTGTTCAGAGTTCTGGCTTCAAAAATAGTTCTAGAAGATGACGAGTATCTTTTACTGTGAAATGCAAAAGAGTTCCGGCCTCTGGAACTTTCTCGTATTTTTCTATCAATTTTTTTTCCTAAAAAATTCAATAAAAGGTGAGATGCTAGCCTTTTGTTCAGAGTTCTGGCTTCAAAAATAGTTCTAGAAGATGACGAGCATCTTTTACTGTGAAATGCAAAAGAGTTCCGGCCTCTGGAACTTTCTCGTATTTTTCTATCAATTTTTTTTCCTAAAAAATTCAATAAAAGGTGAGATGCTAGCCTTCTGTTCAGAGTTCTGGCTTGGAAAATAGTTCTAGAAGATGACGAGCATCTTTTACTGTGAAATGCAAAAGAGTTCCGGCCTCTGGAACTTTCTCGTATTTTTCTATCAATTTTTTTTCCTAAAAAATTCAATAAAAGGTGAGATGCTAGCCTTTTGTTCAGAGTTCTGGCTTCAAAAATAGTTCTAGAAGATGACGAGCATCTTTTACTGTGAAATGCAAAAGAGTTCCGGCCTCTGGAACTTTCTCGTATTTTTCTATCAATTTTTTTTCCTAAAAAATTCAATAAAAGGTGAGATGCTAGCCTTCTGTTCAGAGTTCTGGCTTGGAAAATAGTTCTAGAAGATGACGAGCATCTTTTACTGTGAAATGCAAAAGAGTTCCGGCCTCTGGAACTTTCTCGTATTTTTCTATCAATTTTTTTTCCTAAAAAATTCAATAAAAGGTGAGATGCTAGCCTTTTGTTCAGAGTTCTGGCTTCAAAAATAGTTCTAGAAGATGACGAGTATCTTTTACTGTGAAATGCAAAAGAGTTCCGGCCTCTGGAACTTTCTCGTATTTTTCTATCAATTTTTTTTCCTAAAAAATTCAATAAAAGGTGAGATGCTAGCCTTCTGTTCAGAGTTCTGGCTTGGAAAATAGTTCTAGAGGATGACGAGCATCTTTTACTGTGAAATGCAAAAGAGTTCCGGCCTCTGGAACTTTCTCGTATTTTTCTATCAATTTTTTTTCCTAAAAAATTCAATAAAAGGTGAGATGCTAGCCTTCTGTTCAGAGTTCTGGCTTGGAAAATAGTTCTAGAAGATGACGAGCATCTTTTACTGTGAAATGCAAAAGAGTTCCGGCCTCTGGAACTTTCTCGTATTTTTCTATCATTTTTTTAATAAAATTTTTTTGATAAAAAAAAAATTTTTTTGAAAAGGCGACAGCATCTCGCTGTTTTAGAAATTTTTCATAAACGATCAAAGTTACCAGTCACTACACTGAAAAGAAGTGATTAAATCTTGAAACAGAACCAGAACACCTGAAAAAAGTAAACAATTCATAATTTTTGGCAGTTTTCAACTCTTGTTGTTGCAAGCGCTTCGCATATTTTTACAGCACGGACCACGTGCCGTTCTTGTTTAAAGATTCAATTCTTGTTTCCGTAAAATTAATGAATTATAGAATGTTGTGAGTTCACGTTTTTTTTTATGATCACGAGAACGCTGTAGCTTATCGCAGTAATAAACGATTGCAAATTCTAAGTTTTATCGTGCTTCTATATTTCTGTCGGTTGAATCCTCCCAACATCCTGTATTTCTTACTCTTGGCGTTACCCGGAACCAGCGACGAGGACGCGGTAAGATCTGGCTCCATTTGTTTTTTGTTGTTTTTTTTTCGTTCTGTTTTTTGATCTTTTTTTTATTTTTTTTGTATTAAATAATTTTTTTGTATGCAATTCTTGATCGTTTTAATTTTTTTGTTATGAATTCACATTTTTTTTTTGATCGTAAGTAACGAGAACTCTGTAACTTAGCGCAAATGAATGCAAATTGTAACTCTAATCATCATGCTTCTACATTTTTGTCGGTTGAATCCCCCTAACATCCTGTTTCTTACTATTACCCGGGACCAGCGACGAGCTGGAAAAAACAAATCGAACGTTCCATTGGTTTTTTTCTTGTTTTTTTTTTGTTTATATTTTTTGTATTTTCGTTTTTAATATTTTTTTTTGTTTTTTGTTTTCAGTAGATTGTGGTTTTTTTTAGTTTACAATTTTCGATCGTTTTTTTGTCAGTTTTTCATTTTAGAGAAAATACGATGACTGTTTATTAGTTCTTATACAAGGGATATATATATTTTTGCTATTATATTCGTGATTATATTATCTTTTAAATATATTACCTGGTATTACAGGATTCTTTTAGTTTATATTATTATGCAAAGATTTTGTACGAAATGAGGGTTGAATGATCTTCCACATTTTGTCGAATTAGTTTGTGAAGTTATTTATCAATGAAGGAATTCGATACTTTCCTTGCTAATCCCATATTCATACCCCTGGAAAAAAGTTGAAGTGAGAAAAATAAAATAAAAGAAATTAATGGGTTTCAGCTTTTTCTAAATCTGTGTGAGACGGAATAGTGTACTGAAAATCGTCATTGATTCTCATTGGTTAACGTGTACAGAATGAGATGAGGTTGTACTGCTTTTTTGGCATTGACACTGACACGAGTGGGCCCTATGTCATTGTACTCGTACCAAAACATACCAGATTTTGAGAATGCAGTGTAATGTCCCACTGACCAATGTGCGGCACCCGCTATATAGTAAGATTTATCTTTTATGGTCACAATATTTGCTATGGAACGGTCTAATTATGGTCTTTAATGGCCTAGTAATGGTCGTTGATTACTTGTTTGCACTTTCGGCACATTCGCTGTGTTTTATGCCCATCATCGATCGCTTTTTGCATGTAACCGAGACCTTGACACAAGATCGCATCGACATTGATCCCGAAAATGATGTTTTGATTATTGACGTTATATCCACATTGGCAGACAATTTTAGTCTTGTAGCTTGGTATGTCGCTAAAAATGTATTGAGCCAAGTGAGCTACATTGCACTCGGTGTCCATTTGTTTTATTTTCGTGGTAAAAGATTCCATTGAAAAAAGTCCTGTTTGTAACAATATTTCCGCTCGCTCACGGTAATCAGATGCCGAAATTTTTTGTTTCTCGACCAATATTTTCCGAGCCAATTGGATCGTTCTATTCGTAGACTCTTCTAGTGCTTTAGAATACACATGATTTGATACCATTGCGCTCATGATGAGCTGGAAAAGAGTATCGAATGCACAAGTTCTTTTCAAGTTAAGTCGGAGATTCCCCATAATAACAGGCTGGCAGAACAAACCATTTTTGAATGAAGGAAGTTTTGACACTTTCGTATTTTTTATGCAATCCCATTCTGGGCACGTGTCCAAGTATGAGGGTTTCCTCCTTTTTTTCACCGGAGGTTCTTCCGATGCAGCCCTTGTGTGGGGTTCTTTTTCAGCTTTGCCACCCCATTCTTCACGTAAATTCCAGACGCTGCACTCATTAACTAAACTTGATGAGACATTTTCATTTTTTTGTGAGTCATTTTCACGATAAAGTTCTTCAATGTCAGTGTTGTCCCTTGATCTCTCGACAACCTTCAGCTGCCCATGAGTTCCTGAAATCGTGTTCCCAAAATCTTCTCGTTGCTCGTTAACATACGTTTTGGATTCGTCGCTTACATGATCCGTTCCGGGTTCTTCAGTAGTTGGCATACCTTCAATCGAATCTAGAGTACTATCTTCGACTTCGAGTTCTTTTCGCGTTAAATCTTGCTTGTTGGAAGCGAGTTTCACTTTGCCATCAAGATAATCCATATGCTGCAGTACGAATTTATCGACACGCAGTTTACCGTTGGGGCCACGATTTTTCATGTCAGCAAACTTGGATTCAACTGACGAAGATGTGGCAATCTTTTCACCTCTGCCGAAATGCTTTCGCATGATGTTGGTCCAAAGCGGTAAAAAAGGAAGCAACTGTTTTTTGAAGCGTTGGGCAAAGTCGGGATTGAAACATGCATTGATGACGCTGCCTTCTTTCGATCTGTTCGCAAAGGCTTCTGCATTAAGATATCTCGAATTTGCCCAAGCGTTCCAGTCCGTATCCATTGTGTCATTTTCCGCATCGCTATCTTGACTTTCCTCAGGATCGTCGGTCTGTCCGTCATAATTCTGAATTTCGGTCGAGGTAACTCCTTTGATAGCATTGGTGAGGGTTTGCATCCGCATTTCAGATGGTACCGCTTCTCCTTCAGTCGTAAAACCGGTCGATTCACTCAAAGCTACAGCAAGGACAGATTCGATGAGAGAAGTCACGGTTTTGAAATCATCCGATTGATAAATTTGACAAACACAACGCATGTAAAATCTGCGAGCTGCAATCACTGTTGTGTCGAGGCATTTCCATCGGGCCACCATTGCAACAAAGTGGCTCACATCAAGCCTTATATATGTTGCTGGAACTGCAGAAATACCTCTTGCAACGCAATCGTAACATTTTTGCAAATATTCTTGCAAATCGTTGCATTTTCCAAATTCTTGAGCAACGGCATTAACTAAAGCGCGCCCAAAATCACATACGACAGTAGGCGGCCGGGGAACACCTTTAGTCAAAATCAATTTTAAAAACTGCCCTATGATAAACGACCTTTGATCGGCGGACACCATCTGAAATACGGGTACACTGCCCTCTTTGGTTACCACCATGCACTGATATAAAAATATGTGTGGATCGTGATTATTCAATCGTTTCGCTATACCACCAGTTGCGTCAATCGTTAAAATGCAATCTGAATTTCCTCGGCACCGTGCAGTGTAAATCTGCTGCTGTTCAGGCAACCAATACATGCAGTAGAAACTCAAAATGCTGATGCTGTGTATAGAACCAGCGAACTTGCCGTTTTTCGATTCATTTAACAAGTTGAGTGGCGGATTCGCGGACTCCAACCCGAGCAGTTTAAATAATTGCTGTTCCTTTGCTTTTCGAAGAGTGGGTGCATGTGGGACGATAGGAAGATTTTTCCCGCCGAATTTCTTCATACGTTTAGCCTCTTCGCGCTGGAAAGTGACTGCATCCTTACGTTGATCAATCAATTGATTGGCCACTTTTTCACGGCGTTTCCCTCTCAATTGTCTTTTTTTCGTCCCCTCGTGCAACGCAGGTCGAATGTTTTCAAGATCGCATACGAATATCACATCAACATCCTTTCCTGGTTTTTTCTGCAATCGACCGGTTATTCTCGCTTCGCATTCGACACAATGACCGATGAATTTCGCATATGATGTCGCTGTACCCGATGGAGTTACCAAGTTATTTTTAAAAGAAAAGACGCAATCAATCGATCCGTACTGCTGACATATTCGTTCGGCAATAATATCACCCCAGCCTTCTTGTAATTTCCAGTATATTCGTCCGCCAGACATTTTCTTTTTTGGGGTGATTTCTGACCACTTTTCAGCCGACAAAACCAATTTAATTTGTCTGGAGAATACACTATCCGACAAAGAGGCATTCGTGTCATTTTGGGAAGCTGCACTTGAAGCGCTAGTATCACCATTAACTATTTCCCCCGGTTGTATATTATGAGTCTCCATGATCAATGTTCGGAATCCATTACGATCCTCATTGACGATTGTATACACATGACGCGGTTGAATGATCGAATCTCGCAGTGCCATTCGATTGGCCACGAGGTTGAAAACCGGAACTATTTTTGAAGCCAGAACTCTGAACAAAAGGCTAGCATCTCACCTTTTATTGAATTTTTTAGGAAAAAAAAATGATAGAAAAATACGAGAAAGTTCCAGAGGCCGGAACTCTTTTGCATTTCACAGTAGAAGATACTCGTCATCTTCTAGAACTATTTTTGAACCCAGAACTCTGAACAAAAGGCTAGCATCTCACCTTTTATTGAATTTTTTAGGAAAAAAAATTGATAGAAAAATACGAGAAAGTGCCAGAGGCCGGAACTCTTTCGAATTTCACAGTAAAAGATGCTTTTTATCATCTAGAACGGTTTTCCAAGCCAGAACTCTGAACAGAAGGCTAGCATCTCACCTTTTATTGAATTTTTTGGAAAAAAAATTGATAGAAAAATACGAGAAAGTGCCAGAGGCCGGAACTCTTTCGAATTTCACAGTAAAAGATGCTTTTTATCATCTGGAACGGTTTTCCAAGCCAGAACTCTGAACAGAAGGCTAGCATCTCACCTTTTATTGAATTTTTTAGGAAAAAAAATTGATAGAAAAATACGAGAAAGTTCCAGAGGCCGGAACTCTTTTGCATTTCACAGTAAAAGATGCTCGTCATCCTCTAGAACTATTTTCCAAGCCAGAACTCTGAACAGAAGGCTAGCATCTCACCTTTTATTGAATTTTTTAGGAAAAAAAATTGATAGAAAAATACGAGAAAGTTCCAGAGGCCGGAACTCTTTTGCATTTCACAGTAAAAGATACTCGTCATCTTCTAGAACTATTTTTGAAGCCAGAACTCTGAACAAAAGGCTAGCATCTCACCTTTTATTGAATTTTTTAGGAAAAAAAATTGATAGAAAAATACGAGAAAGTTCCAGAGGCCGGAACTCTTTTGCATTTCACAGTAAAAGATGCTCGTCATCTTCTAGAACTATTTTCCAAGCCAGAACTCTGAACAGAAGGCTAGCATCTCACCTTTTATTGAATTTTTTAGGAAAAAAAATTGATAGAAAAATACGAGAAAGTTCCAGAGGCCGGAACTCTTTTGCATTTCACAGTAAAAGATGCTCGTCATCTTTTAGAACTATTTTTGAAGCCAGAACTCTGAACAAAAGGCTAGCATCTCACCTTTTATTGAATTTTTTAGGAAAAAAAATTGATAGAAAAATACGAGAAAGTTCCAGAGGCCGGAACTCTTTTGGATTTCACAGTAAAAGATGCTCGTCATCTTCTAGAACTATTTTCCAAGCCAGAACTCTGAACAGAAGGCTAGCATCTCACCTTTTATTGAATTTTTTAGGAAAAAAAATTGATAGAAAAATACGAGAAAGTTCCAGAGGCCGGAACTCTTTTGCATTTCACAGTAAAAGATGCTCGTCATCTTTTAGAACTATTTTTGAAGCCAGAACTCTGAACAAAAGGCTAGCATCTCACCTTTTATTGAATTTTTTAGGAAAAAAAATTGATAGAAAAATACGAGAAAGTTCCAGAGGCCGGAACTCTTTTGCATTTCACAGTAAAAGATGCTCGTCATCTTCTAGAACTATTTTCCAAGCCAGAACTCTGAACAGAAGGCTAGCATCTCACCTTTTATTGAATTTTTTAGGAAAAAAAATTGATAGAAAAATACGAGAAAGTTCCAGAGGCCGGAACTCTTTTGCATTTCACAGTAAAAGATACTCGTCATCTTCTAGAACTATTTTTGAAGCCAGAACTCTGAACAAAAGGCTAGCATCTCACCTTTTATTGAATTTTTTAGGAAAAAAAAATGATAGAAAAATACGAGAAAGTTCCAGAGGCCGGAACTCTTTTGCATTTCACAGTAGAAGATACTCGTCATCTTCTAGAACTATTTTTGAACCCAGAACTCTGAACAAAAGGCTAGCATCTCACCTTTTATTGAATTTTTTAGGAAAAAAAATTGATAGAAAAATACGAGAAAGTTCCAGAGGCCGGAACTCTTTTGCATTTCACAGTAAAAGATACTCGTCATCTTCTAGAACTATTTTTGAAGCCAGAACTCTGAACAAAAGGCTAGCATCTCACCTTTTATTGAATTTTTTAGGAAAAAAAATTGATAGAAAAATACGAGAAAGTTCCAGAGGCCGGAACTCTTTTGCATTTCACAGTAAAAGATGCTCGTCATCCTCTAGAACTATTTTCCAAGCCAGAACTCTGAACAGAAGGCTAGCATCTCACCTTTTATTGAATTTTTTAGGAAAAAAAATTGATAGAAAAATACGAGAAAGTTCCAGAGGCCGGAACTCTTTTGCATTTCACAGTAAAAGATACTCGTCATCTTCTAGAACTATTTTTGAAGCCAGAACTCTGAACAAAAGGCTAGCATCTCACCTTTTATTGAATTTTTTAGGAAAAAAAATTGATAGAAAAATACGAGAAAGTTCCAGAGGCCGGAACTCTTTTGCATTTCACAGTAAAAGATACTCGTCATCTTCTAGAACTATTTTTGAAGCCAGAACTCTGAACAAAAGGCTAGCATCTCACCTTTTATTGAATTTTTTAGGAAAAAAAATTGATAGAAAAATACGAGAAAGTTCCAGAGGCCGGAACTCTTTTGCATTTCACATTAAAAGATACTCGTCATCTTCTAGAACTATTTTTGAAGCCAGAACTCTGAACAAAAGGCTAGCATCTCACCTTTTATTGAATTTTTTAGGAAAAAAAATTGATAGAAAAATACGGGAAAGTTCCAGAGGCCGGAACTCTTTTGCATTTCACAGTAAAAGATGCTCGTCATCTTCTAGAACTATTTTCCAAGCCAGATCTCTGCACAGAAGGCTAGCATCTCACCTTTTATTGAATTTCTTAGGAAAAAAAATTGATAGAAAAATACGAGAAAGTTCCAGAGGCCAGAACTCTTTTGGATTTCACCGTAAAAGATGCTCTTTATCATCTGGAACGGTTTTCCAAGCCAGAACTCTGAACAAAAGGCTAGCATCTCACCTTTTATTGAATTTTTTAGGAAAAAAAATTGATAGAAAAATACGAGAAAGTGCCAGAGGCCGGAACTCTTTCGAATTTCACAGTAAAAGATGCTTTTTATCATCTGGAACGGTTTTCCAAGCCAGAACTCTGAACAGAAGGCTAGCATCTCACCTTTTATTGAATTTTTTAGGAAAAAAAATTGATAGAAAAATACGAGAAAGTTCCAGAGGCCGGAACTCTTTTGCATTTCACAGTAAAAGATACTCGTCATCTTCTAGAACTATTTTTGAAGCCAGAACTCTGAACAAAAGGCTAGCATCTCACCTTTTATTGAATTTTTTAGGAAAAAAAATTGATAGAAAAATACGAGAAAGTTCCAGAGGCCGGAACTCTTTTGCATTTCACAGTAAAAGATACTCGTCATCTTCTAGAACTATTTTTGAAGCCAGAACTCTGAACAAAAGGCTAGCATCTCACCTTTTATTGAATTTTTTAGGAAAAAAAATTGATAGAAAAATACGGGAAAGTTCCAGAGGCCGGAACTCTTTTGCATTTCACAGTAAAAGATGCTCGTCATCTTCTAGAACTATTTTCCAAGCCAGAACTCTGAACAGAAGGCTAGCATCTCACCTTTTATTGAATTTTTTAGGAAAAAAAATTGATAGAAAAATACGAGAAAGTTCCAGAGGCCAGAACTCTTTTGGATTTCACCGTAAAAGATGCTCTTTATCATCTGGAACGGTTTTCCAAGCCAGAACTCTGAACAAAAGGCTAGCATCTCACCTTTTATTGAATTTTTTAGGAAAAAAAAATGATAGAAAAATACGAGAAAGTTCCAGAGGCCGTAACTCTTTTGCATTTCACAGTAAAAGATGCTCGTCGTCTTCTAGAACTATTTTCCAAGCCAGAACTCTGCAGAGAAGGCTAGCATCTCACCTTTTATTGAATTTTTTAGGAAAAAAAAATGATAGAAAAATTCGAGAAAGTTCCAGATGCCGGAACTCTTTTGCATTGCATTGCGAGAGACGCTGGTCATCATCTAGAACCATTTCGCTAGTCAGACATTCGGAATTTGAGAAGATTTTGTCTTGTGCTTGCGAAGGTAGCATCTAGTTTTTTCAAACGCAATATAATTAGTTTATCCGCCAGAACTATTGTTGTAACCTATTGAGAACATAAAACTCACCGGATTTAGACCCTTGTGTAGTCAGGATTTCGAAATGTGATGAGATGCTACCATGTGTTTGCGAAGTTAGCATCTCATTTTCTCAAAACTCAACTTTATCAGTTTAATCGCCAGAACTATTGTTGAAACTTGTTGAGAACATAGAACTCAACAAATTTCGACTTTTGTGCAGTCAGGCGTTCGTAATGTGATGAGATGCTATGATGTGTTTGCGAAGTTAGCATCTCATTTTTTCAAAACGCGATATTAATAGTTTAATCGACGGAACTATTGATAAAACTTATCAAGAACTGTGGAACTATGCTGGATGCCACTTTATATTGATTTTATTTGTGAGATGCTAACATTTGAGATGCCAACTTCACAGACGCAAAAATTTGCAGTTACAGTCTAGAAACTTGCTCGGTAGACTATATTATGTGAGATAAAAAAAAACTATGTTCTATTCAATAATGAAGATGTTGTCAATTTTATTAAGAATCTACGCATTAAACAAGATATACGAAATAGCGGAGGTAATAACAATTTTTTAACCTTAGCTACTGGCATGCACGCGAGCGCGTGGGCCGCCGCCACCTCCCATAGTTCGAGGGTGAAATGGTGACATTCACCCGAGGTAAACACTCTACTTTTCATTTCGACTATGTGAGGAAATTAAAATACTACTCACACATTTAATGACACAGGTATATTGATTATCAGTTAAAATTTAAAGGTAAATTGGAACAATTTAAAAATAAATTATTAACACCAGCTTTTGCCTGTTCTTAAATCTCGTCCCAAACCCGAGGGGGCCTTCTCGAAAACGGAGATGGCACAGGGTCAGTCGGGGTGCGAGGGATATGCTTTACGGGCAACCTTACACCCCGGCGTCTGAAGACCCGAGACGGCGTGCGGTTTTAGTCGGTTCAAACCCGACATAACTGCCCCCGCTGGCCGGCAGGGAAGTCTCCGAGGGGATTTCCGCACGAAAACAAAAACTAATGGCATGCAAGATGCGTAGATAAAGCAAGTGCTTCGTATAAAATGAAATTCATATAACATGCCACTAGAGTTTGATCCAAGTTCAGTGCGCAACAGTAAAACCAGGAAAAGACAATTATTTATTATTTGTAAATATCAGACCCCAGTAAAAATATAAAAACACACCAGGGACAGCGAAAAATTTGACTCCAGATTGAACATCCTTAAGATCAGACCAGATCAGAAGATGAGACCCACTACTCCTCCGGCTGGACATTACTACCATCAGACTAAAATAGTCAGCAGAGGCTATGATGTAGGACAATTTACCCATCTAGGTCATTTGCCAACCAATTTCTCACACTTCTTCACTATCAAATGATTGTGGCCAAGCTGACATATTTCTGTAATACTACCTTTTAAACTTTCACGTTCGATGATATACAATAATGTTAGCGGGAATTAATGCGATCATGTATAGGTAAAAACATACCCTTGGATTGCCTGACGTTTCGACCAGGTTACACTGACCGCGATTACAGACTGACTGGCTCAGTGGTGCACGCACTCCGTCGTCGAGTCTGTGAGGTTGAAAGTTCTTCATCCACCCGCACATTCTCGATTTTTTTCACATTTTTCGGCATGTACCGTCATATACTACACTCACAGTGTCCCTATTCTCTAAGCAAACCAGTGTCTATCCGACTGCGCAAAAAAGCGAGGTAGTAAGTTATTTTATCACTCACTTAAACATCTCCCCTATTGAAATTTTTATGTATTTTTATTTTATATGACTTCACGTACTACTCTTAAATAGAAGTGATGTTCGGTGGAGATTCAATCCAGTGATTGGTGCCTGCTTCTAGAAGATGCTGATTTGCTCGTCTGAGGGTTCTTTACATGATACGTTAACATTATACTAATTAACTAATTAATAAAATAATTAACGGTTATACTAATAGTGACATTAGATACAGAGTAACTGTATTAACTAATAATAAAATACAAAATTGATACCATAGCTTTCTTCTGGCTAATGTCTTATTTCAGGCCCTTTGAACCTTTGTAAATTTCGTAACGAATTTTCCAAATTAGAAATAATGTATGCTAATTTAGTAATATGACGAAAGATTAAACATAGATACATTAAAAACTAATTAGTAAATCTTCTTTTTTATCCATTTATCTAAAATTTTGTGAACAACATTGGATTATTTCCGATAATCCAATATTGTTGACACTTAGATAAAAGCCGACGCTCAGCCGTAGTTTGAGATAGATCCGCTTTCACTATCAACTTCAGCTCATCATTATGGACCTTTTTCCCCAGACCGCTATGAGGATAATTTAAGAGGTCAACACTTTCGGAACGAAAGCTATTCGACCAACGGACTGCTCGTCTGTTGTGTATGTCAATGATATTATATTAAACTCAAGTAATAAGTTATATTATCTATATGTATCCCGCGTCGGATACGTTATGCTATATACAACTCAATAATAAAACCGCACTTGCTCTATCTAATAGAAATTTGGGGCAGTGCTGCCAAAACAAAATTATCGGAGCTACAAATCGTACAAAATAAATTAATTAAAATATTATTTCATTATAACTACCTAACACCTACATCTAAAATTTACACCGATACCAAAATAATGAACATTAGGCAATTATATATTTATAATACGTGTATTCTCGTTAGAAAAATTTTGCATAACCTACTCCACACTAACCTAGCCTTTAAAACATTAAAGGAACTAACTAGCCGAAGTAGTCGCCGAGCGAGTTTTATTGCGCTGCCGAAGATACGCACGAACTACGGCAAAAAAATGTTTACCTACGAAGGCGCACAACTTTATAACAAAATACCTTCATCTATAAAAAATATTACTTCTTTTCATACATTTAAAAATAGGTTGGCACAACACGTCATCGATACTTATTAACTCGTATTATCATTAATGCAAGTTAATATTTTTGTCATCAAAACGAACGAACTATTGCTAGTACATTGTGTATTAATATTATTGTTTCTCAATAAGTGACATGTAAGTCTTTGGAGAAATAAATTCATTAAACCTTATTAAATAAAACCATGACTCCATGATTTTTTTGTATTACTGATAGAAAACAAAATACAAATAAAAAAGGTATTGAAAATGTATTAACATGTTTCGATTTAGAATTCCAAGTTAAACAGTTAACAGTTTAAAATTCAACACGATGGAAATTTCATAGGTAAATGATAAAAGTTCTTTACCACAGATCACTAAATAACTTTACAGTCTTCCAATAATCCCGGGTCCTGTAAGCGGGTGTGAAAAAGCATCTGGAGAGGCCGTCAAGCTGAAAGCTACCATTGTAGCACTGTTGGCACCTATAATGGTGACCCTCAAACTTTGGCCGCAACACGTTAGTAACTATTTATTAATCTGTGCCGCAACTGGGTAATCTTCTTCTCTCTTATATATAAAAATGAATTGCTGTTCGTTAGTCCGCTAAAACTCGAGAACGGCTGGACCGATTTGGCTAATTTTGGTCTCGAATTATTTGTGGAGGTTCAGAGAAGGTTTAAAAGGTTTGTCATCGATTGAGGCAGTACGAAGTCTGCTGGGTCGGCTAGTCTAATATATAAAATTCTCGTGTCGCGCTGTTTGTAGTTAAACTCCTCCGAAACGGCTTGACCGATTCTCATGAAATTTTGAGTGCATATTGGGTAGGTCTGAGAATCGGACATATATTTTTCATCCCCCTAAATGTTACGGGTAGTCCCCTAATTTTTTTTTTTAATATTTAGCTAATTTTTTTAATTTTTTTTTATGATACTGCATTAGAAAATACATACAACCCTGAATTTTCAACTCTCTACGATCACTGTTATACGTATTATTTTAATTTTTCAGTGCATCTCTCATGTTAATTTTACTCTTATCGTAAATTTATTATTAATTTCCAGTGCAATAATTATTTGTTCACAATTTATGAAAAACTTATAAAGACATTGAAATAAAACTATTTTTAACGGATTCTATCGCGGTTTATTTGATGTTATTTTATATTTTACATTGAACCCGACGCGACCATGGCTGAATAAACCGCGATAGAATCCGTTAAAAATAGTTTTATTTCAATGTTTAACATTCGCGTAAACTTCCGACAATATCTTATAAAGACAGTTTTAAGTATTAGTTCATTATGTTATCTCATGTAAATAAACACGTGTTGTGATCTCCCGTCAACAACGGCCATTACCGTACCTTTTTTTTTGTGCCGCCGGCCAGCGGGGGCGGTTATGTCGGGCTTGAACCGACTAAATCCGCACGCCGTGTCGGGTCTACAGACGCCGGGGTGTAAGGTTACCCATAGAGCATATCCCTCGCACTCCGACTGACCCTGGGCCATTCGCAGTGTCCCCTCTGATAAGAGCAGAGGGGTACCTGGAGCGACCACCCTCCCCGCGGGCCTTGCAGGCCCGCCATACCGATCCCCTCGTGCAATGGGGTCAGCTGGCCCTGAAAAGGGCCGGTTGGTCAGACTCTTGGCCGTTGACGTTGACGCCAACTACTCCAGAGGAGCAATCAATGATGCGTCATCGCCCAAGTTGCCCAGGGTGCACCAAACTTGGAGGTGATCCAAAAAGTCGCACCCCGGCCATTACCGTACCTATATATATTGTACTTAACGTTTTTTGGAAATAGTTCTAAATCAGAACGAAAACGTACAAAACATAAGGTGTTCAATAAATATACCTGTTTCATTATTGTGAAAGGTAAGTCAAATAATAAGGAAACGAATACAATATTAAGTCACTGTTATTTACACTGATAGAAGGATTTGTTAACTATTAATAATTTAATTTCTTTGAAGACAACTTTAATAAATATTTTTAGGGATTTTCTTTAGAAAAGCCCTATTGCTATCGAGTTGTCGTCGACGTCGTCGTTGCCAATTTTCTGTCACGGTTTTGGGTATGAAGGAGATGAGCTATCGAGTTGCTGTTTTCGGTAATAGATTCGTGCTGGGGTGAACTATTGCAAGATAAAGAAAAAATCGCAAAAAATCGCAAAAAAAAAAAACGCAAAATCGAAAATCCCTTGTATTCGGCTGAGCTCGTCTCAGGAATTCAACTTGTTTTACATTCAACAAATATTTATTTGGGAATAAAGAAAATGTATTAATAGTTAATGTAACATTAAATAAATCGTATTCAATAAATTAATGTTTCCAAGAAATAATATACATGGCAAAACAACGTTTGCCGGGTCAGCTAGTAAATTAATAAATAAACAAATACTCTACGATATTCTACACAGCGCTTTCTATACCCAAAGCAAGCATAGTTTAACTAGCTTGTGTTATGGGTTCTAAAATGCGGATAAATATAGGAACGCAAAGATATTTTTTGTAAATACTTACATATTATAATACAAACACACATATCAATGTAAACATACATATTCATGCATAAAAATATTTACACTGAGCAGGAACCGAACCCGCGACCTAATGCCTAATGCCTAACGGGGGCGGTTATGTCGGGCTTGAACCGTCTAAAACCGCACGCCGTCTCGGGTCTACAGACGCCGGGGTGTAAGGTTACTCATAGAGCATATCCCTCGCACTCCGACTAACCCTGGGCCATTCCCAGTGTCCCCTCTGATAACAGCAGAGGGGTACCTGGAGCGACCACCCCCCCCCGCGGGCCTTGCAGGCCCGCCATACCCCGACCCCCTCGTGCAATGGGGTCAGCTGGCCCTGAAAAGGGCCGGTTGGTCAGGCTCTTGGCCGTTGACGTTGACGCCAGCTACTCCAGAGGAGCAATCAATGATGCGTCATCGCCCACGTTGCCCAGGGTGCACCAAACTTGGAGGTGATCCAACCAGTCGCACCCCAATCCAACCAGTCGCACCCCAATATTTGCTATCTACCGGTAAAAGTTTCGTCAAAATCGGCCCAGCCGTTCCGGAAATTACGTAATTCAAACAGACAGACAAAAGCGAAAAAAATGTTTTTTTGTGGTTGTAAATACCGTGTATATATGCATTCTGCAAACTATTATTTATACGTAATAAACAGATACTTCAATTTTATATCTTGTATTGATTTGTATTTCCTTAATTAACTTCTATTGACATAATATTGCACGCCGCAAGGCTAAATATAGTGTACCGGGTGCACCAAACTTGGAAGTGATCCAACCAGTCGCACCCCAACTTCATGGTACCTAAATGACAATTCTTTCGTTCTTGTTTCGTGCGGGCCCACAATGTACATTTCATGGTAGGCCTGGCCTACTGATCTACTGATCAATCTGTGTATTGTCAGCTGCGCTATTCTGCCGTCCTCAAACTAAAAGGCTAAAGTGTCTTCTGGTCAATTTAAACAAATATTAATATTAATCAATAGCAACTTTATAATTATTCAGGCTTTCACGGCCGGCGTTGCATTTTTTTAAACTTTATTCAATTAAAATTTCAAGAAAAATTTAACCAACTTTATTCTCATAAAACCTCAAAAAAATATCCGTCTTTCGATAAATGAAAACGTTATTTATAGAAAATACTACTATCGGTTTAAAAACATTCACCCTCGCTTTTCAGTTCTTCCTGCTTTTGCCATTGAGCTGCTTTTGACGTGACAACGTCTTATAAATAGATGGAGCCGGCTGCACGCACGAAATAACATGACGTCTGCAGCGTTACCACATGACGTATGCGGCGTTACCGACGTATGCGACGTTACCACATGACGTATGCGGCGTTACTTTGCGTTCTTATAACGTTGTCACGTTCAACTATCGTCCGTAAACCGACTTTACAGACAACCGATTTTTTAGCTAAAAAAATCATTCCTAGATCCCGCTACATACATGAATCCTTTGACCACTATATAATATTCAACTACCCGTAAAACGTTCAACAGAGAAAGCCTAGCTGTTTACCCACATTTATTTTACGAGGCTCTCTCGGCGCCTGTCTGGGAGTTAAACGCCAACTTTCGGAATGTCCTCGATGATACATCATAATGAAAAAGTACTTCGGTAGCCATTGTATTTCCTGCATTTTATTTGTCGGAAAAAAGGAATTTCTAAAATGTTATATGAATGAAGTTTACATGACGTATACCACGTGTGCTATTCTGGCGCATGTTTTCGTAAACCAGTGTAGTAAACTTTACATACATTCGTCAGCAGCATCTTAGCATTTTTGTCCCGGTTGCTCCGAGGCCTTAGTCAAAAAAAGTCAATAAATCAAAAGGCATTTATTTTGTATAGACCATTGAAACGGACCTTACAAAATATCTGTGGAGGAAAGGGGTGTGATGTTCCTCCAACACAAAGGGAGGATCCGCCGACGAGGCAAGGTGATCACGCCTGGCGGGCCGCGGCCCAACATTTGCCGTTGGTATGTCGTATATATATATGTTATACCAGCGCGCGAACTTCAATTTCGCGATTCAGGATCGGTAGTGAGGTAGTAGTATCGAAGTAGTTCAACTTGTTGTCACTAGATGGCGCTGGAAATATGTGTATATCGCAACACATAAAAAAAACTGTCATGAGAAGACTTCGGCAAGAAACTCAACGGGCTAGTTTTTATAGTGAGAAAGCAAATACTTCAATTCCAAGCTTGTGTGTCGTTTTTCACCTCGGAGCCCAGGGCCCGCTTACTCCTTCTCTTCGTTTTGGTTTTGCTTATACGACTTTTATGGGAGCGACTGTTGTTGGACCTCCCAACCCCAAAAGCAACCCTGCGCCAGAGCTTCTTCCGTTAATCAGCAGGTATACCGGATTGCAGGTGAGGTTGGCTTGGCTTCAAAGGTTTAAATGGGGCCCCATACACCCAATATGGTAAACTTCCTTCACATACACACATATAAATATACTCAAGCCTTTCTCCCTTTGGGGTAGGCAGAGACAACAGCCAGCCATCCGTTTCTGTCCTTACACACTTCACGAGCTTCTTCTACTGTCATTAAACTTTTCATGTAAGCTCGACGGTTTCGAGTGCTTCTGACCTGCCCTTTTCGCAAAAATTGTTACATGATACTAGTATTTGCTCGTGACTCCACTCGCGGGTATATGGGGGGTATCCGAAGGGATTTCCGCACGAAAAAAAAAAGGTACTAGTGGACCCGCTTAACGACCTCCGTCCTCCATGAGCGCAGGCCTGTGGTTGGCAGGTGAGGCCGCCTGACACCCCAGCAGAAGCAGGCTGGGACGGCGGGGTGACTAGCGCCCCTCCCCCAAACCGGGGCAAGACGGGGACACACACTGGTGTCAAAAAAAGGTACTAGCGGACCGGCAGAGTTGGACGCAGGAGCGGAATTGCGTCTGCAGTCAACGCGTCTTGACATGTTTGTTATTACTAGTTCTATTGAACAGCCTAAGGATGGAGCTAGTGAGACTGTTATACAATACAATACAAATACAAAGTTAACGGAAATTAACGCGCTCATGGTATAGGTAAGTACATACCTATGAATTATCTGACGTTTCGGCCAGTTTACACTGCCAGGCTGATTGGCTCAGTGGTGGTAGAAGGTTCTGCATTCAAATTATTGAAATTTTCGGACCCATGACTTCTCATCGAACAACATTTGGTGGACATGACAATTAATCGACATACAATTGGTTGAAAGCCCCATTGAGCGATAGGGATAATTAGTCGACATACAATTTGTCGAAAAGTCAATTGAGTGTTAGGTCTCTTGTGATAATGCACGTAGAAATAGGAGCCCCGCGTAGCAGGGCTCCGTCGAAATGATTACCTTTTTTTCTTTTTTTTTTTTATCGTGCGGAAATCCCTTCGGATACCCCCCCGCCGGCCAGCGGGGGCGGTTATGTCGGGCTTGCACCGACTAAAACCGCACGCCGTCTCGGGTCTTCAGACGCCAGGGTGTAAGGTTACCCATAGAGCTTATCCCTCGCACCCCGGCTGACCCTGGGCCATCTCACCACTAACAGCATCGCTCATCCTGTCTCCTCTGAAAGCAGAGGAGTACGGAGAGCGATGTGTTCCCGCCACGTTGGGTACTGGCCGACGATCAATGCCAACCCTATGAAGGGGTGAAGGGGAAGCCATTGACCGCCGCCCAGGGTGTACCGGCCGCTCCGATTCCGTTCCCCCCGGACTGCAGCGGGATCGGAATCGGAGCGACACTCGAGGAGGTTACCCAACACACACCCCATCGAAATCATTACCTAATAACTAAGATATAAAAGAAAACTATCTACAGGTAATTATTATACTTACCTAAACAAAACGACATCAACGAGTTTAATAATTGATAAAGTACAGTGAACCACTATTTTTCGATCAATAATATGTCGACCAATTGACTTGTCAGTTAATTGTCATTGTCGACCTTAGCTCATATCGATCAAAAGTGTGTCGACTAAATTATAATGTCGATTAGTTGTCTGTCGACCAATTATCGTGAACCCGAATTTTTTTTTCGCCATGTGCCGTCAAATACCACACTCACAGAGTTAAATAAAAACAAAGCTTTATTTTCTTCGTGCGGAAATCCCTTTTATAAGTAAACCGTCAGGGGTATAGACCCATGAAATATTTCCTCCTCCTTCCTTCCTGAAATAGTTCGAGTTTCACGCTGCAATCGGATAGCCGATTGCAGCGTGAAACGCGAACGTTTAAAAGTTAGTAATGAGACTGTTTTCACGGCTTCTAATACAACGTGATGAGGATAGTAGAACTAATGGAATGAATGACGGCCTCTGTGGCGTAGCGGTAGTGCATTCGACTGCTACGACAGGGGGCGCGGGTTCGATTCCCGCTCAGTGCAAATATTTGTATGCATGAATATGTCTATTTGCATTGGTCTAGGTGTTTCTATGTATAATGCGTATGTATTTACAAAAAAGAAGTATATAAGTATGTTTATCAGCATTCTGAAACCCATAACACAAGCTAGTTAAACTATGCTTACTTTGGGTCTAGAAAGCGCTGTGTAGAATGTCGTAGAGTATTTAAAAAATAGTGGAAAATAAGTTCATTGCAGGTCAAAAACACTCGAAAGCAACGGACTTTGCATGAAATATTTTACGAGAGTAGAGGAAGCTCCAAGTGTGTAAGGACAAAAACAGATGGCGGGCTGTTCTCTGCCTACCCTGGAGGGAGATAGGCCTGAATATATGCATGTATGTATATGTTCAAGTAGTTTCTAAAAAGTTTACTAGTAGAAATTGGTATAGCGTTTAACATAGTCATCTCTGTACACAGAATGGAATTACAGGCTAACAAATGAGTATTACGAAAATGAGGGTAGGTAAATTATTGTGAGGGCAGATGGATGGCGGACTAACAGTAAAGGCGTTTCTTGTAACAGTTCGCTCTATTCGTAACTACAGGCACGAAAGACTGTTATTATAGGCCGAGGAAATTACGACTGAAATTTTGTTAGCTACGTAAAACTGTTAAGGGAATTAATTTAGGAGAAAAAATCCCATTGTTAATAATAGGTGGTCCATGACACCACATACCACAATCGTACGCGAACTCCTTTAATCTATACAAATAAATAAAATTCAAGTGTCTGCTTGTATTATTTAAATAACAGATTTTTAATGATTGCACATGAAGGTATACGATACGAAAATACAGTTTCGGTTCCGGTTCCGAGTGCTTCTGACATGCCCTTTTCGCAACAATTGTTACATGATACTAGCGTTTGCTCGTGACTCCTCTCGCAGGCATATATACGATAGGTCCGCAGGCGACTCAGGCACCGGAGGTCGCTTAACGACCTCCGTTCTCCATGAGCGCAGGCCTAAGGGTGACGGGTGAGGCCGCCTGTCGCCCCAGCAGAAGCAGGCCGGGTCGGCGGGGCGACTAGCACCCCTCCCCCAAACCGGGGCAAGACGGGGACACCGTGGTTCCCAAACCCGAGGGGGCCATCTCGTAATCGGAGATGGCCCAGGGTCAGTCGGGGTGCGAGGGATATGCTTCCTTATAACCACCCTCGCTGGCCGGCGGGGGGGTATCCGAGAGGATTTCCGCACGAAAAAAAAATAGGTACACAAAACATATAAAATATACCTATAACTATATTTCCGAAGGGCTAAATAAATCCATTACTTGCTACCCTTACTTTTTGCGGCATCGCACGCGCTCGCACTCTGCACCATCGCCGTGAGCAAGACGCCAAGTGTGAGGACTCGCACTCCGAGAGCTGCCACATGGGTCACATTCTACCCCGTAGAGCGTAGTGTCGGTCATAATTCTGATCAGTAACAAAGAGGAATAGTAGCTTTATAGAATAGCGAGGAAAACATCTCTACAGATTTTCCATAGGGGTTTTCTACTTCAGACCCCCGTCAAAGAATTTGGTCTAACTACCAGGCATTAATTATTCTATGGTTAAATGATATTTCTGCTTGTTCCCAGGTCTAGCCGTACCGTTTGTGGAGCTGACAGTGACCCACGCGTCAGTGCTTACGATCCTGGCAATCAGTTTCGAGCGCTACTACGCAATATGCGAACCTTTGCGGGCCGGATACGTCTGTACAAAAACCAGGGCCGCGTTGATTTGCGCACTGGTGTGGTTCTTCGCTGCGCTGTTTACAAGGTAAGGAGTAGTGAGGGGACTTGGTAAATGACCAGTGATGGTGGATATTGGAAAAACAATACAAAAATTAAAACCTATATATATTTCTTCATGTAAGTCGCAAAGTAACACTTATGAACATCAAGAAACAGCCAAATCAGTTAGTTGCTTTATAGTAAACATCATACTTGGTAAGTTCCGTAATACGAAGTAAATAGAGTTAAAATAAATAGTAATAGTAATAAATTAGTGTTAAAATATATTTTTTACAAAAAAATGTATGAATTAAAGACATATGACGTCATACTTCGTTATTGCCAAATGATTTAGTATCGCGGTTGCGCTAGCGGTTAAGTGGAAGATTAAAACGATAAAATAACATTGAACGAAGTTTTGACCACTCTTTTACTATTATTGATTTAATAAGCTCAGTTACATGAAAAAATATTTTTACCAATTAGTAATCCTTATTTTGGTAGATACGCCACGCCATCACTGGTCATCTTTATAACTTATATTTGGTTTTTATTTTTGCATCTTTTGCAAAGGTGGATTATAAAACACATAAAAGAATTTTGCATTTTGTGTGGAGCGTCCAGTGATTAACAAGCTTGCGTTAAGACGCTGCTGCGAGCGCTTAACAGCCGCGTTACCCCGCAGCGTAAAACCGCCAGTGTTGCTTTCTAACAGATTTTCACAGCTATTACCTAAAATTAAACCCAAAATGGACTATGGGTGCAGAATCTGCTTTTGAAAATAATCATAACATGTCTAATATGACTACTACTAAGCAAGCAGTCCGGAACAAAGATTGTGTCATAAATTAATCATATTTTTTTCAATTTGTTACTTCAATACATTTGACTTGGCTCCGCTCGCGTGTTCGAACCCGTTCCCACTTCATCTGGGAACTCATTCCAGGGATAAAAAGTAGCCTATGTCATATTCCAGACTATCCATTCCTGCGTCAAATTTTAGCCAGATCAGTTGAGCCGTTTTGCGTGAAAGAGAAACAAACATCCATACATACAAATTTTCTTGTTTATAATTTCAGTAGAATTATTTGATCAACTTTTATACCCATAGACATTCGTGCCACAAACACGAATCTAACGACAATTACGTAGTCCGATTAACGTTTTTAGGCTCGTTCCATAGTAAGTGGGACTGAAAACCGTTAACAAAACGTGTGTATTATTATACATCTGCCTGCCCCTTTAGAAATATACATGCGTGACAATATAAAGAAATGCATCACCAGTTTCACGACTCTATTTAAGACAGGATTGCTTTCAGTCTCAATTCTGTAATAACATTTAATGCCCATTTTAGTACGCATGAGAACACTTCGCCGACGTGTAATGACATTTGCACTCAAGGTCTTTGAAACTGTGATCCTTTTTCGTTTTTTAGAAGCTGGTTTTTCGGTTCAATGAATTAGTTTCTTACTTCTAGAACCGATGTTTTAGTTGCGTCTTAGAGGCCATGCAGACTTCTGACTTTTTGTCTGTCGATAGTTTAATCGCGCTTTTCATCAATATGAACATACACACATTACACGTACGCATACACAAGTATGCACATCACACTGATTTGGTATCGGCCGACAAATAGGTTTGATAGGTTTCTTGATTGTCTTCAAGCTGAACTATTATCACTGTTTGGTTGGGTCAGTGTGCGCGTTAGACAACCTAACCTGATCAAATTATCGGCAGATTCAAAAGTGTGTTTTTTGCTGGGACTTTTACTGAAATCTGTCAATCCCAGCCAGGGTGTTGCGAGGTGCAAGTTTATATATAAAAAGGCTACTATTCAAAAACCATTCAAATAAAATTCATTTTAGGGAATCATTTTTGTCTTCTCGTGATCAAGGCTTCTGAAAAGTCGAAAATAATGTAGGTACAAATCATCACCATCCTCCTGCCCTTATCCCAATTTTGTTTGTTGTCGGCGCAACAGGTGTGCTTTTTCCATTCATCTCCGCTTGAGGTCATCTCTATATTCACTCCCTTCCTAACCATATCCTCTTTCACACAGTCCATCCATCTCCTCTTAGGTCTTCCTCTCCTCTTGTAATCGTCCAATTCGATACTCAATGCCTTCCTTACGATATTACTTTCATCCCTACGTATTACATATCCGAATCAGGACAAGCGATTTCCTCGTAACTTTTCTGTGATTGGCGCTACTTATAAACTTCCTCTAACTATTCCTAATCTTCATTCTTGTCACAACACACATCCATCTCAGCATTCGCATCTCGCTGCATGCAGCCGTCTATCATTCGTCGCCTTTACATTATGTCTCCTTCAATTTAAAAACATATATAACCCAGAGTAAATCACAATAGTTTATAACTAAAAGTTTTATTTCAATTAATCTTCTTCATCATCCAAGAGCCAATCTTGGCTGCATCCATAGCTTTTACTTTGAAGCCCGGGGTCCGCTTTCCTATTGCGAATGGGAGCGAATGTCGTCTGACCCCCCAACTCCGAGAGGAAACCTTACGTTAGAACTTCGTCCATCTATTAGCAGGTTTACTAGCTTGCAGATGAGATTGGTTTGGGCCCTGAGGATCTTAGTGAGACCTCATATACTCTTTAATTTCAATGAACAATTCTCACGTAAACTTTTTTTTTTTATCTCGCCTGATGTTAAGCTGAACTTTCGAAAAAATCAAATCAAAAACATCTTAATAAACCATCAAGAAAAACCTGAAATGAATTTTGTTTACAAGTATAATTGATTTAAAATTCTACCTAATTTATCATACTGTAAATCCATTTCACATCTGTTTCAAGGACTAGCAAGATTTGGTTATCTGATGTACAAGATTTATGGCCCTTGGGGACTAAACGTTATTCATGTGTCGATCAATATGATGGATGACAGGCTTCAATGCGTGTGAGGCTAATAGCACAGGATTCGTGATTTAGTACTATCGAGTGAAGGTAACTAACAAAGCAGGCGATATGGCAAAGATAGGTAATCATTTACAAAATATTCTAGTCTACCGGGAACCACGCAGTAATAAAATACAAGGTAATACTTACAAGGAAACAATAATATTAAGATGAATATCCTCTTATTGGGGTAGGCAGAGACAACATTTTACACTTGCTACGATCCTGGCATACGCCTTTCGCTTCTTCTGCTTTCATAATTGTTTCCATACATGCACGTGCATACTCTTAACCTGGTCTTCGCCTAAAACGACTTCGACTGGTGGTAGACATTTGATGACACAAAGGACACCGACAGAATTGGGCCATGGCGCGGACATCGGATATGTAAACAAATTAAAAGAGTACAATTAGTAATCCAATTTCGGTTTGATTGCGTTCAGGGGTCAGCAAGTGCATAGCCGGGTAGGGGGATTGTGGTCGCCGCATTAGTGGGACCGGTGGGTGTCACGCGGTGCTGCGACGACAATCCTGTTTTGATGAGGCCGTCAAGCTGAGTGCCACCATTGTTAACATGGTACGTGTATGAAATGGTGACCCTCTTTCCTGAGACTTTACCTTCAGCTTACCATCAGGCGAGGTGAAGTCAAATTGACGTTTCCTAAATATAAAAAAAAAACTGATTAACATTTGTACGCCTAGGTTGACTTTTACCAAGTTGGCCGGTCACCCTCGCCTCACAGATCAGTTTTGTCAATATTCTTTAGTTCATCCTACTTATCTGCACCATCTCAGCATCCCTATATTATAGCAATATATTTTTTACTATACCACATAGGCCTCTTATCACGCTGTCCCTCACTTCGTCCATCAACGTCAGTCAGTCTATTGATGTATTTATGTCAACAATTCCATCAAGAACCAAGCGGTTCGGCACCTCTTGTCTTTGCGGCACCATAAAGACTTGGAATTCTTCACAAGCACACATGTTTCCTTCTTCCTACAATCCCGGGTACTTTAGGCGAGCGTGAAAACGCATCTGATGAGGCCATTAAGGTGAGTGCCACCTTGATGGCCAGACCAAAGCATTATTGTTATGTGTAATGGTGACCTTCAGATTACCATGAGGCGAGGTGAAGGCATATATGTGGACATTATAAAAAAACAGTAATTTGTAAAAACCGTTTCTTTATAGTACAATGCGTCAGATATTCCGACAGTTTCTAATTGGACTCGTTATATGGTAAAATAAAAGTTTTCGCAAATTTCCGGTGACATTTAAGCCATTCTCTACCCGAACAAACTTTAAGTAACACAATAACACACACCGTTTTCGAATTAGATCTTAACTCTTCTTGTTTTACAGAGTAGGTCTGGACCTGAGGAATACTTGAGAGCACTTTGTTGACGGAAAATTGTCGTGAACAAAAATATTTTTATTTTTCCTTTAACCCAAAAATAGAATTTGTATTCGTGCTAAAGAAATGAATTGCATGGAAAGATAGACTTTTTGAATAACCTTTGTCGGCCCCTATATCGAATAGTATGCAGGAATCTAAAATACATGGACAGAGTCAATGATCTTAATATTAAAATGAGGTAAATAATTTACATTTTATTGAAGTCCTTAAGGTCAATTCTCGTAATCTTCACAAAACGAGAGATAGAAGAGAATACGAATTACGTGTCTTCGCATTACAATATCACTTACAAGGTCTAGCAGAATACCTATTTGCACTTTTTTAGTGATTTTTAGTTTCAACCGAATTTCGATATAATCACATTACAGTTAATCAATGTTGGATATTCCCACCTCAATCGATTGATACGAAATTCCTACTCGTTTTTGAAACACATTCTGCGAATTCACCACCAGACTCCACCTAATGTACTATTTTAGATACTTTATACCATATTTAGTCATTTTCAATATTTACGTTGAGTTATTTGAGTAGTTTATAATGGTTTTAATTTAACCTAATTGTTTGAAGTAAGTAAATGTATTGTTATTTACAAGACGTTTGATACTAATTGCAATCAATTAACAAGAAGGCCCAAGAATGCCGGTTTCCTTTGAGTATGATCAATCGTAAACGATAACATAAACTGCTTTCAAAGAAGGCATTGAAAAGATATCCGGCACACTTAAAACTTTGTTGCAATTGGTTTTACTTAAACATTAAGCTGAACTTAATCTTCGCTAAGAATTTTCGAGTGCTTCCTAAACTCTTCAACAAAGTTTAGATTTCATTTACATCAACTGGCATTCACATAGTCAGCTTTTCCTTGGATTTTATTGAAGAGTTCCCTCCATATGCTAAGTTTATATGAATCGGATACTTACGCCACCACGTGCTCAAGTTCAAAGAATAATGAATGTTGGGGCGAAGTTGAGAAAAAGTTTTCTTTTAGTAATATTATCTCAACTTTATAGTTACAAATGCGTAAAAAATGCAAAATAACTTAGTGTATTTGCAGGATACAAATAAATTTTCTAAGGGATTTGTCCCCTATCCTCATTTAGCCAGTTCTCTTTGATCTTAACTTAGTAGGGGACAGCCTAGAATAATAATAAACAAATAACTACTCTAGGACATATGGACACCTCTAAAGAAATGTTTTCTCCTATAACTGTGTTTTTATTGATTTCGGCAGCCCTTTTTTTTTTAAGGTGTGGAAATCCCTTCGGATACCCCCGCGCCGGCCAGCGGGGGCGGTTATGTCGTGCATCGACTAAAACCGCACGGTGTTCTGCCCAAGTGTCCATTGCCGGGCACTCCGGGTAAGCCCTCGAAAGGATAACCCCAGAGTTACCGGCGGACCCTGGCCGTCAGTGCGGCCTCGCCTGGTGGGGTCGGGTTATCAAAACAAACAATACATTGATAACCAAAAGTTCGAAAAATATAATTGCAATCTTTTTCTTTACAGTTCTCCATATCATACTGCGCCAACTCGACCCAAACTAAACAAAACTTTTAATATGAGTTCTAGTTTACCGATAGATATATTTATATACATTTATTTAAATACTTTTTACTTTTTTTATATACATATAACTGCGAATACTTCCAACGACACATAGTTTGCAGTTTTATGTCGTTAAATTGCTATAATCTCCACATTTCCCCCAACCAGCACGAACGACAAACTCACGTCCAAAATCTACCTCCACAATTCTCAGGCCCCGTCAGCAATTTCAAAAATCTTTCTTGCAAACAAAATAAAGATTACAATATTTTTCTCCAACCCTTTTGACCTAAATAGAAGGCTGTACAACACAAATAAGTCCACTTGCACTATAAACCTCAAGTTTCGGTCCTTTACACAATTCCCCGGACATACTGTTCACTTACTTTATACTTTTATGGGTGGACGA
This sequence comes from Cybosia mesomella, assembly GCA_946251805.1. Lineage (NCBI taxonomy): Eukaryota > Metazoa > Arthropoda > Insecta > Lepidoptera > Erebidae > Cybosia > Cybosia mesomella. The sequence goes on from OX276413.1 coordinate 4,994,989, forward strand.
GCAGAACATATTGCAAGACGTATAAAACTGCTGAACGCTTGTCAAAACGACTTTGGCAAAGTTTGAGCGAAGAGAAATTTCTCACAAGGATATGCTTACAATCGAATGGACGGTACGGTAGTGTATGAAATACGAACAAACGAGAATTAATTTTATATAGTTATTCGATATTGGATGTGTGTTGTTATAAGCAAACGATGGCCGCTAATTCATTTCTTTTTCATTTCAAACAGTTTTGTTCACATTGGCCGCTACCTCCCTTTCAGACATTTGGAAGCGAGAGTCCTTCCAAGAGTCCCTTTTAAAGGATACTGGTGAGAAGTTTATTGTTGTCGGAATTAAATCGACTAAAAACAAAACGTATTTTGTCGTGGTGACACGTGCTGTAACATAGATAAAACCTCGGCAGACCCTGACAGCCTGTCACACTTATATAATATCCTTTTTTGTGCATCACAAACAGAAAATGCACAGAAATTTAAACATAAGAATTGCAAGTTCTTTCAAGCAATCTTTGGATTGAATGTAGTGTATGGCGATAAAATATGATATCGAACGATTTTTAGATTCATACATATAACTCCTCCATAACATAACTCCACGCCTGTATCCCCGAAGGGGTAGGCAGAGATGTGTATTACACACCCACGATTCGTCAGATAAGTTAAGGTCCCAATGGAATACCATCTACCGGGCACGTTATTAAGCGAGCGATAATTAACATTTTTTAATGCACACATAACTACGAAAAGTCAGAGGTGTGTGCCGACTGGGGATCGAACTCGAGACCTCGTCTCAGCAGTCCGTTACGTACGCCACTGGGCTATCGCCGCGTTTTTAGATTCCCTGGGGCGAATGCCTCAAAAACTTAATAAAGCTACCACTATAACAGAATAACCGCAATAACAGATTCTTTGATAAAAGAATTCTTAGCATAAGTCAACTAGACCAGCTTTTTTCCTCTTAAGAATTTTTAATACTGCAGCTTATTGAAGTCACACACGCGACGTCGCTCTATATTGGTTCCGAGTTTAAATAATAGATGGCGTTTTGTAATAAATCGTTCGCCTCCATATTGGATGTCATTCGTTTAGTTCTGCTATTGGACTCGATGAATACGACGGTTTTCATTTGAAATTCCTCCTAGTTTCTGTTGTTTTATTTTATTGTGTAGAAATGACTTGGGTAGTCAGTAGTTTTGTGCTTATTTACCTTAAAAACGTGCCATTGCGTCGAGTTTTGCTGGTTCTGTCTCCACCTGGGACGATTATAAATCTATACCCATACTATAAAGCTGAAGAGTTGGTTTGTTTGTTTGGTTGGCTAATCTCAGGAAATACTGGTTCGAATTGAAAAAATATTAATGTGTTGGATAGTCTATTTATCGAGGAAGCCTATACACTATATATCATGACGCTACTATCCAAGGGAGCGGAACAGTAATCATATATGTCAACAAATCGGGCAAATTTCCATACATTATTATAAAAATTAATAAGTTACAGGAACATCCCTGGTATGGGTTCAATAGGTGTCACCGGGGACCGAAGTATGTCACGAGCAAAGCCGTAGGGGAAAGCTAGTAATTTATATCTTCTTGATCTGCCCGTCATTCATATCATAACTTCGATATTTTTTAGTGTCGAAGTTGTTTATTTAGTTCCAATGATCATTTTAAATAACTTTGGTTAGTAATCGTAATCTTGGCGTTTCCTCCGCGCATATTCGATCAAAGAACCAGTAACCACGGGTTAGATTAATTAGCCATTGCTTTCAAAATTTATAAAGATAAGTAATTTGAGTAAAATGATTTTAAAATATTCATTATTGAAGCGTACTATACTGGTGTTTTCTTAACTTTTTAGAAAAGAAAATATTAGTGATAAGATTGCTCACATATTCATCAGCATCATAATTATAATCATAGCATCGACTCCCAATTGCATTCGAGGCTCTCACCTAGGAACCCGGGGTTTGCTTTTCAACATTGCTCACATATTACCTGCTAATTATTAAATTTGACGCCACTTGAACATTTTGCTATTGTAATATATTAAAAGCCTTCTATTGGTATTAATTCAATATTGTCATCATCAGCTGCCTCTCTTATCTCAAATATTTGGTATTGTGGCAACATGTTATTCTCTTGCATACATTTTTGTCATCTGCCATCTTCTTAATCAGTCCTGTCTCCATCTACTGAATCAATCTATTCTTAGGCCTAACTCTGCTCCTCAAGGCCTATAAATTTATACTTCTAACTTTTTTAACAACATTACTCTCATCTCTTTTCATAATATGTCCATAAACTTAGACAGTCGGTCGCTCCTTAAATTTATTACATATTTCAATATGTTTATTATAATAGGGAGGAGCGGCGGTAGTCCACCTCTGACTTTTCGTAGTTATGTGTGTATTAAAAATGTTGATTATCGCTCGCTTAGTAATGTGCCTGGTAGATGGCAATAGGCTCGCCCCCTATTACATTGGGACCTAAACATAACTGGTGAATCGTGGGTGTGTAATACACCTCTGCCTACCCCTACCCCGAAGGGGTAGGCAGAGGTGTATTACTGCCTGCCTACATCTAAACTGTAAACTTTAGATGTCACTGGGCAATCGCTATGATGATGATGACACATTTTTTCTATATTCATAGCAAATTCGGATCCTAAACATATTTCAGGAGAAATCTACTATTTTGACTGCAACCTACGGAGTGAAAACTAACTTAAGCTAAGCGTTTGAAACTGCTTTTATTCACAGTATGTGATAAATGCGCGTGATTTGTGAACGAAACAACAAAACCTTTGTGAAACAAGGTTCGTATGGTTTACGCCTCTTTTTGAATGTACGTGACGGCTACGTTGTAAATAAGCTTTACTAATCTGTTTGTTCACCTCAATATTGGTAACATACTTAGCACACGTTGCATTGTACTACGTTATACGTAGGTACTATGCAGGTTTTTGAAGGATTTTAATATTTATTTATTTTATTACAAACTTTATTGTACGCCAGTTACATAGACAGCATTAAAAAAAGAAATAAGTAGGGTTATGGGCAGCCTTATCGCTAAACGCAATTTATGCCTTTGAATGGAAATATTGTTTGGTAGGAGTAATAGGTATTTGTTGGCGTTCTATTAAAAGGTATATAAAATGCATACCTACTTTAATAAATACATGATTATATAAATACATACTTGAATATACTGGGAGTTAGGAAAACGCTCCCGAAAACAAAGACAGGCGATAGAAGTGATGATACAAAAAATATGGAGCGTTTTTTCGATATGTTCAATTTTTTAAATCATTTTTTTACATATATTTTGCATTATCCTAAAACTCAGGATATATACTATATGTCAGAAGAGTAAAAAAAATTGTAACTGACATTTTCGTACCATTAAATAACTAATAATTTAAATAACAATTCTTGCGAATACAACAGGGAGTTAGGTCTTATTTAAATTAACATTTTTTTATTGTGTTAAGGTGTACGAACAGATCTATTAATTTCAAAAACAAAACAGAAATTAATTTGGTATGTGTGCTAAGCATGTTATCTTTTAAGTTATTCATTGTGTGTGTCGTTTTTTGGTTTCATTTTTATTGCATGGGTTATAGATGATAGCTATTAGTCATACTTTCCATGTAGACATTTTTGATGTAGTGATTTTTTTCTGTGATTATGTTATATATTTCAGTAGGCACCATAGAAACTTATGGTGGTTGAGTTAAAAGTTGGCAGTAATCATTTTAAAGTTGTATGTTGTAATATATTTAGATTCTTTTGCAGGGCATCGCAGTCAACAAATAAATGTTTACTTCTTTTAAATATGTGTCCAGGTGCCGTTTATATATATATATTAAGGAAATTATTCAGTTTTACTAAATTACATTTTTAAACTCTGAATAACTCTTCAGCAATATAATATAATATCTTTGTATATCAATCTTGGAAACAACAATTATCTAAAATTAAAATTAGTTGTTCCGTATTCAATCAATCAAAAAACGTTACTGTTTTTATTATAAAATTACAAAAAATAAAATGAAAACTTATCAAGATATTTCGAGTAGTAAAAAATTGAACTAAATCTATATAAAGTTTAAAAAAAAAACTTACATCATTGAACTTGGCAGCTAAAGCCTTCAGTTATCATGATAATAAGTTCGTTATAAATCACGACAAAATTTTCTATAATATTCGTAAATAACACACCGTCAATTCTAAATCTTGAGCCGAGATGAAATAACTTACATTAGAATACACTTGAAGCAATAATAGTATCTATTAACAAAACATCAAATAGGCGGGCACCAAAAACGCTAACTAATATCCAACGATAAATGACTCATTAAAGGAGACAGCCAAATTGGGATCGCCTCGCTTGCCTTTCGCTAAAACACCATTGAAGACAGAACGACCATTAAAAGAAACGATAAACAGAAAATAGTTTTAAACATCTGTCATATTCAATAAGACAACTTAACAAATTCACTCAATCGGTTTCACTCAATCGTTTTGGTAAATGATCTTAGAATAAAACAACAATTTGTAAATGTCGTGCTTGACGGAATGGAATGCCTAAGCGTAGTCAACAGTTCACATCTTGATGCACTTAATTGAAATACAATGATATAGCTTGCCTATCTGAATACTGTTGTTCTTTACAAAGGATAGGTCAGAGAAATAATAAGGTTGGAAAAATCTTAAGTAAAAGAAGATGTCCAAGACGAAATCAAGATTGAGCTGATTAACCAATTGAAGATGTTACACCGATGTTGACCGATAGATGGATATTTACATAAAAGTATAATTTATCAATATAATTATCAATTTGGAAAGTATGGAACTTCATTGACGCAGGCAAAGCATAACAATAATAATGTTTAGCGACTAGGGACATAAAATAAAAAGGCATTATTCTTAAATATACTGACCAAAAATTGACAATTATTTACTTTATAAGAAAGGTCAACAAGTTAAAGCCCGCTGTCGCAACCACTATATTTTAAAATAAATTATTTTGAATCTCTGATGAAGTTTTTATGTTCGTTTTTACTATAAAAACTTCAAAGTTCACATTAATAAAATACACGTTTCAAAGGTAATCGCTTTACTATGGCGCCAAAAAAGTGACAAGATTAATAACAAAGATATTTTATTCATAGTGTTGACAAAACAAAATTGGAGTTTGGAGTTATGTAAACAAAAAGTCAATAAAAAAATTACAAAGAGTTTGATAGTGAACGATATTAATAAGGCAATCCATTTTAAATAACATACAATTAATTTTGAAATGAAATATGTTGCCGCATTTTTTATTTTGAATGAGACGGTGAACGATTTCCAGGAAATTGCATGTCATAAAAGTCTGGTGGCTTTAAAATAATTTTGAGAATAGTTAATGGTTCTACCCATACGTGTATTGCAAAATATATACATATTTACAACATCAACACTGAGTATCTCCAATGAAACTCATTGATATAAAATACTATTATTATAGCGTATTGCAAATTGTTCATATTTTGATGTCTTTTTATTTCTTAGGAGTGTTACGTTACAATCATCTCTAGTTATCATTATTGTTGGTAGAATCATGTGTATGTTATTTTTAAATACATTAGTAGTTTAGCAGATATCATTATCTAGTCTTTATTTTCTTTCAGCCCAATCCTGGCGATTGCAGAGCATCACACAGCCACTCGTGTCGACGGGACGACATATTCACAGTGTCTCACACAGGCCCTCAATTTCTGGCAGATCGCATTCTTCATAACCATTGTAGTACTCCTCTACGTTCTACCATTAGTTATCTTAATTGTATTATACAGTGTGATTGCCAAAAATTTAATTACTGCAGCTTCTAAAATAGTTATGAATAAAACTGTTGACCCCTATAATGCTAGGGCGAGAAAACAGGTTATTTTGATGCTGGGAACTGTAGTATTATGCTTCTTTTTATGCCTCATGCCATATAGAGCCCTGACTTTGTGGATTATTATGACACCAGCTGAACACTATGATGATATGAGCCCAGAGAAATGGTATAACATACTCTACTTCTCAAGGGTTATGCTTTATATTAATTCTGCGATTAACCCAATACTTTACAATTTAATGTCATCAAAGTTTCGAATAGGCTTTTGTAGGGTATGTATTTGTTACAAGAAAAAACTAGAAATTAAGGCCAGGCGAGCACAGAGAACGATCACGAACGGATCAACAACAAGTAGCAGTCTGACACGAACGACGAACAGCTTAAAAAAGCTATTTACCCACAGAAGCAGCATTGATCGTACTGACACGGAATCTGAAAGCAAAGATGAAGTAGAAAAGGGAATATTCGATAGAATATTTACCAGTAAAACATTTCTAAGACAACAATCGGCGCCTGTTAGTACAAATACAAAGCCAACAATTAATAGAATGAGAAGCGAAGGAAACATTGAAATTTCTGAAGTGGTCGAAATAGAAACTAAAGATGAGAGTATCGATTGTCGAGGAAGTGATACTGGGCAATTTATCGGTCATTCCAATAGTAAAAATATTAGGACAGATTTTGAAGCAGATCGTACCAACTCTTTAAGACGCAGTGTCTTAATAAACAGTGCTAAAGCAAGAAGTATGGACTGCGAGAAGAAATCTGTTGCGTATCAAAAGATAAAGGTAGATTGTGTAGTGGCTTTTCAGAAGTCCAAAAGCGTTGATTACGAGTTTCCTGAAAGTTTTGTATAAAATGTTAAGAGTGCAATTATAAGCTCTTTGCAATTATAAGTTATTTGTGTAATATGACTGAATAAAGTGGTGTAGCCATTTAAGTTATACTTCACGAGACACTTTAACAAGCACAGTAATTCATAAAAATAAAATTGCTCATATATATGTAACTCGTATTGATTTTAAATTATTTATTTAATTTTCAATAGTATACGTGATTAGTTGTGTGTTCATTATTGTTGGATAGTATTTTAGGCATTTTAAACACATATTTACATCGGTCGTTTAATGTGTCTATTGGTCTTGTTACAAACTAACTCTAGTCTCCATGATACATTTTTTGTAAGTTTTATATGAAGAGGCGTATTGAAGGAAGACATCAGATAGAGCAATACAAATTTGCTTGCAAATACAAATTTTATTTGAATACGACTAAGGTCGGTAGTAGACGTCGCAATGAACAAAAAAGGAAGTGTTATATTTGAGAGATAGAAATGTTTAATATAAACGAGGACACTTAAAACGGTAATATCTCTGGTTTAATACTAATGGTGTATGTGACCTCGATTAGTCGTCGATTTCTTTAAATATACCTACTTAGTACTGACCTGAAACAAGAACAATGTCCGTCGTCTCATTTTTCTTTGTTGAAAGGTTTTAATGCACCGTATCCGTATTATTAATTTTTCCGAATAACGGACTCATTATATATTTCTAAACCTTTGTTTTCCAACGTTACTAAGTTTTAGATATTCACACTATGATAACAAAACTCGACATAAAAAAATTGTCTTTATCCTAAAATATATTTTATGATATTCCTATTTATTACCTATGCTTGAAAAAAAAAATTAAAGAAAATATACTTAAAAAGTTTACTTTCTAAAATTAAGACATCTTGGATTTTGAACACCATTATCAGTGCCAATACCTTGTAGGTAATAAGTAAGTAAATATTGATCAACCGTTCTCCTGGATACAAAAGCAATTTTTTTTCAGATCATAATTTTTTTTCGTCTAATTTATGGATCAACATTTTCTTATCCAAGTCAAAATTCGTGTTGATGTAATCATATCTAGTTTTATTAACAGAATCAACACCATCGTCTATAGTCACAAGTACCAGAGAATTTAAACTAATTAGATGTAAATGTATTAAAAGTACCGTTTGTATTATTATTACGAAGTCTGTTAAAATTAGGACAGTTATATTCAATGTTTGTATCATGTAATAAGTGTCATTGAAATAGGTACATATTTATTAAAATGTTAAAGAGAAATAAATGCGATATCAATAATAATAAGTGCCAAAGTATTTGCGTAGCTTTTTATTTAACTGCTGATCCTTTCAGTTCCACATCCAGACTATCCCAGCTACCAGCTAGCGTTTTCATATCGTTAGTCCCTCTCGCGTAATTTGTCCGAAATTAGTACAGTACCGTACTGTCTGATAGTAGCAATTTATTTATCGGGACAACGCTACTGTTATAATGATGATGACTCTTTGGAATTAAATGCGAAAAATAAAATAAAACTTGGACTCAAAAAGGAAATAAAAGCCTATTCAAACCTAAGCAATACTGGCTACTGTCTGCGTTAGACAAAAACGAGTAAGAATACGATAATACTACTGTTCACGCCAAAGTGGATTTCGCTATCCTTGTAAGTAGAATACCGTGCGAAGTCTGTTCACTAAGGTATGAAGTTACATATTGCGCGGAACTTCATATTAGTATGATGTTCTGCGGATAGACCTATTCAGATATCTGAGCGAAACCCTTAAATGGCCCTTTAAAAACTACTTCAACCCCCGTAGTATGGCATTGTAAGTATATTCTCACTAGTTCGATTCATTAGTTCGATCGTCGAACTAGTGAGAATTTTTTTTCTCATTAGTTCGACCGTCGAACTAATCGTCATCGTCACTTGTGATAATGCACGTAGAAATATGAGTCCCGTGGAGCGGGGCTCCGTCGAAATCATTAACTAATAATCGAATAAATGAGAAAAAAAGTCTCAGTAGTTCGACGGGCGAACTAATGAGAAAAAAAAATCTCACTAGTTCGACGATCGAACTAATGAATCGAACTAGTGAGAACAAACGGCATTGTAGACTCATATCTCGTGTGTTCCTTTGACTAATTAAATTAGTCGTTTTGGTAACGTGATAGGCTTTTTATTCTCTTTCATTGGTCGAATCGAATCTTGCCCATCATTCTGAGGCTGCAGGAGCTACGAGAACGGTTAATAACATAAACAATGAAAAGCAAGGTTTTCGAAGCAATGGAAGCGATCCTATAGTTAGATTGAAGCTCAAACAACTAAGAAACTCGAAGCGAGATTGTCACAGCAAAGAATGAAGTGTTTCTGTAATTAAGTATGTCGTATCTTAAGTTAACACCTGGGTACAACTAACAAACTTGTGACGAAATTCGGCACGGTGACAAGTTTGTTGATGAAGATTGGTGGTCGTATTCGTAAAGCTGTTGTTGAAATCAGGATAAATGTCGTGACATAATATATCTTCTGACGAAATTAAGTAAAAAAGTTACATAATTTTTTTTATTTTTGTGGTCCACTAATCTATCGACAGAAAGTACTGTAACTATTGTAATGTGTAAAAGTAATGCGACATGTAACTATTTCTTAGACAATCTGATTAATAGATTTAGATAGGAAAAAGAGAACATCCAGGCCGGGACTTCAACCCGCGTGCAGTCCCTTACAGGGGGAATACTCTGACCACCAGACCTACCTAGACACGTCCTAGATATTCGAAATTCTCGAATATATTATACGTCTTGGATATACTATAGGAAAAGTTAGCACATAAATTGCTTCAAAATTTCACCTGATCAATATTTATTATTGCACTAGCTGTAGCCCGCGACTTCGTACTCGTTAAGTTCGGAATAGATCAAGTATGTTTATTTCTGCAGTCTCGATACTAATATGTAAGTATTAAGCTATTTTATTTAACGGGCCGGATGAGGTGATCTGGTTCACACATTGACGATTTGATTTTTCCTGATGCTTTAATATAATAGCGTGATGATATTCATTATGAAATGTTTATGCGTCTCTAATCAATTATCTTTTATACGTGGGTAACTCTGTGGAATTTCGAGATTTTACATTTTACTGCTCACTACCTTTCACGTATAGCGTGATGAGTTATAGTCCGGCTTTTGATCATATATCAGTTCTGCTGAACTACAAAATTTCGTAAAGATCTACCTTGTAATTAAAAAGTTGACATCAGTAAATAGTTTAAACTGATTTTGATCCACTGCTCCTATCATACATATAATAGCGTGATGGTATATAGCTTAGTTTATGACTATGCCCTAGAAGAATGTTCATGCAAAATTTCAGCCAAATCTGTTCAGCGGCTTTTAAATCATCGAAAATTAAAAGCACACAAACAGACAAGAATTCCCAACATCACTTTCTCGGCAATGATTTCGCTTCTAGAACACACATCAATTATTTACTTATTTGGAAAAAAAAATGTTTTTTTTTTAAATTATTTAATGGACAGTTTTCACCTCGTTACGATTTTATTAGATATTAACTCTGCATTTAAGCGTGTGAGAGAGAAGTAAGGACAAAAGTCTTAAAGTAAGAAAGTCATCATGATTCTCCTCGTGTACAGTGATAGATCACAAGAACAAGAGTGTGTGATCAAAGAATATAATTTCACTTATCATTTCATTTTCTCATAACCCATTTTGGCAGAAGCTAATAAGTAAGTTAATAATCTACCAAACAGCGCCACATAGTTCAGGATATATAAAAATGGCAACCATTTCTATATTGAGTTGCAAAGGTCGTACAACTGTTACTTCATTGTTAATAAAGAATTTATTGTCCATTATAATTGCCGCGGAATTTTATTAAACACTAGCAGCGGCCCGTGGATGCGCCCGCATAAAATAAATTTATGTTTGTTTTCGAAATACAAGTAAGTATATTCAGTTTTGTTCTATGCAAATTTATACAAAATCGTTACTTTGTCTGTGAATTCATTTACAATACCAGCTGTTACCCGCGGCTCCGCCCGCATTGCATACTGATCCCGTGCTCGCGACCCATCGGAATCTAATCCCTGAATATTTTTTTTTGCCTATATCCTAATCCAGAGGATAATCTATCTCGGTGCCAAAATTCAAATTAGTATTAAGTTTAAGTTAATATTCAGCGGTTTTTTCTTGAAAGAGTTTCACAACAAACACACTCACACACACGCTACATTCATTCATCCCCCACAAACTTTCATAGTTATAATATTAGTAGCCTTAGTTGGATAGGGTACTTTTGGAGCCCAGCCAAAATTTCCAGGGCCCAAGCTAATCTTACCTTCAAGTCATCTGCTTCTGGAAGCGATTTCGTCTGATCTCCTATAACCCGAGTGCAAATCCCTTCGGATACCCTCCACCGGCCAGCGGGGGAAGTTATAGTCGAGCTTGAACCGACTAAAACCAAATGCCATCTCAGATCTTCAGAAGCCGGAGTGTAAGGTGGTCATAAGCACCTCGGGCCCAGGGCCATCTCCGGTTTCGAGATGGCCCCCTCGCGTTTGGGAACCACCTTGTCCCCGTCTTGCGCCGTGACAGGCGGCTTCACTTATCAACCCCAGGCCTGTGCTCATGGAGGACGGAGGTCGTTGAGCGACCTCCCACGTCTGAGTCACCTCTGCGCCTCGCGGGCTTTGCCGATCGGAAGAGATCTGAGTCTCTCCCGGACGCGCTCTACCGCTTCCTTCTCGAGCATTATTTGCTCGCAGAAGGAGGTAGCGGCAGCCCACGATGATCTTCTAACCCTAAGACGAATGTCTGCGACAGAACCTCGTCCGTCAATCAGAAGTGTTCCGGCTTGCATGTGAAGTTGGTCACACAGGTCTCACGGGTCTTGATACCGTCATGCACCCAATAATAGATATACTAGCGGCTGTTCTATTGACAGCAAATGCTCAAAACACAACCTTACTGACTACAAATTATAACTTAAATACTTCTAAAAGATTAACGACTACATCTTCTAGTTCTAATAGTCTAACTATGCATTATTAATATGCGTGAACAATATGAGTGCCGAAGCAGCTTAGCTGTAATGAATGGGTGATCTAAGACAATGCATATCAGGCTTTAGTTTATAGCGAGTTGAAATTATGGCACATTGTGTTCTAACAACAATGGATTAAGAGGGATGTGACTTGTGTGCTAACCACTTCTATAATTAAATTATAAGTATGAGAATCCAGTGATATATAATACATAACAAATGAATAAATATTCTATGACATTCTACACAGCGCTTTCTAGACCCAAAGTAAGTATAGTTTAACTAAATTTTTAAGCATTTTGTATGCTTACTTTTTTCTAAAGATTTAGATCGGAAAAAGAGAACATCTAGGACGGGACTTGAACCCGCGACCAGTCCCTTACAGGGGGAATGCTCTGACCAACTGAGCCACCTAGACACATCCCAGATATTCGAAATTCTCCGATACATTATTACGTCCTAAGGCGACGTTGGAGCCATCTACCGTAATTCTTGCAAACTACGGAAACAATGAACAACTTTACAGTCATTTTTAAACATTGTTTTTTGATGACTCCGCCTAATTAATTAAATTAAATTTTTAAGCATTTTGTATGCTTACTTTTTTTCTAAAGATTCAGATCGGAAAAAGAGAACATCTAGGACGGGACTTGAACCCGCGACCAGTCCCTGGTCGCGGCAGAATTACGGTAGATGGCTCCAAAGTCGCCTTAAGACGTAATAATGTATCGGAGAATTTCGAATATCTGGGACGTGTCTAGGTGGCTCAGTTGGTCAGAGCATTCCCCCTGTAAGGGACTGGTCGCGGGTTCAAGACCCGTCCTAGATGTTCTCTTTTTCCGATCTAAATCTTTAGAAAAAATAGTTTAACTAGCTTGTGTTATGGGTTCCTAAATGTGGATAAACATACTTATATACACTTTTAGGGTTCCGTAGCCAAATGGCTAAAAACGGAACCCTTATAGATTCGTCAGGTCTGTCTGTCTTTCCGTCCGTATGTCACAGCCACTTTTTTTCCGAAACTATAAGAACTATGCTGTTGAAACTTGGTATGTAGATGTATTCTGTGAACCGCATTTTCACACAAAATCAATCAAAGACATACGTGTGGATTTGATTTGAACGAGATCTAGTAAGTAGTTTTGTTTAATACGTCATAAATCGTAAAGCGCAATTTATCTTTCATTCATTTCAACTCACATATAAAAATTTTACTTGCTGCTTTTGAACCCAAGGTTCTTGGAAGGGCCCTTACACCGTACACAAAACCTTATTCACCCCAATTAGAGTTATTAACTATAACCACAGATTACATAATATTATTCTAATCTATAACAAAACATTCTACTAATACCAAGCGGATAGAGAGGTCCGTATAGTAATATACAATAATATTATGTAATCTGTGGTAATATCAAGATAAGTTAAGACAACTAATAGTTGGCGTACTATTTTATAACATACCATAACTTCACGCCTGTATCCCCGAAGGGGTAGGCAGCGGTGTATTACGCCCACGATTCGCTAGTTATGTTATAGTCCCAATATAATAGGGGGCGAGCCTATTGCCATCTAGTAGCATACGGGACTACTTGTCGAACAGATGCTATCGCTACCGAGTGGAAAGGACCCTCTCGTATCCTCACCCCATTCGCGCCGGTGTACCGCAAGGGTCGGCACTCTCACCTATCTTGTTCACATTATTCACGTGAGGACGGCACTTTTCGCAGACGACACAGCCATCCACCACTCGAGACTTAATCCCAACATAGTAGCTAGAAAACTCCAATCCGCGGCCGACATGGCCCTAGGGCATGGTTTCGGAAATGGAGGATAGAGGTTAATCCGGATATGAGTCAGGCCGTGCTGATAAACAGGAGGAGGCACGACCTGTATATATATATACCTCTAAGGTAGAGGGACACACAGATTAGGATGTTGGGCAAGCCAATCCTTTGGGCTAGGCAAGCCAAATATTTAGGTATCATCCTCGATGATCGCCTCAGCTTCAGAGCTCACGTCAAAGCGGTCCGCGATCGGGCCGCCTTCGTATTAGGTAGACTATATACATAGTTTAGTGAACTTTCGTTCTAGGTTATCACTAAGGAGTAAAGTCAGACTTTACACTACTTGTGTTAGGCCAATCATGACATACGGATGTCCGGTTTCCGCCCATGTTAGTGAACAAAGGATCCATAGGCTACAAACGCCACAAAATAGATTCAGACACACCGAGTTTAATTTCACGCACGCGGAGACCTAGACACGATCTCGGAGAGCCCGATGATGAAATAACACTCGCTCAACAAAGACCCTACACAGCTCGCGGAGCTAGACGAAATAAACCGCGGTTCCGTCTTCGCCGACGAGGGCGGAATACGCGCCGCGCTTTGTTCGTAAATGTGGGCCTAGGTCGCCCCAGTATTAATCCAGCAGCAGCCCAAGCCGAGGCCGCCCCAACTGGGGACGCTTGAGGCGTATTGATTTAAATCATTTTTGGCTGAGAGCCCTATGCGCTCGCCATACTGTTCGCGTAAGGTTGTAGAGGTCTATCGGCCAACAACCCACACCCCATACAAAAAAAAATTTAAAAAAAATTTGCCATCTACCGGCCACATTATTAACATTTATTAATGCACACATAACTACGAAAAGTCAGAGGCGTGTGCCCGGGGCGACTGGAGATCTAACTCGAGACCTCGTCCCAGCAATCCGTTACATACGCTACTGGGCTATCGCCGCATTTTTTACTACTATTTTATGTATTGTTAAAAAACCTCCTAACTTACAATATTACGTAGTTTATACTAAAATTTAACTAGTCAGTGCACTTTCTTGAAAGCTCTAAGCGGCTAAGCCAATGTTATTTACAAACTTGGTGTTGCTATGAACAAACTACACTACGTTAACTTAAAAATAGCGTAGCCTTGTGAGGCATTGCCTCGCGCTTTTCCACCTCATACACCTGTAACCGCAGTTAGTTCAATATATATCGGGTGATCGTGAAAAGAAGGTTTACTTAGCGTTATGTGTCATACATTTTTAGGGATTTTCTTTAGAAAAGCCCTATTGCTATCGAGTTGTCGTCGACGTCGTCGTTGCCAATTTTCTGTCACGGTTTTGGGTATGAAGGAGATGAGCTATCGAGTTGCTGTTTTCAGTAATAGATTCGTGCTGGGGTGAACCATTGCAAGATAAAGAAAAAATCGCAAAAATAAAAAAACGCAAAATCGAAAATCCCTATTCGGAAGATTTTGATCGGAAAAAGAGAACATCTAGGACGGACTTGAACCCGCGACCAGTCCCTTACAGGGGGAATGCTCTGACCAACTAAGCCACCTAGACACGTCCCAGATATTCGAAATTCTCCGATACATTAATACGTCTTAAGGCGACGTTGGAGCCATCTACCGTAATTCTTGCGAACTACGGAAATAATGAATAACTTTACAGTCATTTTTAAACATTGTTTTTTGATGACTCCGCCTAATTAATTCGATTAAATTTTTAAGCATTTTGTATGCTTACTTTTTTCTAAAGATTTCGATCGGAAAAAGAGAACATCTAGGACGGGACTTGAACCCGCGACCAGTCCCTTACAGGGGGAATGCTCTGACCAACTAAGCCACCTAGACACGTCCCAGATATTCGAAATTCTCCGATACATTACTACGTCTTGAGGCGACGTGGGAGCCATCTACCGTAATTCTTGCGAACTACGGAAACAATGAATAACTACTAGATGGCTGGATGGATGGAATTTCGAATATCTGGGACGTGTCTAGGTGGCTTAGTTGGTCAGAGCATTCCCCCTGTAAGGGACTGGTCGCGGGTTCAAGTCCCGTCCTAAATGTTCTCTTTTTCCGATCTAAATCTTTAGAAAAAAAGGAAGCATACAAAATGCTTAAAAATTTAATCGAATTAATTAGGCGGAGTCATCAAAAAACAATGTTTAAAAATGACTGTAAAGTTATTCATTGTTTCCGTAGTTCGCAAGAATTACGGTAGATGGCTCCAACGTCGCCTTAAGACGTATTAATGTATCGGAGAATTTCGAATATCTGGGACGTGTCTAGGTGGCTTAGTTGGTCAGAGCATTCCCCCTGTAAGGGACTGTTTGCGGGTTCAAGTCCCGTCCTAGATGTTCTCTTTTTCCGATCGAAATCTTTAGAAAAAAGTAAGCATACAAAATGCTTAAAAATTTAATCGAATTAATTAGGCGGAGTCATCAAAAAACAATGTTTAAAAATGACTGTAAAGTTATTCATTATTTCCGTAGTTCGCAAGAATTACGGTAGATGGCTCCAACGTCGCCTTAAGACGTATTAATGTATCGGAGAATTTCGAATATCTGGGACGTGGCTAGGTGGCTTAGTTGGTCAGAGCATTCCCCCTGTAAGGGACTGGTCGCGGGTTCAAGTCCCGTCCTAGATGTTCTCTTTTTCCGATCTAAATCTTTAGAAAAAAGTAAGCATACAAAATGCTTAAAAATTTAATCGAATCCCTATTCGGCTCAGCTCGTCTCAGGAATTCAACTTGTTTTTTTCAGTTTTGGGATGTATTTATAAGCAAAATCAGTGGGATTTCCGCACGATAAAAAAAAAAGGTACTTATGTAAAGGGGTGTGTGTTGGGTAACCTCCTCGAGTGTCGCTCCGATTCCGATCCCGCTGCAGTCCGGGGGGAACGGAATCGGAGCGGCCGGTACACCCTGGGCGGCGGTCAATGGCTTCCCCTTCACCCCTTCATAGGGTTGGCATTGATCGTCGGCCAATACCCAACGTGGCGGGAACACATCGCTCTCCGTACTCCTCTGCTTTCAGAGGAGACAGGATGAGCGATGCTGTTAGTGGGGAGATGGCCCAGGGTCAGCCGGGGTGCGAGGGATATGCTCTATGGGTAACCTTACACCCCGGCGTCTGAAGACCTGAGACGGCATGCGGTTTTAGTCGGTGCAAGCCCGACATAACCACCCCCGCTGAACGGCGGGGGGGTATCCAAAGGGATTTCCGCACGATAAAAAAAAAAAAAAAAGGTACTTATGTAAAAAGCCGCGGTAAACTATGTGACACTAAAAACGCAAAATGGCCAAATTTCAAATTAACTTACCTTTTTTTTCGTGCGGAAATCCCTTCGGATACTCCCCCCCCCCCTCCCACGGCGGCCAGCGGGAGCGGTTATGTTGGGCTTGAACCGACTAAAACCGCACGGTGTCTCGGGTCTTAATACGCCGGGGTGTAAGGTTGCCCATAGAGCATGTCCCTCGCACCCCGACTGACCCTGGGCCATCTCCGGTTTCGAAATGACCCCCTTGGGTATGGGAACCACGGTGTCCCCGTCTTGCCCCGGTTTAGGGGACTAGTCGCCCCGCTGTCCCGGCCTGCGTCTGCTGGGGTGGCAGGCGGCCACACCTGCCAACCCCCAGGCCAGCACTCATGGAGGACGGAGGTCGTTATGCGACCTCCGGCGTCTGAGTCGCCTGCGACGCGCGGCGAGCATGTTGCGGGCCAAATTAGCGTACCTTGTGTAACTTGCTGACTTCGATTTGGTTTATTTTGACATTAACGGGAGTGATTGCCGTAGGACCACTTAATCACTAGAGGATCGCCTGCGCTAGAGCCTCGTCCGTCAAGCAGCATATTTGATAGGGCTCCATACACTCTAGCGGAGCCCGTTCTCCAAGGTTTGGATGCAACCGATATTGGCGTTTGAGAAGTTAATTACCGAAAAACATCCGTAATTTGTGTTCGTTCTGCACATTTAACTCAAAATTGTTGACTTTTAGCTATATCTCCTCTAGCAAATGATCTATGTGTCGTTATTTACGTAATATTGATATTATTTTACAAATCTAGAGCAACTGAAACGGATGCCAAAGTTATTGAAGCCATATTATATAAGCACAGTGGTTCTGATATAATAAACTTGGATTGTGTACTTAGCTAACAGCTTCTAGGAATTGTCGAATAAAATAAACGGTTCAGCATTAATTATTGAACAATAATTTTAGTATTTAAAGTTTATATTATGAGTTAAGTATATTTAAAGAGAGGTTTGAAAGGTGCGGTAGCTAATGAAAAGTTGATAAGCCACTTGCTATCATGGCATGGATAACTGGATGGATGAGATGAGATGAGATGAGAGTAACTTTGTTAAAAATGTTGTCTTTATGCGATCTAAAATCTATTGTTTAAAAGGTTCAAAGTGGCTTTATGCGTAGAGAAAGAAAAGATGGAAGGTGAGGGACTCGTGGCTCAGTGGAAACCGAGTAGGAACGTACGCTTGGAGTGATAGTAGCTTGCGGTCTGCCTGGCTTGGGAGTCCCAGTGCCGAGCACTCACTAAGCACGTATTTTATACGCGTGAATTGAGTAATCACGCTACGTAGAAACGTGCGGGTGCTAGTAGGAGGTTGTTAAGCGAGAAAGTACCTTTTTTTTCGTGCGGAAATCCCTCTTGGGATACCCCCCGCCGGCCAGCGGGGGTGGTTATGTCGGGCTTGAACCGACTAAAACCGCACGCGGTCTCGGGTCTTAACACGCCGGGGTGTAAGGTTGCCCATAGAGCATATCCTTCGCAAGCCGACTGACCCTGGGCCATCTGCGGTTTCGAGATGGCCCCCTCGGGTTTTGCCTACGTGGTATTCTGATCCCATTCCCGCTTCCCATAGAAACCTATACCACGGATAAAGGTAGCCTATGTGTTGAATAATATTTATAAGACATCTTTTCTATGGGTTTAATTTTTCATATAAAAGTGACAAAGAAAGAATAGCGGACCATATTTTTTTATTGTTATCGAACACAACGACACCAATCATCTCAATGGCCCGTTTCATTCAATTGACTCATAGCCATGAGATCAGGCTACAAGATTTCTATGGCCAGATATATATATATATATATATATATAACATGGAGCCGGGGGTCGTTATATTTGAGTTCCTCCTTTCTTTCTACCTCTTTCTACATCCCTTCAAGTCAACATCTTTTCAAAAACACACTCATAGTCAGGTATATCTTAAGTAGGGGTGTGTGTTGGGTAACCTCCTCGAGTGTCGCTCCGATTCCGATCCCGCTGCAGT
Organism: Cybosia mesomella; assembly: GCA_946251805.1. Lineage (NCBI taxonomy): Eukaryota > Metazoa > Arthropoda > Insecta > Lepidoptera > Erebidae > Cybosia > Cybosia mesomella. The sequence goes on from OX276413.1 coordinate 5,013,867, forward strand.
CCGGGGGGAACGGAATCGGAGCGGCCGGTACACCCTGGGCGGCGGTCAATGGCTTCCCCTTCACCCCTTCATAGGGTTGGCATTGATCGTCGGCCAATACCCAACGTGGCGGGAACACATCGCTCTCCGTACTCCTCTGCTTTCAGAGGAGACAGGATGAGCGATGCTGTTAGTGGTGAGATGGCCCAGGGTCAGTCGGGGTGCGAGGGATATGCTCTATGGGTAACCTTACACCCCGGCGTCTGAAGACCCGAGACGGCGTGCGGTTTTGGTCGGTGCAAGCCCGACATAACCGCCCCCGCTGCCCGGCGGGGGGGTATCCGAAGGGATTTCCGCACGAAAAAAAAAAAAAAAAAAAAAAAAAAGGTATATCTTAAGTATTTGCTACCACAACGCTCGGTGAACACGTGACTCACCCCACCACTTTTGTCTGTAAGAAGGCGACGCAAACACAAAGCGGGCAGTCTCGGAGCGACAGTTGGCCGGTGCACACGTTATTTACTGGTGTCTTTATTAAAGGTACTGTTTTAGTCGGTTCAAGCCTGACATAACCGCCCCCACTGGCCGGCGGGGGGGTATCCGAAGGGATTTCCGCACGAAAAAAAAAAAAGGTACATAGCTAATATTGTCGTTATTATTTGATAAATCAAAGTGAGTGGATGTTCGGTATTACCTATTAACTCAATGGCTGATCCTGACGACATATTCATATTTGGGTATGGTACCCCACCACGACAGGGTCAAGCCAAGCCAGTACTCTTGCTGATTCATGGACGAGACTCTAGCGCAGGTGGACCTGTCGCGGTTGGGAGGTTAAACTTCATTCGCTCACATAGAAGCCATTTAAGCCAAATCTAACAGTGGGAAGAGAATGAGTAAGCGGTCACCAGCTTCTGAGGTCCTCAGATAAGACGGTGAACCACGATACGATACATACATACATGTACTCGCGCCTTTTACCCTCCGGGGTAGGCAGAGACAACAGCCCGCCATCTGCTTCTGTCCTTACAGACTTCACGACCTTCCTCTACTGTCATTAAACCTTTCATGCAAGCCCGCCGGTTTCGAGTGCTTTAGACCTGCACTTTAAAAAATAGTACTATGTAAAACTCTCAAATGATAATAACAGATGGCGTGCAGGGCCCTACCAACATCCTTGAAGCCCACCGGCAAGTCGATACACCTGCTAAACAAAGAGCGAAAATTTAGCGCAGGCATCTCAGGGTTGTCGGGATACGAGGGATATACTCTATGGGCAACCTTACACCCCGGCGTCTTTAGACCCGAGACGGCGTGCGGTTTTAGTCGGTTCAAGCCCGACATAACCGCCCCCGCTGGCCGGCGGAGGGGTATAAGAAGGCATTTCCGCACGAAAAAAAAATGGCATCTCAGTGTTAGGAGGTCGGAGGGCAGTTGCTGACGAATAAGCTGGAAGCCATACACCAAACAAAAACAATAAGCGGACTTTGACTTCAAAGTACAACTTTGGACGCGACTGGAAAATCGCTAGGACCCATCAATTGCGTAGGGAAACGGCTCGGCAGGCCTGCAGCAGGATAGCGGTGCAATGAAGTTAAACAATATACAGTTTGTAACAATATATTTGAAAACTTTCTCAAACAATCGTCAGTATGGGAATAGGGGCTTATACAGTAGTTATACTCTCTTTTATATGTTTTCTAGTGGCCGCTATACAATACAAAATATGAAACTAGCTTGCAATGAAAATGTGATATTTATTATTTACCCAGGACCCGGGCCGGGGAACTGGCTTCGCCCGGGATTATATTCGAAAAGAAATTCACCTTTAACACGAAAAAAAAAAAAGGTATACGAATTGTCATGCTTCTTTCTTCAAAAATGACGAACTTTCCATATAAACTTTCAACCCTCTTAGGGGTAAAATTTTGCAAGACGCTGATGCATGTGTATATTCATTTCTAACCAAAAGCATATGTGTATGAAATTTCGTGCTTCTAACTTTGAAAATTACCAACTTTCATACAAACATTCATTCCTTATTTTGACACCTTAGAAGTGAAATTTCCAAAAATCCTTTCTTAGTGGATGCATACATACATACATACATACATATAGTCACGCCTTTTTCCCGTAGGGGTAGGCAGAGACAACATCTTTCCACTTGCTACGATCTTGGCATACGCCTTTCGCTTCTTCCACTTTCATAATTGTTTTCATACATGCACGCCGGTTACGGGTACTTCTGACCTGGCCCTTCTTCAAAACGTCATCGATCTGATTGGAATACGTACGCCTAGGTCAACCTTTACCGGGTTGCCCAGTAGCCCTCGCCTCATAAATCTGTTTCGTTAATCTCCTTTCATCCATCCTCTCTACATGACCGAACCATCTAAGCATCCCTTTCTCTATCTTGGTCACTACATCTTCTGCCATACCACAACGTTCCCTTATCACACTGTTCCTCACTCGGTCCATCAGGGTCACTTCAGCTATACTTCTCAGACTTCTCATTTCAACAGCATTCAGCTTACTCTCATGTTCCTCTGTGAACAGCCAGTCGTGCCTCTTTAGACACTTTCTGGCTGCTCATAAAATTATGCATTGCCCCATTCACTTGATTACCAGCCAAAACTCTTCGCTCAATATCACAGTCATACTTTCCATCCCTCGTAAACTTTGAACCCAAGTAAACGAACTCTTTCACTTGTTCTACTGTTTCTCCTTTAATCAGAATTCTACAATTTGTCATGTTTTCTTCTCTTTCAAAAATCATCACTTTCGTCTTACTTACATTTATTATCATTCCTTTGTTTGTTAAGGCCCCATGCATAATATTAACCATCGCCTGCAACTCCTGTTCCGATGATGCCAATATTACTTGATCATCAGCGTACAGGAGGCATTTGACGGTCAAGTCATTCATTCTTAATCCATACGCACTCTCTTTCAGTTCTTTCAAGCAATCATCTATAAATAAGTTAAACAGTCCCGGCGATGCCACACATCCTTGTCTAACACCTTTTTCGATGTTAAACCAGTCTGTGCAAGCTCCGTTTATCCTGACACAAGCACTGGAACCCTCATATAGAGATCTCAGTGCTCGTATCAAGCTGCTGCTTACCCCATTCATAGACAATGTTGACCACAATTCATTCCTCACCACTCTATCATAGGCCCTTTCCAAATCTACGAAAGCGCAATAGACTTTTTGGTTGTGAGCCAAAAATTTCTCGGCTATACTTCGTAGGGAAAAGACCTGATCCATGCATCCCCTTCCTTTCCTAAATCCCGCTTGTACATCCCACAACTTTTCATCAGTTTCATTCATCACTCTTTTCATCAAGATTTTTGCATACAGTTTGCCAACGATGCTGAGTAAGCTAATGCCTCGGTAATTCTTACAGTCTTGCTGTGACCCTTTTCCTTTGTACAGCGGTACGATGACAGCTTTGCACCAGTCTCCTGGTACACAGCCGCTCCTCCAGCAAAGGTTAAAAAGGAGGTACAGCTGACTAGCTACCACGCCTTGTCCAGCTCTCAGCATCTCAACCGTAATCCTGTCACACCCTGCAGCCTTGCCCAATTTCATGCTGATCAATGCTTCCACAATCTCTTTCATGCTGATATCGCTTTCATCACCTACTTCTCTCAAGTCCCTGGGAAGAACTTGTGCCGGCACATCTTCTTTCTCAAATAGGCTTTCAAAATATTCCTTCCATCTCTTTAGCATGCATTCTTCTCCTCTCACAAAACTTCCGTCCTGGTTTCTGACTTTGGCCAGTTGTGAAGTCGTATTTGCACCTCTGGATGTCCTTATTGCCTTCCAGAAGAACTTTCTGTTCTGCTGGAAGTTGTCAGATAACCTTCTACTAAACTCATCTCTCTCACTCTCTTTCTTTCTTCTCACAACCTCTTTTACCACAGTTTTGTACCTCTTATACTCATCCCTTGCCATTTTTACCTCTTCATCCGTTGCTTTCTGCACTCTCTGATTGGCTCGTACCGCCAACCATTTCACCCAAGATTTCTTCTTCTCAGACACTGCCTTTCGGACTTCCACGCACACAGTCTCTATATATATCCATCACGTTTCACTCCTATCCAACTATTAAAATCACCAAGCATTACAATTCTTTCATTTTGATTACATTTACTCAAGACATCTTTCACACTAGCCCAAAAGGTCTGCCTCTCGCTCTGGGCTCTCGAGGACTGGTTCCACGCCGCATCTTATGGAGCATATACTCCTACAATGAAGATGCGGGTAAGGCCAACCTTCAACCTCACCCAGAGGAGTCTTGGGCTCACACACTCAAAATCAGTCATACATTCATTCATTCTGGCGGAAAGTAGTACACAACACCCTTGCTGGCTCTGCAGGATTCCGCCACTCCTGACCAATAGGCTGTATACTGGCCATGCGTGGTGATGTCACAACCTTTCCGCTTTGTCTCATTCACACATAGAACATCTAGATGTCTTTTACTCATCATCTCACATACTTCCTCAATTTTATCATTCATGCTTCCCCTAACATTCAGTGTAGCAAAGTGACTGTCCGTAGCCCACTTTTCGCCCCCTCTGGAAACGAGACGTGACGGGTTGCGAACCACGTCGCCGTCATTACGGCAGTTAAAAAAATCCATTGAGTTCCCACGAGGAGCTAGGGAAATATGTGGTCCACCCAGACAGAGCCCCGCATGTCTGGGTAAGGCTAGCCTAGTTCTGGGGTCGCCCGGTCCCAGGGCATGACCTAACCTAACTTATATCTACGACGCTAACAACTAGGCTCGCCCCTAGCCACGCAGCCCTCGGCACGACAACCACTGGCTTGGCATATACACTCCTATCTTTCCGTTCTTCGTTCCAAATATTCCAGCATTCAGGACAGTTATTATGCTCTCTACAAATTGATCTCTGCAGTCCAGTTGATGCCTACAACATAAAAGGCATCTACGGCTAAAATTTCAAGTTTGTAGGTCCAGCGGTTTAGACTCTGCGTTGATGAAATCAGTCTGTCAGGCAGTCGGGACAAGTAATTATATATGTATAGATATATACATACATACATAAAATCACGCCTGTTTCCCATAGGAGTAGGCAGAGATCACGGATCTCCATTTGCTACGATCCTTCCATACTACTCTCGCTTCGTTCACTCTCATTTTAGATTATTAAGCGTAGCGAGCCGAGGGCGAGCGAAGCGTCTTTGGTTTCAAAGTTGCATTTCAAACAAATGATACTCCTCCGAGACCGTTTGACCGATCTCGACCAAATTTGCCACGGTGATCAAGTAGACATTACTGAGTGTCGTAAGGGGTCGAATGTCCAGATCGGTCTTACCATCGAGGAATAATCACCGAAAAACCAAATCAATGGAAAAAGTCGCCCGGTCACGTTGACCTATTGTTGGATAGGCAAATCTCGCTACGCTTAAGTTTGGGTTGATTGCGAAGCTGGTAACCGTCCTAGTATATATATATATAATTTGCTGTTGAGTATAATATTCACAAGAACTAATAATATAATAATAATACTTATGGTATCCAAATTCTATTGAACACTATTGAACTTAATTGTACAATCAAGGGTTAGGTGTATTTATTAATAAATTTTAGTTAAATCATATTAATTCTATAATCAGAGGATACGAGTATTATTATAAATGTTGCAATCAAGGGCCAAGTAGCCTTGATTATAACATTCATAACATTTATTAATTGTATTTATTAAGTTCGATATTAGTACTGTTGGCATTCGGACGCTGTAACAGAAGTGAAAGGAATAAAAAAGCGGCCAAGTGCGAGTCGGACTCGCCCATGAAGGGTTCCGTAGCAATAAGTAACATAATAATGCTTTAAAAAAAAAACTTGAGTTAAATGAAAGGTAAATTGCGTTTTACGATTTATGACATATTAAAAAAAACTATTTACTAGATCTTGTTCAAACCAATTTTCCGTGGAAGTTTACATGGTAATGTACATCATATATTTTTTTCAGTTTTATCATTCTCTTATTTTAGAAGTTACAGGGGGGGGGGGCACATTTTACCACTTTGGAAGTATCTTTCCCGCAAACTATTCAGTTTAGAGAAAAATTATATTAGATGCCTCAATATCATTTTTGAAGACCTATCCATAGATACCTCACACGTGTCGGTTAGATGAATAAAAAAATTTAGATTTTCAGTTCTAAGTATGGGGAGCCCCCAAAATTTATTGTTTTTTTCTATTTTTGTGTGAAAATCTTAATGCGGTTCACAGAATACATCTACTTACCAAGTTTCAACAGCATAGTTCTTATAGTTTCGGAAAAAAGTGGCTGTGACATACGGACGGACAGACAGACAGACATGACGAATCTATAAGGGTTCCGTTTTTTGCCATTTAGCAACGGAACCCTAAAAACAATGCCTCGAAAGGTTCAGAGCTACATCAGAAGACGGCAAAGGATGTATGTAAAAGGATAGTATGAAGTGGCGAACTATTGACCCTGCCTACTCATGTGGGAATATAGTGTGATCTTAGATGAATGACAAACTCTCCTCTAGCCCCAAAACAGGGGCTAATTAATGTTTAAGGCCGGGATGCTCGTTATCGAACCGTCTCAAGAGACCCGTAATATAAATAACACCATTGCCAATTACTTTTCTTTGTGTGGTCCTGTTTAGTTCTACATAGTAAGGATGTGTATGACTGACTGCGTTTAGTAGTGCCGGGGGCGTTTTGTAGGTTCTATTCGCAAAAACGTTGGAGGTTTTATACTTAGTAGGTATTTATTGATCTCGGCATCTGAAGACCCGAGATAGCGTGCGGTTTTAGTCGGTTCAAGCCAGACATAACCACCCCCGCTGGCTACCGGCCAGCGGGGGCGGTTATGTCTGGCATCCGAGGGGATTTTCGCACGAAAAAATAATAAAAAAAGGTGTTTATTGGTAATTAATTAATCTGTGGTGTTATGTTGGAGTTTCAGGTATTTTAATAAAAAGTTATACGTGTATATGGAGAAACTCCGAATAAATTACTTCTGCACGCACACAACACACTCTGCCAATTTATTTTTATTATTTAACTAGCTGTGGCCCGCGGCTCCACCCGCGCTTAGGTCGTTTATCGTTTTTTGGTCATATCTCCGGTTCTACTTAACCAATTTTAGTCCCACCAAGAGTCTAATAGAAAAAAAAACCACATCAAAATCCGTTCAGCAGTTTTTGACAAGACAAGAATACCAAAAATAAATATTTTTGTGTTCAGAATCAATCATTTAACATAACCCAAGTTTTTTTTAAATATCTCCAAAGTACAATTATATAATAATCCAGATAGGATATAGTTATTAGTTATTTGCTCAAAATTTCGAATATCTGGGACGTAACTAGATAACTCAGCTGGTCAGAGCATTCCCCCTGTAAGGGAGTGGTCGCGGGTTCAAGTCCCGTTCTAAATGTTCTCTTTTTCCGATCTAAATCTTTACAAAATTAATATTCTAGGATTTTGTATTATGTTATATTCTACTGTATTGCATACATGGTGTTCTAAAAAGAAGTCCAGAAAGTGAATAAGTAAAAGTAAAGATCAAAGTGATGGCCTTTGAGAGAGAAAAAAGTATGACAAATTAGATAGTCCTGATTGAAGGAGAAAGACTGGAACAATTGAAAAAGTTTGTGTATTTGGGTTATAAGTTCTAAGTTTACAAGAGATGAAAAGTTATAACAGGGATATCGAAAATAGAGTTTTGGCAGGAAATCAAGTAAAACGATGCATAGCTTTATGAACTGCCAGAACGTATCTAAAGAGGCACGTTTGGCAGTAGGTACATAGGAGGAGCGAGGCTAGTTTCCGAAATTGTGGAAGACGGGGAAACTGGTCCTCATTCGAAAGGAGGGACGCCCGGCGGACTCGCCGTCCGCCTACCGGCCCATAGTGTTGCTCGACGAGGTGTGCAAGCTCTTTGAAAGAGTAATTGCGAAGCGCCTCGTCGAGCACCTCTCAAGAGTGGGGCCGGACCTGGCGGATGGCCAATATGGCTTCCGCCAGAGGCGCTCCACCGTGGATGCCAACATGCGCGTGAGGGCTCTGGCGGAGGATGCAGTAGCCCGGGGTGAGGTGATGTTGGCGGTGTCCCTGGACATCGCCAACGCGTTCAACACCTTGCCCTGGAGTTGCATTAGGGAGGCGCTCGTGTATCACGAAGTGCCTCTCTACCTCCGCCGCATAGTCGGGGCGTATTTGACGGAGAGAGCCGTCATCTACCCAACCGTGACCGGTCTCGGTCGGCGAGAAATGTCGTGCGGTGTTCCACAGGGATCGGTCCTGGGGCCGCTCCTGTGGAACATCGGATACGACTGGGTGCTTCGCGGTCAGCTCCGCCAGGCCATCGTGGTGGAGTGGAAGGAACGACTTGGGCGACCAAGCGCAGGGCACGCCGCAATAGCGGCGGTAAGGCCCATCATGGAGGATTGGCTGGAGAGGCGACACGGAAGCCTCTCGTACCGACTGACGCAGGTGATCTCCGGGAAGGGGTGCTTCGGGGACCACCTGCATCGGATCAGGAAGGAGCCAAAGCCTGAGTGTCATCACTGCGACGCGAGCGAGGACTCAGGGCCGCACACGCTGACGGACTACCCGGCGTGGGAGGCGCCGAGGCGTGACCTCGTGGCAGCCATCGGGGTGGGAGTCCTCTCGCTCGGCAGCATGATTGCGGCAATGGTGCGGAGCGCGAGCGCGTGGGCCGCCGCCACCTCCTTCTGCGAGCATGTAATGCTCACGAAGGAAATGGCGGAGCGCGCCCGGGAGAGACTTAGAACTCTCCCGGACCGCCGAGCCCGCAACTTGCTCGCCGCGCGTCGCAGGCGACGTAAGTTCTAATCCCATGGGAATATCGAGATAAAAAGTAGCCTATGTTACTCAGGGATAATGTAACTTTCTAATGGTGAAAGAATTTATGAAATCGGCCCATTAATTTCGTAGCCTATTTAATACAAAAAATAATACAAAAACAAACAAAACAAACAATTAAATATTTCCTCTTTATAATGTTAGTATAGATGTAGGATTTTCTACACAGCGCTATCTAGACCCAAACTCGCTCGACTAAGGTATCGCTTAACTAGCATGTAATATGGGTTCTAGATTGCGAATACATATTTTTTCGTAAACACATACATTTAAATATCCGGACCAATGTAAATATTTGCACTGAGCGGGAATCAAACCTATGACCTGTGAATTAACAGACGGACGCTCTGCAGCTACGCCACAGAGGTCTTCATAAAATTATGAAAGCATTTATTATGATTAAATATTTGTCTCTGCTTCAATAATGCCGCTCTTCCGTCATAAATAAATATAATTTTCTCTGACAATTTCAATATAATATTCAACAAGATTCATAAAGTAAACAGTAAGTAGGTACCTAATACAGAAATAGAAATGGAAAACTAAATTAAAAACTTATCTTGGCAGATTTATCTTTTTCAAATTCTTACTTTATTAGTTAAGACATTAAAAGTGGATTAGGTACTTAGATAAAACTCAGACAGTCTACGGCTGTTAAAGTTAAAAATTAAGCAATTTGTTTCTATTTAAGTTGCCACTGAACAAAAGACGTCTTTGGTGTCCCAAATTGAAGTACCTTTTTTTTTTCGTGCGGATATCCCTTCGGATACCCCCCCGCCGGACGGTAATTTATTACAACTTACTTTTTATGGTATTTTTAAATCTTAGCACTTACTGAATCGGGTAGGTAAGTATAGAACGCGTGATTTAAAGAAAGAAAAGAAAGAAATTTTTTTATTCATCGACGTTTAAGGTACAAGTTTACAATAATAATGTAAAATAAAATAATGCATAGGTACATGACATTAAAATTCCGTGTACCTCACGCGTCAGCCGTAAAGGACAGGTTCAGCATGTGCTAGACAGCTAGGCAGCTATCTCGCGCTGGTTTGCAACCTGACCTACTATGATTCACGGATGCAAATCAGTTCTTTTCCAAGGTGTAACATAAAATCTTAATCTATTTCAATTCGATTGGAAAGAAATATGTAAAAAAAATTGGTATTCCTTATAATCTGTCAAAAAAAAACCTATATACGTTTTCATGAAAATATTAAATTTTCAGAATTACTCATATTTTGAATCATATTCAATTACATTTTGATATTTCATTCTTAAAAAACTTAGATGATTTTGAATCACACGTTTTAAAAATGTAATTGTATTTAATATTATATATAATATTATAATTAATTAATTAAATTCTATATAAACTATATAATATTTAACATTCATTTTTCATATTATCATTTTAATATTCAAGTTTCAGGAATTTTCAGGTTTTTTAAAATTTTGGCACTAACTCCCAATGGTCAGGCAAATAACAGTGTAAAGCTAAAACCAAGTTTGTGGAGTCGCCACCCTTGTCCCACGGCCGCCATCTTGAAAATAGGGGTTGAAATGGTTTTTACGATATATCTCTTAAACTATTGATCTGATAAAAAAATTGGTAACATTTTTTGTTGCAAATTAAATTCTCTACAACTTTGGTCAGTAACTTTTTGTCGTAGAACTATAAATTAAAAAAGTTATAAGCGAAAATGTTCAGAAACGTTTTATTGTCTGTTTATACGGTGGTAATAAAGATGATAATTCTCTTGACAGCCAAAGATACAAACAATTTGCCAAGGCAGTGACAAAAAGCACATTTAACTTATCTTCACTTCCTAAAATACCATACACAGGTCGCTTTTATACTTTCCGAGTCCACCATCAGGTCCAGTCATGGCTTGGTAATAATAATGATCCTGAAGACGGGCTGGAAAAAAATGTGGAAGTTATTGATGCCAGTGCAGAGCTCTAAACCTCCAGCACCCCCTGAGCTTCTAAAATTGATCTTTTGCAAATGCAAAGGAAACTGTGGAGCGATGTGTGGATGTCGGAAAGTTCAAACGGAGTAGTTCAAATTTAGAAAATCACCGTGGATTATGCCTATTAATATACCACGTAAAAAAAACGCGCCTCCAGACTCTTCCTCGTGCGTGGTGGGGAAAAGAGTCAATAATTAATTATTAATAATATTGCAAAATTAATAATTGAAAAAATTGTAATAACAAAAAAAAAAGTTAGTGGACCAAAGTTGTAGAGATTTTTTTTTATCAGATAAATAGTTTAAGAGATATATCGCAAAAACCATTTCAACCCCAAATTTCAAGATGGCGGCCGTGGGACAAGGGTGGCGACCCCACAAACTTGGTTTTAGCTTTACACTGACCTCCACTACACATCAAAAGAATAAAATTGCGTCCTCTAAAAACGTAAGGTTAGGCCTAAAAAATTTAACATGGACTAAGTCGGGATTTATGATTTTTGATTAATAATTTATATCATCATTTTTCATGTGTTAGTGATTACAATCTGTAAGTTGGCTACGTAAATAACACGCAAATGAAATAAAAAAATATGTAATGCCTTTTCAAATCCTTCTTTTTACGACTAATTTATGACGACTCACTTGAGCTCAATCCCCTCTGTGAATGATGCACAAATGCAAATCAACAAATTGTATACACGCACAAGTTTCAAAAACGGGTCCATAAATAAAAGCCTGAGTTTCCCGCTTCACACACTGGAAAATTTATGTTAATGATTAAAGTAACGCTAAAATCATATAAATAACTTGCCCATAATTTACAATGTAAATGAGATTATCCATCAAGATGTAATTGTCACCATGCACGAGGATTTTGGACCAAATAATCCATATGTTGTAGATTTATATCGGAAAAAGAGAACATCCAGGACGGGACTTGAACCCGCGACCAGTCTTATAGGGACTATTATACGTCCCCGAGACGTATTATATATATCTGAGAATTTTGAATATCTAGGACGTGTCCAGGTAGCTCAGTTGGTCAGAGTATTCCGGGTGTAAAGTACTGGTCACGGGTTCGAGTCCCGTCCTGGATGTTTTTCTTTCCGATATAAATCAACAAGAAAAGGTAGCGTAGTAATTGCTTTAAAATTTCATTTAATAATCCAGACATCTGCATTTCTCATTTTTGTATATACTCATCTGCTAGCCGGTGCACCTGTGGATCAAAGGACGAGCCTCTGCTGCAGGGGGGGGGGGGGGGTTCAGATGGCAATCGCTGCCCTAAAAGCCGAGATAAAACCAAATCATGGAAATCAGGAATTGAAGAGCGGACCACAGTCTCTACAGTACAAGCTTTGGATACATCTGGAACTCGCTGTGATGATGATGATGATGAAAAAAGTTAAAATAAAGTAGAGATATAATAATAAGTTTATATATTTTTTTGTTTTCTATAATCATTCGTAAAAAAAATTTTTGAACAAAATCATCACAATCAAGAAATTGATTTCCCAAAAGCCTGCAGGGATCAGCAACAATAGGTACATAAAAAAATATACTTCTTCTGTCGAAATGAAGAGGAAAATGTTCAACATCTGGATGAAGTTATTTTGGTCACTTAATTTTGTGGTTGATTGGAAGGCTTGCTTGTGTTCATTTTCCGCTACAATTACCACGATAAATCCATTTTGGTATAAATAATATAGTTTTGCTGGATCTACAATAATAGGAAAATGGCAAGTTATTACCAATATAGAATTGGCCTAGTTTTATTGGGCACTACCTCTTCCTAAGGTTTTACGCATATGATATGAAAAAAACCGGTCAAGTGCGAATCGCACTCGCACACGAAGGGTTCCGTACCATTTTCTATAAATGGAAGCCACCCTTAATTTTATTTTATTTTATTTTAATTATTTATTTTTGATAATGAAATATTCTATAAATATTTAATTGAATGAAATGAATGAAATTGCGTCCACCTGTTGCCGTTATTAATATCGAGCAAAAAATGGTAAATAACACGTTTCTTGTATGGAAGCCCCCCTTAAATATTTATTTTATTCTGTTGTTAGTATTGATTGTTATAGCGGCATCAGAAATACATCATCTATAACAATATCAACTGTCTTAGCTATCACAGCTATACAGCCTGGTCACAAACGGTCGGACAGACAGCAGAGTATTAGTAGTAGGGTCCCGTTTTACCCTTTGGATATGGAACCCTAAAAATCGTAATTTCTCCGGTTGCCATCTCAACTTAGCGAGATAAATTGGTATACCTGCGGAATACTTAGGTGTACCAGGCCCAGGGTGGCGGCGCGTTGTGTTTCCGCGCGCGCTTCTCTATAGGGGATCCCCACGTGATCCGGTGGTCCATCAGGACGTGGGGATGGATTTTAGGGGGCATTTGTTTTACTTTACATAATTAATTTGTATCATAATAATTATTTATAAAACAAATATGGTTGTTCTTATAAATTAATAGATACATTTGTTTTCCCAATTTCCCAATTGTCACTACATATTATAAAACAAAGTCCTCCGCCGCGTCTGTCTGTCTGTTTGCAATAAACTCAAAAACGGCTGAACCGGTTTTCATGCTGTTTTCTCGAGGAAGGTGTTAGTATATAATTGTCAAATTTTTGTATAATTTGTTTATATAATGATATTTTATGGAGGTATCGGTAAAAATACGCCGTCTGAGAGCTTTTAACGAAAACACTGCCTAAAGCCTTTAAGATATAACAAAATGATGTATGGTGGAATTGTGTATCCTATAAAATAATAATAATAATATGTTTGTTTATCAGACAACATCAATCCATTCTGCTAGTAACAATTTAATTCTTAACCTATATTAGCAAAATTCAGGTGCAGTCGTTCGTAAATAATGCGCGTACATTTCGGTGATTCATTTCTATTTATATAGGTATTAATTTGCCTTATATATTGTCATTATGAGAAAAGAAATTGTGTTTATATAATATTTTTCATATGAGTACTAAAGTAAATTGAGTAACACTCATAGAACTTATTTCTTTCACAGCCCAATCCTCGCCGTGGCAACCTTCACCTACGAGACCTTCGAAGACGGAACGGAAGTACCAGTTTGTCTCACTCAAGCCGACACTTTCTGGGCAGCCCTCTTCTTCATTCTCACCATTGCCGTGTTCTTCATCGTCCCACTCGCAGTACTCCTCGTACTCTACAGCGTCATCGCCAAAAACCTGATGGAGAATCCTGTTATCATTGCACAAAATAGCAAGAATACTAGCAATACAGGCAACGTCGTTCGGTATCGGAAACAAGTCATCCTCATGCTCGGTACCGTCGTCTTATCATTCTTCATCTGCCTTCTTCCTTTCAAGGCACTCACGCTTTGGATAATCGTATTTCCACCAGAGACAATAATGTCATTAGGTATAGAAGGTTATTATATACTTTTATATTTTTGTAGAGTTATGCTGTATTTGAATTCGGCAATCAATCCAATATTATACAATTTGATGTCGTCTAAATTTAGAGAAGGTTTTGTAAAGTTGTTAAGGATAAATAAATTAATGAGGTGCAGTAGAAATTTGAGGGAGACAATGCAAAGAAAGGACACATTTAATACAACAACGTCTACTGGATTTTCTAGCAGTCAGAATACTTCTGAATCTTTTTGGAGAAGATATAGTAATAGAACGTCGTCGCAGAAAAATTTTGTTAAGAAAGAAAGTAAGAAAATCAAAGAAGAAAACGTGCAACAGATGAAAGTAGGTGAAATAATAAATGTTGAAAACACTAGACGGAACAGTATGAAATTTGTTGCTGCTCTTAATGAAATTGATAATGATACGTACGCTGAAGTACACAATAACCATTGCTCTAATGACTTAGCCTTAGATACAACTCCGAACGAGAACAATAAACAAATACAAATATTAAATCTAGATGTAAAAACTAACCATGTTTATTCTATTACTTTCGATGTAAGTGACTCAGTTGAGGGTAGATCCAAATTCGTTTGTATACCAACACTTGACAAAGAGAATAATATATTTATATATGACTACAAAACTAAGGAAAGTTTCGTATAAACTCCATTTTTTATTCGATACAGTGGCTGTTGGCCTGGTGCCAGATAAATCAATGCATTTAATAAAGACAACCAAATAGATTTACGATGAATATATCAAGGTAATCGAACTTTTATCACAAGAAGCAAGTTTTTGTTTCTTATTTTCTTACTCTTCAGCTACTAATAGAATTGAATTCAGACTTGCCTTTGCTATTGATAAAAAACTTTTGTTTATGTTTCGACATAAATTATTCTGAAACGGACCAAAGTCTAGAAATGATAATAAATAAACCCTTCACTGATCTAAACTTTTGACGTTGGGAACATTTTAATTATAATTAATATAAAGATTTATAGATTTGTTTATATTTTCTTTTTTGCGAAATGCTACAACCAAAGGATACCAAGAAAGGCTTCGAAACCGTTTTCTTTTCGTCAAGTCTATATGACTTCACCTCGCCTGATGGTAAGCTAAGTAAAGTCTCAGGAATGAAGGTCACCATTACAAATACCGAAAATGTTACAACGGTGTCTTTTATAGAAGACACCACTGCACAATCGAGGAGGCAGACCAAAGGCAGGCAGCTTGGAAGGAAGTAGCCTGTGCTAGACTATGTCGAAAGCTTTTGCGTTTTCAAGAATAATAGTTAATGACTCGCCATGCTTGTCCATAGCCTCACCCCAATGTCGAGTAACGTACGCCAGAAGATCACCGGTGGACAGTTTCGGCCTGAACCCATATTGCCGATCATTAATTAAGGAGTGATCCTCTATGATATGCTCAAAAACCTTGCACAGCAATGAAGTGACGGTATGGGAGAATTGCCCGGGTCTGAATGATTCACTTTCTTGGGGATCGGCTTTACATTCACCTCTCTCAAAGCCAGCTGTATTGTTCCCGAGATGTGAAAGATGCGGTACAGACGCGTAAGCAGGAGACACGAGTACGTTATTTTTACATGAAATATACTAGAACACTGTGAAAGTAATAGGACAGCATGAGATAGTTTTACAGGAAGTATAGGTACGGTGAACTCCGAACTCCAAGGTGAGAGCCTCAGATGCGACCGGAATCTGACGGCCTCTGTGGCGTAGCGGTAGTGCATTCGACTGCTACGACAGGGAGCGCGGGTTCGATTCCCGCTCAGTGCAAATATTTGTATGCATGAATATGTCTATTTGCATTGGTCTGGATATTACTATGTATAATATGTATTTGTTTACAAAAAAAAAGTATATAAGTATGTTTATCCGCATTCTGGAACCCATAACACAAGCTAGTTAAACTATGCTTACTTTCGGTCTTGAAAGCGCTGTGTAGAATGTCATAGAATATTTATTTATTGTTATTTAACTAAAGCGAAGATAATAAATAACGATGAAACTATAAGGACTGTTTTAAGTATCTACATATATGCATTATTAATCGCAGGCAAAGATGTTTCGTATCGTACCGTAAACATAACAGTATGTATGTAAAGTCCCCGCAATGCAAATGATCCGATTACATCAGTAGGTGTACACTAACTTGCGAATGTGAATCAGTGATTTTTATTCAGACATAAGTAAAATATATAAATAAAACCCCGAATACATAGTTGGCTTTGCATGTAAGTTTTTCTTCAGCAAAGCTAATTTGTCTCGATCAAAAATAATTTGTCTGCAAATACTGAAAAAGATTTTAAATAACATAAACTATTAGATACACAAGTTATCGGTACGATGAACCCTGAGTATGTATTATTAGTATTATACTCCTAGTATTATTATTATAGAATGCCCTCAAATGGAATGAAAAACTATCTTACCATAGAATTCCCTATGTTTACATGTTGTAAATTTAGCCCTGTGAAATTACATACTCAGCCAAATTTAGCCCTGGGAAATTACATACTCAGCCAAATTTGTTTAGACTTGGATCTGACCGTAGCATATTTACCAATCATCATCATCATCATCTTAGCGTTGATCCTGGTTATATCCGATGCCTTCACCTCACATAGTCCGGAGTCCGCGTTGTTGTTTGAGATTAGCCTAAATTTGGTCAATGGTGGTGGAAATTTGATGACACAAATTTGTCACAAAATTCTGCCAGGTAGGTACCACCGTGCACGATTGCGAAAAACCCTACATAGTAATCCAATTTTAGTTTGATTGCGTTCAGGGGTCAGCAAGTGCATAGCCGGGCAGGGGGATTGTGGTCGCAGCACTAGTGGGACCGGTGGGTGTCACGCGGTGCTGCGACGACCATCCTCTTCTGATGAGGCCATCAAGCTAAGTGCCACCATTGTTAACATGATACGTGTATGTAATGGTGACCCTCTTTCCTGAGACTTTACCTTCAGCTTACCATCAGGCGAGGTGAAGTCAAATTGACAAAAAAGATAACACATTGTGAGAGTGGCTGCCACCTGATTCCCTTACCCCGAGAAGGGCACCTTCGTCAGAGTCTCATACATCGGTCAGCAGGTGCATCAGCTCTGCTAGCTGGGCCCCAAAGATCTAAGATCTTGGATGGAGTCCCTTTTGCATCCGTAAAATATTTAATTTTACGAAATCCATATCTAGTCAATCTGTGTCACTAACACAGTTAAATAACCTTTATCTTATCAATTCTTTGGATTAATCGATTCGAATTGATTTGAATCGCACATATTCATGACTATTATTCTAAAAAGAAGTGAAAAGCTTTATCTTTTTTGTGCGTATTTGTCATCTTTCCCAACATGATGATAAATAGCTATTTTTCAAATGTCTATGATGTATGTTCTTACATAAAAACAGTGTACTTTTCTTATTTGTTTGTATATTGCTGAATTAGTAGTTAGTTTTTGCTAGGGTAGCGTCTATCGTAAACTTAATTTAAATGATTAAATACGGACTGTTTGCCAAAGCTATCAGAAACAAAATTGACTTTCAAATTAAAAGGTTTTGTATTTATTGCCTGCCTACCTACGCAATATGGCAATTTGTCTATTGTTATTACTTTGAATTTTATTGTTTACATTTTCGTAATTTTATACACAAAATCTCAGATGTTTTTCTTATAATAGTTTGTTATTATCCAGCTTTCTTTGATATGATATGATAATTTACCGTTTTAGTGGTAAAATACGAGGTTGGCTATTTTATTTTATTATGATTAGTTTAATTAACGTAATAAATGTCATTGTTGATTCGTATATAACGCTATAGTCGAGCGCAGAATTTCTATTGTTTACAAAGAGAGCAAACTCGTTTATACAGCGTGTTGTAAATTTATTTATCATCCTTATAATGTTTTTTTAAAATCAACTGAGTAAGGTATTTTAAAATATTGCGTTTAAGAAGTAATTATTACCACAACATACAATTAGCCTACCGCTCATATTTAAATCTTCATCAGACAATGAACAGAAAGTTTGCCCATTGTGAGCAAAGATCATGTGCAGAAAATAATTCTGTTGTTTCTGAACTTCCTTAATATCTATTATTTAAATTTATTCAAGAGTCAAGGATCCTTTTAATAACGCAAAATTTCTGTCACCTTATTGTGTTAGTCCCGTATTCTTATTTTTAATTAACATCAATCTTAGGAAAGAGGGTGGTATTTGGTCTTGGTTGAGTCAGCCCATTTCTGTTAGGAAAAACATGACAAACATCTACTAATCCACTACCTAACACCCCATCACTCTACCCACTCGTAAGACTAAGCTGGTACTAGGAGTGGTTGGGGGTTAGCAAATTTTGTGTTATATCAATATTTATAGTAATATCCAAAATTATTTTCAAACATCGTGTTATTTCTATTCACACAAAGTTACACATAGAGCCCAGGTAACTCCTAATCCAATATTACTTTTTTCATCATCGTTGACTAAACCATCTGGCTGTCCTCGAAATCCATTTATTTCTTGTTGAAGTTCATTGACTATGCAGGACTGACACACCTCCAGTTTTTGGTCCTTCGAGCCGATAATGGACCATTTTTGTATAATATCTAATTTTTAAATCTGTCCATTATCTGTCTCATGCATAAAGAATCGTTTCGAAATCACACTCGAAAGCTGTCAAGGAAAAATCCAATAATTAATTTGTAGGATATAATTTCCTCGAAATAAATCAATTATTTACATAATGTTTTCAATTTCGTTTTACTAAATTAGCCACCGGCTGTAGCTTAATTTCGTTTATTGAACGACGCCTATAATTGTAAGCTTCTCAAAATAATAAGTTAAACATACAAGGTTAAAGAGCTTAAAAGGGCAGACAGAGAATCAAGTCTTTTTTGAACTGTTTAATATCGCCTTTGGGAATACAACTGGAAACGTTTCAATTATTTTATATTGCTCTGACTTAATAATAGTTAAACAAATATAAAACAGAATGTTAATTTTAAATAGAGCAAAATCATGTCAAATACCATACAAAGTTATGATTCAAGAGGCAATTCGTCAAATACATTAAATTAGATACTCAAGGTGGGATATGGATCCTATCAACATCTTCAGAACCTACGCCAACCTCACTTTATGACTGGTACACCTGCCGAACGTGACAGTATGCCCTAGGGGCGAGAGAAAAGAGGAAAGCTTCTCTCGGGGTTGGGGGATCAGGCGGCAATCATTTCTGTGATAGCCAAAATAAGCCAAACATGAAATGGAAAGTGGACCTCGGGCTCAGAGCTGAAAGTCTTGAAGGCAACTGGGGTCATGTCCAAGTTTCATAAAACTCGTATCATAAGTGAACACAAATTGATAGTAAATGTATGTTGAGTGTTATAATGGATAATGTTATAGTTATTAATTTAGCAATTTTGTATACTAATATTATATAATTTGTCAAATACCTGTCGTCATAATAAAATAGAAGAATACATTAAATGTCAGCGATAAGATCATTTTAAACAACATTTCCACTTTGAATTATAGATATAGGTATGTATAAAAAATATCACTGCCTATAAGAATTAGTGACTTGTTGCATTTGCAATGACTACGATGTATATTTCTAGACTACAGGCAATAAACCGACCATCAAGTACGCGCATATTTTTGTAGCTGTCATGCAGATGAGTTTTTTGTTCTAAACAGCTTGTCTAGGAGTATACTTAGAAGTCATTGGCATTTAGGTTAGAATGTATCATAGTATGTTTATAGAATACGAATTTGGGAACAGAATTTTGTGACTGTCCGGTATAATAAAAGAGATACGAGTCACAAAAGGGTTAAAATAAGTGTTGAAAACTAGCACTATTTTCTTTATTCATTCTGATTGATAGTAAAGTTTTGCTCCGAGTAATATTGATAAGAACAACTGACGTTTAATTAAATTGGTCACTGTCAATTTGCTTAGTAATATTATGATATAAGGTTGTTCGGAAAGTCAAGTACCAAGTCAAGTACCTAGCCACGACCACGTGCTTAAATCAATTCAGTCTAATTCGGCGACGCTGAGAGCGAGAGATGGACCTATACACCATGTACACTGTACATCGAGGTTGTAACATAACATAACTGCACGCCTGTATTCCCGAAGGGGTAGGCAGAGGTGTATTTCACACCCACGATTCGCCAGTTATGTTGACGTCCCAATGTAATAGGGGGCGAGCCTTTTGCCATCTACCGGGCACATTATTAAACGAGCGATACTAATACGACACATATAACTTCGAAAAGTCAGTGGTGTGTACCCGGGGCGACTGCGGATCGAACTCGAGACCTCGTCTCAGCAGTCCGTTACCTACGTCACTGGGCGAGGTTGTACGTAGTATATTATTAACTCGATGACACTATACAACTCCATATCTATCCCCTCAGCTGCGCTGCCTAAAACTCTCAAAAAAAATCCTCTTCTGATGAGGCCGTCAAGCTGAGTGCCACCATTGTTAACATGGTACGTGTATGTAATGGTTTTGTTTTAAGCGCGTCGTGGGTTTGCCCGTATGTGGTTTTATATTTTACAGGTGATATATCAGATAACTTTCCTTTTCAAATACGGATCATCAGTATTTTGCCCATAAAAAAGATGTGACAATAGATTAGTGCATGATTTCATGACGGTAAGATGGCAAAAGTTAATGGACCAGAATGGACAATATAATAATTTATTAAAATATTTGTGCACTATAAGATAATCATCTCTCATTTTCATTAAAATAATCGAATTACTTTCCGAGCAACCTCATAATTGGCAGTCACGTAGAAACTAATATACCTTTGAAATGTAAACTTACTGATCAAATTTAAAAAGATGAATATCGAAAGTTTTGTGATACAAAAATACACTTGTATAACTGTAAATAATGTGAGGGTTTATATGTTTGTTACTAAATCATATAAAAGTTATTGTGTAGTCATTTTAGAATATTTTCCACGCAGTTGATAATCTGGATTAACACATAGAATACTTCTAATCCTAGTAAGTGGCATGACTTAACACCTATTTCATTAATCATTACTCTTTGGACTAAATTGTGACTTCCACGTAGAAGAAATCGCAGACAGAAGTAGAATTTAAAAAATTGGTAAATTACCGGAGTTCCGATATTCATCTGATTGTACTCACTTATCTTGCTGTACCCATAAAAATGTACCTAATAAAATAGTGTATAAGAAGTTAGTGAAACTAACTATTATTGTTGTCAGAGCATTGCATGTGCCAAAATTATCTAAATAATATGTTGTATTTAAAATGTATAAATGTTAACTGTAATAAAAATAAATGATGTGTGTGGAAGATAAAAAACTACGATTATTTTGAAAATGTACTTATAAAATCATAGACCAGAAGTTGATTAATGTTCACTTCAACTTTTTAAATTATCGTTTATCGCCGACGGTCCACCTGCTGAGTCCACCTGGGTGGACCATGGGAAATGTTTGCTAAATATGTCAAATTTTACTAAGTTTCTCTTTAGTAAATGTTAAGTTTTATCACTATTAACCACAACATGGTATATGGCCGGCGTTGCATGTAGAATATACTGCTTCCAGGCTGTTTGGCCGTGGGCCATATGTTACTTGATATCCAAACGTTTCGTCGATCACGGAGGTCGACATCCTCAGTGTTACAGGTCTGGGCAGCGACGAGTGCGTAGAACTCTCCCCCGTCATGTTTGAACTGTGATGATGAGCGGCTCTCAGTGCTGGGTACCAGTCTCTTTGGAGGTGAAATCTTTTGCTTTTTCTGTTGAAATTGTTGGGATGCTTGAATATTTCGATGGCTTCTCGAAGTAGACGTGGGTAGAAGTGTGATGTGGTGGCTTAGGTAAAATACAACACAGTAAAGATGTTAACGAGCACAGGTTCTTTTTGGCCACAAATAACAATATACAGTATACTTATATCATGAAAATTAAGAACAATATAATAATTAACAACTGACTATATTTTATCCTTCCACACTCATCCAAAATGAGCTGAATAAGATGAATGTAATGAAATTGTATTCTCTTATTGCCTTAGTTACGTGCAAAGTTAAAAATACATGTAATATTTACAATACTGTATCCTGTGTTTTATTAAAGCCAATATTATTAAATCCGCTTCTGGTCTCACTGCTGAGGATGCCGATGACCGGGTGAAGTGTACGAGAGGAATGTATAATATGTATTTATTCACAAAAATAAGTATCAGAAGCTAAGTCTCGTTAACACGCACTCAAGTATTAGGCTATAATCTCTCTTGAGTGCAGAGTTTGATTGATTAATACGAACGTTACTCAACTGAGTAACTAAACTCAGATATGCCATTGAGTTCGTTCTTTTAATTCGCATAGCATCTCCAGTGCAGGCTTGCGATATATCTCAGAGATAAGTGCGATCTACTAATACAGGCCTTAGATTACTATCTGTAATCTAATCTAGAATCCATATGAAAAGCTCTACTAGTTTGCAAATAGATGTCGCTGTGTATTCCTACAATATTTAAAAAAAAGTTGACCTTGAGCTCCGAGGTGCTATGATGTTAATGATGATTATTAAATCCGCATCTGTGGCAAGAAAAGAACGAGGGGCTTAAAACATTATCAGCCAAAACTTTGGCCACAATCAGTCAATTAGCCTCTTGTAACCCGCTGCAGGACATAGTCTCTCCATGTGCGCCACAGCACCCTATCCTCCGCGTTTCACCTCCAGTCTATTTCAGCTACCTTTTTCAGGTCGTCAATCCATCTGGTTGGGGGGTATCCTACCTTCCGTTGGCCACAGGACCAGGTCAAGTTGCAGGGCGAGATGGTCCGCGCGAGCTGTTCACAACGTAAGCGGGCATCCCTTGCACCCCTCGTTGAGCTGCCAGTTCACGATAGGCAGCTAACATAAGCTGCCTATCGTGAAAGGGCAGCCTCACCGGAGATCCTTCTCAGGGTATACCCGGGGTCCTACCATGATACGTACCCGTGACGGAACTTCGTATGGTTTTAGGCGGTCCGGTTCCGAATCGCCTAAAACGGTACCCGTGGTAGTTTCCAAAACCCTGTTTCTTTTTTTTTGCATTTTTTTCTATTCCCTCCTCATCAGTAGATGAGGAGGGAATAGAAAAAAATGCAAAAAAAAAGCAGAGTACTGCTGGATGCCTTCCTCTTTTGGATGGGAGTCAGAATGCAGAATGTCAGTAGGTAGATAAAAACAGTGTTCTCCGCTATCAAAACACGTTTAATTGTGTAAACATTTAGGTTTCTCATCTTGGTCTGAGTCACGATCCTATTATTTTTTGGCTTTTACGGGAGTGACTTTCGTCTGACTGCCTGCGCCAGCGCCTCGTCCGTCAATCATTAGGTATACCGACTAGGGCCCTAAGACCTTTATGGGGCCCTAAACACCCTTAAGCATTAAGGCGAATAAATATTTTGGTTACTTATTACCATCAGTTTGTTTATTTGTACAAAGGAAACAATTCGTCCACAATAAAACTTACAGACACCAGATTGTTATTCACCTTAATATGACTCGATAATTTCACAAACTTTTTCGGAAACTAAACTATTTACTTCCCTTCCCGAGATACCACACTTCAAAATCGTCCATAACTTACGCTGACGAAGTCACTTGAACTTAGTTAGGCGTATTTGCGATATTCTCTTCATGTTTTATTCAATTCTGATATCATTCTGATAAATCAACCAACAAAAGCAACGTATTTTTTATTATTCCCCAGTAGATAGGAATATAACTTGGCCTTGTATTCGCAAGAAATACAAAATTATTTTATGCTCGGCGTACTTTCTTTGTGGTGTGAATCGTGTGACGAATTTCAAAATTAATATATTTACTGCAATTGTTATTTACAAACCGCATGTATGGGGTAACAAGATAGCATCCTGGCAAGAAGCTGGCACCTGCAAGTTGGCACCTTCTGCTGATAGACGGGCGAGTCTCGGGCTCAGCCGTTTCTCTCGGAGTTGATGGGACCAAAGACAGTCGCACCCTTTTTTTTCCGTGCGGAATTCGATTCCCCCCCCCCCCCCCGCCTTATGTCGGGCTTGAATCGACCAAAACCGGACGCCGTCTCGGGTCTACAGACGCCGGGGTGTAAGGTTGCCCATAGAGTATATCCCTCGCACCTTGACTGACCCTGGGCCATCTACGGTTTCGAGATGGCCCCCTCGGGTTTGGGAACCACGGTGTCCCCGTCTTGCCTCGGTTTAGAGGAGGGGCGCTAGTCGCCCCACCGTCCCGGCCTGCTTCTGCTGGGGTGACAGGCGGCCTCACCTGCTACCCCCAGGCCTGCGCTCATGGAGGACGGAGGTCATTAAGCGACCTCCGGCGCCTGAGTCGCCTGCGACGCGCGGCGAGCATGTTGTGGGCTCGGCAGGGCGGGAGAGTTCTAAATCTCTCCTTCGCGAGCATTACATCCTCACAGAAGTAGGTGGCGGCGGCCTACGCACTCGCGCTCCGCAATCATGCTGCCGAGCGAGATTACTCCCACCCCGATAAGGCAGTCGTACCCATAACAACCAAAATAAACCAAATTCCTGGGGTCCTTGCCCTTACTCCTTGTAAGGGAACGGACCCCGGGTTCTAAAGTGAGGGCTTGGAGCTGGGATTGGAGCTCGGATGAAGAAAGACAACTTTATCTAACCCAAGGATGTGCAGGGCCCTATCAACACCTTTGGGGCCCAAGCCAACCTCATCTGCTCGTCAATGCCCCTGGTAAACAACGGACAAGGTTTTGTCGCCTTTGTTCCTCGGGGTTGGGAGATCAGACGGCAGTGGGTCCTAAAAAAGATCGATATACCAATCAAAAACAAACAGCGAACTTTAAAATGAATAAACTTTAAATCGCTCTGAGGATGATGAACTTGTCGCGGGTTCGATTCCCGCTCAGTGCAAAAATGTATATTTGCGCTGGTGATGTATTCATTTACAAAATAAAAGTATATAAGTATGTTTATCCGCATTCTAGAACCCATATAACAAGCTCTGCTTAGTTTGGGTATAGATGGCGTTGTGTACTTTGTGTAATTTAGTAGGTATTACTTATTATTTATATTTAGGGAATAGAAAAAAATGCAAAAAAAAAGCAGAGTACTGCTGGATGCCTTCCTCTTTTGGATGGGAGTCAGAATGCAGAATGTCAGTAGGTAGATAAAAACAGTGTTCTCCGCTATCAAAACACGTTTAATTGTGTAAACATTTAGGTTTCTCATCTTGGTCTGAGTCACGATCCTATTATTTTTTGGCTTTTACGGGAGTGACTTTCGTCTGACTGCCTGCGCCAGCGCCTCGTCCGTCAATCATTAGGTATACCGACTAGGGCCCTAAGACCTTTATGGGGCCCTAAACACCCTTAAGCATTAAGGCGAATAAATATTTTGGTTACTTATTACCATCAGTTTGTTTATTTGTACAAAGGAAACAATTCGTCCACAATAAAACTTACAGACACCAGATTGTTATTCACCTTAATATGACTCGATAATTTCACAAACTTTTTCGGAAACTAAACTATTTACTTCCCTTCCCGAGATACCACACTTCAAAATCGTCCATAACTTACGCTGACGAAGTCACTTGAACTTAGTTAGGCGTATTTGCGATATTCTCTTCATGTTTTATTCAATTCTGATATCATTCTGATAAATCAACCAACAAAAGCAACGTATTTTTTATTATTCCCCAGTAGATAGGAATATAACTTGGCCTTGTATTCGCAAGAAATACAAAATTATTTTATGCTCGGCGTACTTTCTTTGTGGTGTGAATCGTGTGACGAATTTCAAAATTAATATATTTACTGCAATTGTTATTTACAAACCGCATGTATGGGGTAACAAGATAGCATCCTGGCAAGAAGCTGGCACCTGCAAGTTGGCACCTTCTGCTGATAGACGGGCGAGTCTCGGGCTCAGCCGTTTCTCTCGGAGTTGATGGGACCAAAGACAGTCGCACCCTTTTTTTTCCGTGCGGAATTCGAATCCCCCCCCCCCCCGCCTTATGTCGGGCTTGAATCGACCAAAACCGGACGCCGTCTCGGGTCTACAGACGCCGGGGTGTAAGGTTGCCCATAGAGTATATCCCTCGCACCCTGACTGACCCTGGGCCATCTACGGTTTCGAGATGGCCCCCTCGGGTTTGGGAACCACGGTGTCCCCGTCTTGCCTCGGTTTAGAGGAGGGGCGCTAGTCACCCCACCGTCCCGGCCTGCTTCTGCTGGGGTGACAGGCGGCCTCACCTGCTACCCCCAGGCCTGCGCTCATGGAGGACGGAGGTCATTAAGCGACCTCCGGCGCCTGAGTCGCCTGTGACGCGCGGCGAGCATGTTGTGGGCTCGGCAGGGCGGGAGAGTTCTAAATCTCTCCTTCGCGAGCATTACATCCTCGCAGAAGTAGGTGGCGGCGGCCTACGCACTCGCGCTCCGCAATCATGCTGCCGAGCGAGATTACTCCCACCCCGATAAGGCAGTCGTACCCATAACAACCAAAATAAACCAAATTCCTGGGGTCCTTGCCCTTACTCCTTGTAAGGGAACGGACCCCGGGTTCTAAAGTGAGGGCTTGGAGCTGGGATTGGAGCTCGGATGAAGAAAGACAACTTTATCTAACCCAAGGATGTGCAGGGCCCTATCAACACCTTTGGGGCCCAAGCCAACCTCATCTGCTCGTCAATGCCCCTGGTAAACAACGGACAAGGTTTTGTCGCCTTTGTTCCTCGGGGTTGGGAGATCAGACGGCAGTGGGTCCTAAAAAAGATCGATATACCAATCAAAAACAAACAGCGAACTTTAAAATGAATAAACTTTAAATCGCTCTGAGGATGATGAACTTGTCGCGGGTTCGATTCCCGCTCAGTGCAAAAATGTATATTTGCGCTGGTGATGTATTCATTTACAAAATAAAAGTATATAAGTATGTTTATCCGCATTCTAGAACCCATATAACAAGCTCTGCTTAGTTTGGGTATAGATGGCGTTGTGTACTTTGTCCTAGAATATTTATTTATTTAGTCCGAGTCAATTTCCATAGAAATTTCCTTATGGTATAAGTATGCCAAAATATTTTTATTAATAATAGAGTCTCATTCGCCCTTGTGAAGGGGCGAATCAGCACACCGAAAAGGTCAAGTGGAGCAATATATTTGAAGGGGCGAGATTCAGAGGGCGAGTGGTGCCGACACCTGTTAACGAGTGGGTAAAATAATAGCGTTACGTTATTTCAAAATATTTTTGGCAATAAAAACGTATGTACTTTTTAGTCGTAATTAGATCGAACACATTTGGGACATGCCCGTAACCAATTGAAATGTGTGGAAAGAAAATTGCAAATCTACAGAGCGAGAGGTTGTAAGAATAAGTAGACCGTCTGACTTTTTGGGCTCCAACTACCCGTAACGGCTGCCATAGAGTTTCGTATGATACTACTCGATTCCAACTTAGCCACGAGGCCCCAATCAACTTGCTTACTTTTAGTAATGTTCATTGTTAAAAATGGTTGAAATTATAACCAATCACGTCACTGCATCGGTGAGTTGGCAGGCGTGTGTAGGACACACACGACACGCCTCTGCCACGGCCTGCTTCTGTAAGGACGGCGAGTCGGCCAACTGCCGTCCTCAGGCCCCGATCATGTACCATCGGTAGACCTGGGCGTACACGAGTCTGCGGCGTCCTCGCCGCAGACTGCGGAACTCGGGGGGCAGGGCGAGGCCGCGCTGGCCAAGGTCCGCCGGTAACCCTGGGGTTATCCTTTCGAGGGCTTACCCGGGACGTCCGGCAATAGACACTTGGGGAGGACACCGTGCGGTTTTAGTCGATACACGACATAACCACCCCGCGGGCCGGCGGGGGGGTTATGGCACATATGGTTCCGAAGGGATTTCGGCACGTAAAAAAAAATACAAAAAAAAACAAATCACGTCACTGCATTTTTCGTATAATGTGACAGTTTGGCGATACTACTTTCCACACTAACTAGGGGCACTTCCTCTTGATTTTAGTTTCACATTACGTTGCAAGAACTTGTCAATACCACAACTAGTCATTCTAAATTAAATCGATTAAATGTTGCGTACTTACTTAGTCACGTGTAAATCACGACCGATACATAATCACTCAACGGGCCACGTCATGAACACCAGTTACAATATAGTTTCTGAATGGATGCAATTTATCAATTACGTTCGTGAATTGTTAGGGATTGTAATTAACTAGTATTCACGTATGTGACCTAATTGTGGTAATTGTTGCAGTATTTGAGCTGAGTGAGACGAAGTCGAGCGAAAGCTCCTCATACCAGACTTCAGGATTTTCTTTGTCACAGGTCTCCTCCTAAACTACTAATCCAATCTGAACCAGATTTGGCTTGATTAAAGAGGTGAATCAGAGGAAGGTTTATGGATATATTTTGAAAAAATTAATGCTACCACAGAGGAATGATCACCGTTAAAAAAATTCCAGATGGAATTACATAATAACCGCTCGAGACACTGTGACCAAACTTTACACGCTCAGAAAGCATGTCCAGAGTTGTGACTTTCAAAAAGAATTTTCAAAATCGGACTTGCCACGGAGGAATGATCACTTATTACATTGGGACCTAAACATAAACTGGCGAAATGTGGGTGCTAGCACCTCTGCCTACCCCTTCGGGGATATAGGCGTGAGTTTATGTTATGTTATGAATGATCACTGTTCAAAATTTTCAAAATCTGATTCACGATGTCTCACTCAGCTCAACATTGCAAGCAGCGATTCGCCTTGCAGACCTAGTTATATTCATACTAATAATCATGATCATAGGTTGTTAGACGTAGTCGTATGTAGTTTCGAACGCCGCTGTGGCGATACACGCTGTTGCGAATTATTTTTCCACTGTCTCACAGGTTCGAAAGCTCAATGGACTCGAATGAAATAGTCGCGAAAGACGCTGTTTCGAAAAACATTGTTGCGATTAGAGTACCTATTTAAGTGACTAGTGGTTCCGGCGCTTCTGGGTTAGGTTAGTTAGAACTGTGACCACAACAGAGCGCGAGTCGAGCGAGCGAAGCGAGCGTACCGCGGTACCGGCCGGCGAAGCGCGGGAACCACTAGTCCGGTAAGTTGGATTTTGATAACATGACTATATTCGAGCGTATGAGGCAGTCAAAATGTTTTTCGAGACAGCGTCTTTCGCGACTATTTCATTTGAGTCCATGAGCCTTCGAACCTGTGAAGCAGTGGAAAAATAATTCGCAGCAGCGTGCATCGCAAGGACGGCTTTCGAAACTACATGTGTATCCCGGTGTTAGATTGTATAGGCCCAACCGAAATCTTAGGTGTGCCAGCCAACTTCGCCTGCAAAACGGTACACTGCTGACTGACGAGACGAGGCTCTCGCATTCTCTTCTCGGGCCTGGGGGCAGTCGTTCCTCTATAAGTTAAAATTACCCAAATAATGGAGTTGCTGGAGTGTGACCTTGGGTTATACAGTGCATGTTATCATTACAAGTAGCCTCGTATGCATGTGATAAAAATGCACGCTGAAGTGAAAATATGGTGGTTTTTTTACCTGCCCCAATGGGAAACATTTAACATTTATTTCATTGGTTTGTTTGTATATTATTATTTTGACATATTAACAGATTTTGATCGGAAAAAGAGAACATCTAGGACGGGACTTGAATCCGATCTAAATCTATAAGAAAAGTAAGCATACTAATTGCTTATCAATTTAATTGAATATATATGAATTGCTTTAAGCAAGCTTTAAGCTATTGCTTATCCAAGGAATTCACCACAAAAAAATATATATTTCGCTTCGGACCACTTATAAGTAAGCACGATTTATTGGAACGAAGCCACGGGAGGTGATAACTTACAAAATATTCCCATTAGCTACCAAAATACGCTGAATATTATTATATTCAGAATGCAGACTATTGTAATTAAATGGGTCAGGTTATGAACCGATTGAAAGAAACTGAAATAAATGTTTCCTTATTTAGTAAATACATAGGTACATACACACACGCCTTTTTCCCTCTGGGGTATGCAGAGACAACAGGCCGCCATCTGCTTCTGTCCTTACACATTCCATGAGCTTCCTCTACTGTCATTAAACCTTTTAAGCAAGCCCGCTGGTTTTCAGTAATATAGATTTCCTTATATAGTGATTGTATCGAAATAAACGGAATCGTGTTATTAAGGACTCCCACCCCGATGGCTGCCACGAGGTTACGCCTCGGCGCCTCCCACGCCGGGCAGTCCGCCAGCGTGTGCAGCCCTGAGTCCTCGCTCACGTCTAGCCGCGTGTACCTTTTTTTTTCCGTGCGGAAATCCCGTCGTTATGTCGGGCTTGAACCGACTAAAACCGCACGCCGTCTCGGGTCTTAAGACGCCGGGGTGTAAGGTTACCCATAGAGCATATCCCTCGCACCCCGACTGACCCTGGGCCATCTCCGGTTTCAGGATGGCCAACTTACTTGCTCTCCACTGTGCCTTCTGCTAATCAGAGGGACACGTGGAAAGCTTCCGAACAGCCCTCAACAGGGCCATCCTCACCTCGGTCGGAGTTGGCCGTAGGTGGCAGAGTCTCCCCCGCCCTAGGAGACAGGCGCTGCTGTCTCCGTTGCCCAGGGTGCACCGCGTGGAGGTCCCCAACCAAGCACCCTGTACCTACCTGTTGCTTGACGGACGAGGCTCTCTGGCGCAGGCTTTCCTCTCCGTGTTGGGAGGTCAGAGGGCAGTCGTTACACTGAATAAAAAGATGAGGTAAAGCGAAAGGAGAAAGAGAAGGGCAGTTAGGGGATAGAGCTAATACATTTAAAACACAATATCTTTTCGATGCAAATCGTATACCATTTCTCCACATCACTTCATTCAATTTGTAAAACTACTCCCAAGAATGTTGCGTAGGTGTTTGACATAAAAAGCAGCTTTTTAATTATTACGTTTTCATTTAACGAATGACTAAGCATGTCACATCAGTCAAAATTAATGAACTACAGATGACGACGTACAAACGAAATTTAAGATTAATTTACCATTATATTGTTTTATGCAATGGCGATTTTTAATGTATTAGAGACTAACTACTTCTATGTTACTTGTACATTGGCTGTACGGAACCAAAAATTTGGTATTGTGAAAGTCCATTACTTGACCAGCAACAATGCGCAACTTCTTATATTTGTCATATAGATGACAATACAAAAAGGTTATGTCTAAATAAACAGGTGTCAAAATTCATTTATTCATTAATCTAGTTTCTGCGTCCCGTTTCAAATTAGAAATTCTGAATTTATTCCTACCGCACCCATGAACCGTGACACAATAATTTTTATTCCAAACAAATTACCTAGTATACATAGGAGTCATCGTTCCTACTAGGAAAACCTTGCCTCTACTGATAAATAATGAAGAATACCAGGCCCCGTCACCAATACTTCATAACTTTATACAACCTACTTGACAAACAACTTAGTTTTTCAACTCATGTCCCACCCCTATTATCTTAATTAATTAAGTAGAACAATTATGGTGGAGACACGGGACAACATGGCTAAACACCGTTTGTCACTACATGACAATGATAAATGCTCGTTAAACTGCCCATGGCATGTAAGGCTACCTGTCCATTGGAGCGGAACTAGTGAAGGAAACGGAACGTTATCGGTTTGTGAAGTAGCCTACTAATTGTGTTATTTCTGTCTGAAATACATTATTTCGTGACTGAAATGTAACTATTTATTATTCGTAAGTAGTTTTAGTATATATAATGACATATTGGTATCGTTTGACCGTTAATTGAATGCTAAATATTTTGTAAACTCCTTTCTTAGTGGCTGCGTATATTATAACAGTATCGTATGTAGAAAAAAGGTATGTAATGGGATCTTTGAATTCGATTTTTGAGTACTACGATACATCGAATTAATTTGGAGTTCTGCAAGGTAAGGCATGTTAATAACAAAAAAAATCTTAAATTATTGTGTGTCATCATCGAACTTTGATAAGTGAACTAAATTTCAAATCAATTCACGTTTTGACGGTTTTTCCGAAATCTAGCTAAAAGATTCCATTACACACATACTTACAAACATACATACGAGTACCAAGCGACGAATAGCGTGTTAAAAAAAGCATCAACTATCAGATATTAAAGTCTGCACCGCAGCGGTTTAGGCTCTGCGTTGATAAAAAAAAACAGAATCCTTTCTTAATGGATGCCTAGAATTTAAAAAGAATCTACTGCCGGAATTTCAAGTTTTTAGGTTCAGCAGATTTGGCTCTGCGTTGATGCCCCAGTCGGGAAAAGTAATTATATATTTATGTATAGATTAATCTACGGTTCTTGTCCTCTCGCTCTGTTTCTCTCAGCATTAATGAAGAAGCAGTAAACGGTGAAAACGAAACGTGGACATCATCTTTACTTAGCTTTTGATTGATATTGACGAGCTCAAGTGCGGTAGAGAGTTTGACTGCTAGATCACAGGTTGCGGGTTAAATACCCGCTCAATGCAATTATTTTTATGCACGAATATGATTGTATAGTAAGTTTTTACAAAAAAGGATGTACCTATGTATGGTTACCCTTATTCTAGAATTCATAACAGAAGTTAGTTAGTTAGGCTATGTTTACTTTGGGTCTAGATAGCGCTGTGTAGAATGTCCACCTTCAAATGATCTCTGTGTCTATAAGCGTCATGATTATGTAACGTTACGCTCAACCTCTGAGAGGAGGAGGAGCGCACATTTATTGAATGTTTTATAAAAGAATTTTCTGAATTTCTTGTAAAAAAGTTAAGAAGTCTAATCGTAAAAATTAGAACTAAGGACAGAAGTTAAAAAAATTGAAGCAAAATAAGAGTTACACTTGAAACTGTCAGCTCGAAGGTTCACCGGACCCGAGGAAGTAGAAGTAGTTTCCGGAACGAGCAGTGAAGCCTTCTAGTCAGAAAGCTCTGAAGCTAAAGAGCTAATAGAGTTCTCAAGCTTCTTACAAGTGCTTCAACTTCTTCAGTCACTTCAGTTTTGTTGGCTAAAGAGGTAATAGAGTTCTCAAGCTTCTTACGAGTGCTTCAACTTCTTCAGTCACTTCAGTTTTGTTGGCTAAAGAGGTAATAGAGTTCTCAAGCTTCTTACGAGTGCTTCAACTTCTTCAGTCACTTCAGTTTTGTTGGCTAAAGAGGTAATAGAGTTCTCAAGCTTCTTACGAGTGCTTCAACTTCTTCAGTCACTTCAGTTTTGTTGGCTAAAGAGGTAATAGAGTTCTCAAGCTTCTTACGAGTGCTTCAACTTCTTCAGTCACTTCAGTTTTGTTGGCTAAAGAGGTAATAGAGTTCTCAAGCTTCTTACGAGTGCTTCAACTTCTTCAGTCACTTCAGTTTTGTTGGCTAAAGAGGTAATAGAGTTCTCAAGCTTCTTACGAGTGCTTCAACTTCTTCAGTCACTTCAGTTTTGTTGGCTAAAGAGGTAATAGAGTTCTCAAGCTTCTTACGAGTGCTTCAACTTCTTCAGTCACTTCAGTTTTGTTGGCTAAAGAGGTAATGGAGTTCTCAAGCTTCTTACGAGTGCTTCAACTTCTTCAGTCACTTCAGTTTTGTTGGCTAAAGAGGTAATAGAGTTCTCAAGCTTCTTACGAGTGCTTCAACTTCTTCAGTCACTTCAGTTTTGTTGGCTAAAGAGGTAATAGAGTTCTCAAGCTTCTTACGAGTGCTTCAACTTCTTCAGTCACTTCAGTTTTGTTGGCTAAAGAGGTAATAGAGTTCTCAAGCTTCTTACGAGTGCTTCAACTTCTTCAGTCACTTCAGTTTTGTTGGCTAAAGAGGTAATAGAGTTCTCAAGCTTCTTACGAGTGCTTCAACTTCTTCAGTCACTTCAGTTTTGTTGGCTAAAGAGGTAATGGAGTTCTCAAGCTTCTTACGAGTGCTTCAACTTCTTCAGTCACTTCAGTTTTGTTGGCTAAAGAGGTAATAGAGTTCTCAAGCTTCTTACGAGTGCTTCAACTTCTTCAGTCACTTCAGTTGTGTTGGCTAAAGAGGTAATAGAATTCTCAAGCTTCTTACGAGTGCTTCAACTTCTTCAGTCACTTCAGTTGTGTTGGCTAAAGAGGTAATAGAGTTCTCAAGCTTCTTACGAATGCTTCAACTTCTTCAGTCACTTCAGTTTTGTTGGCTAAAGAGGTAATAGAGTTCTCAAGCTTCTTACGAGTGCTTCAACTTCTTCAGTCACTTCAGTTTTGTTGGGCTGAAAGTTGTATTTGGCTTCGTTTAACTAGTTAGTCCGACAGCAGTAGTAAGACTCAAGGCTGTCTCACTAGAATCTTTCCATAGAACTAGTCAGTTTGAAAGTCGGCGCTAGAATGAGTACTAGTCAGAACCAAGGCCGTCGCTAGAATGAGTACTAGTCGGAATCAAGGTAGATACGAGGTATAAAATTTACTAGGTTTTATTACAAAAAAATAAAAAAATCTACTTTTCAGATAAAATTAGAAAATTACTTAGGTGACATGACATTTGTCACTCAAAAATTGACAACAAATTAATTTTTATATTTAGGTTCAAAACTAAGTAAAAAGACAAGTAAATATGAAAATAAATACTTGGACATGAAGAGAAAATTATCCTATACGATATAATAACAGTCAAGACATAAAATTCGACAAAAAATTATAATGAATTATGAGGTGAGTAAAAGATTACATTACAATCACATTATTTATATCTACATCTACAACCAAAAAGATTTGTATTTTTGGATTTTTGGAATTTTGTTTGCAACTAATAAACTTAAATACTACAGGACCGATTTCAAAAATTATTTTACCGTTAAAAACCTTCAATATCAATGAGTAACATAGGCTATAAGTATTTATTATTAGAAAAAATTAGAGAGCCTTAGGAATCCCTACTAAAACCAACCCAATGTGTAAAAAAGTTAGTCCTAATATGTCTTTCATTGCAGGCGCTGCGGAAAGTAGAACAAAAAAATGTTCTATAATATTATAGAACATATCAATATCTACGAAAATATTCACGAGACCAAATGTCCAACTATTGTAGTATGTCACTATCACTACTTTTTTACATTTTCAAAGTTGATAAAAATACCGATCAATTTCATTACATGTTTACCGTTGTCTGAATTCTTATCCAAATAAATGCTTTTGTATTCAATACCTGTTGATTACTTTTTCAATTATTAGGATCGTACATTTCATTCAATAGATATTAGGAAATTAAAAAATACGACATTAGACATACCCGTCGACGACGCGCCGCTCCACGTAGCGCAGCGAGCAACGCGATGGGAGAGGTGGCATCGAAGTGCGGGCCAAGCCAAAATAAAATATAAAACAACAAAAAAAATGTAAAGATATGTAGGTATGTAAAAAGGTTTATTTGAAATTTTGACCCGAGTGAGCGTCGCGATAACCGACATCTACGCGGGCGGAGCCGCGGGCAACAGCTAGTATTGATATAATCAGAGCTATCTTAAGGCATTAAGGAAAGGCCAGGTCAATAGTATGCGCAATCGGCGTGAATGTATGAAAACATGAATGTGAAAGTAGATTAAGCGAAAAATGTATGCTAGGATCGTAGCAAGTGGAAAGATATTGTGTCTGCCTACCCTATTGGGGAAGAGCCAAATATTTATGTATAAATATGATGAATTAACAATAATGGATCATTTATCAATCCGGTCTTTTCTTATTTTTTTTTACTTGCTGAAATCCCTTCGGATACCCCCAGATAACCCCAGGGTCGAACTTTTGGTCAAATTTAAGCTTGCTCTTATTAAAACAGGAGTCTAATAATAAAAAAATGTTGTTAGAGAATTGTATTAGGTAGGCTTTCACAGGCTTGTAGTGATGGCAACTAATTTGTTTGAGCTTTAAAACAAATGTTTCAAATTTATCATTCAAGTTGCCCTACGAGAGGAATGTTTGAAGTTTATTGCGGAATTTGATTATTTTTTCCCCAAAATTTGTGAAGATTATTTGTCTAGGTCGGGGATTCTTTTCCACTTACATATCAGGCGACGTATAGTTATGTATGTATTACATACACTTTTACTGGTGGTAGAAATTTGATGACACAAATTTGTCACAAAATTTGGCCTGTTAGGTACCACCGTGCACGAGTGCGAAAAACCCTCCATAGTAATCCAATTTCGGTTTGATTGCGTTCATCTGTCAGCAAGTATGCACTTGCTGACCGATGAGCCGGGCAGGGGGATTGTGGTCGCAGCACTAGTCTGACCGGTGGGTGTCACGCGGTGCTGCGACGACAATCCTCTTCTGATGAGGCCGTCAAGCTGAGTGCCACCATTGTTAACATGATACGTGTTTGTAATGGTGACACTCTTTCCTGAGACTTTACCTTCAGCTTACCATCAGGCGAGGTGAAGTCAAATTGACGTATCCTAAATATTAAAAAAAAATATAAAAATACTTTGCCTGTGTGTTTCTTGTTTTCTAATTTCGCATTTTTTTAATTTCATAACATCTTTTGAATGGAATTCAAACGGTATTAAAACAGTTTTAAATAAAAAATCATTTATTTGGATAAGAATGAATACAAAGGTATGATATGATATTGATCTAATTTTTTCTATTTTTCTTTCGGAATTTCTATCAACTTTGAACATATAAAAAAGTAGTTATAGTGACATAACTACAATAGTTGGACATATGGTCCGCATAAGGAGGAAAAGAGCTCAAGACTAACTGGTGACAAAGCCGGTTAGCACACTGCAAGGTTAAGCAAAATTTACCAGGTCGGTCTTGGGACCATTCTTAACAGATTGAGAGTCAATCTGAGACCCAGCCGTGCCTCGGAGAGCCCATAAACCGTCTTTCGCGGTTACTATACGAACATCTGTGGCATTCGTTACGGGGTACCGTAGTTGGACCCCTACAAAGTCCGACAGCCTGGTCTTTCTACCTAACTTTGATATTGCCAGTAGGCCAGTCGCTTCACGGAAAATTTCGATGTTCAGCCATTTCGTGTTTGAGCGAAGGCTGACCCTGAGTCGGGAAAAGTCTCAGTGGAGGATACGATACATTAAACCTTTAAAAAATTGAATATAGGTAGATTACGCCTGGGGTGTGTGTTGGGTAACCTCCTCGAGTGTCGCTCCGATTCCGATCCCGCTGCAGTCCGGGGGGAACGGAATCGGAGCGGCCGGTACACCCTGGGCGGCGGTCAATGGCTTCCCCTTCACCCCTTCATAGGGTTGGCATTGATCGTCGGCCAATACCCAACGTGGCGGGAACACATCGCTCTCCGTACTCCTCTGCTTTCAGAGGAGACAGGATGAGCGATGCTGTTAGTGGTGAGATGGCCCAGGGTCAGCCGGGGTGCGAGGGATATGCTCTATGGGTAACCTTACACCCCGGCGTCTGAAGACCCGAGACGGCGTGTGGTTTTAGTCGGTGCAAGCCCGACATAACCGCCCCCGCTGGCCGGCGGGGGGGTATCCGAAGGGATTTCCGCACGTAAAAAAAAAAAAAAAAAAAGGTAGATTACGCCTCGCGAAAGAGATGGTGGAGCGCGTCCGGGAGATATTTAGAACTCTCCCGGCCCGCCGAGCCCGCAACTTGCTCGCCGCGCGTCGCAGGCGACTCAGGCGCCGGAGGTCGCTTAACGACCTCCGTCCTCCATGAGCGCAGGCCTGGGGGTGGCAGGTAAGGCCGCCTGTCACCCCAGCAGAAGAAGGCCGGGACGGTGGGGCGACTAGCGCCATTCCCCCAAACCGGGGCAAGACGGGGACACCGTGGTTCCCAAACCCGAGGGGGCCATCTCGAAACCGGAGATGGCCCAGGGTCAGTCGGGGTGCGAGGGATATGCTCTATGGGCAACCTTACACCCCGGCGTCTGAAGAACCGAGACGGCGTGCGGTTTTAGTCGGTTCAAGCCCGACATAACCGCCCCCGCTGGCCGGCGGGAAGTATCCGAAGGGATTTCCGCACGAAAAAAAAAAAGGTTGATTACGCCTCTTTTTAACCGTTCGGGGATATTCAAGGGTTTTAAAAAAATGTGTGTTTATTTGTGGGTTCACTCCCACTCCAACCTTTCACGATTTGGTTTATTTTAGGTTTTACAGAAGAGACCGCCGTCGGACCCCCAACCCTGAGAGGAAAAATTCCGTAGCAATATAATTAAATCTCAATTAGGGTGTACAGTGTACAGGTTGGCTTGACAACCTCAACTGCAAGTCGGTGCCCTGCTTAACAACGCGCAAAGTTCTGGTACAGGCTTTCCTCTCAGAATGGGAGATCACTGGTGGCAGCCACTCCCAGTAAAACCCTACATACAAAACAAAAACCATAAGCAGACCTTTAGCTCCAAGGATGCAACTGGAAAATAGCAATGAAGATTTTTTTTTTATATTTAGGACACGTCAATTTGACTTCACCTCGCCTGATGGTAAGCTGAAGGTAAAGTCTCAGGAAAGAGGGTCACCATTACATACACGTACCATGTTAACAATGGTGGCACTCAGGTTGACGGCCTCATCAAAAGAGGATTGTCGTCGCAGCACCGCGTGACACCCACCGGTCTCACTAGTGCTGCGACCACAATCCCCCTGCCCGGCTATGCACTTGCTGACCCCTGAACGCAATTTAACCGAAATTGGATTACTATGGAGGGTTTTTTGCAATCGTGCACGGTGGTACCCACCCGGCCGAATTTTGTGACAAATTTGAGTCATCAAATTTCTACCACCAGTATGTGGTGTTGTATGTGGTGAATAATGAAATCTTAATGTTGTTAATTAAGAGTCAAACAGGCCTGTTATAGTGTAACCGCTAGTCCGCTAGCATTGAGTTATGTCCGACATATTGTAGTCGCTGATAACGCCAATCAGTCATCTGCCTATATGTAGAGGACATGATGTACTGTACAGCAATGACAAATTAGTTCGCGAGAACGTTTAGGCTTGGTGAAGGAATGATGAGGCTTATAGTTCATGCCAAATAAGCTGGTGAAAGTAGATACTCACACCATTCTACAACTTAATACATAACACAAAAGACTCTGGAGTTGACGTCAGATTTTCGGGTTCGAATCTTTGCAATTTAGTTTAGCTTTGTAGTTCAGTGCTTAGTAATTTTGGTTACTGGTACTCTTCTTTCAAAAAAAAAACAGGCGAACTGTTACGGTTTCATATGGACAACATTGATAAAAAAAGTTCTACCGGGTACAATGGTAAATATCAACCATTCAAATACCTACTGGAATACACACAATACCTTTTTTTTTTTTTTTTTCGTGCGGAAATCCCTTCGGATACCCCCCCCCCCGCCAGCCAACGGGGGCGGTTATGTCGGGCTTGAACCGACTAAAACCGCATGCCGTCTCGGCTCTACAGACGCCGGGGTGTAAGGTTGCCCATAGAGCATATCCCTCGCACCCCGACTGACCCTGGGCCATCTCCGGTTTCGAGATGGCCCCCTCGGGTTTGGGAACCACGGTGTCCCCGTCTTGCCCCGGCTTGGGGGAGGATACCTACTGGAATACACGCAATACCTACTAAATTTCATGCTTCTTCTTCAGTAGTAAACCTTTATAACGCTGGTATACGTTTACATTTATTTTAGTACAGTTATATGATATTAAGTGCTTCTTACTTTGAAAATATCAAACGTCCACACACACTTTCACCTTTTACTTTACCCCTTTAGGGATAAAATCTCCAAAGATTCTTCTTATTGGATATTTGCTATATAAAATGCATTAACTGCAAAAAAATTAAGCTTAACCTCCAGTGGTTGTATCTCTCTCTCTGCATTGATGAATTCACAGGGTAAGTATCTTTTTTTTTTTTTATCGTGCGGAAATCCCTTCGGATACCCCCCACGTGCCAGCGGGGGCGGTTATGTCGGGCTTGAACCGACTAAAACCGCACGCCGTCTCGGGTCTACAGACGCCGGGGTGTAAGGTTGCCCATAGAGCATATCCCTCGCACCCCGACTGACCCTGGGCCATCTCCGGTTTCTAGATGGCCCCCTCGGGTTTTCGAGATGGCCCCCTCGGGTACAGGGTAAGTATCTAATTATTACATGGGAGTAGTATACATAAATATATAAAATCTAAAACTCAACTATTAATAACATAGATAAAACCTATAAGTATTCGAAAAGGCTGTAAAATGCAATTTATCATTTATAAGGGGTATAGCGGTGTTGATGTTGAGTAGTTCTATTAAGTACACCCTCGTAACTATTCATTATTGCAGCATCCAAGGTCAGAGAATATACCTAGTAAAAGCCAATAAATCATATGTCACAAACAATAGCTATTCATTACAATAGTTTACAAATAACCAAATAAATTGTCCACCGGGTTGTGTGGGTAACGAGTTTTTCGCAACGTAGGTAGCGTTATAGCTGAATGCGTAAAACAATGTTTAAATGTAGGTATAGTGATGTGATCCAGTTTCGATTTGATATTTTTATTAATATATCCGCGGCCGCTCAGAGAGTCCTATGATCCATTTCCACGTGTCAAAATACAAGCATATTTCGAAAATCATCATCCAGGACTCTAGTCTTCGTTTTACCCAGTTTTACCCTAACTTTGTACAACAAAATCACCAAGGATGTTCACAATATTCTAGGATTAAATTTAACTTAAAAAAGACAATAACGGGTAATGCGGTAAACACAGGGTTAAAACGGTAAGTTTAGCTGTTAATAGATCGTTCCGCTGTCCGTTTTAGTAATGTCCTTCCTAGCACACCGACGGACAAATGCTCTGTAAGGCTTTTCTCTAGAAGTTGGGGGGTCAGATGGTAGTCACTCTTAAAAAGCGGACCCCGGGCTCTGAGGGGCAGGCTTTGAATGTTCCCGTTGCTGGCACTCGTATGAAGAAGAAGATTAGGAATGTGATATCCAATAAAGATTAGAGTATTTTTTGTAGATTCAACTCTAAAACTATCTGCAGATAGTTTCGTTTTATAAATCACAGCTTTAAATAATTTTCTTTCATTTCATTTCCTCCCAGTTTCTTTTTATTCTTAGGTAGTAAAAGAAACAGACTTGTGTACTGATTGACGAGATCCTCCAAGTGCCCCGCTACTTCAACTGAATAAGCTGCTTATAAAAATGAATAAGACTGCAAGATAGAGTATTTGTAATAGGGACCTCATTAATTCAAAAGTATTCATTTCGCTGGAAAGATTGAAGCTTTAAAAATATTGTAAGGAAAATATTAACAAAAGAGTGGGTTTTCGAACTACAACACATACATGCTACAACTACAAGGAAACACAAAACAGTTCACTGCCGTTTTTATTTTAAGCACGCTTTTAATCGTTTTATTCACTTGTTATTTAGTTATCAGTTTTTAAACAAATCTCGAAAGTAAAGAAAAATAACGAACTTCTAATACAATTATCGTATGTGATGATATCCAAGTATTTTAAACTAATCTCAATAAAAGAAAATAATAATAGGTCTTTACCTATGAAATTGCCGAAATTTTCTTACAAATTCAGGAGTTCGTTATTCCTGTAATTTAATAGCTATTTCCATTATTTATATTTTGTTTGAAAGTTGATTTCAAGATTTTACAACTCTGTATTAAATTTTGTTTTTATTGGCCGCTTGATAAATTAATTCGATCTTCAAAAGCAGTACTTCCTAAATGCTATCCATTTTGATGATAAATTTCGATTATTTAACAGCTGTCACTTTTCAAAAATGTAATAAGTTGCTGTTTGTTAGCTTAATGTTGTCTCATTCATACACAAAAAAAAAACATTAAATTTGGATTTGTCATTCCTAAAAAAAATGCAAAAATGTTAGTACTGAAAATTGGGTTTCCTCCAATTTCTTCAAGAAAAACGGCAATTTCATATGTAACGACCTAATATTTAACGAACTCATTCGCATTACCATAGAATTTTCCTACGAAGCATGCAAGCGTGCAAGCTACAAGCATAGCATGATAAAATATAACATATTTATATTATAAATATGACTCATTCTGTTCAATAAATAACAAAACGAATACAACGTA
Organism: Cybosia mesomella; assembly: GCA_946251805.1. Lineage (NCBI taxonomy): Eukaryota > Metazoa > Arthropoda > Insecta > Lepidoptera > Erebidae > Cybosia > Cybosia mesomella. The sequence continues at coordinate 5,056,208 of OX276413.1, forward strand.
CCCTATTGGATTGTAGCTCAGCTATGACCCACCGTCTCGATAAAACCAATAAATTGTGTGAATATGGTCTTATTGGATTCAGTCGTTTAGAAGTTATTTATGAACACACTAACCAACGATTAAATTTATAAGAAAGATTAGATTATCTAATTAAGCTTTGACTTAATTTTGTTATCCCAAACGTTAAATTACATAGTTGAAGCGATTTTTTTCAACGGAGATACTTTTCAATTTTTTAAATTTTAAAGTAAAATATTTACATCCTAAAAAAGAGTATGTATGTACAAAGTAAAAAGTTTAGGTGTCAAAAAATTCCTTCCCATCGATGTCGACTAGTAACGTACCCAAAAGGCTGGCGGCATTGCCACGTTGGATGGCAATGCCAATTCTTTGCGCAAAAAACAAGCCAGCCTCTTGCTCACACGAAGATTAGATTGTATAACTTGTAATGTAATCTTTAGTATTATATTATTTCAATGTAGATGTGGGGCCCTAACATAACCTGCAATATTGTACATCTGCTGATTGACGAACGGGGTTCCGATGGCAGTCGCTCGCTCAAAAACCAAGATAAACCATTCATGGGTCGGAGGACTAAATGAACAGACCCCGGATTCCAAAGTGCAAGCTGTAAATGCAACCAGGATGGTGAATCCTAAGCTTGGGTGATGCTCAGAAGCAGGTATATAAAACCCTGCTTCTTTGAAAAGAACAAACTTTCATACTATCCTTTTTTCACTCCCTTAGGGGTGATATTTCCAAAAGTCCTTCTTTAGTGAATATTTACAACATTCGACGTATATAATATATCGGGGAATTTCGAATATCTGGGATGTGTCGAGGTAGCTCAGTTGGTCAGAGCATTACCCCTGTAAGGGACTGGTCGTGGGTTCCCGTCCTAGGTGTTCTCTTTTTCCGACCTATAGTAAATCTATAGCAAAAGTTAGCATACTAATTGGATGCTTACGTGATTGAGGTAAAACTATTTTTAACGTATTCTATCGCGATTTATTTGATGTTATTTTATTATTTACATTGAACCCGACGTTTCGATTGCTTTTCAGCAGCCATGGTCACGGGGAGACTAAAACCAATTGCTCAAAAATGTATTTGTATTTTCAACCTATTAGGCATCAAATGCCAAAATTTCAGGTTCGTAACCCCAGCAGTTTAGACTCTGCCTTGATGAATTATCAAATCATAATCATTACCATATTTACAACCTATTATCTGGTGTTCAGACTTACAGGTTGTTCTAAGTTGGCCTGGGCCTCAAGGATGTTGGTATTGTCCTGAATACTAGATGATAAATCAGTCAGGATAACTATTTATAATATGTGTAGATGTACAGTACTATAATATGTTTTTTCTACGACCATTTGGTAATTTGTTTAATACATAACCACAAGTCATATCTCAATAGGACTCATTCCAAGTCGTGTTACAATGACCATTTCCACACGGATAAACCGTTCTACAATGAAACTTTTTTTTTATGGCTATGGCATCAAAAAATCAACATATGATTATGCCAAAAAGCGCGCGTATTTGCGTCACGACTAAACATCGCATGTAATTAGGCTGTATGGATGAATTGCCTTTACCTTTCACTTGTGGGATTATAACAACAAAACAACATTGCGCGCGCCGCGCTATTTTCGCGCCATTGTTAACTTTTATCTGCACTTATAAATAAAATTGTTTTGAAAGAGTTCAACATTGACGGTTTTTGTATTTATTTATTTCATGGTCATAGAAAAAGTTTTGTATGCCACTGCCGCAAACAGCTATTGTGAAACTCGTATTCGTAACTCTTTCAGGTGTCGTGATATCGTAATGAATGACGTAAAAATGCTATCGATATATATTACGTCCCATCTCTAGTCGCAAAGGTCAGAAAGAGGTCATTTCTCTCAATCAGAGGCTTTTTGGCCAGACAATAATACCAACATAAAACCACCCTATTCCGGTCGTATTGAGCTCAGTAATGTAAATACATGTATCTTTATACTGATTAAATGAATGGGGTAGGCAGTTTATATTCTTAAATAGGAAAAGCTTCTAAATGAAACCAAGTTATTACTAGAACATAACATAAACATAACATAACTTCACGCCTGTATCCCCGAAGGGGTAGGCAGAGGTGTATTACACACCCACGCTTCGCCAGTTATGTTAAGGTCCCAATGTAATAGGGGGCGAGCCTATTGCCATCTACCGGGCACATTTTTAAGCGAGCGACAATTAAACTTAAACTAGTTTAAGTTAACCTTACATAGGTAACCCTGCAATGGGTTATAGTACCCATTGCAAGGTCAAGCAATATAAGCCAGGTCATACTTAGGTTGGTTGATCATTTGCAACCCCTTTGTGCCTCGGAGAGCACGTTAAGCCGTCGGTCCCGGTTACCATAGGAACATCTGTGGCATTTGGAGCCCTAAAAATAAAAATTCCCACAATTTGGTGAAACTACAAAATTCCGATACCACCTGGAGTGGGTAGTGGAAGTCAGATGGCAGTCACTTGACGTAAAATATCCAAGTCAGTTCAGTCTGGGTTTCCGGACAGTTATAACCTCGGAATCTTCAAGTCTCGAGTGAATAGGTTCCTTCTAAGCAAACGTGTTCCATCGTAGACCACATCGTCACTTACGACCAGGTGAGATAGAGGTCAAACGTGAGCCTATCATTCTTAAAAAAAAAAAGAAAAGGCTCGAGGAGGCGTTTAAGTGATCATCTCTCGAATTCCTTAAATAAGTAATGTTTACGTACGTGTATGATTGTGTATGTTTGTTGCTCGAAATTATTACTAGGAAAGTCACCCCCTCGATGCATAGACCAAGGGGCACCTTTGGAGCACAGCCAACATCACCTGAAATAAGAAAGATAGAAAGAAAGAAAATAAGCTTATTAAGGACACGTACAAATAGGTTACAACAAAAATATACATATATACAGATAAAAAGGTGTGCGAGCCTCAACAGGTCGCCATCTCAGCATAAATGCTGCCCATCACATGTTAACATTATGATGAGCACCGCAGAGCAATGAGAGCACCTGCAAACTGATACGCAAGCCGATTGACGGACGAGGCTCTGGAGCAGGCAATCTTCTCAGGGTTGGGGTCTGCCAGGATTCGCTCCCGTAAAAGCCGTATAAGCTAAACCTAAAGCAGTAAACAGACCCCTGGCTCCGAGGTGAAAGCCGTGGATGCAACAACGAACAACGCTAATGATGAGCCCGAGTGACACTGGTTTACTGCATAGCCCATTTTGATTCGGGTAATCGTGTTCGTGCCTCGTAGAGCCGTACCGTCTCTCGGAGTGCATGTTAATCCTTCGGTCCTGGTTGCTATACGAACATCTGTGACAGTCGTTACGGTACCCGGTACCGGTTGGAGACCTAATAACTCAAATTCCTGGTCTATTTACAGAACTTTGATATAGCTTCACGCAAAATATCGAATTTTGGAAAGACTCGGAGGATGATTCGTGTTTTTAGGGTTCCGTTGTCAAATGGCAAATATCGGAACCCTTATAGATTCGTCATGTCTGCCTGTCTGTCCGTCCGTATGTCACAGCCATTTTTTTCCGAAACTATAAGACCTATGCGGTTGAAACTTGGTAAGTAGATGTATTCTGTGAACCGCATTAAGATTTTCACACATAAGAGAAAAAAAAACAATAAATTTTGGGGGATCCTCATACTTAGAACTGACACTTGAAAATATTTTTTTTATCAAACCCATACATGTGTACATCTATGGATAGGTTTTCAAAAATGATATGGAGGTTTCTAATGTCATGCCCCCCCCCCCCCTGTAACTTCTAAAATCAGAGAATGATAAAACTAAAAAATATATATGATATACATTACCATGTAAACTTCCACCGAAAAATGATTTGAACGAGATCTAGTCAGTAATTTTGTTTTTACGTCATAAATCGTAAACCGCAATTTACCTTTCATTCAATCAACTCAATTTTTTTAAAAAACGTTATGTTACTTGCTGCTACGGAAGCCTTCATGGGCAAGTCCGACTCGCACTTGGCCGCTTTTTATAATTATATCTTGTTTGTGACTGTACTTTTAACAGGTTTTGTGAAAGCAACAAATAGGAGTACACAAAGAGATAAGAATGTGAATAGTCCATAAAATCTCAGACAAAGCTTTTTTTGAGGATCACAAAAATTCAATAACAACTATGAAATAATAAAGGAGTTTACGAGGCACTTACTTTTCAAGAGATCAAATACGAATTATTTATACTCAGTGATGAGTCTCGACTTTAAACTACTTTTAAGTACAGATTGTATTCTGGGCTAAACTTGAGTGAAGGTTTTATGAACGTAAATCATTTAAGCATTCATAATATCTGCACTCAAGTTTAGTTCTAGAATGTAATCTATATTTGGTTGAGTGGTTGAGTATCGTTCTAGAACACGGGCCTGAGATTATACTTTAAAGTCTGTTGATATTAAAGTCTACATTAGATTAGCTGCTTCCAGCTGCTCCGCCCGCGCGATATACTGATCGTGCTACCGTGATTCACAGGGATTCCAGGGATAAGATCCTTAAGTCCTTTGTGATTTTCCAGGATAAAATCGATGTCTTTACCCATTTTCATCCAGATACGTTAAGCAGTTTTTAAGTGAAAGAGTAAGAAACATTCATTACTATTACTACTTTATTCTCATAAACCTTGTACATCTATACAAATAAATAGAATTGAAGTATCTCTATGTAACGTTAAACTAGAAATTCAGTGCAGGGTGCGACTAAAATAAATTAAGCTGAGCGAGCAGGACTCTTACTTGAAAATAAGTCATCTTACTACGGTCCCGCGCTTAGCTAAGGCCGTGCGCTCGTGAAACTGTTTTTCGGTGATTATTCCTCAATGGCACATCGGACATGAACCATCTCGCTTCAAAACACTCCTCAGTGTCCACACTATCACCGTGGTAAATTTGGTCAAGATCGCGCGAGTGGTTATGGAGGAGTTCAGCCACCAACAAACGGCTATGCCGGGTATAAGACTACCCAACAACATACCATACCATACCAACACATACATAACATACAACTGATAGTTTTTCAATGAATCCGAATGACAAAATGAAAAGCAATTTTTTTAAACTTTTAACCCGATTTTAGGGCTGGGTAGATAGCTATTATTACAAAGCGTAACATAGGCTATTTTAATTTGAAAAAAAATTAGGGTTCCGCGCAAAATAATTAAAACCAAGATCTAAATTTTATAATATTAGTAGGATATAATATGTAATAGATGAACAGACACTAATGCAAGATGGCGATCGCATCACACGGATGACGAAACCCCTTAAAAATACTACCATTCTTTCAAAGATGGCAGGGCAGATACGCTTTGCCATATACCACCATTCGTTTAATCCGTAAAACTGATATGCAATAGACTTATGAAAAAATATTTAGCACTCAAATGCTCAATATTATTTTATGAGGTAATTTGTTACTTCTATCCAAGGGCACAGAATTTTTAAAGCATCTAGGGAATAGAGCCAGAAATGGCGTTTTCAAATATGACTGCAAGCTGACAACTCTCTGAATATTTGAAGAACAACCGAAGTAAACAAATTTTGAACCAAATGAATGACCGAATGAATTTTTAATGGGATGTAATGGTATTCAGCGTCAAGATATTATGATTATTATTATGATTATTCAATATTTTAAATAATAACTTTTTGAATTTCAGAATTACCCTTTTACAGATTCAGTAGCTCTCGTTAGAAAGTAGAAGACAACAGACAAATAGACAAAATGTATGTATGACTGAAACGCCTCTGATGCAAATATATTAAAGTCCAAAATATTACTAATAAAAAAAATTTGAGTCTCTGCGTTTTTGTAAAATCTAATATCCGTTATATTGATGTTATTCGTATAAAATGTAGTCTATTGCACCCTGAGCATAATAATGAATCGAGTACCACCTCATTAATTACAATCAGTTCAGTATCTTAGGAGCTACAGTGGACCATACGTAAATACAAACATACTGTAAAACACAAAATCTTACTACGGCACATAACCTTTTTTTTAATCTTTATATTTTTTTCGTGCGGAAATCCCTTCGGATATCCCCCCGCCGGCCAGCGGGGGCGGTTATGTCGGGCTTGAACCGACTAAATCCGCACGCCGTCTCGGGTCTACAGACGCCGGGGTGCGAGGGATATGCACTACGGTTTTAGTCTGCTAAAAATAAGCATTCAACTATTTAGTACGTATTTTTAACAAAAATCACAAGCATCCAAATATTTAAAGGTTTCAAAGCTTCAAATCAACTGCTCAATGTGTTTGCCGATACAATGTCTAGCCTGAAATAAAAATTATAAACACCTATCAACAAAACATAATTAATAAATATTTGCCGCTAAACTAAATATCTGTTCAATTGAAATAAAACTATTTTTAACGGATTCTATCGCGGTTTATTTGATGTTATTTTATATTTTACATTGAACCCGACGTCTACCCGTGACCATGGCTGCTGAAAAGCAACCGAAACGTCGGGTTCAATGTAAAATATAAAATAACATCAAATAAACCGCGATATAGAATCCGTTAAAAATAGTTTTATTTCAATGTGTAACATTCGCGTAAACTTCCGACAATATTAAATATCTGTTCTCCAAACACATTCAGTAGGCCTCGAAATACAACATCCGTATAAAACTAGCTTGCTTCCACGGAACTAGATCAATCATCCTTTGTATTTACTCTAAAGCCTTTCAACGTCGTTTGATCTGAAACTTTATACAGTGACACTGTAGGCACAGAACACTAAGTATACAGAAGTTAAACTCATGTATATAATGCATTTTTAGGGTTCCGTTGCCAAATGGCAAAAAACGGAACCCGATTCGATTGATTTATAGATTCGTCATGTCTGTCTGTCTGTCCATATGTCACAGCCACTTCTTTCCGAAACTATAAGAACTATGCTGTTGAAACTTGGTAAGTAAACCTCTTTCTACCACCAGTAAAATTTGCACGATTGTGAAAAGCCCTCCATAGTAATCCAATTTCGGTTTGATTGCGTTCAGGGGTCAGCAAGTGCATAGCCGGGTAAGGGGATTGTGGTCGCAGCACTAGTGGGACCGGTGGATGTCACGCGATGCTGCGCCGATAATCCTCTTCTGATGAGGCCGTCAAGCTGAGTGCCACCATTGTTAACATGATACGTGTATGTAATGGTGACCCTCTTTCCTGAGACTTTACCTTCAGCTTACCATCAGGCGAGGTGAAGTCAAATTGACGTGTCCTAAATAAAAAAAAAAAAAAAAAGTAGATGTATTCTATGAACGCATTATGATTTTCACACAAAAATAGGAAAAAAAAACAATACATTTTGGGGCTCCCCATACTTAGAACTGAAACTCAACATTTTTTTTTCATCTATCCCATACGTGTGAGGTATTTATGGATAGGTCTTCAAAAATGATATTAATGTTTATAATTTAATTTTTCTCTAAACTGAATAGTTTGCGCGAGAGATACTTCCAAAGTGGTAAAATGTGTGCCCCTATAACTTCTAAAATAAGAGAATTATAAAACTAAAAAATATATGAAGTACATTACCATGTAAATTTCCACCGAAAATTGGTTTGAACAAGATCTAGTAAGTAGTTTTTTTTTAATACGTCATATATCGTAAAACGCAACTTCCCTTTCATTCAATCAACTCAAATATAAAATTTAAAAAAAAGCATTATTATGTTACTTACTGCTACGGAACCCTTCATGGACGAGTCCGACTCGCACTTGGCCGCTTTTTTGTATAGAAGGATAGCGCGCTAAGGCTGTCAATACCGACGTATGTAAAAACAAAAGTGTAACGCTGAAAAATAAAAACTAGGCATGCATGCATAACACGCTGGCGGACTGCCCGGCGTGGGAGGCGCCGAGGCGTGACCTCGTGGCAGCCATCGGGGTGGGAGTCCTCTCGCTCGGCAGCATGATTGCGGCAATGGTGCGGAGCGCGAGCGCGTGGGCCGCCGCCGCCTCCTTCTGCGAGCATGTAATGCTCGCGAAGGAGGTGGCGGAGCGCGCCCGGGAGAGACTTAGAACTCTCCCGGTCCGCCGAGCCCGCAACTTGCTCGCCGCGCGTCGCAGGCAACTCAGGCGCCGGAGGTCGCTTAACGACCTCCGTCCTCCATGAGCGCAGGCCTGGGGGTGGCGGGTGAGGCCACCTGTCACCCCAGCAGAAGCAGGCCGGGACGGTGGGGCGACTAGCGCCCCTCCCCCAAACCGGGGCAAGACGGGGACACCGTGGTTCCCAAACCCGAGGGGGCCACCTCGAAACCGGAGATGGCCCAGGGTCAGTCGGGGTGCGAGGGATATGCTCTATGGGCAACCTTACACCCCGGCGTCTGTAGACCCGAGACGGCGTGCGGTTTTAGTCGGTTCAAGCCCGACATAACCGCCCCCGCTGGCACGCGGGGGGGTATCCGAAGGGATTTCCGCACGAAAAAAAAAAAAAAAAAAAAAAGGCATGCATGCATACATAAATAAATACATTTCACATTGAAACACCCAGACCAATCTAAATATTTTCTATGTATCTGGGGGTGGCAGGTGAGGCCGCCTGTCACCCCAGCAGAAGCAGGCCGGGACGGTGGGGCCCACTGTGCTATCTGCTAATCAGAGGGACACGTGGAAAGCTTCCGAACAGCCCTCAACAGGGCCATCCTCAGGCAAGACACCTTGGTTCCCAAACCCGAGGGTGCCATCTCAAAACCGGAGATGGCCCAGGGTCAGTCGGGGTGCGAGGGATATGCTCTATGGGCAACCTTACACCCCGGCGTCTGTAGACCCGAGACGGCGTGCGGTTTTACTCGGTTCAAGCCCGACATAACCGCCCCCGCTGGCACGCGGGGGGTATCCGAAGGGATTTCCGCACGATAAAAAAAAAAAAGGCATGCATGCATAGGGTGTATCGTGATGGTCGCTTGCGTATCTAATTGTTTGATTGATAGTTACATGTAGGTAAAAAATGAGAATTATAAAAAAAAAGGCATGCATGCATAGGTGTATCGTGATAGTCGCTTGCGTATCTTTTTTTTTTTTTTTTCGCGGAAATCCCCTCGGATACCCCCCCGCCGGCCAGCGGGGGCGGTTATGTCGGGCTTGAACCGACTAAAACCGCACGCCGTCTCGGGTCTGCAGACGCCGGGGTGGAAGGTTGCCCATATTTTTTTTTTATTTATTTAATAAGGTTCACCAACAATTGTTTACAAAAAAACTTACAGTAAATTTATGCAAAGATTCAGATCATAATGCAACAATCACTTATAGGTAAACACCGCTTATGAATAATCACAATATAAATGATAGTAAGTTTACATTACTTGTACAAAAATACACTGACTAATTTAAACAGAAAAGTGTCTAGAGAAAATGCAGTATTTCAAAGCCGAACAAAACGAAATCAAACGCATACCAAACCATCACTCAAAATCAGCCAAACTCATGATAATCGACTTGACTTTACCCAAGGAATCAAAGTGAAGATCAATTTGATCACTGCAACTGTTAATCGTCTTGCACAGCCTTGCACATGGGGAATTAGCACCCAGTACTGTTCGTCTAAGTGGGGAATGGAGTGGTGTAATGGCAAAGCGAGGAAGTCTGGAGGGTACACGCAACCGGAATAGAGCAAGCAGATGGGGACAGTCAATTTTCGAACCGATAACCTTACAGGCGAATATTACCTCATTAAGAAGTCTGCGACCAGCCAAGGTTTTCAAATGGAAATACTTCAATCGGTTTTTATATGAACGTATTTTTTTTGACCAAACCATTGGCAAACGCAAGATGCCATACAAAGCGTTTCTGAATACGTTCAATACGCAGTGAGTGCGTGGCATAGTGTGGCCGCCATACTACACAGTTATACTCCAGAATACTACGTATAAGGCTGTTGTAAAGTAATATCTTCGTTTTGTTATTTCGAAACACTATGCAATTCCTTAAAACGAATCCCAACATTCTTGAAGCCTTCTTGACTATGTTGTCATAATGAGGTATAAAAGTTAATTTTCTGTCATATATCACACCCAAGTCACAAATATGATCCACTTCATCAATTTTGTCATTTTTAATAAAATAATTACATGTTGCCAAATTAATCTTTCGTGAGAATTTCACATGGATGCATTTTTTAGAATTTAGATGCATTCCGTTATCTTCACACCAGACAATAAGTCTATCAATGTCATCTTGCAGAAGTACGGAGTCCTCTTTTGATTCTATTACTCTTGTAAATTTTAAGTCATCAGCAAACATGAAAACATCGGAGTTATAAAAGCAGCTCGGGATATCATTGATGAAGTAATTAAATAAAACTGGTCCCAAATGTGATCCTTGGGGAACACCGGAAGTAATTTTTTGCAAACCAGATTCGTAACCGTTAACCACAACATAGAAATGCCTATCCCGAAGATATGAGCTCAGCCACTCTAGCAGAGAACCAGTGATGCCGTACGCACGCAGTTTGAAAATGAGTATACTGTGAGAGACCCGATCAAATGCTTTGCTAAAATCCGTGTAAATCACATCAGCCTGATGACCAGAATCTATGGCTTTAATCAATAGTTCCGTGAAGGGAAGTAAATTCGATTCTGTAGATCTACGTGCCACGAATCCATGCTGATGATCGCTTAAATACAGCTTTAAATGATTTTGAACGGACGGACATATTAATGATTCGAAAACTTTAGCAAAGACTGACAAAATCGAAATAGGCCTATAATTAGATATGACTGCCCTATTCTCGGTTTTATGAACCGGAACCAACTTTGCCACCTTCCACCTCGTAGGGAATTCTCCAGAAGCCAGGGATTTATTAAATATTAATGAAAGCGGACGTGCTAACTCAAGAGAACATTCCACAATAAATATCGGAGGTATGCCGTCTGGGCCTGCGCCCTTTTGGATATCAATGGTTTGTAATTTTTTTAATACAGTATCCTCGTTCAAGACTGGTGCACTTAGGCATATGCTATGATTCACCAATAAATTCCAGTAGTCGGAGTTATGTGTGTAATTTGATCCATGCTGGGGGCTGTAGACCGAAGAAAAGTGATCAGCAAAGAGCTCACATATCTCCGACCCATCTGAAGAGGTTCTTGAGCCGTCAGTCATTGTTGTTGGGTATGCACTAGTCCCCCCTCTTTTAGACTTTATATAAGCCCAAAAAAGCTTAGGGTTATTCCTTAATTCATCCTCCAATAATCCCATATATTTGTTATAGCATTCAGTAGACAACCTATCACAGCGTTTGCCAATATCCTTTAGATCCATTCCATCTAGGGGGTTTCTATATTTTTTGTAGCGCATCCTAGTCTTGTTCTTTAATTTTAACATTTTAATTAGTCTATTATTAAACCATGCGGGGTATTTATTACTCTTATGGTTGCGGAATGGAATAAATTGTCTAATAATTGTACCAATAGTCTCGTAAAATAAACCTAACATTTCATTAACATCATCTTTTCCACTAAGTAATTCATCCCAGTTAATATTCCTCAGCGATTTACAAATAGATTGATAATCTCCTCTTTGAAAATTAGGCCTAAAATTATTATTATTATAAGGAAGACTCGATTCAATGTTCAATGGAATAACAATATCTAAAGGGGGATGCAGGTCACTAACTTTGCTTATTGGGTTCACAGATTGGCTTACACTAGTAGATGCATTTGTAGAAAGCACAAGGTCTAGAATGCGACCAGTAGAATTTGTAACATCATTACACTGTATAAACCCGTTGACATTTACAAAATCAACCAAAATTGCATTTATACAGGACAGTGTAAGATCATTAGTTGATTTTGTTACTACTTTCCAGTCAATAGAACTTAAATTGAAGTCACCCACTACACACACCAGAGAGTCAGGAATTTTTTCAAGAGCAGCATTACAACAATCCAGGTAATATTCTAGTACAGGACGGCGTATCGGTGGAGGTAAATATACAGCACAGATAACCACACGGCGGACAGAGCGTAACCCAGGAATATCTAAGACAACCCAGAGGTCCTCACAATTGCTCTCACAGTCTTTCAAGCGTCTTGATTTTATTTTATTTTTAATTGCAATTAAAACCCCTCCTCCTTCCTCTTTCCTCTCCTGTGTGCTGCAGGTTCCTCTGTCCCTTCTATAAACCACGTATCTGCCGTCAAATAGCTCCCCACTCAGCACGGATTCATTAAGCCAGGTTTCGGAGATAATAATCACATCATAGTCGTTGCAACAAATATTGCGATAAACTGTATGGGTTTTGGTTTTAAGACCACCACAATTCTGGTAATAGATTTGTAATTGATTGAATTTGGTGGATGAAATATATAAAAACGCATGCTTTACTATGATAAGCAAGAGTGACACAGATATCCGGTTTAGACAATCCTATTTAAAGAGTCCATGTTCTTAATCAGTATGGGTCCCGCATCCTCATAGAGCATATCCCTCGCACCCCGACTGACCCTGGGCCATCTCCGGTTTCGAGATGGCCCCCTCGGGTTTGGGGGCCACGGTGTCCCCGTCTTGCCCCGGTTTGGGGGAGGGGCGCTAGTGGCCCCACCGTCCCGGCTGCCGGCGGCAGGGTTGTGCACCAGTGCCGCCGACCCATCCAGTGCGGTTTCCCAGGCAGGCCCGAGGAACCGGTAGGTGTATGGGTCGGCGACAGCGGCGACATTTATGGCCCACTGTGCCATGCTCTGGAGCAGAAGGTCCTGAGCATGGGCACCGTGGCCAACATTCACCTGCAGGATGCGGAGTTGAGGATCCATTATGGAACCCCCATCTCCGCATCCCGCTGTGAACTGGAGGCGGAAGGCCGGCCTCCCGGATTCGGCTCCCCTCCGGCGCAGGCCTTGCTTCCAACCCTGTGGTCGGCCGGCTTGCCTCCCGCTGCACACCTAAAACAGTGCAGCGGGGCGTCGCACGTGCCGGCCTTGTGACCGGGTTGGCCACAGCGGAAGCAACGGTCACCCGCCGTCACTTCCGCCGTGCAGTGCACCCCCACATGGCCCACCGACAGGCACCTGAAGCACCTGGCCGGTCGGGCCTGCAGGAGCCGTGCCTGCGCCCTCAGGAAGCCTCCTACCAGGAGGCTCCGCCCGTCAGCGACCTTTCGGGCCGCCGCGATAGGGCAGCCGACAACTGCTGCCCCCTGTCCACCGCGGCCGAAGCGTATAGCTCCGGCCTTCACTGTGTCCGGGGAGCAGTCCCCGGCCTCCGCCACGGCGAGCCTAAGCTCCTCAGCCGTGACGGAGTCGTCCAGGCCCGTGATGCGCACTTCTGCGCATTTAATGGGCCTGGACACCCGGACGTCGGCTGCATCCAGCGACACCCTCAGCCTAGCCGCTAGGGCGTCAGCCTTGGGGCGACTGGCGGCGCCGGGGACCTCAAGAAGCCGGGCTCCCGTCCGTGTGCTCTTGCACCGGACGCCCGGGATCTCGAGGGCCTTGAGGTCGACGTTGGCCTTCACCTTGGCCAACACCTCGGCTTACCCCATGCCTCTCCCCGCTGCCTCCGCCGTCAGGGTGACGACAACGAGGGTGACGAGTCATGCGCGCCGGCTCCGCCGGTGGCGCTCGCTGCACCGGTTGCGCCGGTTGAGTCGGGCGCACCATCCCGCTCCTCAGCTCCTCGACGGCTGCAGCTAGTCGAGCCGTCTCCCGACGGGACTCGGCCAGCTGCGCCGCGAGGGCCTCATTTTCGGAGGCAATGCCGAGCACAATGTGCAGCATCGCCTCCTGATCGGGGATTTCGGAGACCCCCGGAAAGACGCGGTCACCTGCTGGAGTTTCTCCATCAGAGACCGCGTCTTCCCACCTGGTTCCGACACCGCTGAGGTGGAAGGCCTCGGCGGTGACTTGCCCGAGGCCCTCTCAGGGGCCGAGGAGACTCGGGTGGATTGCCCAACCCTCGTTCCACCTCGCGCCCCTCGGCGGCCTGCTGCCACCTTTGACGCAGGCTTTGACGCCTCGTCACTGCTGGAGGAGGTCGTCCCGGTGAGGGTGCAGTCCTCATCCGTCACGTCCTCCCCCAGCCGGGCCTTTGCGCGCCGTCTGCGCTTACGGGTCCGCTGCACGCCCAGACCCGCCGGGCTGCTCGCCCTACTTCTCTCGTTGGCGGTGTCGAATTTCTCCGACACCGCCGAGGTATTTAGCGTCACCTCCACGCTTGCCTGCTGCGCGACCTCCGCGCAGACTCCGTCATTTTCCTTGTCCATTTTCATGCCTTTGTCGTTTTGATTAGATCGATCGGTATTTTTAATGATATTTATGTTTTTGTCCATAGTATATCCCACGAGTATGGGGGAAAGGTGGTCCATCCAGGCGGAGCCCCCTGCACCTGGATAAGCCTATATACTATGGAGGTCGGCTGGTATCCATAGGTTTTTACGACTTCGCTGTCGGGTGTTATAGACTTTTCCTTGTCGTGGGCCGGCCAATAAAGGCAAGCCCTCCGGTCAGCAAGTTCACGGCGTACCCTTCTGGAGCCACCAGTCAGGTCGTTGCTGATCACCTGCCGATTACGGAACGCGAGAGGATGGCTAGTCCTCTCTCACCGGCGCCGACACAAATGCCCGTCGGCCCCTGCGTTAGCAGTGGGCCAACCCGCCCCTGGATCCCCTAGGATCCTATGGTGGCCTCAGCCACAAACACCATCGCTCATCCTGTCTCCTCTGAAAGCAGAGGAGTACGGAGAGCGATGTGTTCCCGCCACGTTGGGTATTAGCCGACGATCAATGCCAACCCCATGAAGGGGAAGCCATTGACCGCCGCCCAGGGTGTACCGGCCGCTCCGATTCCGCTCCCCCCGGGCTGCAGCGGGATCGGAATCAGAACGACACTCGAGGAGGTTACCCAACACACGCTTGCGTATCTAATTGTTTGATTGATAGTTACATGTAGGTAAAAAATGAGAATTGTCCATTTAAAGTCTAGTTTTAACATCCATTAAAGAAATGAAATAATTAACGTATATTGAACGATTTATTTGATGTTGTTTTATTAGCTATTAGTGTAAATAATAAACAACACCAAATGAGTCGCAATAGAATCCGTTAAAATATAAAAGGTTACTTGTACCAGCGTGTTCCAAAATTCGCGTCTTGTGATTGATATGTTTAAGTTGCTCAAACGTACATCGTATGCAGCTTACCTTCTGTATGTATTCTATGCTGTAGGTTGCCGATCCAATATACTCGGAATCAAATTCACAGACACAAGTACTGAATACTGATCTATAAGGGAAATAACCTCGCTGACTAGCAGATATAGTAAAAGTTATTTAGAGAATTCTAGTTCGGTGTTTCTTTTTGTCAATGTTTTGGTGAAATGTTATGAAATAAACGGTATATAAGACTATGCGAACATAGTTTGTAATATGGGTTCTAAAATGCGGCTAAACCAAAATTACCCTGTAAAAAATAACTCGGCCCTTTGTCGTCACTTCTGAATGATATGCACAGGTGAGTATAAGAGGAAATTATGACTCGTTATTCAAGGAGAATCATTTCACAGGGTAACTTTGATCACGGATATAGTCTTGTAGAATCATCATCCCCCGAACTATTCCCCAACTCAGTTGGTCTTGGCTTTTCACTACCTTCTGATCTCAACAACTCATTGGCGATATCTGTTCAGCACATAATATTAGGTCGTTACATATGAAATTGCCGTTTTTCAAGAACAAATTGGACGAAACCCAATTTTCAGTACTAACATTTTTGCATTTTTTTTTGAGATGACAAATCCAAATTTTATGTTTTTTTTGTTAATGAATGAGACAACATTAAGCTAACAAACAGCAACTTTTATTACATTTTTGAAAAGTGACAGCTTTTAAGTTATACATACGTTTATCATCAAAATGGATAGCATTTAGGAAGTACTGTTTTTGAAGATCGAATTAATTTATCAAGCGGCCAATAAAAACAAAATTTAATACAGAGTTGTAAAATCTTGAAATCAACTTTCAAACAAAATATAAATAATGGAAACAGCTATTAAATTACAGGAATAACGAACTCATGAATTTGTAAGAAAATTTCGGCAATTTCATAGGTAAAGACCTACTCTGTAATAGCAACGCTGAAGGTGTTGTGGGAAAGTGAGCTGTGACCGGGTGGCAACATTTCTCTTACATAAAATTATTCTCTGTGAACGGTGCTTGTCAGTATTTTTCCATGTATTTTTTATGATATAATACACTTAGCACTCCATAGTGTTTCTAATTGACGAAGTCTTACACAATATCGAAGTTGTATAGTTAGACCTGTCGAACTTTTCGGACTCCAACTACCCGTAACGGCTGCCATAGATGTTCGTATGGTAACCGAAACGGACGGCCGAACGTGCTCTTTGAGGCACGAAGAGGTTTCAATGTGTTAAGAATGGTCGCCCATCCTAAGACTGACCTGGTTGGCATTACTTAACTTAGTAGTAGCCTCTCGTAGTCTAGTAGAATATTTCTTCATAACTATAGGCTAAAGATGTTCAAAAAAGATATTCGCGTGCAACTAATATCAAAGTAGATAGATAGATAATTCTTTATTGTACACTAAAATCATTAGGGATACAAATTTGGAACATTTACAGTTTAATGCACAATGTGCGGCCTTATCAATGAAGGTGATCTCTTCCAGGCAACCTTACGATGGACGGGAATGAAGAGTACTGTAACGTTGTGGATTCTTTACATATCAAATTAAAATTATATCCATAAATTAATCGATATTTTAGTATGTTTCTATAACTTAATACTAATTATCTATGGTTGTGCAAGCGAGATTGGACAACACTGACCCAGTTATCAACTGACGGCTCTTAAATCGTTCCTTTCCTTGGTAACCTTCGCCGAGGAAGGTCACTTTGACCCCGTGGCCAACTGCTGTCGGCTCCGGGTAAGTTTTGAGATCAACATTTCCTACTTCTTTCTACAGGAGAAGACTTTCCAGCGGTACAGCTTATTGCCTGCTAAAATGCATGGCTTAATATATTTTATTTTATACTGTGTGCTATTTCAGCCTACGTAATTAGTGCCACGAGGCCGATGACCCCTACGGTCAGAGGTCGCGGCACCAGTTTGTGCTGCCTATTATATTCTTTTTGTTATAGCTTCTAGCTACGCTGCATTGCCGCTGGGAGATTCTCTTCACCTGCTATTTTAGCGGGTCACTTGGACGTAATTACCTAGTGACAAACTGACCCTCACTTTTTCAATTTCCAGGGTCTTCGCACCAGGCTTCGCACCATCATAGCGGTAGCGAGGCACCCCAGCGGAGACCCTGGCACGCCGGCAACATCTAGCCCGTGTCCACTAGCTAAGTGCATACTACCATCTTTGCACAACGGACCGAACAACGCCACGGCAGAATATTTATTACGAATCCATTCCCTGAGGTTCATTTAGTCCAATACCTAATATAAATTTATGTAACGTTCTCTTACACCGATTATAATCTCCTAATATACGTATTGTAATCGACTTTTTATTTATCTCTGCTCGCCCTAGCCAGTAGTTACTCTCAATTACATTAATTATTTTATTAAATTTTACAGTGCTTAAGTCACCTTAAGTTTAAGTAACTTCATTATAAAACCCTCCATAAAATATTCACCAAAACAGTACATAACATAAGTAAGTGTTCGTGTTGTTTTATAAACATTTAGAAGAATTCTTCACATTAATTTCTTTAAGATTATTTATTCTTTCTTTTTGATTTATTCTTGATTTATTTCTTGATGATTATTATTTCAAAAAATGTCTTTAAGAAATAAGCAATGTTTGTTTCAACCCTGTAATGTTTCTTTTGTGTGTGCATAAATTTTAACTAAATAAAAATAAAAATGAATAATAATTACATAGTATACAAATGTATAGATACATAAACAAATAAATAAATAGAATGTGAAAGTGAGGAGTGTTACAGTAAATACCAGCTTTAACCATAATCCTATACAACCAGAATTCCACCCCGGACATGATCAAAACTAGCATCAGCGTAAAACCTCTGAACAAATTTCCAATAAACCGTGTGATCGTGAATGATTTTCAATCAAGTTAGGCCATGTCCCGGGCTATCGCAATAGCGTACTTAAGGGGCGAAATGGCAGCCTTTGTCCCCAATACCTGACGATGATGACACTCGGTATTACGGACACTTATCGCGGGTTCTATGGCTCCAAATATCGACATTTCTCTCTTAAAGACGTAAGATTTGGAAATGGGATACACATACTTTAAAAATCATTCGATTTAACAGCTAAAGGTTCACATTTGACCTATATTAATATCAGAGGATTTTCATGATATTTTGTAATTGAGGTCGGATTATACCGGTGAAAATAATTGCGTTCTGGTTGAACTAAGCTGGGTTCAGACTTTTTATTAAGGGTGGATTTCATCAGTGAAAATCAGTTCAACTAAACTAGGTTTGGTTTACCGCAATTTGTTGGACTTGATTGCTATTATTTGCATTAGCAAAAATCGCCCTAAGTAATAGTCGCACGACAAAAAAAAAAAAAGGTACCTTGTAAGAAGTGGCGATAGCCCAGTGGCGTACGTAATGGACTGCAGAGACGGGTTCTCGAGTTCGATCCCCAGTCGCCCTGGGCACACACCTCAGACTTTTCGTAGTTATGTGTATATTAAAAATGTTAATTATGTAGATGGCAATAGGCTCGCCCCCTATAACATTGGTGTTATGTTATGTTATGTTATGTTATGTTATGTTATGTTATGTTATGCTATGCTATGCTATGCTATGCTATGCTATGCTATGCTATGCTATGCTATGCTATGCTATGCTATGCTATGCTATGCTATGCTATGCTATGCTATGCTATGCTATGCTATGCTATGCTATGCTATGCTATGCTATGCTATGCTATGCTATGCTATGCTATGCTATGCTATGCTATGCTATGCTATGCTATGCTATGCTATGCTATGCTATGCTATGCTATGCTATGCTATGCTATGCTATGCTATGCTATGCTATGCTATGCTATGCTATGCTATGCTATGCTATGCTATGCTATGCTATGCTATGCTATGCTATGCTATGCTATGCTATGCTATGCTATGCTATGCTATGCTATGCTATGCTATGCTATGCTATGCTATGCTATGCTATGCTATGCTATGCTATGCTATGCTATGCTATGCTATTTTATTTTATTTGATTTTATTTGATTTTATTTGATTTTATTTGATTTTATTTGATTTTATTTGATTTTATTTGATTTTATTTGATTTTATTTGATTTTATTTGATTTTATTTGATTTTATTTGATTTTATTTGATTTTATTTGATTTTATTTGATTTTATTTGATTTTATTTGATTTTATTTGATTTTATTTGATTTTATTTGATTTTATTTGATTTTATTTGATTTTATTTGATTTTATTTGATTTTATTTGATTTTATTTGATTTTATTTGATTTTATTTGATTTTATTTGATTTTATTTGATTTTATTTGATTTTATTTGATTTTATTTGATTTTATTTGATTTTATTTGATTTTATTTGATTTTATTTGATTTTATTTGATTTTATTTGATTTTATTTGATTTTATTTGATTTTATTTGATTTTATTTGATATTATTTATTTTATTTTATTTTATTTTATTTTATTTTATTTTATTTTATTTTATTTTATTTTATTCTATTTTATTCTATTTTATTCTATTTTATTCTATTTTATTCTATTTTATTCTATTTTATTCTATTTTATTTTATTTTATTCTATTTTATTCTATTTTATTCTATTTTATTCTATTTTATTCTATTTTATTCTATTTTATTCTATTTTATTCTATTTTATTCTATTTTATTCTATTTTATTCTATTTTATTCTATTTTATTCTATTTTATTCTATTTTATTCTATTTTATTCTATTTTATTCTATTTTATTCTATTTTATTCTATTTTATTCTATTTTATTCTATTTTATTCTATTTTATTCTATTTTATTCTATTTTATTCTATTTTATTCTATTTTATTCTATTTTATTCTATTTTATTCTATTTTATTCTATTTTATTCTATTTTATTCTATTTTATTCTATTTTATTCTATTTTATTCTATTTTATTCTATTTTATTCTATTTTATTCTATTTTATTCTATTTTATTCTATTTTATTCTATTTTATTCTATTTTATTCTATTTTATTCTATTTTATTCTATTTTATTCTATTTTATTCTATTTTATTCTATTTTATTCTATTTTATTCTATTTTATTCTATTTTATTCTATTTTATTCTATTTTATTCTATTTTATTCTATTTTATTCTATTTTATTCTATTTTATTTTATTTTATTTTATTTTATTTTATTTTATTTTATTTTATTTTATTTTATTTTATTTTATTTTATTTTATTTACGTTACGATACGTTAAGTTACGTTATGTTACGTTATGTTATGTTATGTCATGTTATGTAACAATTGCCAATTTCTAAAATTCCAATTTACCTAAAATCTAATTGTCGTATTCATTTGAAACATTATAAGTATCATTATCTGAGCGTTGTTCCCGGTTGCATCCATGCCTTCACCTCGGAGCCCGGTCCGCTTACTCCTTCTACCCCTGTTGAATTGATTTTATACGGCTTTTATGGGAGCACCTGCCGTCGGGCTGATCTACTATATACCTTTATATTTGTTACGTTTTTTCTTAATTACTAGTTGATGCCCGCGGCTCCGCCCGCACGGAGGGTGGTTAACGTTTTTTAGTCATATCTCCGGGTCTACATAACCAATTACATTGAAACATACGGTAGATTTTAAGTCTGATGAAGACCTTTCTAATAAAAAAACCCCATCAAAATCCGTTCAGTAGTCTTTCCATTCATTTCGAACAAACAGGTAAACAGGCAAGAATTCCAAAAATAATATTTTTATACCTATTCAGAATCGGTCATTTAACATAACCCAAGTTTTTTTTTAATATTTCCAATGTACAGACACAACTAATTTACAATTTTATGATATAGGTACCTAAATCTAATTAAATAAAAGATACTCTTAATTTTCTTTTATTACCTACAATGCTTATGATAATTTTAGAACGAAACGCGTAACTGCGCTTGCAGCAGACTGATTCATTGACGTATAATGTTATTTCTGGAAAAATAAGAGCAAGCATGTTATTTGGCTGTGAGTTTTATAACGTTAATGGCGGTGAGTTTGATACATTATTATAATTGATGAATATTAGGTATTTAAACAATATTAGATTGTATGTCAAGGGAGCAAATTAGTATTTTTACGGCGAGGGTGCTACTTTGAACCACGAGCGTAGCTAGGAAAACTGAGCGCAGCGAAGGGATTCAAAGTACATCACCCGAGGGAAAAATAATTTGCTCTCATGTCCTATACTCTCCTTTTCATCCCCTTTTTATGATAAAATATGTACTGATTACAAGAACAGAGATGTAATTCGCTCGCTTTTCGTTTTTTTTTAGTTAGCTCGGGCCCCCGCGCCCTGCAGCGATCATGTAACAGCCAACATCCAGCCAATTCATACAATTTGCGTTCGATTTCTATGAATTATACATACCCCAAATTCAAATCTCATTTCCGCCCGCTAAAAATTCTAAAGAACTATTTTGCTTCCACTTATAGAGAAACAAAGCGACGCTAATAGAAGCAAAGAAAAACGAATTTTAACGGATTCTATCGTAATTTACTACTTTTTCAGTAGCCGTGTACAATGGGTAAAAAGCAACCACTGACAAAACGTTCGATAATATCATGATTATTATTATGGTTATATGTTATTTATGGTCCCGTTCCCGCTTCCCATAAGAACCTATTCCAGGGATAAAAAGTTACCTACGTCCTATTCCAGACTATAATCTATCCCGGTATTAAATTTCAACCAGATCCGTTCAGCCGTTCTAGTGTGATTGAGTAACAAACATCCAAACCAAAACAAAACCATCCATATCCATCCAAACTTTCACATTTATGATATTAGTGGTATTGAACTCACGAGCGGAAATAAACATTTTATTTTCAGGATAAACTTCGTTTCTCTATAGGTATTAGTCTCTGCTTCTTGGATATGGCATGTATTGGATGTATTTTCAGAGATAGTGGCTATAGTTAGTTTTTACCATCTGAACGAAAGACAGAAAAATCTCTATATTTTGGTGCAACACAATTTACGTAATTAAGTTGCAAAGCATATACTCCACATTGCACCAAAAAAGGAGCCAGTTCAGCATAATGCCAGGCACAACTACCTTTTTTTTTTTTTTTTTTTTTTTTTTTCGTGCGGAAATCCCTTCGGATACCCCCCCGCGTGCCAGCGGGGGCGGTTATGTCGGGCTTGAACCGACTAAAACCGCACGCCGTCTCGGGTCTACAGACGCCTACCTGGAGCTGGTTTTCAACTGACTTCTATGTGGAGGCCATCCGACAAACATATAAGTTCTGAAATTATTAAAAATACAAAAAAGAAAAGAAAAGAAACACAAACATCAATACAAACAAAAAAAAAACAAAACAAAAGACCTAACAACAAAATCAAACCATATTTACGGCGGTCTCTGAAAAAAAAAACTCATCGTCTCACCGTTTCACATGGTCAAAATTGTTTATTAAGTTTTTTTACTTTCATGAAGTTGGTTAATAAGGCGTACCCTGACCCGGCTAAATGAACAATTGATGAACGAGAGGCTCATTCAATCATACTCTATCATGGTTTTCTAAAAAGACTGCACTATGAGATTCTTAACAAATGTTGCAGCAGCTCCAATAGTCGAATAATAGTTATATAATCTGTTAATGGTTAAAAAAAATCTTTAAATAATTCTGACTGCAATATCAATATCTTCCAATTCCCATTCCATTTTTATGACTGCAACTAATACATAACGACTGTACACTTTAAAGACAGAAAAATCTGATATACAGTACTATAATATAATTTATCTACACTCAAATCGAAATATTCGAATTACGAATTCAAAGACGACTCTATACATACGCACTTTATAAACGCATATACATAAAATTAAAAATTAAACTTATAGTACCGCCCCAACTGTATCATAAAACTCATTATAGCACCGCTATCTTTTTTTATTCATTAAACTAGTCTAAGGTTTTAGGCTGAATATGAAAAAATGCGCACGCATGCGCAGTTCGAACTGTGAAAAAAATGGCGCACGCTCAATTACTTCCTTGTAACCTACCTACTTTGTTTAATTTAAATTTTTCCTATGAGTGAAGATAAAGTAGTGTATGAAACTGCATATAACTTAGGTATTAAAACACTCGAGTCAACCTATTATCGCAGATAAACAGACTCTCGTGTTTTAATACCCCTTCTTATATGACTGTTGCATAAACTACTATTCTTTATTTTAATCTTTGCAAGTCCTTGGGGTATAACGCGCCGACGTAAGCGCGAGTCACGCAGTAAGTTAACCTAATTTGTCGAGTCGTGTGCGCACCGCTGATCGCATTGTCGCTGTCCAGTCCACAAATAAATTATGTCTTTATACACTCAGGCTAGGGGCCCTGGTTCACAGCCAATGTATCAAAATTCTTATTTGATATATTGATTGGAGAGCGTTGTAAGTCTATATACATTTATTGGGAAAATAAATTATTATTATACACTAGGTGATGACCGCGTCTTCCCCCGCGCGGAGGTTGGTTATTGTTTGATGGTCATATCTCCGGTTCTACTCAACCAATTGTAATAAAATAAGGCAGATTTTAAGCCTGACCAAGACCTTTTTAAAAAAAAACTGCGTCAAAATCCGTTCAATAGTTTTTACGTCCATCGCGAACAAACGGACAAACAGACAAGAATAACAAAATAAAATTTAGTGCTCAGAATCGTTCATTTAAAATAATCCAAGTATTTTTCTTTAATATCTCGAATGTACAGACACGACTAATTTACAATTTAATAATACTATAATTAATAATACCTACCACTTTTTAATTGGGGCAACACCAAAATTTTCAGGGCCAATACAACCTCATCCTGATAATTGACGGACTAGGGATTAGCACACGGAAAAATTAAAAAAAGAAAAGAAGTCTTTGATGCTGGCTTTTCTCTCGGGGTTAGGAAGTAAGGTGGCAGTCACCCACATAAAAGCCGTATAAGCCATACCATAAAGAGAAGACGGAGTAGCGGACCCGAGACTACACTCCGAGATGAGAGCCTCGGATGCAACCTGGAGTACCAATCAGATGATGATTATGATGATGGTAGAACCGTTACCGAGCAAGGTGTATAGGCCCTCAGGCATCTTAGGGGCTCTGGCCAACCTCTCCTGCAGGCCGGTACATACACACATCAAAGAAAGTTTGCAAATAAGCTGATATAATTTCTTAAATTTGAGCTTTATGAAGAAAAATTCTTTGTTGTTTGTTTTCTTTAAACAGAAATACCCTATTTGATATTAAAAAATAAAACTATATCTTATATTTTACAAAAACAAATGGAATAATAAATCATAATGTAACTGTAACAGAAATTTTATAGAAAGAAAAAGACTGTTTAATCAAACTTAAACAACAATTTATTAATAAAATGTTTATATTCAATGTTTAACTATTCCCCTGGCTCGAACACATGCGGAGATCCTCCTGGGCATGCTGAGAGTCAAGTTATCTAGCATTTCTTTGGGTAACCTGTCCCATTCTTGAATAGCGGTTTCCCTGAGCTCTGCACTTCATTGACGGATGATGTCAGACGGCAGTCGCACCCGTAAAACCCAAGAGACACCAAACAAAGAATGGAAGAGAAAGAATGCAAAAGGTACTTGAATAGATAAAGTAAAATAAGAATGTTTTATCTACGCATGTGTTCCCTTCTACCTACATTCCCGGGTTCTTTAAGCGGGGCGTGAAATAACACATGTCAAGGCCGTCAAAGTAGGGACCACCATTCTATGGATAGCATCTGGAATCTGGTGGCCACTACTCTTTGGACCTCACCTCAGCTTACCATCAGGCTGGGTGCAGTCAATTGACGAACAACATATTAAGACAGCCTCCCCGTGACCATGGCTGCTGAAAAGCAACCGAAACGTCGGGTTCAATGTAGATTATAAAATAACATCAAATAAATCGCGATAGAATCCGTTAAAAAAAAAGTTATATTTCAACATATTAAAAAAAAAAGTATGATGTATTCTTTGGTAGGAGAGCTGACTCCAGGTTCCAAAATACAAACTTTGGATGCAACCGTGACTAACGCTGTAATGATGATAGGCATGTGGCAACATCTATAACCGACACATTTATATCCATAACTTCACTGTTTTTTTTTCTGTACATTCTGTACATACATGTACATTTTTAATATCATCGTTTTGTATTTATTTTGGCAACAAATATGTGTGTAATGAGGTTACATAATGAAGTGTTCGAAATACAAATTGGTCATGACAGATGAATACACTCGCGAATTGTAAGTGATAATTGAATGATTAAATTGTTTGGCGGGGAATTTAACGGTATGTTGATTTTATTATCGTGTTAAATTTATCATTTGTGACGTTTAAATTCCGTTATAATTTATATTAAGTGCTTATGATTGGCTACTGTATTAGTTGTTAAGTTACACATGTTATATGATACGACACAAATTATCTTAACCATTATATGTAACATTAGGATTTATAGAATGGCGTGGGAGAAGGTTAAGGTCAGAGGTTAGGCCCGAGACGGTGGCACTAAGCCTGAGAGTAGGGACTTAAAAACACATTCATAAAGGTTACATAATTATGTGGGTTACACTATGAAAAGGTTACAGAATGAAAGTGTTACACTTATAAATATGTGGTATTGAATCTGTTAATTGTTACCACTTTCAATTGTGTAACAGTTATATTATATAAACAGATATTAATCTGTTAACAGTGTTAATAAGTGTCAACAGAAATGCTACGTTGCCAAATTTACTATTCTACTATATTTATAATCTAAATTTTTAAATAAAGGTATTTGTACATCCCCAAGTACTTTAGGACCTTATTTCTGTTACACTTATTAACAATTATTAACACATACAAAACGTACCACTTTGAATATGGTACACTTTCGTATCTGTTACATTTATAAATGGTTTTCTTCTAAAACAGTTTCAAATAAAAAAACCGACCAAGTGTGAGTCGGACTCGCACACCGAGGGTTCCGTACAAACCTGTAGGTATATAAGTAAAAGTTCACCCATCACGACAATCGAGTCATAGTTATGATAGTAGTAACTTTAAAATTTTCAAAAATATTTTTTATTACATACTAGCTGACCCGGCAGACTTCGTACTGCCTCAATCGATAACAACTTCCATATTTATTCACCTTTTAAACCTTCTCTGGACCTCCACAAATAATTCAAGACCAAAATTAGCCAACTCGGTCCAGCCGTTCTCGAGTTTTAGCGAGACTAACGAACAGCAATTCATTTTAAGATATGATGTAACTAAAAATTTACGGTTTTCGCAATTTTTCCTTTATCTGTACTATAAGACGTTACTTCGTACCAAATTTCAAGATTCTAAGTTCACGGGAAGTACCCTGTAGGTTTTGATTCCCGTGCGAGTTTCGAAAATTTGCGGAAACTTGCGGCATAAACGACTGTATCTTTTGATTGCTTTGGCTTAGAAGTTTGATTTTTTCACAGCACCAAGGGAGAGTAGACCTGAGTATTAGATATAAATTTCAGTTTGATACCTCCACGCGTTCCTGAGAAAAACGGTCTTGACAGACGGACGGACGAACGGGCGGACAACGAAGTGATCCTATAAGGGTTCCGTTTTTTCCTTTTGGTGTACGAAACCCTAAAAACAGTGTTAAAACACTTTATTACGGTTACAGTTGGGGTCCCTGCCTGAGAGGGGCGGTGGCGCGTCATGTTACACGCGTTGCTTTCTCGAGTAAGGACGAGCAAGACTCCCTGCACTCCAAGGTGAGGCTGCCTGTTGCAGGAGAGCTGGCCAAGGCCTGACAGGGTTCGTCGGGAATTCCTTTCTTAGGGTATACCCAAGTTCCCTTCGTAATAGGTACCCGTGACGGTACACCGTTTGGTTTTATCTGGTTCAATTACGACACAGCCACGTGACCGCTAGCCCCGGTGAGGTGGGACCCGTGGGGGTTTGTGGGGGGAATTGAAATTCAAATATTCACAAATAGCAAGAATTGCAAAATTTTCAGTGTAGGTGTCCTTTGCACATTATTAAGAAGATGTTCATAGCTGTCGACATTCTTAGACAGGAAGTTGGTAATATCGATGCAGGCCTGCATAGTTTTACTTAGCGAACACAAGCCATTGTATCCGAAACGTATGGAGGCCGCGAAGTTCGTCGTAGATCGTAGTATAAGCAAATTGCAACCGTGGTATGTCGATACACTTGAGAAATGTAGGGCTAGTAAATGTGCAATTTTTTTTATTTTTTTTATGGATGATAGGCTCACGTTTGACCTCTATCTCACCTGATCGTAAGTGACGATGTGGTCTACGATGGATCACGTTTGCCTAGAAGGAACCTATTCACTCGAGACTTGAAGATTCCAAGGTTATAGCTTTCCGGAAACACAGACTCAGGCAGGCAATTCCACACCTTAGCTGTATCACAATGCCTTTGATACTCACTGCCCAGTTAGAATGAAGTGGGACGCGGTGGCCAGAGCATCGGTAGCATATAGCTAAAAATACTCTGGACACTGTGCATGGCTTCAGAAGGAGTATAAAATAAAAACCAACCTTAGTATTAAATACCTTCAATCAAGGAACGCAGGCTATGTCAATAATAATATTTAATATTATATATTACATAAAATTGGGAAACAAATATTTACTAAGGGACCAAAACAACATAAAGGTACTCCATCCAAACAAAAAATGCTTACTAGGCCAAATAAACTTTTAATAAAAAACACAAACGCACACCTTACAATAAACTCTCATCATCATTGGACACACGCCAAACCATTAAAAACACATAATAATTTACATCAAAATTATTTTTAACACATCGGGCATTCTGTATCTTATATATAGATAAAATGCAGAATAAACCAATAGGCAACAAGTACGCACACGAACACAAACTAGCACAAACAATCTAAACAATTAAACCAAAACCCAGACATCTAGTACACAAGATATTCTAAATTAACCAACTAAAACAATATTAAATGAGTCTGCAAACAAATTCTAATAAATCAGTAAATAGCTAAAAAACCCGTAATAAACATCACTAAAACACAAATTAAATTAAAATAATTAAATAAATGTAAGTTGATTAAATTTTTCCTTTCTAAACTATCATGATATTCGTCGTTCCAAGATCTTCCCTCTTCTTCTATGTATTTATAAGATAAGCGTATGTACAAAATATCCTATTTAACCCTATTATTTAATGTAATATACAAAAAAAAAACACTTGAGAAAATTTTCCTTGGGAAAATCAGACCAAGCTGCATCTAAAGTACTACTCTTACTCCTTAATTATAATCTACTTATCATTATTACCATAAGTACCATACAACATAATTATATAATCTTACAACTACATATATAAATAACTATAACTATTATTATATATATCATTACTATTATAATATAATTACCACACAACATATATAACCTTATAACTACATATATAAATAACTATAACTATATAAATTACGGCATATTATATATATTACCAGTATATTTATTTTCACAAATATTTATGTATTTATGGCGTCTGTGAAGTTGGCATCTCAAATGTTAGCATCTCACAAATAAAATCAATATAAAGTGGCATCCAGCATAGTTCCACAGTTCTTGATAAGTTTTATCAATAGTTCCGTCGATTAAACTATTAATATCGCGTTTTGAAAAAATGAGATGCTAACTTCGCAAACACATCATAGCATCTCATCACATTACGAACGCCTGACTGCACAAAAGTCGAAATTTGTTGAGTTCTATGTTCTCAACAAGTTTCAACAATAGTTCTGGCGATTAAACTGATAAAGTTGAGTTTTGAGAAAATGAGATGCTAACTTCGCAAACACATGGTAGCATCTCATCACATTTCGAAATCCTGACTACACAAGGGTCTAAATCCGGTGAGTTTTATGTTCTCAATAGGTTACAACAATAGTTCTGGCGGATAAACTAATTATATTGCGTTTGAAAAAACAAGATGCTACCTTCGCAAGCACAAGACAAAATCTTCTCAAATTCCGAATGTCTGACTAGCGAAATGGTTCTAGATGATGACCAGCGTCTCTCGCAATGCAATGCAAAAGAGTTCCGGCATCTGGAACTTTCTCGAATTTTTCTATCATTTTTTTTTTCCTAAAAAATTCAATAAAAGGTGAGATGCTAGCCTTCTCTGCAGAGTTCTGGCTTGGAAAATAGTTCTAGAAGACGACGAGCATCTTTTACTGTGAAATGCAAAAGAGTTACGGCCTCTGGAACTTTCTCGTATTTTTCTATCAATTTTTTTTCCTAAAAAATTCAATAAAAGGTGAGATGCTAGCCTTTTGTTCAGAGTTCTGGCTTGGAAAACCGTTCCAGATGATAAAAAGCATCTTTTACTGTGAAATTCGAAAGAGTTCCGGCCTCTGGCACTTTCTCGTATTTTTCTATCAATTTTTTTTCCTAAAAAATTCAATAAAAGGTGAGATGCTAGCCTTTTGTTCAGAGTTCTGGCTTCAAAAATAGTTCTAGAAGATGACGAGTATCTTCTACTGTGAAATGCAAAAGAGTTCCGGCCTCTGGAACTTTCTCGTATTTTTCTATCAATTTTTTTTCCTAAAAAATTCAATAAAAGGTGAGATGCTAGCCTTTTGTTCAGAGTTCTGGCTTGGAAAACCGTTCCAGATGATAAAGAGCATCTTTTACGGTGAAATCCAAAAGAGTTCCGGCCTCTGGAACTTTCTCGTATTTTTCTATCAATTTTTTTTCCTAAAAAATTCAATAAAAGGTGAGATGCTAGCCTTTTGTTCAGAGTTCTGGCTTGGAAAATAGTTCTAGAAGATGACGAGCATCTTTTACTGTGAAATGCAAAAGAGTTCCGGCCTCTGGAACTTTCTCGTATTTTTCTATCAATTTTTTTTCCTAAAAAATTCAATAAAAGGTGAGATGCTAGCCTTTTGTTCATAGTTCTGGCTTCAAAAATAGTTCTAGAAGATGACGAGTATCTTTTACTGTGAAATGCAAAAGAGTTCCGGCCTCTGGAACTTTCTCGTATTTTTCTATCAATTTTTTTTCCTAAAAAATTCAATAAAAGGTGAGATGCTAGCCTTCTGTTCAGAGTTCTGGCTTGGAAAAACGTTCCAGATGATAAAAAGCATCTTTAACTGTGAAATTCGAAAGAGTTCCGGCCTCTGGCACTTTCTCGTATTTTTCTATCAATTTTTTTTCCTAAAAAATTCAATAAAAGGTGAGATGCTAGCCTTTTGTTCAGAGTTCTGGCTTCAAAAATAGTTCTAGAAGATGACGAGCATCTTTTACTGTGAAATGCAAAAGAGTTCCGGCCTCTGAAACTTTCTCGTATTTTTCTATCAATTTTTTTTCCTAAAAAATTCAATAAAAGGTGAGATGCTAGCCTTTTGTTCAGAGTTCTGGCTTGGAAAATAGTTCTAGAAGATGACGAGCATCTTTTACTGTGAAATGCAAAAGAGTTCCGGCCTCTGGAACTTTCTCGTATTTTTCT
This sequence comes from Cybosia mesomella, assembly GCA_946251805.1. Lineage (NCBI taxonomy): Eukaryota > Metazoa > Arthropoda > Insecta > Lepidoptera > Erebidae > Cybosia > Cybosia mesomella. Next base: position 5,086,966 of record OX276413.1, read on the forward strand.
ATCAATTTTTTTTCCTAAAAAATTCAATAAAAGGTGAGATGCTAGCCTTTTGTTCAGAGTTCTGGCTTCAAAAATAGTTCTAGAAGATGACAAGTATCTTTTACTGTGAAATGCAAAAGAGTTCCGGCCTCTGGAACTTTCTCGTATTTTTCTATCAATTTTTTTTCCTAAAAAATTCAATAAAAGGTGAGATGCTAGCCTTCTGTTCAGAGTTCTGGCTTGGAAAACCGTTCCAGATGATAAAAAGCATCTTTAACTGTGAAATTCGAAAGAGTTCCGGCCTCTGGCACTTTCTCGTATTTTTCTATCAATTTTTTTTCCTAAAAAATTCAATAAAAGGTGAGATGCTAGCCTTTTGTTCAGAGTTCTGGCTTGGAAAACCGTTCCAGATGATAAAAAGCATCTTTTACTGTGAAATGCAAAAGAGTTCCGGCCTCTGGAACTTTCTCGTATTTTTCTATCAATTTTTTTTCCTAAAAAATTCAATAAAAGGTGAGATGCTAGCCTTCTGTTCAGAGTTCTGGCTTGGAAAACCGTTCCAGATGATAAAAAGCATCTTTTACTGTGAAATGCAAAAGAGTTCCGGCCTCTGGAACTTTCTCGTATTTTTCTATCAATTTTTTTTCTTAAAAAATTCAATAAAAGGTGAGATGCTAGCCTTTTGTTCAGAGTTCTGGCTTCAAAAATAGTTCTAGAAGATGACGAGTATCTTTTACTGTGAAATGCAAAAGAGTTCCGGCCTCTGGAACTTTTTCGTATTTTTCTATCAATTTTTTTTCCTAAAAAATTCAATAAAAGGTGAGATGCTGGCCTTCTGTGCAGAGTTCTGGCTTCAAAAATAGTTCTAGAGAATGACGAGTATCTTTTACTGTGAAATGCAAAAGAGTTCCGGCCTCTGGAACTTTCTCGTAGCAAAAATATATATATCCCTTGTATAAGAACTAATAAACAGTCATCGTATTTTCTCTAAAATGAAAAACTGACAAAAAAACGATCGAAAATTGTAAACTAAAAAAAACCACAATCTACTGAAAACAAAAAACAAAAAAAAATATTAAAAACGAAAATACAAAAAATATAAACAAAAAAAACCAAGAAAAAAACCAATGGAACGTTCGATTTGTTTTTTCCAGCTCGTCGCTGGTCCCGGGTTATAGTAAGAAACAGGATGTTAGGGGGATTCAACCGACAAAAATGTAGAAGCATGATGATTAGAGTTACAATTTGCATTCATGTATTAGTGCGCTAAGTTACGGAGTTCTCGTTACTTACGATCAAAAAAAAAATGTGAATTCATAACAAAAAAATTAAAACGATCAAGAATTGCATACAAAAGAATTATTTAATACAAAAAAAATAAAAAAAGATCAATAAACAGAACGAAAAAAGAACAAAAAAAAGAACAGAAAACAAATGGAGCCAGATCTTACCGCGTCCTCGTCGCTGGTTCCGGGTAACGCCAAGAGTAAGAAATACAGTATGTTGGGAGGATTCAACCGACAGAAATATAGAAGCACGATAAAACTTAGAATTTGCAATCGTTTATTACTGCGATAAGCTACAGCGTTCTCGTGATCATAAAAAAAATACGTGAACTCACAACATTCTATAATTCATTAATTTTACGGAAACAAGAATTGAATCTTTTCGTAAACAAGAACGGAACGTGGTCCGTGCTGTAAAAATATGCGAAGCGCTTGCAACAACAAGAGTTGAAAACTGGCAACAATTATGAATTGTTTGCTTTTTTCAGGTGTTCTGGTTCTGTTTCAAGATTTAATCACTTCTTTTCAGTGGAGTGACTGGTAACTTTGATCGTTTATGAAAAATTTCTAAAACAGCGAGATGCTGTCGCCTTTTCACGTGATTAAGCCGGTACAATGCTTTTTCGAGGAATCAAAATTAAAAGTATTCTTCAGTCTTCTTTAAAAGCGCTTTATAGGAAAAAAAATCAATGGAAAAATACGAGAAAGTTCCAGAGGCCGGAACTCTTTTGCACTTTACAGTAAAACATGCTCGTCATCATCTAGAACTGTTTTTCAAGCCAGAACTCTGCACAGAAGGCTAGCATCTCACCTTTTATTGAATTTTTTAGGAAAAAAAATTGATAGAAAAATACGAGAAATATGCAGAGGCCGGAACTCTTTTGCATTTCACAGTAAAAGATACTCGTCATCTTTTAGAACTATTTTTGAAGCCAGAACTCTGAACAAAAGGCTAGCATCTCACCTTTTATTGAATTTTTTAGGAAAAAAAATTGATAGAAAAATACGAGAAAGTTCCAGAGGCCGGAACTCTTTTGCATTTCACAGTAAAAGATGCTCGTCATCTTCTAGAACTATTTTCCAAGCCAGAACTCTGAACAGAAGGCTAGCATCTCACCTTTTATTGAATTTTTTAGGAAAAAAAATTGATAGAAAAATACGAGAAATATGCAGAGGCCGGAACTCTTTTGCATTTCACAGTAAAAGATACTCGTCATCTTCTAGAACTATTTTTGAAGCCAGAACTCTGAACAAAAGGCTAGCATCTCACCTTTTATTGAATTTTTTAGGAAAAAAAATTGATAGAAAAATACGAGAAAGTTCCAGAGGCCGGAACTCTTTTGCATTTCACAGTAAAAGATGCTTGTCATCTTCTAGAACTATTTTCCAAGCCAGAACTCTGAACAGAAGGCTAGCATCTCACCTTTTATTGATTTTTTTAGGAAAAAAATTTGATAGAAAAATACGAGAAAGTTCCAGAGGCCGGAACTCTTTTGCATTTCACAGTAAAAGATGCTCGTCATCTTCTAGAACTATTTTCCAAGCCAGAACTCTGCACAGAAGGCTAGCATCTCACCTTTTATTGAAGTTTTTAGGAAAAAAAATTGATAGAAAAATACGAGACAGTTCCAGAGGCCAGAACTCTTTTGGATTTCACCGTAAAAGATGCTCTTTATCATCTGGAACGGTTTTCCAAGCCAGAACTCTGAACAAAAGGCTAGCATCTCACCTTTTATTGAATTTTTTAGGAAAAAAAATTGATAGAAAAATACGAGAAAGTGCCAGAGGCCGGAACTCTTTCGAATTTCACAGTAAAAGATGCTTTTTATCATCTGGAACGGTTTTCCAAGCCAGAACTCTGAACAGAAGGCTAGCATCTCACCTTTTATTGAATTTTTTAGGAAAAAAAATTGATAGAAAAATACGAGAAAGTGCCAGAGGCCGGAACTCTTTTGCATTTCACAGTAGAAGATACTCGTCATCTTCTAGAACTATTTTTGAAGCCAGAACTCTGAACAAAAGGCTAGCACCTCACCTTTTATTGAATTTTTTAGGAAAAAAAATTGATAGAAAAATACGAGAAAGTGCCAGAGGCCGGAACTCTTTCGAATTTCACAGTAAAAGATGCTTTTTATCATCTGGAATGGTTTTCCAAGCCAGAACTCTGAATAGAAGGCTAGCATCTCACCTTTTATTGAATTTTTTAGGAAAAAAAATTGATAGAAAAATACGAGAAAGTGCCAGAGGCCGGAACTCTTTCGAATTTCACAGTAAAAGATGCTTTTTATCATCTGGAACGGTTTTCCAAGCCAGAACTCTGAACAGAAGGCTAGCATCTCACCTTTTATTGAATTTTTTAGGAAAAAAAATTGATAGAAAAATACGAGAAAGTGCCAGAGGCCGGAACTCTTTTGCATTTCACAGTAGAAGATACTCGTCATCTTCTAGAACTATTTTTGAAGCCAGAACTCTGAACAAAAGGCTAGCATCTCACCTTTTATTGAAGTTTTTAGGAAAAAAAATTGATAGAAAAATACGAGAAAGTGCCAGAGGCCGGAACTCTTTCAAATTTCACAGTAAAAGATGCTTTTTATCATCTGGAACGGTTTTCCAAGCCAGAACTCTGAACAGAAGGCTAGCATCTCACCTTTTATTGAATTTTTTAGGAAAAAAAATTGATAGAAAAATACGAGAAAGTTCCAGAGGCCGGAACTCTTTTGCATTTCACAGTAAAAGATACTCGTCATCTTCTAGAACTATTTTTGAAGCCAGAACTCTGCACAGAAGGCCAGCATCTCACCTTTTATTGAATTTTTTAGGAAAAAAAATTGATAGAAAAATACGGAAAGTTCCAGAGGCCGGAACTCTTTTGCATTTCACAGTAAAAGATACTCGTCATCTTCTAGAACTATTTTTGAAGCCAGAACTCTGAACAAAAGGCTAGCATCTCACCTTTTATTGAATTTTTTAGGAAAAAAAATTGATAGAAAAATACGAGAAAGTGCCAGAGGCCGGAACTCTTTCGAATGTCACAGTAAAAGATGCTTTTTATCATCTGGAACGGTTTTCCAAGCCAGAACTCTGAACAGAAGGCTAGCATCTCACCTTTTATTGAATTTTTTAGGAAAAAAAATTGATAGAAAAATACGAGAAAGTTCCAGAGGCCGGAACTCTTTTGCATTTCACAGTAAAAGATACTCGTCATCTTCTAGAACTATTTTTGAAGCCAGAACTCTGAACAAAAGGCTAGCATCTCACCTTTTATTGAATTTTTTAGGAAAAAAAATTGATAGAAAAATACGAGAAAGTTCCAGAGGCCGGAACTCTTTTGCATTTCACAGTAAAAGATGCTCGTCATCTTCTAGAACTATTTTCCAAGCCAGAACTCTGAACAAAAGGCTAGCATCTCACCTTTTATTGAATTTTTTAGGAAAAAAAATTGATAGAAAAATACGAGAAAGTTCCAGAGGCCGGAACTCTTTTGCATTTCACAGTAAAAGATACTCGTCATCTTCTAGAACTATTTTTGAAGCCAGAACTCTGAACAAAAGGCTAGCATCTCACCTTTTATTGAATTTTTTAGGAAAAAAAATTGATAGAAAAATACGAGAAAGTTCCAGAGGCCGGAACTCTTTTGCATTTCACAGTAAAAGATACTCGTCATCTTCTAGAACTATTTTTGAAGCCAGAACTCTGAACAAAAGGCTAGCATCTCACCTTTTATTGAATTTTTTAGGAAAAAAAATTGATAGAAAAATACGAGAAAGTTCCAGAGGCCGGAACTCTTTTGGATTTCACCGTAAAAGATGCTCTTTATCATCTGGAACGGTTTTCCAAGCCAGAACTCTGAACAAAAGGCTAGCATCTCACCTTTTATTGAATTTTTTAGGAAAAAAAATTGATAGAAAAATACGAGAAAGTTCCAGAGGCCGGAACTCTTTTGCATTTCACAGTAGAAGATACTCGTCATCTTCTAGAACTATTTTTGAAGCCAGAACTCTGAACAAAAGGCTAGCATCTCACCTTTTATTGAATTTTTTAGGAAAAAAAATTGATAGAAAAATACGAGAAAGTGCCAGAGGCCGGAACTCTTTCGAATTTCACAGTAAAAGATGCTTTTTATCATCTGGAACGGTTTTCCAAGCCAGAACTCTGAACAGAAGGCTAGCATCTCACCTTTTATTGAATTTTTTAGGAAAAAAAATTGATAGAATAATACGGGAAAGTTCCAGAGGCCGGAACTCTTTTGCATTTCACAGTAAAAGATGCTCGTCATCTTCTAGAACTATTTTCCAAGCCAGAACTCTGCACAGAAGGCTAGCATCTCATCTTTTATTGAATTTTTTAGGAAAAAAAATTGATAGAAAAATACGAGAAAGTTCCAGAGGCCAGAACTCTTTTGGATTTCACCGTAAAAGATGCTCTTTATCATCTGGAACGGTTTTCCAAGCCAGAACTCTGAACAAAAGGCTAGCATCTCACCTTTTATTGAATTTTTTAGGAAAAAAAATTGATAGAAAAATACGAGAAAGTTCCAGAGGCCGTAACTCTTTTGCATTTCACAGTAAAAGATGCTCGTCGTCTTCTAGAACTATTTTCCAAGCCAGAACTCTGCAGAGAAGGCTAGCATCTCACCTTTTATTGAATTTTTTAGGAAAAAAAAATGATAGAAAAATTCGAGAAAGTTCCAGATGCCGGAACTCTTTTGCATTGCATTGCGAGAGACGCTGGTCATCATCTAGAACCATTTCGCTAGTCAGACATTCGGAATTTGAGAAGATTTTGTCTTGTGCTTGCGAAGGTAGCATCTAGTTTTTTCAAACGCAATATAATTAGTTTATCCGCCAGAACTATTGTTGTAACCTATTGAGAACATAAAACTCACCGGATTTAGACCCTTGTGTAGTCAGGATTTCGAAATGTGATGAGATGCTACCATGTGTTTGCGAAGTTAGCATCTCATTTTCTCAAAACTCAACTTTATCAGTTTAATCGCCAGAACTATTGTTGAAACTTGTTGAGAACATAGAACTCAACAAATTTCGACTTTTGTGCAGTCAGGCGTTCGTAATGTGATGAGATGCTATGATGTGTTTGCGAAGTTAGCATCTCATTTTTTCAAAACGCGATATTAATAGTTTAATCGACGGAACTATTGATAAAACTTATCAAGAACTGTGAAACTATGCTGGATGCCACTTTATATTGATTTTATTTGTGAGATGCTAACATTTGAGATGCCAACTTCACAGACGCGTATTTATGTACTGCCACACCAATCTGTGACTGTCAAGCGATAAATGAGCTACTCATGTACGCCTGGCAGTCAACATCTTTCTCTTCATAAATAAATCTTTAACACACCTATAAAAATAAATCAATAAAAAGGATCCTGCTCTCCATGGCAGGAGAACTCCTGAAGAGTCTTGCTAGAATATTGATTCTAGCGGGACTTCACAAAAAAAAAAAAAAACTCAGCTGTACGCATAATAAATGTGTCGCCGAAACGTTTCGTGCGTATGAATGGAATATCCACCATGTAGCGGTGGCGCGTCACTGTGCGTCTGGTCGTTCCTTGGTGGAAAGGGCTTGGAGGTATCTAGTTGTGCAATTCCAGCGCACACTCTCCGAAATGCATCCGGTAAAAAACCGATAGGCCTGCAACTTTGCGTCGATGTTCAAGGCTCTGAAGCCTTTTCTCGACGAGTGCATCGTTCTTGATGAGCCTCTTGGCCCGTCTCTCTGATGTGCGATTATCGATTCTTCATGAGTTTTACAAGTACTTATAATCAAACAATGTTTAACGGGTTCTATTGCGATTTAAATATTCTTTGCTATTTTATTATTTAAATCGATTCTAATCAAACTATTTTTAACGGATTCTATCGCGATACATTTGGTATTATTTTATTATTTAAGCTGATCTCGATCCCGACGATTCCGTTTCCTTCCAGATGAAACGTCAGGATCAGGGTAAATATTAATATTATACCAAATAAATCGCGATAACATCCGTTTCGCAACTGACGGTTAGAATCACTCGGCTTATGGCTCCACATAAAATAGAAGCAAGTTTGAAGTATACAAGTTTTAATAGAAGTTGAGGCACGCTCACGCCGACATAATTAACGTGCTAACAATTACCAATTACTGTCTATACCGACTAACTTACAAAGTCTAGAGATAGACTGAATAATTTTGTGTTCCGTAAACTACTTCTAGCATATCCTACTATACGTACTAGCTATATATTCTTTATCGAAGCGTTGTCCCAGTTGCACCCAAAACTTCCACTTTGGGACACAGATGACAAAACATGAAATATATTAAGTAATTTATTTATTTATTTATTTATTTATTAGATTCACCAACAGTTATATACAATAATACAATTCACATATAAATTACACATGTTTGATGCTTATAACTAATTGCATAACTAATTACAGGTGAATACAGCATGCATTACTAATTAACAGTTATATTTTAATATGAAGATTAAACAGTTCACAATAACAATAATAATAATAAAAATATTAAGAATTTTATAAATTATAAATGATTCAATGAAATTAAATAATTATTTATGAATTAATTAATAGAGGAATTAAATGAATAGTATAGTAACAATAATAATATGCACAGAAATAATAATTGTAAATAAAAGTTTCAATAATAGGTGTAAATGCAAATATAAAAGATTGGTTTAAACAATGTGTTCTGGCAATGAGTAACAAAAATTAAGAAAGTTAAGAAAGGAACTCTTATGCGCCATATCAGTCAGGCAAGCTATCAAGGACGAGTTTACGAAATTCGTGTGGCTTCGTGTTAAATATATCTAACGAGTTCGTACAGTATTTGTTGACGGCCCTACACAGTCTGGGAATCGGTGAATTATAACCCAAAACGGTGCTTCGAATCGGGGGGACCATAAGTGCCAATGCTCTGCGGGGCATTCGGCTTGGAGTGTTAAACCTTAAGCATACCAGAAGCGCGGAACAGTCCAATTGGTAACGCAAAAGTTTGTATACAAAGCTCAGATCCAACAGCGATCTTCTCTTTTCCAGTGATGGAATGTTGAAATGTGTTAGTCTTTCAATATATTGTTTGTGTTTTTTTGCGACTCCAGCAGAAAATGCCAGGTGCCATAAGAATCGCTTTTGAATTCTTTCCAGCCTCAAGATGTGAGTAGCATAATGCGGTCTCCAAACAGTAGGACAGTATTCTAGTATACTGCGCACCAGGGTGTTATATAGTAAAATTTTTGTTTGCGGCTTACGGAATATTTTGCCATTTCTTATAACAAACCCCAACATTTTAGATGCTCTCGTTACCATTTGATCAATATAAGGCTGAAAAGTGAGCTTCTTGTCCAAAATTATGCCCAAATCCCTCACACTATCCACTTCTTGTATGTGATTACCTGCTATAGAATACCTTGAAGCAATCACGTTACGTTTGCGGGTGAATTTTATATGAAAACACTTATCGGTGTTAAGACGCATTTGGTTAATTCCTTTTTCGATAATTGTGTCATCTGTGGATTATATAACTAATTTTACGTCAACTATTGGTCCATAATATACCAATGTAAAAAAGGTTTGTAAATATTTTAATGTATATGAAACTTCTGTCTTTGTACAGTACATTTTACTAAATAAAAATATTTATCAATATGTTACCAATATTGTAGAACGTTGAACTGAAAGGACTTAGATAAAAGGTGAGGTAGTAACACAGGGGTGCTCAACTATTTTAGTAAAGGATTGCCGGGAACAAGTCAAGGACTAAGGCTATGCATCCTTTTTTGTAACCTTGGGTGGTAAGAATTTCTGTTATCTATGGGTTGGAACACTGAAGAAGTGGAATTAAAAAAAAAGGTTTTTAAATAAGCTTTTATTATGTTCTTGTTAATAATAATATTATTGATAAAAAAATCAAAAAACCCGACTACCCCATACATTATTGTGTACTATTTAGTTATGATCTACATATTTTTTTGAAATCTCACTTTAAAGCTCTTCATTTTGATACCCTTCTCGATAAGTTTGAGTGAAAATATTTTTTTAACAACATACATTTCAGCACCAAGCAGTTTTTTTTATATTTTGAAAACATTACCCTCCTTCTGGCGCAATCGGGTAAAAAGAATTAAAAATTTAAAGTCAAACGAGCCGATACTCGATGGGATTGCGTTATTTCATTACAGAGTTCCTATGACCACCTTTCACCTCCACCTTCAGACCCTGGTTACCATTGAAAGACAAACTACTAGTCAAGACGATTCAAACGAACCCAAAATCGATGAAGTTTTGTTGTTTCATTGCGAAGTTCCTTTAGCCACCTTCCAGCTCCGTCATCAGTTCAGCAACATGTCATCATAATATTGCATTGTCACCCGATTTACACATATATGCAAATTTCAGCTCAATCAGTAACCGGAAACTGGATCATGTTTAATTTGCAAGATTTGATGACAAACATCGGGGCAGGTGGAGCTAAATAAAAGCTTATAAAAAAGAAGATCCATATCTGACATCTAGAAAAGTCAACTATGACATGTTGTCGATGTTGTCAAATGACTGTGATATTCAGAATTTAAATTCAAATTGACATGACCGTAGTTTTGTTTTTAATTACTTCTACAATTGTATTCAATGCCAAAGAAAATTCTATATTTTTTGTTTGAATGTTAGGGTTACAAATGATTCCACTGACTAAAAAAAATATCAATTATCCTACGGTTGGCGACCCCAGAAACATCTCATCACTAAACAGAATCGTTGATTAGCAACAAAACGTAGCTCGAAAAAGGTGCCCGTTTTTCCAAATTGCACTTAACTAGATTGCGATCAACGAATTCAGGTGGTTTGTTAATACATAGTTTCATTTTACACATTCGCACATATAATTTTATTGTAGCTGCTTACTTTTAATTAAAGGTTGTACTTGAAAAATAAGTAGTTGGGAATTTAAGATGCTACAATGCTACAATAACAAAACAATTTCCTTTAATAAGGCCGCCGGCAACCCCAGGGGCTATACCCTGGGGTTACCGGCGGTCTTTGGCCACCATCGCGGCTTCGCATACAGGGTCAGGTTTGATCCCGCTTCAGTGAGGTGCCAGGCATGTGTATGGACACACACGACACGCCTCCATCTTGGCCTGCTCCTGTAAGGACGGTGAGTGGGCCGACTGCCGTCCTCAGGACCTCAAGTCGGTAGTCCTGGGCGAGCAAGCCTGCGGTGCCTTCGCCGGAGGCTGCGGAACTCCGGGAGCAGGGTTCTCTATTGCTCACTCTACGCAAAAAATATACTGCAACACTCAGTGTCTAAAGTCGATGATAATTGCATAGATTGCAAATTTCATTTACTTTTTTACTTAAATTTGAAAAATATATGAATCGAGCTGATATGTAGTTATTTTTCACTAAGATTATTTTATTAATTTGCTCAAAAACGATTGTTTTTTAATTTAAAAATGATCACCTACTTTTGAAGCTGACTAAACGTCAAAGCTCTATGAGACGGCCTCAGTGGCGTAGCGGTAGCGCATTCGACTGATACGTCAGGGGGAGGGGGAGCGGGTTCGATTCCCGCTCAGTGCAAATATTTGTATGAATCATCATCATCAACCTATTCTAGTCCACTGCTGGGCATAGGTGTCCCCTAATGAGCGCCATAGCGCCCTGTCTTCAGCTTGCCGTATCCAGTATCTGTCCGCAGTCTTTCGCAGATCGTCATCCCACATGGCCGGAGGGCGTCCTACACTACGTTTGCAGAGTCGCGGTCTCCACTCAAGAACATGAATGAATATGTTTATTTGCATTGGTCTGGGTGTTTCTCTATGTATAATATGAATGGACTTACAAAAAAAAAAGTATGTAAGTATATAAGTATGTTTATCCACATCCTGGAACCCATAAGAAAAGCTAGTTAAACTATGCTTACGTTGGGTCTAGAAAGCGCTGTGTAGAATGTCGTAGAATATTTATTATTATTATCATTTCCTTTATTAAGATTAAAATACATATAAGTTATATTTTTAAATACATTTATAAAACAATTTTTTTTATAAATTATTATTATTATTAAGTTTAATACAAAATACTTTTTTTTTTTATCGTGCGGAAATCCCTTCGGATACCCCCCCCCCCGCGTGCCAGCGGGGGCGGTTATGTCGGGCTGGAACCGACTAAAACCGCACGCCGTCTCGGGTCTACAGACGCCGGGGTGTAAGGTTGCCCATAGAGCATATCCCTCGCACCCCGACTGACCCTGGGCCATCTCCGGTTTCGAGATGGCCCCCTCGGGTTTGGGAACCACGGTGTACCCGTGAGCGAAGTTACTATTTATTTATAATTTGAATTCCATGTGTTTCAGGTGCCTTTGTGTTATGTCACATTTTGTACGATATGGGAGAATTTCAGAATACCTTTTCAAATGTATTGTTATTACGGATTCTATCGCCATTTATTTTTCATCTCTCCTGTTCGGAAAGTTTCATTTTCATGGGTAGATAGCCGGGTGGAAAGAAGCTTATTTCATCCCTAAGGTGGAAAGTATTTTTATTTTAATTTTACCTGGTGCCATGGAGTCATATCATGACGCTTTTTTACATGGCCGCCTAGATGCACATCTAGTGACCAACTCGATTACAGTGTAACCAATAGATTCGATTTTAAAAACTGTTCTAATGTTGGCAATATGTACGTGAATTACAATATTTTTCAGAATAAAAAAAAAACAATGAAAGTTTGCTAAAGAATTAGCGGGAAAACGAGATTAAATATAAATAAATATCTTGTGTTAATTGTCAGTGGTTAAAAGTGGTTTCGGAAAGTGATTCCAGTGAAAATTTCAAATATAAATATTCCCGGCAAAACATTGAATTTGTCTTGTGCAAATTGTTCTAATTATCTCACTTCGTTCGAGCGCCAGAAATATCTCAGGTGAAATGGGTGACTTTCAACCCTTGTCTAACAATCTACTATTGTGTTATTCTATTTATAACCACTCAAATAAATCGCGATGGAACCTATTTAAAATAGTTTTATTGTAAGGTGTAATATTCGCGTAAAGTTTAATCAAGTTTCAATGCCAGAATATGTAGTTATTATATAGATAATTAGAAAAACGTTTTTTGCTTATAAACTATCGGTTCAGAGTTCGCTACACCGAAGAAGACTTTCAAAGAAAAACACCATCAAAACAGTACCTAATGATATATCTCATTCTATTTCCTAAAACCATTTGAATTTAGCATTCGATCAATAACAACGCTCTCAAAAAACAAAACTTCTTTGATATTCTGTTCTTTTGTCCCCTTCCGTACACAAAACGCATGTTGCAGTTAAATCATATTAATGATTGTAGAACAAGGCGACAACATGCAGACGGTTTGAGATATGTCAGAGAATAAACTAACAGACATCATATTTATAAACTGAGTGTAGTGTGGTGTAGCGGATAAGCGGAGGCTACATTTTTATTATCATTTACATTTTCCGATGATTTGAAATGAAATTATTACTTATTGTAATACAAACTAATCTTTCTAACCTATCTTTTCCTCACAATCTTAAAATATAAGTTAATAAAGAAAATTTAACTGTCATTTCTAAAAACTGCTCGCGCAGGAGATGGCGGAGCGCGCCCGGGAGAGATTTAGAACTCTCTTTTTTATTTTCTCTCTCTTTAGAACTCCGAGCCCGCAACTTGCTCGCCTCACGTCGCAGGTGACTCAGACGCCGGAAGTCGCTTAACGACCTCCCTCCATGAGCGCAGGCCTGGGGGTGGCAGGTGAGCCCGCCTGTCACCCCAGCAGAAGCAGGCCGGGACGATGGGGCGACTAGCGCCCCTCCCCCAAACCGGGGCAAGACGGGGACAGCGTGGTTCCCAAACCCGAGGGGGGCATCTCGAAACCGGAGATGGCCCAGGGTCAGTCGGGGTGCGAGGGATATGCTCTATGGGCAACCTTACACCCCGGCGTGTTAAGACCAGAGACGGATTGCGGTTTTAGTCGGTTCAAACCCGACATAACCGCCCCCGCTGGCCGGCGGAGGGATATCCGAAGGGATTTCTGCATGAAAAAAAAAAAAAGGTACCGGCCCCAGTAGGAGGAGTAGACCCAAGAAGTGCTGACTTGCCGTCATAAAAGATGATATACGTGCCAATGTTCTCATTAACATGGATAAGAGACCAAGACCGTGTAAAGTGAAGGAGTAAAAGCCGGAAAACGGACCCCGGAATAACGCTAAGATGATGCTGAGTACGTTCAAATCTTGTAACTTATACCACACCTTCCATAATAAACGATGCAAGGCAAGGAGTAAATATTTATTTGAAAGAAAATGATGTGTTTTGCCGCCACCATGCATATTTCCGTTGTTTACATACTTCACAGACATAACTGTCACAGTTTAAGCAAATGAATGAAGCGCACGAATGTGAAGGATGTAAGCAATTTATTAATTTATCCTACTATAGATAAAAGTTTGGAAAAAGTGACAACCAGGACGGGGCTTGAACCCACGACCATTGCAGGAGAAATACTCCCACGAACTGAGCTACCTCGACACGTTCTAGATATTTCAAATTCTCTGATCCTACTATCCTACTTCCTACTAATTTTATAAACGCGAAAGTAGATGAGTATAGATGTATGGATGTGTTTGTTACTCTTTCACGCAAAAACGGCTGAACGGATCGCACTGAAATTTGGTACATAGATAGATTATAGTCTGGAATAACACATAGACTTTTTATACCGAGTATAGGTTCACATAGGAAGCGAGAACAGGATCAAAATACCACGCTGGCGGAGCAGCGCTACACAACCTATGTGTTATTATAGACTATAATCTATCTCTGTACCAAATTTCCGCCAGATTCGTTCAGCCATTTTTGCGTGAAAGGTTAACATACATACAAATTACCATACATACAAACTTTCGCGTTTATAATATTAGTAGGATAAACGTGAAATAAGGACATTGATACACTTGTTACTATTTCCATCATCATCCGAGCGTTAAGGGACCAGGGCCAGCAGCCAGCGTATGATACGCCTCTTTTTTATGATTTGGGTAGTCTTTCGCAACAGCGACAGCTGTCGGACTCGAGAAAAGCTTGTCCTAGAATCTTTTCCGTCAATGAGCATGACTAAGTACTCGCTTAATCGCTTAAAATGTCTTGAGTGAGTTTATCTCAGGTGGTCCATATTATCCTTCCGAGGCCTTACCTGGGGTGCCCGGCAATGAACACTTGGGCAGGACACCGTGCGTTTTTAGTCGATGCACGACATAACCGCCCCCGCTATGCCGCGGGGGGGTATCCGAAGGGATTTCCGCATATAGCGTATTATAAATGTATTATAAATCGTGTTAACAGAAAGTGGGAGAGTACTGGGTAGATGCGAGACATTCGCAGAACACTAGTATGTATTTCGCGGTAGCCTAGTGGTATGGGTAATTCACTGCTGAGGTTCGATCCCAGGTTTTACCATGGCAAACACCATGAGTGCTAGCACCTCTGCCTACCCCTTCGGGGATATAGGCGTGAGTTTATGTTATGTTTATGTATTTCATTCCCACTCCTAGTGCAATATAACATCAATGCATATTGTGATCTGAAACCTAGACAACACAGTAACAAATCATTCAGCGTCCCTTTGTACAATATTCAATTCATTTGAATACAAAACTTTTTTTAGAAATACATTTTATTTTCAACACATCGACATTATTCGCTTAAAATGTCTTGAGTGAGTTTATCTCAGGTGATGCGTATCTGTATTATAAACAAGAAAAAGTTAACATCTAGGACGGGACTTGAACCCGCGACCAGTCCCTCACAAGGGGAACGCTATGACCAACTGAGCCACCTAGACACGTCCCAGATATTCCAAATTCTCCGATATATATATGTTTAAGGCGACGATGTTCAAGTAAGTATACAAATTGCTTAAAAAATGTAATGGAACTAGAAAAAGATGTTAAATAGTCTAAAATCTAGGCTATATTATTATTCTACTTAGTTTTTACAAACTCTTTTAATCTCGTAGCAAAATCACGGATAGTTACACCACGGAGCGCAGCAAGTAATAGTCATGTTGTAAACTCTCCTAAAATAAACTAAAACGAAAGAAATAAAACAGACATATCTATTTTATGAATGATACTGTGAACAAACAAATTTATTTCTCATTCATAATGTAACAACGAAATCTTTCCACGGACGATTTTTACGTTATTTTCACAATATATACCCAGACTATAAAATAAATTACAGAAATATATAGTATAGCATCGTCTCATAACGACATATATAGCGTTCGGTTCGATGGAGTTTATTCCTCTGATGCCAACTCATATCGACCTACACAATCCTTATTAGACTGATTCCAGTTGTTGCTGAAATGGAGAAATAAAGATTCCGATGCTACTGGATACGTGTTGTTATTGACATCTGTTTTTTTAATCCTCGACATAAAAGGGTGATGTTATGTAAATACTAATGAACATCGAACGGAGTGTATGAGACCCCTTTTTTTTCGTGCGGAAATCAATTCGGATACCCCCCCCCCCCTACCGGCCAGCTGGGGAGACTATGTCGGGTTCGAACCGACCAAAACCACACGCCGTATCAGGTCTTCAGACGCAGGGGTGTAAGGTGGCCCAAAAGGCATTGACCTCGTATCCCGACTGACCCAGGCCATCTCCTGCTTTAAGATGGCCTGGTTGACAGACAAGGTTATGGCGCAGGCTTTCCTCTCGGGGTTAGGGGGGTCAGAGGGTAGTCGCACTAGTGAAAATTAACCAAACAATTGGTGCATTGGTGCTTGGATGAAGAACAAGAATTTGGGTAACTAACATTCACTAAGTCCTTGCAGCCCTCCGTCTACAATAATGACTATAATACAGCCGTTTCTAACTGAGTAGTTGCGGCGATAGCCCAGTGGCGTACGTAATGGACTGCCGAGACGAGGTCTCGAGTTTGATCCCCAGTCGCCCCGGGCACACACACACACCTTTGACTATTCGTAATTATGTGTGTGTATTACAATGTAAATTATCCCTTACTTAGTAATGTGCCTGGTAGATGGCAATAGGCTCGCCCCCTATTACATTTGGACCTAAACATAACTGGCGAATAGTGGGTGTGTAATACACCTCTGCCAACCCCTTCGGGAATACAGGCGTGAAGTATGTTATGAGTTATGTATGAGTTATGTTATGTTCTATCTGAGTCGTTCAACCTTAAGTCCCATCGCACATCATTATCGCGCTCAATAAATAGACAGACAGACAAAAACAGACGAGACACATAATAACAAGAGTTTCGCCTGACGGTCGTACTGTAGGTTATAGATTTCAGCATCTGTAAAACAGCTGTGTATAAAAGATGTCTACATATCTGTATCAACCATAAATCTTTAAAAAGATTCCTTCGAGGGTATTAAAAAAGTCGGACCATAAATATGCATCGGGACTTATCTTGTACTTTTATGGCGGTTAGAGCACTCGTCTATCACGTATATATTCAAGCGAACTCAACCCATATTTGGATATAGCTTAGAGCTCGTAATGGCGTGAAAGGGAGGCTATTAAGGCTTAGTACGGAGTCAGTTTATGGTCACTTCAAGGGGTAACATTACAGGGCAGTGAGAGACTCGTTACAGTTTTGTAGGACAACGCGTAAAGAATCGGCGACAAACTGTTTTACGGCTGATATACTGAGAATGTAGAATTAAAGTCGTTAAGAGTTTATGAGTGTTTTTCTTGAAAAACGTTTAGGGCTAATTTACACAGAGTGTGTTAGCGATCGGAAGCAGCAAGTTGCGGTGCCACTTCGTATGTAAAGGCGGCTTTCTACGGCGCACTTCCGAACTTTGTTTCGTACCTTAATACACGTGGTATTTTTTTTTATACCACTAAGGTGGCAGACAAGCACACAGCCCATGGTGGGAAGCGGTTACCGCGGCATATGGACGTGTGTAACACCAGTGACGTCACACTCGCACTTCCGACCTTGTAAAGGAAAGGGGATGGGAAAGGAGTTTCTGAGGGGATGGGAAAGGAGTTTAGGCTCCGGCACTCTCACTCACCAAACAGAACGCAACAGTTCTAATACTGTTACTTGGCGTCGATATTCTGTGAGAGGGTGCTGCTTCCCGGTCGAGTCGACCCATTCATGCAACGGCCAAAATGACTGTTGTTTGACTCTACCACTTCAGCAATTTTGCAATAAATGTGTTATCGTGTTCACAGAAAGTGGGAGGGTACTGGGTAGTTGCATGACATTCGCACTGGCACTCGCACCCGAACACTGGTGCTGAGAACACGTATAACAGAATGAAATCACTATTGTATTTCATTCCGCCTCCTAGTGCAATAAACCATCAATGCATATTGTGATCAGAAACCTATACAACACAGTAACAAATAATTCAGCGTCCCTTTTTACAATATTCAATTCATTTGAATACAAAACATTTTCTCAGAAATACTTTTTATTTACAACACATCGACATTTCTTGTTCTCGGCAATATAGGTATTCCAATAAAGATCTACTCATGAGTAGATCTAAGGCATGCCTTTCAATTAATATAAAGAATCCGGCACAATACCATTGACCAGAAAAGTGATACGCCAGACGACAAGTTGTGAGAAAATATCGGCTCCTCATAACCTATAAATTCACAATACCGTGCTAGCATATCACACTCTAGGTCTAGGTACTTCCACAGTCTAACAAATTTGTACAGTTATCCGACGAAGATATCTGCACTGGGGCAGAGCAAGCTCTGAACTACATTCTCCACACTTGTTGGTAATTCCACAACACCAGTTATTTATAAATAACTAGCGGACGCCAGCGGCATCGCCCGCGTAATACTATGCATGTATTATACATATAAACCTTTCTCTTAAAGGAGCCAGCAAGTACCTTTCTTTTTTTTTTTTTTATCGTGCGGAAATCCCTTCGGATACCCCCCCGCGTGCCAGCGGGGGCGGTTATGTCGGGCTTGAACCGACTAAAACCGCACGCCGTCTCGGGTCTACAGACGCCGGGGTGTAAGGTTGCCCATAGAGCATATCCCTCGCACCCCGACTGACCCTGGGCCATCTCCGGTTTCGAGATGGCCCCCTCGGGTTTAGGAACCACGGTGTCCCCGTCTTGCCCCGGTTTGGGGGAGGGGCGCTAGTCGCCCCACCCTGGCGCTGGTTTTCGACTAGCTCCTATGTGGAAGGCATCCGAAAAGATATTAAATTTGCAATAATAGAAAAAGAATAAGGAACACAAAACAGAAATGTACCGGAGAATTTCGAATATCTGGGACGTGTCTAGGTAGCTCACTTGGTCAGAGAATTCCCCCTGTAAGGGACTGGTTGCGGGTTCAAGTCCCGTCCTAGATGTTCTCTTTTTCCGACGTAAATCTATAGAAATAGAATCAATAATTTATGTTCATATTGCCAAATATCAATTGATTAATACTCGTAATATTCTAATTAGTAAATAATTCTATTCAGAGAATTAAAATTTCATAATGCCTAATTTCAATAAACTATCTATATAGATAAACAATCTTAATGTAAGTATTCAATTGTCATATTATTATAACATATGTATTTTTTTTCTTGTAAAATTATTTAATATGGGTTTATGACCTGAAATAAATTTATTTTATTTTCTTTATTTATAATAAAATAAAGAACATAACAACAAAAACAACCATGCTTACGGCGATCGCCGAAACATGTCAATCCCAACCGTTCCCCGCCATCACTCCGAAGGCGTGAACATGACATGAACACACTATGAACTTATAGACATCACACATCACATCACATCATGAACAAGCTGAACTGGACACCCATAAGGTACATTTATTTGCCATAATAAACTTATACCCGGCATAGCCGTTTGTTGGTGACTGATCTCCTCCGTAACCACTCACGCGATCTTGACCAAATTTACCACGGTGATTGTGTGGACACTGAGGAGTGTTTTGAAGCGGGATGGCTCATGTCCGATGTACCATTGAGGAATAATCACCGAAAAACAGTTTCACGAGCGCGCGGTCTTAGCTAATCATTATATAATTTTGTTCTATTCTTATGTATGTATATTATATATTTTGTTAATTCCTTCCTTATTAATTCGTAAAATTTTAACATTAGAAACAAAATCATCTGAAACTTTGAAAGAACCATCATACACATTATCAAATTCATTCATTGACGGCCTGTGTGGCGTAGCGGTAGTGCATGCAACTGCTACGACATGGGGCGCAGGTTCGATTCCCGCTCAGTGCAAATATTTATATGCATGAATATGTCTATTTGCATTGGTCTGGGTATTTCTATGTATAATATGTATGTATTTACAAAAAAAAAGTATACTACTCTGTGTAAAAAGTATCGGGAATATGTCAATAAAAAGACCCGCGTAAAAGAGGTCGTTCTAATTTTTTACTGCATGTTGGTAGCACTGTAGACAACACCAGGTGGCGCTGTAGCGTGACGGGTTAAGTTTCTTAAGCTCCGTAAAAAAAGTCTTTATAAAATAGTAAAAAACTTTATTAAGAACTACAAGTGTATGAATGGACAGTTAAACTAGTAGCGAGTATGGACTAACGTTTTCAAAGTGCTGTGTTTGCTATACATTATAAAAAAGACATAAACGTTATCTGTGGACTTGTGTTGTGGTACATTGCAACTTGCAGTGAAACTTTATACCTACAGTAATATTAGTAACGATCTTGCAGTGTTTTTGTGCCTGAAAAATCATAATAAGATTAATTAGAAATTTCGTGTGTATCAGCTGATCGTGTGGGTATTATTGTAACACATCTTTGTATACCTACCCGAAGTCAGCTGGCGATCAGTTGAGTCGCGATCGAGATCAGCGGACGTAGCGACATCTAGTTGTTTGGTGTAGTGTTGCTAACCTAAGCATTGTGTAAATATGAACTGCAAGGCTTGTGGCCGTTATATGAACAAAGACGGCGCTGTCTGTGCCACTTGCACACTCTCATACCATTTGCAGTGTGTGGGTGGAGCTAAGGCGGCTAGGCAACCTAACTGGTCATGCCCGGAATGTGTGAAAAATAAACCGCGGGACAACCGTTCGGACACTCCGGTAAAGAATGTCTCAGAGACAGGGCCATCACCGGGTACGACAGGGAAGACGATGCCGGTAGAATCGCTGGATGCCACCACTAATATTAATTGCAGTGACGGTGGGTTGGTCGTTTTAGCTAAAGAAATACGGCTTTTCCGGGAGCAAATGGCCCATATGCAGAAGGAGCTGGAGTTACTGCGCCTACTGCGCCAGAACGTACAGGAGCTACGGGAGAACCTCATCAAGAATTCCTCACGTCTTGACTCGTTGGAGGACAGAGTGGGCTATCTGGAGGACAAGTTTGGGAATGGGATGGAGACTCCGGGGCGTCTCGAAAGTGTAGTGGAGGAGCTTAAGGCTGAGCTCAATGAGCGGGATCAGCTGTTGTTGGCCAACGATTTGGAGATAACAAATCTTCCAGAGAGCAGGGGTGAGAACCCGCTGCATGTGGTCACTTTGATTGCTGCCAAGTTGGGTGCGGCCTTGGATGAGCGGGATATCGTATGCGCCGAGAGGGTGGGTCCGAAGGTACCGCGCGGTAGTGGCAGCGGGAATGTGATGTCTGGGCGCCCCCGCCCTCTCGTGGTAAGGCTGACACGCCGATCGGTGCGTGACGACCTGCTAAAAAATATGCGTGTACGACGCGGGGCAAATACTGCGGACTTCGGACTGGGGGAGACACCCGTCCCATTCTACATGAACGAGCGTCTGACCAAATTCAACCGGCAGCTTTTGTTCAAGGTACGCGAAGCGCGTAAGAGGCTGGGATGGAGATTCGTCTGGACCAGGAGTGGGCGTGTTCTTGTGAGGCAGGATGAGGGCAAGCTCGTTTTTACCATACAAGGGGAAGCCGACATGAAGCGGGTTTTTGGCACTGGACACGGTTCAACCGATTAGGTTTCAGAGGCATTGTGTGTAAATTAAGGCATGTTACAGCACTTGTATTACATCTCTATTTAGTTATACTGGCTGTATTAGGTAGTGAAACAGGTAACATATTGATTCAATGTTGTTTCGTATCACATGAGATGCTGTTTATGATGTTACTTGAAATGCTGCTTATAATACTCTGTACTGTATATTACTGTTGTTTGGTATTAATTACAATTATTCATGATATAATATACAATGGCAATCTCTGTCTGTTAAGCATCGGTTGCATGCAATTAAGCTTATTAAAATATGACTATAATGTAAACAAATGGTCACGAGTCGGGCGGAATGTACTTGCAGGTCCGCTGCGTCGTCGGTGGAGAGTGTGTGCATTGATGAGTCATATTGTGCGGCAGCCGAGCTATTCGTTCCTTATCTATGTATTGTTGTTTTGTGTATATTCGCAACTTCTGTTGGCACTGGTTTTCTGTATATTTATTGCCGTGTATCGTGGGTCGGTTTCATTGATGTCTGTGTTGTTGATATTGTGCAATGTTGGGTGCGTAAACTATGGGTATAGTTCTTTATTCGGTGTTGATTATTATTGTTCGCAACTTTTAGTGGTAACTGTTTTCTTTTTAATTAATCTTGTTTATAATGTTTACTGGTCTGTTTTTTGTGAGTGTGATACAATATACAATAATGTGTGCATGGCTTATGGGTACATGTATGAATGTCAGATTAGTAATGGCAAAGAAATTTTTGAGAGTCGGAGTGTTCAACCCGGGTTCTCTGGGTTCGAACCATACAGATATTTTGGCAGCGATAGACCGTCATCAGGTGGACTTATTGGCCATAAATGAGACGTGGCTAAGGCGGGGAGAAGAAGGGCGTGCGCCGTTCGTGCCGGGGTACCGGTTACGACATATACCTCGCCCCGTTGGGATAGCGGACCGCGGAGGGGGGGTTGGTTTTTATTACAGAAACGGCCTGCAGGTAAAGGTCTGTGTCCACCCTGTGCATCCTACAGTCGAACAGATGTGGGTTAAAGTCAAGGTGAATCACAATAAAATCATAGTGGGCACAGGCTACAATCCACCTACTGGTAATGTACAACAGTTTCTGGATGCGTTAACGGACTCCATAGGTTCTTTTTGTGACTATGACTATATGGTTCTACTGGGTGACTTTAATATCGACTTGCTTAAGCATGCAGAGGCAAGAGCCAGTCAATTTAACACGTTTTTGCACTGTACGGGGTTGACCCAGTATGTAAAGGACGCGACACATTTTACTGACCACAGTCAGACGCTAATCGATGTTGTCTGTACAAATGCGAGGGTGCGTAGTACGACCGTGGATTCTGTAGGCAAATTGTACGGACATGCTTTTATAGTATGTGAACTCTTATTCCGCAAACCAAAAATTCCTCCTAAGGTTATTACATATAGGCCTCTATTGGATATCAATATGGATAAGTTTAACGCGGACGTCAGCTCTTTAAAGTGGAATCGTCTATTGAGCCTAGAGGATGTTGACGATATTGTGCAGGACTATACTGTGTTAACCAATTACATATTCGATTTGCACGCTCCAATAAAAAGAAAAATTGTAAAAGACCGACCAACCCCTTGGCTTACTAGCAATATTAAGTTTATGATCGGCCTTAGAGACGCAGCACTGAACCGAGCTCGAAAATCTAAACTTAAGTCTCATATGATCTATTACAGGGAACTAAAGAAACAAGTAGATCTAGCCGTAAGTCGTGAAAAGAAGTGTTTCTTTAAGCTGCAAATAGACAGTAATATTAAAGACCCTAAAACCTTGTGGAAGAATATAAAAACTAATTTAAACCCCCATAAGTCTACGGAACTTCCTGCGCATCTAAATGACCCTAATTTGATTAATAGTCATTTTCTAAAGGTACCTGGAGATACAAACGTCCCTTTGTCTACACTAACATTTTATGAATTCAACCGGTTTAGTGAAGCTACCTTTGGACTGACGCCCGTCGACTCGTCAGTGGTTCTCAAAATTGTAATGGAACTACGGTCAAACGCAGTGGGGAGCGATGGAATATCGCTGCGAATGATAGCCATGTTGCTTCCGGAAACTTTGAGTGTAGTTACTACCATTATAAATAGGTCTATTATAGAAGCAAAATTCCCCAGTGGTTGGAAAAATGCAATCATTAAGCCAATTCCTAAGACTAATGATGTTCTTGACACCAAGGATCTGCGCCCAATAAGTATTTTACCCTGCTTGTCAAAGATACTGGAGAAGGTGGTTGCGTCACAACTTAGAGGTTACTTGGAAACGCGAGGTATATTACCAGATGCACAATCGGGCTTCAGGAAGGGCCGTGGTACAGTCACAGCTATTTTGGACGTTACTGATAATATACTGGCAGCACAGGACCAGGGAAAAGCTACTATTCTTGTGTTATTGGACTTTTCGAGGGCACTTGATGGGCTGCACGTTTCTCTCTTACTTTCTAAATTAGCGTACTATGGATTTGACAGTGATACAATACAGTGGTTTCATTCCTATTTAAGTGGTCGGACACAGTTTGTAGAAACCCACAACAGTGACGGGTCTGCGCTGCGGTCAACTGTAGCAACGGTAGATAGAGGTGTGCCGCAGGGGTCTGTTTTGGGACCCCTGCTGTTCATACTTTACAGTGCAGACATTGTTCAGGTTATAAAACACTGCAAATTTCACATATACGCAGATGATGTACAGATCTACTTCTCCTTTAAGGCCACTGAATTCCAGGAAGCCATAAGGAAGGTGAACGAGGATCTGAGCAGGATTTGTGGATGGGCTAGTGAAAATACGCTCGTTCTAAATGGTAGTAAGACCAAGTACATGATATTGGGCTCTAGGGATCAAATCACTCGGGTGGGAGATCTAAAGCCCCTAATCTATGTTAATGATGTCCAAATTGAGCGTATACATGAGGCTAAAAACTTAGGCTTATTAATGGATGAGAAACTGAGGTACGAGCGCCATGTTGCGGAATGTGTGAGGAACTCTTTTTATAGGTTGAAGCTGCTGTATCGAATGCGAAGTTATCTTAGTGTCGAACTCCGGGAGAAGTTGGTTGATACCTTGGTGCTTTCCAAGTTCAATTACATGGACGTGGTCTATGGCCCGCGACTACTAGCAAAAACGGCCAATTTAATACAAAGGGTGCAAAATGCGTGCGCTCGATTTTGTTATAATATACCGCCTAGAAGCCATGTGACGCCGTATCTGAACAATCACAACAAACTGAAAATGAAGTACAGGAGGGAGTTACATCTTGCAACTGTTCTTTTTGGCATTATCAAGACAGGAAACCCTCTTTATCTGTACTCTAAACTGCAATGGCTCAATGAAAACAGTAGGTATTTGACAAGAGCATCGCGTGTGAACCTACATGTTCCGAAGCATAGATCTGCGGCATTTCAGGGTGGTTTCAGATATCGAGCGAGTAAGATATGGAACAATATTCCTCCGCCTCTTAGAAGACTTGCCGGCGTACATGGTTTCCGAGCTAGATACAGAAATATCCTGCTTAATGTTCAAAAATCAAGCTGATAATTGGGTCTAGCCTGGAGATCTTTTGGATGTATGTGTGCATGTGTCGTCGCGTGCATGTACGCGCACACGCACGCACAGACGCGTGCGTGTGTGTGTGTATGTATGTGCCGATATATATGTATGTGTGTGGGTGTGGGTGTGGGTGTGTGTTTGTGTATGTGTATGTATGTACATGCATACATGCATGCATAGAATCACACCCTGTTTCCCATAGGGGTAGGCAGAGAACACGGTTGGAGAATTGCTACGATCCTGACATATTACTCGTATATGTATGTGTATGTATGTATGTGTGTATGTATGTATGTATTTGTGTATGTGTGTATGTGTATGCGTATATGTATATATACAGTTATATTTATGTGAAAATATATATATATGTATATGTGTATGTATGTGTGTATGTATGTGTATATATATTGAATTTATTTGTGTTAGGTGTGTTTGGTAATGAGAGGGAATGCGGCAGTTACGGGTTAACTGGAAGTTTATTTTTGTGTTACTTGTGTCTCTTTGATTTGTTGCTCTTCTGCTCATGTCTGTTTGTATAATTAAAAATTAAAAAAGTATCTATTCAATTTATGTATGAGTACGACCTATTCTAACGATTGCGAGTATGTACATAATTATAATGCGGCACAATTTGTGATAAGGGAACTCAAATGATCTTATATATAGGAATCTATTGTTATTTGAATGCATTACTAATTGTTGCTTCTTCACCTGAACTAAGAATATTACTTGACTATCACTTTATAAACTATCCTAATATAAATGTACAAATGATATAAATTTACCTACAACTAGTTATAGAATATGTGCAAAACGGGTGTATGATCTCGAGTGTGTGTGTAATGTTCTTTTTTGTTATTTTGTTCAGTATAAGGAGATGTTATTGTTATGGTATTCAATTAATGCTAATACAGCATGCAACCTGGTGGAATTGGGCTACAGTTGAAAACCAGCGCTGCAGATTGTATTCACCCAACCTGTAGCATTAGCTGAACTGCGGCCTTTTGGACGCACACTCCACACTGACATATAAAATTTAACGTGTGTATTGTTGTATTGTAAGGGTATTCTTACAAGGGTACTTATACACTAGTGCGGCAGACCGTTAGTATGCGGAGAACTGCCACTGGCAGCAGTGTCATCTCCACCGCTCCAGGATGCTGTGCTCGTGTGGGCCCCGTCGCTCGGCACTCTGCAACTCGTGGCTAAAAAAGACAGTAGCAGTTTAATAAATAGTAGCGTAGTACTGAGGGAGTAAATATGAAATTCGGTACAAAAAGATACTTACCCCTCTGGTATGGCCATACGATGAGCATAGTGCTTGGCAACGACGGCTCAATAGCTGAGCGCCTTCCTGGAATCTGGTACATATATAGGTGCCTATTTGTCTTATATGTATAATATTGTATTGTTGTACCGATCTTCATTGTGACATCACGACACGGTATTCCTTTTCGGTTGGGTACCTATATATCGTCTGGAGTAGTGGGTATGTGAGCGCTTCTCATCGCCGCCGGGTTCCACCACAGTGATAATTAGGAATAATAATCTTAATAAAAACATAATAGCAGCACGCGTATGCCCAGCGAGTCGGCTCGGACAATACTGTCGCGCGCGTGCTGCATGGTGATTCACTGTGGCGGGGCGCGACCGGGTTGATTGCGGGGGCCGTTATCCTTTGTTTTGATTCTTTTTTTTATCTTTAGTTTTTATTGTTTTCCTTAATTTTTTTGTTTTTATAAGTATTTTGTTCATATTTCAGTGTGTAGTGTGTGTAAAATAAACGGTTTTTCTTTCTTTTCTTTCTTTCTTCTTGTACTGATTTAGCGCGCAAAATTTGAGGGGGATCTGTCATTCAATTTGTTTTAAACTACACTTTTTGTTGGTCATAGTTTTGAGTCCTCGGCGATTTTTACAATGGAAAATATTGTTGAACAAAGAGTGTGCCTTAAATTTTGTGTTTCGAATGATATTTCATGTGGTGAATCACTAAAAATGTTGCGAAATACCTACGGCGAATCGTGTATATCGAAAACAAGGGCTTATGAATGGTATAAGGCTTTTAAAGAAGGCCGAGAAGTAGTAGTAGACTTGCCTCGTTCTGGTAGACCTTCAACCGCTACGACCAAAGAAAACATCGACAGAATCAAGAAGCTAGTGCTCGAAAATCGACGTATGAGTCTGAGAGAGTTGGCTAGTGAGGTGATCATATCTTTTAAGTCCGTCCACAATATTCTCATTGACATTTTAGACATGAAACGCGTCGCTGCTCGACTAGTTCCAAAAGAGCTCAATTTTGTTCAAAAAGCGCAGCGAAAGCATGTCATTGAAGACATGGTTTCCCGAGCTTTTAAGGATCCGACCTTTATGAAACGTATAATTACTGGCGACGAGACATGGGTTTATGAGTATGACATGCAAACAAGCCAACAGTCTTCAGAATGGCGTCTCGAAAACGAGCCGAAACCCAAAAAACCGCGGCAAAGTCGCTCCAAAATCAAAGTGATGCTGACAGTTTTTTTTGACTACCGTGGTGTGGTTCACTCCGAATTCCTTCCAGAGGGAGAAACAGTGAATAAAGAATATTATATAGGCGTCATGAAGCGTTTGCGTGAGAGTATCCGCCGAAAACGTCCAGATTTGTGGCGACACAACTCATAGATGCTGCACCATGATAATGCACCATCACACACAGCCATTATAGTGAAAGAGTTTTTAGCGAAAAATTCAACAAAAGTTCTCGACCAAGCACCGTATTCACCTGATATGGCTCCGTCTGACTTTTATTTATTTCCCAAGTTAAAATTACCACTTCGAGGAAAACGTTTTGAGTCGATAGAAGCCATAAAAGAAAATTCGCTGAATGAGCTAAAGTCCATACCGCAAATAGCCTATGAAAATTGTATGGAAGACTGGGTGAAGCGGTGGAGATGTTGTATTGCAAGCGATGGGGCCTACTTTGAAGGCGATAAAATAAATTTAGATGAATAATTTGTATTTTTTGTTTTAATGACAAATTCCCGATACTTAGTATACAGAATGTATAAGTATGTTTATCCGCATTCTGGAACCTATAACACAAGCTAGTTAAACTATGCTTACTTTGGGTCTAGAACGCGCTGTGTAGAATGTCGTAGAATATTTATTTATTTATTTATTCATTACCAGTTTCATTTTTACTAGCTTAGCTCTAATTTGGTCTTACACCATATTAATAATGCACTTCTTTTGTGTTTTGAGATTGAACGTATTTATATTCTTAATGAGTAAACATACCTTTTATTTTTCCGTGCGGAAATCCCTTCGGATACCCCCCGCCGGCCAGCGGGGGCGGTTATGTCGGGCTAGAACCGACTAAAACCGCACGCCGTCTCGGGTCTACAGATGCCGGGGTGTAAGGTTGCCCATAGAGCATATCCCTCGCACCCCGATCGACCCTGGGCCATCTCCGGTACTTCTAATTGCCAATGTCATCATCATCTTAAGTTTGTGTCCCGACTGCATCCGACCTCGGAGCCCAGGGTCCGCTTTCCTGCTTTTCCTTCTCCACTTCGCACGATCTTCGACTTCCATGATAGTCAGATCATTGGCACGCCCGTCATCTTCTACGACGTCAAGCTTCTAATTTTCAATGTATGTTATGTTATTTGCGACCACTTTGCCCCAACAAACGTTTCTTTCTTTCTTTCTTTTTTTTTTATACCACTAAGGTGGCAGACAAGCACACGGCCCACCTGATGGGAACCGGTTACCGCGGCCTATGGACGTGTGCTACACCAGTGGCGTCACACTCGCGCTGCCGGCTGTAAAGGAAAGGGGAGCGGAAAGGAGTTTGTGAGGGGATGGGAAAGGAGTTTGGGAGGGGATGGGAAAGGAGTTTGGGATCCGGCACTCTCACTCACCAAGCGGAACGCAACAGTTCAAAAACTGTTACTTGGCGTCGATATTCTGTGAGAGGGTGGTGCTTCCCCGGTCGAGTCAGCCCATTCATGCAACGGCCAAAATGACTGTTGCTTGACTCTACCACCTGTATAATATCTTTATATATCTATATACATATATTTCTTAGTTGTCATGTTTTTCTTCCCTGTGGTACAACTTTTGTCTCAGGGTCAATGGATTACATCCTTTGTCGGAGTCAAGATCTTACCCTACGTAATAATCTTAAATACGGAAACGATAACAGTTAAGACCACAACAGGACACTTTTGCTAAATTGTTTCGGGAGTGAACGGAAATTATTCGAGATAAAAGTTGTATCGCGTAATGGTTGTTGACGGATCGTGAGAAGGATTTTATTAAAGGATGTGATATATGTTTTTTTTTTATATATTTAGGACACGTCAATTTGACTTCACCTCACCTGATGGTAAGCTGAAGGTAAAGTCTCAGGAAAGAGGGTCACCATTGCATACACGTACCATGTTAACAATGGTGGCACTCAGCTTGACGGCCTCATCAGAAGAGGATTGTCGTCGCAGCACCGCGTAACACCCACCGATCCCACTAGTGCTGCGATCACAATCCCCCTGCCCGGCTATGCACTTGCTGACCCCTGAACGCAATCAAACCGAAATCGGATTACTATGGAGGGTTTTTCGCAATCGTGCACGTAATGTAGGGAAGATTTTTTGTTGTTGCGTGGACTAGTTGTAAATAGAATCCCTACGTCATATTCTTTTTGTGTGTGTGTGTAAGGCGTGAATCATACAGAAAGGCGTAAAGCGGGAAGGCGGTGTTGAAGCTCCATTATACAGGCTGGCCTTGTTGCGATTGCATGTCTCTTGCGCACCTTTAGTTTCGCCTGCTAGAGGCAACCAAGAGACATGTCTCCACCACGCCCAATGACAATACTCCATGATCACACCTCTTCTGTGTAATTTAGAAATCGTAGCTTTCTTACATTTTGGTACGAAAAAATAAAGGATTTTTTATGTAGGTATATCTAATTGATGAATTGAGCCTGGACTTTGAGATCAGGCCCAAAACTGAGATTTGCCTTTTGTTTTTCTGTTATTTTCACAATATAGATCGTGTCTATAAAATACACGAATATATGGCGTTGTTTCATAACGATATAAAAAGCTTTCGGTTCGATGGAGTTTATTCGTCTGTCGCCGGCTTGTGTTGTACACAAAATCCTTATTAGAACTGATGTAGTATTTTCTGAAAGGAGAAGTAAAATTTTGTTTCGAATTTATGGATAATGCCCAAAAAGGTGACCTTATTGGGATATGAGAATTTTCCCGCGTCTCCACCCGCGTGGGTACCTATTCTCAGGATAAAAAATAGTATTATGTGCCGCGGTAGCCTAGTGGTATGGGTAAAGGACTGCTGAGACAAGGTCTCGGGTTCGATCCCAGGTATTACCATGGCACACACCAATGACTTTTCGATGCTTTTCGAAGTTATGTGTGTTATTATCGCAGGTTTATAAGTGCCCGGTTAATGGCAATAGGCTCGCCACCTATTACATTGGGACCTAAAACATAAACTGGCGAAACGTGGGTGCGAGCACCTCTGCCTACCCCTTCGGGGATAAAGGCGTGAGTTTATGTTATGTATGTTATGTTATTATGTGTTATTCCAGATTAGATTATAGTTTCTGTGCCAAATGTCGTCCAGACCCATTCATCCGTTTTTGTGTGAATAACTGGGATATTTTAAATTAATGGATGTATTTAAAAAAAATACTTTTGTAGAATTGCCACATTTAACAATGTTTTTATTTTAAATTGGATATCAAGAATAAAATGTGCCATCAACAATTTGATACGTATTTAGAACATTTTTCTAGAATTCATATTTGTTTTAATTATACA
Organism: Cybosia mesomella; assembly: GCA_946251805.1. Classification (NCBI taxonomy): domain Eukaryota; kingdom Metazoa; phylum Arthropoda; class Insecta; order Lepidoptera; family Erebidae; genus Cybosia; species Cybosia mesomella. The sequence goes on from OX276413.1 coordinate 5,117,652, forward strand.
TCTAGAAATGTAAAATATCCCTGGACAGTGTTGATGTGTGTCCATCCTCACAAACTTTCACATCTATAGGTACTAGGCGAAGGAGATGGCGGAGCGCGCCCGGGAGAGGTTCAGAACCCTCCCGGCCCGCCGAGCCCGCAACACGCTCGCCTCGCGTCGCAGGCGACTCAGGCGCCGGAGGTCGCTTAACGACCTCCGTCCTCCATGAGCGCAGGCCTGGGGGTGGCAGGTGAGGCCGCCTGTCACCCCAGCAGAAGCAGGCCGGGACGGTGGGGCGACTAGCGCCCCTCCCCCAAACCGGGGCAAGACGGGGACACCGTGGTTCCCAAACCCGAGGGGGCCATCTCGAAACCGGAGATGGCCCAGGGTCAGTCGGGGTGCGAGGGATATGCTCTATGGGCAACCTTACACCCCGGCGTCTGCAGACCCGAGACGGCGTGCGGTTTTAGTCGGTTCAAGCCCGACATAACCGCCCCCGCTGGCCGGCGGGGGGGTATCCGAGGGGATTTCCGCACGAAAAAAAAATAATAAAAAAAAAGGTACTATGTGTATATATTTACAAATAAAAAAAAAATTGAAGTGTATGTTTGTAACATTAAAATAACAGAAATTAAATAACTGCATAAATAGGAGTGTTTGTGCGATATACATTTTACAAAAAAGCAATTATTGAAATTTTTGTCCGTCATTCTGTCTATCTGTCTTTTGTCTGTTAGAATTAAGGTAATCTCTGTATCGGCCAGGCTGATTTTGACAGGACTTCCGCTGACGGATAAGTAATATTATAAGGCGTAACATAGACTACTTTTATTTTAGGATATGAAGTAGATTAATACAAACTATAACGGTAATAAACCGCGAAGTCGCGGACACTTCTAATATATAATAATAGTAGAATGAAGCAGCAGTATCGTAACGATATACGCGGACGGAGCCACAGGATACAGCTGGTATAGTATATAAACTGTGACCCTCTGCCTATATATTGAGGACTTTGACGACCTCTGTGGCGTAACGGTAAAGAGCACGACTGCTAACTATTTGTTTGCATGAAAATTAAAATTTGCATTTATTTGGGTGTCTGTATTTCCATAATGTAATATGTGTGTATTTCCGTTTTTTTTTTTATATTTAGAACACGTCAATTTGACTTCACCTCGCCTGATGGTAAGCTGAAGGTAAAGTCTCAGGCAAGAGGGTCACCATTACAAACACGTACCATGTTAATAATGGTGGCACTCAGCTTGACGGCCTCATCAGAAGAGGATTGTCGTCGCAGCACTGCGTGACACCCACCAGTCCCACTAGTGCTGCGACCACAATCCCCCTGCCCGGCTATGCACTTGCTGACCCCTGAACGCAATCAAACCGAAATTGGATTACTATGTAGGTTTTGCGCAATCGTGCACGGTGGTGCCTACCAGGCCGAATTTTGTGACAAACAAACCGGGGTAACCGTAAAAATTACAGCAAAAAAAAACACAAAAAGACACAGTATAGGCGGAGACAGATCTAAAAAAATCAAAGATCATGAAAATCGGTCCGCCTCATCTTGAGTTTCTCCTGGTCATCGCTAACACGACTCTGTTTTATATATATAAATAGGCGTAAGTATTCAAATAAACTGTAGAGTACAACCGGAGGTTAGGACACACTTCATCATCAGCCGGCCAGCGGGTGGTTATGTCGGGCTTGAACCAACTAAAACCGCACGTCGTCTCGGGTCTTCAGATGCCGCGATATAAGGTGGCCTAATAATGCAATTCCCTCGCACCCCGGCTGACCCTGGGCCATCTAGGCCCCCTCGGGTGTGGGAACCACGGTGTCCCCAACTTGATCCGGAGAGGGAGCCGCGCGTCGCGCCTCTGTCTCGGCCTGCTTCTGCTGGGTTTACAGACGACCTCATCTGTCACCCCCAGGTGAACCAGATGAACGACCTCCGGCGTCTGAATCGCCTGCAACGCGCGGCGAGCATGTTGCGGGCTCGGCGGGCCGGGAGAGTTCCTCCCTCCCTCCTCCCTCCTCCCTCCTCCCAACACCTAGAGGAAAACGTGCACCGGACCTCGTCCGACAATCACCAGGTGCACCGACTAGTGAGTTCGAATTCGGCCCCGTAGATGTCGATAGGGCCCTCCCGTACGTACACATTTCTATAAGTCATATCGCCTTAAAGTATGAAAGAAAGTGTTGTTTCCCCGAGCGAACCGACAGCATCTACTTATAGCACACAGTATTCAATCAAAACTATATTATCCAACACGTGAAGCAGTCTCAGTCACGTATGCGACGTCCCCGCACGTTGCTACCATATATTCGTAAAGTTTCAGAGTTTTGTTGGGGTCAATGAGATGTTCGCGACATAAATATGGACATACATACATAACCTCGAATCGTATTCCCATAGGGTAGGTAGGGACAAAAGGGCACCACTTTTTACCCAACTAATTGTAATGATTAAAGGAAGAAAGTATTTATTCAACCTTAACCTACGAGATACACATATAAATACAAGAAAAAAAAACAAAGAATACACAACATTCAAGTATAGGCATGCACCTCGCAGGTATGTTGAATAGGACTTGGTTCAGCATATGCCAGACTGGTGCCTGGCGCTGATTTTCAACCACGCCCTTCATAACTCGCAGATGCCAATCAGCGTATAATAAAACAAAAATACACAGCAACAAATAGAATCAAAAATAAAAACTAAAAGAAATACAACAAAACATTTAAGTTTCAACAATTCAATTCAAAAAAATTCAAAAACCTTGTTTCGGTCTTCTCAACAGCAGTCATGTTTTTGATTTCATAATCATTCAATTTTTACTATCTTACGTGCAAGCAGTTGCCAGTACACCTACTGGTCGACAGACGAAACTCTAGCACAGGCTTTCCTTTCAGGGTTGGAGGGTCAGATAACTGTCGCTCACATAAAATCTAATATTACCCAAACCATAGAAAGAAGCATATCCTTGATATTCCCCCACCCCACCGGCAGTATATCTCTAAATACAATTTTAAATGTCAACTTAAAACATACATACCTATTTAATGTACAAGCAAATAGGGATACAAACGATACATTGATGTTTCTGAACAATCGATGTTTCAGTAAAAAAAGATCGATGTTTGCCAGCGATGTTCAATATTGCAAAACATCGATGTATCGAAGTTATCTGATACGATATTTTTACAACGATGTTTTGCCTGCCATCTAGTTGAAATGATTGATACTTTTAGCATACCCTGCCTGAGTCAGCTTTACTGTGCTGTCAAATGTAATTTTATTTCCTCTACTCTACACTTTCCTCATTCTAAAGGCTTACTCATTCAATAGCAATAGATAATATTGTTATAAATAATAGATCATAATATACAAAATTTTCCTATTTGTTAGATCATTGAAAACATTTAAAAAAAACATCGATGTTTCGATACATTTATGTTTTTTGGGCGATGTTTTGTGTATGTTAATTCTGAAACATCGATGTACACACATAATTAATTCAAAATCTAACCATGATCAATATTGAGTAATAATTTTTATCTCTCAAAATAACTATAGTAGATATACAGTAATGGTCACAATATGCACGCGACTTTGCCCTCGTGGACTTAGGTCTGGGTTTTTTTATTTTTGCGTGGAACCCTAATTCTTTTTTCTAAAATCAATGTAGCCTTAGCGCCCGTCCCCCAAACCGGGGTTAGACGAAGGGGACACCGTTGTTCCCAAACCCGAGGGGGCCATCTCGAAACCAGAGATGGCCCAAGGTCAGTCGGTGTGCGAGGGATATGCTCTATGGGCAACCTTACACCCCGGCGTCTGTAGACCAGAGACGGCATGCGGTTTTAGTCGGTTCAAGCCCAACATAACCGCCCCTGCTGGCCAGCGGGGGGGTATCCGAGGGGATTTCCGCACGAAAAAAATAAAATAAAAGTTACGCCTTGTTATAATAACTATCTGTCATGTTTGTTCTTATTTTTTTTTTGATATTTATCTAATGTTTTTCGCACTACCGTGGTGTCAAATACTATATAATACTTACTTTATATACTATATTATACTTTTGTTTTATTATTGTAACTGCTGAGTACCTAAAAATGTATTTAAGCATCTCTGTGAAAACGTAAAAGGGTGGATTGTAAACCAACGTTGAGAGGTGTATGGCTTCGCTCTACACTCTCTACAATTACTGAATCCACACCTCTTGCTAAAATAGAGTACGTACGAGTAGAATATGTTGTAATCTGTAAGGCAATAAATGGATTTATTATTATTATATCCGGACCCACGCTGGTCCCTGCGATGACATTTTTGTTTGTTTTGTGTCACTACATGTTTCGGTTCATTGAATACACTACTTGTATACTTGACCCCCGTAGTCTCCCCGTGACCATGGTTGCTGAAAAGCAACCGAAACGTCGGGATCAATGTAACATATAAAATATCATCAAATAAATCGCGATAGAATCCGTTAAAAATAGTTTTATTTCAAGACTACTTGTAAACTTTTTTCATTATACTAAATAACTAACTAAAATAGGAATATACAAAAAGAGGAATATATAATAGGTACATGAGTTCTGGGGTGTGTGTTGGGTAACCTCCTCGAGTGTCGCTCCGATTCCGATCCCGCTGCAGTCCGGGGGGAACGGAATCGGAGCGGCCGGTACACCCTGGGCGGCGGTCAATGGCTTCCCCTTCACCCCTTCATAGGGTTGGCATTGATCGTCGGCCAATACCCAACGTGGCGGGAACACATCGCTCTCCGTACTCCTCTGCTTTCAGAGGAGACAGGATGAGCGATGCTGTTAGTGGTGAGATGGCCCAGGGTCAGCCGGGGTGCGAGGGATATGCTCTATGGGTAACCCCGGCGTCTGAAGACCCGAGACGGCGTGCGGTTTTAGTCGGTGCAAGCCCGACATAACTGCCCCCGCTGGCCGGCGGGGATATAATCCGAAGGGATTTCCGCACGATAAAACAAAAGAAAAAAAAAAAAAGGTACATGAGTTCTAAAACTATGGTTTTTATGACATCCGCTTAGTATGACGTACATCTTACAGCATCTTTTACGGAATAACGCAATTTTTTAAATCACTGAACAATTTCTGTTTTCAATTACTTATATGTTTGTTAGTTAAATAGCAGCCACTTAGTTCCGGTGAAGTAGAAACAGTACAAAAAGCACCCTATTTCAACCGGTGGGTGTTGTACAAGGCAACTAGGCTGCGCCCAGGCCGTGGACGGGCCATGCCCCGTCAGGAACTCAAAAAAATATAGTTGTGTGAATTTTATATGAACTCGTTCACACACGTCCGTACCCGAATAAGCGCGGACGGAGCTTCAGTAGGTAGTCCCGGGCACGGTCCTGATGTGCGTGAATACATCATAAGGCGGTGCAAACGCAGATAATGCGGTGCTTTTTTCTAAAGATTTAGATCGGAAAAAGAGAACATCTAGGACGGAACTTGAATACAAAATGCTTAAAAAAATTTAATTGAATGCGGTGCTTATTGGAACTATAATATAATTGCACTTTGTACGCGCAATAGCTCATGTCGCCTGGAGCGATTACGCGAGCAAAATGCAACTTAATGAAATTAATAATAAGAGCGTCCCGCGTAAGGTTCTGTTTATTTGACAATAAAATTCAGTAGGGTAATAGACAAATGGTTGATACGCTTGATGAGTATGTTTATATGCTGACTTAGCAGTATAAAAATAGTTTATAAAAAGCTATGATTATTTGCTCCTAATTGCTGGGTCGCAGCAGGGTACGTGCTATGTGTGTGGGAAGTAGTCTCTATCTAAAACTTAGCATTGCTTGTAATATTCTAAAAGGTGGATAAGCATAGTTAATAGGATAAGCATAGTAAATAGTGTAAATGCCTGCAAAAAATTGCACTGGACGGGGATCAGACCCGCAATCTCCAAAGTAGTAGTCGAACGCTCTACCGCCATGCCACACAGGAAACTCAAAACTTCGTTTCCCGTAACTTTTTGATTAATTCATCAGCATCATAGCGGCTATCCCGATTGCATTCAAAGTCCCCTGAAGCCCGTGATGCAACACACTGTCTAATCCTGATGTGTTAAATTTGGAATTTTGTAGGAGCGACTGGCGTTTTTTTTTTTGTTTTATATTTAGGGCACGTCAATTTGACTTCACCTCGCCTGATGATAAGCTGAAGGTAAAGTCTCAGCAAAGAGGGTCATGGTAATGGTGACCCTCTTTGCTGCGTGCTCATGGTGCGTGTATGTAATCATACACGTACCATGTTAACAATGGTGGCACTCAGCTTGACGGCCACATCAGAAGAGGATTGTCGTCGCAGCACCGCGTGACACCCACCGGTCCCACTAGTGCTGCGACCACAATCCCCCTGCCCGGCTATGCACTTGCTGACCCCTAAACGCAATCAAACCGAAATGTGTCATCAAATTTCTACCACCAGTAGAAAGTGCCGTTGGACCTCCATAGCCCAAAAGGAAAATCTACACCCGAGCCTCGTCCGTCAATCCGCAGGTGTATCGGCTTGCAAATGAGGTTTGCTTGGTCGCCAAAGAATTTGATGGAGCCCCTAAACTTTCCAAATAATGACGTCGCTTTGCAGTGCGCTACAAAAAAAAACAGGAAGGCTTATATCTCATCTTTTGACAAAGCGGCTTATACAGCGGCAATATATTATATAAGCCAGTAGTCAAACATTAACTTTTCTCAATTTGGTCCCGATTTTGCGAACTTTAAAAATACCTTTTTTTCGTGCGGATATCCCCAAGAATATTTTGGATTATGTCGGACTCGAACCGATAAAAACTGAACGCCGTCACGGGTCACATAAATGAAGGGTGTAAGGTGACCATAAAAGGCAATTAATTCGCAACCCAGCTGACCCTGGACCAGCTACCGGATGTAGAGTAAAACTACCTTTTTTTTTTTTGTGCGGAAATCCCTTCGGATACCCCCCCGCCAGCCAGCAGGGGTGGTTATGTCGGGCTTGAACCGACTAAAACCGCACGCCGTCTCGGGTCTACAGACGCCGGGGTGTAAGGTTACCCATAGAGCATATCCCTCGCACTCCGACTGACCCTGGGCCATTCGCAGTGTCCCCTCTGATAACAGCAGAGGGGTACCTGGAGCGGCCCCCACCCCCGCGGGCCTTGCAGGCCCGCCATGCCACGACCCCCTCGTGCAAAGGGGTCAGCTGGCCCTGAAAAGGACCGGTTGGTCAGACTCTTGGCCGTTGACGTTGACGCCAGCTACTCCAGAGGAGCAATCAATGATGCGTCATCGCCCACGTTGCCCAGGGTGCACCAAACTTGGAGGTGATCCAACCAGTCGCACCCCAGAGTAAAAATACCTGCTATATAATTTCAGCGTATACTAATCTCTAAGGCTTTTCGCTATATCTACTCTACGCTGTTAGATCTACTTACAGTCCTGGTACTCTTCCTCCATGAGCGCAGGCATGGGTGTGACAGGTGGAGCCGCCTGTCACCCTATCAGAAGCAGCCCGGGGCGGCGGCGAGTAGCGGGCCCCCCTCTTGCCGGGAGCGAAACCGGAGATGGTCCTGGGTCAGCTGGGGTTCGAGGGAAATGCCTTGTTAGCCTACACTCCGGTGTCTGAAAACCAGAGACGTCCTGCGGTTATAGTCGGTTCCAATTGGACATAACCACCCCCGCTGGCCGGCGGGGTGTATCCGGGGGGATTTACGCACGAAAAAAGAAAAGATCCGGGTACTGTATGTAGATCTGACATATAGATCTTTTGACTTGTCACGTCCGGAAGAAGAGTGAGATCCTAGCTAAGATCGGCTTGCTTCGGTATTGCAGAGTTCTCTCTCTAAATGGACTGTCTCGATGGTTGTAGAAATCGGAAAATTCACAACAACAAGGCAAATTGTACAATACTTTTTCTTCTATCCGTAAGTAAATTCGGATAGATATTAAGTCTAGGAGAAGTTCTGTATCTGGGGGATATATCCATTAAGGTTGTGTTGCCATCTTGTTTTAAACACATATGGGTAAAACCACAGACAACTAATTCTAGATATATGTAATTAGCGCCAATGTGTTCAAAGTTCAAATCCCACAGATTCGATTTCAAACAAATCGTTTACACAATTACGTGCACACGGATAAACAGACAGATTACACAAACGTTACGGGTTTTTGGAGCCCTAAAACGCCCGACAATCTTGTCTAACCATAGAACTTCGATATCGCCAGCTGTGGAGGTTAGTTGGTCCTTCACGGAAAATATTGAAATTCAGCTATTTCGTAGTTTAGTTGAAAAGGCTCGGCAGATTATAGACATACTCGGTGCTGAGCAATTCATTTGACCCTGGTAATGAGAAATGTTAAAACTTTTGGATATTTACCGTTAGAAATACACAATAGTTTACTACTTAGATATTCATGATGTTAGGGCACGCCGCAATAGCGGCGGTAAGGCCCATCATGGAGGATTGGCTGGAGAGGCGACACGGAAGCCTCTCGTACCGACTGACGCAGGTGATCTCAGGGAAGGGGTGCTTCGGGGACCACCTGCATCGGATCAGGAAGGAGCCAACGCCTGAGTGTCATCACTGCGACGCGAGCGAGGACTCAGGGCTGCACACGCTGGCGGACTGCCCGGCGTGGGAGGCGCCGAGGCGTGACCTCGTGGCAGCCATCGGGGTGGGAGTCCTCTCGCTCGGCAGCATGATTGCGGCAATGGTGCGGAGCGCGAGCGCGTGGGCGGCCGCCGCTTCCTTCTGCGAGCATGTAATGCTCGTGAAGGAGGTGGCGGAGCGCGCCCGGGAGAGACTTAGAACTCTCCCGGTCCGCCGAGCCCGCAACTTGCTCGCCGCGCGTCGCAGGCAACTCAGGCGCCGGAGGTCGCTTAACGACCTCCGTCTTCCATGAGCGCAGGCCTGGGGGTGGCGGGTGAGGCCACCTGTCACCCCAGCAGAAGCAGGCCGGGACGGTGGGGTGACTAGCGCCCCTCCCCCAAACCGGGGCAAGACGGGGACACCGTGGTTCCCAAACCCGAAGGGGCCATCTCGAAACCGGAGATGGCCCAGGGTCAGTCGGGGTGCGAGAGATATGCTCTATGGGCAACCTTACACCCCGGCGTCTGTAGACCCGAGACGGCGTGCGGTTTTAGTCGGTTCAAGCCCGACATAACCGCCCCCGCTGGCACGCGGGGGGGTATCCGAAGGGATTTCCGCACGATAAAAAAAAAAAAAAAAAATGATATTCATGATGTTAAATTAAAAGTAAAAAGTAGGTTTATAGGCATGGAGCCGAAAAAAATAAACAGTTGGCGGAGATTGGGTGTTTTTGGCGCCTTACTTATCTGCGGTACCCTAGCCAACCTCACCTGCAAGATGGTATACCTGATGGAGCCTCTGGGGCAGGCTTCCCTATCGGAGTTCAGCGGTGAGACGGCAGTTTCTGCCATAAAATACGCATAAACCAAGCCAAGAAGAGGATATAATAACTTGAGAAGAACTTTATACATTTCAATCGTCTTTTTCAATGAAAAATTAAGAAATATGTGCAGAAAGAATTTCACGCGAGCAGAGTCGCGGACAACAGCTAATAACTGATAAATGCAAGTCAAAAATCACTTATTCTGCATAGATCAGTCATACGGTAGTTACAAAACTTTAAAAAATCGAATTAGACTGTGGAGGAACGGGTTGTGATGTTCCTCCAACACAAAGAGAGGATCCTCCGACCAGGCAAGGTGATCACGCCTGGCGGGCCGCGGCCCAACGGTTGCCGTAGGGATGTTGTATATATTGTGTTATACCAGCGCGCGAACTTCAATTTCGCTATTCAGGATTGGTAGTGACGTAGTAGTATCGAAGTAGTTCAACTTGTTGTCACTAGATGGCGCTGGGTATATGTGGTATCGCCACAAGACTAAAGTTTAGCAAATTAACGACCGGTTTTGCCGAAGTCTTCCGGTGTTTTTTAGGGTACCCTTATAGGATCACTTCGTTGTCTGTCCGTCCATCCGTCCGTCTGTCAAGACCGTTTTTCTCAGGAACGCGTGGAGGTATCAAACTGAAATTTATATCTAATACTCAGGTCTACTGTACCTTGGAGCTCTGAAAAAATCAAACTTCGCAGCCAAAGCAATCAAAAGATACATCCGTTTCCCGGCGGACTCACCGTCCGCCTACCGGCCCATAGTGTTGCTCGACGAGGTGTGCAAGCTCTTTGAAAGAGTAATTGCGAAGCGCCTCGTCGAGCACCTCTCAAGAGTGGGGCCGGACCTGGCGGATGGCCAACATGGCTTCCGCCAGAGGCGCTCCACCGTGGATGCCATCATGCGCGTGAGGGCTCTGGCGGAGGATGCAGTAGCCCGGGGTGAGGTGATGTTGGCGGTGTCCCTGGACATCGCCAACGCGTTCAACACCTTGCCCTGGAGTTGCATTAGGGAGGCGCTCGTGTATCACGAAGTGCCTCTCTACCTCCGCCGCATAGTCGGGGCGTATTTGACGGAGAGAGCCGTCTTCGACCCAACCGTGACCGGTCTCGGCCGGCGTGAGATGTCGTGCGGTGTTCCGCAGGGATCGGTCCTGGGGCCGCTCCCGTGGAACATCGGATACGACTGGGTGCTTCGCGGTGAGCTCGCAGACGGTGCCGCCGTCACGTGTTACGCGGACGACACGCTCGTGACGGCGTGCGGAGCGACATACCGCGAAGCGACCCTGAAGGCCACGACCGCGGTTGCCCAAGTCGTGGAGCGGTTCCGGCGGCTGGGTCTCGAGGTGGCTCTGCATAAAACCGAGGCCCTGTTCTTTCATGGGCCTCGGAGCAAACCACCTAAGGGATCCAGTCTCATCGTGGGAGGTAATCGCATCGGCATCAAGCCCCAAATGAAATATTTGGGGCTCGTGCTCGACGGCCGATGGGACTTCGGAGAGCACATCCGAAGTCTGGCCCCCAAACTGAAGGGCACAGCTCTCGCTCTGGCGCGGCTGCTGCCTAACATGAAGGGGCCCGATGACTCCTGCAGGAGACTCTACGCGGGGATCGTGCGGTCCATGGCCTTGTATGGGTGCCCAATATGGGCGGAGGCCCTGAAGGCCGGAAGTGTGCGGATTCTGCGCGCTCCGCAGCGAGTGATGGCCATCAGGGTCATCCGCGGGTACCGCACGATCTCCTTCGAGGCGGCGAGTCTCCTTGCCGGAACTCCGCCATGGGACCTGGAGGCGAGAGCCCTTTCGCAACTGTACCAGTGGCGAAAGGAGGCGCGGGAGCAGGGACTGAACCCCGAGCATCGAGAAATCGAGGCCATGCAGTCCCAGCTCCGCCAGGCCATCGTGGTGGAGTGGAAGGAACGACTTGGGCGACCAAGCGCAGGGCACGCCGCAATAGCGGCGGTAAGGCCCATCATGGAGGATTGGCTATAGAGGCGACACGGAAGCCTCTCGTACCGACTGACGCAGGTGATCTCCGGGAAGGGGTGCTTCGGGGACCACCTGCATCGGATCAGGAAGGAGCTAACGCCTGAGTGTCATCACTGTGACGCGAGCGAGGACTCAGGGCTGCACACGCTGGCGGACTGCCCGGCGTGGGAGGTGCCGAGGCGTGACCTCGTGGCAGCCATCGGGGTGGGAGTCCTCTCACTCGGCAGCATGATTGCGGTGATCGGTCAGTCGGGGTGCGAGAGATATGCTCTATGGGCAACCTTACACCCCGGCGTCTGTAGACCCGAGACGGCGTGCGGTTTTAGTCGGTTCAAGCCCGACATAACCGCCCCCGCTGGCACGCGGGGGGGTATCCGAAGGGATTTCCGCACGATAAAAAAAAAAAAAAAAAATGATATTCATGATGTTAAATTAAAAGTAAAAAGTAGGTTTATAGGCATGGAGCCGAAAAAAATAAACAGTTGGCGGAGATTGGGTGTTTTTGGCGCCTTACTTATCTGCGGTACCCTAGCCAACCTCACCTGCAAGATGGTATACCTGATGGAGCCTCTGGGGCAGGCTTCCCTATCGGAGTTCAGCGGTGAGACGGCAGTTTCTGCCATAAAATACGCATAAACCAAGCCAAGAAGAGGATATAATAACTTGAGAAGAACTTTATACATTTCAATCGTCTTTTTCAATGAAAAATTAAGAAATATGTGCAGAAAGAATTTCACGCGAGCAGAGTCGCGGACAACAGCTAATAACTGATAAATGCAAGTCAAAAATCACTTATTCTGCATAGATCAGTCATACGGTAGTTACAAAACTTTAAAAAATCGAATTAGACTGTGGAGGAACGGGTTGTGATGTTCCTCCAACACAAAGAGAGGATCCTCCGACCAGGCAAGGTGATCACGCCTGGCGGGCCGCGGCCCAACGGTTGCCGTAGGGATGTTGTATATATTGTGTTATACCAGCGCGCGAACTTCAATTTCGCTATTCAGGATTGGTAGTGACGTAGTAGTATCGAAGTAGTTCAACTTGTTGTCACTAGATGGCGCTGGGTATATGTGGTATCGCCACAAGACTAAAGTTTAGCAAATTAACGACCGGTTTTGCCGAAGTCTTCCGGTGTTTTTTAGGGTACCCTTATAGGATCACTTCGTTGTCTGTCCGTCCATCCGTCCGTCTGTCAAGACCGTTTTTCTCAGGAACGCGTGGAGGTATCAAACTGAAATTTATATCTAATACTCAGGTCTACTGTACCTTGGAGCTCTGAAAAAATCAAACTTCGCAGCCAAAGCAATCAAAAGATACATCCGTTTCCCGGCGGACTCACCGTCCGCCTACCGGCCCATAGTGTTGCTCGACGAGGTGTGCAAGCTCTTTGAAAGAGTAATTGCGAAGCGCCTCGTCGAGCACCTCTCAAGAGTGGGGCCGGACCTGGCGGATGGCCAACATGGCTTCCGCCAGAGGCGCTCCACCGTGGATGCCATCATGCGCGTGAGGGCTCTGGCGGAGGATGCAGTAGCCCGGGGTGAGGTGATGTTGGCGGTGTCCCTGGACATCGCCAACGCGTTCAACACCTTGCCCTGGAGTTGCATTAGGGAGGCGCTCGTGTATCACGAAGTGCCTCTCTACCTCCGCCGCATAGTCGGGGCGTATTTGACGGAGAGAGCCGTCTTCGACCCAACCGTGACCGGTCTCGGCCGGCGTGAGATGTCGTGCGGTGTTCCGCAGGGATCGGTCCTGGGGCCGCTCCCGTGGAACATCGGATACGACTGGGTGCTTCGCGGTGAGCTCGCAGACGGTGCCGCCGTCACGTGTTACGCGGACGACACGCTCGTGACGGCGTGCGGAGCGACATACCGCGAAGCGACCCTGAAGGCCACGACCGCGGTTGCCCAAGTCGTGGAGCGGTTCCGGCGGCTGGGTCTCGAGGTGGCTCTGCATAAAACCGAGGCCCTGTTCTTTCATGGGCCTCGGAGCAAACCACCTAAGGGATCCAGTCTCATCGTGGGAGGTAATCGCATCGGCATCAAGCCCCAAATGAAATATTTGGGGCTCGTGCTCGACGGCCGATGGGACTTCGGAGAGCACATCCGAAGTCTGGCCCCCAAACTGAAGGGCACAGCTCTCGCTCTGGCGCGGCTGCTGCCTAACATGAAGGGGCCCGATGACTCCTGCAGGAGACTCTACGCGGGGATCGTGCGGTCCATGGCCTTGTATGGGTGCCCAATATGGGCGGAGGCCCTGAAGGCCGGAAGTGTGCGGATTCTGCGCGCTCCGCAGCGAGTGATGGCCATCAGGGTCATCCGCGGGTACCGCACGATCTCCTTCGAGGCGGCGAGTCTCCTTGCCGGAACTCCGCCATGGGACCTGGAGGCGAGAGCCCTTTCGCAACTGTACCAGTGGCGAAAGGAGGCGCGGGAGCAGGGACTGAACCCCGAGCATCGAGAAATCGAGGCCATGCAGTCCCAGCTCCGCCAGGCCATCGTGGTGGAGTGGAAGGAACGACTTGGGCGACCAAGCGCAGGGCACGCCGCAATAGCGGCGGTAAGGCCCATCATGGAGGATTGGCTAGAGAGGCGACACGGAAGCCTCTCGTACCGACTGACGCAGGTGATCTCCGGGAAGGGGTGCTTCGGGGACCACCTGCATCGGATCAGGAAGGAGCTAACGCCTGAGTGTCATCACTGTGACGCGAGCGAGGACTCAGGGCTGCACACGCCGGCGTGGGAGGTGCCGAGGCGTGACCTCGTGGCAGCCATCGGGGTGGGAGTCCTCTCACTCGGCAGCATGATTGCGGCAATGATGCGGAGCGCGAGCGCGTGGGCCGCCGCCACCTCCTTCTGCGAGCATGTGATGCTCGCGAAGGAGATGGCGGAGCGCGCCCGGGAGAGGTTCAGAACCCTCCCGGCCCGCCGAGCCCGCAACATGCTCGCCTCGCGTCGCAGGCGACTCAGGCGCCGGAGGTGGCTTAACGACCTCCGTCCTCCATGAGCGCAGGCCTGGGGGTGGCAGGTGAGGCCGCCTGTCACCCCAGCAGAAGCAGGCCGGGACGGTGGGGCGACTAGCGCCCCTCCCCCAAACCGGGGCAAGACGGGGACACCGTGGTTCCCAAACCCGAGGGGGCCATCTCGAAACCGGAGATGGCCCAGGGTCAGTCGGGGTGCGAGGGATATGCTCTATGGGCAACCTTACACCCCGGCGTCTGCAGACCCGAGACGGCGTGCGGTTTTAGTCGGTTCAAGCCCGACATAACCGCCCCCGCTGGCCGGCGGGGGCGTATCCGAGGGGATTTCCGCACGAAAAAAAAAAAAAACAGCCGTTTATGCCGCAAATTTCCGCAAATTTTCGAAACTCGCACGGGAATCAAAACCTACAGGGTACTTCCTGTGGGGGTGCGACTGGTTGGATCACCTCCAAGTTTGGTGCACCCTGGGCAACGTGGGCGATGACGCATCATTGATTGCTCCTCTGGAGTAGCTGGCGTCAACGTCAACGGCCGAGAGTCTGACCAATCGGCCCTTTTCAGGGCCAGCTGACCCCATTGCACAAGGGGGTCGGGGCATGGCGGGCCTGCAAGGCCCGCGGGGGTGGGGGCTGCTCCAGGTACTGTTACTGAACTGTTATCAGAGGGGACACTGCGAATGGCCCAGGGTCAGTCGGAGTGCGAGGGATATGCTATATGGGTAACCTTACACCCCGGCGTCTGTAGACCCGAGACGGCGTGCGGCTTTAGTCGGTTCAAGCCCGACATAACCGCCCCCGCTGGCTGGCGGGGGGGTTTCCGAAGGGATTTCCGCACAAAAAAAAAAGGGTACTTCCTGTGAACTTAGAATCTTGAAATTTGGTACGAAGTAAGGTCTTATAGTACAGATAAAGGAAAAATTGCGAAAACCGTAAATTTTTAGTTACATCTTCATCTTCTTCTTCTTTCTTATATATAAAAATGAATTGCTGTTCGTTAGTCTCGCTAAAACTCGAGAACGGCTGGACCGATTTGGCTAATTTTGGTCTTGAATTATTTGTGGAGGTCCAGGGAAGGTTTAAAAGGTTTGTCATCGATTGAGGCAGTACGAAGTCTGCCGGGTCAGCTAGTCATATAATAAAAAAAAATTGAAAATTTTAAAGTTACCATAATTATGACTCGATTGTCGTGATGGGTGAACGTTTAGTTATATACCTACAGTTTTTTCACGGAACCCTCGGTGTGCGAGTCCCACTCGCACTTGGACGGTGTTTTTTTATTTTTTATATATTTTTTTTTTTATTTTACCCGATATTTTTTTTGTTTCAAATTCATATTTTCTCGATAGCAAGTCATCTCACCAAATTCAGAGACCTAATTTGGTGACACCTTATATAACTGTACACATTATTATCTTAACCTCTCTTCATCCCTTTGGTCGTGAGAGAAAATTACACCTTCTCGCGATCTAGCGCTGTATGTTACATTTTTAGATTATACGTCTAATTGATTAATTCAGCACTGCAACAAACTTTAGTTTTAACAATTTCAATATAAGTTTTGAATAGTTCACAGAGTTGAAGAGAGTCAGTCGGTTAAAAAGTATACTAAGTACGTATATTGCGTAAAGTTTTCACGTACTACGCACTTACACAGGCAACGAATGATGCAAACTATGTTGTTTAGGACATGTTTTAGTGAATTGAGACGCGGTCATACTACCAGCGGTATATTGATGCTCATAGCTGTTTTCAATAAATTAATAGATAAGGTATCTTGTAAAACCCAGGTTTACCATACCTCTAAACGCGTACTACTAAAATAAAAACTAAACAAAAGCCTGGCTTTTGCTAGAGAATACAATTTTTTTACACTTTTTTTGTCCATTTGCAAGTTGCAGTGAAATGTTTCAATTCTGCCACTACCAAATTCTCTGCACTACAACGTAAATCTTTACGAGAAGGTGCGTCATTATGAAGTGAGTGGTATCACTGTGCCCATTTGTGAGCGTCCAAACCTCCATCGCTCTGTCCTCTCCTCATACCATACCAATCGGTAATCGTGCACTCACAATATTGGCGTATCGATGATAAGATGTAAAGCCGCGGACGTCTAATCCGCTGTAAGCTTTCAGTCAGACCTACACCTATTTAGAAACAAAAGTAGTCCTGCGGTCATTAGCACCGATAGGCAGCGTTCCGAGCTCGGCGTCACGTCAACGAGACGCTCTCTTTGACAAATGTAGTATGAACACTTTAAGTACAGATTAGGCCGGCGCGACGAGGCTTTATACAGACGGTTTCACATCCATCAGTAGTAAAACATACTTAGTTCATGATTGTAAACCTCTCCCCACATTCCTTCGTGTTCTTATCTACCAATAATTGATGTTTTGCATTTGTTCTTTATGTATTCCACTTTGGAACATTGACAGTGTAATGGTTGTACCAAGCCCTACTGACTTTGGAGCCCAAGTCAACCTCACGTGCAAGTTGGTGCACCTGATAAACAACCGACGAGGCTCTGGCACAGTAGCACACAGCACTGTACACAGAGATCTCTCTTCATAGATAGCACTTCTTGCCGTAAACTTTCCGGACTAGTGGTTCAGGCGCTTCGCCTGCTTCCTATGTACCGAGATGTCTACAAACAATGTTTTGTATCAACAAAATTTTCGGCGAAAAGTGCTGCCTAGGAATAGAGATTTCTATTAGCTGTGCTTTCTGTATGTACAGGGTGGGCCAGAACGAATTGCGAATTTGAATAAATCATTTTAAAAAAACGAAGTACAATTCATATACAAATTTTTATTTCTAGAAAAATAGACATCTGGGAAATTCATTTCTTAAAAATAACGTTATCCAGGTGTGCACCATCGCGCTGTAAACATTCTTCGAATCTGAACCTCAAATTGGTTAAAACTTGCTGGCACATTGCACGGGGAACAGCTGCCATTTCTTCCCGGATATTGGTCTTCAACTGGTTAATCGTGGCTGGGTTATTGGAGTAGACTCTACTTTTTAGGTATCCCCACAAAAAAAAGTCCGGTGGCGTTAAATCCGGACTTCTCGGAGACCATTCAATGTCACCTCGGCGCGATATCAGTTTCCCAGCAAACATCTCGTTGACGACCGCCAAAGAGGCATTAGCTGTATGGCATCATCTTGTTGAAACCATGTCGCACGAGTGCAACAATTTGAAGCCTATAGCTTCAAATTGTTGCACTTGTGGAAAGAAAAAAACCCTCAACATGGCTATATATCGGTGTAGTAGTATCAGTTAGGTTCCACACTCAGTACGAAGATCAAAGACTCACGATTCATGGTATCCCCTTTCACTACACAAAGTCCTCCACCGGCATTCTGTCTGTCTGTCTGTTCGCGATAAACTCGAAAACTACTGCACCGATTTTCGACCTTGGATGAGGGTTTTAATATATAATTTGTCAAGTTTTTATATACATTGGCTAAAATGTATTGACAATTATTGGTGTTGAAAAAAAAACCGTCTGGGAGCTTTCAACAAAAACGCTGTATAAACATTTTGAGTTATAACAAACTAATGTATGGTGGATTTTTGTATCTTAAATTGGTTGTGGTGGTGCAATACCCACCATGGGTAGCGGGAACGGGATCAGAATTCCACGAGGGTGATGCCGTTTTCAACAGCTAATATGCCTTTTTTTTTTTTTATCATGCGGAAATCCCTTCGGATACCCCCCCGCCGGCCAGCGGGGGCGGTTATGTCGGGCTTGCACCGACTAAAACCGCACGCCGTCTCGAGTCTTCAGACGCCGGGGTGTAAGGTTACCCATAGAGCATATCCCTCGCACCCCGGCTGACCCTCTCACCACTAACAGCATCGCTCATCCTGTCTCCTCTGAAAGCAGAGGAGTACGGAGAGCGATGTGTTCCCGCCACGTTGGGTATTGGCCGACGATCAATGCCAACCCTATGAAGGGGTGAAGGGGAAGCCATTGACCGCCGCCCAGGGTGTACCGGCCGCTCCGATTCCGTGCCCCCCGGACTGCAGCGGGATCGGAATCCGAGCGACACTCGAGGAGGTTATCCAACACACACCCCAACAGCTAATATGCCTATAATTTATTAAACTGACGCGTTCGAGTATTACTCAATTTTCAAAATTGAGATTTGATTTCCAATGTTTATGGTAGTACTACCACAAACATTGATATATAGACACGCTCATTATTCTTCTTTCTTCCTCCTATTGTTTCCGTATTCTTTTCTTTAAATTAGTGTCCTTCTAAGAATATAATTCGAATGGGCCCATATACTTTCACGCGCCATTAAGTTTAATGATAAGGGATGTGACCTCTGCGGACATTTTTATTGTCACGGATTGTTCATTCACTTTGTCTATGCCGAAATTATGTTATAACAGCGAATCTATGAAATGGATATTGCTATGATAATCGCACTACGGTTATCACTGTCAAATGTCATTCAATTACGCTATAGATTAGTGTGCTCAGATTTCAGCACATAAATTACCCAATATTATTCTACCGAGCAAACTGATTACTTCTCTTTTTTCTAAGTATAAAATATTTTTTATTTCTTACACCTACTAGGCATCACAGCTAATCTTCGATTCGCCTTTCGTTAAAGATGTTACAGTCTAAACTAAATGCTAGGCTTTAGGAAAAAAGTGTAATCAGTAGTTCCGTAGAACTATAAGTTCTTCTTAGAAACTGGCGAGATAACTAGGTGAGATAACAAACTTTGTGTAATGTGAAAAATTAATTTTACTACTCATAATTGCTATATGCTAACTCTCCCGATTTTATTGCATATCAAAGATAATCAGCAAAACTGATGCGATGGTAACACCACCCTTCAGATCACAGAAACGTTGCCCGCGGCTCCGCTAACGTGTAATATTGTTTCGTACCCGTGACCCATAGGAGTTCTTGGGATAAAAATTAGTGTGTGTGCTATTCCAGACTATGCTCTATCTCTTTGCCAAATTTCATTCCGATCGGTTCAATGATTTTTGTGTGAAAGAGTAACAAACATACATCCATCCATACATCCACCCGTACATCCAATCAATCAATAATTTATTTGCATCGAATATGATTACAGAGGTGGTATCTAAAGCTAGTAAAAAAAAAAACTATGCTACTATACTATATAATAAAAAAACACAAAATATGGAGCTCGAAATGCGCATGTCTTTCAAAATAATTTATTGACTGATTGATTAAAAGATTTAGATCGGAAAAAGAGAACATCTAGGACGGGACTTGAACCCGCGACCAGTCCCTTACAGGGGGAATGCTCTGACCAACTGAGCCACCTAGACACGTCCCAGATATTCGAAATTCTCCGATATATCATATACGTCTTAAGGCGACGTTGGAGCCATCTACCATAATTCTTGCGAACTACGGAAACAATGAATAACTTTACAGTCATTTTTAAACATTGTTTTTTGATGACTCCGCCTAATTAATTCAATTAAATTTTTAAACATTTTGTATGCTTACTTTTTTCTAAAGATTTAGATCGGAGGGATTATATCATATACGTCTTTAGAAAAAAGTAAGCATACAAAATGCTTAAAAATTGAATTGAATTGATTGATTAAAAGTTAAACCAAATAGGTGGCAAAGTAATTTTTTTTTTACAAAAAATCTTTGTTTGACAATTAGTAATATAGATATCAATGTGTATGTCAAGATGTCTTCCCGGGCTCGTTTTATCAATACCTGAACCTAGGTATATAAAAATCGGCCAAGTGCGAGTCGGACTTGCCCATGAAAGTTCCGTAGCAGCAAGTAACATAATATACAAGTTCTGGTAGTACGTTCAAGCCACGAACCGCGCAAATTTTAATTATTATTTACTTGGGCACTTATTACAGATTTATTATTAGAAAATAATGGTTCACGGTTTATGCATATGGTTTATGTTTATGAAATTAAAGGTTTTCTTTAATTTTTATCATTCTCTTATTTTAGAAGTTACAGGGGTGGGGGAATACATTTTACCACTTTGGAAGTGTCTCTCCCGCTAACTATTATATATATATAATATCATTTTTGAAGACCTATTCATAGATACTACACACGTATGGGTTTGATGAAAACAAAATTTTTGAGTTTCAGTTCTAAGTGGAAAATGCAACCCGCAATTTTTTTTTTCTATTTTTGTTGTTGGCAGACATACAGACATGACGAATCTATAAGGGTTTCGTTTTTTGCCATTTGGCTTCTTCTTATAAATCGGTCCCTCAATTCTGAGGATCGTGACGAAATACAAGGGTTCTCCATTCGTCTCGGTCGCGGGCGAGATGGGATGCTTGCTGGATGGATCCACCTGCTGCCTCCTTTAGGGCATCAGACCAGCGCATTGGTGTTCTGCCTCTCGCCCGTCTGCCTTCCATTGACCCACAATGATCAGTTTTTCCAGACTGTGATGTGGTGACCGCATTATATGCCCAAAAAAGCTGAAAGCTCTCTGGCGACAGACTGTTGACAGTCGCTTTGTAATTTTTTGAGCTCATTTAGGATGGAGATGTTGGTTCTAAAGGCGGTCCACGGGATTCTGAGCATTTTTCTTTTTTTTTCTTTTTTCTTTTAGCCATTGGGCTACGGAACCCTAAAAAGTAAATGTTTATACTGATAGAAAGTAGGATAATTTAGTTATTTTTTGTCTTTAAACCAGAGAGTAAAAACATCATTTTAAAGTTATCTATACAACCTAGACTTATCCGGTTACAAAAAAAAACAATATCTCCGCGGATCCTAAAAATGTTATTTTTCGGTAAATATCTACAAAAGTATTTTACCTAATAGTTGTTTGACCGGGTCATATTCCCAAGACTTGCCTTGACATAAATATAATATTTAAGGAATAATACTTCGTCCACCATAACAACGCGCAAAAAATGTGAAAATATATTGTTAGGTCGTGATAACAAGATTTTTAACGCGGGAAAATTATTCTACGTTCCTTTATGATGTCTATGGTATCTAATGACATTTTTTTGGCTTCTAAAAAGGTTTTGTGTGCATGAAAAATAATATACCTAGGCTTTAAAAAAAGATAGATCATTAAAATTTAATAAAATCAAATGTTACGTAATAGTAAGCCCAGAAACGTTGCTACCTATAAGTAATGTGGCAATAGCGTGATTACGAAATAGAATGTACACACAGATCACAGTAAAATTGATAATAATATATATTTATATTTAAGACGCAGGTATCAGAATATATTACCCCTTATGAATTCAGTTGGCCGACTCGCCGTCCTTACAGAAGCAGGCCGTGGCGGAGGCGTGTCGTGTGTGCCCTACACACGCCTGCCAACTCACCGAAGCGGGATAAAACCCGACCCCACCAGGCGAGGCCGCGGTGGCGGCCAAAGTCCGCCGGCAACCCTGGGGTTATCCTTTCGAGGGCTTACCCGGGGTGCCCGGCAACGGACACTTGGGGAGGACACCGTGCGGTTTTAGTTGAGACACGACATAACCACCCCCGCTGGCCAGCGGGGGGGGGTATCCGAAGGGATTTCCGCGCGTAAAAAAAAAAACCCCTTATGAATTCCCTTATAGATGTTATAGCAATGCTTTTCTCCAGATGAATAGGCCAGCTTTACTGGAGAAGTTCCCCCCTCCCACTAAATATCGTCATTAAGTAGCATTGTGTGTAAATAGTATAACTTTATAATGTAAGCTGATTTGAATATCATTGTATGTCTACACGCGGTGATGTGGTCGCAAAGCGACAAAATCCTTCAATAAAAAATTTAGCAACTTGCTATATTTGTACAACTAGTGAGACGGCTAGAAGTCTCGACCCCATTTCCTTCTCATTCCCCACTCTTCTTCTCTCTTCCTTCCGTTTCCCAGTGAAGCCACAGTGAAGGCAGTGAAGTCACAGATTACATAATAGTTAAAGACGTACCATAATTGGTTCATTCGGCCATTACTGCATCACAGAACGGTAAATTAACATGCACTTATCAATAACTCAGAGAAGAAAACTTTCTAAGTTTTAATTTTAATTTAATTAACTCGCGATTTAAATATTTCTGGCGAAGCTTTTAGAAACGTGATGTTTTAAATGAATTTACACGAACGTGAAACGCTGTGGTCTCCATTAATAAAACTTTTTAAAGAGTTTTAACGTGCATTCAAGTAGAATGAGTTGTGTTCGAAATTTTAATTTACTTTCGTCTACGTGTTGCTCCAAAAATTATGACGATCTCAGTGGCGTAGCGGCAGACTGTTCGACTACAGAAAAGATAAATAGTACTAAAGTTTAAATGCTAAGTGAGTGGTTGCGAGTTCGATGCCCACTCAGTACAATCATTTGTATGCATGAATACGTTTTGCATTGGTTTAGGTGTTGCTATGTAGGTATAATATGCATGTATTTACAAATAAAATGAGTATTCAAGTATATTTATTGGAATACTGAAACCCATATGACAAGCTATGCTTAGTTTGGGTCTAGATGGCGCTGTGTAATATTTCCTAAAATATTAATGTATTCATTTAATATTGGCTAATAGAAAAACCCAATAACACCTTGCTTAACCCGATTATCGAACCCGAACCCTCTTGTTGAGCGAGCCATCGCTGTGCAACTTAGATTTATTTTAATGTAAAAATTTGATAAAATACTAATTTTTAGGGTCAAAAGGAAAAAACCGGCCAAGTGCGAGTCGGACTCGCCCATGATGGGTTCTGTAGCAGCAAGTAAATTGTTTATGTGAGTTGATTGAATGAAGGGTAAATTGCGGTTTACGATTTATGACGTATTAAAAAAACTACTTAGTAGATCTCGTTCAAAGCAGTTTTAGGTGGAAGTTTATATGGTAATGTACTTCATATATTTTTTTATAGTTTTATCATTCTCTTATTTTAGAAGTTAAGGGGGGGGGGACATTTTACCACTTTTAAGTGTCTCTCGCGCAAACTATTCAGTTTAGAAAAAAAATGATACTAGAAATATATATATCATTTTTGAAGACCTATCTATAGATACTACACACACGTATGAGTTTGATGAAAAAAAAATGAATTACAGTTTTATTGTATTGTATTTTCAGTTGGCCGGCGGGGGTATCCGAGGGGATTTCCGCACGAAAAAAAAAAGGGGGAACCCCTAAAATTTTTTGTTTTTTTTTCTAATTTTGTGTGAAAATCTTAATGCGGTTCACAGAATACATCTACTTAACAAGTTTCAACAGCATAAGTATTTCTTATAGTTTCGGAAAAAAGTGGCTGTGACATACGGACGGACAGACAGACAGACATGACGAATCTATAAGGGTTCCGTTTTTAGCCATTTGGCGGAACTTCGTTGTCCGTCTATCTGTCAAGACATTTTTAAATACATATCAAATACTCAAATCTGCAATGCCTTAAAGTTGTGAAAAAAGCAAAGTTCTAGATCAATGCCATTAAAAGATGTATTTTCATAATCTACTTACAAGAACTATATCGAGTACAAGTCTCTAATGACTTGAAGCTGTGAAAATACAAACAAAAGGTATTGTTTTTTTTTATATTTAGTCCGTCTAATTGACTGCATCCCGCCTGATGGTAAGCTAAGGTGAAGTCTAAAAAGTCGTAGCCACCATTTACAGAGATTGTCCCTAGAATGGCGGCACCTACCTAGATGGAATCAATGTTGATGTTTTTTCACGCCCCGCTTAAAGAACCCAGGATTGTAGGGAGAAGGGAACACGTGTAAAGCGTTCCAGTGCTTTATGGTCCGACAAAAAAAAAGGAGTCACCAAACCGCTTGGTTCGCGATGGTATCGATTACACTGTATGAGGATGACACCTAAGTCCTGTGCGTGTTGTTCGGGACAAGAAGGGAGAAGGAGGAATCAATTGGAATAGATCATCAGAACATTCACCATGGTATATGCGATAGAAAACTGCCAAGGAGGCTATATCTCTACGCAGCTGCAAAGACTCTAGAGAAATGGTGACCCCAGGACTATCGATGATGCGGACTGCCCGTCGACACAAACTATTGAGAGCGTCTAACAAGTATTGAGCGGAGCCATCCCACAGGTGAGAACAGTATTCCACACAGGGACGAACCTGAGTCTTATGTAAAAGACACCGCCTGCCCCGGCGTACAAAACCACCTCACCCTGTTCAGCACTCCGAGTTTACGTGAACCTGTTTTTATAACGTTCTCGATGTAATTTTTGTTGTTGAGTTGGCAGCGAACATCCATACCGAGCATGTTGATATTGTCCTGTAGTGGTAGTGGTGTGTTCCGAAGAGCTGGATGGGGACGGAAAGGAGATAACTTTGCTGTAAACGCGCATGCCTGTGTTTTCTTGGCATTGAACTCGACCAGGTTCTCAGATCCCCATTGGGAAATAAGGTCTCGGTCCCGATCGAGCTCAATGACAAGTTGCCGTCTTCTCTCCTCAATCTGCTTGGCCGCTGAATGTCCGAGATACAGCCCATGCAAAGTACTGTCATCTGCATAGCAATGTATGCTGTCCACGGACAGCATATCATTGATAGGCAGAAGAAAGAGAGTGGGCGATAAGACGGACCCCTCAGGCACACCAGCATTAACCTGCATGAACTCAGAAGCCAGGCCGTCACAAAGGACTCGGATGCTGCGCTCATGTAGAAAACTGGCAACGAAGAATCGAGTTGTCTCGGTATCCCCGTGGTGGGAGCAGTATAGGCACATGTAAACCCGGCTAGAAGAGCCATGGTCCACGTGTAGCCAGGGGACAGAAAAGGATGGGTCCTCTAGGCAGCGCAAGCGGCGACAACAAACGTCCGCCCTGATATACACGCACACCCCGGCTTTTGCAAGGAAATTTTCCTCTACCACATAGCCGGGGTAGCGTAAGTAAGACGTATCATCAGCGCGGCGTATTTGCGTCTCGGTGAGAAAAAATACTAAAGTATAGCCGTTGACGTTAAACTCGTTCAATCTAGTTTTGTACGGAACCCTCAGTACGCGAGCCCGACTCGCACTTGACCGGTTTTTCAACATATTCTAAATTTACTGAAGTCAAAAAAAAACATACACAAACACTAACTCATAAACTTATATTTATTTAAATCTGTATCAAATTTCAACATTATCTGTGTACAGAAACAAATAATATTAGGGGAATAAATTAATTAAAAATAGAAACTTAATGTCTACTGTTCACAAATATTGCAAAACCATCCATATGTTAAGGTTCACTTATAGCAGTTAAAAACTATTCACAGTGGTGCTAGTGCAGATCTACATAATCGTAAATTTAATTTTGGCCATAAACAACTGTTACGAACTTTATGACAATATAATTCGGCCGATGTTTATGGCCAAGCCCATCAAAATAAAAAAAGAATGATTGAAAACTTGGAAATTGAATTTAAAACGATTACGAAACCCTACGAAACGGTTCCACATAAATCATAGAATTTAAATACATTTCATTAAGTATTATATTCACAATTAAAGTTCTATATTGTTTTTATGTAGTACTTGCCCCTCGGTTTCACCCGATTACTGCTTGGCTCTTAAGGGTGGTAGTGCGATGTTAAGTAGTGTGTAACCTTCCCCAAGAACTGGACTATCAAATGCAAAAAAAAAACAATCGCATAGGTTGTTCCAAAGATTAATTTTAGAATTTTTGTTCTGAACAGCTTGTCTTGTATCCGTAGTAGTTTGGGTACAGACAGACCAAAAGGCGAACCTAACGATTTCTTGACTCGCAATTTCTGGAAAGATTAATAACCACTGAAATTAAAAAGCGAGTAAAATATTCTAAGAAAGATTGATTGAATATAACGCTTTCATAGAGTTATGTAGGCACGCATCAATCATAAGACCCGACATTCGATTCCCGGCTTTCGCGAACTTTTCGTGAAGTCACGGCTGTCACAATTAGGGAAAGTAGAATGGCTAATGGTGACGGAGATTTCGGTTGAATTTTATACGTTTGATGAGACTTTGTAATTGGATTATGCATAGGTACCTACTTAAGCATTTTCTCTAGATAAGACTGCTACTTCTGTTTTTCTTAAGCACGATTTTATTAGCTTTCTTAAATAAGTTGTAACTGCAGATTGAAATCTTGTTAATAGACCCACTGTGATCTAGCTGGCGGTTACCTTTTAGACCAATCAACCGATTTTGTTGAGAATTGGCAACGGCCTTACGATCGAGAGGTCCCGGGTTCAAATCCTGGCATTACGCTACCGACGTGAACCCACTCCTAACTCTTCGAAAATTATTAAAAAAGAAACAATAAAACAGGATTATACTTTTTTTTAGTAGTTTGAAAGCGAATAAAAAACACTCCGATCTTTCATACAAAATAACCCAGGGCGGAAACCCTGCGTCCAACGGCAAATTGATTTGTATCCCGCCATTTTATTTCCACGTTAATGTGTTTTTGTTTACAAAATGGCGTTGGCTTTTTTTGTTTTTTTTTTGTGTTACGCAAAATGATTGAATTGCTGATTGATGTTGTGTTATTAAACATGAATTAGGGAAGGTAATGGCCACATGACTCTGAACGGTGCTCGAATTCCCGAATAATTATACAGTTGTGTACCTACATATTAGAAACTTGACATATATACATATATGCGGTAATAAGGTTGGTTTTCATCAACCTAAGGATAATGTTGCTAATCTAATACTATCATCCTTTCGCGCAATTTAGGACGTCAAGGTGACTTTGTACTCATCAACTTTTGAAACTTTGTTGCAATAGTTACTTTTGACGCTCTATAGCAAGCATCACCTAGTTTTGACACTGTAGCATCGCCTACTTTAGACAATGGTTATTTTTTTCGATGAAATACCTTCGGATACCTCCCCGCCGACCAGCGGGGGTGGCTATGTCGGGCTTGAACCGACTAAAACCGCACGCCGTCTCGGGTCTTCAGACGCTGGGGTGTAAGGTTGCCCATAGAGCATATCCCTCTGACTGTACCTTTAAAAAAGCACCACGGTTGCACCTAAGACACGTACTAATCAGTAACTGCGAACGAGAATAAACATAAATTCTGTCATACAAAGTGGTACGCTTAATATCGCGAGTGTATTGAGATAACATATTTTATCTAAGTACTAACCAAACTACGTCTATCCAAATGCAAATGACCAAATTTTTGTTCCGTGCAGCCGGACTAATAATATACCTACATACCTGAATAGAAGTTTTTGGTCCACAAATATATTATAATCACTGATAGAAAAACAAATTGGTACCTACCAAGTATCTATGGAACGACTACGAAAATTCCAATTTCAAAGCAAAAATATTGGATCCTGAAATGTAGGTAAGCTTTGATTAAATGTCAGCATACGATTCGTTCAACGGATAAATTCAATATTAAACGAAGACAGAGCCCGACCCAAAGGCTATCTGAATGTTGCCAGTTTGGTCATCGACAATATGAAATATGGGGCATAAAAAAAAACAACTTGCCGGATTTATTAAAATAAATCCGGCAAGTTGTTTTGTTTTGTTTTTTCTTTAAGAATTTTTAACCAATATTAACCCTATTTAATCATCTGTGAACATCAATATCGATACGCTTCCCTCTCCGCTCTACTTATCGCTATCACCAAGCTGGGCCCATAACCTAATCCTTCGTAGACATCAAATGATTTGGGTTTGACATGTATCCGTTCGAATTCAAATCATATTCCGCGCTACGTCACATAATGCCGACCCATTTTGGTGTTGATAGCGATTTATGTCAACTGAAAATTGAAGTTGCTTTTGATGAGATTATGAAGTTAATTAAAGTGTTTTAAGTATAGAAGATATTAGGCCAGGTATACACCAAACGAACGCGAAAGAGCGCAATTATTAACGTAACTAACCCGTGTATAGTTGAACACCATCTAGCTCAGTGTAAATATTTCTATGCGTTAACGTATATTTAATAATAAATAATAATATGATACTATAGCATAAAATTTTAGCATTATTCCCTTTAAATCATTTATTATATATTTGAAAAAAAAAGTGTGGACCCTCACAATAGGCGTCAGTGATAACTACCTTCTGAATCAAGCGCACTGCGGAAAATAGTAAGAAAATAAAGACTAAAAACTTATTTTTTAAAAGCACTGTTGATATTGTTAAACACGTTAAGCATTACGTACAAACCGCATAGGTTTTCTATAAATGCTTATGTAATCTTTTTTGTGTATATATTTTATTAAGTTATCTAACGCGAATCTCTCAAAATTTTTGTCTAGGTTCATATTATTATTATTAGTTATCACCTCCATTCATTTGCAGCCGCATGTTGCATTAATTTGGAGTCGGCGCAACTTGTCATTCTCTTTTATACATTCCGGTTAGATATCATCTCCTCAGTTACCTAAGTAATGAAAATGATACCACATGAATAAATGAATGTGGACGTCAGCGTCACGACGAAAACAACTACCTAAGTGTAATTATTGTTCGGACGAATCTCACTCACATGCGTTCACCTGATTTCATTCGGTTAGTGTGTACCGAGCATTACCTACACTATAGTGCTGCTATATTCTGCTGATAACTTCGTCAAAGTTAAATTAGCTTGGCCTATTGACAGTTTTGTTTTAATAGAGAATAGATAAATGTTCTGGTAAATACTTCGCTCAAGTTAAATTAAGTTAATAATAATATTCAAGGACTTAGGTGTCACATGACTACAACTCTCCCGGCCCGCCGAGCCCGCAACATGCTTGCCGCGCGTCGCAGGTGACTCATTCGCCGGAGGTCGCTTAACGACCACCGTCCTTCATAAGCGCAGACCTGGGGGTGGCAGGTGAGGCCGCCTGTCACCCCAGCAGAAGCAGGCCGGGACGGTGGGGTGACTAGCACCCCTCTCCCAAACCGGGGCAAGACGGAGACACCGTGGTTCCCAAACCCGAGGGGGCCATCTCGAGACCGGAGATGGCCCAGGATCAGTCGGAGTGCGAGGGATATACTCTATGGGCAACCTTACACCCCGGCGCCTTAAGACCCGAGATGGCGTGCGGTTTTAGCCGGTTCAAGCCCGACATAATCGCCCCCGCTGGCCGGCGGGGGAGTATCCGAAGGGATTTCGGCACGAAAAAAAAAGGTACTACCACGTGGAACTAAAAACGAAACCATCAAGATATTATAACAAAACGACAATTTTTATTAAAGATTTTACCTAATATTGTTAGTGAATTTCATTAGTAATGAATTCTATCATCAACTTTTATTTCAGAAATAACTTTTTTTTTTTCGTGCGGAAATCCCAGCGTCTCTCCCGGAGGAGAGAGGCGCTGCTGTCTCCGTTGCCCAGGCTGCACCGCGTGGAGGTCCCCAACCAAGCACCCCTATTTCAGGAATACCTAACTTTTTTCATCTGTAATGTCACACTAAATTCACCTAAAAAGAAAAACCAAAATGCTTTCAAAACGAACACCTCTATTCGTTTGCTCCTTTATTACAGAAAGCAATAATTAAAAAGTATCTACCTATACGAAATAGAAAATACTTAAATAATACAAGCTCAGGAAATCACCCCTAAGTTACTTAAATAAAGGATACATCTCCATTTTTAGGGAATTAGGAAATTTAGGGAAATAGCAAGAACTGTCCGGCTAAATTAAATCCGGACATAAATCGATCCAATCAGTCCTCAGATGCTTGGACACCATTTTAATATATCTGAAAAAGTCACATTGTAATCAAAAAATAAAGTTGCTTATTTAAGTAAAGGATACACATTCATTTTAAGGGAACATCAGAAGTGGGAAATACTAGGAACTGAACGGCTAAATTTAATCCAGATGTAAATCGATCCAATCGGGGCTCAGATGGATGGCCACCATTTATAAGTCAACACCCTTGCGTGCAAATTAAACCGTCAATCCTGGTTGTAATAAGGATATATGGCTGTGGTTATGGGCCGTTATCCTTCTGAATCCTTTTTTTTTCAGGCAGGTACGCATAGACTTATTTCACATGGACCTGTGTATCCCCTAACTAGAAATTAGACTAATCATTTGGTATTCAAAA
The DNA here is from genome assembly GCA_946251805.1 of Cybosia mesomella. NCBI lineage: Eukaryota > Metazoa > Arthropoda > Insecta > Lepidoptera > Erebidae > Cybosia > Cybosia mesomella. The sequence continues at coordinate 5,148,064 of OX276413.1, forward strand.
CGTGAATATTATTTTTACCATCTTCAAAACGTTAAAAGCTTCTTCTATCTTTGCACGTGATCCTTGTTGCATAGACTAAACATAAAATATTGTATTATTTATTGAGCTGAGTGAGACGAAGTCTCCTCCTAAACTACTAATCCAATCAGAACCAAATTTGGCATGATTAAAGAGGTCAATCAGAGGAAGGTTTATGGATATATTTTGAAAAAATTAATGCTACCACAGAGGAATGATCACCGTTAAAAAAATTCCAGATGGAATTACATAATAACCGCTCGAGACACTGTGACCAAACTTTACACGCTCAGAAAGCATGTCCAGAGTTGTGACTGTCAAAAAGAATTTTTAAAATCGGACTTGCCACGGAGGAATGATCACTGTTCAAAATTTTCAAAATCTGATTCCGCAATAGCGGTCAAATCTATTGGACAAGAATCACGATGTCTCACTCAGCTCAACATTGCAAGCAGCGATTCGCCTTGCAGACCTAGTTTAGTATACCATATACAGAAACTTAAATTACATTTTTAAATACATCTGAAAACAAATATATTTAAGCATCGGCATTGGGTACAGCGACCAAGCTACCGGTGTTAGGGCTCCAGAGATAGGGGTGTGTGTTGGGTAACCTCCTCGAGTGTCGCTCCGATTCCGATCCCGCTGCAGTCCGGGGGGAACGGAATCGGAGCGGCCGGTACCCCCTGGGCGGCGGTCAATGGCTTCCCCTTCACCCCTTCATAGGGTTGGCATTGATCGTCGGCCAATACCCAACGTGGCGGGAACACATCGCTCTCCGTACTCCTCTGCTTTCAGAGGAGACAGGATGAGCGATGCTGTTAGTGGTGAGATGGCCCAGGGTCAGCCGGGGTGCGAGGGATATGCTCTATGGGTAACCTTACACCCCGGCGTCTGAAGACCCGAGACGGCGTGCGGTTTTGGTCGGTGCAAGCCCGACATAACCGCCCCCGCTGGCCGGCAGGGGGGTATCCGAAGGGATTTCCGCACGATAAAAAAAAAAAAAAAAAAAAAAAAAAGGGCTCCAGAGATAAAAACCTTCACCAGAGGTAAATAGGTATATGAAACATATTTATGTACTACTAGCTTCACACAATTATAATATTATATTTAGTAGAGAAAATATGCAACGTAAATTGCAAAAATAATCTGTTGCTCCTATCGGTGCCTGCGAAAGAAAATTTTTTCTGGGCATCTGAAAATTGCCTGAAATTTTATTCAAAATAAGGTTTCACTACCGAGAACAACGCTAAGATAATCATGATGAAATCGATTATTATGAGTATGTAATAAAAAAGTAAAAATAAATAGGTTATTCACATATTTTATATATTATTGAATTGATGCCATTCCATGGTTGGATAGGCCGGTCCATTTGTACTAAATCTATGGTAGTCAATACTTCATTCAGACATTCATGTTGTCAGCATAAAATAAGTAGCAGTAAATTTATCGTCTTCAAGACTCAGCAGTAGGAATTGGCCTTTTGAAACACTTTTTTTTCTCTTTTGGTGAACTGAATATTTTTACAAGCTTTTATTCAGCCTCATATCCTATTTAGTTGAACTTTTCATGTTGATGCACCTAATTGATTGTTCACCTAATTGATTGATTGATTCGTGATCCAGTGAATTGAATAATAAGCGCCACTTGGCGACAAATATATGCAACATTTTTCTTAAAACTAGTGGGGCGGAAATCACACAGTGATTGTCAAACTTCGGGCCAAACTTAGATATTTTTGTTGCAGTATTTTTTAAAACACAAAAACACAAAAAAATGATTTTATATTTCAGTTTCTTTCAGAGTCTGGTTGTTTTATGTAAATATACAATATACGTATTGTCATTGTCACTCAAATGTCAAAGTCAAATACGCGTTACTCTGATAACTCGAAAGAAACTCACTTGTAAAAGTTTTTTAGGGACAATTTGTATGGTAGGTACCCGAAACCTTGAACGTACAAACCCCAAAATCTAATCAGTTCTTCCCATTAATCAAACAAGATGATTGGCGAAAGTATGTTTTAAATCGGATAAGTGCTTCTTGAGTTATTGCGTAAACAGACATCCAGACATCCAGACATCCAGAACAACAGACAGATCGACACAAAAATTTATTTTGCTTAATTAGACTTAGAATCATGTGAAACGTCGAGAAAACTGATAAAAAGTAGGTGTAAGATTTTGTTGTTTTTTTTTGCGTGATTTTAAGACTTCGGTGTCCACCTGGTTGGTGGCCCGAAGTAATAATTAACTTAAAATACGATAATAATAATCAGAAAATTGTTAGGATCTCAATGAAGTTTCGTTCGTATCATACAATTCTGTAAGTATGTAATTATATTTTTAACACCCTTGCTCGTAAAGCTGATGTAATTCCACCGGTTTTAAAATATGTAAAGCGGGTCATAAAAACGCGTGTGTTACCAAAGCAAATAGTTAAGTTATAGTCCATACAAATTCCATAACACTATTATTTGCCATTTCAAATATGGAACTGATCGCCGCCGCACGATTCCAGCTAGTGAGCAGCGCGCTGTTGCTATTCAAATTTCGAACTAATTGCCGCGCGGCGCCAGTCAGTAGGCAGCGCTAACTGTTTCAATAATTAAAAATGAACAAAATATAAAATGTTTTTTTTCTGTTTCCTCGCAAATGTGTTAAAAAACGTCGTACGATATACGTGCGTATTGGTTATAACATGCTCGGCTCAATTACGCCCTCGCCTTCGGCTCGGGCTGAAATTCCGCCTCGCATGTTATAACCATCTTAACGCACTAGTTGTCGCGAAATTATACATATATAGATTTATCATTATTGCCTTTATTCATTAGGATCGCGAAAATACACCCGATGCACTGCCATACTGATATTATACATGTGTAAAATTGTGACTAGTCGTGACTCATACATTAACAATAGGTTGCATCTACTTGACGTTGTGTCCGTCTGTGTCCAGGACCGGCAATCAGGCAACGCCCCATCAGCGCCCATCACTATCAGAGCACCATCTGTGGGATAAATAATACAATGATTCCTCGCTACACGGAATCCCAAGTGTCCTAGGTAGCATACATATATTTGGTGATATTATAAGACCTTTATATCATGTCACTATATCTGTGACCAGGATAGGCGCTATAGGCGCCACGGAGAGGGGCCCATTCGTCCCCTAACCGCGCTCCCCGTACTGTTAAATACGAGTACGAGAGCTCACCTCTTCTACCGGTAGGTTCCATGCTAGTGCATGGAATATATTTGGGTTCTTCCTCGGTGGCAAACCACCCTCACATAAATATATATCGCTATGGGTACACGCCCAAGCGCATAAGAACCCTATAACTCAGTTACCTAAATTAACCGAGCAAGGTCCACCATGTCCCCGAAGGGCACATCATATCATATCACACCTAGCTCCCAGACGGGGGGCTCTAAAGAGTTAACTTACTATAAATAATAAGGCAACCCTAAAACACTTAGCTCTCAAACATAGGCTCCTCTCGAAGCACCTTCTAGATGTCGGTCGCACGTCATATTGAAAGGCAGATCCCATCGCGGTGTACATCACATTATCATTTAGGTATATAGTTAGTCAAAAACTGCAAATGACACAAAGACACAACTCAGTCGAATGGTGGCAAGAACTTAAAATGACAAGTAAGTGGCCGCATCACTCACCATAAATTCAGTGTTGCTATGTACAATATTTACATTTAAACATTTCGCGAGAGTGTTTAGCGACACTAGTATCGTAATGTACTATTGTAATTAAATCGCAATAACTGTACAGATTTTTATACACATATAGTGTGCACTAATGCTTACCGTAAATAGAATAGTTTCAATTTCAACGCTTCAATCTGCTCACCTTTTCGAGGATCTACAGCCATGATTTAATAAAAAATAGACAATCAAAGTAATCCCACGCCAAATGTTACCCCAGACATTCATACAACAATATCGTCAAGTAAACAGTAAAATCAATTAATACATCTATTTGTAAGCACCGACGGGACTATTTGCGATGTCGCCGCAAACATTTGGTCTGCACTCGCCAGTTTATTATCACAATGAGAGAAAACCTCTTTTATTTCAGTCTAATGGGTGATTAAAATGGAATTGTAATTACTGGCGATTCAAAACATACAGCCACTCATTTGTTTGAGAGGGATCTACCTCTCAAACAAACGAGAGGCTGTAAGCTTTGAATCGCCAGAGCCTCGTCAGTTGTTTAGCTGGTGCACCGACTTGAGGTGATTTTGACTTCGGCCTCAAGGACGTTAGTAGGACCCTGTACACCCACTCTTTTCTCACAGGTTTTAGTTATTGTCTTGCGATTTTGGCTGTAAATTGGAATGTAGAAGTATTGATGTTGACATTCATAAGTGTTACTTTGTGACCTAAATGAAATGATACTTATTTAATTTGATGTGATTGATTGAATCTTAGCACAGCGTCCAGTGAGTTAAAATCAAATTTAACTAGGAATTCAGTGTTTGCTGTTTTTCGATGATTATTCCTCAATGGTACATTGTATTTGAACAGTTGAGATTTGAACCCGTCTAAACACTCAACGGTGTCTACACTATCAACCATGGCAAATTTGGTCAAGATCGGTATTGTGGTTCCGGAGGAGTACCTACAGTCTCGACCAAACGGCTTAGCCACGTATAAGAGCTTCGCTTCGCTCAGCTCAACAATATTAGTAATTATTTAATAAATGATATTATTAATCCATACGTTTTTTTTTCGTGCGGAAATCCCTTCGGATCCTCCCCCCCACCCCACCCGGCCAGCGGGGGACGTTATGTCGGACTTGAACCGACTAAAACCGCACGGGTCTTCAGACGCCGGGGTGTAAGGTGGCTCTAAGGCATTTCTCTCGCACCCCGGCTGACCCAGGGCTTTCTTCGGTTCCGAGAGGGCCCCCTCGGGTTTGGGAACCACGGTACGCCGCCGCCCCGGCCTGCTTCTGCTTGGGTGACAGGCGGCTCCACCCAGGCCTGCGCTCATGGATGACGGGGGTCGTTGAGCGACCTCCGGCGTCTCGGTCGCCAGCGCCGCGCGGCATGCATATTGCGGGCTCGGCGCGCCGGCGGGCCGGGAGGGTTCTCCATATGTACATACCACAAAATATTCTTGTGTGTACTGGCAATTACCCTTTAATAAATAAAAATATCCAAATGGAACTTGTAAAAAATTATCGCTGAACATGCCTGGGTAGGTACTTATATAAAAAGTCTGTACAGGTAATAAATTACGATACAATTAAAAACATATTTTCATAGTTCCGGAATCTTTGTTAGGATAATAACAGTTTGCTGACTATTATTATCGTATTTTGTTATTACATTTAAACGAGCAATACGAGCAAGAGCTTCATGTATATATATTTATATACACATATCAACATTGTCTAGGGATATTTTACTATCTTGGAAACACCTCTAACTTAGTTACGTTAACTCTAACTTAGTCGAAAATCGTATTTTGATAAGATTTTGCTTCTAAAGTGTTCATCGATCATCTGCATAAGTTCTTTCCTAAAAAACGGAACAAAAATCAGATAGGTACTGCCGTAGGTTACCCATAGAGCATATCCCTCGCACCCCGGCTGACCCTGGGTCATCTCACCACTAACAGCATCGCTCATCCTGTCTCCTCTGAAAGCAGAGGAGTACGGAGAGCGATGTGTTCCCGCCACGTTGGGTATTGGCCGACGATCAATGCCAACCCTATGAAGGGGTGAAGGGGAAGCCATTGACCGCCGCCCAGGGTGTACCGGCCGCTCCGATTCCGTTCCCCCCGGACTGCAGCGGGATCGGAATCGGAGCGACACTCGAGGAGGTTACCCAACACACACCCCTTTACCCAACACACACCCCTTACCCAACACACACCCCTATCTATGCATATACCTTTTTTTTTTTTTTTTTTTTTTTTATCGTGCGGAAATCCCACTTACTTTTAATCTTGTTCTCTTTTGAGAATGACACATTATCTCTGTTTTGTGTGCCGTGATTGGTCATACATAAATGTGACTTTGACGCTTCATACTAACGAGGCTCTTCTGCCTTACTTCATATTTCGTAAATATGCAATGAATCGATCAATAAGTGTTTTTTAGTTATGTGTACAGTGAGACCGCGGTGATTCACCACTAATTAAGCCAAGCTATATCTTTACTGATAAAGCGGTGCAGTGGGAAATTTTATGTGATATTGCTGTTTTAATATTGGGAAGATGGTGAATTTCTTTTTCTGTATTTCTTTATTTCAAGAGATATACCTAATCATCTCAGTGTTGAGTCCCAATTGTATCCAAGGCTGTAACTTCGGAGCTCAGAGTCCACTAAAATCTAGCCATCAAGTATTGTATCTGGCCATTGACTCGAAGAAGTCGAAGAAGAAGTCCATTTTCCAACTTTTTCTCCTCCATTTGGGCATCCCTTGCAATGAGACGTCAAGCCAGCACTTCCTGGGTCTACCCTTCCTATCCGCATGGTCATTTTTTTATCCACTTTGTTACTTTATTAGCGAAGGCGACGTTCCTACTTTTTATTCGCAATGTCACGGAGGCTTCTTCATCTCTGCAGCATGTTCATCTCCGTGACACACAGCTTCTACTTGTCGCTCTAGCATCGGCCACGGCATTGCAGCCGTGTAAAAGAGCATAAAATGTTTTATAGACCCTGTTCGTTCAACATGATCGGCATTTTGGGCTCATAAATGACATCAGCCACCTCTTGCCACTTGGCCCACGCGGCAGCGATGCGTGACGTCGCATTCGATGTTTTGTTAAGTGTTGTGTATTTAAGCGTATTTTGTTCAGTATAGTGAAATAGTACTTTATTTCGACTATGTGTGAGGGGAAAATGAAGTATTTTCAATATTACAAATCAGTGCAAGATCACAAGTAACCTAACAGTAACACAAAGGGTATGGCTAACCTATATCTATCTATATCAGGGTGCGCGGTGTCCACGAGCTCGTTTCGCTCGTTCAACATGGTGTGCTGGGTTAAAGAAGGATATGTAGATCGTTTTCATAATTTGTCTTGCTGGCTTGCTGGGCTAAAGAAACATTAGTAAACACGCTATGTTGAGCTACTTCTAAGAGCGACTGTAATTGACTAGTGCTCAACAGGGCGAAGCAGTACTTCACTGCGGAGCAAAGACTTATTCTTTACAAGTCGAGGATCGTCGACAATCCCATACTTACAGGCAGTGTAGAACCGTTTAACCTAGGAGAGATTTGTGATCGTGGTGTTGCACACGTCCATAGGCCGCGGTAACCGCTTCCCATCAGGGCCGTGAGCTTGTCTGCCATCTGAGTGGTATAAAAAAAAAACTTTATGAAATGAGTATTTATTACACCTCTACTTGCTGTTTCGGATGAAACAATTGTTTGGATGTAACTTATTTTGGAATTATTACAAACTTTGTCTACTCTTTATTTCAGTTGACAATTATGAAAAGAATAGGTTTTCCTTCAAAGAAGAGCCTTTTCATTTTATTTCTTATAATAGTATTTGCTTACTATATACTATATACTTACTATATAGTAAATACTTACTATATTATTTTACGAAACATCCATCTTAGAGAATCTAATATTGATAAAACTTTGAGGTAAGCGATTATCAACTTCATCTTGTTAAATAATCATCAAATATGCATTTACGCATTTCAGGTATTTTTGAAATGGGCTATAAGTAATTAGGATTCATAAAAAAATATTTGAGTGAATCTTGGTGGGGCCCGGTGTGCTCCCCATAAACTATAAGCAACTGCGTGTTTATGGTTTATGAGAGTGCATAATACATACACTACAAATTCCCACGGATAAAGCCGGCCAGCGGGGGTGGTTACCTCAGACTTGGACCGACTAAATCATTAATTATCATCTCATTAATCTGGTCTGCTAAGACGCAACTAATACTTTGAATGATGCAAGCATTCGTACGTAGTATTCAATAGCATACTAATTCTGTAGAAACTGCTACGCCGTAGTGTTATGGTAGGTGGTAGAGTCAAGCAACAGTCATTTTGGCCGTTGCATGAATGGGCCGACTCGACCGGGGTAGCACCACCCTCTCACAGAATATCGACGCCAAGTAACAGTATTTGAACTGTTGCGTTCCGTTTGGTGAGTGAGAGTGCCGGAGCCCAAACTCCTTTCCCATCCCCTCCCTAACTCCTTTCCCATCCCCTCCCAAACTCCTTTCCCATACCCTTTCCTTTACGGGTCGGCAGCGCGAGTGTGACGCCACTGGTGTTGCACTGCTTCCCATCAGGTGGGCCGTGTGCTTGTCTGCCACCTTAGTGGCATAAAAAAAAAATTGTGTTCCTAGATTTACGTGAAAATATTGCATTTTATCGTGCCAATCAACAAGCAAGTACCGTTAGTAGTTATATTGAGGTTTACGATGTACATTGTCCAATTTCCTTGAATTACTAACACGAGCTCGAGAAATTGTTCTTTTTTTTAACAATACTAGTAACCAAAATTATTGGTATTCCCCGTAACCCCTCCAGCTAAGCTAAATTGCTTGGAGTGGGTTCACGTTGGTAGGGTAATGACCAGGATTCGAACCCGGGAAATATCGATCGTTGGCCGACTCACGTTACGTTAACAATATATATAACTTGTGTTGAAACAAATGCACCTATTTTACTACCAATAAATTAAAAATACCTACCAGAATGGATACATGGTCACTGAACAGATAAATGGAAACTAAATTGTGTTTCAGGCCTAGGCTTTGCAGAGTCTCTTTCCGGTTGGTTATAAAAAAAAACTACGAAGGTTAAGGTGGGAGTTTCGCTACACTACGCTCTCGTCTTAACCTTCTAACGTAATCTATTCAATTCAATTTTCTTACAGTTTCAGTACAACAATATTTGGTGAGCTTTCATCCATTTTGGTGACCGTTTTGTCATTTTGGTGAGCATTTAAACTGTTGATAATCTATAATGACTACATCAATTTTATATGTTGCTTTTCACCAGGCGAGCACAAAAGACTATAAAAGAAATATATATAATGAATGACAATATAGTGGCACAATCTAGAGATATAGCAAACCGATATTTGGTAAGGATATAAATTTTAGTATTTTTTAAGGGAAAACTTCTTTTGGCGAGTTGAACACTTTCCATACGAGCATTGGATGGATTCCATATGGATGATAGCGTTTAAAAAAATACACGTAATTGTTCAAGTTTTCACTTCTGTCGGCACTCTCTGAGTGCCACTGCCTGTTTTGTTTTTCTTATTGAAGCGAGGTTTATGAGATGTATGAGGCCACATCACTGGATGGATTCCATATGGATGAAAACATTGATAACGTTTAAAAAAATACACATAATCGTTCAAGTTTTCACTTCTGTCGGCACTCTCTGAGTGCCACTGCCTGTTTTGTTTTTCTTATTGAAGCGAGGTTTATGAGATGTATGAGGCCACATCACTGGATGGATTCCATATGGATGTTAACATTGATAACGTTTAAAAAAATACACGTAATTGTTCAAGTTTTCACTTCTGTCGGCATTCTCGGAGTGCCACTGCCTGTTTTGTTTTTCTTATTGAAGCGAGGTTTATGAGATGTATGAGACCACATCACTGGATGGATTCCATATCGATGATAACGTTTAAAAAAATACACGTAATTGTTCAAGTTTTCACTTTTGCGGCACTCTCGGAGTACCACTGCCTTTTTGTTTTTCTTATTGAAGCGAGGTTTATGAGATGTATGAGGCCACATCACTGGATGGATTCCATATGGATGATAACATTGATAACTTTTAAAAAAATACACATAATTGTTCAAGTTTTCACTTCTGTCGGCACTCTCTGAGTGCCACTGCCTGTTTTGTTTTTCTTATTGAAGCGAGGTTTATGAGATGTATGAGGCCACATCACTGGATGGATTCCATATGGATGTTAACATTGATAACGTTTAAAAAAATACACGTAATTGTTCAAGTTTTCACTTCTGTCGGCATTCTCGGAGTGCCACTGCCTGTTTTGTTTTTCTTATTGAAGCGAGGTTTATGAGATGTATGAGACCACATCACTGGATGGATTCCATATCGATGATAACGTTTAAAAAAATACACGTAATTGTTCAAGTTTTCACTTTTGCGGCACTCTCGGAGTACCACTGCCTTTTTGTTTTTCTTATTGAAGCGAGGTTTATGAGATGTATGAGGCCACATCACTGGATGGATTCCATATGGATGATAACATTGGTAACGTTTAAAAAAATACACATAATTGTTCAAGTTTTCACTTCTGTCGGCACTCTCGGAGTGCCATTGCCTTTTTGTTTTTCTTATTGAAGCGAGGTTTATGAGATGCTTAAGGCCACACCAAGATCTTCGGGACCCTAGCCAACCTCACCTGCAACTCGTGCAAACCTGAAAACCTGCTGTTTGACGTACGAGACTTTCATCTCGGAGCTTGGGATACGCTCGCTCGCCTTTTGGTTTCACTTATACGGCTTTGATGGGAGCAACTGGCGTCTGACCTCCCAACCCCAAAAGGAAAGCCAGTTCAACCCATCAACCAGCAGGTGTACCGGTTTGCAGGACTTGGTGGCGCCCCATACACCATCGATGACAATTATCTCTTTTATTTTTTTAATATTTTAAATTATTTATTTAATATAAGTTTTTGTTCAGGTGGATGATGTGCCCAAATCGCATTAAAGGCAATAAGATAAATAAAATTGAAGTGTTTGTCTGTAATATCAAAATAAAAGCTTTTTAGAATGCAGACGAATATTACATTACATGGAATGGTACTTATAACAAAACATGTTTTATTTTACTTTTGTATATGTCCGTCTGTTGGACTTGACTAATCTCTGAAACGGCTGGGCTCATTTTGACGCGACTTTCACTGGTAGATAGCTGATATTATAAGGCGTTACTTAGGCTAAGTACTTTTAATTTAGAAAAATTAAGGTACAACGCATAAAAATTAAAACCCAGATCTCAGAACCCAGAAATCGCTGACTCAGCTCAAAAACTGGACCGATTTCTTAAATTAACCTACTAATAGCTATAATATCAGTGAGTAACGTAGGCCGGTCATTTTATCCTGATATTTCCACGGGATCGGGAATAATGAGGGTGAAACCGCGGGGCGATGCTAGTGTAGATAGATGAGCAGCCAAAATAGACGTTCTCTTATCCAAGAAGACGGTTATTTTTAACTGACTTCCAAAAAGGAGGAGGGTTTTGTATTTATCGGAAACTTTATTTTTATGTAGGTATATGCTACGATCGATGACGCCTGAACCGATTCGGAAAAATCCTTTTTTTTATCTGCTCATCTTTCACCGGTTGATGTCAACCGGGATTGGCGCTCAAATGATCGTATTCTATGCTATTTTCCATATGACAACAAGGTCGATGTCGACATCTCTACCAATGTCAAACATGCAGTTGAAATGTCTCGTATGATGATGATGAAGCCATACAATTATAAATACTAAAGACCGCGTGGGATGGTTGAAATTCGACCTTTTTGGGGTTGCCAGAAAGTTAAATTTCATTGCTTTTCTTTTTAATTTTGTTACATACGTCAGCTCTTACTATTATACAAATATGTCAATACGTTTGACATTGGCGGTATAAACTTACTAAGTACCATGGGTGTGTGTGTTCCAAATGTACCGTAGTGTGCGTAATGTTTTATTCATTGATTTAATGACTCTTTATGAATAATCTAAAAGAAATCTGCACTTTTCCTCCATATAAGCTATAACTCTGCCAAGTCCTCCGTCCGCGCAATTTTCGAAAAAGGGTTCGAAGTTTTCCTTTTTCCTTTTGTTTTAATAAATGAATTAATAATTGAGTCATATTTAATTTACCACAGACAAAATACTTTTTGTCATTAATTTTTGCAAGCATCAAAGCAAAATATCATTACAATTGATTTGAACTGAACGTAAACGTAAAACCGCGACGGTAACCGCTGAACGAATAATTGACTACCCTAATTGATGAATTGTCAAAAGAGAACATCAAGTATAGTAGGTACAGTCAATGCAAAAGTTGATTAACACTAAAATATTTACAAACCCTTTTTAGGGTTCAGTACCTTTTTTTTTTTTTTTCGTGCGGAAATCCCTTCGGATACCCCCCCGCCGGCCAGCGGGGGTGGTTATGTCGGGCTTGCACCGACTAAAACCGCACGCCGTCTCGGGTCTTAAGACGCCGGGGTGTAAGGTTACCCATAGAGCATATCCCTCGCACCCCGACTGACCCTGGGCCATCTCCGGTTTCGAGATGGCCCCCGTACTTGCTCTCCACTGTGCCATCTACTAATCAGAGGGACACGTGGAAAGCTTCCGAACAGCCCTCAACAGGGCCGTCCTCGCCTCGGTCGGAGTTGGCCGAAGGCGGCAGCGTCTCTCCCGCCCTAGGAGAGAGGCGCTGCTGTCTCCGTTGCCCAGGGTGCACCGCGTGGAGGTCCCCAACCAAGCACCCCAGGGTTCCGTACCTCAAAAGGAAAAAACGGAACCCTTATAGGATCACTTCGTTGTCCGTTCGTCCGTCCGTCCGACCGTCTGTCAAGACCGTATTTCTCAGGCACGCGTGGAGGTATCAAACTGAAATTTATATCTATTACTCAGGTCTACTGTCCCTTGGAGCTGTGAAAAAATCAAACTTCTAAGCCAAAGCAATCAAAAGATACAACCGTTTATGCTGCTAATTTCGAAACTCGCACGGGAATCAAAACCTACAGGGTAGGTACTTCCCGTGAACTTAGAATCTTGAAATTTGGTACGAAGCAACGTCTTATAGTTCAGATAAAGGAAAAATTGCGAAAACCGTAAATTTTTAGTTACATTTATTACAAAATATATTTGAATTTTTTTAAGTTACTACTACCATAACTATGACTCGATTGTCGTGATGGGTGAACTTTTACTTATATACCTACAGGTTTGTACGGAACCCTAGGTGTGCGAGTCCGACTTGCACATGGCCGGTTTTTTTACATCAATATGTCACATGTATCAGTAACTATATATATATAGCTGTTGTCTACGGCTCCACCCGCGACCCCCAAGTACATTATTCCCGTGGTAAAGAGTACCTACACTGTGTGCTATTCCTGACTACCTATAGTCACAGATCACATAACCTATAGTCTATCTCTGTGACAAATTCCATTAACATTCAGATTCTATAAAAAATAATAAAGTTCAAATTCTTTGCGGAAATGTGATAGTACAAGATGTCACAATATTTCCGTTCAGCACATTTACCATTTCATTTTATGGCATGCAAACATATATATTTTTTACCATCAGAAAAAAAATATATTGACTTAAATTAACCCCTCTGAATTGAACTTAAATCATTATATAGCTACAATATTGAAGTTATTAAATAATGTCATTGTTTTGCTTAATTAGAAATAGAAATAAGAATGAAATTACGTAGTCATTAATAAATTAGTCATCAAGACAGTAGAGGAAGGAAGCTCGTGAAATATATGAATGTAACCGTAATGTTAGCATTTTTGGCGTAATAATAAAGATTGAAATAAAAGCAACCAGTAGGTAACCACCAATTAGATTGAGTAGGCGTTAAATACTTTTGAAATATTTACAGCAAAGTAATTTGAGTAAGATAGTTTCTAACCCCCGACGCAAAAACGACAGAGTGTTATAAGTTTGACATGTTTGTGTGTGTGTCTGCTTGTGGCATCGTAGTTCCCGAACAGATGAACCGATTGTGATGGGGATTGTTTTGTTCGAAAGCCGATATGATCGAGATGGTTCTTAGCTGTAAATAAACTTGTGTTGGGGGTTTTATAATTTTTAAATGAGTTCTGTTTTGAAATATTCATTAGTAGATACTAGCAACTCCCCCACTCTTCGCTTCCGTATGTTTACGGAAACGAAGCGTAGGACGTTAGTAACTATTTATTAATCTGTGGCGTAGGGGAGTTTACGTTATATGAGTTTTTTTACTCAACCTATAATTTACACATAATATATTATATAATATATTACATAATATATAACCGCGGTAGCCTAGTGGTATGGGTAATGGACTGCTGAGACGAGGTCTCGGGTTCGAACCCAGGTTTTTACGGGCTGTATGAAGTGGTTATAGGATCACTTCGTTGTCCGTTCGTCCGTCCGTCCGACCGTCTGTCAAGACCGTTTTTCTCAGGCACGCGTGGAGGTATCAAACTGAAATTTATATCTATTACTCAGGTCTACTGTCCCTTGGAGCTGTGAAAAAATCAAACTTCTAAGCCAAAGCAATCAAAAGATACAACCGTTTATGCTGCTAATTTCGAAACTCGCACGGGAATCAAAACCTACAGGGTAGGTACTTCCCGTGAACTTAGAATCTTGAAATTTGGTACGAAGCAACGTCTTATAGTTCAGATAAAGGAAAAATTGCGAAAACCGTAAATTTTTAGTTACATTTATTACAAAATATATTTGAATTTTTTTAAGTTACTACTACCATAACTATGACTCGATTGTCGTGATGGGTGAACTTTTACTTATATACCTACAGGTTTGTACGGAACCCTAGGTGTGCGAGTCCGACTTGCACATGGCCGGTTTTTTTACATCAATATGTCACATGTATCAGTAACTATATATATATAGCTGTTGTCTACGGCTCCACCCGCGACCCCCAAGTACATTATTCCCGTGGTAAAGAGTACCTACCCTGTGTGCTATTCCTGACTACCTATAGTCACAGATCACATAACCTATAGTCTATCTCTGTGACAAATTCCATTAACATTCAGATTCTATAAAAAATAATAAAGTTCAAATTCTTTGCGGAAATGTGATAGTACAAGATGTCACAATATTTCCGTTCAGCACATTTACCATTTCATTTTATGGCATGCAAACATATATATTTTTTACCATCAGAAAAAAAAAATATTGACTTAAATTAACCCCTCTGAATTGAACTTAAATCATTATATAGCTACAATATTGAAGTTATTAAATAATGTCATTGTTTTGCTTAATTAGAAATAGAAATAAGAATGAAATTACGTAGTCATTAATAAATTAGTCATCAAGACAGTAGAGGAAGGAAGCTCGTGAAATATATGAATGTAACCGTAATGTTAGCATTTTTGGCGTAATAATAAAGATTGAAATAAAAGCAACCAGTAGGTAACCACCAATTAGATTGAGTAGGCGTTAAATACTTTTGAAATATTTACAGCAAAGTAATTTGAGTAAGATAGTTTCTAACCCCCGACGCAAAAACGACAGAGTGTTATAAGTTTGACATGTTTGTGTGTGTGTCTGCTTGTGGCATCGTAGTTCCCGAACAGATGAACCGATTGTGATGGGGATTGTTTTGTTCGAAAGCCGATATGATCGAGATGGTTCTTAGCTGTAAATAAACTTGTGTTGGGGGTTTTATAATTTTTAAATGAGTTCTGTTTTGAAATATTCATTAGTAGATACTAGCAACTCCCCCACTCTTCGCTTCCGTATGTTTACGGAAACGAAGCGTAGGACGTTAGTAACTATTTATTAATCTGTGGCGTAGGGGAGTTTACGTTATATGAGTTTTTTTTACTCAACCTATAATTTACACATAATATATTATATAATATATTACATAATATATAACCGCGGTAGCCTAGTGGTATGGGTAATGGACTGCTGAGACGAGGTCTCGGGTTCGAACCCAGGTTTTACCATGGCACACACCAACGACTTTTCGATGCTTTTCGAAGTTATGTGTGTATTTATCGCAGGTTTATAAGTGCCCGGTTAATGGCAATAGGCTCGCCACCTATTACATTGGGACCTAAACATAAACTGGCGAAATGTGGGTGCTAGCACCTCTGCCTACCCCTTATATATAGGATATAGGCGTGAGTTTATGTTATGTTATGTTATATATTATAGCCATACCTCTTTTTTTTTTCGTGCGGAAATCCCTTCGGATACCCCATACCTATATACCTTTGGCTAAATAATGTTTCCAATAAGTGCAGTGGTTCCGAAGAATACCGATTAGAAACTCACAAACATCGCCCTCTCTTTTTTTAAGTAAAGTCCTGACAAACGTAATAGTAAACTTGATGTATAAGTAGTTTAATAATTCCCAAAGGGCAAAGGTAATTTCATGTACGAGGGTCAAACTGAAAGTTCTTAGAAAATCAAAAACTGATTACATTAGCCAGTTATTAGTTTTATTATATCTTTTCAAAATATTGTCCATTCACGTCAATACACCGCTGCATGCGATGGAACCACTGGGAAAAGCACTTTGCCCACTCGTCCTTAGGGGTCTCTTCAATGGCATCGCGGTACGCAGCCACCGCTTCTTCAGCATTCATAAACCGCTTTCCTTTAAGTTTTTCTTTAATTTTTGGAAATAAATAAAAATCACAAGGCGCGAGGTCGGGGCTATACGGCGGGTGACCCAGTAATTCAACGTTTGATGTCGCCAAATAGTCGATCGTTCGCTTGGCGGTGTGCGACGAGGCGTTGTCGTGGTGAAGGAGGATCCTACTGCGAGGTCGTTTCTCTCGAACTTTTTCCAAGACAAGTGGCAAACAATTGGTAGTGTACCATTCTGCAGAAACTGTTTTTTGATCCTCTAACACAATTGTTACGAAATGACCTATCCTTCCAAAGAACGAGGCCACCATTTTTTTTCCCGCACTTCGATCTCTCTTCACTTTAGTTGGCAACTCCTCGAAAGGAAACACCCACTGAGCAGATTGTCTTTGTGTTTCAGGATCATAACAGTAAATCCAGCTTTCGTCACCTGTTAGTATGTCGAACACAGCATTAGTGTCACCTCCGTTAAATCTTTCAATCATTTTACGGCACCAATCCACACGATGGAGTTTTTGAGCCTCAGTCAAATTATGAGGTATCCACCGGGCGCAAAGCTTCCTGACCGCTAAATGTTCATGGAGGATTTTGTGCACTTGACTCATACCGATGCCTAAGCTTGTCCGAATCTGCTGATAGGTCACTCTTTTGTCAGTCTCTATCATACGCCGCACAACACAGATGTTATTTTCAGTCGTCGCCGTAGAAGGCCGTCCCTCACGTAAATCATCAGTGAGATTAGTGCGACCACGTTTAAACTCATTAAACCAGTTGTAAACAGTCGCACGAGATGGGGCTTCATCGTGAAAGGCCAATCGTAGTCTATCATAACTTTCTTGTTGACTTAAATGACATCGAAAGTCATAAAAAATCATTGCACGAAAATTTTCTCGTGTTAAATTCATGTTAACGTGACACAGACAATTTTCAATTTGCCGCCAAATCGTAAAACAAATGATAAATGAATGAAATATATACTCAGTAATATTGGCAAAGAGTTCTATTTTCAAATTTTAGAATTATTTTTTTATTATATTGTTTATAAGTGGCCAGTTCTAAGAACTTTCAGTTTGACCCTCGTATTGTACACATATTGTTTGTATATAGCATGCAAAGACGTACAGTCGTGAATTTAGTTGTTTTTCTTTTTTTTTGCTTTAAAGTTAATAACTATTATTATTACTACTGTATTACTTTGCAGTTAACACTTGCTACTGTTCTAATCTTATAATGAGTGAGTCGAAAAGGGCCTGGTTGAAAATCAGCGCTAGGCACCAGCTGAATTGGACCTGGTTCAGCATAATGCCAGTTCCAGCATGCTGAACCAGGTCCTATTCGGCACGCTATCGAGATGCTCACTATCGCTTTAATCTAGGTTATTATTTTCTTTATGTATTAAGTATCTTAAAGCTGGCTGAATAAACTTTTCTTTCTTTTTATTTTGTGAAAGGTATAAATTAAAATTGGTTAAGTTACTTTTGTCGTTGACTGTGCCTACCTACCTACTTAACGAGAATAGCACTAATGGCACCGAGTACTTTTGTGTAAAAGCACCTTTTACTGAGATTACATCATGTAGGTAGGCTTATTTAACACCGACAGAGGCAGTTAACATCACGAAATAATGCTTGTAGCATCGCGTAGCGGCTGATAACTATTAAGTTACCCTAGGCAATAGGCATCTAATGATTGATTTAATGCAACATATTGCTACGCGTTTTTCGAAAGGGGAAGAGATACGGAGTTCCTTCCTGGTTTATATAAATTTCAGTTTACCAACCAACCTACATGTAGGTAGTTTGCAAGAGGCAGGTGAGGCCGCCTGTCACCCCAGCAGAAGCAGGGCAACCTTACACCCCAGCGTGTTAAGACCCGAGACGGCGTGCTGTTTTAGTCGGTTCAAGCCCGACATAACCGCCCCCGCTCGCCGGCGGGGGGGTATCCGAAGGGATCTCCGCACGAAAAAAAAAATAAGATAGTTTGCAAGAGATTGTTATGAAGTTATACCGTATATTTCAAATATTGTTAAAATATAAATGTGCTGATGAAAAATGATATATAGCATACAACCTTCCTCGATAAATAGGCTATCTAACACAAACGAGTTGAAATTTGAGTTGAACTAAATGGAATAGATGTATCATCACCCATGCACCTATTGCACCCCAAGCTTGCACTTTAGATTTCTGGGCCGGCTCTCCGACCCTCCTAACCTTGGCTGACCCCGAACCCCGAGAGGAAAACTTGCGCCAGAGCCTCGTTCGTCAATCAGCAGTTGTAGGTACCGACTTGCAGGCGTGTTTGACATGAGCGTCGAAGATCTTGCAGCGATCCCATAGATTTGTATATATATTTCATTTTCATCCGCTTATCTTATCATCATTCTTAAACCAAGCTTGTGGAGCCCGTCGAGACCAGACCAGCCAGACCCTGATGGAATCTAATCTATCAATTTACATTTGCACTAAACACAATATTAAAGATCGCTTAAATATATAAATAATTATTTTCTTGGCAGTAACGCCTTGCATAAACGCACCTGACTAACAATGTATAACGCGTCTACTTCGAGTTTGCCGTTACTCCCGCCGCGCTTCCTCATACCGCACCTTAAGTCAGACCTAATGAATAACACTTACGGACTGAATTTAGACAGTACAATACTTCGACATGTAGCGAACTTCGAAAACACATAGATCGACAAGTCATTGCTTCGACAGACAATTATTAGACAACACACACCTTCGAATTACCACTACTTCGACAGACGATTATTATTCGACAGACAATACTTAGACAAGACACATCTTCGAATGACCACTAATTTGACAGATTTTTTTAACATTCTCCCAAAACCGTTGTCATATCCACAGTACAAGTTTAGCTTGTTTGAGAACCAGTTGGTGCAGTATATTGAATATAACTTAGGGTTAGGTTAGGTTAGAACTGTGACCCCAACAAAGCGCGAGCCGAGCGAGCGTAACGAGCGTGCCGCGGCAGCGAAACCACATTATTTTAGGAGAATGTTAAAAAAATCTGTCAAACTAGTGGTCATTCGAAGGTGTGTCGTGTCTAAGTATTGTCTGTCGAATAATCGTCTGTCGAAGTAGTGGTAATTCGAAGGTGTGTTGTCTAATAATTGTCTGTCGAAGCAATGACTTGTCGATCTATGTGTTTTCGAAGTTCGCTACATTTCGAAGTATTGTCCTGTCTAAATTCAGTCCGTAAATGCTGGCTTGAGGTGCGGTATGGGGAAGTGCGGCGGGAGGTACCCCGGGAACCGCGGGATGAAGCCGCGTACTGTACTCGTTTGAACCCCGACCACAACTAACAATACCAAACCGCAATTTGGGTTTGTCGACAATTTACGCCTCGCCTAAATTGCCTTGTATAGTCTGCCTCAATTAATTAGAATCACATGGTTACATTGGTATTGCTTTGAGCTTTTAGGGAATGTAATATTATGTAGGTAATGAATGTTATGTAATCATTAAGTATACTTTACGGGCTGGATTATAAACGTGGACTAGCAAAAACAATACTATTAATACACTTCTTCTAAATCCCTCCAAGTCTTCTTTTACCTGAGCGCCTATCCCGGTTGGTATTATTTTCCATAATTTGGTTTGATTGGTTTTTTACAAGAGCTTCTGCTGTTTGAACTTGAGAAGAAAGCATGCGCCTGAGCCTTTTCCGTCAATCAGCAGATGTACCGCCTTACAGCCTTACAGAGTGACAGCTAGTGAGCCGTAACGACAACATCGACTCCCTGAATATATCTTTAAAAAAATAGTTTAAGTGCAAATTCTTTATAAAAAAGCAATAAACTCAGTACAAAACTAAATAATATACAAGTACAAATGTTATCTTCGAGCAGGCTAACACGATTACTAAAAAAACACAAAGCTGGTGACCAAGTGAATTAAGGTGAAACAGTGTATAATTTACTTAATAAATTGCTAAGTGAAATATCGTAACTAGCTAAATATACTAAGTGACAGTGCCCTAAATCATAAATAAATAAAAAGAGTGTAATTAAAAGCAAATTCGTTTTCTGTAAACATACTCACCGACCGTTAAGAAAAAATGCAAATTCAAACTCAATGACTTGCAAGTTGACACCAAACCAGTTTAACTACTTAGTACTGACACCTATCTACATTACATAATTGTCTAACTTGTACCTACAGGACACCTATTTTAGCTTCTCACATTAATCAAACTTTGGCCGTGAGGTCCGTCTATCGGATTGGCACGCATGCGACGTGAGTTCGATCCCGAGCGCTACGCTAACACTTTTTGAAATTGGTATTCGCTTGATCATAATAAATTGTGAGAACACCACCTAACATCCAAGACTTAAATATTTCTGCAAGTTGTAAACAAAATACGCAAAAAGGATCAAATAGCCAATGATATATTAATTGAATAAACTCACAGCAGAATTCGAGTGACATCTGTCGGAAACTATCTGAACTATTTCAACAACTAGCTTCTCCATTGCGCACACGCAGTCCTTCCTAACACAGCACTGTGGTTACATAAATACATAGGGGGCGTTACTGCCTAAAATTTCGAAATGGCAGAAAAAAGAAACATTACTTTCAGAAAACCTGTTTCTAAGGCGGCCTCCCTCGATAATATTGATATGAGTACTTCGCTCAATACATCGAGTTCTTCGGAGCTGTTGGGTAAAAGTCTAGACCTTTCTACAAATTTTTTGGTAACGCATAAGGAGGAGATGAGAACTGAAATTACTAGCTTAAAACGTAGTCTGGAAAACACACAAAATGAATTGGACAATATCATCCTTGAAAATATAGACCTTAAGAAACAAATAGCTTATCTTACACAAGAAGTAGCAGTACTGAAACAAATATGTAGAAGCCCGGTATCGTCATTGATAAAAAACATCCCATCCTCTAAGAAAAGCAACGTTAGACGTCGGCTTACGGAGACATTCAATAGTAGCCCTCTTACATTACCAGAATCATCGCTATGTTCAAACCCTTCACAAGCTACCGGAGCGATTTCGAAATCTGGTTTGGAACAAGTAGCATCTCACTTGCTGCCTGTAAATAATAGTTCACTACAAAGTGAAATACGGGGAAAGGTCAACACTGTCACCCAGCCAAAACCACCACAACTTCTAACCAACATTGGACGCAATCCTCAAAGTAAACAAAAAAACCTACTTATTGTGGGCGGTGAACAGTGTATAGGATTGTCATCGAAGCTGATCACATCAAGGACAAACACTAGATACGAGAAATACAATGTCAGCTCTTTCATTCAACCAGGCGCCAGGACGCGACAAATATTAGAACCTATTAAAAAGTACAACTTGAAGGAGGACGATCGATTGATTGTTTCTGTAGGCGAACATGATGAAAACCCCTTTAGTGTTATGATAGAGCTCTGTTCTATTATTAATTGTCTGCCAACTGTGGGCATTCTTGTGTTAAGTGTACTTAAAAATAAATTCTTAAACGAGATACTACTCAATAATATGATTAAAAAAATATGTAATTACTTTCCTAATTGTAACTATATCAATGTGACTTATAACCAATTTGACATGTGTAAAACTATCAATTTAAATATTGACAGCCTTGATTATAATTGTAAATATATACCTCAAAAGACTAAGTATATTACAAAGCCAACTATGCATCATGGATATGGACCGCACTGCTCATCGCGTGAGCCTCGTGTGTCTGCAGCCCGTTGTCCTCCTCTTACAAGTAAGGTAAAAAAAGGGACTATCCCTTACTATTTTGCTAGCAAACCCAAAGATAACTCGCATAATTGTTACGAAGAGAGTCACAAGGGCCAAGGGACCAATTTACTACTAGAAACTCTTCCAATGAAGGCAAAAAAAGGTACCATCCCTTACTACTTTATTGCGAAACCAAAAGATAATTCACAAAATCATTTACAAACTGGAACCTCAGACAAGATCAATCTTTTTCGTGAATAATATGACAACGGAACGTTCTTTAAGAGTATTGCATCAAAATATAGCGGGTTTAAGAAGTAAAATAGAATTGTTAGAGATTCACCTGTACAACCTACAATGTAGTAAAATTGTGCCTTGTATTATTTGCTTGTCAGAAACCTTTTTAGAAAGTAATCAAGAATGTTTCATTAATGTGACTGGGTACAGATTAGCTTCTTCATTTTGTAGAATCAAAACAAAAAATGCGCAGCGCGGTGGTGTATGTATACTAGTGAAATATGACATAGCGCTTGTGGAGCTACCTCATATCAAAGAGATGTCGATAGAAAAGCACTTTGAATGCTGTGCCATAGAATTAACTGACCAAAATTTAATTATAATATGCGTGTATAGGACACCAGACTCTGACATTAACATATTTTTCAAAAACATTGACATTCTATTAAGAAAGACTATATATAATTCTGACAAAAAAATTATAATTGCTGGAGACATAAATATAAATACATTAAAAGTAAGCCATGAATCAAATGTTTTACTGGAGATGGCCCAAAATTTTAATTTGACTCTGCACATAACCCAGCCAACTCGACAGCAAAAGTCTTGTATTGATCATATTATTAGTAATATCAGCATAGCCAATGGCGAAATCCTCCACCTTGGAATGTCGGACCACGAAACAGCTCAATTACTTACTGTCCCTACAAGTAACAGGAAAACTACGATTACAAGATACTCAATATACAAGAGAGACTTTTCTAGTGAAAATATAATCCGATTTAAAGAGTGTATGGCAAGTCTGTCATTTAGTGAGGTATATGCGGAGTCAAACCTTGATTCGGCATATTCTAAATTTCACGAACTAGTTTCTCTATTTTTTAACTTGTGCTTTCCTACATTCAAACAGACAATTTCACACAAGCCTAAAAAAAATGCTTGGATCAGTAGAGGGCTGAGAGTTAGCTGTAAAAAAAAAAGACTACTACGACTAAATTATTACAAACATAAATCTGAAACAAATAAAGAAAAATTCAAATCGTACTCTAAATTACTACGTAAATGTATTTTTAATTCTATGAAAAACTACAATCAGAGTAGACTAAGTAACTGTAAAAATATTTGTAGAACATCGTGGCAATTGATAAAAAAGGAGACGGAAGGTTTAAAAACATCAGACTTTATAAACAAAATACAGGTAGATGGCAACCTTCTCACAGACCCAAAAGAAATAGCACAAGCATTCAACGATCGTTTAATAGACGTTAACACCAAACAAAAAACAAACAATCAAAGCTCAAAAAAAAAAGAAAACATTCATAGTATATGCAACAGTATATACCTTAGGCCTTACGACTGTACCGATATTCTGAGAATCATTCAATCGCTCAATAATACAAACTCAGTGGGTTATGATGAGTTTAGCACTAGACGTCTCAAGGACAGTGCCATCGAACTCTCACCCATTCTAACACATTTAATAAACCTATCGTTCAGTGAAGGTCATTTTCCAAGTCTTCTTAAGAGATCGATAGTCAAACCCCTATACAAAAAAGGTGACAAGTCTGTACTTAATAACTACAGGCCAATAACTCTTATACCCATTTTTTCTAAGGTTTTTGAAATAGCTATGCATAAGCGACTATATGACTTTGTTACTCAACACGAAATACTACGAAACGAACAATATGGTTTTCAGAAAGGCAAGTCTACAACGCTGGCATGTTTTAACCTTGTAACTAGGATCTGTGAAAGCCTGGACCGTAATATGCAGACCACTGTCATTTTCTTTGATATGAAAAGTGCATTTGACCTAGTTTCACATAAACGGCTTTTAAATAAATTAGACAATTATGGAATTAGGGGCCCTGCCTACGAATGGCTTGATTCGTATCTAAGGGATAGAGAACAGTGTGTTGAAATTATGTGTATAGACGATAACAATGAACTAAAAGCACATAGATCCTCGTACAGGGTCAATAGCTCTGGGGTCCCACAAGGAAGTATTCTGGGACCTTTGCTGTTCCTGATTTATATTAATGATTTGCCAAGCGTAACGCCCAAGCCTTGTATTTTATACGCTGATGACATTTCTCTCATCATGACATCTAATTATTCCAATATTGACTATACTAATGACATAAATAATACAATTGACTCTATAATCCAATGGCTCCATGAAAATAATTTGCAGGTTAACATGGCTAAAACACAATATATTCAATTTGGCAATTATGGTACGAAACTTAAAAATTTGAATATCAAATATTTGACTGATAATTTAACAAAAGTGGATAAAACAACCTTCCTAGGTATAATTATTGACCAGAACCTAAACTGGAAGGCACACGTTGAAAAAGTTTGCAATAAAATAAACAAATTTGTTTACGTTCTGGCTAAACTTAGAAAGACCTCAAATCCCGAATCGGTTGCCATGGCCTACCACGGCTACGTTGCCTCAGTTTTAAATTATGGTCTAGTGATTTGGGGCAACGCCACAGTCGTGAACAGAGTCTTCATTGCCCAAAAAAAGTGTGTCCGAGCTATATGTGGAGCTGCACCATGGCACTCTTGTAGGCTTCTTTTCTTGAAACTGAAGATCCTTACCCTTCCCTGCATGTATATATACGAAGTTGCGAAGTTTGTTAGGCAATATCCTAGCTTCTTCTCTAAGGCACATGAGGTTTATCCGAGGAGCACTAGAAATCAGGATAGAATTGTTTTACCCAGAGTCCCGAATACGGCCCTATACCTAAAAAACTGTTTCGCGATGTGCGGTCGTATTTATAATGCAATACCTAAAAGCTTGAAGCAACTGCCAACCTCTAAATTTCTAAGAAAGTTGAAAGCATGGCTCATGGAAAAATGCTTTTATACCATAGAGGAATTTGAAAACTGTAAAGATAAACTGTGAATGAATAGCAGAATATAATACTTAGTCTTTCAAATGTATTTAATGTATTTTTTTTTTTTTTTCTTCACAAATTTTTATGACTTGTTTTATGCATTTTATGATATGTTCTGACATTCCCAATAATCTATTATAATGTTTGTGACTAAAGAATTCAATGGACTTGCATGTGCTGAAATAATTCTATATAATAATTAATTGTAGTTTAAAGTCGTATAATATCTACCTATGTATTGTAATGTTTGCATGCCATAAAATGGTAAATGTGCTGCACTAAATAATTGTACCTAACACCTGTATAACCACCTTTAAGCAAATAAATGAATATGAATATGAATATGAATATGAATACAGGTGAAGTCGGCTTGTCCCTGAAGATTTTGATGGTGCGCCATATACCCACATCCCTATGTACCCACCTAACTTGAGTCCCCTATTGAAATTAAAAGTATTTTTAACTTATTCTATCGCGATTTATTTGATGTTATTTTATTATTTACATTGAACCCTACGACGTTTCGGTTCTTTCAGTCTTCCTGTGACTATTCACGGGAAGACTAAAGATGGTTGTTGCCTTGTAGTTTGAAGTGTAAGTTATCTCAAATTACCCGAACAATTCTGAATTGTTGGTGTTACTATTTAAGCAGAATGAGCTCACAGTGTCATGAAGTATTGTTGTATTTTAATTTTTCTTGGAATTAATTAAGTGAATGACTGGGTCCCAAGCTGGTGGTACATTCCAACCATCTTTAGATCTATATTATAAGGCTAATTAACAGGGGTGTACAGGGCTCTATCAACACTTTTGGGGAGCAAGTCAACCTCACCATTTGGTCATTTGGTGCACCTGCTAAATAACGGACGAGGGTCTGGTGCAGGAATTCCTCTCGGGGTTTGGAGGTCATACGGCAGTCGCTCCAGCCAACGAAGCAATAAAAAAAAAGCGGACCTCGGGCTCCAGACTGTAGACTTTACGCTCGGCGGCGGACAAAGTGGTCGGGAGTTAAGAATAGCCTCAACCTGGGTAAATAGTGTTGCAAGTTCCTCAAATGTCAAATGAGTGTTCCCTAACACGCGCTTTATATGAAACTTTGCGGATTTTACAGCCGCCTCGTATATACCTCCGAAATTAGGACTATACGCTGGTGAAAAATTATATTTGATACCATCCTCCACAAATGACTCTACATCATACAGATTTCGAATTATCATTTATAAATTTACCTATCTCGTTACTAGCGCCTACAAAATTTGTTCCGTTGTCACAGAATATTTGACGAGGCTTCCACGCCGTGATATAAATCTCCTAAATGCTAATATAAATGCCTATGTACTTAATTCGGTAACCAATTCTAGATGCACTGCTTTTACCTTAAAGCACACAAATATACACATATAACTCTTAGTTAATCTACTTCCACGACCTTTCTTATTTAGAATCTGAAATGGCCCTGCCATGTCCAATCCAGTTACTTCAAAACAATAGCCTGCGGTCACTCTTTGCGCTGGAATGCTACCCATGAGCTGCTTCGCAACCTCCGCTCTCATGCGTTTGCATCGCATGCAATTTTTGTATGTTTGACGAGCCAATGCTCTGCCATTGACTGGCCAATATTCCTCCCGAACTAACGAAAGCAAAAGTTGCGGAGCCGCATGCATAAACTTTACATGGTAGTAGACAAATAATAACTTAGCGAACTTATGTTTTGCGTCGATGACAATGGGGTGTCGCTTCTCAAAATTAAACTCTGAATTGTTGAGCCTTCCACCTACTCTTATTAATCCTGCCTTATCTACGAAAGGCGCTAGACTCTCTAACTTTACATGACCATGCTTATGACCTACGAAACTCGCTTGCTGCGATAAATATGCTAGTTTTACTTCAGCTTCTTCCAACTCCACAACTTGAAGCTCATCTTTTGCTTGAGTATCTTTGCTTTTACAGTTTTTTAAGAATCTACAGACGTAGGCTGTTATACGGCGCAGCTTTGCAAAACTAGAATATTTCGAAAAATCTATGATACATGGCTTAACTATATTATCTATTATTAAGTGAGATCGTGTTTCCAAGGGACAACCAGACAGGGCGCTAGTTTGTTCGGGCCAGTGATCCTCTGAGCTTTTTAGAAATAGCGGACCCTCCCACCAAAGCGGTAAGTCTCTGACCTCTTGTGGATACACCCCGCGCGACGCAAGGTCTGCTGAATTGTCCGCCGCAGGCACGTTCTCCAGCTGTTGTTGCGTGTAATATCATTTACAGCTACTACTCTATTTGCTACAAATACATTCTGTTTATGTGATGGAGTTAACAACCAACCCAAAACTACTTTCGAGTCTGACCAGAAATACGCCTGGTTGATTTTACATCTTAATGATTCATCTACTTTTTTCCAAACCCTAGCGGCCAATAGACAACCGCAGAATTCAAGTTTTGGGATGGTAGTGGCTTTCAATGGGGCTACTTTTGCTTTGACCAATATTAATCGTACAGTAACATTGCCGAACTTATCAATAGACCTCATAAACGTGCAACCTGCATACGCCTTCATTGACGCATCCGAAAACGTATGCAGTTCAATCCTAATTGGATTTATACAACATGCATGACGCGGTATTACAACCTCGTTTAAACAGGTAATATTCTTATAGAATTCTATCCACATTTTGTTAATGTCTGTTGGGATCACATCATCCCAGTCTAGCTTTACGAGCCATAGCTGTTGCAATATGATCTTGCAGGTAATTATACAAATGCAAATTAATCCCAGAGGATCAAATATACTTGATATCATTTTTTGGCGCTTCCTGTAATTTCTTTACAGACTAAGAATGTTACCCGTGTTAGGATTCCAACCTATGCCAAGAATTGTGTTGACATTGGATATCCTTAAAATTTCTTGTTGTTCTTGCTGGTCTCCTGACACACGTTGTACTATACGCTGTGTGAATTACTTTTAATTTTTCGTAAATTGAAATTTGCGGCAGCTAACGTTTTAGATATTTCGTCATACAGATGTTTTACAGTTTCCTCATCTTCCTCCCCTGTGTTTAAATCGTCGATGTAGAAATCATGCACGATGATATCTCGAATAAGCCCTTCTTCACACTCAAGCCCTAGCTGCATAAGGCACCTAGGTCTCAAGAATGGAGCTGCTGATGTACCAAATGTCAGAGTTAAAAGCTGTAGGTACTTGATCTCTTTATCGCGGTTCTCGCGCCACAAAATCGTATGCAAATATCGCTGCGACTCATCAATTCTGATACACGTATACATTTTCTCAATGTCTCCAGTTAATATATATGCGTGCTTACGAAATCGTATCAGAATTGATAACATGTCATCTTGCACAATGGGCCCGACCATCATTATGTCGTTGAGTGAGTGCCCAGATGTAGTCTTCGCCGATGCATCAAAAACTACTCTACATTTAGTCGATTTACTTTGCTCTTTTAAAACCGGATGATGCGGCAGAAAGTTAGCCTTTTCTGGACACTCAATCTCTGTCAGATGATCGAGATGGGCATATTCATTAATGAAATTTACATATTGCTCTTTTACGTTAGGTTGCCTTTCGAAGCGTCTCTCTAATGCGTCAAAACGCCTCTTTGCCATACTATACGAGTTGCCCAGTACTTCAGGGTCACACCGTAAAGGCAACGTCACGCATGCCATGCCATGCCATCTGGCTGTCTATACGTATGTTTCTTGAAATGCTCTTCACATGCTTCTCCTTCCGGGGTCAGCGAGGTCACTTTTGGAAGTTCTTCCAGCTTTCAGAAGGCCCTCAACTGACAGTGAATTTCTTGACTAAAATTACAGGAAATACTTCTTCTTACTCGTTTTTCGTTATACATTACAGGCCCCATGACCAGCCAGCCCAAGAGTGAATTTTGCAATCTTGGATTGGTTTGTCCCAATTTCATTGTTTCAGGTAGAATTATGTCCCAGAATGCATCCGCTCCTATCAATAAATCTACATGAGACGGACGATAATACTGAGGATCTGCTAATAAAACATTATCCGGAATGTTAAGTACCGAAACATCAATTTCTTGGGTGGGCAGGTCGTGTGTTATAATTGGGAGAACTATAGTATTAATATTCATAATGAATGTTTTGTTATAAGATTGCATTTGTACAGTGTAACTTTTTAATGCGTTGAATGTTATACCATTTATACCAAATACTTGTACCTCATCATTTACGTTACAGTTAAAATTTAGTAATTTTTGTAAGGACTCCGTCATAAACGAAGATTGACTCCCGCAATCAAGAAGACAGCGGACTACATGAGCCTCCTTAGTTTCGGCATTCACCACCTTTACCATGGCGGTGGATAACAAAACTTGATTTGCTATACATGTTGATAAAGCTACGGGATTAGATACAGTCACCTTAGCTTCACTAGTGTTTGATGTTATGTTTCTATGCAATAGAGTATTATGCTTGCGGCCGCATTTCATACATGACCTTGATCTGCATTGGTGAGCAAAATGATCTGCACGAAGACAGTTTATCCAAAGCCAGGCTTTCGATACAGCGGCATTTCTATCATCAATTGTCATTTTGTTGAATTTTTCGCAGTGGTAAATCAAATGGTCACCCTCACAGATGCTACAGATATTGGGAAATGGCTTTGTTTCAGAAGCAGCAGCGACAAAAGCCTTTTGCTGTCTGTCTATACGTTTAAATGTTGGTCTGTCATATTTAGAATACAATTCTACTTTGTTGTCAGCCTTGCTGTTGCTGCTACTTGCTGAAACCATCTACAGTACATTTGCTCTTTCTCTTAAAAACTTGTAAAAATCGTCTAGCTTTGGAACTTCTACCATATTGTTCTTGAATTCTTCCCATTTAATATTTGTTGCATTATCTAGCTTTGACGCAAAAAGAAATATTATAATTGTATCCCAATTTGTTGTTACTTCGCCTAATGTTTTCAAAGCTCGCAGGTGCTTTGCAATGTGGTCAATGAAACCCCTCAATGATTTATCACTACATGTTTGTAACTTTTCAAAGCCAAAAAGTTCTTTTAGATGATTATAAATCAAGTATTCTTTGTTGTCAAATCGCTCACAGACTAGCGTCCAAGCTATTTCATAGTTTGCAACTGAAATTTCCATTGACTGTATGATGGATGCGGCTTGGCTCTTTAGTGCGGCTTTTAAATATTGAAATTTTGTTATTTTATTCAATGAATCATTATTATGAACGATGGCAAAAAATGTGTCCTTAAATTCAAGCCAAGATTGTGGGTTTCCTTCAAATTCAGGGGGTTTTATTGTGGGAAGCTTCACGCGGTTCCTACTTTTATCGCTACTACTAGAAATATTTTCATCATGAACGCTCTCTTCAACTGCTATTTTCTGAGACCAAGTCAACAGAATGTCCTGGGCAGTGGCCATGACATCATAAAACAAATTTTCTGTGCTCTCTCGTTCTTGTGACGTGATCACAATTGGGTCTGTTGCCTTGCTCTCCACAATTTCAATCATAGTTTGTATATCATCATAACCTTTGAAGAGTGCATCTATCTTAGCTAGTCTTTGTTTTAATTCATTAATTTTTTTACGAGTAATATCTTCTTCCGTTCTAAATTGTTTACATAATTTACGAATGTTGTAAGCCTGCCTTTTACAGAAACCCTTTTGGCTTTTAACTCTTTATAATCAGCGTCAGTCATTTTGGTAGGAAGGTATCAAACTCAGATTCTAAGAAGCGAAATAAAAATAAAAAAAATACATTATTTCGGCGTACTTTACGACTCGGCAAAACACGAAACCGGCGAAAATATTTTCACTCGCAAACAGCGTTCAGGATACCATCAGGCTGAAATTGTCGGCCGAAAAAAATTTTATTTCCACGAAATTAGGCCACCTATAACCCCTTCCTAGCGCTTACAGGCCCCCCCAAAATGATCTAACACGGATAATTTACTAAAACTTGACAGACAAAAAACAATGACAATGAAAATGTTGAGTACGCTAATTACCAATTCAATTAGTCAATAGTACCCAGTCCTCAATACTTTTACCAAATACTTATTTAAAACACTAAGCATCTCCATTCTCCATCTTGTTCACATACCTTTTTTTTTATCGTGCGGAAATGCCCTCGGATACCCCACCGCCGGCCAGCGGGGGCGGTTATGTCGAGCTTGAACCGAGTAAAACCGCACGCCGTCTCGGGTCTTCAGACGCCGGGGTGTAAGGTTGCCCATAGAGCATACCCCTCGCACCCCGACTGACCCTTGGCCATCTCCGGTTGTCTTGTTCACGTACCTATATTTTATCTACTTCTAGGTACAGCTAGGTTAAAGACTTCTAAATTATTCGAAACTCGGTCTAACCGCCAATTTAATTTTGTTCGATAACTTATATCAAGCTTGAACAAATTACGAAGCTATCAACACTGCGATAGACTTGTAATTGCTACAAATACTGCAGCTTAACTTTAATCAACGCTGCCACAGATTTAGAACAGTCTAGATAGCGCAAGCTGTTCATCTTTATATTTAAAAATGAATTGCTGTTCGTTAGTCTCGCTAAAACTCGAGGACCGATTTGGTTAATTTTGGTCTTGAATTATTTGTGGAGGTCCAGAGAAGGTTTAGAAGGTGAATAAATATGGAAGTTGTTATCGATTTAGGCAGTACGAAGTCTGCCGGGTCAGCTAGTAGTAAATAAATATAAATAAATATTGTAGGACAAAGTACACAACGCCAACACCCAAACTAAGCAGAGCTTGTCATATGGGTAGTAGAATGCGGATAAACATTTTTAAATACTTTTTTTTGTAAATAAATACATAACATACATAGAAACACCCAGACCAATGCAAATATATATATTTGTATCGAGCGGGAATCGAACCCGCGACTTCTGACTTAGCAGTCGAACGCACTACCGCTACGCCACGGAGGTTGTATGGAACCTTGATGGTTCCCCACCGAGACCTTTGAAACCCAGAGCAACCTCACCAGCAAGCTGGTATACCTGTTGATTGACCATGATTGACGGATGAGCCTCTGGCGCACTCGGGTTTGAGAAGTGAGACGGCAGTTGCTCCCGTAAAAGTCAACATAAGTCAAATCAAGGGAAAGACTAGAAGGACCCTGCGTAAAAATACAAGTTTTTGGCCGGCATTGGCTTTTGGTCTATCGTTCAATCTTACCGGTCGATAGTCAATTTAAAAGAACTAAATTGGGCCGACTGATGCGGTGTACGATTTACTATTTTTTATACTGCTTGTTTAATGCACACACGGTATCCAGTCTGCTTGAAGTCTGTGACAGTGTCTGAGTGCGATACGACAACGACATTTCAACTTCGCATAGACTGTTTTTTTTTAAATGGAAGTAGAAGAAGTAGGCAAGTACCGTTTTTTTTTCATGCGGAAACGGCCAGCGGGGGCGGTTTTGTCGGGCTTGAACCGAGTAAAACCGCACGCCGTCTCGGGTCTTCAGACGCCGGGGTGTAAGGTTACCCATAGAGCATATCCCTCGCACCCCGACTGACCCTGGGCCATCTCACCACTAACAGCATCGCTCATCCTGTGTCTCCTCTGAAAGCAGAGGAGTACGGAGAGCGATGTGTTCCCTCCACCTTGGGTATTGGCCGACGATCAATGCCAACCCTATGAAGGAGACGCCATTGACAGCCGCCCAGGGTGTACCGGCCGCTCCGATTCTGTTCCCCCCGGACTGCAGCGGGATCGGAATCGGAGCGACACTCGAGGAGGTTACCCAACACACACCCCAGTAGGCAAGTACCTATATTTTTTTTTTTTTTTTTAATTTCATATATACCTACTTATGTGCCCCTTATTGATCGGACACTAGTTTTATTACATATCTACGCATAGCTCCATCCCTCTTTCTCTTCTGAAATACGAACGCTTTAACACGTCATAATAATCTTTCAGAGCTCTATAATTTATTCCGTCACAGGATGTACCTAGGTGTAGATAATGTTATCACTAACACAATATCGCATAACACAAGAGCAGTGAAGCGTGCAGCGGCTCGATTCGATTAAGAGCCTAATGCTCTTAACAATTTGATTACTGTGTCGATAACCCCTCACGTTGCTGGCGATTGATCTAAATGCAGTTATCTTAACAATATTCTCATAGAATCCAATCAGGGACCCGATGCAGTAACGCCGCCGCCGTTGCCAAAACGATTGATTTCAGTTCGATTAGAAAGAAAATATGAAAAATCCGTTTGATCTGTTAAAACAAAACCTACCTACGTTTTCGTGAGGATATTAAACCAGGCCGACTCGCCGTCCTTACAGAAGCAGGCCGTGGCGGAGGCGTGTCGTGTGTGTCCTACACACGCCTGCCAACTCACCGACGCGGGATAAAACCCGACCCCACCATGCGAGGACGCGGTGGCGGCCAAAGTCCGCCGGTAACCCTGGGGTTATCCTTTCGAGGGCTTACCCGGGGTGCCCGGCAATGGACACTTGGGAAGGACACCGTGTGGTTTTAGTCGGTCCGATTTCAACACGCCCACCCTATCGTCGGCACCGATGGGGTGAAGCCCGTGGGAAAAAAAACGGACATTAAACCAAAAAGTAGTTTAATTAAATAACAAATATTTTGAATTTTTTATTTTATGAATGTAGGTAGGTACGTAACGTTAAACCAATTATGCGAGAATATTGGTTGCGCTTTCTAGGTCAAAGGGGCAAGATTTTTGGGGCGGCCTATACCCAAATCCGATGGGCATATTGATTGGAAAATAACGTAAAAAATATATCAAAGCATAAATTTTATGAGACGACGATCGATCAAATCTTTTTATTATTGAAAAAACTCAAGATTGATATAAAATATTCCATTCCATCATCATCATCATATCAGCCGTAGGAAGTCCACTGATGAACATAGGCCTACCCCATCGACTTCAGATGGATCTAAAAAAAAGCAAAAGGCGAAGGCATCTCAAACAACGGAAACGTAATTTTTGACCTTTGGTTCTCAAAAAAGGTCGAGATTCATGAACACAACATAAACACTTCTAATACCTACAACCGCCTTCCGTTCCAAACATCGACCAAATCAAATAGCCCTAACCTAAGAAAAGGCGCAGACTGCTTGGCTAAATAACCTGAATAATTCAGTTACGTAAGTAGAGTACCTACCTACCTACCTAATTGAGGTTGATTTTACGTTGGCCTTAAGATATTTCTATTAGGTAATAGACTAAGGATGAGCGCAGATTAGAGAAGTCTTAAGACATACTTGTCGCCGTGAAGATCTTGTAGATATTTAACAGCTTTGTTCATGAAACATTTCATGTTTCGTAGAGCAACAAGTACTTTTTTTTTCTTGCGGGAATCCCTTAGAATGATGAAATAGAATGATATATTTACTGATTCTCATCATCATAATCCTTATAGCGATTTCCCGGGTCCGCTCGTGTTATTTTTAATTGGTATGTCAGCTTTTCCGGGAGCTACTGCCGTCTAACAACCTAACCCTGAAAGTAAAGCTTGCACCAGAGTCTCGTCTGTTGTTTAGCAAATGCACCGATTAGCAGATGACGTTGGCTTGCTTGGGGCCCAAACGTGTTGAAAGGGCCTAATACACAAAGTATTATCACCCTTCAGTTAGATTTCAGATGCATATTAATGTCATACATGCACGTATTATGTTCTTTTGTTTTCTTAAAACGCCCGACTTAAACCTCACCTCATCTTACGCTAAGCAAGCAGCCCGGGACGGCAGGGCGACTAGCTCCCCTCCCCTAAACCGGGGCAAGACGGCGACACCGTGGTTCCCAAACCCGTTCGAGATGGCCCCCTCGGCCATCTCGAAACTGGAGATGGCCCCCTCGGCCATTTCGAAACCGGATCTCCGGTTTCGAGATGGCCGAGATGGGCCATCTGGCCCAGAGTCAGTCGGGGTGCGAGGGATGTGCTCTATGGGCAACCTTACACCCCAGCGTCTTAAGACCCGAGACGGCGTGCGGTTTTAGTCGGTTCAAACCCGACATAACCGTCCCGCTGGCCGGCGTTGGGGTATCCGAAGGGACTTCCGCGCGGAAAAAAAGGTACTTAAAATTTACTATTAAACAAAGTCACATAAAATATTATCATTGCATTTAATTTATCTATATTATTACTTACAATATAAAAACACAAAATGATAGCTTAATTTTTAACAATTTATATAAATATAACCTTTAACCATAGAGTTCTGGGGAAATAGATGACTTGGCCCTCACATGAAGGCATCCCTATTGGAAATAATGATAACCATAGAGCAGATTTCGACAGACAATATATATCACGATCCAATATCGCGAGTTTCCGAATTACACTATCAATGAAAGAATCACTTTCAAATGATTAATTTACATCTTTTTGATATTTTTGACAAACTAAATTGTAAAACTTTGACATTCATATGTGCTCTTTATGTGCCTAAACTGAATAAACGAAATTGATTCTTTGAATACTTATATTATAATATGGTATTGTCTTAACATTATAAATTAGAAAGTTTGTTATCCAATCACGCTGTAACGGCTGAACGGATCTGACTGAAATTTGGTACAGGGATAGATTATAGTCTGGAATAAAACATAGGCTACTCTTCATCCCGGGAATCGGTTCCTATGGGAAGCGGGATCGGGAACCGAATTAGCAGCAGTTAGCAGCTATTATTGTGATAATTATAAAATACACAGTGTTCAATGGATCACAAAAATATCAGAATTTAAGATTTCAAGAAGTCAATAAATCGCAGATAGCATTACACATCAATGTCATCAATATTATCTATATATTAATATGGAGATTATCGCGATGAATAACGACTGTCTGAATCAGCCCATAGTTATTATGTACATGCAATACAAAATCAAGGGGGGGAAGAACTATTAACCGACTTTTACTTTTAGACTCTTGTTCTCTATTGTAAATTCAGTGTAATTCACATCAGTGACCCTGGATTTATGAGAAACCTCTGTTATTGATCCTATTACAGTGAGGTCCACATACTTTGGGATTGAAATACCTGTTACAGGGAATTTCCAAACATTTGTAACTGAGACAAAAAAAGTATTTAATGCTTGGTTAGTATTTGGAAGTATTTAACCAAGCTTTAAACCAACCACGGGCAGATCCAGATGGCCATGGGAGTTATGAGCCTCCCCCCCCCCCCCTCGCTTGGATAGACAGTTAGATGCGTTACAGTAGGTGATCAACTTGAAAGCTGGATCCACTGGGTTAGGTTACAAATGCATTAACATCTTCATTACCTATAATATTCCTAATATACATGTACCATTCCATATATAAATGTCCAAAATAATACATAAGTGAACAGTGCTCCAAAGAAACCGTTGGTGAGCAGACTCTGTCTTGAAATATAGTACTTATTCCATTTGGATCCTGTTTTCATCATGAACATAACCCACAAGCTGACTACCGCAAACACGTAGAAAGCAAACCCGTAGAGTCCAGTGAGGCCAAGTATTCCTGAAATTTTAATACAAATAAATTTAAAAAGAGAAATTTAGTTACAAATCCAAACACTGCACCTGGTGTTAAACCACAATAGCTTAGTTGTTAAGAAATCAGCCGTACAATCTAGAGGTCCCAGGTTCCAATCCTGACCATTACACTACTGATGTGAAACCGCTCCCTAACAAGCAATTTAGCTTAGCTGTAAGGGCTAACGGGAATACTAGTAATTTTGGTTACTACTACTGGTTACTTTGCTACTACTCTTTACAAAGAAAACAAATGTAATTACATAAAATGGGGTAGGGATATGCAGTTTTAGTTGGTTCAAGCCAGACATAACTGCCCCCGCTGGCCGGGGGGGGGGGGGTGTATCCGAGGGGATTGCTGCAAGAAAAGAAAAAGAGTTTTTTGGGGTTTTTGGGGTCAAGGTTTTGGAATTTTTATTGTCAATTTATAAATATAAAAGGTTTCAGGTAGGAATTCAAACACACAGCTGACTAATGAAGGTAAGTTTTCACCGTGACTGATGATACTTTGTACACCAGAAGTGTTACCATGTGTTAATTATCGCTCGCTTAGTAATGTGCCCGGTAGATGGCAATAGGCCCTATTACATTGGGACCTAAACATAACTGACAAATCGTGGGTGTGGATTACACCTCTGCCTACCCCTTCGGGGATACAGGCATGAAGTTATGTTATGTTAAGTGTTACCAACTGTTATTATCTGCAGAGGGAAATAGATAATATTGATGTGAAACGCGATCTGCAATTTTATTGACATTAAATTCTGATATTTTTTTGATCCATTGAACACTGTATTTAATGGAAAAAGGAGAGAAAAGATGAAAAAACAACCACCGTCTCACCATTCAGATAAATACAGCATATTTCTACATAACATCAGTGCTAAATGGGAGCATGGTACTACTCGGATACAATATTCAAATACAATAATTTAGGCAGAGTTTAAATAATATGACTGCTCCCAAATTAACTTTATAGCCAGATTTCCAAAATTGGTAATGAAAACTAACAGACATTCTTCTAAAACTTAAGCGCCTTAGAGAAAATATCACGATTTTTGTGATCAAATACACTACATAATAAAAAGGGTTGTATACACTAATGTTATTAGAAAGGGATTTATCAACGCCAATACCAATACAAAGTATTCATTACTCTTTAGCCTTAAACGTCAGTTAAGTAAGAATTATTTACATGATTAAGCATTAAATTACCAGCAATAGATCCTGACAACGCAGCCATGGATGTTCTACAGTATTCAACGACTACGGCATTGTTTCTTAGGGCTGCTTCACTGTAGGCGACTCCTTCGGTCTTGCCGTCTTTTGCTTTATTTGCTGACATTTTAATAAGATTCTTATATCTGCAATAGATTCACAAATTAAGAAGAATTGAAGACGAAAAATAATAGAATTGAACAACCCGACAAAAGGCCCAACCAACAGTATTATTGGCTACGAATTTTGACACTTGATACAATTCAATTCAATTCAATTCTTGATTATGGCCATAGATTATTATATATATACTAGAAAATTATGGCCTTGTGGAGCAAACACCACAATTTTGCCGTGTCGAGTTAGAGAGATTTTTACTAGCGATAGCGTTGACAGTTGACACTGTTGACAGTGGGAAGTATAGATCAAAGGCACATGAATAAATAATGCAAATTGAAAAATGGAAGACCAAAAAGTAAAATAATGAATTCAAATTTGAAGCTTTTTTGTAATTAATAGTATATAATAAATTGTAGGAAGACAATCTGATCAATTTGTTGAATATATTGATTTAATTACTATTGCTTCCGTTATTTCATAATAAACACCATAGACATGTCTGTCTAATTTTCATTTGACATATCTCAGCACCACCTTGGAGTCACTTGGAGTCGTTTGACGTGTTATGTGGTTCCGTATGATTCTAAAATATGATTCATGTGGTACAAAACTGGACTAAACCTCAATCAAGCCGCTCAGAAGGTATTATAAATGACTTGGAACGACTCCTAAAATAAGCGAAAACGGAAGAGGGAAACACAAGTAAGAATAAACCACAGACTTAAGAGACGCAGACACGGAACATTTTCGATTTATTTTGAAGCCAAATTCTTTCATCAAAATTCTTACATTTCTTACTCGAGACCATGGCGACGAATGATGATTGGGCCGCAAATTTACTTCAACTCCATATTCATGCTTGTGTGAGTGTGTTTATATACAGCCGCGGTAGCCTAGTGGTATGGGTAAAGGACTGCTGAGACGAGGTCTCGGGTTCGATCCCAGGTATTACCATGACACACACCAATGACTTTTCGATGCTTTTCGAAGTTATGTGTGTATTTATCGCAGGTTTATAAGTGCCCGGTTAATGGCAATAGGCTCGCCACCTATTACATTGGGACCTAAAACATAAACTGGCGAAACGTGGGTGCTAGCACCTCTGCCTACCCCTTCGGGGATATAGGCGTGAGTTTATGTTATGTTATGTAATGTTTAAATAGTGCATATTGACTAGAAAGAAAGAGGTTGTGCATTATGGACATAATTTAAATTCAATATTC
This sequence comes from Cybosia mesomella, assembly GCA_946251805.1. Lineage (NCBI taxonomy): Eukaryota > Metazoa > Arthropoda > Insecta > Lepidoptera > Erebidae > Cybosia > Cybosia mesomella. Next base: position 5,187,387 of record OX276413.1, read on the forward strand.
CATCTGGTATTACATATCTACTAATCATAAGTCTGTGGAATATACACATTGAATAAAAGAAATACTGAATCGTTTAGTTCAAGTTTAAATTATTCGTAACATAGTGTTGGTACGTCAGCTGTACGTGTATTGTTTAGAATAGGAAGGAAGAAGCACAGGCTAGAGAAATTTTATGGCTTCACCTCTATTCGTCAGCGTCTGAATATTACAAAATATTCTGTAAAGCCATCCTCGTAGTGAGAATATAGAAACGAATCATATGAAAAATTTATCTTAATAAAGGCCATTGCTGCTGGTGAAACCAACTTACCATGTTTAGGACTCCTAGTTGTACCTACATACAATAATCCCTTTCTTATTCCCTTTTTTTTATGTTTATGTTTTATTAGGGTAAGCAGATAAGTACCACATCTTTCCACTCCTTTCTGCTTAGGCCGTACGCTGGCTCATGCGTGTCAAACATGCAGGTTCCCGAACGTCGTGCACATCGTATGATTTAGAAAATATTTACACATACACAGGCACACGCAAACATACTCATGCATACATACAGACGCACATACAGACTCGAATACAAGCTCATATATTGCATGTTTTATGTTTTTGTTTTATGTTTTTGTTTTTTACAAATAAGATGTTACCAATATTTGTGTGTCAATATTTCACTGATTTTTCAATCATTGTATTTGGAATTCATTAATTGTACACAGCTGTGATAAAATCTTATATTTCGATTCAATTAATTATCAGTTAATGAGCTAAATGATATGGCGTCGTTGTCTGTCACACAGTTTACACTAACACAGACGTCGTTTACTCGATCCTATATTTCTATTTTATTATCTAGGGGCGCAATGCTTTCTACTGTTGCAATGTTGAGCGAAGAGTGCACTACATGATTACCTACAAAACCTGCCCAACAACTACCCCCCGATTACCATCGACGGTGGGCATCATGGATTTTCAATTTTCTATTTCGGTCTTAAGACAATAGTTAAGTTGCACATTTTGGCGCCAAAATCGTGGTCTCAACAATAATCATTTTCAAATAAGATTTTGAAATTTTTGAAGGGTGATTATTCCTCCATGGTGAGTTCGATTTTCAATTTTATTTTTTCTAAACCTTCCGGGTATCAAGTTGTATTTACATGCCAAGTTTACTCAAAATTGGTCGAATAGTTTAGGAGGAGTAGGTAGCGACACTACCGAAATACACCGAGTGGAATATAGAGAGCTTTTCGCTCGACTTCGGCTCACTCTCAGCTCAATCAAATTGTAATCCAAAAATAATGTTACACATTGTATAACATAACTGTATAGGATAGAAAATATATACATAATCATTGTTAATAATAAATAAATAAAAATAAATCGTTTAGGGGTCATAGTAAAGTACAAAACTGTACAAGGATTGACACTCCACTGTGTAATGTGGTATGTAGGTCAATTTGTTGTACCTTCCGTGCTTATTTATCATATTTCATATTTTTTATTTTACCTGCTGATCTCAGAGCCAAAACACTTTTGGTTTTCTGTTCTTACGGGTCCCCAAAAACGAACTATTTTGAAAGCGTCGGTAAAACAGTCGTGATAAGCCAAGCCATTGAACTGTGTGAAACTATGGAGTTGTGTGTGTCGTCTATATTTATATGAATAATTTGTCGTTGTATTCTAACGCACACATTTACATTATATTCATGTGTTTTCGGTTTTCGCGGCACTGAGCGTCAGTATTCCTGTGGCGGAACTTATTTTCATATCATATTCAGAAAATAGCAGATTGTAATTAATAATAGAAGGTTTATTGGTGAGATACTTAATAATAACGTGTGTGTTAAAAGCAGTATTACTATCCAAAGCCTGGTTTCGTTCTCAACAGCGAATGAAATTATGATGGCGCGTGTTTGACTCTAGCTGTAGGTGCTTTCTCGTAACAAATTAGGACTTTGCTCGAACGATGTTCCACCGTTGACAATTATAGATAATATTCCTGTTTCAGTGCTACTAACCCATCCTAAACCTAGTGGTGATTTAATTATAAGTGGAAACGTCTATGTGTAAAAAAGGAATTGAAGTTTTCGATATTGAGTGCTACAATTATGCATTGAGACCCCGCCAATCTGACGACTTGTCTTGTGCAAATTGCAGTCACTGACGCGACGAAACTGAATTATTCGATGGTGAGTCGACACAATACGTTTTTAATTCATTAAAAATATTACTTCCTCGAACAAAATATGTTTTTTAGTTCAAATATTGAATTAACCTATTTATGTAGAAAAACGAAACTTCATTTTGATTCTTTTGTTTCAGAAAACCAAGTGAAACATTTACGGAGTATTTTAATCGATTAATAGTGGGTTGTAGTTGCATTTCGCATTTTATTATTCACATAAATGTGAGATTTCATCAAAATATTCGTAATTTAGTATTCGCCATACGATGTTTTATTCTGTTACGTCAGTCGCATATTAGAGGGCCATTATACATTCTGTAAAAGATAAAATGGATGAATCTGAAGATAATTTAAGCTCTGAGGATATGAAATCTACTGATAGTCCCCTGACTGTAAAAAATAAACCAAAAAAACGCTCATTGATTGAACGTGAACTTGAAACAAATTTGACTTCACGAATAACGTCCCCGGTGAATATTAAAGATGGTACAAGTACTAGCCGGTACGGTAGAGCCCGTCGGCTTAAGTCTGAATTGGAACAATCGGATACGAAGCAAGTGACAGCAGAACTAAAATCACCATTAGCCGAGAGGTCTCCTGTAAGGACTCTCACTCAATCTCCTGTCTACAAAATGCATGCTTCGAATTCTCCATTGAAACGCACTGAATCACCAAAAAAGATAATTGAACAATTTTTGGATAATCAAATTGAGAGTATTTACCAAGAAAACATATCACTTAGCCGCTTTGGTAATGAAGAAGTCAGTGCGACTGCTGTATCTCCAGCTAAAAAGTTCCCTAAAGTTTATATACGGAAGGATTTAATACAAAAGAGAGAGCCCGAAGATACAGTTACTGTTATACAAAACATGTTTTCACCAACTAAGAGCCGTAAAAAATCATCCAGCACACATTTGAATAATATTCTTGAAAGGTCTTCTGAGCGATACAGTTTAAATAACAAATCTCACAATGGATATTTGGGTAATTCATCAGTTGTGAAGACTTTAGATTTTGACAGCAAAAAGAAAAAGAAAGATAAAGATACTAAAGCTGTTCCTTCAAAAAGTGAACTGTTTGACTTGGAAGCTAGATGTCCATATCAGGTTGGAGATTTGGCCTGGGCTAGAATGGGAACTTATCCATTCTGGCCATCTATTGTCACAAGGGACCCATCAACTGGAATTTTTGTTAAAAAGAAGTGTAAGTATGAAATAATTTTAAATTATTAGATTGCTTTACTTCTCTACTAGTTGTTGCCGGCGGCTCTGCAGTGTTGAATTCTGTTCCTAATCCTGCAACCCAAGGGATCGTATTCCCGGGGTAAAAAGCCTGTGTTTTTCTAGACTATAATTTATCTCGGTACCAAATTTCAGCCACATCCATTCTGCCATTTTAGCGTGAAAGAGTAACCAACATCCATTCAACCTTTCGCATTTATAATATTAGGATTTAACTTTGGCTATGGAACATTTTGAAATAAATATCAATTGTTATAAATAAGTTGAAAAGAATTTATACAGTTGTTGAATTACTCATAAGGTGTCGTACAAATAGAACAGATGCACGTCCTCGATGTGTCTTTGTATCACCCCGCGCACCCCTTAACCTCTCCGCTCACCCCGAGCAGGGGCACGCAGGGCGTTACAAAGACGTCTAGGACGCGCGTCGGTTCTGTTTGCCCGGTGCCTAAAGAGCTAGGTCCTAAAGACAATGAGCAGTTCCGAGTACCCTCCCACTCTTTCTGTAAAACGAAAGTAACTGCCGCTGAGGACAATTGTCCAAGATAGGCACTCTGAGAAGAAAGTCTGTATCCTGGCTTGGGTCCCTGAATATTTTGTTGGGGCCCTATATACTCTGTCTCACTGTCATACTTTCTCTTACAATAATTGGAAAGAGGAATGATTATAGGCTAACTTGTTTAAAAGGAATTCAATCTCTTCATTCTGTAATAACAAAAATAAAATTGTTAAGACAGTACAGCATTATACTTTATGACCTCATCTGTATATATAGTAGTATATGTAAGTACTTGAATTTCATAAATGATTAAATATTGAAAAAAATTCACTTCATGAGTTATTCATTCTCAAATGTGAACTTTTCAAGGTGAATTTACTGTGACAAGTATAGCTGTTATTTTATGTTGTATGACGGTAACTAAAAGAGGTTATGTTACAAAAATTTGAATCTACTGAAATAAATTTACTTGGCTGAATACCCATACAGCATATGGATGTTACACCCTGATTTATTAATCTATGCATCTATGCATCTATGCACCTATACTACTAACTACTATGTTCGAGCACGACTGAACGACGATCGTAGTGTACGGATAAACCTTTCTGGTTTTTGTTACACTTCTAGTGCACATGAAAATTGTATACCTTGTTATTAAATAAATAAAAAAAAAAAAACAAAAACAATAAATAATCTTAGATAGTATGTAGTGGTATTTTGCCATCTCATAGTTGAGACTGAAAGCTAACCCAACGTGTTACGGTGTAAGCAAGTTCAAAAAAGTATATTTTTATATGGTCTATAAGTAGTATTTTATATTGATTCATTTTAATCTTAGTTTACATTCAGACTGAAATATTTTATTTACTCTTATTTGGCTGATTGATAAAAAATTGTATAAAAATATATTGTTAGATTACTACCTACATATATGATAACAATACTGTGTGCCATTATTTAGATAATTCATGATGATAAAAAAATAGTATTTTCAAACTAACTTAAATAATGAATATTATACTTTTAATGGTGAGCGGAGATTATAATAGTTAGGGGCAAAAATCTTGACAATATACTCTAGATGCGCAATACGGCTTTTTTAGGCCTCTTCTGGCAGTAAGCGCGACGGTGTAGGCACGCCAATCAACCAAACATATATATATAAGACTAACCACAGGCTGCAAGGGCTCACGTCATTCGTTGGTCAGTCCTTTTATTGGTTTTCTGATTGGCCAGTTAGTTGCCACGAGGTATATTTTAACCATTGCTTATGCTTTTACTAATAATAGGAAAACAATCTTTATGTACTTTCACTGGTACATTTTTTTTTTTTAATAGTTTATTTCATAATAAATTACATATTATATGATTCATTTAACAACATCACAAAAACCTTTATAGATTTATCTGGATATTGGATTGGATATATATACAATTTCTAATTTAATAAGTTACTATGACTATGACAAGTGCATGACTAGCAAAATAAATTCTTAGAAATTTATGATTGTGTCGTATTTTGTCATTCTGATAAAATTCATAATTTTATTTCTCATTTTACACTTCACCTATGTCTGAAGATGTAAATGGTGTTCACATTCCTTCATTTACTCCCTGCCCTTTAAGTTTCTGGCAGGTCCCACCAGGATGTCCCAATGTTACTATCTGCCATAATGCAGAGCTAATTGTCACATTATTCAATATTTCATATTCAGGCGAAACAAAAAATCACTGTAGAATATATTATTTATATTTTTTCAAGCCATAATATTATTAAAAAGGTAATTTAATAGTATTATTCAAATAATATTATTAAAACATGAGGGACTTGGTGGATGCAGGCACTACAGACCGGTCAAAATGGAAGTCAAGGGGGGAGGCCTATGTTCAGCAGTGGACTTCCTACGGCTGATATGATGATGATGATTAAAAAATAATTTAATATATTATATATAAAATAATTTTATAATATTTACAGTGTTTGGCCGTATTGAACGTGATGTCATTCATGTCACATTCTTCGGCGACAACGGGCGACGCAGCTGGATCGTTGACAACATGCTCCGGAAGTATGTTGGACAGCTTGAATTTGAAGCTGCTAGAGAGAATTTTACGCCTGAGGTAATAGCACATCTTCAGAATTTGATTATTCTGTTATCTTATTCTTAATTCTTTTTAGTTTGCTTTAAGACTTGATTCTCAATATTAATCAAATTCAAATATACAGCAATTCAAAAAAGTTACACTTAAATAAATTATGTGTTACAAGTTTGTCCTTAAGTTAATCCAGACCAATTCTTTTGGATATAAATTAATTAAAATAATTATAAGTTTGCTTGTCAAGTAAATAATATAATAAATAATAAATTCAATTATATAATGATTTAGAAACAATCATGATGACATTGACCTTGTTAAAAAAATTCTTTATTATAGGCAAAGAAAAAAGATCCTAGACTCTATGCAGCTTATTTTATCTCTGAAAAGAAACTACCCTTATGGAACACATCAGTTGAAGAAGCAGAGATGCTGCTGCGAGAACCAAAGCGTCTGAGAATTGATATATTTAATGATTTGCTGGAAAAATCCAGATTTAACAAAGTTAAACAGCCTAAAAGTAAAATAAGTAGAACAGACAGTGATGTATCTTTAAGTGAGAGCCTATATGATAGTCTATTTTCTGAAGAAGATGGAAAATCTGATAAAGTTGATGGATCTAAAAGCAGATCAAGAAAGAAGTCTTTAGACATGTTTGAAGTTGTCACAGCATGCCTTGATAATATGGCAGCAAAAACTGGGATCACGAAAATTCAAAGGCAGTCGCACATGGACAGGTGGCTCCAGAAGGCCAAGTCCAAAACACCAGAGAAACCTCAAACCAAAACTCAAGTAACTATAAAAAAGGAAAAAGAAGCTACTTTAAAAGCTTCAAAGAAAAAAAAAAGTTCGACACCAAAAAGACCAGTGCGGAAAAGTTACAGCTTAAGGAAATCTAATGAATCTCATAAATTAGTTTCAAATCAAAATTGTAAAATGGAAGTTGATATTGTAGGTACTGAACCAAAACAAACTTTTAGTGCCCATGAGAGTTCAAAAGAGGGCAAAGAAATATGTGTCATAGCTAAAGTTGAAAGCCTAGCTGAGAAAACCCAAGATAAAATTGTAGAAACAGTTTTAAGCGATGATACTGGCCATTCTGAAAGTCCTAAAGATAGCTCAACTTGTGCATCTGAAACATACACTGAAGAATATTCGAATTCCAATAATGACGCTAATAACAGTATGATAGATTTGGAAAAATCTATTATCAGTACGCCTAATTCAGAAACGGTAGCAATAGGTTTTGCTTCTGAAAATTCCTTTAGTACTGAGCAGGATTGTTCTAAGGTCGACTTTGAGTCTGAGAAAAATAGTACTGAGAATCAGAATAGAGGTGACTCTGAAATATCTAATGCAGACCTTAGCTCCGAAGTTAGTCATAGCATTGAAAGCGGTATAGACGAAAAAGAATTTTATAATGGCCTAGACTCAAAATCTGATAACATTGAAATACAGAATAAAACAAATTTGAAAATGCCAACTGAAGATCATAGCCCAGAAGTTGAATTTAATTCTAAGAGAGATAATGTTGAATTGAGGAGAAGTTCCAGGGGAAATGTTAATTCCAAAACAAACAATATTATTGCGAAGCAAGATAGTCCTGCAATGACATTACCTTGTCCCGACCTAGTTTCACAAACTAATTGCACAGCTCAAAATGTTAAAGTGCATAATATACCCGACAAAACTGATGTAAGTACTGCTGTCACAAACACAAATACCGAAGATGCTCCGAGTCAAAGAAAAGAAATGGAAAAAAATGAGACATTAAATGTGGCTAAAGAAGATAAGGGAGGAATTACGTTAACTACACAGGAATACGTAGAAAGTTTCTATAAACACAGCAGTAATACAAATAAAGATGTTGCCGATATTGAACAAAATGACGCTGATATGTCTGTAGATGATGACAGTGACAGTGAACAACTCCCATATAGCCCTTTATCAAATTTAGGTAATAATAGTGATGATAACTTAAGCTTAGATGAAGCCCCTTTTGTAAACGACAATGTGACAGAATTTGAGAAAAAAAACGTCGATGTTACTAATGGAGACAATATGAATAAAGATTCTACAAAGGCGGATGAGAAAATAAGTAATGTAGAACGGAGCTTAAGTTGTGATTATCGCAAAAAAGAGAATGCAGATTATAATTTGATGACAAATGCTGAGCAATCTGAATCAAAAGATGTAAATAATGGCATCAATGATACAATAGCAGAAAATGGACATATTAGTGAAAATGACGTACAAAATATTCCAAAAACGGAAGATAACTTCACAAAAGATATCAATATTCTTGAACACAAAGTAGTTTTAATTAATAATATTAGAGATGATAAACAAGATAGTATAAACAAAATTGACAATGGTTATAGAGGAGAAAATGTTAGAGAAATTGAAATGGCTTCAAAAGAAGTACGTATATATGTATCTGACATTGGTAATAAAAGTATTAAAACTATCAAAGAGAATGGTTTCCATGATAATAAAGATTTTGATCTAAATACAACATCTATTCTAGATAGTGTTACTTCAATAAAGTTTGCGAGTAGACATAAGCTGCGTTCTAATCAAGATAAGAAATTAGAGGAGCCATTATTGAATCCAGAATTTGTGAAATATATGGAATTAAGACAAGATGCGCTAACAGAAGAAAATCCAGATTTAAACGAACAGGAAATTGTAGCTTATTTATACAAAACTTGGCTTTACGAAGAAAGCATGAAGTCGGACGTTAAAAAAAATGATGACTTGAGAGATATTAACTTAGTGAAAGGGTTGAATCAGATTCAGTCAGAAGCACCTGCCCGAACTAAGCGAAATTTAAGTCTCAAAAAGGAAGCTACGAAAACCAATACCTTGCAAAAATACTTACGTAGAAAGGAAGATGTAGATAATAGGGAAAATGAAGAAATAGGTTTATATAGGAAAAGAGGTATGCGAAAAAATATGATTAAAGATGACGATGAAACTATATCCGCAAAAAACGACGAAAAATGTGAATCAACCAGTATGGTTCACAAAAATGTAGATGTGCCTGTATTTAATTCAGAAAAAGATAAACCTAACATACCGACTGAAGATGAATTAAAAGGCTCAGGCGAAACAAACATACCTGATAGAGGCCAAGAGAGTGAAAGCGAAACGTCTCTAGAAAAATTGCCGCTTGTTGATAACATAATTGAAAAGCAGATTGAGCTACAAAAAGTAACTTCAGATTCAATCATAGAATCTAAGGTTAAAGATGATATTGATCGAGAATCTATTGATTCCGAGGACAGTGAAACACCTCTAATACGATGTAAGTTACGTTCAAAGTCGAAGAAAGAAAAAGGGAACAGTATAGATGTAAAAATCAAAGAAGAGGATGCTGACACAGTGTCTATTAACTCAGAAGATAGTGAAATATCTATTACTAAACGTAAAAAAAGAAATATTGGTAAGAAGATTGAAACAACAATGGAAGACCCTGAATTTCTTAAATATCTTGAATTAAGGCAAGACGCGCTCATAGACGAACATCCTGAACTCACACAAGATGAAATTGTGACATATCTGTATCAAACTTGGTTATATGAAGAAAATAGTAAATCGGAAACTAAGAAAAATGATGAAATTCAACAATCCACATTAGTAAAAGGTCTTAAAGATTCAGTGCAAGAACCTAAAAAGATTAAACGTAAGGTGCCAAAATCAGAAAAATCAGAAAAGGATAGTGTAGATGAAGATATATCCGGTAAAGAAAAACCCAAAAGAAAAAGCGTAAAGCCATTTTACAATGAAGAATATTCAGACATTGAAGAGGAGCTTGAAGTTTTCGAAATATTTAAACCCAAAAACCAGAAACCGTCAGCTGAACAACTAGCGAACAGCGAACTCAATCAATTTGTTTCACCAACTGAATCATTACAAGAACCAATAATTGAAGTATATGATGAGGTAGAACTATATTTCGCTGAATTGACTAAACCAAAACCAAATGTATTTAAAGGCTTAATAAGAGAAAAAGTCTGTGAGATTTGTGAAAAATGTAACAATTTAGTGAAATGCAAAGGCTGCAATGGCATGTTCCATATTAATTGTGTTAAAAAGCAAGTCGAAATTGTTGAGGCTCCAGTTCCAACTAGAGGTAAAAAGAAAAAGAAGAGGACGCGAAAGCCTAAAAATTCGGAAGAATTCGACAATGATGATAGCCAAGATACAATATTGGAAGATAACACATCAATTGAAGAAATTTTAGAAGCTGATTCTCATACAGTCGATGCTGATGTTTTAGAAGCTCAAATCAGCGCTAAAATGAAGGAGATATTAGATAGTACTGAAAAAATCGATTACGAATCATATTCAAGTGACGATTGCCTCGATTGGAACGAAGTGATGCCTGGAAAATGTCAAATAGTCGATATTAAACTCAAACCTAGGCGTTCGGCTTCTGAAATAGAGAATTTTAAATGCAATAACTGTCAACAGTACGACACTCCCGTGTGCTTCGTATGTAAGAAAGCAGTCTCAAAGAAAGAAACAACAAGAAGACAAAAATGTCATGTAGCACACTGTCAGAAGTACTATCATTTAGAATGCTTGGATCAGTGGCCTCAGACTCAATTTAATGGAGGAGAACCTTCAAAGAATAACAAGAAAATTAATGAATACTTCGAGCCTCTGACTTGTCCAAGACATGTTTGTCACACGTGCGTGTCTGATGATCCAAGAGGCTGTAAGACCAGGTTTAGTGGAGACAAATTGGCTAGATGTGTGAGATGTCCAGCCACATATCATTCATTCACAAAGTGTTTGCCGGCTGGTACGCAGATATTGACGGCGTCGCATATTATATGTCCGAGGCATTATGAACACAGGTACGTAATTTTGAATAGTTTATTTTTCACACTATTGAGATATCAACCGGGCTCTCGGCTTCCTAACAAGCGGCTGGAGTTTCTTCTGGGCTCCTTGTAATTTGATTCCTTATACAATATGTCACAAAACTAGTCTCCGATCTGTGAAGGTGTACATAATAATGATATATCAATATTAGGTTCTGTTCATGTAATCATTTTTGGAAAATAAGTTTAAAAACATCACCCCACAAAAACTGCAATAAAATCTAGGTCGATGCGGAAACTTACATGGCGACACAGGTGGACCACTTTGTAAAACAAATCCTTTTTAAAACTAAAAATAGCAAAAACCACAAGAGGTGGCAGTGCAGCCACCGAGGGGCGGTTTTGTGACCCGCCGCTAAATATTATTATATATATACAATGTGTTGCTGTCACATTCTTTGGGGAGAGATAGTGGGTAATTATGATACTGAGAGATGACATTTTAAATGCTAATTGACCTTTATTTTCATTAATATACCTTTTTATTACATATACGGTTATGTTTATAGGATAGCTATGTGCCGGGGTGTGTGTGTTGGGTAACCTCCTCGAGTGTCGCTCCGATTCCGATCCCGCTGCAGTCCGGGGGGAACGGAATCGGAGCGGCCGGTACACCCTGGGCGGCGGTCAATGGCTTCCCCTTCACCCCTTCATAGGGTTGGCATTGATCGTCGGCCAATACCCAACGTGGCGGGAACACATCGCTCTCCGTACTCCTCTGCTTTCAGAGGAGACAGGATGAGCGATGCTGTTAGTGGTGAGATGGCCCAGGGTCAGCCGGGGTGCGAGGGATATGCTCTATGGGTAACCTTACACCCCGGCGTCTGAAGACCCGAGACGGCGTGCGGTTTTAGTCGGTGCAAGCCCGACATAACCGCCCCCGCTGACCGGCGGGGGGTATCCGAAGGGATTTCCGCGGGATAAAAAAAAAAAAAAGCTATGTGCCCCTTTTTGATCATACACCAGTTACTTTACTTACTGTATATGTATCACTATAGTACTGCCGTTAACATCTGAGTAGTTAAACTCTTCGTTGTTCTTATCGCGCGCCATAATGATATCGTTTTTGCCTGCGAATCAGATGCTAACAGCCGCACTATAGTGTCATCATCACGGCGTTAATTCTGGTTCCAACCAAAGCTCCAGGGTGTGTGTGGAGTCCAGGGTCCACTCTACTACTGTCGCTAATATGGCTTATTTTCCCCAACCACGAATGAGAAGCCTGTACCAGACCCTCGTCCGTTAATCAGCCGGTATAGCTAGCAATTGAGGTTGGCTTGGGCCCCGAAGATAATGGTAAGGCCCCCATACACCCATTAGCCGCATTATAGAGTACTTTACATCTTTAGTTTTACAAATGGCTACCACTGGCCACAAAGATTGTTCAAATGACTCACATATGCCTCATTGGCCTGGCTGGGATTATTTTTAACGCATATATGCGTCATTGGCCAGAAATCTATTAAGCCGAAATATAATTTTGTTTAATAAAGATTTCGAATATTTCAACATCCATTATTGATATCTGGATTATTTTATATTTTCCCCAGGCCGGGCAAAGTGCCATGTCACGTGAATACAGGATGGTGTTTCATATGCGCTCTCGGAGGGTCGCTCATCTGCTGCGAGTACTGCCCGACTTCCTTCCACGCCGAGTGCCTTAACATAGACCCGCCTGAAGGTAAAATGCTATTACATCATAATTACTCAGTATAGTTTACTAAAAACACGATTGTTACGAAATATAATGTACTAGCATCGCCACGCGGTTTCACCTGCGTAAGTCTTGATCTCGTGGGAATATCGGGATAAAAAGTAGCCTATGTTATTCAGAGATAATGTAGCATTCTAATGATGAAAGAATTTTTGAAATCGCTCCAGCACTTTTTGAGCCAATTCGTTACAAACATACGTACATACAAATCTTTCCTCTTTATAATATTAGTATAGAAAAAAGTAGCCTATGTTATTCAGGGATAATGTAGCATTCTAATGGTGAAAGAATTTTTGAAATCGCTCCAGTACTTTTTGAGCCAATTCGTTGCAAACATACTTACATACAAATCTTTCCTATAGTGAAATAATTTTTGAAAACGCTCCAGTACTTTTTGAGCCAATTCGTTACAAACAACTTACATACAATCTTTCCTCTTTATAATATTAGTATAGATAAGGCTGGTTAAAACAAAAAAATAATGAAATAATTTGAAGCAATTAAGTATGCGAATTCTTTCTATAAATTGTTCTAAACCTACCGACCTAAACAAAAAAGAACTTAAGAATTTGTAGGAGTATGTATAGGAACCCAGTGGCGTACGTAACGGACTGCTGAGACGAGGTCTCGAGATCGATCCTCAGTCGCCCCGGGCACACACTTCTAACTTTTCGTAGTTGTGTGCATTAATAAATGTTAATGATCGCTCGCTTAATAATGTGCCCGGTAGATGGCAATAGGCTCGCCCCCTTTTACATTGGGACCTTAACATAACTGGCGAATCGTGGGTGTGTAATACACCTCTGCCTACCCCTTCGGGGATACAGGCGTGAAGTTATGTTATGTTATGTATGTATAGGAGAACTTCAACATATTCATGCCGTAATCTTATATTGGGTTTATACGGGAGCGATTGCAGGCCAACCTCTCCATCCTTGAGAGGAAAGCCTGCGTCATAGGTTCGTTCTTTAATAACCAGCAGTTGTGTCGAATAGCAGGGGGGGTTGGTTTGAGCTCCAAAGATCTTGGTAGCGTTTTCAAATCCGTTTGACAATACATTTTCATAATTTTATGTTTGGCACCATTGACATCAAGTATTTATAGCTCCATACATAATAAGGCACTCTGTGGCGTAGTGGTAGTGCATTCGACTGCTACGACAGGGGCGCGGGTTCGATTCCCGCTCATTGCAAATATTTGTATGCATGAATATGTCTATTTGCATTGGTCTGGGTGTTTCTATGTATAATATGTACGTATTTACAAAAAAAAGTATATAAGTAAGTTACTACTACTAAGTATCCGCATTCTGGAGCCCATAACACAAGCTAGTTAAACTATGCCTACCTTGGGTCTAGAAAGCGCTGGGTAGAATGTCGTAGAATATTTATTTATTATTTTGTTTAAAGGTGGATATATGTGCGAAGATTGTGAAACGGGACGGTTGCCACTATATGGGGAAATGGTGTGGGTGAAACTTGGACACTACAGGTTAGTGAAATCATTGTTTTCTGATAATTTTTAGTATCTTACAAAGCACAATTCATTGAGAATCACAGTGCACAGCAGCTTGGCCTCCTTCTCTCGGTGTTTGCTCTGTAGTTTGGCCCTTAACCATGGCTAACGAGTATCAGGTTGTGAAATTTTATGGTCTATAGTATTTAAATTTTCCCTTAACAGGTGGTGGCCAGGAATAATACTCCATCCTTATGAGATCCCAGAAAACTTGCTCGCGGTAAAACACAGCCTAGGCGAGTTTGTCGTGCGATTCTTTGGACAGTACGACCATTACTGGGTCAATAGAGGCCGCGTGTTTCCGTTCCAGGAAGGTAAATATGCTAGTGAATCTTTTTTTTCATATACAAAGGTAGCAAAGGAACATATTGTTAGCAGGCAGCGTATAAAGACTGCCAAACCGATTTTCCGGCCTATCCTTCATATTCCAAGACGCGTTGGTGGCGTTATTCTGCAGTTTTCAGTGGGGTGAAGTTACCTACCCTAGTAGCTCAAAACTTCATAAATTTTACCAACTTTGTACATTGTCATTAACAATTTTCTTAATTTTTTTTTGTTGGTACCACCATTTATATTGTTATAAAGTAGCTGATAATTATAAAATAATTAGCAATATGTTTCCATTATATCATACGAAATAACAAAATGTGCGAATAACGTTGGCAAGTGTATTGCGATTGCGACATTTCGCTAGTGTGTAACATTGCGAGTGCGTCATTTTGCGATGTGTATCATTAGTATTTCTCGTGATACTAAAATATTCTATTCATCCCTCCTGTTCGGAAAGCTTAATTTTCATGGGTAGATAGCCGGGTGGAAAGTAGCTTATTTCATCTCTAGGGTGGATTTTTTATTTTTTTATTTTAAGTTTTACCATGGAGTCCATGATAATTAAGTTACGTTATAATGCCTTGATATCATGACGCTTTTTTGACATGGCCGCCTGCCGCACATCTCGTGACCAACTCGTTAACAATGTAACCAATAGATTCGATTTTCAAAACTTTTCTAATGTTGGCAGTATGTACGTGAATTATAACTTTTCTTTTTCAGAATGAAATGTGTGTATTTTAATTTCCTCACATAGTCGAAATGAAAAGTAGAATGTTTAACTCGGGTGAATGTCACCCATTTCACCCTCGAACTATTGGCGATCTCACTACGTTCGAGCGCCAGAAATATCTCGGGTGAAATGACTGACTTTCAACCCTTGTCTAACAATCTACTATTTTAATGTTTTTTATTACATATTCTTTTTTATTTCATTTTAAAGAGATAAAAGCTGAATCTTGATCTGCAATGTGTTTTCTTTTTACTGAATTTATGAGTTGTAACATTTAGAATATACTGCTTCCGGGCTGTTTGGCCGTGGTCCATCGGAAACTTGTGTTCCAGACGTTTCGTCGATCACTGCGGTCGACATCTTCAGTGGCACACGTCGGGACGTCGTCGAGTGCGGAGAACCTTCCTCGGCGGCGAACTCGGTGCGACTGATGTAAAGGCCCGAGTCACTGGCGTATTTATAGGTGCAATGGGAGGGGCTAAACAACGTGATCGCTCCTGATTGGTTGAGAGCTGCGCAACCGATGCGCTCGATACTGATTGGTCGAGGCTAAGCAAGGGGGATACCGGGGATGGTGGCGGCTTCGTCATGTTTGAATTGTGATGACGCGCGGCTCTCAGTGCGTCATCACAATTCAAACATGATGATGATCGACAAAACGTCTGGAACACAAGTTTCCGATGGACCACGGCCTAACAGCCCGGAAGCAGTATATTCTACATGCAACGCCGGCCGTGAAAGCCTTAAGATTTATAGTTGTAACATTAATTACTATAAACTCCCTGATTTTCTGCAAAAGATATAAAGATGTTTTATTTTTTGTTTGTAGGTGATTCCGGTCGAGTATCGAGTCAGAAATCTAAAATAGACGCCGCATTTACTACGGCTATGGAACACGCACAGAGAGCGTGCGAAATATTGAAAAGTGAGTATGTATGTTATAAACAAAACTTATTATATACTGTTACGATTATAGTTTAGTTGCCACTGGGACTGGTGGTAGAAATTTGATGACACAAATTTGTCACAAAATTCGGCCCGCTGGCCGGCGGGGGGGGGGGTAACCGAAGGGATTTCCGCACGATAAAAAAAAAAGAAAAAAAAGGTGCCACCGTGCACGATTGCGAAAAACCCTCCATAGTAATCCAATTTCGGTTTGATTGCGTTCAGGGGTCAGCAAGTACATAGCCGGGCAGGGGATTGTGGTCGCAGCACTAGTCGGACCGGTGGGTGTCACGCGGTGCTGCGTCTACAATCCTCTTCTGATGAGGCCGTCAAGCTGAGTGCCACCATTGTTCACATGATACGTGTATGTAATGGTGACCCTCTTTCCTGAGACTTTCCCTTCGGCTTACCATCAGGCGAGGTGAAGTCAAATTGACGTGTCCTAAATATTAAAAAAAAAACTTGGGGCTCGTATGTATATCGCTTTCTTTTTCTAAGTGCCTAGGAGAAAAGCTGTTAATAAGGATCACTTTTGCGTATATGTCGGCAAACAACTTAACAATGTAATCTAGCTGCACAGAAAGCGTTCTTATGTCTCTTCAGTGCCGCAACCTGTCTTGTGTTTGCTGACTTCACTGCCAAAATATAAGACATTTTAAAACTGTCATTTCTATGATAAATATATATTCTACGAAATTCTGCACAGCGCTATCTAGACCCAAAGTAAAAGCTTAACAAGGTTGTTTTATGTGTTCTAGAATACGGATAAACATACTTACATACATTTTATTTTGTAAATACATACATATTATACATAGAAACACCCAGACCAATGCAGAGCAGTAATAGCAATATTTGCACTGGGCGAGAATCGAACCCGCGACCTCCGACTTAGCATTCGAATGCGCTACTGCTACGCCACAGAGGTCATCCATAATCCTTTTTTAATGGGTGGGGGGAGGGGAGGTTTTAGGGAGACCATTTTAGGGAAAGCATCTGGAATGGGGCCTTTACTTTTTGAATCGCATCTTAGCTTACTTTCGGGCAGTCACATAAAAAAGAAAAAACAAAATGAAGTTATCTTGAAGTGCTACCACATAATGGCACACATAGATACTCGCTTGAGTTTTCTTACAGAAACGAAGTCGCAGCTTTGTTGCTAATAACACAGAATACATACAGAACTTGAACTCCATACAATGCGCGTTGGAGCAATGCATATAGTACATAAAAATAGTTATCTATACATCTATACATATAAATAAAATTGGAGTGTCTGTTTGTAATAATGAAATAACCGGTTTTTACTACATGTATAAAATATACACCAAAATAACTGTATATTATATGAATATATAAACGGTACATACACCAAAATAACATTTTTTTCAATTTTTGTCTTTCTGTCCGTCTGTCTGTCTGTCTGTTTGTTCCGGCTAATCTCTCCGATTTTGACGGGACTTTCACTGGCAGAAAGGTAACATAACAAGGAGTAACATAGGTTACTTTAATTTTAGGAAAAATAATTAGGGTTCCGCGCAAAAAAACTAAAACCCTAAAAATCTTAATCCACGCGGACGAAGTCGCGGGCACAGCTAGTAGTACATAAAATAGTTAGCATATATTTCTTTTTTCTACAGAGGCCGCACCAAATGAAGAGGAATCTCTGGATATAGCATCATCATTGCTGCCTCCGCACTACGTGAAGCTAAAGGTCAACAAACCCTGCGGCTCCCTCTGTGGTAGGAAGCTGGAGGACCCAGAGAGTTCCCTCACACAGTGCGAATGTAATCCTCTCGATGAGGACCCGTGTGGGCCTTACTCACAATGTTTAAATAGGTAGTTAACTTTTTATAACTTAACATTTTCCTTTAGATCGGAAAAAGAGAGTATATACGGGAATTGAACCCGCGACCATTCCCTTACAGGGGGAACGCTCTGACCAACTGAGCCACCTAGACACATCCCAGATAATCGAAATTCTCCGAAATATTATATACGTCTTAAGGCGACGCTGGAGCCGTCTACCGTAATTCTTGTGAACTACGGAAACAATGAATGACTTCACAGTCATTTTTAAACATTGTGTTTTGATGACTCCGCCTAATTAATTCAATTAAATTATTAAGCAATTTGTATGCTTACTTTCCCTATAGATTTAGATCGGAAAAAGAGAACATCTAGGACGGGACTTGAACCCGCGACCAGTCCCTTTCAGGGGGAACGCTCTGACCAACTGAGCCACCTTCCTTTGTTTTTTAAATAAATTTTAAATAACTCGAAAGAACATTTTAAGGAAAGGCCGGGTCTGGAGGGCATGCAACCAGCGAGCATGTATGAAAACATTTATTACGTAAGTAGAAGAAGCGAAAGGATCTTGGCAAGTGGAAACATGTGGTCTCTGCCTAATCAGATAAAAGGCGTGACTGTATGTATGTATGCACGTATTCAATTCGTCCTGATGTGTATAATATTGGATGTTGATTTATATAACACTGGATCGGCGCCATCTGGTGGCATATTGGATGTATCTAAAACAAAAAATATTGTCCCAATATATATCTAAGTATATAAAACAAAGTCGTGTTAGCGATGACCAGGAGAAACTCGAAATGGGGTGGACCGATTCATGATCTTTGATTTTTTAGATTTCTCTCCGCCTATGTTGTGCAATTTTGTGGTTGTTGTTTTTTTTAATTACACCGGTTACGGTCTCGAACCGACCAAAACCTCACACCGTATCGGGTCTTTAATGCCGCCCGGCTTTTAAGACAGAGATGACATTCACGAAATACATACAGCTGATAAGATAACTAATATATCTTGCTTCTAAGCTTAACAGATAAATCAAATTTATGTTTACAGAATGTTACTGACAGAATGCGGGCCGACGTGCCGAGCGGGTGATCGTTGTAATAACCGTGCCTTTGAGAAACGCCTGTATCCTAAACTGGTGCCGTACAGGACACCCAGCAGAGGTTGGGGCCTGAAGACCTTAGAAGATATAAAAGCTGGTATGTATTCATGTCTACTATGATTGCCAGGTGGTCTAACCTTCTCACTCTAACGATTCTCACCTTCGTTCCACTAACTGTCATCATCATCATCTTCCGGGTCGCATTTGTGGTTTGGTTTATAGGACTTATATGGTACCGACTGTCGTGTTACCTCCGAAACTCGAGAGGAAAGCGTGCGCCAGGACCTCGTCCGTCTAATCAGCAGGTGTACCGGCTTGCAGGTGGGCAGGTTTGGGTCCTAAAGATCATGGTGGGGCCCCAAAAACACCCTCCCACTATTATGTGGGAGCAGAAAGTTAGTTAAGCTGGATCTACCACTTTTGCGATATAGACAAATTACAGCTTATGTTTAACACGTTTGACATATGATTTTCTGTTACAGGACAATTTGTGATAGAGTACGTAGGAGAGTTGATAGACGAAGAAGAGTTTAGAAGAAGAATGCGCAGAAAGCATGAAATAAGAGATGAGAATTTTTATTTTTTGACTTTAGACAAGGAGAGAATGATTGATGCTGGGCCCAAAGGAAATCTTGCTAGGTAAGTTTTTTATACAGCAATAGACATTCAGCCTTGACAGTTGTAGCTTAAAATTGCTTGTAGCCATTTATGCATGCAGATACTCCACATTCTCGATTGTAGCTTGTAAGTTTAGCAACACTAGAAACTTATTCGCCTGTTACAATCTATCCACTTCCTATAATTCTAGGTTTATGAATCATTGTTGCGAGCCGAACTGCGAAACGCAAAAATGGACGGTTCTAGGCGATGTGCGAGTTGGACTGTTCGCGCTATATGACATACCTGCTGTAAGTATTTCCAAACATCAGCCTGACATCTTGATTATAAAGGTATCAAACTGTCAGTCCGATGTACGACAGAGAGAGCACTATAGGAAATCGAAGTACTCTCTCTTCTTCCCGACGTGCTTGCTTGTTTTTTTTTTTTCGTGCGGAAATCCCTTCGGATACCCCTCCGCCGGCCAGCGGGGGTGGTTATGTCGGGCTTGAACCGACTAAAACCGCACACCGTCTCGGGTCTTCAGACGCCGGGGTGTAAGGTTACCCATAGAGCATATCCCTCGCACCCCGACTGACCCTATGCCATCTCACCACTAACAGCATCGCTCATCCTGTCTCCTCTGAAAGCAGAGGAGTACGGAGAGCGATGTGTTCCCGCCACGTTGGGTATTGGCCGACGATCAATGCCAACCCTATGAAGGGGTGAAGGGGAAGCCATTGACCGCCGCCCAGGGTGTACCGGCCGCTCCGATTCCGTTCCCCCCGGACTGCAGCGGGATCGGAATCGGAGCGACACTCGAGGAGGTTACCCAACACACATCCCTATATCAGTATATACCTTATGGTTTGTAGCTTGGATTCCTACTACATGTTTTAGTTTCTGGGGGTTAAGAAAAAAAAACAAGTATAAACCAACCGAAGTAAATCTCCGACTCCGACTCCGACTTATGATCCGAGAGCTGGTAGACATTTTTAGGTAGGTGTTAGCCAGGTCTGCGTTTCTGTTTTTAAAATATAAGAGAGGCATCTCACAAATTTTCAGATTGTCTCAAACACCTACCCAAAGATGTCTTCTAGCTCTCACTATGATCCTCAGATGACGAAGGAGATCCGTTTCAGAGTATTTTTTTCTGTTTACAGCATAGTGAAGTGACCTTCAATTATAACTTGGAATGCGCTGGCATAGACAAAAAACGGTGTATGTGTGGAGCTAAACGGTGTTCAGGGTATATTGGTGCTAAACCTAAACAGGTACGTCTTTGTTTTCATACCATTGCTGTAGTAAGGTTTGCTGTACGCGCTGTTACATACCAAGCGAACGATTGCTAACGATACTTCTTTCCTTTTTCTTTCTTCTGTTAAGAGAAACATTCTCTCTCTCACTACCCCTATGGGGATAACTAGCGTTACTAAATGTAATTTCGAGCTGGGAAGTCCAATCGGTCGAGTCGAGCCAAATAGTCATTAAAACGACACTTACAAAACATCCAAAAAAAAGGTAGATTAGTGTACACAACCCAAAGCCAATTCCGTCGATGAGACTTTATCTGCTCAGAAACACGACTTCGACGCAATGGGTGTGTACTTTGGGGGGTTTGCTGGATTGTGGATGTCGGTGCGGTGCTGTACTTAAGCAGAACACTTATTATGGGCAGCCTCGAAGAGTACTTGAATTTTCCAGAATTAAAGAGAGATTTTTTCATGTATCTTCATTTATTCCTTGTGAAGAGGAGAGAGCACTTCTCGCTTGACTTTCTATTTGCCGACTGAGGTGTCGAGTCAATTTACAGCGGTTTTTTATACTCTTAATCCAATTAATTCGAATTTTCTAATTGGCCGATCGAACTCTCGCGGCTCGTTAGTGACACCGCGGCTTAACGACCTTTCGCGGATATACCCTAATGGTCGATCGGTCAATCTTACAATTATGTGTTTATTTTCTATTTACAATGATTTATATACCGTATTATGTATTCTAATAGGTAGTAGAAATAAGGTGACACGAAATAAGATACAATTTACACTTATAGATCGGTAAACAATGACAATTTCTTCGTCGCAAACTTATAACTATTATACACGATTATTCCTACAGTTCTTTGTTAAATCAGTTTAATTATATACACTATTACTTATGTACTAACAAAATAAGCTTATATACTAGTCGTTCTGCACATTCTCCCCCCGTGAGACGCAGTCACACTTCTTCGCGTACAGAACTCGTGTCTTCGGTCAGCAGGACGATCAGCTTCCTCACCGGCCGGCGCAGCACTCCTCCCTTGGTCTGGATGTCCACGGTGCGTGTCACGTTGTCAGGCCCGGGGTACGTTGTGATGACTCGTCCTCGGATCCAGAGGTTGCGGGGTGCGTTGGGGTCCACCAGTAAGACCAAGTCATGTAGGCTTACTGGGGGTCCTCGTCCGTGCGGCATGCGTCGGTGTTGGAGCTCCGGCAGGTACTCGCGGAGCCACCTGGTCCAGAAGAGGTCGGCCAGGCGCTGTGCCGCTCTCCAGCTGGATCTCGATGCGGCGTCCTTTTCAATGAAGACGCCCGGCTGCTGTACTCCACCGGGTCCTCCCAGCAGAAAGTGGTTGGGAGTTAGGGCTTCAGGGTCCTCCGGGTTCACTGACACATGCGTCAGTGGGCGACTGTTGACGGTGTACTCTACTTCGGCAAGCAGAGTAGATAGAACTTCCTCGGAGGGCCGTCGCTCGTGCAGTGTGGCGGTGAGTGCCGTCTTTACTGAGCGCACCATCCTCTCCCAGGCTCCCCCCATGAAAGGAGCGCCGGGTGGAATGAAGCGCCACGATGTCTTCTTCTTGGCTGCTTCCTGCGATGTTGCTTCGTCGATGGCTCGTCGCAGCTCGCGGTCGGCTCCCTTCAGGTTGGTCCCATTGTCAGACCAGATTTCTTCAGGACATCCTCTTCTTGCCATCATGCGTCGGAGAGCGGAGATAGCGGAGTCGGTGCTTAACGAGTTTGCTATCTCGAGATGTATGGCACGTGTTGTGAGACACGTGAATATCGCGACGTACCTCTTCTGATTGGTACGTCCGACTGTCACTGTGAGTGGGCCGAAGTAGTCAACCCCTGTGTGTGTGAAGGGTCGCTTGTGATGAGCCAGGCGACACTCAGGTAGATCACCGGTCCTAGGGTACGGTGGTGCTTGAGTCTTGATGCGGCAATGTAGACACTGTCGTAGTAGTGAGCGTGTTACCGGGCGTAGGCGTACAACCCAGTATTGCTGTTTGCACTCGTTGATAGTGGCTTCAACTCCCGAGTGATGCAACTTCTTGTGGGTGTGTTGAATCCACAGCTTGACCGTAGGGTGATCTCCGTCTAATATCACAGGCGTCTTGATGTCGTCGGATACGTCTCGAACGGCTTGTATGCGGCTTCTCAAGTGCAGCACTCCGTTGACAGATACGGTGCTTAATTGATGAAGGCGACTTTCTTTCGGGATCACTCTTCCTCGTTGCAGATCTTCAATCTCGCTGCTGTAGGAGTCTTCTTGTGATGCTCGCATGAGGAG
Source organism: Cybosia mesomella (assembly GCA_946251805.1). Lineage (NCBI taxonomy): Eukaryota > Metazoa > Arthropoda > Insecta > Lepidoptera > Erebidae > Cybosia > Cybosia mesomella. Next base: position 5,210,601 of record OX276413.1, read on the forward strand.
GTCTTCGGCTGACCGTAGGAGCTCGGCGGTGATAGGTATGTACTTCCTATCGGCGCTTGAATTCCTTTTCAGTACGGAAGGTGATGCTGTATTCTTCTGTGGTGCCTTCTTCCAGTCTGGATCTGCCTTAGGGTTTTTCTTAGTCCGTTTGTAGTTGACTCGTTCCGATTTTCGTCTGCACAATTGAATGAACTGTAAGACTCGAGCTGTAGCGTAACGTAGTCGGTCCCAGTTAGAGAATCGGGTGACTACCGGCAGGGCTTCAGATAATATTTCTTTCTTCTTGGTACTTATAGTGTGTACTCTTTCTTCTATATCTTCGGACTTGTCTTGTCGCGATGTATCTCGTGGCCATGATTCTTCTGATGAGTAGAGGAAGTCAGGGCCTCTGTACCAGCGATGCTTCTGGCTGAAGTCCGTAGGTACGTCTCGGGTGGCGTCGTCTGCCACGTTCATCTTCGTGGGGACCCATCGCCATTCGTTCACTGTTGAGCTGTCTTCTATTGTGTCCTTTTCTTTGAAGCTCGGGTCAGGATCTAATTTGTTTTCAATGATGAGAACTCTCTTCAACGAGTTCTCGCTGTTATTCGGAAGCGAAGTCTCTTCATGTTTCCACAGCTTGTCAGTCTCGTATCTTCTATCTTCGTTGTGGACTGTATTTTCTTTCACGATGCGAGATGCTAGCTTATCTGGATCTGTCTTCGGCTTCCGAGCGTTGAGGAGCAGGTCGTCTGTCTCGAAGTGTTTTTCCTCCATCTGTTCGAGTCGGCTGTCTTCCCAGTCTTCCACTGCGTGGGAGACGTACTCGATGCGGTGTCCTAGGGTCCTCGTGTCACTGCCGTGGAGCACCCAGCCTAAGGGTGTTCGGGATGCTACCGGCTGGTCTGGTTCGCCCGTTCTGGTCTCGGACGTTACCAACAGGTGCCAGTTATCTTGACCGATGAGGATCTTAGGTCTTGCTTCTTCATAGGTGAGGTCGTTGGTGATATCTTCGAGATGACTGCACCCTCGTAGCTGTCTATAGGTGACCCGTTGAGATGACACTTTTAAGTTCTTCAATGTTCTGGCTTGAACTTTTTCTTCAGCTGGATCCTTAATGCCTCGTATTTTCAATGAGACTCTTCTTGATTGTTGATCAGCTGTGTTCGTACTGTTGATGGTCTCGACCCGCAGTGGGTCGATAGGTCCCGTCGCGCCGATCTTTTCTGCTACGGTGTCGTCGAGTAGTGTGACTGTTGACCCGTCGTCTATGAGCGCGAAGGTGTTGACCATCCCTGCTGGCCCCGTCAGTTGGACCGGCAGTATCTTCAGGAAAGTGGTCTTCTTTCCCGTCCACGCCGAGTTGATCGTCTCGGCCGTGTTCGTGCTTTCTTCTTCTGTGGAGTCCCTTTTTCTTCTGTAGTGCAGCAGGGTGTTGTGCAGTAGCTTGCAGCCGTCGATGCCGCAGCGTCGTTCTCTGCAGGTGTGTTTCTTCTCCATCTTCTGTAGACATCGGAAACACAGCCTGTGTTCCTTGGCTAAGTCCCATCTTGCGTTGACGTCAGCCGTCTTGAACTGCTCACACTTGTAGATGGGGTGTTGCTCGTTGCAGATGGTGCACGTCTTGACCTGCTGCTGGGCTTCCATCACCGTGTTGATCCTCTGGGGGCGCTTCTGTTGATGAGTGGTGTGCTGGACTGCTAGGTTTTCAGGTTGAGCGTAGGGTCCGCATAGATCTGCTTCTCTTCTCATGAACTTCTCGAACTTCAAGAGGTCCGCTATTTCCCTCGGCTGAGCTGCTGCGAAGTCGTAGTACCTATACTTGAGAACAGGTGTAAGTTTCTCAACCATTGATCTTGAGACTTCTGGGTTGTATAGGTAGTGGATGCAGTTCAGCGCCTTGAGTGTTGCCACGGCGTTGGTGACCCTCGTTGAGAAGATGCATATGTCCCTTGGTGATTCGCTCAGTCTTGGTAGTCCTCGAAGCACTTCCATTTCTGTAGTTGCTATTGCTTCAGGCCTCCCGAATCTTGATTCTAATGTTCTGATGATATCAGCAGGCTGCGAGTTGGTGATGAGGAGACTCTCGACTGCCTCCCTCGCCTTCCCCTTGAGGTTTCTTCGTAGCCTGTTGAGGTTTTCCACGGCGGTGTAGCCATCTTCTGTTTCGGAGTAAGCTGCCTTGAACGGCAGCCATTCCTGGTGACTTCCACTGAAGATTGGTAGCTCGATGAACTTCGGTCGCTGGGCTGCCTTGATCGCTTGAGTGATGGCGGTAGCCAGTTCGCTGAAGTTCTGCTGCTGGGCTGGTGGCGCTGCTGTCGGCGTTGGTTCACCTGGCCCCTGATGTGGTGTATCGGCGATGGCCAACATGGGAGGAGGTGGTGATTCGTGACGGCTGAACCACTCGCCGACCTTCTCCTCAGCTGCCGCCGACACTTCTTCTTGATTCAATTCTTCTATTTCTTGATCTTCGTCTTCATCTTCTTCCAGGGCGGCGATCTTCGCTGCTGCCAGTTCTATTTTAAGACGAAGTAATTCTTCTTTTGCTTTTGCGATCTTCGCGGCTTTGCTCTTCGAATGCACAGATGAACCCCCCTTTACCCCTTTCTTGGATGGTTGTGGATGAGGCGGCTGTGACTTGCTATTCTTCCCTATCTTCTCTGTTCCAGGTGCCGTTGCTTTCGGACCTGGTGCTGTAGCTGACGGTGGCTCGATGGTAGTCACCGTCTCGGTGCTCGTAGTTCCCTCCGTTGTGGTGTTCTCCGAGGTAGACGTTTCCGTGGTTGTCCCGGATTCGGCGGTCCCCTCGGTGTCTGATGGACCCTGAACGGAGGCGGCTTTACGGCTTCTTTCTTCTGACCTCGTAGTCGGCATCTTCAATTTTTCAATTCTTCACAGTGGAAAATTCAGGCACGCACTCTTCGAGACCACCCTCGTGTTCCACTTAAGGTTTTCTTCAATGTTGACTCCAAATCCGGCTCCGATAGGACCAAAAATGTACACAACCCAAAGCCAATTCCGTCGATGAGACTTTTTCTGCTCTTCAGCACGACTTCGCCGCAATGGGTGTGTAGTTTGGGGGGGTGAGCTGGTATGTGGATGTCGGGGCGGTGCTGGTCTTAAGCGGAACACTTATTATGGGCAGCCTCGAAGAGTACTTGAATTTTCCAGAATTAAAGAGAGATTTTTTCATGTATCTTCATTTATTCCTTGTGAAGAGGAGAGAGCACTTCTCGCTTGACTTTCTATTTGCCGACTGAGGTGTCGAGTCAATTTACAGCGGTTTTTTATACTCTTAATCCAATTAATTCGAATTTTCTAATTGGCCGATCGAACTCTCGCGGCTCGTTAGTGACACCGCGGCTTAACGACCTTTCGCGGATATACCCTAATGGTCGATCGGTCAATCTTACAATTATGTGTTTATTTTCTATTTACAATGATTTATATACCGTATTATGTATTCTAATAGGTAGTAGAAATAAGGTGACACGAAATAAGATACAATTTACACTTATAGATCGGTAAACAATGACGATTTCTTCGTCGCAAACTTATAACTATTATACACGATTATTCCTACAGTTCTTTGTTAAATCAGTTTAATTATATACACTATTACTTATGTACTAACAAAATAAGCTTATATACTAGTCGTTCTGCACAATTAGTATTTAGCAAATGTACCACTGGTTCGAATTGAGGACTCATGCAAGAAACCCAATGGGGTTTTTTTTTTGTCTATTTACAAGCATGTTTACTTATTTTAATTATAATGTTTTGTTGAGAAGCATAGGGAGAGCAAACAGTTCTTTTTCAAGGTTGTTTGTTGTTTAAATATTCTTGAATTTTATTATACCTTTTTTTGGCAAAGTTTGATTTAACTATTAAATTCATTAAGAGGTTAGATCCTTGTTGTAGAAGCTTGTTGTAGAGTTGACTCATATGTTCTGAGAAATCATACTGTCCATACAATCTCGGGCACTGTACTGTGTGGTAAATGTACAATGCAACAACGGTCCTATCTCTCAGTACACTAATCTTCATCTTAACTATTTCTTTTTAGGAAGAATCTCAATCAAAGAAAAACAAAATACACCCAGTCAAACGGACATACAAAAAACGGAAGCCCGAAGAATCACCTTCAACATGTAAAAACAAGCCTAAACGTCCTATAGGCCGCCCACCGAAACCCAAAGAGCTTACAGAGATAGAAAAAGACCTTCTTATAATCCGAAACGCTACCAATGGTCTCTCCAGTGACGAAAGTAGCAGAAGTTTGAGTTCCGAATTCGAGAGAAATCCGAAAGCCTTGAAGAGGAAACGGGTTAATTTCTCTACAGAAGAAGTTGTTGTTTTTGACGGCACGGAATCTCCCAGTGTTAAAAAAAGTAAGATAGATGATAAATTGGAGGGAGATTGAAGGAATAAAGGTACATGTATGTCGGTATAGTTGTGCTTATCTCCTAAACTGTGATTGTATCTAAATTTAATATGGGGAATGTCAACATTAAGAACTGGATTACAATTCAACAGTTCTATTATAGTAAGCCTGCTGTAAGAACTGAGTTATCTGAGCTCGGTCTGGTTTATTGACATTTCTGTATGAGTCTTAGGGTGTAAGGAGATATTTACAGAATTACGTATAACAAACATATTAGGTACAATTGATGACAGACCTAATTCTGTGACTAAATTTTGAAAAATCAACTATTAATTTTTTTCTTATTTTATATTGAATCATATTTCTTTTTTTATAGTTAGAGAAGTTATCAAAACTGCGTACTCTGTATTGATAGTTCCTTTAGTGGCTATGGCTGAATATTTTCTATAGGGAAGCCCATAAAACTTGGATTTATTTGTGAACTCAGTTTTAAAAAGCAATAATTTGTTTAGGCAATCACCTTATCACTATCTCAAGTTTCAAATATTGATAATAATACTATTAATATCAAGCTTAGTGGGGTCGGCTTTAAGGAGTCGCCTTTACGATTGAGAGGTTCCGTTTTCCAATCCTGGCCATTACACTGCCGACGTGAACCCACTCCTGGCACAAGCAATAAAGCTGGAGCGGTTCACGGGAGTACTAGTAATTTCGAGAACTTAGTAATCGCATAAAAAAAAAAATTTGGAGATAAATATTAGGAATTGTGTTATAATAAAATCTTCACCATCAAGTTACATAATGGTTTAAGAGGTATCATGAGTATTTTAATTTCAAACTCAAATCAACAAATTGTGAGTTACGAATAATTATATCGACAATATGTTAATCGAAAACATATACATATATCAAAGATTGTCTAAGTGTATATAGTATATTAGTTTAGGCTAGTTCATAACTGGGATATCGGCGGAAATGTAGTCTGATAGCTTAATGTCGCCTTTATTGGAACAAATTTAAGGTTCAGAATTTGTTGTGTTCAGTGAACTAAGGTAGATTTATATGGGCGTAGCACCTATTGTTATAAATGCCAAATTTGGTTGAAAATCTTGTGGTTTTGTTGTGGCAGACAGTTGGCTGTTATCTGAGAGTTCCATATCCAAAACCTTTCGATTTTAGATTAACACTATAATCGTTATAGATGAACTTCCGAGATAACTATTCATCAAAATGAGGGTCATCAAATTGTTCAATGCTAAAATAAAAACCAGATAGGGTTAATATTTATAACAGTTAATAGCTATTACTTGCGGCTACACCCGGCGTGGAATTCTGATCCCGTTCCCGCAATCCATGGGAACCTATTCCAGGGAATACAGTAGCCTATGTTATTCCAGTCTAACTTATTCCTGTACCATTCCATCCAGATCTATTTAGCCATTTGAGCATGGTTCACTGTAAGTCTGTGGTCCCCAATGTGTGAACTGTATACTATTTGTGATCATTTATGTTGACAAGCCTTTAGTATAAATTTAGTTCAACAATATAAAATTTCTCTATGTTATTATTATGGCTATAAAACTACAGGATGTTCAACCCATATATCCTATTATTAATGGCTTATTATGCGTAGAAAGCTGTGAAAAAACAAATCTGTGATGCAAAAATAGGAATCGTAAAAGTTTGTAATTAACATTAGAACGATTCTGATGTAAGAAGTAATTAATTTTGCCGCTGATACTCTTATATAATGACTCTCAATGGCAATTTATTTAAGTTCTACCTTTTTTTTTTTTTTTTTATCGTGCGGAAATCCCTTCGGATACCCCCCCGCCGGCCAGCGGGGGCGGTTATGTCGGGCTTGCACCGACTAAAACCGCACGCCGTCTCGGGTCTTCAGACGCCGGGGTGTAAGGTTACCCATAGAGCATATCCCTCGCACCCCGGCTGACCCTGGGCCATCTCACCAATAACAGCATCGCTCATCCTGTCTCCTCTGAAAGCAGAGGAGTACGGAGAGCGATGTGTTCCCGCCACGTTGGGTATTGGCCGACGATCAATGCCAACCCTATGAAGGGGTGAAGAGGAAGCCATTGACCGCCGCCCAGGGTGTACCGGCCGCTCCGATTCCGTTCCCCCCGGACTGCAGCGGGATCGGAATCGGAGCGACACTCGAGGAGGTTACCTAACACACACCCCTATTTAAGTTCTACCTAGGCTATATGTCTACATTTTTGTTTTAGATTTTCGTTTGGTCTCAAAACTACAATATTGGTATGATTCAAATGCAGAGGCTATTTGCTGCCAAGTTCCTCGTGTGATCCCATTTATAATACATACTTAATATGAGATTGAGTGTGTATCAGAAGTGGGATCACTTTAGAATATTATTTGAATAATCAGCTTATAAGGGAAGATTAAGTGTTGTGTATAATGATAACACGTGATATTATACTCTGTAGGCCTACCATGAAACGTGCATCTGAAGTTACGGACCGAAGTGGCATTTATTCTGCAATCGGGCAAGACAGCACTTGATAACACTTTGTCCTACCGAAAGTTATTCGAAGGAACTTAATACCTAAGTGTGAGTCCGAAATTTCGGATTTACATAATCTGAATTTGGGGAATTCTTTCAAAATTCGGATTCAATTTGAGTTCCAATTGAATGTCTTTGAAAAACCTTGATCTATTCGGACGTGTAAAATTTTCAACAATGACACGCTTTATAATTGACGTTAATAATATAGGTTATTTTTTTCACTTCCATATCTAAGTAATATTTGAACTGTCAGTATTCTAATTCAAAGGAAACTATTTTTAATGCAACAGTACAGAATAAATTGCGATAGAACCCAATCGAATAACATCACTCGATAGCTAAATGATCACATCAAACACGGCCATGTCTACGATATAGCCGCAACCTGTAGGCCTACCATGAAAAATCCGAAGTTCCGGGCAATAGGTTCCATGGAACACATTTATCCCGCAATCAAACCCTAAGATGGCATGTGACACTTCATCGGCCTAAATCCTACCGGAAGAAATCCAAGGTGACTTCATGGTACCATGTTAAAAAAAAGGTAACATGGCTAAATGCTACGCCTTTCGGTCGTGTTTCTTGCGGGGCCGAAGTTTCTTATGTTTTATGATAGCCCCCCTGTTTTCTATTGTTCTTATAGCGTCATAATATGAGCGTTGACATTTAAGGTCGGACGACTAAATTGATAACGGCCGTACTATAGTAGGTATAAACATGTTAAAAAAATGCAATTTTTACAGGTCGACGTCTTAGTCTTTTTGGCGGTAAAAAATATTTATCTATGGTTTTAGAACTCCAGCTTTGCCATTCAAACGTTATAAGTTAAGAAGCTCTTCCAATGTATAAAATTTAGTTAAGTGACTTAGTTTAAGTTAGTTTATATTATGTTTGTGATATTGATGGGATTACTCTTAAAAGTATTGTGGAGAATTGTTTAGAACATCATTATATCTTTTGCCGACTTCTATATGCGTATTCCTCACACGCTACCTGTGTGGAAGTTCCCAGTTAACATACATGTTGTATCATTTGATCCACTATTGGATGAGATGATTTTACACGATGCAGGTCATTGGTACTATAATATAATAAGTACTGGGTTAAGTATGTTTCGACTGTACTGTGTAGTTTGCTACTTATAGAGTAATCCCGTTAATATTTATACAGAGTTACTGAATGCTTGCACTCGAAATAAAATATTGTACATTATTATTACATAATATTGTTGTTTTTATTTTATTACTAGCCCACTCGGCAAACTTCGTTCCGCCTTAGAATCCAGTAACTTATGTTGGTCACCTTATTAACTGAATTTTTGTCGTGAATGTCTCCTTGCACCCTGGTATTAAAGACCCGAGACGGCGTGAGGTTTTGGTCCGTTCTAGTCATAACCACCCCCGAAAGGCACAGTATAGGCGGAAACATCTAATAAATCAAAGATCATGCTTATCGGTCCACCCGTTCTTGAGTTTATCCCGGTCATCATTTATACGACTTTGTGTTTTATATATAGATTATCCAGAGATCTAAGTCCAGTCTTCAAGGATGGCCCTGATCTTCTAAGCCCTAAGTTCAAAACCACAGATTACCTAATAGTTGGTAACGTAGGGTTTAAAAAGAAAAAAAGGGTGTATGAGGGTCCCACTAACTCCCAACCTGCCGGCGGTGTGTCTTGTGATACCTGTGGGAAATGGTACGACTCAGCCCTTCGCGGCTGTCACCATCTGACTCCAGATTTCCCGGGTTTGCTCGCATTTTCACGCGGATTACCAAATTTTTGGTTTTTCATCTATTATTCATAAAATTTCTATAGACGGCTATCGTTCTACTCACGTTTTTGGGAACAGGCGGGCGCCCCGCGCCGAACGCCACCAACCCCGTTGAGCTGGGACGCATAGTCGCGACAGTAGCTTCAGTTAAAGTCAATTTGTTTACATCATAATTTAGTTTTCCTCAATTTTCTCGAATTTTCAGTACCAAGGTCCATAGTTTTTAGAACACCACTGTGAGCGCGCTGACGACGCGCGTCTTTCGACACCTCAACCGTCTCTCTGGGACCTATAGTTTTTCAGCAATCGCGAAATTTTGGAAAAAATTCGACCGCCCGCCCACGGATAAGTGCTTAAGCAGGTGGATTCTGCTGGGGCGGAGATTCCTGAAGGGCGCAAAAAATTACATTCCGATAGTCGGAATCTGGGTTTATATTTTATTTTACACTCTGTATTTGCTGTTCGTTGTTTGTCCGCTTGTGTTGTGATTAGGTTGTCGATATACTCATATTTTAGACATACCATTTAATATATTTATTCCCTATTGGAACTTATCTGGACGACCGCCTAATTCTGTATATAATATAGTGTTTCTTTATACAATATACGATTTTTACATTTTTACTTTATACAATCTATGATTTTTATCTATACACATTAGTTATTAGTTTCACAGTAGTCACCTTGTTCTAGTCATCTTACTCACTCTGGATTAGAATATAACGCAAATTAATTAATAGTCATTACCTGTCCCTTTTCTTCGGCAATGGCGAAAGACAACGCCAGACGTGAATTAGTGTTTACACCACAGTCAACGGAGTCGCAGCAAAAGAAGAATGCTCAAAAGGAGATAGACCTTATCTCGCCAACGGCGGCTTGCGCGGGCTACCTGGAGGAGTCTTCGGGGGGAAAACCGAAGCCCGCACTCTCTCTGGAGAGTAGAGCACCGAAGGCTTCGGCAGACCCCTCGTTGACTACTGTAAAGGAGATACCGGCAGGCCGGCGTTGTCGAGAGAAGGAGGCCAGGTCGTGCCTCATGAGCGCAAAGCTGCAGTTAAACAGTGCCCGAAATCTTAAAACCGAAATAAAACTAGCAGTAATGGCGGCTATAGACAAACTGTATCAGTTGGCCAAAGGGGCAGAGGAGACGAATAGGGAACAGGGATGGGAGCGCCAGGAGATGTCGGTCACTGTAAGTGCTGGGCCGCAAGGATGCGACATTATGGAGAAGCTCCAGGAACACTCTGCCCTCCTCAGAGAGAACGGCAGAAGGTTCGTGGAGCTTAAAGAGGCTGTGGAGAAGAGAGAGCAGAGTGTTAACAAAATTGGCGAGGCCCTGGAAAGGCAACATGAAGCCCTCGAGAAGGCAACGTACGCCATTGTAGCAGCCGCGGGCCATACCAAGGAGAAGACCTCGGAGCCGGCGGCGCTACACTCCGTAGTTGTCTCCTCGAGGGACGAAAACGCTACTGGGGAGCAGGTGCTGGAGTCAGTGAGGCGTGCAATAAACGCGAAGGAGGGGTGGGTGCAGGTAGAGCGTGTGCGGAGAGCCAAGGACCGGAAAATTATCATGGGATGCCGGTCCGAAGAGGACCGGAACAAAATTAAAGCAAGACTGGAGGGAGTAGGAGACCGCCTCATCGTCGAGGAGGTCAAAAACAAGGACCCCCTTCTGATCCTGAGGGACGTTTTGAACATTAACAGCGATGATGACGTTCTGACGGCCCTTAGGAATCAGAACAGGAGTGTTTTTGACGGCCTCGACGATGGGGAGGTCAGACTCAAAATCAAATACCGAAAAAAAGCCCGAAATCCCAATAGCTCCTACATCGTCCTTGGCGTCTCCCCCAAAATCTGGGCGAGGGCGATTGAGGCGAGGAAGCTCCACGTAGACCTCCAGCGGGTCACTGTGGAGGACCAATTGCCGCTCGTCCGGTGCACGCGCTGTCTCGGCTACGGGCACAGCAAAAAGTTCTGCAAGGAGGCGGAGGACCTGTGCAGCCACTGCGGAGGACCGCATAAAAGGGATCGCTGCCAGGCCTACCAGGACTCGGAGCCCGCGTAGTGCGTGAACTGTGTCCGAGCCGGGATTTTGCCTGCCCACCACCACGCTTTCAGTGCCGAATGCTCAATAAGGAGGAAGTGGGACGCGATGGCTCGAACTGCCGTAGCGTACAGCTAATGCAGCTCTATTAAATCACCACCAATTATCACCACCGATGTTCACAAATATATTTTAATAAATATCATTTTGTAACATTTAAAGAGGTACATAAGAGCCAAGCTGAACATGGCAATAAAATAATAAAATTTCCCAACTACGCTCCCCCCAAATATAAATAAATATTATAGTAACATAAAAAGTCGCTTATTAGGCGAACTACATACAAGACACCAAACAACGCATATACACGACATACGAGTATACACGAAACATGTTACACAGTACAAACACATCAGCCACACCACACAAGCACTAGCATCATCACTCGTACACTAAAATACACAATGTTACACTGGTTAACATGCAGGGCATTCTGTGGCTTATTATATAATAAGCCGCAGAATAAACCGCTGGAACAAAACACACAAACAGTTACACACAAAACGATTTAATCCCAGTAATCAAATAGAACAGAACATTTTCCCCCACATTTGAAACAAACTAAATTAGTCTACAACCATTAGTAAATCAATAAATGAATAGTATAATAGAAATAAATTAATAATATAATGTATAATTAAATTGATATCTTCCAAATTAACAGTAATCTTGCTAAAGCCAACACGGCTATAAATTCTAGTTAAAACATAAAAGAACATTAATCCGTACTCTTCAAACTAAGTGAAACCCGTTAAAAAATAATAACACCGTAAGAAGGACCCGGCTATCCTAAGGCTGGGGTAAACCGGGGAAGCCTGGCCAAATGTAAAATCTGGCTGGACTTCCGTTTCAAACTCCCAACCTGCTGATTGACAGCCGAGGCTCTGCGCGTAGGCCTTACTTTCGGGGATCGGAAAAGCAGTAACCAAAATAGGTCATATTATTATGTAATCTGTGGTAAGAAGAGAAAGTTGGTGGGCGAACCTCGGGCTTCAAAGTGCACGTTTTAGATGCGAACAGGACTAACGCTGTAATGGTAATGACGTAGCCGTAGGGTTTAAAAAGAAAACCATTTCGTAATGTATATTTATGTGTATAATTACAGCGAGAATACAAGAGACATACAAAGTGAATACTACAGTATACAGGAGCTTGTAGCGGCTCTCGTTCAAATATGTTACGATCTTATACCGCTTGTCGAACAGGAGGTCTGAACACCATAGCAACTGAAAAAGAAAAGAAAATCCTTCAGAATATATGGATCTCGGGCGAAGAGCAATAAAAGCACCCTAAAGGCATACGCTCATAGAGGTGGTAAAATTGTCAATGCGCTCTAGAGCACGGTGCGTCATCTATGGGTGGGGAGTTTTTGGGACCCAAGACTACCTCACCTGCAAGACGGTACACCTGCTGATTGAAGGACGAGGCTGTGGCGCAGGCTTTCCTTTCAGCGTTGTCAGGTCAGCCGGTAGTCGTTCTCATAAACACCGTATACGCCAAACTAAAAGGGGAGGTGTAAGCGGACCCCGGGCTCTGAAGTCTCGGATGCAGCCGGACACTACGCTAAGATGATGATGATAATGCCTCCGGTGCTGTGCTATGGGACAGAGAGAGAGAGAGAGAGAGGTCGAGGTAGTTACTTACAATTCCAACTGAAGCGATAAATATACATCCTGTTTTCAAAGTTAGTGTGTAGCTGACATTATCTGGATCGTTGTCATGTAAAAAATATTTGATCATTTCGTGTTATTTGCTCGTTTCTTTTATTCATTTACATCTATTGATGTTCTTTTAAATCATTGCAGCATTGCAATAAGCATAAAAATTGACTGACAGTTTTGGATCCATAGACTATTCAGAGACAATCTTTCATGGTTCTTTCACGTACAATATGTACTTGACTTCAGTAAGTGCAAATAGTTCAAACTCTGCTTACTAGTAGTGTGTTTAAAAAATAATGGTATGGAAATTATAAGAAAAGGTAATGTCGTTGCATATGTAATGAGATAATACCTCGGACGGGATGTGAACGGGACGGGAACGTGACTGCCTCGTTCAAAACGGGAACGTGGTGTAAATGCATACGAATCGTGACAGTGATTCGAATCTAACGTGCCAGTGTGGCGAACAAGAAAAGATGGATTTTTCATTTCAAGAATTGGCTTTAATTGCTATTGCTGATTATATAGATAATATAATGATATAGATGATTAAGTAGCTACGGCCGTGAAAAAGAGAAGATTTTCTGTAAAACCTACATGGTAGAATAGTTAGCTAAATTGGGTAGGTACCTATTTATATAATGCTGGATGTGACCATACACGCTCGATTAGTCTTTCGTCATCCATTTTCGACATTTGCATCAATGCATCACTAGTTCTCTCGCCGGAACGAACGGAGTGACTGTGCATACGTACCAAACATGGCACTGTTCCGTCATTGTCGCCGTGACATATTAATATATATCACGGCGACAATGATGCTCTTTTATATACATTTTGTATGAAACGATATTTCCAAAACTTCCCGTCCCGTCCCGACCGTATAACAACTCATCATGGATGTAGCGGCCTTTAGTCAATCCAAGACTTTCCCTCCTCCTCCTACTTTTGGTTTGATTTATACGGATTTTATGGACGCAAAAAAAAATGTTTGGGCCCTGGAAATTTTGGTGGAGCCCCAAAACATCCCCTATTATTATAGAATGGCGTAAGACTTTGAGTAATACTCAAAGACTCCGACTAGGGAAGCAAATTTAAAGACGTTTTCATGTCTGAATTAAATCGTATAATTTTTAAAAAGCTTTGATTCCCGCTTGTCAAATATAATATTCAGCTACGTGTTTATGTGTCGGAAGTCGAATGATATAACTTTTTTACGCAATATCCGGCAGACGGAGTTGCGACGGATCTTCGAAACGATACGGAAATCATATTTATCTTCGCGATATTTCGTATGTTTTGATGTTTTTATTTATATTGTAGATGAGTGAGATTTAATATTACGGAACGTGGGTAATATAGGCGTTGGTAGCTTAGTGGTTCAGGAGTCGCGGCCTTATGGTCGAGAGGTCCCGGGTTCGAAACCTGGTCATTAAACTACCGACGTGAACCTACTCCTAACATAAGCAATTTAGCTTAGCTGGAGGGGTTAGGGGGAACACTAGTAATTTCAATATCAAGTATTCTAATCCTGTTTGTTACTATTTCATGTAAAAACGGTTGAAAGTGTCTGGATGAATTATGACACAGAGATGGATTATACTCTGAAAAGTCCGGAAAGCGCACCCCGGGCTCCAAGGGGAGAACCTCGGATGCCACCGGGATTAACGCTAATTTGAAGATGATTAGAGAATTGAATAGAAAATGGCGAGAGAATTATTTATTTTCGACACCTCCAACAATTATCATTATATTTTAGCCAATTTATACAAATACTTGAAAAATTATATTAAAATCTTCCTCGAGAACCACTCTATCCATCGGTGAAAATCGGTGCAGTACTTTTTGAGTTTATACCGAACAGACGCCGCGCAGGACTTTGTTTTATAATATGTAGTGATAATATCCTAAATATTGTACAGGGTAGGCAGGACCTGGACCAGAACAACTGAAATCATTAATTAATTAATATCCGAAAAACCCAATAACACATTGCCCGGGCTTGGAATCGAACCCCGGACCTCATGCACAGTAGTCATACGAGCTACCACTGCACTAACGAATCGCATACCTTACGGGCGTAGCCGGTTCAGTGTTATACATATTCGTTGTTATCACTATAAATAAATAAATAATAAATATTCTAGGACAAATTACACAACGCCATCTAGACCGAAACTAAGCAGAGCTTGTCATATGGGTTCTAGAATGCGGATAAACATACTTAAATAGTTTTTTTTTTGTAAATAAATACATATTATACATAAAAACACCCAGAGCAATGCAAATATACATATTTGCACAGAGCGGGAATCGAACCCGCGACCTCTGACTTCCCAGTCAAACGCACTACCGCTACGCCACAGAGGTCGTCAACTATACAATTAACTATATGTACGAGAGTAAACAAACTCATTATTCTCCTAGCGTTGTTCCCGATTTCATCCGACTTCCATCTGCGGCTCCCATCTCGGAGTCCGAGGTGCGCTTATTTCTCCTTTTGATTTGGCTTATACGGCTTTTACGGAAGTGACTGCCGTCTGCCCCCACAACCACAAGAAGCAAACCTGCGCCAGAGCCTCGTCCGTTGATCAGCAAGTGTACTCACCGACTTGCAGGTGAGTTCGCTTTTTGGCTCCGAAGGTTTTGATGAGAGCCACGTATAGGTACCTTTTTTTTTTTTTTTTCGTGCGGAAATCCCTTCGGATACCCCCCCGCGTGCCAGCGGGGGCGGTTATGTCGGGCTTGAACCGACTAAAACCGCACGCCGTCTCGGGTCTACAGACGCCGGGGTGTAAGGTAGCCCATAGAGCATATCCCTCGCACCCCGACTGACCCTGGGCCATCTCCGGTTTCGAGATGGCCCCCTCGGGTTTGGGAACCACGGTGTCCCCGTCTTGCCCCGGTTTGGGGGAGGGGCGCTAGTCGCCCCACCGTCCCGGCCTGCTTGGGTGACAGGTGGCCTCACCCGCCACCCCCAGGCCTGCGCTCATGGAGGACGGAGGTCGTTAAGCGACCTCCGGCGCCTGAGTCGCCTGCGACGCGCGGCGAGCAAGTTGCGGGCTCGGCGGACCGGGAGAGTTCTAAGTCTCTCCCGGGCGCGCTCCGCCACCTCCTTCGCGAGCATTACATGCTCGCAGAAGGAGGCGGCGGCGGCCCACGCGCTCGCGCTCCGCACCATTGCCGCAATCATGCTGCCGAGCGAGAGGACTCCCACCCCGATGGCTGCCACGAGGTCACGCCTCGGCGCCTCCCACGCCGGGCAGTCCGCCAGCGTGTGCAGCCCTGAGTCCTCGCTCGCGTCGCAGTGATGACACTCAGGCGTTGGCTCCTTCCTGATCCGATGCAGGTGGTCCCCGAAGCACCCCTTCCCGGAGATCACCTGCGTCAGTCGGTACGAGAGGCTTCCGTGTCGCCTCTCCAGCCAATCCTCCATGATGGGCCTTACCGCCGCTATTGCGGCGTGCCCTCACGTATAGGTACCTACGCCTTAATCCTATATGTTCGACAGTGAACATAAATATATAAGGTGTCACAAAATTAGGTCTCTGAATTTGGCGAGATGACTTGGTATCGACAAAATATGTATTTGAAACAAAAAAAAAATCGGATAAAATAATAAAAAATAAAAAAAATATTAAAAAAAATTGCCATTATAAGATAGGCACAGATTACATAATGTTAAGAAAATAATCGGTTCTTAGACGAGGGCGGTACCTACAGCACTAGTTCTACACAATCTATCAAATCGCACGCTCCTCATCCCTATTGCCAAAAAAATTGGGTAGTTTGTTGTTTAAATGGCAATTTAAATGGCTCAGTCATAAAGCGGAAATACATCATCATGGGTTCAAGTACCGTCCTAGATGTTTTCTTTTTCCGATCTAAATCTATAGGAAAAGTAAGCATACTAATTGCTTAAAAAATAATAGAATTAATGAGGCGGAAAAATCAAAAATACAATGTTTCAAAATGATTGTAAAGTCATTCATTGTTTCCGTAGTTCGCAAGATTTACGATAGATGGCTCCAGCGTCACCTTGAGACGTATATAATATATCAGAGAATTTCGAATATCTGGGACGTGTCTAGGTGGCTCAGTTGGTCAGAGAATTCCCCCTTTAAAGAGTCCTTGGTTCAAGTCCCGTCCTAGATGTTCTCTTTTCCCGATCTAAATTACTTGTGCTCATCTAAATGTGCGTTAAAAAACACTTTATTATAATCACATACATAGATATCATAGGTAGATAGATACATCACATATATTATACCACATGAAATAGAGAATTGGTTTGTATAACGGTAACAGCAGAACACGGACTCCTAAGTTACAGGAATACCTAGTTTGGGAGTGAATTGAAAAGGAAAAATAGATTTTACTGGATGTAGAAATTCGATGACACAAATTTGTCACAAAATTCGGCCGGGTAGGTACCACCGTGCACGATTGCGAAAAACCCTCCATAGTAATCCAATTTCGGTTTGATTGCGTTCAGGGGTCAGCAAGACGTGCATAGCCGAGCAGGGGGATTGTGGTCGCAGCACTAGTGGGACCGGTGGGTGTCACGCGGTGCTGCGACGACAATCCTCTTCTGATGAGGCCGTCAAGCTGAGTGCCACCATTGTTAACATGGTACGTGTATGTAATGGTGACCCTATTTCCTGAGACTTTACCTTCAGCTTACCATCAGGCGAGGTGAAGTCAAATTGACGTGTCCTAAATATTAAAAAAAAGAAATAAGAAGTCCGATGTGGTGGTCTCAACTGGCCGTCCAGAGCTAGGGTCGTCTTCAATCGACTCTCGACCATGTTTAAAAAGACCATGCCACTTATAAATGATGGATTTACCAGGGCAATCCACCCTAAAAACGGCTTGCATTTCATTTAAAATGGTTTGGCTATTTTTTCCTTTGTTGGTAAGGAATTTTACCACGGCACGGTGTTCAATTCTCCATAGTTTCAGTTTTCTTCCGGATTGACTTGTTTAGCAGGCAAGTGTTCGTAAACGAATGAAGCAAAAGGGCTGAAATATATTTATATACTAATGATGAGTCCCCAAGTAGTATGACATTAAGCGAACGCTCCTATCCCGACTCCATCCCCTCCGTTCCACGAACTTTTGGACCTCCCCTCATATATTGTAGAGGGTAACCATATAGCTCAGATAACAATCTGAGCTGCCAGGACCAGATGAAATTATTAATAACATAACATAACATAAACTCACGCCTATATCCCCGAAGGGGTAGGCAGAGGTGCTAGCACCCACATTTCGCCAGTTTATGTTTAGGTCCGAGGTGGCGAGCCTATTGCCATTAACCGGGCACTTATAAACCTGCGATAAATACACACATAACTTCGAAATTGGTGTGCGCCATGGTAAAACCTGGGATCGAACCCGACACCTCGTCTCAGCAGTCCATTACCCATACCGCAGTAAGCTACCGTAAGTATTCAAGTATTCAAATAATTGGGACATTAGCAAGTATATGACGATGATGATTGATTAATTCAATAATTACGGTCTTATATCTGCTGAAACAAAATCTCAAACGATTTACGCATAGGCAATATGGAAGAGCAAATATATTCCTCGGTTTGACGTAAGCTTCTAAGGTTTCTAGCGAAAATGGATCTTAAGTAGTATTATGTGAGCAACTTATATATTATATGTAGGTAAGTAAAACGCGTATATAAGTGCTCAAGTGGCTTGTCGGGGAAATACTAACCGCTGTAGTATTATACAGCCTTTTATCGCTAAGGCGAAGCAGGTGGCAGAATGTAAATAATAATTCACAAACTATAAGAGGAATTTTAGGACATTCAACACAGCCCTATTTAGTAAGTATAGTTTAACTAGCTTGAGTTATGGTTTCTACAATTTGGATAAACATATTCCGACACAATTTTTTTTTGTTCTTACAATACGTGGGACACTCAGAAAGCTTTGCGAAAATAAAAAAAAGTGTTCTATAGGTAAATATTTTTTTATTAAATCTTTTCAAAAGTACTCTCCACCAGCCTCTATACAAAGTTTCATGCGTTTGAACCAGTTTTCAAAACACTTTTTCCAATCCGCCGCAGATACCTCGTTTACAGCCTGCTCAAACGTTGACAGCGCATCTTCCGGCGACAAAAATTGTATCCCTTTGAGCTGATTTTTTATTTTCGGGAATAAAAAGAAGTCACACGGTGCAAGGTCAGGGCTGTAATGAGGGTGACCTAGGAGTTTAACCGGAGTGCTGTCCAGGAAGTCCCTCGTTTTAAGCGCGGTGTGTGCGGGCGCGTTGTCATGGTGGAGTAGTATCCCGCGGAACCCTGTGTTTGGTCGCTTGTAGCTCACTACAGAGAAAACTTCTGCCAAGCATTTGGTAGTGTACCATTCAGCGTTGATGCTTCTTTGATTTCGTAAAGGGATTGATAACAAGTAGCCAGACAAATTGAAAAAACTCGCGATCAAAATCTTCCCTCCGCTTCTAGATCGCTTCACTTTGGTAGGTGTTGATTTGTTTTGAAACACCCAAACCGTCGACTGGCGTTTTGTTTCTGGATCATACTGATAAATTCACGACTCATCACCTGTAATGATGTCATAAACACGCCGAGACGCGCCTGCTTCAAACTTGTTTATCATATCACGACACCATTCCACCCGGGCCTGCTTCTGAGCATCGGTGAGATTGTGCGGCACCCAGCGAGAAACTATCCTTCTCACACGAAGATGCACGTGTAGAATCTCGTGAAGGCTTCCCGATCCAATCTGAAGAATGTGCTGAATCTCTTGATATGTGACTCGTCTATTATCTTGGATTAAATTTTTCACTGCTAGCACGTTTTCTTCCGTAACAGCCGTCAAAGAGCGACCACTTCTTTCTTCATCCTCCAAAGTCAGTCGACCGCGCTTGAATTCGTTATACCAACGATACACGGTCGCCTAGGAAGGGCCTTCATCCATGAATGCCATTTGAAGTCTATCGTACGATTCGTCTGGTTTCAGGCGACACTTGAAATCGTAGAAAATCATATCGCGAAAATGTTCCCGACGCAGATCCATTTTTCAATGAGACACAATAATTGAAATTATCTTGCAAAAAATGCAGAGAGAAATTTTGAAATTGGAACGTACTGATTTTTACTCATAAATAATCATATTTTAGAAATAGATTATAACTGACCAGTCTCTCATATATAAAAACTTTTTTTCGCAATACTTTCTGAGTGGCCTGGTACATACATATTATGCATAGAAACATCCAGACCTATGCTATATGCTATATTGATATTGTAGCTGGATTTTGGAGGTTAGAGTCTGGCAGTCGCTACAGACAGACTGTAAAACTGCTCCAACTAAGTTGGGAAGAGACTAGGACGATGATAATATATTTACATATATTTCATATCATCTAGTAATTACACCAACACTGATTTTATCGGAAGTTAACGCGAATGTGAATGACGGCCTCTGTGGCGTAGCGGTAGTGCATTCGACTGCTACGACAGAGGGCGCGGTTTACGATTCCCGCTCAGTGTAAATATTTGTATGCACGAATATGTATATTTGCATTGATCTGGGTGTTTCTATGTATAATATGTATGTATTTACAAAACAAAAAGTATATAAGTATGTTTATCCGCATTCTGGAACCCATAACACAAGCTAGTTAAACTATGCACTTTGGGTCTATAAAGCGCTCTGTAGAATGTCGTAGAATGTCACACATTGAAATAAAACTATTATTAACGGATTCTGTCACGAATTATTTGATGTTATTTTATAATTAGATAGAGATAGCGGCGATAGCCCAGTGGTGTACGTAACGGACTGCTGAGACGAGGTCTCTCGAGTTCGATCCCCAGTCGCCCCGGGCACACAGCTCTGACTTTTCGTAGTTATGTGTGCATTAATAAATGTTAATATCGCTCGCTGAATAATGTGCCCGGTAGATGGCAATAGGCACGCCCCCTATTACATTGGGACCTTAACATAACTGGCGAATCGTGGGTGTGTAATACACCTCTGCCTACCCCTTCGGGGATACAGGCGTGAAGTTATATTATGTTATTTTATAATTCACATTGAACCCGACGTTTCGGTTGCTTTCAGTAGCCATGGTCACGGGGGACTCCCCGTTAAAAATGGTTTTAATACACCAACACTGTTTCGCTCCATTAAAACAACCTTCAAGCATTAGTGGTTAATACAGATATATGCCTACGTTATATATGAAGTATGTGTTGCTATATAAATAGAAAATTCGTCTTATCCTACCATACAGGGTGGAAACGTTAAGTGTGTCCATATTAAAAAACCTTTAAATTGAATTGTAGTCTGCATCGCCTAATCTATAAATTGATAAAAAAATAAAATACGGTATAAAAAACATTGGAATGTTTCACAATTTGTACTTTTGCAGTTCCCATACATTTCTCATGGCACGGTTTATTCACTAGTCTGATAAGTATGTATAAATTTACTAGATAATAATAAAGTTCCCTTGTTAAAAAATATAATTACGAAAATTTTATTCATTTCTAATACTAATTCTACCAGAAAAGAGGGAAATATGTCTAATTTCTGAGTATTTCGACGATAATCGTACATCATACAGAAGTTAATAAAGATGAATGGGTTTTGGTAATATCGGGGAAAATAACCCGAGTTTCCCATGAGAGTGTTCAGACGTAATCGAGTTATACTTCACAGAATATTCCCAGCTTGAGACTCAAGTAAAGGATGCTTTTCACTGCACTAAACTACATCAATTAAGAGTATAGATATTTGTTCAATAAGTCATAATCATAATTTTCGTATCCGAGGGTATTACCTGATTCTCCTTTCCTGATGCTCCTAAAGCGGCGATAGCCCAGTGGTGTACGTAACAGACTGCCGAGACGAGATCTCGAGTTCGATCCCCAGTCGCCCCGGGCACACACCTCTGACTTTTCGAAGTTATGTGTGTATTAAAAATGTTGACTATTGCTCGCTTAGTAATGTGCCCGGTAGATGGCAATAGACTCGCCCCCTATTACATTGGGACCTAAACATAACTGGCGAAACGTGGGTGTAATACACCTCTGCCTACCCCTTCGGGGATACAGGCGTGAAGTTATGTTTATTCTCCTTTAGATTTCGTTAATACGGCTTTTGTGGGAGCGAGTGCTGTCTGGCCTCCCAAACCCGTTATGGAAGCCTGCACCAGAAGCTAATCCGTCAATCAGCAGGTGCATTTGGCTAGCAAGTGAGGTTGCATTGGGCCCCGAATTCAATAAGTGAGCTAAGGTATTTCTAGGGTTCCGTACGCAAAGGGTAAAAGGGGACTCTATTACTAAGACTCCGCTGTCCGTCCATCCGTCTGTCACCAGGCTGTATCTCATGAACCGTGATGCCTAGGCAGTTGAAATTTTCACAGATGATGTATTTTTGTTGCGTTAACAACAAATATTAAACACAGAATAAAATATATATTTTAGAGGAGCTCCCAAAGTAACACTTATGAATGTGTGCCAAATTCGTAAGGCACGGTAAGGTAAAGCCTTTATTAACTGTTTACTCCTGTATCGGGGGTTAATTTCAATTTTGGTGGTTCCCCATACTTACTGAACTGAAACTCAATTTTTTTTTTCAACAGACCCATACGTGTGTGGTATCTATGGATAGGTCTTCAAAAATGATATTGAGGTTTCTTATATCTTTTTTTCTAAACTGAATAGTTTGCGCGAGAGACACTTCCAAAGTGGTAAAATGTGATTTTTTTAATCGTTCAAATTCAAATTCTTTGTTTGCGGAAATGTGGTAGTACAAGATGTAACATTATTTTCGTTCAGCACATTTACCATGTGTCACCAGGTGTGTGTCCCCCCTCCCCCTGTAACTTCTAAAATAAGAGAATGATAAAACTAAAAAAAATATATGATGTACATTACCATGTAAACTTCGAACGAAAATTGGTTTGAACGAGATCTAGTAAGTAGTTTTTTTTAATACGTCATAAATCGTAAACCGCAATTTACCTTTCATTCAATCAACTCAATTAATATATTTTTTTTTAAAAAGCATTAAATAAATAAATATTGTAGGACAAAGTACACAACGCCATCTAGACCCAAACTAAGCAGCGCTTGTCATATGGGTTCTAGAATGCGGATAAACATACTTCAATATTTTTTTTTTGTAAATAAATACATATTATACATAGAAACACCCAGACCAATGCAAACATACATATTTGCACTGAGCGGGAATCGAACCCGCAACCTCTGGCTTAGCAGTCGAACGCACAACCGCTACGCCAGAGGTCGTCATACATTATTGTTACTTGCTGCTACGGAACCCTTAATGGGCGAGTCCGACTTGCACTTGGCCGCTTTTTATAGAAATAAAATCTACTCAATAGCACTGCGTTCTATTTACCGACTAGCTATTACTTATGAGCTTACAGCCG
Source organism: Cybosia mesomella (assembly GCA_946251805.1). NCBI lineage: Eukaryota > Metazoa > Arthropoda > Insecta > Lepidoptera > Erebidae > Cybosia > Cybosia mesomella. The sequence continues at coordinate 5,233,487 of OX276413.1, forward strand.
ACTTACGCGATGTGGATACACTGCATCTCATTACTATATTTTGCTCTGTGGCTTCTACCTATTTATCTTGTGGTGTTATTCGCCACATCACATAAATTTCAACCATAATTATCTCTCACGAGATTCTCTGTATACGCCTCGGTGTAGTGAGAAACCTCCTTAAATACCTGGATGTCAGGAAAACAGACTAAATTAAATCGGGTTAGCTGTAGGTAGGTACGTGTCGAATATTGCACACAATTTTAACATATTTGTGGTGGAACTTTAACTTAATTTCAAACATGTCGGAACACACATGCAGGTGCCAGTCAGTAAACTGACTGGTTTTTAAGATTTTGTATTGAAAGAGGAGTGTATGTACTATTTTTCTTTTCGTGCGGAAGTCCCTTCGGATACCCCCCCGCCCGCCAGCGGGGGTGGTGATGTCAGGCTTGAACTGAGTAAAACCGCACGCCGTCTCGGGTCTTCAGACGTCGGGGTGTAAGGTTGCCCATAGGCATATCCCTCGCACCCCGAAAATATACTAGTCTGGTGGTAGATCGCCGCCTTATCCTGGGGTTATCCTTTCGAGGGCTTACCCGGAGTGCCCGGCAACGGACACTTGGGGAGGACACCGTGCGGTTTTAGTCGAGACACGACATAACCACCCCCGCTGGCCAGCGGGGGGTATCCGAAGGGATTTCCGCACGTAAAAAAAAAAGTCTGGTGGTAGAAATTTGATGACACAAATTTGTCACAAAATTCGACCGGGTGGGTACCACCGTGCACGATTGCGAAAAACCCTCCATAGTAATCCAATTTCGGTATGATTGCGTTCAGGGGTCAGCAAGTGCATAGCCGGGCAGGGGGATTGTGGTCGCAGCACTAGTGGGACCGGTGGGTGTCACGCGGTGCTGCGACGACAATCCTCTTCTGATGAGGCCGTCAAGCTGAGTGCCACCATTGTTAACATGGTACGTGTATGTAATGGTGACCCTCTTTCCTGAGACTTCAGCTTACCATCAGGCGAGGTGAAGTCAAATTGACGTGTCCTAAATATATATTAAAAAAAAAAGTCTATGTTCTTAACTAACTACTTAACGGCTTAATCATCATCTTAACGATGATCCCGGTTGCCGACTTTCCCCTTGGACTCCGGGGTCCGTTTTTCTATTTCAGTTTTATTTGGCGTATTGGACTATTTCTGGAACGAAAAAAAAAGAAAAAGACTACACTGATTTTGAGGAATGATGTGACGTTAGATTCGTCTTTATTGTGCGAGTGTCGTTGGATATATTAAAATTATAAAAATAGCAATACGTTCATTATGCGTACTGCTATGGAGTGGAATGCCCTACCTGAGTTTGTGTTGTTACAAAACCTGTGAGTCTTCAAGTCTAGAGTGGATAGGTTGCTTCTAGGCAAGCGTGCTCCATTGTCGACCATATTATCATCACCAATAGGTGAGATAGTGGTAAAATGCGGGCCTATTGACTATAAAAAAGCCCCAAAAGTACAACAGCCATTATTTAGGCCTAATTATGGGGGATGTAAGTGCACGTTATGAATGACGGTATTAGTTGACCCTATTACCATCTTACATAATTAGACTCCTTCCTGCTACTGAGAATTCATCAACAGCAAAAGTCAATACAAATTTTTAAACTTTCGCGTTCCATGATATACAATAATTTAACGGGAAATAACGCGATCTAGTATAGGTATATACATACCTTTAGATTGCCTGACGTTTCCACCAGGTTTCACTGGCCGTGGTCACAGGCTGACTCCGTCAGCCCATGTGTATATACCTATACATGATCGTGTTAATTCCCGTTAAATTATTGTATAGCAAAAGTCAATAAAACTTAAGCTGGAAATCGAACCGAGAATCTCGTACACAGCGATCGCTCCGGCGTCCTCGTACCTTGGAATCCTCGTACCGTAATTAATTTATTTCTGTAAACACCCCCGGGGTGCCGCAAGGAATGAAATTTCATTGTACTAAGTACGCACTCAAATGGAAGTGAGTTTACTCTCTTGTGACGAAAGACCATTTTTGAAATAATGTTAAGTGCAATCGCGGTCAGAAATATTTTATTATTCTAGATGACATTGCGACTACGAGCTTCGTGTTACTTACATACAAATCTCGTAGTAGGAGGTTTGTATGAAGGGTTATAAATAAAAAATGAGAATAGGTTAGCTACAGAAGGAAATTTTTGAGTTTTTTTAGGAGTCTTCGGGGCCTGTGAGCAGGTATACCTGCTGATTGACGGACGAGGCTCTGATGTAGGGTTTCCTCTCCGGGTTGGGAGGTCAGACGGCAGGTGCTCCCATAAAAGCCGCATAATAAGCCAAATCTAAAGGAGAAGAAGGAGTAAACGAACCTTGAGCTGCAAGGTAAAAGCCTCGGAAGCAACCTTGAACAACGCTAGGATGATTATTTATTTATTGGAATATTCAACAGTAATGATGAGTTTATTACAAGAAACAAAATGGAAACTATATGTAATTGTTGTTATTTTGTTTCTATAAGATGAGACCCTTATAGTTGCTATAGCAACTATAAGGGTCTCCCCACATTTATCGACGTGGAATCGGCTAACACCGGTCAAAAAAGCCTTTACATAACATAAACTCACGCCTATATCCCCGAAGGGGTAGGCAGAGGTGCTAGCACCCACATTTCGCCAGTTTATGTTTAGGTCCCAATGTAATAGGTGGCGAGCCTATTGCCATTAACCGGGCACTTATAAGCCTGCGATAAATACACACATAACTTCGAAAAGCATCGAAAAGTCATTGGTGTGTGCCATGGTAAAACCTAGGATCGAACCCGAGACCTCGTCTCAGCAGTCCATTACCCATACCACTAGGCTACCGCTATGTCTACGATATAAAGATGTTACTAATTACATACGCATCGACTCCCAACAGCCTTCGCAACAGCTGATCGGCGATAAGTCGAGTAGTGTGGTGATACGCACTCGGCTTAAGCCGATTCCACGTCGATAAATCAGGGGAGACCCTAATAATACATACACATCAATCAATCAATTAGCCCATTGCAGTCCACTGCTGGACATAGGCCTCTCCCATTGTACGCCATAGCACCCGATCCTCTGCCTTGCGCATCCAGTCTATCCCATCTATCTTTTTTCAGCTCGTCCGTCCATCTTGCTGGGGGACGTCCTACGTTCCGTTTGCCGATCCGCGGTCTCCACTCTAAGACTCGTTTGCTCTATCGGCCATCGGTCCTTCGGCAGATATGGCCAGCCCATTGCCATTTCAACTTGCTTATTTTGTGAGCTATGTCGGTGACTTTAGTTCTTTGTCGGATGACCTCATTTTGTATTTTATCCTTCAAAGAAACCCCAAGCATAGCTCGTTCCATAGCCCGGTACGCGACTTTTAAGTCGTGGACTAGTCTCACTCTCGATGTCCACGTTTCGGCACCGTGAGTCTTGACAGGTAGGACGTACATAAACATACTGTCAATATTTTAGCAATTAAACCATTGCCGTTTATGAGATTACCCGCTGATAGATGGACATGAATCTTAATAATAGGGTTCCGGAATCCTTACCTTACGGAACCCTAACAAGAAGAAATAAGTTAACAACAAATAAAAGAAAAAATAAAGAAATAAATTGGGTCCACGTTTAATCAGTAACCGAAGGGACTTGATGAAGGACGTTCCGATTGAACAGATATGGAAATTAAATTAGTATGGGCCTCACAGGACCTCACGAGAAAATATACAAATCTACGGAAGATATCAGAACGTAATTGGGTTGTGTGATTGAGTAGTATTGTTGGTATAACAAAACGTAGAATTAGTGTACGGAGTTGATTCAACGGCAGGTTTAGCAGTGGTTTAAATGTTGTGAGTTCCATCGCCCTAGGAAGTATTTAATTACTAATTATTGTTTTAAACAATAAATATTCTAGGACATATTACACAATGCCATCTAGACCCAAACTAAGCAGAGCTTGTCTTAAGGGTTCTAGAATCCGGATAATCATACCTTGATACTTTTTTATGTAAATAAATACGTTTATTATACATTGAAGCACCCAGACCAATGCAAATATACATATTTGCAATGAGCGGGAATCGAACCCGCGACCTCGGACTAAGCAGTCGAAAGTTCTACCGCTACGCCACATAGGTCGTCAATTAGTGGTTAATGAGTTGGTCTTACGATCAAGAGGTCCCGGGTTTGAATCCTGGACATTACACTATACCGACAAGAACTTATTCCTAACACAAGCAATTTAGCTTAGCTGGAGGGGAAAGCGAGATCAATAGTAATTGCGGTTACTAGTAGGTACTCTTTATTCGACGCGAGCGAGGACTCGGGGCTGCACACGCTGGTGGACTGTCCGGCGTGGGAGGTGCCGAGGCGTGACCTCATGTCAGCCATCGGGGTGGGAGTCCTCTCGCTCGGCAGCATGATTGTGGCAATAGTGAAGAGTGCGAGCGCGTGGGCCGCCGCCGCCTCCTTCAGCATGTAAATGAGCAGAAGGAGATGGCGGAGCGCGCCCGGTAGAGATTTAGAATTCTCCCGGCCCGCCGAGTCCGCAACAAGCTCGCAGCGCGTCGTAGGCGACTCAGGCGCCGGAGGTCGCTTAACGGCCGCAGGAAAAAAAAAAGTTACTCTTTATTAACATTACTGTATTTGCAATGTTTGCGTTATTGTGCTCCTAACTTGTCAGATAAAGTTAGGCTAACTACAAATTGAATTCTGAAGTGTGTGTGTGTGTCCCAGTTACTGGGACTTAAAGTTGTGTGTGAACTTCATTTGCATGGGAGGCGGTGCCGGTGTCTGCAAAATGAGGAGCTGTAAGCGCCCTGTGCTTTTAGTAACTAAACTTTTTCCTTTTATTACTTTTATCTGTTTGTATAAATATATATACTAATGTTATAAAGACAGAGGGCGAATTTTCTTCAAAAACACTGCACTTATTTGAAAAATTCTTTCACCATTTGAAGGGTACTTGTACATAATCCCAGATCAATTCATGAATAAAACAAATTCGTATTAGTGATGACCCGGATGGACTCATTAATGGTGGACCGATTTTCATGATCGATCTTTGATTTTTTAAATTTGGCTCTGACTATGCTGCACTTTTTATGGATTTTTTTTGCGAAAGTCATCGCGTTACCAGCTGGCGAAATACTCACGCCGTCTTGAGTCTTTAGGAGACATTCACGAAATAAATTCAGCTGATAAAGTGGTAACCAACATAACTTGATTCTAAAGCAGAACGAAGGTTGCCGGATCAGCTAGTTGGCTATGTATTATATGTAAATTACGACGGTTTGAGTTACAAAGAAACTAGAAGGAAGTGATAAACTCAAGAACGGACCGATTTTCATGATCTTCGATTTTTTAGATTTGTTGTTGTCTTATATGCGGAATAGCCGCTTACAAACTCGGATGCTCCTTTGCAACCACAAATATGATTTCAACCAAATTTGGCATGGTCTAACGACAATCTAGGGGCATGTTTTTTTTTAAAATTTAAAATCCGACATACCATTGTGGAATTATCTATCACCGAAAAACAAATTTACCATTGAAACTAATGGAAAAAGTTCGCGCGCGCAGAAATTGAATGTTTCAGATTTTGAAATGAAAAAATAAATGCTCGCTCAGCTCAATTTTCTTGCGATCGGCTAACTGCATCACATCCCTAGTCTATACATAAGGACGAGTTACTAGTTCATTAATAAGATTTCTGCAGCTTGATCGTAGAGCGGTCGACAGCAAAGTCGGAGGTCACGGGTTCGATTTTCGCTCAAATATTGTTATATTATGATTATAATCTCTTTCGATTAAAACTTTTTCTTTTGTAATTCCTTTGTACAGTTGATACAATTCAACAGGTGACTAATATATATCACTCGGCGAAAACATTAAAACGTTGTTAACGAGAAACTTGAGGCAGAACAGAGGGAAATACATTGTGAAAACATTACCGTTCGTCTGTTATTTATTGAATATGGCCTGAACAAGTTATATAAATTTAAAACAGCGGTGAAATGGTTTGGTTTTGGATTCACAATTCGAAATAATTAAATGGTTGAGGGTTCGGGATTAATCATCATCATCATCATCATCATCATCATCATCATCATCATCACAGCGTTAGTCTCGGTTGCATCCAAAGCATGCACTTTGGAGCTCAGGATCCTCTCTTCTACCTCACTTTCACCTCGGAGCCGGGGGTCTCTTTTAGGGTACTCTTTTTCCTATTTATTTTACGGTTTTTATGGAAGTGACTGCCGACTGATTTCCTTGAAACCCCAAGAGGAAAGTCTACGGCAGAGCCTCGTCCATCAAACAAAAAGTGTGCCGGCTTGCAGGTGGGGTTGGCTTGGTCTGTAGGTTTAGGTGGGGCTTCGTAACCCCTATATATCCTTGTTGGGTGGTAGACATTTCAGTCAATCAATTTATTGCAGAACATGTTACATAATAAGTAGGTACATGCAGTTCAGTCGGGGTTCGAGGGATATGCTCTATGGGCAACCTTACACCCCAGCGTCTGTAGACCCGAGACGGCGTGCGGTTTTAGTCGGTTCAAGCCCGACATAACCGCCCCCGCTGGCCGGCGGGGGGTGTTCGAGGGGATTTCTGCACGAAAAAAAAAGGTACATGCAGTATGTAATACGTTTCCATTGATAAGTGTCAGTCTATAAATCAGTCGCACAGTCAGTATAGTAATATACTGATTTTCTTATTCATCTTTGTATTTAAGTAATTTTTAATTAAGTGTGGAATCCCCTTCGAGTTTCACCCCCGAAGCCAACGGTGGGATAGGTACAATAAACATGGGGTGCTTGGTTGGGGTCCTCCACGCGGTGCACCCTGGGCAACGGAGGCGGCAGCGCCTCTCTCCTAGGGCGGGAGAGACGCTGCCGCCTAAGGCCAACTCCGACCGAGGCGAGGACGGCCCTGTTGAGGGCTGTTCGGAAGCTTTCCACGTGTCCCTCTGATTAGCAGATGGCACAGTGGAGAGCAAGTAAGGGGGCCATCTCGAAACCGGAGATGGCCCGGGGTCAGTCGGGGTGCGAGGGATATGCTCTATGGGTAACCTTACACCCCGGCGTCTTAAGACCCGTGACGGCGTGCGGTTTTAGTCGGTTCATGCCCGACATAACCGCCCCCGCTGGAGACCCCCCGCTCTCCAGCGGGGGCGGTATCCGAAGGGATTTCCGCACGAAAAAAAAAAAAAGGTACAATAAACATAATTATTATAAAGGGCCACGAGGGTCCTTGACCCCCGTCACATCACACTTCTACCCACGTCTATTTCGAGAAGCCATCGAAATATTCAAGCATTCCAACAATTTCAACAGAATAAACGAAGGATTTCATCTCCAAAGAAATTGGTAGCCAGCACTGAGAGCCGTTCGTCATCACAGTTCAAACATGACGGAGTCAACACCATCCCCGGTATCGGGAGGCCACGCCCCCTGCTTAGCCTCGACCAATCAGGATCGAGCGCGTTGGTTTCCCAACTCTCGACTAATCAGGATCGATCCCATCGTTTCCCCCCTCCAACCGCGCCTATAAATATGCCAGTGACTCAAGACTCTACATCAGTCTCAGAGAAGTCGCCGCCGAAGAGAGTGCTACGTACTCGTCGGAGGCCGGACTTGTACTACTGAATATGTCGACCACAGTGATCGACGAAACGTTTGGAACGCAAGTTTCATATGGACCGCGGCCAAACAGCCCGGAAGCAGTATATTCTACAAACATAATTATTATTAATCTATGGGCCGTATTCTTGTGCGTCTGCGGCATCGAACCAGGGGGCCTAGACAAAATGACATTCTACTAGTGGAATCGCTTAGAAGCGAACCTTCAAAAGTACGAAGTGTATGGGAGTGACGTTATTTGTTACACGTGACATGTCGACAAATAATGTCACTAGCATACATTTCGGACTTTTGAAGGTTCGCTCCGAAGCGATTCCACTAGTAGAATATCACTTTGTCTACAGGGCCAGGTGCGCACTAGTAAGGAAATCGCTGGTGAAATAGATATGGAGAATCTGCGGCCAAAATGTATAATCAATCAAACCCCTTTCTTCAGGTTTGAGATATTGTAACGGGCAAGCATCTCAGAATGATCGATAGCACACAACGAACGTTTTGGAAACAGATGAGAACCGAAGATGTTTGGTGACATCACGGAATACAAAATCAAGGTAACATCAAAAATAATTTATATGTAAAGTTGTGAAGCGAAAACTTGGGGCATATTTTTTTTACTAGCGGATACTAGTGGGATGTAGGGTGCTTCAATCTTAGAAACTGCGCCAGATTGGACTCTCCTAATCGACACGTATGAAAAACACTATAAAATCCCGAGGATGTTGGGGTTTCGTCATCTAGACCTGACATATTTCTGTACTCCAAAACGATAAAAAATGTGGTCCTTGTGGCACTTACTGTACCGTGGGAAACAAATATACCGAAGGACCACACAATAAAGAAAAATAAATACTATGATCTCACAAACGAATTAACCAAAAACGGTTATGTGGTTAATTTGTATGCAGTGGAAGTGGGAGCAAAATCTCTCTATAACCTACTTAAAGATCTAGGCCTATCGAGAGCTACAATAAGCTAATTACTAGGACGAATGTCTAAAGCGGCACTAGTAGGTTCGCATCAAATTTGGTTAGGCAGGGAGGGGATCTTGGGTAGTGCAGGTGAGTGTTAATGACATCAACAAAAGGGGCCCCTTCTAAACCTATACTTGGGTCGCAAGTCCCAAGCACTGTCCCAAGTTCCCAACTCAGCAACGCGATGGACCCGGCACCCGCACGGAGAATCCATGGATTGCTAGGAATATCGGTCTTATGTTATTTTTTTTATTAGTGCACGCGCGGAGTGTGGGATAAGCAATGGTTAAAGTCTATCTTCGGTAGCCAAGCCGGTCTCACCTACAAGCTTACACTTGCTAATTGACGGACGAGGTTCTGACGCAGATTTTTTCAAGTTTGGAAGGTCAGACAGCAGTCGCTCCCGTAAAAGCCAAGATAAGCTATATCGAGTAAGAGAGCGGATCTAGGGCTCCGAAGTGCAAGCTTTGAATGCGACTGGGACCAAGGTTGTGATAATGATGATGAGGTCAATTACACTTAATTTAGAAAGAAAGAAAGAAAGAAAGATTTCCCTGGCAACTTTAATCAACAGGCTTAATAAATAATCAGTTTAAGTTTATTCTCTGTACAAAACCTTATAATGAAATGAGATAACCTTGCAGGAAGGCGATATTTACTTAATAAGTTAATAACTATACTTGTATCTTTGTCTGTGTGGTTGTTAAATTTAGTTTTTTTTATTAAATCTATATTTAAAGTTGGATTTATTTTTGTATATGAATTGCACCAAGGTCTTCGGGAACCAGGCGAACTTGATGGCTGGTATAATCTTCGCGAAACAACTTGACAATTTGACCTTGACGCGCAACCAATCACGCGAGCTCTTTGAGACAAAGGGCTCGCGTGATTGGTTGTGCGTCAAGGTGTAAAATTTTCAAGATTTTTGACGTGAACTATACACCTGCTGATTGAAAGACGAGGGAGAATCTGGTCTCCTGTGACCAAGGCTGCTAAAAAGTAATCGAAACGTCGGGAATATAGTGTAGATTTGAAAATACATAATAGATCGCAATATAATGAGGTACAATTAATTTGAGGGATATGGTCTATGGGCAACCTTACACCCCGGCGTCTATAGACCCGTGACGGCGTGCGGTTTTAGTCGGTTCAAGCCCGACATAACCGCCCCCGCTGGCACGCGGGGGGGTATCCGAAGGGATTTCCGCACGATAAAAAAAAAAAAAAAGGTACAATTAATTTCATTTCAATATAAATGTCACCTTAGACTCGACAATCTACATACATTTTTCTATTCTTTTTAAGTCGTACATAAAATTGTGTTTATTTGAAGAAAAAAAAAACAAACTGATGAGAAACCCACATACAAACCATAGAGCTTGTAATTATAAACATTCCAAAGTAATAATCTTCACATATTATTTCCAAAGACTTATACACCTTCCAGTAATTAAAAGTGAAGTTTATGACCGTATTCTAGCCTACAAAGATAACGAACCGACCTATTTTGAAGCGCTGGCCTGAGCTTGAAGCTGTTCGCTCTCGATATTGATTGAGTCTTTGTACAAGCTATCATCTACAAGCTTCTTGTGAAAGATATGTTTTTTCTTTCTTTAATAGTGCTATAAGGAATCTATCATTATAATTTACTTGTATATATCTTCCAACAAAAACTGATGTGTATTTGTTTGTTTGCTCGTATTTCGTGCGCACCATACCGTTAATTTGATTACCATAGGGATTGCATTTGGAACACGGTTATGTAGGTATAGTGCCATAGGTAATCTGTGAATGTACTGGTATACAGACACGAGAATATTATATGTACTATCTAGTGCCTGCGGTACTAAACACGGCCCATGTTCTTTCCCAAGTTCTAGTCTAGCTCTGTTCTAAATTTCATCAAAATCGGTTCAGTGGTTTAAGCGTGAAAGCGTAACAGGTTCCCTTTCGCATTTGTAATATTTTAGTATGTTATGTTTATTTCATACCGAAATTGCAGTAACGCTGCTGCGTGACTATGAAAAACTGGCCTTATGTTGTCTTACGACCAGTCTCAATAATCTACCTACAGTTAAAGGTAGAAGCTATCCCAGATAAACATGTCAACATTAATCTATCTGTAACTGCGGTTTCAATATTATCAAAGTCATTTTCTGCTTATCTTTGTTTATTGAAACAAAAAAATCCCCGATAGATACTAATGGGATCTATTTTAACTGCTGGTAAAGGATAGATGGATTATGAAACTGGCCGTTAATAAAATATACGATGCATCGAACTGTAATCACTAAAAGTATTCTCGTGTTAAATATATATAAAAATATTTGCGAGTAATATTCGGATGCAAACATTAAAGTGATTGTGGTTTTTGTGCAATCGTATTATTATTGAGTCTTTCACAATTAAATTCACTGGCTGAATAAATAACTGCATGTCATTCAATGTCACTGAAGTATTTAGGGAGACCTTGACAAAATATTTTTTCGCAATGCCAACAGATTAAATTGAATGAATTTTATTCGAATAAATATTGTTCATTTAGTATTTATTTTTGCATTTCAAGCGTTTATAGTAGTAAAATCCGAACTGTTTGTTTACAATGACATTTACAGGTCGTTAACCTTACGAAAAAGTACAGCAATAGTAGGTAATATTAACTTAAATTGGAAAAAGTCAACATCCAAGGCGGGACTTGAACCCGCGACCAGTTTATTTCTGGGGGTTTCTAGGAATTCTGACCAACTGAAACATTGGTGTAGACATGGGGTGTAGGCATGGGTTCCCCCTCTATTTTCGAGGCCCAAGTGAAAATCGTACCTGCTTGCTGGTACGATTCTGTACATTGGAGATATTTAAAAAAAAAATGGGGTATGTTAAATGAGCGATTCTGAGAACAATTTTTTTTTGAATTCTTGTCTGTCTATTTGTTCGCCATGGATGTGAAAACTACTGAACGGATTTCGATGCGGTTTTTTCTATCAGAAAGATCTTGGTCAGACTTAAAATTGATTGATTGATTGCAATTGGTTAAGTAGAACCGACGAAATGGCCAAAAAACGATAACCGACTGATCGCGGTATCAGCTAATACCTTTATTTAAGTGTGGAAACCCCCACGGAAGCCCGTGATGGTTACCACGGGCTCCACCCTATCGGACCCAACGATTAGATGGGTGTGTCGAAATCGGATCGACTAAAACCACACGGTGTCCTCCCCAAGTGTCCTCGAAGCCTCGAAGCATAACCGTGGGGTAATCCTTCGAGGGCTACTTTGGACGGGCATTGGTCGCAGATAAAATTAATATATGTGACAGCTTACAGAACACAGATACCTACGAATTATGCACAGAAAGCGCCAAGGCTTGTGCCACCTTGCCAAGTCATCGGCTGCAATCAGGCGTTATGTAATTCAAAGCATTTCTTTGCAACATTGCACAGAGGATCTGTGCTTGATATAAAAATGTTGTAATTCTTTCAATAAAATTACAGTTTTAAAAGGTGTGTTTTCTAAATTACAAAAACTTATAAAATAATCATCAAAATTAAATTGAAAACGAATCAAACTATGATGATTCTGAAGGTTTGATAATCTCACGAAAACGTCAGGTTTTGTGTTGACAGATCAAATGGAATATTACATTTTTTCACATATTTCTTTCAAATTGAATTTAAATCACGCGTTTTGAATTCAAATTCAAATTCTTTATTTGCGGAAATGTGGTAGTACTAGATGTCACATTATTTTCGTTCAGCACATGTAACATTTCATTTTATGGCATGCAAAACATTTAACAATATATTTTATTACCTAAATCATTAGAAGAAAAAAACGATTGACCCATCTGAATTGAACTTAAATCATTATATTATATTGGAAATATCAAATAATGTCATTATTTTGCTTATTAGATTTTTTTATTTTCAATTTTCTAGTATACTTTTATTGCTCAAAACATTTAGAAATATAAATAATATAGAAATTACGTAGTCATTATTAAATTAGTCATCAATTATAACTATCAAAGTTAGTCCAGTTAATTTTTTTTTAATAATTTATAGTTAAGATATTCATGACCTGAGTAAAACATCTCTCAACGAGTCATCTAAACAATTAAAAACGTGGCGTTACGGAATTGAGCCCCTGGATGGAATTGGTTACACCGTATGAGGAACAACATACAGGGCTTTTTTTTTAATCCTTTCGGATACCCCCCCGCCGGCCAGCGGAGGTGGTTATGTCGTGTATCGACTAAAACCGCACGGTGTCCTTCCCAAGTGTCCGTTGCCGGGCATCCCGGGTAAGCCCTCGAAAGGATAACCCCAGGGTTGCCGGCGGACTTTGGCCGCCACCGCGGCCTCGCCTGGTGGGGTCGGGTTTTATCCCGCTTCGGTGAGTTGGCAGGCGTGTGTAGGGCACACACGACACGCCTCCGCCACGGCCTGCTTCTGTAAGGACGGCGAGTCGGCCAACTGCCGTCCTCAGGCCCCGATCATGGAGGTCGGTAGTCCCGGGCGTAGATGAGTCTGCATTCTGCAGACTGCGAAACTCGAGGGGCAGGGTTCTCTCCCGCTCCCTCTCCGCCGTCTCTTTCGCGAGCATTACCTGCTCGCAGAAAGAGGCGGCGGCGTGCCACTTGCTCCCGTCGGAGACCACGGCCCTCACCGTGGTCTCCAACGAGCGAGTTTGCAACATACAGGGCTGAGGTGTCTATTGAATATAGCAATTTAGCGGGACATTTTTTTTTAAAGTATTTATTAACCTTTATTACTAGTACTTTCACAACCTCTGCAGCTAAGCTAAATTGCTTGTGTTAGAAGTGGGTTCACGTCAGTAGTGTAATGGCCAGGATTCGAACCCGGGACCTCTCGATCGACGCCTTAGTCCCTAAACTACTGAAGCTCATCGGAACACTCACCATTTCTAGGGAATATCCTAGTATTTAAACCTGTGGTGTTGCAAGCACTTATAAGCTAAGGCAATTATTCACCATCAGGTGGTCTGTGTGTTTCCTTCGATTATTCAGTTTGATAAAATAAATTACACAAAGTAATAAAATTCTTTAGAAGCGGGGATAAAATTATCAAGCGTAATATCATCAGGAATATTATATGTATTGAAATGTACCTGATTCTGAGTGAAAAGCGGTTTACCTCATCAAATATTGATGTGGGTATCGGTGTCTGAGAGGGAAATTCAATTCTGAGAAACAAATAATGCTGCGAAGATTGAATTGAAATGGCCTTTTACACGCTATAAAATATAATGTTACAATTTCTAAGTATCACCCTGTAAGTATGTTTTTTTTTGTAAATATGTTTTGAATTATATGATACAGGGGAATATTACTGAAATTTTGAAGATTACAAAAAAAAGTCATCATCCAGGACTTGAACCAGCAACTAGTCCCTTTCTAAGGGAAATACTCTGACCAACTACCTGGATACGTATTGGAAAGCCGAAATTCTCCTACACATTGGTACGTCTTGGCGCGACGCTGGAGGCGAGGGCTGGTGGAATTCTTGTGGTGAGTGGGCGAGTTGTAAAAAAATTCTGACAACGATTTTGAAATTGATCAAAATAAAATAGCTACCTTGGGTTGTAAGTCCGGAAGGAGGAGGGGGGATTCCGCCTCCCCTCTTTATCCACGATTGAACACACTAATATTTTAAATTTGTTCGTTTAGACGTTATTTACGTAAAACGGCTCACACTCGTCGTTCGGCATTAGTTGTGTTCATATGTATCGCACTTTGTTATTTACCTGTGTTGTGAATCATCACCTCGCCAAACGCCGGCCATAGTGATGGCTCGTGCCATTGTCGATAGTTATCGATAAGGGCCACTGTGACATCCACATAAAGATGGATCGTTACCTGCAACGATCGTCGTCCATCGGCAGCATCAATGCGAAACGACTAGCTGATGAGCAGCCCGATGATTGGAAAGCTCCGAAACGTACTTCTTCGTTCAAGAGTTATTTTTCCACCCAAAACAGGTATGGAAATCTTCCGTTAGATGTTGAGATGGCAACTCCTGAGAAAGATAAGCCATACAAAGAAGCCGTCACCGTTGCCAAGAAAACGGGCCATATTCCTCCAATAATCCTTAATATCCAAAAGGATTGGACACACGAAACTATAAGATCCCGTGTTGCAACGTTCACCAACCGTTTCCACCTCCAGTACAAAGGTAACAATAAGTGGCCATAATATGTTACACTTCTGAGGCCCATCAGGCGCTTACAGAAGGACTGATGAAGACGAATGTCAACTTTGTCACGTACACCAGGAAGGACGAGAAGTCGCCGAAAGTGGTAATTAGAGGTCTGCCTGCATATGCTGAAACGGAACTACCAGCTGAATTAGATAAAATAATAAGATAAAAAAATAAAGGTTAAATAAAAGGTTTTTCGAGTACCTTTACTCGAAAAACCTTTGATGCCTCCAATCATCCCTAGGGATGGATGAAGTGGCCCACAAGCATCGTGGGTGGATCGTCCGTCCGGCTTCCGGTGTCCCCAATTGCAATAAATCATCCCCAGGAAGGCCCCGTCAGCAGAGATGTTGTAATCAACACGAAACCTTCCACTGGCTTCAACGTCACTGGTACGACAAAACCATGGGCCAAGATTGCTGCACAATGTGAAACCCCTGAGGTCGAGAGTGTTGTTAATCCTGATGAACTCTTTGAGGACGCCACCACCAAAGAAATGTTGGACATCTTGATCACGATCAAGAACCTGAAGGCTAATTTCCAATCATGCAACACTATGCTCGAGAAAGTAATGCTCGTCCTAACTCACCTCGGCCACTATGTTTGATAACGCTGAACTACGTCTACTATCCTGGAACGCCGACGGGGTACGCACCAAATTACGCGAGCTCCTGGACCTAGCTGTGAGTGATCTTAAAATCCATGTCATTGCTCTTTGTGAAACTAAACTCACGCAAGAGATTGAACTCGTTGCTCCTGGTTTCTCGTGCTACAGGCAAGACAAACATTTCAGAGGCCGTGGCCAAGGTGTTGCGTTACTAATTCAGCATGAAATCTTACATTCTGTTATTTCTATTCCTAAAACTAAGCATATCGAGGCTATTGGTATTAAGATTCATCTGTCTGGTGTTGAGCATATCATAATTTCTGCATATCAATCACCAAATCTACCGTTACTTCATAGTGACTTAGATTTGCTGTTTAGTTTAGGTAACCATGTTCTCATACTCGGTGATTTCAATGCTAATCATGAATATTGGCGCAGTTCGTTCAGAAATGCTCGTGGCAGTAGTCTTTTTCAGCATATGATTGTCAATGATTATATTATCGATGCACCTGATATTCCCACACAGTTGAATTATCGCACAGACCTTAGACCGACTAACCCTGATCTAATTCTAAGCCTTGACGTCAACCAAGTTAGCTGCGTAAGTGCTGTCACGGCATTGTCGTCCAATCATCTGCCCATTTTTTGCTCCGTGGGTGGTGTATTTGAACGCAAGATTGCACCACGGCTCTTTAGGTATCGCGATGCTGACTGGAGTGCTTATCGAGCTTCTATAGATAGGAAACTGTTACTTTCTTCTACTGTTTGTAAAACTCCAGTTGAAGTTGACAATGCTATTCAGCTGTTGCAAACGAGTATTTATGAAGCTCGCAACTAATGCATTCCTGTAGGCAATAATCATAGTCAGACCAGTATAACAAGATTACCCCGTTTCATAAGGCAAATGATAAGTCGTAAAAATCAGATGCCTCGTAAAGAACACCTCTTACACAGTTCAGCACAAAAACGTAATCTACGTACAGCTGTAAACGAAATTCAGAGTTGTATAAGGTCTTGCATTCAAAAACACCTTGATAAGGTCTGGGATGATAAGTTAGCCAAAGTTGACAATCCTAAAAACGATATTTGGAAAGTAGTCAAATCATTAAAAAAAGAAGTCTGATATCATACCGCCTCTGAAGTTCTCTAATCGGTCTCTGGCTAGTAGCACCTCTGAGCAATGCAATGCCCTTGCGCAATCTTTCTATAAAAATTTGACACTTACCAATGACTGGAAGAGCGCTGATGATTGCAGCGTTAACGCCTCATTAGCCCAATTAAATGAATTTTCCACCTTTGTTACTAGTCATCCTACCAGACCTCGCGAAGTCTGGAAAGCTATTTGTAGGTAAAAAGCCCGCAAGTCACCCGGTGAGGATGGGATTCATAATTTGATTCTCAAAAATATATCACAAAAAGCAGTCGTCTATTTGACCAAAATTTTAAACTCTTGCTTATCACTTGGCTACTTTCCGAATTGCTGGAAAGTAGCTAAAGTCATTGCGCTCAAAATACCAGGCAAAGTGGCTACTGATCCTGTTAGTTATCGGCCGATAAGTTTGTTACCTGTCCTTGGCAAACTATTCGAAAAAATAATTCTAAATCGTTTGTCACAAGCAACGTTTCACTTACTGCCCGAGGAGCAATTCGGCTTCAGAGCCGGTCATTCCACCGGTCAACAATTGGCTACGGTTGTTGAGCATGTATCCCATCACTTAAATCTGAATCAGTCAACAGGTATGTTCTTACTTGATATAGAAAAAGCCTTTGACACCGTATGGCATGATGGCCTTCTCCATAAATTGGTGGCACTGAATGTTCCACTAAGCCTTGTCAAACTCTTGCAGTCGTATCTGACTGGTTGAACTTTCAGCGTTCACATAGGCGATGTGAAGTCCTCGCCATGTGCGGTGCCAGCCGGTGTTCCTCAAGGCTCCATTCTAGGGCCTTATTTGTTTCTCCTGTATATTTGTGACATCCCGATTCAAATTCGCACCCATCTAGCTTGCTTTGCTGATGATACGGCGTCATTTACATCATCTGATGATATCGATATTATAATCGGGCGGCTGCAAATGTCCATCGACAGTATTCATTCATACTTTAGTAATTGGAAACTTAAGTTAAACGCACTTAAAACTGAAGCTATTCTATTTACTCGTCAACGTCGGCTACCCAAAAGGAAATTAAAAATAGATGAGCATTCGATTCCCTGGAGTACTTCGGTGCGGTATTTAGGCGTAGTAATGGATAATAAAATCAATTGGTCCAATCATTCCGATTATATAAAAGTAAAGGGTGCCCAAGCCATGGGAGCTTTGAGTACCATATTAAATAGAAGGAGCAATCTGAGCCCACGGACTAAGCTTAGAATATATACAACACTGGTGAGACCTATCCTGACTTACGCATGTCTTGTTTGGAGCAACACAAACAAGTCGAACCACGATAATATCCAAGTAATTCAAAATAAAGCTGTCAAAATTGCATACAACACACCCTTTCGAACAAATTTAAAATTGCTTCATCTTCAAATTAAATTACCTACTTTACTAAAATTTATGATAAAGCTCACACTATCTTTTTACAATAAATTCCCTATGCATCAAAATAGTTTGGTTGCTAAAACAGCGATCTCCAAAATATCTGATTTACCAGTATCGACAAGTATGTTCGATATCGTCTTCCACATCACTATCTATTGTTCCCTCCTAGCGCAATGGACCAGCCAACGCTGACCCCTGGCCGCGGGCCGGCCGCTCGCGCGTCAGCTGCTTTGTAGTGGCGCGCGCGTGAGCGGACGGGTCGCGTCCAGTGGCCAGCAATCCGGCTGACAAACATGTTTGTTGTTTACACAAGTAGTTCAATAATTTTTTGCAATTTAATTTATGTATACCCTCATGTACTGATAATTATTTTAATATAATATCGTAAGTACTTTGTATTATATGCAACAGATAAAACTAACTTGCAATAGTTTTACAAATAAAAACATACACTTTGTGTAACTATCATGTACTTACCATGATAAATAACTTATGTTTTCAAGAGTACCTACATATTTACATTTATCAAACTTTTATAGGCGCCCTCAGCCTCCTAAGTAAATTAATTTTATTTGTATAACGTGCTAACTATGTCTGTATCGTTATGTATTATTATGTTGATGATTTAATAAAGAATTTTGAAAAAAGAAAAAAACGTAAAACGGCTAGACGGTTTTTGCTGAAATTTGGTACATTCAGATATCCTGCGAGAGTATTGCCGCACCGATACTTTCTGGCGCAATCAAGAAATTAGTGCAGCATTCTTTAACTCACGGGTCTCACTGTGTTAAGAATGGTCACCCATCCTAAGACTGACCTGGCTAGTATTGCTTAACTTTGCAATGTGTTAATCCTCTCCTAAGACTGTCATAATCGAATACGGTTACCACTTAGCCATACTACGCATTTGAAAACAACGGAATAACTCCGTTTTTTAAGGGTCCGTAGCTGAATGGCAAAAACGGAACCTCTATAGATTTGCCATGTCTGTCTGTTTGTCGCCGTCCGTATGTCACAGCCACTTTTTCCGAAAGTATAAGAACTATGCTGTTGAAACTTGGTAAGTAGATGAATTCTGTGAACGGCATAAAGATTTTCACACAAAAACAGAAAAACATTTTTGGGGGTTCTCCAAACTTAGTACTGAAACTCAAACATTTTTTTCATCAAACCCATACCTTTTCTTTTTTCTAAACTGAATTGTTTGCGCGAGAGACACTTCCAAAGTGGTAAAATGTGTCGTAAATGCCACGTAACTTCTAAAATAAGAGAATGATAAAATTAAAAATTATATATGATGTACATTACCTTGTAAACTTCCACCGAAAATTGGTTTGAACGAGATCTGGTAAGTGTTATTTTTTTGTTACAACGATCTACAAGAACTTTTATATTATGTTACATGCTGCTACGGAACCCTTCATGGGCGAGTCCTACTCGCACTTGGCTGGTTTTTTTTCTACCATCAAAATTGCTCAGTGCATGTTAGTGAAGGCACGAAAAGTATTTCTATGTGTGAATGTTATAGACGAATGAGATATAAAATCAGAGTGTGCAGTGTGGCTTCTCGAAACGAGAGGCTTTCACTTGACCCGCATCCCGTATGCGAAAAAAATAGGGTTGTACGAAGCAGGAATATATTTCAGTAGACACAAATAGGGAATCCATAGAGGACGAACAATACTAACTGTTGCCCACGCCTCAACCTGCGTGGAATTCTGATCCCGTTCTCGCAACCCATACGAACCTATTTCTGGAATAAAACCTATGTTGTTCCAGACAATCTACCCCTATACCAAATTTCAGCCAGATCCGTTCAGCCGTCAGAGCGTGATTGAGTATCAAACATTCAAATATCAAACTTTCTGATTTATAAAATTATATGTCAAAATATAAGAAGTATTTATATTTTTTTTATACCACTAAGGTGGCAGACAAGCACATGGCCCACCTGATGGGAAGCGGTTACCGCGGCCTATGGACGTGTGCAACACCAGTGGCGTTACACTCGCGCTGCCGACCCTGTATTGAAAAGGGAATGGGAAAGGAGTTTGGGAGGGGATGGGAAAGGAGTTTGGGAGGGGATGGGAAAAGAGTTTGGGCTCCGGCACTCTCACTCACCAAACGGAACGTAACAGTTCAAATACTGTTACTTGGCGTCGATATTCTATGAGAGGATGGTGCTTCCCCGGTCGAGTCGGCCCATTCATGCAACGGCCAAAATGACTGTTGCTTGACTCTACCACTCTTATATATAGTATATATATAGTAACTTCAAAGACTTATTAGTTACACTGACTAGTTTAAGTTTCAAACCGGATGTTCTAGTGTTAACTGAATCTCAATTAAACTGTAATATATCAATTCCAACGTTATCAGGCTATATACAATATCAAACCACAAACCATCTTAATAAAAATGATGGTGTGATTACTTATATTACAAACAAATTACACTTTAAAGTTACAGAAATTATTTTATATCATGCTTCTTATCTTGAAATTAATATAAACAATATTACTTTCTTGGGTATGTATGAATCCCCCTCAAATAAAAATCCTAATAATTTCATTAACTGTCTTAATTCTTACTTAGAAAACATAAAATCCCAAAATTGCATAGTATTAACAGGTGACATAAATATTAATATTACACCGACAGATACTCACCTGACTATGGAGCGAAATAATAACCAAAGTTATTTAGGCATGTTATCCTATCATGGATTACTACCAGGTCATAATTAGGTTTCCAAAAAGACTAAATAACTGCCTGGACCATATTATGATACTAACTATACTGATATTCAAAGTAGATCGGCGTAGTACAGATGCGAGTAATATTAATAATATTTTGAACGCCATTTCAAATTGGTTTTATGCAAACAACCTATTGTTGAATGCAGAAAAGACCAAATGCATTAAGTTTACACTGCCTAATGTGAGGCAAGCACACGTTAATGTCGTGCTGGAGGGGCAAAGGTTGGAATTTGTAAACAGCACTACTTTTCTAGGCATAACACTAGATTCGAAATTGCAATGGGGTGACCATATCACTATTTTGGCCAATAAACTCAGTTCTGCTGCTTATGCTGTCAGACGGATTAGGCAGTTGACAGATGAACCTACTGCTAGGCTGGTATATTTTAGTTATTTTCATAGTCTGATGTCTTATGGAATACTGCTTTGGGGGAATGCAGCAGATTTAGAAACTATATTTATACTACAAAAGAGGGCAGTTCGTGCCATTTATTGTTTAGGCAAGAGAGATTCTCTTAGGGAACGATTTAAAAAGACTAATATTTTAACTGTAGCTTCCCAATATATATTCGAGAACATACTGTATGTCAGGAAAAATATATCCAATTTTACAAAAGTAAGTGACATTACAGACAGAAATCTGCGTAATAAAAATAAACTTATCCTTCCATGTTATCGGCTTAGCAAAGTTAGTGATTCTTTTAGGGGGGAAGGTATACGCTTTTATAATAAATTACCTGAATCGGTCCTTGGTATGCCTGACAATAAATTTAAAACCTTTGTTAAGACCACCTTATGTAAAAAAGCATACTATAGGACAGATGATTATCTTAAAGACAAAAATGTCTGGTTTGAGCATGGTGCAGGCTCCTCCTAAAATGCTAAAATGTTACAACTACAGCATAGTATTGTAGTAGGCACGCGACATTTTACCATATTTTAACTTTTTTCAATTATTTGAACGATTAACTTGGGTTAAATTTTATTATAACGTTTTTTTATTATATACCTTTATTTATCTTGACACGAGACAAAAATGTACATTCGTTCATATTTAGTCTTAAGAAATCACTATTATAAGCTGACGTCTCGAAAATGCCGCAGTGGAGTTTGTTGCGCCGTTTCTTCTCCACTAGCGCCTAGGAAGCGGTGGTAAACTTAGTATTAAGCAATTATTGACGTCAAAAAGATGTAATTACGTTGCACTATTTTGAAAAATAAAGACTTTGACTTTGACTTTGACTATTACACATAACGCTGCAAAACACTCTAAAAAGCAATTAATTTGTACACATTCACCATCCACACACAGCTCACACTTTAATGTCATATGTAGCCTTTTTTCTTATTGGGGTTACACACCGGCTAGACCAGGTGAGCAACAGAGTTCCTAATCCCAGGGCGCATTTATACAGAGGTTCTTAGGTGGTGCACAGGTCTGCTGATCTCCAATGAAACGCAAGGATCAGTTGTACATACATATATGTACACAGAGAATTTTGTATATCTATCTGTGATTGCTAATCACAGATAGATATACAAAATAATCACACATAAAATAGAAATACAAATATATATAAAAGTGAGTTTAAGAGGTCACGGCACACAGACAGATACACAGAATAATTTACACAGCAAGATAACAGAACACAGTTATAGGTACACTCATATGTAGATAATGATGTAGATGTTTCTCCAAGATGCCAGCCAGTAGAGGCACAGCTCAGATATACCATCCACCAGCCTCGCGCCGGTCAGCAGTAATGTAATGAACAATTATTGTTATATGGAAAAAAAACTTGACCTTATAGATCTCAGGGATTCGCGGGACCGCCCGTGGTTGGGGACCGGCAGAGCAGATTCCGGAGCTTTCCTTGTGATCTAGGTCTAGGTCTCCAAGCCACCACGATTGAACACCTCAGAGTCTCTGCCCTCTGAATTGCTTATAGGGTTCTTTCCCAGAACTAACGACCCAGATCAAATCTGGGAACACACACGAACTATAACCTCCAAATCGGGTAATATACTTTTCTCAATAATATAAATTCACAACAATATCTTCAGTGGACACGACTAATGACCTCTCAAACGAAAAATGAATCATAGGGCCACTGCGATCATCCATATATATTAAATTGATTCTGGATTTTGCTAGAATGGTACATTATGTGGATATCTAGCTCGAAATTTCCTTGAGACTGACATGACAACAATTCGTGACCCGACTCACGCCATCTGACGGGGAGTCGCTAAAGTCAGCCACATCGATGCAATCACAGTAGTTGCGACTGTGTCCTACAGATGGCGCTAACCACAATTACACCTTTACAGTATTGTATCGTTACACATATTACATATTATAAATCTAGTATCCTTATATCAGATGTTTAATTACCATAATCAGTTTGATTTTTTCATTTTAGTTCCATATTCAAGATCAGCTTAATTACTGAACACGGTTATATAATAAATTTATTCAATGGATATTGAATGAGATAGACAGCTCGTATATTGCACAGGCTTACCACTGTGACATTGAAAGCTTATCATATTATCATTATAAGTCAAAATATAAGAAGTATTTATAGTAACTTCGATGACTTATTAGTTACACTGACTAGTTTAAGTTTCAAACCGGATGTTCTAGTGTTAACTGAATCCCAATTAAGCTGTAATAGACCAATTCCTACGTTATCAGGCTATATACAATATCAAACCACAAACCATCTTAATAAAAATGATGGTGTGATTACCTATATTACAAACAAATTACACTTTAAAGTTACAGAAATTATTTTATATCATGCTTCTAGTCTTGAAATTAAAATAAACAATATTACTATTCTGGGGGTCTATCGATCCTCCTCAAATAAAAATCCTTATAATTTCATTAACTTTCTTAATTCATACTTAGAAAAAATAAAATCTCGAAATTGCATTGTATTAACAGGTGACATAAATAAGTATTAATATTATACCAACGGATACTCACCTGACTATGGAGCGTGCTAATAGGCAAAGTTATTTAGGCCTGTTATCCTATTATGGATTACTACCAGGTCATATGTGTCCAACAAGACTAAATAACTGCCTGGACCATATTATGATAAAACTTAAAAAAGATAAGATCACGACGCATACAGCTGCTTAAATACAAGCTTAAATACAACAATCACTGACCATTCATTATTGTTTCTAAAATTATCTAAAACTAAAATAATTCTTTAAGCCCAGAAGACTAAAATTGAAACCAATTTTAATATGGCTTTAAAAAGCCTAATAGATAGTAATATTGAAAATATTTTATTTTCAAACGATACAAATACAGTTATAGAACTTTTGATTAGGAAGATCTCGGAAGCGCTACAAGAAAATACATCCGAAAAATATATACCCAAAAAAGACCGAACTCAGAAACCATGGATAACTCCTGGAGTCCTTAGATACATCCGAAATAGAAACAAACTTCAAAAAAACATAAAAAACGATCCATTTAATGAAATCCTTATAATAACCTATAAAAGATATCGTCTATACTGTAAGAAACATCTAAAGAAACTTAAGCGTAATTATGAAAAAAGACAATTGGCTAATTCTACGAACAACAATAAAAAGCTCTGGCACAACATGGTATTTAAAAAAAACAAAGTCTGATAACTCTAAACTATTAGACGTGAAACAGGAACCACTTGACACCGTCAATCATATAAATGAGTACTTTGCAAATATTGGTAAATTGCTTGCAAACGATATTCTGCAAAAACAAGCAGCTAATACTTATATACCTGCAATGGCTGGGTCACATTCATCATCATTTTTATTGCTAGACACAGACTTTGGTGAAGTACATGATGTACTAATGAATCTTAAATCTAGTAGCGCCCCAGGTTGGGACAATATTCCGACTTCTTTCTTGAAGTTGGCTAGGCATGAACTGATTCCAATTATTGTACATTTGGTCAATCTATGCTTTGCTAGGGGTATTTTTCCTACTTCCTTAAAAAAAACTGTAATCACACCAGCGTTTAAGGGTGGGAGCATAGACGATGTCAGCAATTACAGGCCTATATAAGTGTTACCATCAATTTCAAAAATAATCGAGAAACTCATAAATAACCGAGTAATAAATTACCTTCATAAATATCAAATTCTATCAAATGCACAATTTGGATTTAGACAGGACAGATCGACTGAAGATGCTGTAACAGCCCTAACTACATTACTTACTAAAAATCTAGTTGGTGGCAAAAAATGTCTATCTGTCTTTCTAGACCTAAAAAAGGCTTTTGACACCGTCTGTGTTCCTATCCTTATACAGTAAAAAAAAAAAAAAAAAGAAGCTAGAAAATATCGGAATTAGAGGAGTACCCTTGAAATTGTTCCGGAATTATCTGTCAGACCGTACGCAAAGTGTTAAGATCGGAAACCACACTAGCAAAGACTCCTGCATTGAATTTGGTGTCCCTCGAGGCAGTGTGCTTGGGCCTACGTTGTTTCTAGTCTATATAAATGACTTGTGTGGACTGGAGGTAAATGGTGCCCACATCTTTTCACATGCCGATGACACTACAATGGTTTTTGTTGGTGATAACTGGGTAACTTCGTGAAGATGCAGAAGTCGGGCTAGCTAAGGTTGCTGTCTGGCTTAGAAATAATTTGCTTACTCTCAACACACAAAAAAACAAATTAAATTTGTTATTCCATTAACAACACAACACAGCCAAATACCAACTTCGTTCTAAAGATCCATCAATGTGGTAATGTTAATAATAAATTCTGTGCATGCATGAACCTTGAAAGAGTAAATAAAGTGAAATATCTAGGTATTATTATGGATCAGCGATTATCGTGGCATTACCAGATAGATCTCATTAGTGATCGTATTAGAAAACTCATTTGGATTTTCAAAACTCTCAGGCATGTAGCATCAAAACTTTTATTAAATCAAATATATACTACACTTGTCCAATCTATCATAACGTATTGCCTACCCATCTGGGGAGGCGCTTCTAAAATGAAATTCTTAATTGTAGAGAGAGCCCAACGTGCTCTTCTCAAAGTTATGTATTTTAAAACATTTCGTTGCCCGACGAATGGTTTATACAAAATATGTGATCTATTAACAGTTAGAAAACTTTTTATATTAAATTCTATTTTAAGGTTGCATAAGACTTCAAAATTTGATCCAAACGTTATATCAAAAAGAAGAAAAGAAATTGTTGTTAATACAAAATTAGTAAGGATAGCCTATACAATAAAGTAAATAAAGCACTTTTAATTTATACAAAAACATGTCATGACTGTAAGTTGTCAATAACAGCTTGGTTAAAGACGCTCACCTACGAAGAAACAGAGAAGCTACTTAAAGTTATAAACTAAGTACTAGAGAACACACACACACACACCCTCCCTCTCTAACACACACACACACCCTCCCTCTCTCACACACACACACCCTCCCTCTCTCTCTCACACACACACACACGCATGCACACGCTCACACACTGACCCTCCCATATGCATACACACACATACACAGAACACACACAAGCTACAGCGCACTAGCTGTATTCTTGTATTTGTTTTGGTTTAAATTCTTGTATTTGTTTTAATCATCATATTCTGTTTTGGTCATACAAAAATGTTAATTAAGTATTGTTTTTTAAAAATGAGTGAGGTTAACTGGCACAGGTATTGTTTACCTAAAAGATGGCCTCAATATAAATCTTAAAAAATACCGTATGTTGCTGAAATAAAGAATTATTGAATTTTGAATTTTTGAATTTGAATGATATTATGATGAGCACGAGGTCCCTGTTTCGATTCCTGGGTTAGGTAAATAAAAATCTTAAGAATTCTTTCACTGAACCATTGACGAATGGTTTTGTCAGAAGGCAGGTTAACACCATAGTTACGTCGAAAGTTTCTTTGTACGGTAACAACAGACTTCGTTTCTATGAGCCAAATAAAACGTTGAGCCTTTTGTTGCGGAGTCGCCATCATTACAAATTTCGCGACGTCATTTCAAGGTCAACGCCCTGCAGCACCGCCAACAGTTGATACAAACATTCCCAATTGGTATGAGTAAAACTTTTTGAGCTACTCTTTTCAGAGAAATCGACTAAATTTTGCTATCTTTTATAGTTAGTGAGATATGAATTTTTAAAACCCCGGAGTTCTTTTATAGACACCCGGTATTTAAAAAAAACTTTAGCGTGTACACCAAGAATAAGATAAGTACAATAAAAACAATAGATTACGTGGGTATAAAAAATTGGTAGCTTTAGCATACTGTCGCAATCTCTGACAGGCAATCATTTGTATTTTTCAAAAAGAAATAACTTTCTTTCAATTAAAGCTTTTAGCATTTTGTATGCTTACTTTTTCTAAAAGATCGGAAAAAGAGAACATCTAGAACGGGACTTGAACCCGCGACCAGTGCCTTACAGGGGGAATGCTCTGACCAGCTGAGCTATCTAGACACGTCCCAGATATTCGAAATTCTCCGATATATTATATACGTCTTAAAGCGATGCTGGAGCCATCTACCGTAATTCTTGCGAACTACGGAAACAATGAATAACTTTACAGTCATGTTTAAACATTGCTTCTTGATGACTCCACCTAAATAATTCAAATAAATTTTTAAGCATTCCCCCTGTAAGGGACTGGTCGCGGGTTCAAGTCCCGTTCTAGATGTTCTCTTTTTCCGATCTGAATCTTAAGAAATAACTTTGTTTACCGAATGTCATTACTTCCCAGGATTTGTACTTTATTAGCGACACTACAAAATTGTGTATTGTGTTTTTTTTTAAATCAACGGGTTTGATATCTGGCAAAATCCAATGATGAAGTTCTAGTAGCTTGAGTACTTTTCGATATTTCCATCCACGCCCATTTGAATCATTCACCCTGTATATTAAAAAAAACTTTTTTTACGTGGCAACCCTAGGTCGCTTCCTCGTAAGTCGGACGTGTGGAGGGCCATGGTTACCACTTCTTTGTTTTCTTTGGGCACCCGTCTTTATAAACTTTATAAATAGAACTTCTAACAGCCTCACCGGATTTTGCTTCGTATATACCTCTTGATTTCATTGTGTGGCCTTTTTGGTCGAAGTCACCACAGAAATGTTTCTGACAGTGGAAACTTTTGATGTCAAGTGTAAAATTTTTAAATCATTAATCTTAAAAATGTTCCAGCAAGTGAAGATCCGGAACAAGACTTGAATTTATGGAAGTTATATTTAGAGCCTTTTTGACAGCGAGCAACCTCGCGAGGAAACCCAGCGTCAGAGTCTCATCCGTCAATCAGCAGATGTACCGCATTGCAGGCCTGATCTTTGTAGAACCTCATACACCATGGGTGTTAGTATATAAAATGACATACAGAAAAGTATCTTTTCATTTTTTCAAATGTAAACATTAGATTTTAAAATTAAAAAACCACCGATACAGATTTATGTATAGCTAAGAACCATCTCGATCATATCTGCTTTCGAACAAAAAAATCCATGTCAAAATCGGTTCACCCGTTCGGGAGCTACGATGCCACAGAAAGACCCACACAGACACGTCAAATTTATAACCACGTCGTTTTAGCGTCGGGGGTTAAACAGACTTTCACTTTCTGTTTTTATATAATTAATCAACGAACAACCAAAAAATTTTGTTCTAATCTTAATCCTACAGAATAAAAAAGTAAAGCTACGCCAGTAGTAGATTACTTGTTGCAAAGCCAAATTGGTTTTCCTTAAATTTTAATCCCCATTAAAAGTTAGATAAACTTAACATTAATACACATAGTGGCTTATTTGGATTGACAAACTGTAAAGTGTTCAGTATACAATGGTCCATGATGGGCCACGGTAAGCCATCGCCATTGTGGACAGAGACAAAAGTATACAGTGGCGCACAATTTTCCAACAGAGCGTGCAATCTTGATGTTATCGGTTTTCTGGCACACTTCAAAGGATCGTGATGCAGCTATGAGCAATGTACCATTGTGTGGACACCTAGGTGATGATGGCCTATAGTTGCGCATTGCAGAGCATAGCCGTCACTGACTATTGTGTACTGGGGACATAACGTGACCACGTGCATTCGTATTTATTTGTGGTTTTCACCAGTTCTTCCTTCTTAATTCTTAATTCTTTATTGTACACAAAAAATGAAAAAGATATAAATGTTTTACAATTAAAATAAATTATGTACAAAGGCGAGCTTAACTCTAAAAGAGTTCTCTACCAGCAAACCTTTGAGCAGTAGAGGTAGAAAAAAGAAAATAACAGAGGGAAGCAAAGTGTACAAATAAAAAAAGTATACATAAACGAAAGATGGCAAAAATAAATCAATAGACTTACATAAATTATACATTCAACAAGTAAATATAATACACTATTTGTAAAATAAAATAATATACCTACATCCATACATTTATATTTTATACATAGTTATACATATATAAAAATACGTTATATACATACATATATACTTTAACATTGTGAGAGGAAATGTTCTTTAGTTCTTCTTTTGAAGATGTCCAGACTGCTACTGTCTCGAATATGTTAATCAATCGAAATCCACAGACTACTAACGTTAGTGAAGATTAAAGGATGAAATCGCATTCTCCTGTGCTTCTATCACTCAGAACCGTCGTTTACAAAAACAAGAAAGAAGCGGCTCAACGCTAATAGCATGTTTTCGCCACCAATCGCGGCCGCTCTGAAACTATATTATGAGCAAGTCAAATGTCACCACAAATGCAACAGCGGAATCAGAACGCTGCTGAATGTGACTGCTAGAGGTAGCTGCTGCGTACCAGTACCAACAGCATCCTGCACATGTTTTCGAATCGTTGGGACTCTCCATTTCTCAAACGATGGATAGGACTGCATGTGGAGAAATAGACATTATAATGTTATTGTTGAATTTATAAATGTGTGATAAGTTACTAACATAGTCTGTAAGCTTTTGTAATACTAACAAATATGGATCAAGTTCGAAATAAAAGTAATAATAATATAATAATAGTATATTATGCAACTAGTGAATAAAGGAAGGATTTAAAGCGAGGGCCGTAGATGAGTCACGAGCAAGTGAAGGATTCTAATGATTGAATCACGAGCGCAGCGAGTGATTCAACTGTTAGAATCCTGAACGACGCGAGTGATTCATGGCCCTCGATATAAATTCGTACTTTATTCAGGAGTTGCATACTATACTTTATACCATGACTACGAGAAAAGACATAATTTAAGCGAAAATAGAAATTTAATCAAGAAATAAGAATTGTAACATTAATTGAAATGGACATTAAAATTAGAGCAATGACTAAAATTAAGCGTAATTTTCTTATTATTATCATTAGAGTGGTCAACTTGTGAAACAATATTTATTAATCTAATGCCAAACTCCTTGTCGCAAATATCGACCAATCAAATCTCGAGAATTTATTTGCACCAAAGAGTTTTGAATTTCGAATCTTAGCGCAAGGAGTTTGTGTAAGCATTGAAATAGAGACCGGATATATTTTTGTGTTCCAAATTCAAACACCAAAATAGTGAATAAAAACAAAACAGTGAATAAAAGGCCTTTTTATTCACTGTTTTGCGTGAATAAAATAAGCTTTTTAGAGTAGGTATGGTATAATAATAATTTTTATTTCTCAAAAAAATGTTACATGTTGTACAAAATGATTAACTGCAATTTTTTTTTTTTTTTTTTTTAGATAGTGTACATAGGTTTGGTGCTCTGAATTCCAAACTAGGTAAAGACCTGTATTTTGGAATTCAGTGATTTACTGAGAACTGTAGTATTGACAACAATATTGTAGTACTTAGGATTAATATAGTTGCACATTACAAATTTTCAAGATAATAAAATGATATGAGATTAAAATATGGAAGCGACAAATTATATTATGTATCTAGTATGTATATAATATTATATTAGTTAACAACTAGGATATTGTGCATGATGGGTGTTTGTATATGTGGGTGAGTGAGAGGGAGTATGCGTGCGTGTATATGAGGATGTGTATATAGAATTTAGTGTTTAGGGTAGTGATATTTAAGTATTATTGTTATTAATGAGGTTTTCGGTTTCCACGTAATTTAAGTTCTGTAGCCAACTTGTTAATTTTGTCTTTACGTCGATTTTTTTAAATAATTGTATAGATAGTAGTTGGTTGACAGTATTGTAGACTTTATACCTAGAAATGGGGAGTTGTCGTGTAGAAAAAGCAGTTTTGTGTGGGGGTATAGGGAAGCCTCTACAGGGTCGTCTTTTTGTGATATCTGGCTGTGGTACTCGCGGGTGGAGGCTTAGAATTGATCGGAGAACAAAAAGTTGCCTTACTGTTAATGTTTTCGCAATTTTATATAGTTCTTGTGTAGGGAATCTGTATGGTTTGAGGTTGATAACTTTGAGCACCGCTCTCTGCGCTCTTTCCAGTTTTATGAGATGAGTTTTGTCAGCACTGCCCCAGACTGGGATGCAGTAAGAGATTATTGATACGCAGAGAGCGGAGTAGACCATGTACAGAGTTTCCAGATCTGCAGAGTGTCTGAGAGTTTTAAAGGTGTGAATAAGGCGTCTGACTCTAGTAGTAACCATATCAATTTGTAAATGCCAGTTCAGGTTGCGGTCAATGTAGACACCTAAATATTTTGTTTTCTCTGATCTCAATATAGGGCGGCATCCACAGTTAAGGACCTGATTGCAGTGTGAGTGAACGTATAGTTCATAATTGGGTGGTGGTTGGGTGCAATTTGTAATGGAGAATGGAATGAATTGGGTCTTCGAAAGGTTTAAGGATAGAAGGTTATGTTATAGCCAATTATTGATAATAATAAGATTTTGTTCCGCAGTGGTTTTGATATCTTCCCAATTTGAGCCGTGAATAACTACAGCAGTGTCGTCTGCATAGGTGAATAATGTACAGTTGGGTAGGCTAATGTCACACAGCTGGTTAATATAGAGAAGAAACAAAGTAGGGCCGAGAATTGAACCTTGGGGAATGCCATATTCAATTGGTGTTTCATCACTCTTTACTCCATTTATCGTGATGCTTTGAGAACGATTATTAAGGTAGTCTTTAAAGATATCATGGGCAATACCTCTAATACCGATCTTATCGAGTTTCGTGAGAAGTGTGGGAATATAGATTGTGTCAAAAGCCTTTTGTATATCAAGGAAAATTCCGAGGGCTTTCTGTCCCATGTCTAGCTTTTCAGTAATGTGTTGAACTAGGTCTGCAACGGCATCTTCTGTCGAGATGCAGGGTCTGAAGCCATATTGATGTTTCGATATCGAATTATTTTTATTAAGGAATTGAAGGAGTCTCCTATTGAGCAGCTTTTCAAGGATTTTAGATATAGTAGGTAGTACAGAAATAGGTCTATAATTAGTGATGGAACTTTTATCCCCATTTTTATAAATGGGGTGTACTAAAGCCTTTTTAAGAAGATTTGGGAAAACACCGGTGTGGAAAGAGATATTACAAATATGTGTGATTATGGGAACAAGGATCGTACGATTTGATTTTATTATGGAAGGTGAGATTCCATCGGAGCCAGTTGCTGAATCGGTTCGCAGTCCCATAATAATTGATTCGACTTTCGCTTCGTCTGTGTCGAGGATCACCATGGAGTTTAGAATTCTCTCTGTCTGCTTATTCTTCAGGAAAGGGGAAATATCCACAAGTGGGTTGGGTTTTATTCTACTGGCTAGTGTTTTACCGATCTCGACGAAGTACCGATTTAATGAGTTGAGGGACGCTTGAGTATTACCTTTTTTTTGTAGTAGTTCAAGGGGTGAGTTACGGGTTTTAGTAGTATTTGTGATAGATTTTATGGTTTTCCACGTCGCTTTGGGGTTATTTTTACATTTTAAAAGTTCATTCTTCTCATAAGCTCTTTTCAATCTACGTAGAAGAAGATTACAAAAATTGCGATAGCGGGTATATGATGTTCTAACAATTTGGTTATTGGGGGAGCTTTTTGATTTCTTGTGGAGCCGATCTCTATTCCGAATGCATCGGAGCAATCCTACTGTCATCCAGGGTTTGAGAATTCGCCTTGTTCTGGGTATCGGGCTTGATTTAGAGTGCCTGGCAATAATGGTAGACATGATTGTAAGTAACGATTCGGTAGCAAGATTTGCGTCTCCGGTTCGGACAATATGGGTGAAGTCAGTATCAGTCATATCACGTTGGATACCTTCTAGGTCGATTTTAAGCTTTAAATCAGTGTGGTGTCTGAGGGTGTTCTTGAGCTGAAGACAGAGTATTGTTGGAAGATGGTCGGTTATGTGTGTCTCTATGACAAGTGTAATAGATGGTAGTTTCGTTTTAAGTAAAACATGATCGTAACATTTATCCAATCTGGTATTAAAAACGTGAGAGACCGGCATTTAGAAGAAGGTAGCTACTTGATAAAGGATCGGTTTTTTGATGTTTAATATCGATGTTTAGGTCTCCTAACAGAGCAATATGATTGTATGATTTCAAATCTATCAACGTGCTGTTTAGACTATCCAGAAATATGTCATATTGATCTTGTGAATTGAATGAAGGAGACCTATAGATGGCCACTATTGCAACTTTGTTATCAATAATGCAGGTAAGGCAGGCAGCATGGTTAAAGATAGGTTCGTTAATGGTGTGAAATAATGATGCTTTAACGTAGATGATGACTCCCGAATTTTGATTTAGATGGTTCTTAGAAAAGTAGTGGGAGTAGCCATCCATTGTGGGAACATTTATACATGATGGTAGCCAACACTCAGTTAGTATTATGACATCGCAATTGACGCTCATTTCTGTTAGGAGGACACTAAACTGATCGAAATTCTTGTTAACACTGCGGATATTTAATTGAATAATCTTTAATGAGTTATATTGGATCGGCCCCAAGAATCGCACACATTCATTGGGTTCGCATTTATATGAGTCACAGCTATCTAGAGAGTCGAGTTCGCCATTTATATCAATTAATGAGGTCATTTTTATTAAAGAGAAAAGACAAAACTGAGGTTATAGTGATTGATTCTAAAGCCAGAAGGATGAAAAATGGGTAATTCAGGACTGGGTAAAGAGCTTTACGGTGGTAGGGCTGTTTGTTATGTACATAAATTAAGTTGGATACTGGGGGTTTCAAGTTCGACTTAAGTAGTGTGTTAATCGTGTAAGTGTGTAAAGTCGTAGAATTAATAATATCATTTGCATGCACGAGTATGAAAATAGTATAACAGCTAATTAAAAACTTAATAGAAGTACAGGCATACAAGCCCATAATGCATGCACACCATTTGGAAAAAATATAGTCATTGTTTGTGTTGAAGATCAAATAGGAACCGTTCTGATTTTACATGTATATGCTTCATACCTGTTGCCTGCCGTAGTAGTACCTTTCCGTTTACTGACCAACAAAATTCATAGTTGTTACGTTTCGCGAATTCCCTTGCAAGGTGGAATAGCTTCTTTATTGAACCCGGTAGAAGTTCTGTGACGTATACAGGTTGAGGTTTACCCTGGACGCCAATCTGTGCTGTATTTAATCGATCATCTTGGGGTTTCAACTTGTTATAATTCTTCATTGCGGTGATGAACTTCTCTTTTTCTTGCACGGAGGTGAGTTCCACAACAATAGGCTTTGTAGTTCCAGTTTTGCCCGGAATGCGGTAAATATCGCGTACCCCGTTTATCGGTGTTTGTATGAGATTGCCTAGGTTGGAGATTACTTGATTTAGGTCTGATGTAGTTTCTCTTTCGGTTGCTGGAACATTTCGTATTTCTATGGAGGAGCTCCGAGAGGTTTGTTGAACGTCAATAATCTTTTTTTCGAGTTCACTAATGGTATGTAGATACTCCTTACGCTCATTGCCCAGAATACCTATTTGCTTCTTTAGCTCCTCATACTGTTGGTTCATAAAAGCCATGGCTTTCTCTATTTCACTATTTGACTTTTGTATTTTCAGGTTTTGTTGTTTTAACTCAGTGATTTCCGAGGTCAATTTAGAAATACTCTTACTTTGCTCCGATAATACTTGGATTAGATATTCCTGCTGCTCGTCTTTCCAGGTGGTAAGGATTTGGTTAATATCTTCCTTGAAGTCACGCAAATCACTCCCGGGCGAACAAGGTGGACGAGGTCTTTTAGAGCGGGTTTGATTAGTCTGTTCTTGTACCGTTGAAAGTGTTAAATTCGGTTCTGACAACGCTTGGTTTTTATCTTTCTTTTGTGTAGGTAGCGAGCGCTTAACAGACATTGCTACAACTTATAGCGATCTGCAATCGGCAATGTGTATTCAGAAGACTAGTGGCGAGCATTGGTTGACTCGTAGCGTAGTCAATAAGTTGACCCGTAGCAGTTTGTAGTTGCAGCGGCAGTGTCGCAGCGGGGGTACCCTTGCGTAGCTGGCGCGTAGCAGGTGGGTTGGTCCGAGGAACGTAGCACAGAACGTATATCTGTCTCGGTAGTTGGCGTCTTCTTCCAGCACTCCAGATGGGCCACGCGCGCGATCACTTGGTACGTTATGCGCGCCTAGTACTTCACAACAACGCGATGATTTATTAAAAGTAATTTTAATTTTAAAATACGTTTAATTTTTATTTAATTAAAAATTTGCGAGGTGCACACGTCTTTACGCTTTCGCGGTCCGGGTGGAAGGGAGTAAAGTACATTATTATTATTATTATTGTAGCACGGACGGAACAAATGCGATTCCGCGCTGCCAGATCTGAGGTCAACTTACTACTCACGTACTAAAACTCTTCTCAAAGAGAATAATACCCCAGATATAGAAACGATAACAGTATATCTTTTCAACTCGCTTATATCGAACGATCATCCGGAGAATCACGTCGCATCAAAGACGGATCAGACAATGGGTTAATGAGCCACTTCCTTCGCTAGCGATCTGCTGCAGACCTACAGATGAGATTCTCAATACAGTCTGATCACTATCAGTAAATAAAGCTTCAGATAATGACAAGATATCAAACAATATGATTAAAGAAAGGATTCCCTTCCTTAATTTTTTACAATGGGTTTCCCAATGACTTCTATTTATACTATTAGACTGGCTGTACGTACGGAACTAAAAATTTGGTATCGCGAAAGACTATTACTTGACCAGCAACAATGCGCCATTTTTTGTAGCTGTCATACAGATGATTATTACAAAAAAAACCGCGATATTAGAAGGTGAAAACGTTTAGGTGTATCTATAAATATTGTGGTCGAATTTCGACCACCGAGCTGTTCTAGTTTTCATAATCTATCTATTTCTATGCTAATATGGGGAGTACACCGTGTGGTTTTAGTCGGTCCGATTCCGACACGCCCACCCCATCGTCGGCACCGATGGGGTGAAGCCCGTGGTGGTTTCCAAACGCTAAAAAAAAAATTATAAAGAGGAAAATGCTTAAAAATTTAATTGAAAAGATTTATTTGTTCCTAATTGATAAACTCTAAAACTACTGAAACGATTTCACAAACTCTGTCCCCATAAGAATATTACATTATCCCTGAGTAATATGTGCTACTTTTAATCCCAATATTACCACGGGACAGGACTTACGCGGCCGAAACTGCATGGCAATACTAGTTTACAATAAACAGACTGTCGGTTTTAGTCAGAATCATCATCATCATCTCAGCGTTGTGTCCAAGTCCTCGGAGCCCGGGATCCGCTTTCCTGCTATTCCTCCTCCACTTCGCACGACCTTGGACATTCATTATTATTACAATTGGGGACACCGGAAGCCGGACGGACGATCCACCCACGAAGCTTGTGGGCCACTTCATCTATTTCCCCAACCCTCCCGTTGGGGAGAGCGTGGTTATTCCAGTAATCACGGCGCCCCTTCAAACCTTTTTGTATCCTTGTAGAATATTACGATCTGTTCTACCTTCAGATTCTTCAACTCCTCTGTGTCCAGTGTGTCCGATCTCAGAAGTTCCCATCCGAGTGGACATCCATGGTAGTGAGACCATTTGAACGCATGTCATCCCTTATGACGTCAAACCAGCACTTCTTGGTTCCCCTAATCCTACCAGGGTTCGGCGGAGGTGCCATGGCCAGACAGTTGTTATCACGTAGTCAGGTGGCTGTCGCAAAAAGTCACCGCACCAGCCAAGGCGACACCCCTGCATTTTATCTGCAATGTCACGGACACGGAGTCTGTCGCGAAGGCGGGAGTCACTCACTCCGCACATACGTCACAGTATATTCTTCGTCGTGCCACGCAGCTCCTGCTTATGTCGCTCTAGCAACCGCGTCGCTTAACAGCCGTATGTAAGTACAGGCTTTATGATAGTTATATAGACCTGCCCCTTAAATCTAACCGGTTTTAGTCAGAATACTTGACAAAATTATAAAAACGGTACTTCTCTTTAGTGCCTCGCCTTTATCAACACCGAATGAAGATTAATCACAAGCCCTCTAGGAGCTTTTACTTTTTTTTTGTAAACATTTCAAAGGCGACGATGCAATAAATGGTAGCAGTTAAACTAATGTGACGATTTTTCTTCTTTTAGAAGACTTCTAGTTATAATGGAGGAATATAAATGTATAGCAGTACCTGGACAAGGTTACATAGTATCACTGGTTCCGTAGTATTTGCGCTATTGTATTAATAGGAACCTTATCATCATTTAAGCATTGTTCTCTGTGGCATCCGACGCCTTCACCCAAGGACCTTCCGACACTGAGACGAAAGTCCACGCCAGATTTTCGTCTGGCAATCAGTAACTGTACTGGCTTGCAGGTGGGGCTGGCTTGGGCCCTGATAATCTTGTAAGCCCCCCCCAAAAACACCATGTTTACATTGTTTTTCAAACAAAACATGTTAGTAAAAGTTTGGGTTTTATATGAACCAGAGTACAAAAACTTTTAATTTTACTAGATTACCTTGCGATTTATGTTTTGCTGCCTACCTAGTCTGTGGCCACGAAAGAAGCGGGCAGTAGCAATATGTACGTATTATGATAATCTAAAAATTTTCGAGGTATAGTAAATATTACGGATAATACTCGGTGTGAGGATAATTTTCCTTTAAATAATAAATATATTACGATATGCTACACCATTTACGGGCTGAATTTAGACAGTACAATACTTCGACATGTAGCGAATTTCGAAAACACATAGATCGACAAGTCATTGCTTCGACAGACAATTAATTATTAGACAACACACACCTTCGAATTACCACTACCTCGACAGACGATTATTCGACAGACAATATACATCTTCGAATGACCACTACTTCGACAGATTTTTAAAATTATATTCCAAAAATAAGTAAAGGGGGTTAGGTTAGGTTAGAACTGTGACCCCAACAGAGCGAAGCGCCGGCACCGGTTTCAATTGATTGGGTACATATTTAATTAGGTAGGGCACATTTTTTAATGCATTTCAGAGCATTATTATTTTGGGAGAATGTTAAAAAAATCTGTCAAACTAGTGGTCATTCGAAGATGTGTCTTGTCTAAGTATTGTCCGTCGAATAGTCGTCTGTCGAAGTAGTGGTAATTCGAAGGCGTGTATTGTCTAATAGTTGTCTGTCGAAGCAATGACTTGTCGATATATGTGTTTTCGAAGATCGCTACATGTCGAAATATTGTACTGTCTAAATTCAGTCCGTAACTCATGCTACACAGCGCTTTCTAGACCCCTTTGGGTCTAGAAAGCGCAAAATAAAGTGAAAATAAAATTGATAGCTCCTAGAATTTAAGAAATACCTGCTAAATGTAATGAGAAGATAGCTAAGTCTACGGAACTTCCTCTATGGGCCATGTTTGATGAAAGTGGGGGATAAACTGTTCATCCTGTTCCTGCTCCATTTTCTACAATTCTTCTTGAAATTAAAAGAGTTAAAGAAGGGGGAAGTAATCAAAAACTTATATTATTTATTCGAGGGAATGCTATATCGGGGGCTCCTAGTATTAAAGGAACTAATCAATTTCCAAATCCTCCAATTATAATAGGTATTACTATGAAAAAAAATTATAATAAAAGCATGAGCAGTTACAATAGTATTATAAATTTGATCATCACCAATTAAAGATCCGGGGTTTCCTAATTCAGCTCGAATTAATAATCTTAAGGATGTTCCTACTATACCAACTCAAATTCCAAAAATAAAATATAATATTCCAATATCTTTATGATTTGTTGAATAAAGTCATTTTCGCAGATTAAAATAAAAATAAAATGGCTGAGTAAAGCGATAAATTGTAAATTTATTTACGAGAAATTTCTCTTTTATTAATTAGAAAGCTTTATATTCAAAAATGATATAAAACCCATAACACAAGATAGTTAAACTATGCTTACTTTTAAGCATAGTTTAACTATCTTGTGTTATGGGTTCTAGAATGCGGCAGTAAACATACTTATTTACTTTTTCTTGTATTGATCTTTAAATTTATCTTGATAAACACCCAGACCAATTCAAATAGACATATTAATGTTTACAAATATTTGTACTTAGCGGGAATCGAACCCGCGTTCACAGAGGCCGGGTTATCTTAGGATCACCCACTAGGACCGGCTAATATTCGATATAATGTTTTTTTGTTTTCTATGAATTTATTCGGGTGATTAAACGGGTAAAGTTTTACC
Source organism: Cybosia mesomella (assembly GCA_946251805.1). Classification (NCBI taxonomy): domain Eukaryota; kingdom Metazoa; phylum Arthropoda; class Insecta; order Lepidoptera; family Erebidae; genus Cybosia; species Cybosia mesomella. Next base: position 5,272,872 of record OX276413.1, read on the forward strand.
CGATTAATCTGCACATTACCCGAAACGCGAGTGGTGTGCAAACAAAAAAACCAGGTCTATCTAAATTCACACGGACAAAGACGTGGGCACAGCTAGTCATGAATATGAGATAAAACAATTATTTTTATTTATAAAATATGACCTAAAATATGTGCCTCCGGGCAGTGGCCTAACTGTTAATTAACTTCGGTGATCGGAAATTGAGGCAAAAATTTAATTTATTACAGACATTAGGCCCTCGGGTGTTATTGACTACTGTGAATTATTTTCAGATGAAAGACTTGTATCATTTAAATGGTCTGATTTATAATTTTAACTTTTTAAGCACGACCGTAATTGCAGCCGGTTCCACTGATGAAGTACCACCCACTTATCGATTCTAATTAGCTGTATGCTGCATTTCGGTTTGTAAAAGTACCGACTCACCACCCTGCTTTGCCCTAGGGGAAGGCTATCACTAAGCCATGATGAGTATGAAAGACCATTCGTTACGCATGAGTATTAATGTTATAAATATGAAAGTTTGTGGATATGTTTTTTTATGTTTGTTACTCAATCACGCTTTAACGGCTGAACGGATCTGGCTGAAATTTGGTAGAAGGATGGATTATAGTCTGGAAAATATCATATAATCATTTATCTTGGAGTGGGTTCCGATGAGTCAGAATTCTACACGGGCGGCACTACGGGCAACAGCTAGTTTTGACTATAAAAATAAAGAAGAGAAGGAATAGAATATTGAGAGATCAATAATAAACGCTGTATTAAAGGCCACATAGCATTTCAGATTGATTAATGTTTATCAAAGCTTGTACGGGCAAAAATTGAACAAAGCATCATCGGGCTAATTTTTATGTTTTGTTTATTCATCAGTATTTGTGCGTGGGATATTATAATTACTTTTGGATTTACAGGAGGTGGAGGATCAAAGGTACCAAATTAAAAATTTCCTCATTTCCCTAATTAAAGTGGCCACATTTCTGATTATAGAAGGCATTGCTACTTCTATTTTTTTTTTATACCACTAAGATGGCAGACAGGCTCACGGCCCACCTCATGGGAAGTGGTTACCGCGGCCTATGGACTTTCTAATGCCCTTCTTGAATAACTCCATATTGTGGTCGCTTGGGAAATCTACAGCAGGGAGATCATTCCACAGCACGAGGGTGTGCGGAATAAAGTGCCTTGCATACCTAACTGTACGCACCGTTTCCGGTCACAACGTGTGAGGATATTTCTATTGGTCATTCTCTCATTGCCCAGTTGCATCCGAAGTTTGCACTTTGGAGCCAGGGGTCCACTTATAATTTTTTATTGGCACATCCGCTTTTTCGGGAGCGACTGCCGTCTGAAGTCCCAAGCCCGGGAGGGAACTTGCGTCAGAGTCTCGTCTGTTATTTAGCAGGTGTATCGACTAGTAGGTGAGGTTACCTTGGACATCGAAGCCGCTGTTAGAACCGTGCACACCCTATTGCTCAATGTCTCTCTTGACTTAAGAGCAGTGCTCTTGTCAGTGGAGTTATCGCCACTCTACTCTTTGGTTTGCCAATCCTTTCACTTTCTGATATGATACGATTTGTATCTTTTCCTAGATCTGTTCAGTAGCGAAGGGTGAAAATTTTCGTAAGGGAAGCCGGTGGGGGCGCTCAGACGCCTGGATCGGGAGGCTCTCCTGGAGGCATCAATAGTGCAGGCCTGGATTCCGTCACTGGCCAGGCCTGCCGATGTCGACGCAGAGGCGGAATGGTTCAGGAGAGCCATGTCGCATATCTGTGATGCGGCGATGCCTAGGGTTAAGCCCGGCCCGGCAAAGAAACAGGTGTACTGGTGGTCAGCGGAGCTCGCACAGCTGCGAGCAGCGTGCGTGACCGCTCGCCGCCAGTACACCAGGTTTCGCCGGAGGCGTCGCCGCCCAGACGATGCGGCAGCCCGAGAGGCGGAGCTGTATGAGGCGTACAAGGGGGCCAAGAGGACCCTCCAGGAAGCCATTAAGCAGGCCAAACGGCGGGCCCGCGAAGAGCTGCTGGAGTCTCTGGAGCAGAACCCATGGGGGCGTCCTTACCTTGCGGTCAGGGGCAAAATCCGCCCAAGGGCGCCCCTACTGACCCAGAGCCTCCAGCCGGAGCGGCTGGAGGGGATACTGGGCTCCTTGTTCCCTGCGAGAGCGGAGGAGCATGTCCCTCCGCGTATGGCTCCGCCTCAGGCGCCTAACGCTGATAATAGCGAGAGCGATGTGCCCGAAGTCAGGGAGAGTGAACTGGGGGTAGCAGTGCTCCGGCTTAAAGCCCGGAAATGCACTGCCCCCGGACCCGACGGCATTCCAGGCCGAGCATGGGTCCTGGCCCTGGAGGAACTAGGGCCTCGACTGGTGGCGCTCTTTAGCGCATGCCTCGAAAGGGGCCAGTTTCCAAAGGCTTGGAAGACGGGGAAACTGGTCCTTATCCGGAAGGCGGGGCGGCCGGCGGACCAGCCATCCGGTTACCGGCCGATCGTGTTGCTCGACGAGGTGTGCAAGCTCTTTGAGCGGATTATTGCAGAGCGCCTCGTCGAGCATCTCACGAACGTGGGGCCAGATCTGGCGGACAACCAGTTCGGTTTCCGCCGGGGGCGCTCCACCGTGGAAGCGATCATGCGCGTTAGGCGCCTGGCGGAGGAAGTAGTCTCGCGGGGTGGGGTGGTGGTGGCGGTGTCTCTTGACATCGCCAACGCCTTCAACACCCTACCCTGGAGCTGCGTTAGGGAGGCGCTCGCGTATCACGGAGTGCCTCCTTACCTCCGCCGCATTGTCGAGGCATACCTATCCGAGAGGGCCATAGTTTACCCGAGCTGGCTAGGGCCAGGGCGGCGAGAAGTGTCGTGCGGTGTTCCGCAGGGGTCGGTCCTAGGGCCACTCCTGTGGAACATCGGATACGACTGGGTGCTGCGCGGTACGTTGCTCGAGGGTGTCAGCATAGTGTGCTATGCTGACGACACCCTCGTTATGGCGCGGGGAGCAACGTATCGAAGCGCGGCACTGAAGGCCACGGCAGGGGTTGCTCAAGTCGTGGGTCGAATACGGCGGCTGGGACTTGAGGTGGCTCTCCATAAATCCGAGGCTATGTGTTTTCACGGGCCTCGGAGGGGACCACCTGCGGGAACCGGCATAACCGTAGGGGGCGTAAGCATCGGCATCGAGCTCACGATGAAGTACCTTGGGCTCGTACTCGATAGCCGATGGGACTTCGGACCTCATCTCCGAAGTCTGGTCCCGAAACTGAGGGGGGCTGCGGCCGCGCTATCGCGGCTGATGCCCAACGTTAAGGGACCCAACGCCCCCACTAGGAGACTGTACCTGGGGATCGTGCGAAGCATGGCCCTATACGGGGCCCCCGTATGGGCGGAGACTCTGGCGGCCCGCAACGTGGCTGTTCTTAACAGCCCGTTAAAGGCGATGGCCGTCAGAGTCATCAGGGGGTATCGCACGATCTCCGTCGAGGCGGCATGTCTCCTAGCTGGGACCCCTCCATGGGACCTGGAAGCGAGAGCCCTTGCGCTGCTGTACCAGTGGCGCAAGGAGGCGCTGGAGCGGGGCCATAGGCCGGAGCCCAGAGAAATCAGGGCTCAGCGGTCCCTGCTCCGCCAGGAACTCATGGAGACATGGAGGGTGCGACTTGAGCACCCAAGGTGGGGGGAATCCACCATTGCGGCGGTGAGACCGATCATGAAGGAGTGGTTGGAGAGGGACCATGGGGACCTCTCCTACCGGATGTGCCAGATGGTTACCGGACACGGGTGTTTCGGTAAGTATCTGTGGCGCATCCACCGGGAGACAACGCCGCAGTGCCAGCACTGCGAGGATCCTGGCGAAGACACGGCGCTCCACACGTTGGTGGAGTGCCCTGCGTGGGCGAGTCAACGCCGGGATCTCGTTGCGGTCCTGGGCGTGGACGTTCTCTCGTTGGAGACCATGGTGAGGGCCGCGGTCTCCGACGGGAGCAAGTGGCACGCCGCCGCCTCTTTCTGCGAGCAGGTAATGCGCGCGAAAGAGACGGCGGAGAGGGAGCGAGAAAGAACCCTGCCCCCCGAGTTTCGCAGTCTGCGGCGAGGACGCCGCAGACTCATCTACGCCCGGGACTACCGACCTCCATGATCGGGGCCTGAGGACGGCAGTTGGCCGACTCGCCGTCCTTACAGAAGCAGGCCGTGGCGGAGGCGTGTCGTGTGTGCCCTACACACGCCTGCCAACTCACCGAAGCGGGATAAAACCCGACCCCACCAGGCGAGGCCGCGGTGGCGGCCAAAGTCCGCCGGCAACCCTGGGGATATCCTTTCGAGGGCTTACCCGGGGTGCCCGGCAACGGACACTTGGGGAGGACACCGTGCGGTTTTAGTCGAGACACGACATAACCACCCTCGCAGGCCGGCGGGGGGGTATCCGAAGGGATTTCCGCACGTAAAAAAAAAAAAAAAAAGGGAAGCCGGTGAAAACGAAGTTGACGTACAATATTTCGACTTTTACCACATCCACTATACTTACACGGAATTTACGCATTGATGTACGGGACAATGTCTTACATTGTATGATAATTGTGGCTTTTAAAAAAGCCTGTAGATAAAGCTCATGCTTTAGGCTTTGCATCTCTGCAAAGGGAAGCCGTAAGGAATCGGCATATATTGGCCCCTCGCCCCTGATTCTGTTCCATATATATTATTTTTGACAACCCTCTTTTTCTGTTACCTTTAATTTTTCCTTCTATAATATTTTTTATGAACAAGTCATTTCGTAATTGGAGCATGGGGCTAACTACGACCGCTTGATAGCAATTCAATTGCAGACCTGACGTAAGTAGTTGCGTACTCATACCATGACGTCATATTAAGTCGTTCAGTTTCACGTCCCAAATCTCAACAAACGTGTGTCCAGGTGGCTCAGTTGGTCAGAGCTTTCCCCCTGTAAGGGACTGGTCGCGGGTTCAAGTCCCGACCTAGATGTTCTCTTTTTTCGATCTAAATCTATCCCAACAAACGAATCAAGTTAAGCATTTTTTTTTTACGTGCGGAAATCCCTTCGGATACCCCCCCGCTGGCCAGCGGGGGTGGTTATGTCGTGTCTCGACTAAAACCGCACGGTGTCCTCCCTAAGTGTCGTTGCCGGGCACCCCGGGTAAGCCCTCGAAAGGTTATCCCCAGGGTTGCCGGCGGACTTTGGCCGCCACCGCGGTCTCGCCTGGTGGGGTCGGGTTTTATCCCACTTCGGTGAGTTGGCAGGCGTTTGTAGGGCACACTACACGCCTCCGCCACGGCCTGCTTCTGTAAGGACGGCGAGTCGGCCAACTGCCGTCCTCAGGCCCCGATCATGGAGGTCGGTAGTCCCGGGCGTAGATGAGTCTGCGGCGTTCTCGCCACAGACTGCGAAACTCGGGGGGCAGGGTTCTCTCCCGCTCCCTCTCCGCCGTCTCTTTCGCGCGCATTACCTGCTCGCAGAAAGAGGCGACCGTCTCTTTCGCGCGCATTACCTGCTCGCAGAAAGAACGGCGGCGTGCCACTTGCTCCCGTCAGAGACCACGGCCCTCACCATGGTCTCCAACGAGAGAACGTCCACGCCCAGGACCGCAACGAGATCCCGGCGTTGACTCGCCCACGCAGGGCACTCCACCAACGTGTGGAGCGCCGTGTCTTCGCCAGGATCCTCGCAGTGCTGGCACTGCGGCGTTGTCTCTCGGTGGATGCGCCACAGATACTTACCGAAACACCCGTGTCCGGTAACCATCTGGCACATCCGGTAGGAGAGGTCCCCATGGTCCCTCTCCAACCACTCCTTCATGATCGGTCTCACCGCCGCAATGGTGGATTCCCCCCACCTTGGGTGCTCCCTCCATCAAGTTAAGCATGTCATAGTACGGATCATAGCAATTCAGTTTACAAACTTGTATTGAATTGCTCCCAAACTGAACTGTTTATAAGTCACCATGGTAAGGTCCCTTACTCAGTAAATTACTTTTTTTAAATCTATTTGAAAACGAATCAAACTGTTAGAAATTCTGATGGTTTAATAACCTCACGAAATGGGTAGGTTTTGTTTTGACAGATCAGACGGAATACCTAAGTATTTTTACCGTCTATTTACTGAATCGGGCGAATTGCCAAGATAGATCGATTTCTAATTACTTACGTGGTGGACTATCTACTACATTTTGTTAGGCAGAGGGGTGGGTTTACAATCTTTAGAATCTCTTCGAGTGGTAAACCTGGCACAGATCCTCTCGGGTCAAACTAATGCCCTTTTACCCGACTGCGCCAGCGAGGTTAATGTTCCACGCGTATTTTTCTGAATGGACTTATTAATTTTCTTTCTATTTGTGATTTGCAAATGGGTACCGTCTGCTATCAAACTTGTTTCGGCCTTCAGGACCTTTATTGCAGTTGGTTTTTTGATTATTTTAATTATTCATTTTATTACAGGTATGGTATTTAAATATTAAATGTTTACTCTATTTCCATGTTATAAAAAAGACATTGAGTTCAAAACATAACGTTACTACGATGTGGTGGAATTCCATAACGCGTATTAGTCTTTTAAGAGAACGGAACGAGGCCATGATATGAATTTTGCGAATCTCTTCTTGCAATTTTCCCGTCCAATCTGTTTGATTAAAGAAGTATGTAGTCGTTGGAAAGTTCATAACATAAGGAGTGTACGAAATTCAAGAAATCCTAAGGTCGTGTTTTTATTATTTACTCTTATTTATTATATAGCTGAGGGATTTAGGTTATATGTGGGATGGTACTAGTCTCAAGAGGTTTATTTTTATGTAAGATAATTCGTTTATTGAGGAGACCTATAAGATATTATAAATGTGAAAGTTCGTGAAGATATTTGGATGTTTATTATTCGATCAAGTTCAAACGGATCTAAAAATCTGGCTGAAATTTGGTACATGGATAGATTGCAGTGTGGTGCAACACATAGGCTACTTTCTATGCCTGGAACATAGGTTTCTAATGCGTTGTGGGATCCGGATCAGAATTCCACAGCTTTTTTTTACGTGGGGAAACCCTCACGGGCTTCACCCCATCGGTGTCAATGATGTGGTGGGCGTATCGGAATCGGACCGACTAAAACCACACGGTGTCTCCCCCAAGTGTCCATTGCCGGGCACCTCGGGTGCCGAATCCTCGAAAGGATAACCCCAGGGTTATCGGCGGATTTTGGCCGCCACCGCGGCCTCGCCTGGTGGGATCGGGTTTTATCTCGCGTCGGTGAGTTGGCAGGCGTGTGTAGGACACACACGAAACGCATTCGCCACGGCCTGCTTCTGTAAGGACGGCGGGTCGGCCAACTGCCATCCTCAGGCCCCGATCATGGAGGTCGGTAGTCCCGGGCGTAGACGAGCAACAGCTAACAAAACATATTAACTTACGTATTGACTAGCGCAGTAAACTTTAACCATTTTATACTTTGTAGGCGAATACACAAAGTGCTCATTAACAGTTTTTATTTTTCACACGCCTTATTTAATTTTCGTATGTATGTATGTTTGTCATAACCATCATCATCCTCACAGCGATTGCCCAGTTGCCCAACGTCCGCTTGATGTTTTTGTATGTCGGCTTTTCCGAGAGCGACTGCCACCTGACCTCCCAACCCTGAGTGGAAAACCAGAGCCTGGGCCGTAGGTGAGCAGGTGCACTGACTTGCAGATCCGGTTGGCTTGGGCTTCAAGTATGGTGGTAGGACCCTGTACACCCCGTTCGTATGAAGTTTGTATGTAGCGGAATCTTGAAACTCAATTTTAGGTAACTTAATTTTGACTGATTACTGTTGAATAGAATTTCTAATCACCAGTAACTATCCGCGGTAAATAGATACTTTTTAGGGTTCAAAAGGTAAAAAAGGAATCCTTATAAGATCATTCTCTTGTCCGTCCGTCTGTCTGTCTGTCCGTGTGTCACCACCGATTTTCTCAGGAACGGATGGACTTAGCAAGTTGAAATTTATGCCAGATACTGGTGTCTATAATCCCTATTAGGTCTGTAAAAATAAGGGTCCTGAGTCAACACGATAAAAGATATGGATAAATTTAGATTTACGAAAACCTTGTAAGTATCATAATTTACCTTAATTTTCATGTTTTTTTATTTTTCGAAATTTTCCCTTGTGCTGAAAGACCTTGCTTTTAACCAAAATTGATAATTCTAGATCCACCGGAAATACCTTATGGGTTTTGGGTTGAAAACCCATGTGTTACTTCCCGTTGACCTAGAACCACGAAATTTGGCTAAAAGCTTCACAAAAAAGGAACATAAAACAAGTTGAATTCCTGAGACGAGCTCAGCCGAATACAAGGGATTTTATATTTTGCGTTTTTTTTTTGCAATTTTTTGCGATTTTTTCTTTATCTTGCAATGGTTCACCCCAGTATGAATCTATTACCGAAAACAGCAACTCGATAGCTCATCTCCTTCATACCCAAAACCGTGACAGAAAATTGGCAACGACGACGACGTCGACGACAACTCGATAGCAATAGGGCTTTTCTAAAGAAAATCCCTAAAAATTTAAAATTAAGGTAATTTTTGGTATTTTGGTGGTTTTTAAAGATAATGTACGAAATAGCCGACTAGCACTTGGCCAGTTTTTTTATAATCAGTCCGTCAATTGACTGCACCCCGCTGGATGGTGAGAAGCTAGAGTGAAGTCCAAAAGATGCATACCATCATTCAGATGTTATCTATCCTAAAACGGTGGTCCTACCATGCGACCTCAACAGATGCTTTTTCACGCCCCGCTTGAAGAGCCCGGGATTGTAAGAAGAAGGAAACACGTGTGCGGGAAGAGCATTCCCGTTCGTTACAGTTCATCTACCGCAGTTATGAATATGGATCCATTTTTTTTACATGTTCAAGTATCATCATCATATAAAGTTGTCAAAAAACCTTTACAGGTTTGTCCAGACAACTGAAGTTTGCCTTCGACACTGGCTCACTAGTACAGTAACACAAAATACAGTTTTTAAAACACACAAATCCGAACTGATCCAAAACAAAAGAAATAAACTTACATAACCATCTTACATTTTATTTACATAACCATCTTACATTTTATTTACATAACCATCTTACATTGACGCAGTAGAGTGTGGTATAAGGTTGAGTATTTAATGTGGCATTTATTGTGGCTGTCTGTGTATCCTATTGGGAACATACTCGTACAGGCGGGGACATATAAAAAAATAAATTGGTATTTTCGGTGCATTTGTACATTTGTGTGCTCCGCTCAATGTACTTGTGGACCCTGTATGGTTAGGATGCAATAAGTCACAATTAACGTAACTGATTTTTTTAACGCAATAATTGTATGTAAGAACTGTAACTACTAGTTGTTTGGCCACGGCTTACCCGTATGGAATTCTGATGATTCCATGATTTTTTTAAAATTTTCTATTATATAAACCTAGTCCTGACAATAATTTGGTGCTATCGTTCGTAAGTTATACGCGTATATACATTGCCTCCATATATTTTTTATATGGAGCACATCAATATGACGCCACCTCACCTGATGATAAGCTAAAGGGGAAGTGTCAGGATTTGGAGTCACCATTGCAGATACAAGTAATGCTGCAGTGGTGGCCCTCAGTTTGACGGCCTCATCAGATACTTTTTGTGCTCCGTTTTCCTTCTAGGCAAACGTGATCCACCATAGACCACATCGTCACTTACGATCAGGTGAGATAGAGGTCAAACGTGGAGCCTATCATCCATAAAAAAAAAATATTAAAAAAATATCTCCTTTTCTGAATACGTTTATAAGTGTTATTTCGTGACCCACATGAATAAAGATCAGCTAGTATCACACCAAACCTCAAGATTTAATTTTTAAACTTGTTTATGTTCTTAGGCCGGTTGCTGCTGTGAGATATAACATAACACAACATAACTTCACGCCTGTATCCCCGAAGGGGTAGACAGATATGTATTACACACCCACGATTCGCCAGTTATGTTTAGGTCCCAATGTGTAGTAGGGGCGAGCCTATTACCATCTACCGGGCACATTACTAAGCGAGCGATAATTAAAATTTTTAATACACACATAACTACGAATAGTCAGAGGTGTGTGCCCAGGGCGACTGGGGATCGAACTCGAGACCACGTCTCGGCAGTCCGTCAACAATATTGTTTCATCCGAAAGTAATGAGTTTGATTAACGAAATGATTATTTAAGGATAAACAGTAATACGTTTTACTCTCTGGCGGGCTATTTAATTGTTTAGATATATAGATAGATAACACTTTATTTGCAATACAGACACATTTACAATACAGACACAAGTAGCACGTTAACAAAGGGCGGCCTTATCGCTAAACGTGGTTTCTTCCAGGCAACCTTAGGATGGACTGGAATATTTTCACAAACAGGGTGGTAATAGTTTATCTAATTTTATTAAAATAACTTGAACATAATAATATTAATATGGGAGCCTATCAGTCCATCTAGGGAGGCTCGGGACTAGTGGGAAGGCAGTGGCGATCACGATGCAGAGAGTCTTGTTTGACAATGAATAACCGAATAGTCCGGCGGTTCCTCTGCCAATCGTCCTAATGCCCTGGCCGACTGCTGCTTGCCTCGCAAGGGTTATCTCGCCGCCCCTCCCTTACTCTAAGGGAGGCGTGATATAGTTCGATCAACACAAAAATCTTGTTTTACATTGTTAGTGAATGAAGCCTCCTTTTAAGCAAATAGTTTGCCTGTAGCAGGAGACCTCGCTCCTCCGAGTCTCGCACTTGGCCGGTTTATTTTACATTTAAGCTTCCATTAAAGCGTGTTTTCAGTTTTGTTAAACGATGATTTGTTTTAGTCATTTTTTTCCTAATTATTGTATTTTCATTCGTTCATGATAAGTACGCAAAATTTCGAAGCTTTTAAGTGCTCCAAAATCAAGTTCAAAGATTCCATTTCATAAAAACTACTAAACATACGTACCATTTTAATGAAAGCATGTAAATATATAATTAAAAAAACTTTTTTTAAAACAAGCTTCCATTGTCTTTGAAACTGAACGTGTATGCAAAATTTCAGCTCAATCGAATAGCAACAAATGGTCGGAAAATGGTTTGCAAATTTTGACAGAAACCGATATTCCTAGCAATGCATGGATTCTCCGTGCGGGTGCCGGGTCCTTCGCGTTGCTGAGCTGAGAACTCGGGACAGTGCCTGGGACTTGCGACCCAAGTGTAGGTTTAGAAGGGGCCCCTTTTGTTGATGTACATCAACACTCACCTTCACTACCCAAGTCCCTGCCTAACCAAATTTGATACGAACCTACTAGGGCCGCTTTAGACATTCGTCCTAGTAATGAGCTTATTGTATGCTCTCAATAGGCCTAGATCTTTAAGTAGGTTATAGAGAGATTTTGCTGGTATACCTCTCGCTCCCACTTCCACTGCCTAAAAATTAACCACGTAACCGTTTATGATTAATTCGTTTGTGAGATCATAGTATTTATTTTTCTTTATTGTGTGGTCCTTCGGTATTTTTGATTCCCACGGTACGGTAAGTTCCCCAAGGACCACATGTTCTAACGTTTTTGAATAAAGTAATATGTCAGGTCTAGATGACGAAACCCCAACATCCTCCGAAATTTTGTAGTGCTTTTCATACGTGTCGATTAGGAGAGTCCAATCTTGGGCAGTATCTAGGATTGAATAATGTTTACTTTCATACGAACAGTGTAAGTTAAATAAAAGCTTTTAAAAGGTGACACCACTAAGCAACAATCGCGGCATCTACAATACTAATAAATAGGCTTCCTTCAAGGATCTATGCTTGGTCCACAGAAGTTTTTTAGCTGAGTGAGACGAAGTCGAGCGAAAGCTCCTCATACCAGACTTCAGGATTTTCTTTGTCACAGGTCTCCTCCTAAACTACTAATCCAATCAGAAGTAAATTTGGCATGATTAAAGAGGTCAATCAGAGGAAGGTTTATGGATTTATTTTGAAAAAATTAATGCTACCACAGAGGAATGATCACCGTTAAAAAAATTCCAAATGGAATTACATAATAACCGCTCGAGACACTGTGACCAAACTTTATACGCTCAGAAAGCATGTCCAGAGTTGTGACTTTCAGAAAGAATTTTTAAAATCGGACTTGCCACGGAGGAATGATCACTGTTCAAAATTTTCAAAATCTGATTCACGATGTCTCACTCAGCTCAACATTGCAAGCAGCGATTCGCCTTGCAGACCTAGTATATCTTCCTTACACTACATTTACCGTCAGTATGCACGTTAACTGGATCCGCAGACGACGGTCTGTTGTTTATACAATAATCTTACACTAGAGTGTGGGACTTGAAGATTAAGTGTCGCAGGCAAGTACGTATTCTATAATTTATGATAGCGATAAATTATAATTTACGTACGAACCGTTGGTGTTTACGAATCCTACAATGTCAAGATGTTTAGTGAATAAATATTCTACGACATTCTACACAGCGCTTTCTAGACCCAAAGTAAGTATATTTTAACGAGCTTGTGTTATGGGTTCCAGAACGCGGATAAACATACTTATACACTTTTTTGTAAATACATATGTATTATACATAAAACACCCAGACCAATGCAAATAGACATATTCATGCATACAAATATTTGCACTGAGCGAGAATTGAACCCGCTACGCTACAGAGGCCATTATCGTTTGAGTGTTTGTTACTCAATTACAATCAAACAGCTGAACGGATCTGGCTGAAATTTAGTAAAGGTATAGGATCATAGTCTGGAATAACACATATGCTACTGGAAATGTTAACATGTATTGCGGGAATGGGATCAGAATTCCACGCGGGCAGAATATCTAGTTCGTACATAAATAACAGACTAAATAACCCGTATTGGCTTCACATCGTACAATTAGATTGCAGCAACACCAACCGGTTCCAATAGTACGTATAAATTTTTTTGAGGTAAATATGCAACGACCTGTCAAAACGAGTCTACCCATCGACTGTTTCTCATGTGCTTTACATACTTGGTGTGTCATTTGCTCAGTACACATTCAATTACGCGCTCAAAACAAACCTTAGTATACCATATCAATCACAAATATTCTCCTTCTAACCACACCATTCTCGTTTATTTGTATTCCTCTTCGTATAAGCCAGCTTTACTCCACACATACTTTATAGTGACCGCAACTCAACTACATTGACTCTACTTTTATGATTTTTCGAATAACAGTCTTCGTAAATCTCATTTATATTGGAAGCAACTTGTAGTATACTTGTAGCGTACTACAAGTATGCTCTGCTACGGTACACTACGCTACGTAGCGCTACGATACGCTTCACTACGCTACGCAACGCTACACTACTCTACACTACGCCAAATTCTAATTCAGAGAAATACTTTGATGGTACTATACTATACAAATAATTATTATTGAAGTGTTTGTTTGTAATATTAAAATAATAGCTTTTTAATTAATGCATAATATGAGTGTATGTACGAAACTTTTAACAAAAACAAAATGTATTATTTTTATCTGTCTGTTTGTTTGTACCAAGTGGCTAGGCCAATTTTGCTGGGATGTTTATTGCAGATAACTGATATAATGTTAGAAAAAATGTTAGAGTTCCAAGCAAGGAAGTCAAAACTCAGATCTAAGTCTACGTCACAGCTAGTCCAAGCGATAAAAATTAAGTCCTGTTTCCCTTGGCATAGCTTGAAAATGACTACCAATTTTATTCACCTTTTTTTTAAGTTTTCTAATACTATGTAGAAGCATCCTACGAATTGAAAAAATAAAAAAATGATTGCGCAAAAAAATTCGAAAATTTCAGAAAACTTTACGAATATTTCAGTATTCCACGTAACTATGGACAATAATTAGTTCCATATAATGACAGTTAAATACTATCATTAGAAATTGAATGCCGCGCTTCTAGGAAATCTTACACTGCGACATGCATTTAGCATATTTATAATTCAATAAAATTCCAAAAAATCGTTGGAGTATCGGTTTTCGGAAAATATTGCGGGTCATAGAGAAGAAAATGTATATTATCATTGCACTAGCTGTACGACAAAAAATTGGTCACTTACGTTTTGTGAATTCACTGCGATTTGAGTTTGAATAGGTGTAAAGCGGCGTAAATTGCCCACTTTCGAATTGGTGTCACAACTTATGTATTAAACTCCTTATTAGTAGTATACAATACTGTAAGTCTTAAGTAGCCAACAAACTTTACGTATTGTGAAACATTAAACATTCGAAAATCCAATTTACATGTACAGCATGTAGAAATTAAACCTAAATATTATTAAATATGAAGTTGGGCCCGATACCTACGGCCCCTTTAAGATATTCGGGGTCTAAGCCAACCTCACCTGTGGGTACACCTGCTAATTAACGGATGAGGCTCTTTGCGCATGTATAAAGGTATAAATTAGGTATACTTTAATAGAACAAGATTTTAAATTCCAAAAAAAAGGTCTGTAACAAGTTATTCCAAATCCTCAGACTACACCATGTTCTGGGTAACTTAACTGCACTAAGAGCCCGTATACACGAACCTGCGCTATAACCAATAACTCACTGCAGCGTCAGTCTGTCTCGCGTCTCGTCGTGCGTCGGTTGTGTGCCGAAACACCTTTACGCGTTCCGAAACCAAAGTGTTTCTTTGTGTGAATACGTGAATTTTTTTTTGTTGATTTGTGCATGTGTGAATTTCTCAGTGAGTGTTTTATTTATTTTTTAATTATTGTGGTAAGTTTTAATGTTATTCATCTTGTTTTTTATTTAATAAAAATAAAGTTACTTATAAATGAATTTAGCGTGAGGTATTGTGTTTATAAATTACAAACATCTATTTTTCATAAATTTTGTATATTGTTTTGAAGTACTCGTACTGCCCTAAGCATATTTAATAACTCTAACGCGTAAACTTTTGAATACTGCTAAAAGAAGAATTGGAAACTACTGCAAACTTTTTAATAAAACAATTTACGATTTTAGTAATCTTTAAGCGATGAATAAAAATAATGATAAATTACAGGATTTAAAAAAAATAAATAATAAAGGAAATTAGTAAATTGAACATAACTTTTTCACTTTGGTGCATCAAATCTGACAAACCACTTTCATAATTAATTTCACTCACGGTTTCTGTTTTGTATTTGTATTTTTTTTCAGGAACAATTTTCTTATTTGTATTTCCCTTTTTCAAGAACAATTTACAACAAGTAATTATTAATTAATATTAATAATTACTTGTTGTAAATTGTTCTTATATATTCTATAACATGAAAAAAATGTTTGCACTAAACGTAATGATAATTCATTACGTTTAGTGCAAACATTTTTTTCATGTTTGTATACTGATAAAATGAAATAAAATGTCTTTATTGACACAAAAATACACAAGTCTACAGTAAAGTGATAATGTATTCTGTGGTTTGGCGTTGATTTTTTCATGCCCAGTTAAAAAAAAATATCCTTTTTTTTTCAGATTAATTATTAGGTGTTGTTTTTATAATAATGTTTGGTATAATAAAGAATAATAAATATGTTAGTTTTGATCAACTTTTGTCGTTGACTGTACTCGTACACACATACACCTAACATGATCTCGTTAATCCCCATGAACATAATTATACAGTACCCTAATTTTATAAAATGATTAATTATGTGTTTATCCAGGTTGGCGATTATTCGTGTTTATGGAAAACCTACCTATACAGAGCGTCCTACGGCTATGTCACATAGAGGGAAAGTATGTTAAATAATGTAGATAGAATATTTTACTGAAAGACGACTTCAATTTGATTTTCTTTTAAATTTATACCGGATTCAAAGATTTTCAAGAAATCGCCGTCTATTCCCATTTATCGCCAGTGGTTTTGTCGCCACTGCTGATAAATGGGAAAAATATTCACAACTGTTACCAGTGATGACGATTGACACATACTTTCCCAGTTGTAGCTACTAGCTTTGTCGCCAGTGGTGACAAATGGTAAAAAAACATCCCCATTATCACCAGTGGGGACAAACGACACAAAAATAGTCTCAAATGTCGTCTACCAAGCAGGACATACACTTATAAAAGTAAAAACAATATTTAAATACCACAGTAGCATTACTTAAATGCATCAACAACGTACAACAAACCTCTTCACCTGTAGAAAACAAGGAAAATAAGTAACATATAACTTCACGCCTGTATCCCCGAAGGGGTAGGCAGAGGTGTATTACACACCCACGATTCGCCAGTTATGTTAAGGTCCCAATGTAATAGGGGGCGAGCCTATTGCCATATACTGAGTACATTATTAAGCGAGCGATAATTAACATTTATTAATGCACACATAACTACGAAAAGTCAGAGGTGTGTGCCCGGGGCAACTGGGGATCGAACTCGAGATCTCGTCTCAGCAGTCCGTTACGTACGCCACTAGGCTATCGCCGCTATAATTAATTAATAAGTAGGTTTAAGTAAATATAATAGCAAAATATTATGATATCCATGAAGTTATTAGCTTATGAAAATTAGTTTGCAAATTTATAACTATTTTCGTTAATAACTTTGTTATCTTTGGTTCTACGACTCGAACTTACAGAAACAGAGTTGTAGAAAATTTGAATTGCAACAAAACTGTTTTTAGAAATTTTGTGTGCGACTCATAGATTACCCGATATAGTGTAAAAACCTTTCATACCCGTTTTTCGAAGTGACCGTTTTCGCGGGTTGCGACGTCACAAATTGGAATTTAACTTTACACTAAGAGATTTCCGCACGTAAAAAAATCTTCTTTGACTTTCGTATGCTAAGCCCAAAAAAATTAACATTTGAATGGACTAAAATGACGGTTGAATTTTAAAGTTCAGATTTCATGGATTTCCTTTTATTTAATATACCGTGTTTAGTAGAGAGATTGGATCCTTATGATTAACCCTATCGATTGATGCCATAAAAGTACAGAATGTTATTTTTTCGAATTTTAACCGGTTCAATTACCGAGTGTTGCAAGAGAATTTTTGAAAATCATGAAATGCAGCTTAAATTGTTTTTAAATTAAAATCAAGTCTTCTTTCAGCATAATTGTCTATTCACATTATTTAAGAATGCTTTCCCTCCATGTGGCATGCGGCCGTGAGAGACCCCGTATATAGATAGTACAGTAAACAATATCTATGGGTATACGAGGGCTACTAAGACCTTCGGAAACAAGCCTCTCTCACCTGCAAGCTGATACACCTGCTAATAGACGTACGAGACTCTGGCGCAGGCTTCCCTCTCAGAGTTGCAACAAATGCGTTTTTTTTTCGTGCCGAAATCCCTTCGGATATCCCCCCCGCCGGCCAGCGGGGGCGGTTATGTCGGGCTTGAACCGACTAACACCACACGCCGTCTCGGGTCTACAGAGGCCGGGGTGTAAGGTTGCCCATAGAGCATATCCCTCGCACCCCAACTGACCCGGGCCATCTCCAGTTTCGAGATGGCCCCCTCGGGTTTGGGAACCACGGTGTCCCCGTCTTGGCCCGGTTTGGGAGAGGGGAGCTAGTTGCCCCACCGTCCCGGCCTGCTTCAGTATTATCCTAGCGACTTTCTCGTTGCGGCCGAAATTGCACTTTGGAGCCCGAGGTCCGCTTATTTTTCTTGAGTAGTAAATCGGCTTTTCCGGTAACGACTGCGTCCGACCTCGCAACCTTTAGAAGAAAGTCTGTACCCGAGCCTTGTTCGTTGATTAGCAGGTGTATCGACTAAACGATGACATTGGTGTGGGCCTCAAGGATGTTTTACCAACTGTCTACAGCAACAAACACAAATGGACTAAACTAATGGTTGCAACAAATGCTAATGGACTAAATAATGCTAAGTACACTTGTTCAAAGTAATTCAGTCGAACGTAAACTACGTGCCTCGTAACTTACAGAGATACGCTCGTTCGCGTCCCCTAAACGCCGGATTTTAAGGTTCATCAGAATCTTAACACACAGTTTATCATATTTCACAATATCGTTATCTGCCATCTTTAAAAATGTAAACGTACCGTTGCTGCAACACGCCTCTGAGCCGTGTATTCTGAGGCGTGGATTATACAGAAAAAGCGAGCGAGAGGCGAGCTTAAGGTGAGTTTAAAGCGAGCTTATGGCGATTTAAAAGCGCATTCTCGCTCGACTTTTAAACGTCGCTCCATTCTCGCCTGCTAGCGATGCGGAAGAGGTGACCAAGAGGCATGCGCCTCCGACAAGCTTTTTCTGTGATAATTTACGACGCGTCACTTTCGTAAATTTTGAATTCGCCTTATACCTTCTGCCTTTTTTATAATTCATGCCTAACAGACGTGTTCATACAATAAGAATTTTTCATCCGAATGCGGTTAAACCAAAAAGGAGGGTTATGTTTGTCGATATGAATACGTTTGTGATTGCCCACCAAACGGTTAAACCTATTTGGTGAATGATAATTATGTTGTTAGATGATTGTAATTGCGCGAGTGTCACTGGGAGTATGAATTAAAATCAATGACAATGAAACCCGATTAAAATATGTATGTATGTCAATGCGTCAATTATCTA
The DNA here is from genome assembly GCA_946251805.1 of Cybosia mesomella. Taxonomy (NCBI): domain Eukaryota; kingdom Metazoa; phylum Arthropoda; class Insecta; order Lepidoptera; family Erebidae; genus Cybosia; species Cybosia mesomella. The sequence continues at coordinate 5,291,438 of OX276413.1, forward strand.
TTTCGTATTCTTATCAGTTTTATTTATTCATTGTAAATTAAAAGAAAACTCATTACATATCAAGCAGTAGGATCGCCCCATTTCATTTGGGACTGAACCATAGACAACATGTGGGTAGGTCTTCCTGTCTATCCCCTTTGAAGACTTACAGTTGTAAGTACATATATGTAAGTTATATAATAGAAATGGGTACAGTCCGTAGGTATGGACAGTAAACGTGACCATTACCCTGGTTCTTCAATAGACTTGTCTTTTTTATTGCTCCCTTGGGTACACCCTGATTCGTAGCACACACCACACACTTGAAGGTCGGAGTTTGTTGAACACGCGGTCGTTTTTGAAGCAAAGTTTTGCAGGTATCGTTACCTGCAAAAACTGTGCTACAAAAACGTCCGCGTATACGAACACGCGGACGTTTCCGTAGACGGAGGCAAGCGGAGCGGAAATATGTACAGGAATCGACGATTCACTGTGGTTGCATAAAAAGTTTAATAACTTGGTTATAATGAGTGTTGCTTAGAATGATCTAAGTGGTGAAGTGTGTATGTATTTTCAATGTATATCCTTTTATCCTACTTTCCATCCTACCTATCCTACAATTGGACTCAGTTATGCCAAAATGTACCAACTGCATAAAATTGATTTCAAGAAAATGACGTTTAAAGTTTGAATTGTAATTACACATTCTAGAAGTAACTAAATTTTATATTTGTTAATACAGTTTTGTGCCTTTTAGTTTAAAGCTTGGATTCATGTGAAAATAGTTCCATAATTAATTAAGATTTATAAGTAATTGAACATTATTGCTCTTGGTTCATTTTGGCAAAAAATCATTTATCAAGCAATAGAATCTAAATTAGTTACGCCAGAATGTACTATTATTTTTCATTTGGTGGAAATGATCTAAAATGACCATTCAATTCTGATATAATACCAAAGAAAAGGTTTAAGGGATAAAGAAACACATTAGTTAAACCTGCTGTAATATAAATTAAACAAAAATAAGGAATAGAATCTTTATTATAATGAAAAAAAAAATTAGTCCTGCAACTCAATTTCGAAATCGAGTCCATCAATGCCATCAATGTCCGGTACTATACCACTTCTACCCTTTATTTTGTTATAAAAATCGTGGCAATCAGCCGGTATTAAATGCATCATGCTGGTTATATCATCCACCTTTGCCTGGGCAATTTCTTTGCCTTGTGGCCACAGTGGTTCTAGCCGTTCGATATTAAAATCTGCTCCAGCCTGATTTCTGACCTTTTTTCTTATATCTAGTTCTTGAAAGTCACCATTCAGGCCACTCCTCATAAAAATAGAATTGTTATCCTCTTTCTTCAATAGAATTTCTTTAGTTGATAGCCAACTAACTTTATTCCTATTTTTAAAAGTTTTTCTATTCACTATTTGCTTTTCTAACGAATTACAACTCAAAAAATTTTCTGTTTTCATTCGAATTACTTTTAACGGATTATTTCTTTTAAAACTCTTCATGATATCAATATAATCGTCTACAGTATAAACTCTTTGATGTTGTTTAAGGCGGGTTTCAATTTTAGCAAAGTCCGTATCGTTAGGTAGGAATGAATGACCGGGTTCTAAAAATTTCATAGATATTGATTTCAGATTAGGGTGTGAATATAGAGCAGCTTTCATCATTAGGGTAAGTTTAATATTACGGTTTTGTCCTCCACAAGAATCGCTCCATAAAATAAGCTCTTCAGTATCATCAGACAACTCGTTTTTTATATAATTCAGCAAACACGAACCCACTTCTTGTGCTCCTCTTCACGCCTCGCCTTCGACCCAAACAAAACAATGTCCTTTGTCATTAGACGCCGCATGTATCCCACTATTATAGACCCATAATTGCCGTTTATAAAAAACGACATTTGTGGGAATTCTAGGAAGTGGTAAAGTTTTTTCTAAGTCGAAGGTAAGACATTCGACATTTCTTACTAATTTGGCTTTTTCAAAATCTGCATTCATTTGAGCTCTCAATCCTTCCGCCAATTCTAAATGTTTTCTATGCTCTTCTTCTTTAAGTAATTTTAAATTTTGATCTAGGTTGTTATTAATTGCGATGGCATAAGCATCGCACTTGTTGCAGGTGTCCTTTTTTAGTGTCTTAAATCGAAGATTAAATTTCTTATAAAAAATTCTTTTAAACGTGCTTTGGCTACACTCTTTTTTGTTATGTGTACCTGGCATTGATTTAAATTCATCCCGATATAATTCGTACATTTTAAGTAGTGTCATACCAGGGGCTAAAAACATAGCCTCAGTTTTGTTGCGTCTATAATGCGACTCGTATTTCGGGAATCTGTTAATAAAATTAATGACTGTTTCTAAAGTTTCACCAGAAATTGCGTTCCATCCTGCTATAGCTTCTCCTCTTTTATCTTGAATCATTTCTCCACTGCGCATTTTCTTCAAACTTGTATTTATTTTTTGGGTAGACACTTGTAAGGTATTCGTAAACATATCTCTACACACAATAATTCCACATAATTTGTAAGTACGACTGTACTCTCGCTTCTTGTTTCCAGTATTAGTTTGTGTCAGATATTGTCGTTTTTTAGATTTTTCTGCAATACATGATGTTAAATAAATTAACTGAGCTTCGAACGAGCCTAAAGTCACATATTTATTAAATTCAATTTCCCTAGCTTCCTTTGATACGAGTTCTGAACATTTTTTTTTACAGTTGCATTTATAATCGGTAAATGCCTTTGAATCAATTTTTTTATTATTTCTATTATAGTATGGCAGATTGCGATATTTTTTTTCTCTTACATCCTCTCGAGGACAAAGTGCTTTACGTTTTCGTCCTCGTTTTGGTTTTCCTACAGTACATCCAATTTCTTCATTGTGTTGTTGAATATCCGGTGAATGCTGATTTTGATGAGTAATATTGTTTAGGTTAACATTGTTTGAGAGTTCGTTTGTTGGCAAATTATTAATCGTATGATTCGCACTAATGTTGGAAAACTGAGCATCGTGTATGAGAGCTTCTGTTATGGTTATACAATATGATTTTGTAGAACTATTGTCGTCGTTATCAACCTCTGGTTGAAAATCTGGATCCCGAACAGAATCATCACTATATTCAATAAAATCGGGTTCATTTAAAATATCAAAAAATTTTCTAGTGTCTGGAGACATAGCTCGTATAGGGGATGATTACCGGTCATTATTTTGAGTATTTATGTTCTCAATATTTGGTGCTAAATTTGTAGCAACTAAAAAGCTATCAGGCAACTCTTCATGTGGCTTTGATGATAGAGTATCATATAAAGGTAATGGAGTGACTACAGAGTTATTTAAATCAGCTAAAGGTGTTATAGGAGAAAAAGGTGGTGCTTCAATGGTTGATACAGCAGATATGTTACTTGGCATCGGGTCGTTACTAGAAGGATAACTTGGTGAGTCGGTTTTGCTTGTATGAACTTCAGGTGGTTGAGCCAGTTGTGAATGACCTAAAAATTGCAGCAATTAAAGCACACACACCATCACCAATGCAAAACACAATAAAAAACATATTACAACAAGCAAATACTATAAGAACATTCACAAAGCATTACACATTCATTTATCCAAAATCAAAATTCTTAGAAGTGTTTTCAGCAAATAATCTGACAATAGTGCTTTGTGCAGCTCAGGCGTTAAATCGAATGACTATATCTAAAGGAAGAACCAGCATAGGAAAATAAATTCTTTGAATAGAGTATGCTTGTGAGTATATGTAGGTACATAAGTACTTTAACCAACTGGCAAAGTACCAACTTTGATAAACTGAAACAATTTTTTTTACTAGCCTTAGTGCATTCCCTGACACCACACAGTGATAGTGATCTTGAAAAAATAACACAACATTGCTAGTAGGGAAGATGCGTACATAATGATTCCTCCAGGTAAATATGATCCCCTACCTTATACATAGATTATATTTGTATCGCCTTATGTAATACATCGAAACTTAATAAAGTGAATATTACTTACTTACTATTTAAAACCTTTTGTTTTTGTCTTAAATATGGATGACTATGGACGCATCTCCCCTAAAAATTTTGATAACTTTTGACATAAACCTACCTGCATTTTTAGTGCCCACTAACATATTATGTTTCCACTTCAAAATATCTCTTGGAGTACAATCTGGTGAATCAGGAATTATATCTAAAACAAAAAGTAGGTTAGGTAGAAGGAACTGCATCATTCGGAAGTAAATCAAATTCATGATTTATGACAAGCTAATAATAATTCAAAATAGGCACATTTTGTGTAGACTTGTGAAACTGATCATTACAATAATACCAAACCTAACAATACATAATTAAAGCAAAACTAAAATGTTATAAATTAGTAAAAGTAATGATAAAATCACTCACCCGCGTCAGCCGAGTCAGATTCATATCCTAGATATGCGTTTTTAAGCGCATTATCCATTTTTAATAATAATATTTAATAATTCTCGTAAGTGAAGCCGCTATAACAGTTACGCCTGACAAGACAAGAGAAATAGCGCGAAAGAATCAATGAAAGTTTGTTTGACCTGTCAAAACTTTTTACCATAGACAATAACATAGAATAAAATTAAAAACATATTTTAGAAAAAAGAATAGATACTCAACTTCAAACCTCATTATTTAGTTATGATGACTATTATACATTCAAATATACCTTAATAAAAACATGAAATAACAAATGACAATTTTAAATTATTTTCATACTGATATACCTACCTGGTGTACTAACTTTGAAAAAGTTTGGATTTCTGTAACCAATTTTATTTTACCTAATCATTCCAGGTGGCTTGGAATACATTGTTGTATTATTTTCTATAATTTTTAAGTCAGTAAATTGATTCAACCACACTTGGATTGTTTTTGTGGATATTTAAAAATATACCACATACAACCAAATCACTTGGTTCATATTGGCAGAATTATATTGTGATAGTTATAATTTGCTTACAATGAACCATAATGCTTTGAGACATTATTATGAACATTTTTTTGTACAATTCATTAAACCAAAATCATCTGGCTCTCATATAAATTATAAAGAGTATACCAAATGATTGTGGGTCATTATAGTAGAATTATTTTAAGCATATTCTTAATATGTGGCTTGGTTCATGCATTGATATTTTAGTCAGATTTGAATAAAAGCTGGGCTGTTTTGGCTGACGTATAATATATCAAAGTCTGATCAATTTGGTATCAATAACTCATTTTATGATAGTTTGTGGGTTGGTACATTTTGGCATAACTGGGTCCAATTATTATTATAAATGTGAAAGTTTGTGAAGATATTTGTTACTCAATCACACTCCAACAGCTGAACGGATCTGGCTGAAATTTGGTACAGGAATACATTATAGTCTGCAATAAACCGTTTGCTACTTTTGACCTGGAATATGTTCCCATGGGTTTCTGGAACGGGATCAGAATTCCACTCGGGTAGAGCCGCAGGCACCAGCTAGTTAGTAACATTTTGTACCTAAGGGAACATGAATTACTTCGCTTCATGTTCTGTGTACCCTAGATGAGACAGGGCGTCCAAAATGAGCCGCTTTTCCTCTCGTTCTTAGTGCTGGAACACCCATAGTAATATTATAAGTAAACGTGAAAATAAGTCTCGCTGTCTGTTTGTCTGTTACCTTTTTTACGCCTAGAACAACATTGGTTCAGTGGACCAATGTTGTTATTATTTAGCATAGAGATAGATACTTCTTATTTCGGAAAATAGTAATTTCTCCTAATAAAAGGTATTTTTTTGAAAGGTTAAAAAGGGTTTTAATTTAATGTAAGTTTATTATTAAATGGTCGTCAAACAAACGATTTTAGGGGTAAATTACACTATCAATATTAAAAGCCTTGTGCTACTGTTATTCAGTAAAATATTTAAGTGTTAAAAGCGAGGTCAACTAGCCCCTACTAGACATCGCCGTCCACTTGTATTTCACTTTAATAAGCCCTTATTTTGTTCAAATTTTGAAATTATGGATACAAAGTCTCAAATTATAGGTACGAAGGTTTATCGTCACAAAGTCAAAGTCGGAAATAATTTATTCTGTAAAGACCCTTGACTTGTATGTATACTACTAGACAAGCTATAGGTTTCTTGTCACAAAGTCAAATTCGGAAATAATTTATTCTGTACAGACCCTTGACATATACGATTCCCGTATAAAAAATAGGGGTTCCCATTTAAAAAAATAACGATGACCTTGAAAAAAGGGTTCAAGGTCAAATCAGAGGTCACCGTTGGATTCCTCGTTGAAAGTTATCTAGGGTATGACCTTTGTTTCACGACTAACCACGTGTGGTTTTCCGAATTTTCCTGGGTTTCCATACTTTTTCCTCACCCTGTATATGTTACCAAGATAGACAAGCTATAGGTTTATCGTCACAAAGCCAAATTCGGAAATAATTTATTCTGTATAGACATGTATACTACTAGACAAGCTGTTTAGTACAAAAACTGTGTCACGGTTCATGGGTGAGGTGATATTTTTTTTTAATTATTCTACGACATTCTACACAGCGCTTTCTAGTCCCAAAGTAAGCATAGATTAACTAGCTTATGTTATGGGATCCAGAATGCGGATAAATATACTTATATACTGTTTTTTTTTGTAAATACGTACATATTATAAATAGAAACACCCAGACCAATGCAAATAGACATATTCATGCATACAAATATTTGCACAGAGGCGATTTCGAATTAGGAACGTAACGGGATGCAGGAACTAGAGAAAATATGGTGAGAATTCAATTATTACCAAAGCCTTTACACAAAATGTATCCCCATCACTTTTCCTACCGAAGGCAAGATAACGACGAGGGTATAGTTTAGTACCGTCAAACTAACTAAATAAATATTTTTGTCAGTTTATGTTTTTTATTAGTTTGACAGGACTCAAAATGTTTGGCAATCTTTGTCTTGCCTTTGACTGGCGGAATAAAAAGTTGGTTTGCCATAGCCATTAACTAATGTGCAACTTTTTGTAGATGTCATACTTTTCGTTTTGTAGACTTCAAAAAGCAGCGTCCTGTAAAACTAACAAAAATATTTAAAAAATACTGTTTTCTGTTTGTTTGACAGGACTGAAATGTATCCCCATCTTTGTATTACCTTTTTTTTTTGTCGTGCGGAAATCCCTTCGGATACCCCCCCGCTGGCCAGCGGGGGCGGTTATGTCGGGCTTGAACCGACTAAAACCGCACGTCGTCTCGGGTCTACGGACGCCGGGGTGTAAGGCTGCCCATAGAGCATATCCCTCGCACCCCGACTGACCCTGGGCCATCTCCGGTTTCGAGATGGTCCCCTCGGGTTTGGGAACCACGGTTTCCCTGTCTTGCCCCGGTTTGGGGAAGGCGCTAGTCGCCCCACCGTCCTGGCCTGCTTCTGCTGGGGTGACAGGCGGCCTCACCTGCCACCCCCAGGCCTGCGCTCAATTACCTTCGGTAGAAAAAGATTTTTTATTATTTTTTTGATTTGACTTTTTGATTTATATTACAATAAATTTTGTCTGTTTAGTTAACCTTTTGTTACAACAGAATTGATACCATATTTTTACTTTTAAAATTTTGAAATGTGTATCAGAGCCATTTTGATTTATGCCCCGTCACATCCTATCATTTGACAAACATACGAAGCAATAAATTTCAAATGTCAACGATGAAAATAGCTTCATATGTCGCATAGAATTCTTTATTGATTCCTAACAGTAGGTATATGATTCGTATTAGAGGCCCAAGGCACTTGCCGCTAGCCGCATCGTGCAAAAATAGACGTGCGGCCACCCGCATCCAGCTGGTCGCAAGTGCGTTGTGAGCCTTAATTAAAAACTTTAATTTAAATGTACTACATTGTTTTCTTTGTGGTAATCAGCATAGAGCTTATTACTAGACAAACTTTTCAAAACAAATATTGCGTCACGGTTCCTGGGTGAGGCGCGAATGAATTTTGAATTTCGAATTTGAAACGGGACGCAGAAACTAGGTAAATGAGTTAATGAATTTTGTCACCTATCTGTATAGGCATAGCGCACCTTTTCGTAATGTCATCTCTATGACAGCCAGTCTAATAGCACAGAATATATATAGTACTTAGTATACATAGAAGTCATTGACTGGAATACATTCCAGTGAGCTCTACCTCTGTGTTATTCCTAAGCATTAAAATTCTTATATCAACACATTTTTATTACATGCAGGTTGACAGATGACTTCAAACAAAAATGTTTTCCTTCATTCCCGAATCTAAAATTTTATACGAATTTGTTTTTTAAATAAATATAAACACGATTTTATATTCATAGACACGGGAGTCGGAGGATGAACTGAAAATGACATAATATTACGTGAAGGTAAAATAATTGAAACACTCCCCCTTAGGTGGGGAATCCCCCTTATTTTGATGTCTAGTCAGCGTCAAAAGAAGATGATCAATTCCAGGTTTAAAAAGTTAGTTTTTGTGCAAAGTAATTTAAATAAACACCTACATAACAAATGTTTACATCGACCGATATTCTTAGCAATCCATGGATTCTCCGTGCGGGTGCCGGGTCCATCGCGTTGCTGAGTTGGGAACTCGGGACAGTGCCTGGGACTTGCGACCCAAGTGTAGGTTTAGAAGGGGCCCCTTTTGTTGATGTACATCAACACTCACCTTCACTACCCAAGTTCCCCTCCCTGCCTAACCAAATTTGATACGAACCTACTAGTGCTGCTTTAGACATTCGTCCTAGTAATGAGCTTTTGTAGCTCTCGATAGGCCTAGATCTTTAAGTAGGTTATAGAGAGATTTTGCTGGTATACCTCTCGCTCCCACTTCCCCTGCATACAAATTAACCACGTAACCATTTTTGATTAATTCGTTTGTGAGATCATAGTATTTATTTTTCTTTATTGTGTGGTCCTTCGGTATATTTGTTTCCCACGGTACAGTAAGTTCCACAAGAACCCCATGTTTTAACCTCTTAGAATAAAGGAATATGTCAGGTCTAGATGACGATACCCCAACATCCTCCGGAATTTTATAGTGCTTTTCATACGTGTCGATTAGGAGAGTCCAATCTGGGGCAGTATCTAAGATTGAATAAGGTTTGTTCCTGGATGTTATGGATGAACCTTCAGACACAAAGTTGATATGACGTCTGTTAGTAGTCAATCCTTTTTGGGCTCTAGCTACTGCCAGACTCATTGCTTCACGTATGATGATAAGCACCTTATCGTGGCGGCGTGAGTATTGGCCTCTATCGAGAAGCACCCTACATCCTACTAAAATGTGTCTAGCCGTCCCTATTGCCTCACCACAAGTATAACATTGTTTTTCTGAGGCCTTCCCCCACCTTACCAGATTACTCTGGTCTGGGAGGGTCATCTGAAGGCGTTAAGATAGAATTTTAACAGGGCCGGCGACCAGTCATAGATCAAGGTGCGCCACTTTAAGGCCATCGGTATGCAGAACTCTCCCATTGTCAACCATTCATTTTAGATTTCCAAATTCATCGCGTGCACTCGATATGTATCATTTTCGTCTTGTTTTAGAAAGGACTTAAGTATACCCTGGTCCCTTTCTGGCTCTCGTACTCCCAACCCCACTCTGTTCGACTGGTTCGATCATAAATCGTTTATGGAATAGGAGTCTAGATTCAAGCTAGGACGCGTTATTATCTTTCGGGAGTGCCCTGACTGTGTCATCTTGGAATTTACCTAAGATGTGGGCTTTGGTAACTCTGAGCTTTTTTTTTTTTTTTCGTGCGGAAATCCCTTCGGATACCCCCCCGCCGGCCAGCGAGGGCGGTTATGTCGGGCTTGCACCGACTAAAACCGCACGCCGTCTCGGGTCTTCAGACGCCGGGGTGTAAGGTTACCCAAAGAGCATATCCCTCGCACCCCGACTGACCCTGGGCCATCTCACCACTAACAGCATCGCTCATCCTGTCTCCTCTGCAAGCAGAGGAGTACGGAGAGCGATGTGTTCCCGTCACGTTGGGTATTGGCCGACGATCAATGCCAACCCTATGAAGGGGAAGCCATTGACCGCCGCCCAGGGTGTACCGGCCGCTCCGATTCCGTTCCCCCCGGACTGCAGCGGGATCGGAATCGGAGCGACACTCGAGGAGGTTACCTAACACACACCCCGGTGCTGACTGTACCTTACATTTTTAATTTGCATTTGAGTTTTGAAGTATTTTTACTTAACGAAAATAGTTGTTTTTTGAAGAACTAGTAACTAGTTTTTCAAAGAATTAGTAACCGAAATTGTTAGTATTTTCTAACCAGTTAAGCTAAATTGCTTGTGACAGGAGTGGGTTCACACCGGTAGTGTAATGGCCAGGATTCGAACCCGGGACCTCTCGATCTTAAGGCAGACTCCTTAAAAACTAAGCTACTGACGCTTTTATCAACATGTTAGTTACGTTCTAAAACTGTTGCAGTCTAAGATAATCTATACAAATAATCTATACAAATAAATAAAATTGAAGTGTCCGTTTGCAATATTCAAATAACTGATTTTCAATCAAATCAAAATCAAAAATCAAAATCATTTATTGCTGACCAAAGGTATTACGATAGTATTTAGTACATTTAGAAGTCCTCTTCGGCCTACCTTGTTGGCATGCAAGAATACATTGTGGGTTTTTTTAAATACATTTACATTACATTACATTATCCAATGCTAATAAAAATCTAAAAAAAAACAATTCAATACAATTACAAACATTATGTCAATTATAAGTGTCAGGAAAGATGTCGATAAATGAAAGAGACAATATTTATTCTCAAAGAAAAGTCAGGAGATACATGTCAATAATAATTAAATTGATGTCAATGAAAATTATTAATTGTAGGTACTGTCCATTAGCACAATAACCAATTCAAAATAACAATAAATAATTATTCAATATAAATGTCAAGTTATTACAAATTCATATAAGTACTGCATAATATTTCTATAGGTATCAAATAATAAGATCCAGGTACATCATGTTAATTGCCTGCGAGAAAGTCACTTACTGTATAGTAGCATTTCTTTGATAGAAACTCATGTAGACGGTTCTTAAATAGATTAAAATTTAATGTTTTAATTTCTGGAGGTATTCTGTTAAAGATTACTGGCGCCATACAGTAGACACTTTTATGCAATAGAGCCGTATTTGCTCTGTGTATGCGTAGCCTATCACGTGTATTTGCTCTTCGGTTTCGGGTGACTGTATCTGCCAAAGTCTCGAAGAGTTCAGTATTCGACTTTACAAAAGTAGCCGTTTCAAAAATAAACAATGACGGTAGTGTCAGTATGCCATGTTTCAAAAAATATGGTTTACAGCTATCCCTCCTATTTAAGCTAAACATTGCACGGATACATCGTTTCTGGGCTCTGAAGACGGTATCCTTATGTGTCGAATTACCCCAAAACATTATACCGTACCTTAGATGTGACGCAGTCATTCCATGGTACGCTGTAAGTAGAGCATCAGTATTTAATATTCGCGCAAGTTTATACAAGGCATATGACGAGCTGCTTACTTTTTTACATAATGCTTCCGTGTGTGATTGCCAATTCATCTTATTGTCTATAGTAAGTCCTAGGAATTTTGTTGAATCAACTTCGTCAATTTCTATATTTTCATAATTAATATTCAGATTTGGTACAGTGGGCAGTCTTTGTGTGAATTGCATTAATTTCGTTTTAGATAGATTGATCTTTAAATTATTATTATTTAGCCAATTTATAATATTCAATAGTACAGTATTAATTTCATTTTCATAATTCTCTCTATTTTGACACTCTATAGCAATTGTACTATCATCTGCAAATAATGTAACTGGATGATTAGTCACTTTAGGCAAATCATTTATATATAAAATGAACAATAAAGGACCCAAGACGCTACCCTGACCCACGCCATATTTAACTGAGCGTATATGTGAAACAAGTGTTTCTTCACGTTTATTAAAGGTATCAATATGTTTGAGCTCTACATATTGCTTTCGATCAGTCAAATATGACTTTATTAGGCTTAGGACATTTCCTCGTATACCGTAATGATCTAGCTTTGCTAGTAGGATTTCATGATCCACATAATCGAAAGCCTGAGTCATATCGCAAAAAATTGCGCATACCGGTACCCTACTATCCATTCTTGTCATAACTATATTTAAAAAGTCATATATCGCTCTATTTATACTCTTATTCTGCCTAAACCCTTTTTGCTCTATGGCTAAGATTTCATTTTTCTCTACATATTTATTAATTTGGTTATAAATATACTTTTCAAAAACTTTAGAGAAAACAGGTGTAAGTGTGATAGGTCTGTAGAACTCCATAAGTTCTCTATTTTCTTTTTTGAAAAGCGGTTTGACTACTGAAGTCTTTAGTTCACTTGGATAGATACCTGTTATAATGCTCAAGTTTATTATATGACTCAAATGTTTCGATATGCATTGGCTAGTAGACTTAATTACTTTAGTTATAATACCATCAAACCCCACACTGTTTGTGTTTTTCAATGCAGATATAATAGTCTCAATATCTGATGGAATACACGGCGATAAGAACATAGATTTTTTTCTTCTATCGATAAGTGTTGTAACGTTTGTGCCGCGATTAGCTAAAGGTACAATTTTATCAACAAAATAATCACTGAAAGCGTTGACTATCTCCTGTGGATTAGCAATTACGGTGTTTTCACTTATTCTTAATTTAGAGATTGCATTTGGAGGATGGTTTCCTTTGGCCTGATTTATTATTTGCCAGGTGGTTTTTGACACATTTTTTGAGGTTTTAATATTATGTATATTCTGAGAACGCTGTGTCAGCCTTATTATATTTTTATATCTACGTGCATATTCTTTATATTTGGCTTTATTCGCTTCATTTGAGTTTAACCTATAATTCCATAAGAGTTTTCTTTTAGTCTTGCTGCAGAGTTTTATACCCCGAGATATCCACTTAACTTATGATTGCATATTAATGTATACACGATACCTTCCTCAAAACACAACTTTTATTTTTTTTGGTGTATCTGTCTGTCTTTCTGTCTGTTTGACTTAGGTAATTCTCTGGAACGCCTGGGCCGAGAAGTATACTAAAAAACTTTCATCCATATTTACCCACAAACATTTATGTTTAAGATATTAGTTTGATATTATAAGGTGTAGGGTATTTTATATTAATATTAAGTGAATTTATTTAAGTGTATGAGTGTTTAGTATATGTATTTGTTAATTTACTTACCTTGCTATGTAGGTAATATACCCATAAAAAATAGACTATTTCGTACTGGCAATACTAGTTGCCAAACTGGATTTCCCCAGGAAAAGTGGCGCTTACCAGCTCCTAATTTACAACCAACCAACGTTCAATTTTATGTAGCGAGAGTTGTTATTACTGGAATGTTTAATTGAAACGAAGAGTTGTATACTAAACGTGTGAAAATGTAGCTGTTTCTCGTGGTTCCAAACCGCGTAAAATTCTGATCGTAGGAGTATAAAAAATAGCCTACGACTTATTCTCAGACCTACCAAATATACACAAAAAAAAAAACAAATAAACAAAGAATGAGTCGAGCTGTTTCGGAGGATATCGATATCAAAAACTGTAGCATGAGATTTTATATTTTTTAGTCCTACAATACCGGATTCTATTCGGTTCTATTTCGGTATCTATAACGGTGACCTCATTTCGCAGACTGCCGCGTATTTCATATAAGTATGTCTTAAAAATATCTTGAGGTCGCCAGCTGAGGGCCACCATTGCAGTATTATTGGTATCGTAGACCAATAATTTGGTCTATTTCGGTATCTATAACGGTGACCTCATTTCGCAGACTGCCGCGTATTTCATATAAGTATGTCTTAAAAATATCTTGAGGTCGCCAGCTGAGGGCCACCATTGCAGTATTATTGGTATCGTAGACCAATAATTTGGTCTATTTCGGTATCTATAACGGTGACCTCATTTCGCAGACTGCCGCGTATTTCATATAAGTATGTCTTAAAAATATCTTGAGGTCGCCAGCTGAGGGCCACCATTGCAGTATTATTGGTATCGTAGACCAATAATTTGGTCTATTTCGGTATCTATAACGGTGACCTCATTTCGCAGACTGCCGCGTATTTCATATAAGTATGTCTTAAAAATATCTTGAGGTCGCCAGCTGAGGGCCACCATTGCAGTATTATTGGTATCGTAGACCAATAATTTGGTCTATTTCGGTATCTATAACGGTGACCTCATTTCGCAGACTGCCGCGTATTTCATATAAGTATGTCTTAAAAATATCTTGAGGTCTCCAGCTGAGGGCCACCATTGCAGTATTATTGGTATCGTAGACCAATAATTTGGTCTATTTCGGTATCTATAACGGTGACCTCATTTCGCAGACTGCCGCGTATTTCATATAAGTATGTCTTAAAAATATCTTGAGGTCGCCAGCTGAGGGCCACCATTGCAGTATTATTGGTATCGTAGACCAATAATTTGGTCTATTTCGGTATCTATAACGGTGACCTCATTTCGCAGACTGCCGCGTATTTCATATAAGTATGTCTTAAAAATATCTTGAGGTCGCCAGCTGAGGGCCACCATTGCAGTATTATTGGTATCGTAGACCAATAATTTGGTCTATTTCGGTATCAATAACGGTGACCTCATTTCGCAGACTGCCGCGTATTTCATATAAGTATGTCTTAAAAATATCTTGAGGTCGCCAGCTGAGGGCCACCATTGCAGTATTATTGGTATCGTAGACCAATAATTTGGTCTATTTCGGTATCTATAACGGTGACCTCATTTCGCAGACTGCCGCGTATTTCATATAAGTATGTCTTAAAAATATCTTGAGGTCGCCAGGTGAGGGCCACCATTGCAGTATTATTGGTATCGTAGACCAATAATTTGGTCTATTTCGGTATCTATAACGGTGACCTCATTTCGCAGACTGCCGCGTATTTCATATAAGTATGTCTTAAAAATATCTTGAGGTCGCCAGCTGAGGGCCACCATTGCAGTATTATTGGTATCGTAGACCAATAATTTGGTCTATTTCGGTATCAATAACGGTGACCTCATTTCGCAGACTGCCGCGTATTTCATATAAGTATGTCTTAAAAATACCTTGTAGAAGTCCAGATTGTGTGAGTATATCCCCTAGATAGTTTTAAGGTGTTTATTTACACTGAACGGGTACATAATAATAATAATGTAGAGTTCACAATGATTAACACAATTATCTATTATAGGTCAAAAATGAAAAACATATCATAATTTGGTACGTTGGCACCTGTACTAATATATTTCAACATTGTATCTCAGGTGCCAGCGCCTTCCGTGATAGAAGATCAATTTTAAATTATTATGATATAAACATTTTTTTTTCAAGGTTAGTGCAAAAAACTATTTTATTGCTTCTATTATTTAAAAACTATTACGGTTTCAAAAATATTTGTTCCACAATTTTCTGTGTAGTCGCTGCAAGCATTTTGTATTTTGAAAATTATCCTGATTTAAGGTAATGGTATCATCTATGATGCAACTCGCCAGCCTGGAAGATAAAAAATCTATTCGTCATTACAACACACCAAACACACCTTTTTTTTCGTGCGGAAATCCCCTTGAATACTCCGCACCGGCCAGCGGGGGTGGTTATGTCGGATGCGAACCGGCTAAATACCGGGTATAAGGCATTTCCATCGCACCCAAAACACCTAGCTCTCAGGAAACACTGACGGCAAAAAGAGCCACTCCTTGGCAATACACAATCCATTTTCTAATTGCGCAATAAAGAGGGGTGGATCAAGTGGTAGTATTCTGTGGCGCATTTAAGTACTTCAAGTGCATCCGGTAGTGGAACTCGGATAGTGCTTCATGCTTCTAGTTATGGCGTTTTGTATCTATATTTTTATTCAAACTAGTTGATGTCGGTTATCACGACTTTTGGTCATATATTCGGTTCAAAATAAGTTCAGTAGTTTTTGCGTCCACCACGAACAAACAGTTACACATACAAACAAAAAAGAATCAAAAAACATATTTGGAATTTCAGAATAGTTAATGTTAAATTAACGATTCTGAAATTCCAAATATGTAATAAGCCAAGCATTTTTTTCAAATTTCACCAATGTACAGATATAAATAATTTACATTATCATAACATTAGATAGATGATTTCCGCACGAAAAAAAAAAAAAAAAGTTGTCGGACCCGGCAGACGTCGTCCTGCCCGGACATTTAGAGACATACCGATAGCAGCGCCACCTACCAGCTGCCACTACCTATAAACCGTCCAGGAAACCATGGATTCAATATCGGCTAAGCTTTTACGGAAGCAACTACCGTCAGACCTCCGACTCCAAAAGGAAAGCTTGAAACAGAGTCTTGTCTATCAATCAGTAGGAGTATTTGCAGGCCAGCTTCACCTGCGAAAATATATTTTTTCGTAAATGAAAATGTAATATTACTCTCTGGAAGTGTGCGTACCTATATATTCCGAGTTTCAACAGGTTGTTGATACGGAGCAACAGGAGCTTTGTACATACTACCGTATCCTAAGGGAATACGGCATTAATTACCAATTAACCTACCAGTAGCCATGGGATCGATCTGCCCCCAGAAAGTTCGATATCTATGTACATACGTCTAATGAGATACGTTAACCTTTGCATACGTCATCACATATAAAGGTGTATACTTATCTCCTTGGCCATGTGTACATAGATTAGCGGGTAAAATCCATAATAGAAACATGATTATAATTTAAAACTGGCTGTTCGCAGCGGTTTCATCCGCTGTACTCGAATCCATTCAAGAGGTTTAAAGAACCGCGTTTTGCTGTTTTTAGGGATTTTCTTTAGAAAAGCCCTATTGCTATCGAGTTGTCGTCGACGTCGTCGGTATCGTCGTCGTTGCCAATTTTCTGTCACGGTTTTGGGTATGAAGGAGATGAGCTATCGAGTTGCTGTTTTCGGTAATAGATTCGTGCTGGGGTGAACCATTGCAAGATTTAAAAAAAAATCGCAAAAAATCGCAAAAAAAAATCGCAAAATCGAAAATCCCTTGTATTCGGCTGAGCTCGTCTCAGGAATTCAACTTGTTTTGTTATTGCTCGGCTCCTTTGGGTCGTAGCGTGATGCTAAAAAGTCTATAACCTTTCCCAAGAACTGGGCTATCAAATGCAAACAGTTTTTTTATTGAACTCCACGCCACAGGCATTCTCTACCAGTCAGCCAAAGGTGGTGCAGAGAAAAACTTAGTAGGTGCATTATTGAGAGCAACAATTATTGATTAAATACAACTAGAAATATAATACTGCATAGTAATTAATAAGTATAATATTGTACAGCTCAAGTAGTTCTAGATTGCTAGTCAAGGACATATTACACTATTTACACCCAAGGTAAGCACAGCGTAATTGCCTTGTAATATGGGTTCTAGAACGCGGATAATCTTACTTGGGATAAATTTAAAGTGTAGATTATTATTAGTATATTATTAAATTAATGTCAGTTTGCATTATTTTTAAATCATTAAGTATATAATTTCAATTTATCCTTCGTTTTTTTCTGTCATTATCATTTATTTAACTGACATTGTATTATTGACATTATTTTGTCATTAGACATGATTTGAGTTATTGTATAAGTTCTTTTTTATTTCTGTCCATTGTTTTTTACTTGATAATTATATAGTATGAAAATTAATGACTACATAGCATAACATGGTAAATGTTCTTAACAATAAAAAAATAAGATCTTGCATTATCGTATTCCAGCAAATACAGCACTGCAGACCTTGATGCTGGCCATGGTCGGCAGTGAGAGTACTTGGAATGCCGCCACTCTCTTTTGTGATACAGTAATGCTCACTAAACAGGTGGCGGAGAAGGAATAAGAGAGGTATAGCATGCTAGGGGGCCATCTCGAAACCGGAGGTGGCCCAGGGTCAGTCGGGGTGTCCTCCAAGAAGGCGGGCCTGAGGGTGACGGTTGGGCCCTTCCGATGTCCTAGCAGTTTTTGAAACTCTTGTCTATATTTCTGTTTATTCGCGGTGGACGCAAAAACTACTGAACGGATTTTGATGCGGTTTTTTCTATTGGAAAGGTCTTAGTCAGACTTAACATTGTTCGTATGTTTGATTGCAATTGGTTAAGTAGAACCGTAGATATGACCAAAAAATGATAACCGATCATCGCGCAGGCGGAGATACGGGCATCAGCTAGTAAATAATATAATTATTCAATTTAGAAATCGAACTCCAAAGATTCAATACAGGCGACCGCCTTAACCACTGCGCCAGTTGATCAGCCACATTAGATCATATTAGATAAAAGTAAAGTCTTATCAACGTAGCACATTGTTCTTATGTGTTATCTTATCTATGGACCTAATATAAGCAAGATAATACGTTGATTCCCATTATAAATTACAGACACATGTACGTAAATCACTTGATATTGTACAGTAATGTTGATGTCAATTGAAAATGGATATAATCTATACTACTATAAAGTTGTCAATTAGTTGTGTCTGTACATTGGAGATATTTGAGTCTTTAACTCGATCAAAATTGAGCATGCAGAGGCTGCCTTAAAAGGTTATAGTTAAAAAAATACTTATGTTAAATGAACGATTTCTTGTCTGTTTGTTCGCGGTGGACGCAAAAACTACTGAACGTATTTTGATGTAGTTTTTTCTATTAGAAAGGTCTTGGTCAGACCTAAAATCTGCCGTATATTTGATTGCAATTGGGTAAGTACAACCGGAGAACCTAGTCTTGAATGGAACTGATACATCTCAGGATGTAATTGAGGCAGGCTGATTTTATTGACTTCTTTGCTGAAAGAGTGGGATTCCAAGGACCACATACGTAACTTATAATAATAATAATAAATAAATAATAAATATGGTAGGACAAAGTATACAACGCCATCTAGACCCAAACTAAGCAGAGCTTGTCATATGAGTTCCAGAATGCGGATAAACATACTTAAATACTTTTTTTTGTTGTAAATAAATACATATTATACATAGAAACACCCAGACCAATGCAAATATACATATTTGCACTGAGCGGGAATTGAATCCGTGACCTTTGGCTTAGCAGTCGAATGCACTACCGCTACACCACAGTGGTCGTGCTCGAACTTATCCTATCTTACTTCCTAATAATATTAAAAATGTAAAAGTTTGTGAAGATGTTTGTTACTCAAACTTAAATCCGACCCCACCAGGCAAGGCCGCGATGGCGGCCAAAGTCCGCCGGCAACCCTGGGGTTATCCTTTCGAGGGCTTACCCGGGGTGCCCGGCAACGGACATTTGGGGAGGACACCGTGCGGTTTTAGTCGAGACACGACATAACCACCCCCGCTGGCCAGCGGGGGGGTATCCGAAGGGATTTCCGCACGTAAAAACCAAATAAAAAAAAGATGTTTGTTACTCAATCTCGCTCTAACGGATTAACGGATCTAGCTAGAATTTGGTACCTGGATAGATTATAGCCTGGAAAAACACAAGGGTTATTTCATCCCGGGAATTGGTTCCCATGGGTGGCGGGAACGGGATCAGAATTACAAGAACAATATCTTTAAGATTTTTTTTAATGTATATTTGTATGTATTTAATATTTACAGGTATGTGTATATATGTATATATCTATATATTATATAATTAATATGGATCTTTATTTATATTTTAAGTATAACATATAATATTATATTGTATTCATAAACTACATAGATAGCATTATAGGCATAATATTCTTTTTTGTATTCTATTTGTTTTTTTTGTACCATTCTTTCGTTTATGGAAATCCTTTCGAGCACCTACTGGGCTTATCTCTGCATCACCCAAAGGTTGACTGGTAGATAATGCCTCTGGCATTAAGTCCGCCTTTGTACAATTTTACTGTTGTGCATAAAGTTTAAATAAATAAATAAATAAATTACACGCGGATGAAGCCGCGGGCAACAGCTAGTACATAAATCAATAAATATTCTAGGATTTAGTTTATCGTGGATGAAAAATATGAAGTACAGTAGTGTTTCTGTGTAACCAAGCACAAAAAACTACCTTTTTTTTTTTCGTGCGGAAATCACTACCTATATCACACTTAACTATACGTGGCTTTACCCCTTCGGCTGTATATGGGATACACTAAGACCTTCGGGATTTAAGCCAACTTCACCAGCAAGCTGATCTGTACACCTGCTGACGAACGGGCCCTCGCCCTTTAGTGTATAGTGTTTCCTCTAGGGCTTGGAAGGTCAGGCGGCAGTCGCTTCCCAAGAGAAAGAACAGGGGAGCAAACCGTGTATGCCTTGGATGCCACCAGGACTGATCCAGGTGTAGCCAGAGGGCCAACCGTACAGATTCATCAGCATTATGTAGAATGTAGGTCAATACTCAGTTCGCGTCGATCACCTACATTGCACATATAATTATGTTAGTTCACGTTTGCACCCCAATCACGGTCGAAGCGTACTCATTATCATTTAACATTTTATTATATCAATTATTAGCATTAATATCAATTAGTAATTATAAGTATCAATAATTCAAAACTTTATCATTTCCTATCAACTACCGGTGTTCCGTACAGCCTGGAAGATCTTGGTAGGGCCCAACACACAGTGAAGAATATTTTTCTGCATGTAATCACTACATATTATAAAACAAAGTCCTCTGCCGCGTCTGTCTGTCTGTTCGCGTTAAACTCAAAAATTACTGTACCGATTTTCATGCTGTGTTCACCACTGGATATAGTGGTTTTTGAGAAAGGTTTTAGTATTCAATTTGTTTAGTTTTTGTATACATTGGTTAAAATATAATGATATTTATTGGAGGTGTCTGGGAGCTTTCAACGAAATCGCTGCCCAAACCCTTTGAGATATAACAAAATGATGTATGGTGGAATTGTGAATCTTATATAGGTTGTGGTGGTGGAAAAGGGTCCCATGGGTAGCGGGAACGGGATCAGAATTCCACGCAGGTGAAGCTGCAGGTAATAGCTAATGTTATATATTTTGGACGCACCCTTAAATACAACAGAAACTGTGACCACCAAAAAATCTGAATTCATGAACTATTTGCAGGTAAAAGTACCCTAATATGGGATGCTTCCCGCTATCTGTGTAGGACATTCGAGTAATTTCAATCGGTTTTTTCATATTACCGGTCGGGGTGTAGGCGGATGGCGGTCTCTGCCGAAAAGTTTCGAAATCTACTTAATTCCAATTCGGACACACATCGGATTCATATTCAAAAGTTTCCACGAAAATGCATCTGTTCACTTAGCTTTTATGGGTCAAAAAGGAAATAAACGGTCACGTACTCTTGTATTTAAATAAATATTCTAGAACACGAAACACAGGGACCGCTGTTTTATTCCCCCATCCCATATTCTGACTTATTTTTACCTTTCTTTTTTTTTGACGGGGGGCGCGGGTTAGATTCCCGCTCAGTGCAAATATTTGTATGCATGAATATGTCTATTTGCATTGGTCTGGGTGTTTCTATGTATAATATGTATGTATTTACAAAAAAAAAAGTATATAAGTATGTTTAGCCGCATTCTGGAACCCATAACACAAGCTAGTTAAACTTTGCTTACTTTGGGTCTAGAAAGCGCTGTGTAGAATGTCGTAGAATATTTATTATTATTATTTATTATTTTGAGTTTTACGAAACTAAAATAGTATCGTAACAGACAGCCTCGAATGTCAATCTGCAGTGGGACCTGCTTGCGGATGAGACTGGCTTGAGTCCCACCAACCGTGGTGGGGTCCCGTACATAAACCCATAACTATTATGAACTATCACTTGCATTTAATCATCATCATCATCTTCACATGTTTAACGTGAATACATATATATATATATATATATATATATATATATATATATATATATATATATATATATAAGTGTTTTTTGTGCGTGTCCTGCCAATTCATCGACGCGGGATCAAATTCGATTTCATAGGCGAGGCTGCGGTGACGACCAAAATGCGTTGGTGAGTCTAAGGTTATCCCTTCGGGAGGGCTTACCCCGGGGTGCACGGCAATGGACATTTGGGGAAGACACCAAGTGGTTTTAGTCGGTCCGATTTCGACAGACCCATCTCATCCTTGGCACCGATGGAATGAAACCCGTGGGGGTTTCCACAGGTAAAAAAAGTACTTTTTGTAATAATATGAGCCGATTACATTTTTACATTCTATTCTATCTTTTATAGAGACGCAACAAAGTTTGTTGACATCTTTATAGTAATGCCACTGTGTGTCAGATATTCACAAAATATCATAAAATATCACAGAGAATCAACCATTAATAACGTATGATTCGTTTTCTAAAAAATATTTTTCAAATTTAATAAATCCATCACCAAAAAGCTTTTAAAGTGTATTTAGTTTTATTTTTTCGCTTTTACGATACTCTAAACACATGAATTTAAAGCACCAGAATTATTAGAACTATATTTTTATTTTTATCTAAAAGATATGAAGATCTACTTGTATTGGGCAATAACAGCAGTATGATATAAAATATTACATTGGTGGGAACTTTAATGGAATGCATTATCATATGTTTTTTTATAATTTAAATATACTTTGTATAAAACTAGCAACCTGCCCTCGCTTCACTTCGGTTTATATGAGTTTTTTCAACTCAAACCATATAATATATAGCTTATGTCCATCGGGAATAACGTACCTTTCAAATGTTGAAAGAATTCTTCCAATAAGTGCAGAGGTTCCGAAGATTACGTCAAACATATGAGCAAATGTAAATTTCTTGCGTGCCAATTCGGACTCTCTCTTTGTAATACTAATACAGATAGTAGAAGTTAATTCCGCATCAATGCAGTCTACCTACCCACATAGATACCTACTTAAAATCAATAGTCCAGTTGAAGGCAGACATGAAATATTCAGCCATGAGGCCGTACAGGCTCAATTCAGTTTTATTATAACGCAAATAACCAATGATAGGAACTACGATCAAGTCAACTAAACTGCGTTATCATGTTTTATTTAAAGAAGCGTCGGTAGCTTAGTGGTTAAGGTGTCGATCCTACGATCGAGAGGTCCCGGGTTCGAATCCTGGCCATTACGTGACGTGAACCCACTCCTAATACAAGCAATTTAGCTTAGTTGGAGGGGTTAGGGGGAATATTAGTAATATCGGTTACTAATATTCTTTAAAAAAAATAATTAAGTGAAAACTCAGTTTAGTCAAACTTGAACGCAATTATCTTCAGTAGTGAAATACTACCCACGATAGTTTTAAAAGAAATTTAAAATAGACGTTATTGAATTCAACACACTTCAACATGCGCAAAATGTAGGCTGCTAAATATTTTTTATTTTGAGTTATTTCTTTTTCAAAATGGATTCAAATTTTTTAGTTAGGTTTCAATTTCAAATGTAACCTAGTACATTTTTTTTAAATCTTTACAACTATAACATTTCGGTTCAAACTGCTCTGTACAGGTTTCAAATTGTCAAGCCGATGTATGGAATATATAATAAATAAATAAATAATATATGGATAAAGACAGTAAGACAAAGAGAACGCTCTACAAAATTGAAGCAAGCTGGTTTCTTATTCTCAACATGCTATAAATCAATATTCTGGTACTGTATTGAATAGACAGATTCTATGGAGGACTACCGACCTCCATGATCGGGGCCTGAGTACGGCAGACGGCCGACTCGCCGTCCGTAGAGAAGCAGGCCAAGACGGAGGCGTGTCATATTCACTAAAAAAATATCCAATATGGTGCTGCGAATATTAGCAGTAGTAATTTCATACAGTAGTGTTGAGTCCTGATAACAAGTCTGTTTATTGGAGATACTGTGTGAGTTTAATCCGTTCGAATGCGACACAATCCCAGTCATGCTCTTGGCGTGCCGGAGATTTGCCACACGTCAAACGGTAATGAGTAGATATATATGTAATAGCTAGCACACACTCAATAATATTAAAAATAAAATACACACTGTCAAAAATATTGTATGTACACACATAATATCATTTACCCGTGGAAATTTCAATTTTTTTCTTTCATACAAACCTTGTTCTGACAAACTTCTTCTTCTTGGTGCAGTCGTTCGGAAATTATGCGCGTAACATTTCAGCCATACATTTTTATTTAGGGCACGTGTGCAGTGTCCCATAGAATCTTCCTTTTTTACGTTTAGAAACCCCCACGGGCCACGGGACACGCCCACCCCATCATTGGCACCGATGGGGTGGGCTTGTCGGAATTAAACCGACTAAAACCACAGGGTGTCCTCCCCAAGTGTCCATTGCCGGGCATCCCGGGTAAGCCCTCGAAAGGATAACCCCAGGGAAGGATCTGACACTGGTTTTCAACTTTTATTCTTATATACCATACCATAATGTATTGTACCAACTTTATGGTATAGTAAAATATCGCAGCTGCTACGAAGTGAGTCTCTCATTACCTAATGATAGTATTAATAATTCAGGGACAAACAGAAGTCTGATAAATAACTCAACTAAAGTTTGAGCCCACTCGAAATTGAGTCGTGAAGTTGGGAATTCTCTAATGTAGTGATCATTTATTGATATGCTTTTAGCATTTTCGGCCACTGTTTATTTTAATAAATTGCAAAATTCTGACGTTAATATTCTTCAACTTTTATGACGTTTAAAATATACAGTAAAAATAGTTACAGCGCATCAAATATTGCTCGGGTCGGGTACAAAAATAAACTCAACCTCATATGGCACTAAAAATACTGCTTAGGTGCTTACAACAATCATCATTCACTTTATTTTCTAATTCGAAATCATTAATAATTATGTTTTATGTTCCAATTTGGTTTAAAATTATTGTGTTGTCATTGGTCCTTGAAAAGTGTGCAAAATTTTAAATCAATTTGTCAATCAATCAATCACGTTTTAAAGTGCTCCAAAGTCGAGTTCAAACATTTCGTTATATACAAACCTATAAAAATACATGCGAAGTTAATAAAAGCGTGTTAAAAATAGAAAACACTGACCTCTTTTTCTACATGCATACTATCCCGGGAATAATGAGGCAATCTCAGATACCAATGGCATTGAAGGGTTCGCCGGATATTAAGACTAAGCTCTCCGAAAGCTGGTGGCTAGTAACTTACAAGAAAGGTGGTTTCTTTCAAACCACCTCCCCAACTATAATATGATTTTGATGTCCGAGACGTCAGATCGTCGCATATTTCGGTTTGACTTCAACATAACCACTTCATCACTGCCTTTAAGTGTTCTGTAAGTGCTTTTTACCATGCGATAAAAAAATCTAGTATTTTTCAGAAATTGTACGCCCATCGGCCGCCATCTTAACTGTGTTTCGTAACCAGTTACGATCGAAGTCTTTATCGTCCTTGATGGTAACCAGTTACGACGTACTTATATCATGGACTCTAACCGGTGACATGAATGTTTCAAAGTAACACAAAGATATATCATTCTATCTCACTGTACCATTTGAACGATACAGTAAGTGGGAATAGCTACACGTGTGTTCTTCATCAGCTCTTCACACTTCGTCTACTTTTATAATAAATCTTTGTATTAGATGGTATTGTTTGAATTCCTCGATTGACGTGTTCGGTTGGTATAATCACTCATAGCTAATCGTTTCACGTTGAGAGTTTATCACGCTGCCTTTCAGTAACTATATCCTTACGACATGAGTAAGCAATAATTTGATATTTCCTGTAACTAATGGATTGACCCATAATCGTAGCGTCGGTGGCATAGTAGTTAAGGAGTCGATCTTACGATCGAGAGGTCCTTTTTTTACCGCCACTGGTACAGCAGCGCAAGGGCTCTCGCTTCCAGGTCCCATGGAGGGGTCCCGGCTAGGAGACATGCCGCCTCGACGGAGATCGTGCGATACCCCCTGATGACTCTGACGGCCATCGCTTTTAACGGGCTGTTTAATACAGCCACGTTGCGGGCTGCCAGAGTCTCCGCCCATACTGGGGCCCCGTACAGGGCCATGCTTCGCACGATCCCCAGGTACAGTCTCCTAGTGGGGACGTTGGGTCCCTTGACGTTGGGCATCAGACGCGATAGCGCGGCCGCAGCCCCCCTCAGTTTCGGGACCAGACTTCGGAGATGAGGTCCGAAGTCCCATCGGCTATCGAGTACGAGCCCAAGGTACTTCATCGTGGGCTCAATGCCGATGCTTACGCCCCCTACGGTTATGCTGGTTCCAGCAGGTGGCCCCCTCCGAGGCCCGTGAAAACACATAGCCTCGGATTTGTGGAGAGCCACCTCGAGTCCCAGCCGCCGTATTCGACCCACGACTTGAGCAACCCTTGCCGTGGCCTTCAGTGCTGCGCTTCGGTACGTTGCTCCCCGCGCCATAACGAGGGTGTCGTCAGTATAGCACACTATGCTGACACCCTCGAGCAACGTACCGCGCAGCACCCAGTCGTATCCGATGTTCCACAGGAGTGGCCCTAGGACCGACCCCTGCGGAACACCGCACGACACTTCTCGCCGCCCTGGCCCTAGCCAGCTCGGGTAAACTATGGCCCTCTCGGATAGGTATGCCTCGACAATACGGCGGAGGTAAGGAGGCACTCCGTGATACGCGAGCGCCTCCCTAACGCAGCTCCAGGGTAGGGTGTTGAAGGCGTTGGCGATGTCGAGAGACACCGCCACCACCACCCCACCCCGCGAAACTACTTCCTCCGCCAGGCGCCTAACGCGCATGATCGCTTCCACGGTGGAGCGCCCCCGGCGGAAACCAAACTGGTTGTCCGCCAGATCTGGCCCCACGTTCGTGAGATGCTCGACGAGGCGCTCTGCAATAATCCGCTCAAATAGCTTGCACACCTCGTCGAGCAACACGATCGGCCGGTATCCGGATGGCTGGTCCGCCGGCCGCCCCGCCTTCCGGATAAGGACCAGTTTCCCCGTCTTCCAAGCCTTTGGAAACTGGCCCCTTTCGAGGCATGCGCTAAAGAGCGCCACCAGTCGAGGCCCTAGTTCCTCAAGGGCCAGGACCCATGCTCGGCCTGGAATGCCGTCGGGTCCGGGGGCAGTGCATTTCCGGGCTTTAAGCCGGAGCACTGCTACCCCCAGTTCACTCTCCCTGACTTCGGGCACATCACCCTCGCTATTGTCAGCGTCAGGCGCCTGAGGCGGAGCCATACGCGGAGGGACATGCTCCTCCGCTCTCGCTGGGAACAAGGAGCCCAGTATCCCCTCCAGCCGCTACGGCTGGAGGCTCTGGGTCAGTAGTGGCGCCCTTGGGCGGATTTTGCCCCTGACCGCAAGGTAAGGACGCCCCCATGGGTTCTGCTCCAGAGACTCCAGCAGCTCTTCGCGGGCCCGCCGTTTGGCCTGCTTTATGGCTTCCTGGAGGGTCCTCTTGGCCCCCTTGTACGCCTCATACAGCTCCGCCTCTCGGGCTGCCGCATCGTCTGGGCGGCGACGCCTCCGGCGAAACCTGGTGTACTGGCGGCGAGCGGTCACGCACGCTGCTCGCAGCTGTGCGATATCCGCTGACCACCAGTACACCTGTTTCTTTGCCGGGCCGGGCTTAACCCTAGGCATCGCCGCATCACAGATATGCGACATGGCTCTCCTGAACCATTCCGCCTCTGCGTCGACATTGGCAGGCCTGGCCAGTGACGGAATCCAGGCCTGCACTATTGATGCCTCCAGGAGAGCCTCCCGATCCAGGCGTCTGAGCACCCAACGTGGATCCGGGGGATTCGCGATTGTCGGCGGCAGGTTAGTAGGAGGGGAGACGTTGAACCGAATATACTTATGGTCGGAATCCGTCTCCTCCTCCTCCACCACGCGCCAACCCTGGACGCGGCGGGCGAGAGCAGGGGTCGCGAACGCGACATCCACGACCGAACTGAGCCCCCGCCGCTCCCAGGTGGCGACACTCCCCCGGTTGAGGACCTCTAGACCACGGGTGTTGGCCCAGTCCTCCAGTACTCGCCCCTTGTCATTGGTTTCCCGGGAGCCCCAGGCCTGAGACCAGGAGTTGAAGTCTCCCAGGACCAAGACAGGACGAGGACGGCACGCAGCGAGAACAATGTCCAGTTCAGCGAGCCTTAGCTCAAGCTCGTACTGGTCAAGGCTTGGCGAGAAGTAGACGGCCACGACAGCCAAGCCCTCATAGTCCGCTGCGACGCAGCGTCTGCACCTTGCAATGAGTGCAAGGCGCGAGGTGTCCGCGGCGGAACCCCCGAAGACGGTCGCTACGCCGTCCAGGTCCACCGGGCTTCCGGGGTGGACCCAGTACGGCTCAGCGACCACGACCACATTGATAGACCACTCCACGATGCTCTGGTACAGAAGATCCTGAGCACCGGTGCAGTGGTTTATGTTCGCCTGCAGGATGCGGATTGGTGTGTCCATTAATGGACGTCCATCTCCGCATCCCGCCTCGAATGTGGCCGCTCTTGAGCGGCACCTCCGCTCCCCGTTGCGGACGAACGGGGCTTTGGCCTCAAGGCGGCGCAGGTTCTGATGTCCGCCCGGTGCTCCGCCGCTTTGCCCTCCGCTACGCATTTGTAGCAGCGCGGCGGAGCATCACAAGCACTGGCCTTGTGCCCGGGCTGACTGCAGCGGAAGCACCGATCCCCCACGGTGTCTCCCGCTGTGCACTGCACTCCCACATGCCCCACAGCCAGGCACCTGAAGCACCTGGTCTCGCGGGGCTGCAGGAGTTGCACCCGCGCCTTTAAGAAGCCCCCAACGAGGAGGCTCCGTTCGTCCGCAATTTTTTGCGCCGCTGCGATGGGGCAGTTGACGACTGCTGTGCCGTGACCGGCGGAGCTGAAGCGGATTTCTCCAGCTCTCACCTGATCACGGGGGCAGCCGCCCGCCTCCACGACGGCGAAGATGACTTCCTCCGTCGTGGCCGCGTCATCCAAACCCGAAATGCGCAAACCTGCGCATTTGTTGGGTCTGGTGATGCGGACGGCTTCCGTATCCAGCGACTCCCTCAGCTTGGCCGCTAGGGCGTCGGCTTTGGGGCCGCTGGTGGCGCCGGAGACCTCGAGGAGGCCAGTTCCGGTGCGAGTTGTTTTGCACCGGAGCCCCCCCTCAATTTCGAGGGCCTTGAGGTCCACTGAGGCTTTAACCTGCCTCAGGACCTGGGCGTACCCCACGCCCTTCTCCACACCCTCCGTCGTCACCGTCAGGACGACGGCAGTGGAGCGTGGGGCGCGGAGTCTCTTCGGCGCCTTCGCCGCAGCGGCTTTTGCCGCCTTCTTAGCCGCCTTTTTGTCGGCTTTTTTCGCGTTTTTGGCGGCTCCCGCTACCACCCATTCCTCCCCTCTGGAGGAACGCTCGGGTGCAGCGGGAGCGTCGGTTATGGCGGGGGCGGGGGTGCCGCGCTTCTTCCCCTTCCCTTGTGGCGTTGGGGCCACTGGGGCGGCGGGGCCGGGCTTACCACTAACAACAGCCGCGAAAGACGCAGTCCGTGTCAGTGGGGGACGGTAAGCCCGGTCCTCTAACACGCCAAGCCGCCTCTCGATGGCCACCAGGAGCTGCACCACACTAGGCGCAGGCTCAGGCGGCGGATTGGGCGCCGGCCTAGGCGCTGTTTTTGGCGCCGGCTTAGGTGCCGACTTTGTGGCCGGCTTTGGCGTCGAATTTGGCGCCGACGTAGGCGCCCCCTCTGGCGGCGCAAGAGCCCTCGGGTAGTCCGCCACCTCCTGGGCTCTTGGGGCATTCTGGGCCTCCGGGGATCCCCTGACCATCTGGGTCAGTTGCCTGACCTCCTCCCGGAGGACCCGCTGTTGCTCCAAGGAGTTGGCCAGCTCAGTTTCCAGGCTTGTGACCCGGGCCCTGAGCTTGACCTCCTCCTCGGAGACGCTCCTACCAAGGAGCTCCTCCAGCGCTGTTCTGGCGACGGCGACGTTTTCCGCCACCGTCTTCTTCTTGCCCGACACATTTTTGGACCCTTTTATGGTGTCCGTTATGCGGGCAAGTGCTGCGAGGAGTTTCCTCGCCGCGGGGACGCCTTGGTCCCTGCCACTGGGTAGTGGAGGGACGTGAATCGCCTGCTTAGACTTTCTGGCCGCCGCGGTGGCCAAAATTTTGGCCAGCCGATCATCCTCGCTCGAGGAGATCGTCCGTTGCCCGGAGCTTCTGCTCCGGTCAAGGGACGGTCCACCCGAGCGAGGCCGCTTACGTCGGAGACCCTCCTCGGTCTCCATACGGCTGGATACTGACTCATTGTCAGTACCCGCCGTCGACGCCGCAGACGCAATGTCCGCGTCCGCGTCCCCGCCTACCGGTAGTGGAGTAGCGGGTCTGGTGAAGACGGCCTTAACCGACCGCGAGTGAGGCCGCCGCCTCACCTCCTCTTCACCCCCAACCACTACCACACCGTCATTTTCGGTATCAGTTTTATTTATGCCGAAGTCGTCGTTATTATATCCGTCCGGTTTGTTTGTGATATTTGTTTCAGAATTTGCCATATCAAGTCCCACGAGTATGGGGGAAAAGAGGGTCAATCCAGGCGGAGCCCCCTGCACCTGGATAAGCCTATATACTATGGAGGTCGGCTGGTATCCATAGGTTTTTTGCGACTTCGCTGTCGGGTGTTATAGACTTTTCCTTGTCGTGGGCCGGCCAATAAAGGTAAGCCCTCCGGTCAGCAAGTTCTCAGCGTACCCTTCTGGAGCCACCAGTCAGGTCGTTGCTGATCACCTACCGATTACGGAACGCGAGAGGATGGCTAGTCCTCTCTCACCGGCGGCGGCACAAGTGCCCGTCGGCACCTGCGTTACTCGTAGCAGTGGGCCAACCCGCCCCTGGATCCCCCAGGACCCTACGGTGGCCACCACCACTAACAGCATCGCTCATCCTGTCTCCTCTGAAAGCAGAGGAGTACGGAGAGCGATATGCTCCCGCCACGTTGGGTATTGGCCGACGATCAATGCCATCCCCATGAAGGGGAAGCCATTGACCGCCGCCCAGGGTGTACCGGCCACTCCGATTCCGTTCCCCCCGGACTGCAGCGGGATCGGAATCGGAGCGACACTCGAGGAGGTTACCCAACACACACCCCGATCGAGAGGTTCTGGGTTCGAATCCTGACCATTGCACAGCTTTCCTAACACAAGCAATTTAGTTAAGCTGGAGGGGTTTCGATTACTAGTATACTTGTTAAAAAAAAGTTACAAGAAACGAGTTGAGATAATTAAGATAGTTTTGAAGGCTTATATTTATCCTACTAATTTACTAATCCTACTAATATTATAAATGTGAAAGTTTGTGAAGATGTTTGGATATTAGTTACTCAATCACGCTCTAATGGCTGAACGGATGTCGCTGAAATTTTGAACAGGGACAGATTACAGTCTGGAATGACACATAGACGACGATTCCGGGAATAGGTTCCCCTGGGTACCGGCAACGGGAGCAGAATTCCAGGCGGGCAGAGCCGCGGGCTTCAACTAGTATTCTATAAAGAGAGCAAGAGTGTATAGGGTATATGGGGCCCTACCAATATATATATGCAAGCCAACCTTAGCCACCTTCTGATTGACGGACGAGGCTGTGACGCAGGGTTCTCTCTCAGGTTGACAGGTCAGAAGGCAGTCACTCTCATTAAAGCCGAATAACCCTAACCAAAAAGGGGGAAAGAAGAGAAGGAATAAGCGGACCGCAGACTGGCGGAAGGCCTGTGTTAGTAAATCGTTCTTATTACCGATATTAAGTGCAACCTCAGCTGATTAGTTCTCAAACTAACTATGTTATACTTAGTTTTGATTGATTAACTCAAGATTGTCAATTATTAATGACCTCCCCTCCATGATCGGAGCCTGAGGACGGCAGTTGGCCGACTCGCCGTCCTTACAGAAGCAGGCCGTGGCGGAGGCGTGTCGTGTGGCCCTAAACACGCCTGCCAACTCACCGAAGCGGGATAAAACCCGACCCCACCAGGCGAGGCCGCGGTGGCGGCCAAAGTCCGCCGGCAACCCTGGGGTTATCCTTTCGAGGGCTTACCCGGGGTGCCCGGCAACGGACACTTGGGGAGGACACCGTGCGGTTTTAGTCGAGACACGACATAACCACCCCGCTGGCCAGCGGGGGGGGGTCTCCGAAGGGATTTCCGCACGTAAAAAAAAAAAAAAAGCTGTACTGGTACGATATTCATAACAAAGAGTGTCTGTAATAACTTCTGAAAGCCAAAAGTGTACAACATAAGCTCTGTTAATGGCCAAGCTTTAAGTGTATTGCGCTAAATGCCTAGAGCTTACCTTTTGATTTTTATTAATGGGTAGTTCTAACGAGGATCTAATGCGAATTTATTGCACTTGCTTTCTAATGTTCCATTTATTTAATACTTCAGGGAAAAAGGTAGGGGTGAAACATAACGATACATATTTAACACGTGCTGTATCCACAACTTTACTTGCGTGGAATTAGACTTGGATTTATTTTTACGCGGAACTCTAATACTTGTTTTAAAACAAAAGTAGCCTAAGTTAAGCTTTATTAGATCAACTACTAGAGAAAATCCAGTCATAATAGGTTCAGCAACTTCAGAGATTAGCCGGAGCAACAGCTAGTATGAGTATAAAATCAGTGGTATTCAATTGTCACTAACTGTACATATTTTATACTAGTACATAATATACACACACATACAATATTATAAAACTGTACATGTATTGAAATCAATAATAATTAGGGCCTCAGACCAGTAATTAAGTGAAATCGCTTCTAATGCATGCCTCCTCACTATTTCTCTATAATTGGTACCCATAGCAACGAACAAGGTAAAGCCATTATTCAGTGAGGTGCGGTAATTTGTTTGTCTCTGGTTGCTGTGACCACAGAATATATTATTGCACCTGTGTTATCTCACACTATACTATGTTACTACAGTACCCGGTGTTTGGCATGGTCATGAAGGACAGTAATACCGGCGTGCTTCGGTTCTGTAGAGTGTTCTTTCTATCGAACATCAGCCTGACAGTTTGATTATAAAAGTATCAAACTGTCAGTCCGTTGTGCCACAGAGAGAGAACGCTCTACAAAACTGAAGTAAGTCGATCTTACCCGGAGTATCTCTCTTCTTCCCGACGTGCCAACACAAGCGCCGGGACTTGTGTTAAGTGGTGCTCAAACTATTGGGACAAACGTTGGGGAATTCGTATATAACCAAACCCCCACCCTCCCGTCATCATCACCTAAGTGTTGTTTTCTGTTTACTTCTACTCCTTTTGAATTTTCTTATATAGGAGCGACCACCGTCTGACACCTCAAACTCGAGAGGAATGCCTGTGCCAGAGCCTGAAACGTCAATCAACAGGTAGGGTTGGTTTGGGCCCCGAAGACTTTAAAATCCGAAATGGGCTAAAGAGAAAGGCCATACAATTCTAACTGCTATCGACTCAGAAATAGTGGCCCTTATTTTGAAGGCCTCGGCAGATGTTTTTTCACACCCTGCTAAATTAACTCGGGATTATATAAACAATAATAAGTGAAGTGCCGACCCGTTTGGTTCAGAAAAAGTGTTTGAAATTTAGTAGTTGCTATTTTTTCTGTCAAATTTTCGAATAGAAAACTTACCTATTCATTTAGCGACAACCGCCTGGCTATATGGGTACGCAATGTCTAGCATTATTTCGTGGGCCCCGGTAAGAGGGCTAGACCTAAAAATACTGATTTGACATGAATACGACTTGCGTGAAAATAATAGATTTACTTCGGTAAAAGTGAACATCCAGGACGGGACTCGAACCCGCGACCAGTCCCTGTACTCTGACCAACTGAACTATCTAGACACGTCCTAGATATTCGAAAATTCTCTGTCGCCTAATAAATGCATAATATATCGGAGAATGTTTAATAATGATTGTAACATCATTTATAGTTTCCGTCAGTTCGCAAGAATAAC
This sequence comes from Cybosia mesomella, assembly GCA_946251805.1. Lineage (NCBI taxonomy): Eukaryota > Metazoa > Arthropoda > Insecta > Lepidoptera > Erebidae > Cybosia > Cybosia mesomella. The sequence goes on from OX276413.1 coordinate 5,325,369, forward strand.
GGTAGATGGCTCCAGAGTTTCCTCGAGACGTATAATATATCAGAGAATTACGACTATCTAGGACGTGTCCAGCTAGCTCAATTGATCAGAGCATTCCCCCTGTAAGGGACTGGTCGCGGATTCAAGTCCCGTCTTGGATGTTCACTTTTTCTGAACTAAATCTATTCGAAAAGTTAACATGCTAATTGCTTTAAAATTTCATTGAATGCTTGAAAACTTCTCCAAGTTGCGTTTAAAAATACCGTATTGGAAAACAATCGTGCATTTCTAGTTTATTTCTAAACTAATAACTAGTATGCATGAGCTATCTAGTCTACTAGCCTCCTAGTTAATCGGTGAATAACCGCCAACATCACATCATTTTCAGCTCTCAAAACCATTTCGCCATGATTAATGGGTGCCAGCGGCAAAGTTGATAGCTATTTAAATATAAAGAATAATCTGATATCTGACAATATAATAGAACAAGTTTATCGCCTATTCAGTTCAGTGGCAGTAGGTATCGGCAAATAGGGGTGCTTGGTTGGGGACCTCCACGCGGTGCACCCTGGGCAACGGAGACGGCAGCGCCTCTCTCCTAGGGTGGGAGAGACGCTGCCGCCTACGGCCAACTCCGACCGAGGCGAGGACGGCCCTGTTGAGGGCTGTTCGAAAGCTTTCCACGTGTCCCTCTGGATAGCAGATGGCACAGTGGAGAGCAAGTAAGGGGGCCATCTCGAAACCGGAGATGGCCCAGGGTCAGTCGGGGTGCGAGGGATAACTTACACTCTATGGGTAACCTTACACCCCGGCGTCTTGAAAAAGACCCATTGCGGCGTTGAAGTGAGCAGACGTGTTGCTGGCCTTGTCGTTAATTAAATTCAAAAAACAGTGCAAAAAGTAGTTTTCTAATAATTATAAGTATACATACCCAAACCTGAGTGTTAAAGTGACAAACTGTGTAAATTTAGTGTAAAAAAAACTGATGAAACCCGAGTTATAACATAAATGAAAACTAAAACGGTCCATTAAATTTCAAAAACTTCATCAAAATCGGACTTTGACCCCATTAGTGGTAACAAAAGAAACGGCAGATTTCAATAAATTAGTACATGTGCCTACTACTATTTATGACGTATAAATACCATTCCCGTATTTCAACAAGAAACTTAAATGTATTGGTGGTCCCGTGGTGAGACGAGCCTTCTTCTTTGTATGGACGGACGATAAGAAGTGTGAGATCGAGTCTGGGTAAACACAAGTTTCACTTTTTGAGACTGTATAATTTATTGTGCAGTGATTCAAAGCGTACGAGATCTCTATTATCGCATAGTAAGTAGTACAACAAAATGTCATCGAATTCTAGAACTGAAGGCAGACGCAAGATGGCGCGACTTGTGACATGCTACAAGTGTAAGAGGCAAGTTAATCATACAAGTACGCTAATATGCTCCACATGCAAGAACAACTTTGAACCGAGTTGTATAGGTGAACCAAAAGATTCAGTAGAAAAGGCATTATTATCAAAGTGGGAATGTACGACATGTAAAAAGAAAAAATCTAATGCACAGACTGCACTAACTATTGAAACATCTTATGTGACAACTAGGAAGAAACAATCCTCTCCTATTTCTAAGACAGATGTAACACCTACTTCGTCGCAAGCGACTCCGCACTGTTCTACTCCTACGACTCCCATTCTCAAATTGGAAAATATACCCACCGAACATGACGTGCTGCATGATACTTCGCTCACATTGGAACAAACTTTATCAAGGAGCGTGGATTATACAATTTAACTGCATTCCGGAAATGCAAGAAACTATCACGCAACTTCAGTCTGATTTATACGGCTCTCAAAATGAGCTGGAAAACATAATATTAGAAAACAACGACCTCCGTAGTCAAGTCAGTAAATTAACCAAGGAAAACAATACGTTAAAAAATTTCCTTTCGAATTCTCCAGTGAAGAAGAATGACTTAGGTAGTGTGCAAAAGCGTAGACGCTCCTTGCGGAACGTAGATATAAATACATTTGTTACACCTCCTAAACGAGTGACTGAGACAGACATACAACTTACTAAGAAGATCAATAAACAAAAACAATATGTCGATAGCCTAGAACACCAACTAGAACAGGCCAAATGTGAAATAAAAAAATTAAATACGCAAATAGAGTACCTGCAACGTGCACTGCAAAATATAAAAGGTAAAGAGTCTTCGTTTCCTCAAAGCGGTACTGATACATCTTCTATGGGACAAAGGACACATAATCGTAGAAAAATGTGTATCTTAACGAACAGTAACACTTGTGGTACCCTGCGGGTCGTCGAGGATACCTTTGGCCGCGAGTTTGATTATTGCAGATATGTCTTGACTAACTGTGACTTAGAACAATTGCTTAAAAACATTGACTCCAAATTACTAAATTTTGACGAAAATGACTACTGTGTTATTATAATTGGACAAAAAGATTTTAAGTATATGCATGACTACGCTAGATTAGTAAAAAAAGTAAGGGATTCATTAGAACATATAACGCATACAAACATATTATTATGTGCTCCCACGTATGTATGTGGGGCACCGATTTATAATTATAAAATTGACTTATTTAATAATTTATTGAATTTGGAATTGCAAAATAACAACTATGCACACTTCATTGATACAAACCGTAATTTATCTTTTGACATGTTCTCATATAATAGTGGTAAACTCAATAAAAGTGGAATTAAAAATATGTACAAAGATATTTTGGCGACAATACAGAATTGTCGCAGTTTTATAAACAGTTCACATTCTGCCAAGAAAAATGGTCAGCAACTGCAGTTTTTTCTTGAATAGCAATGGTAGTAGGAAAGCAGATACCAGTAAATGTTCTCCTATTAAACAACGTACCCTAAAGTCCAAGGTTAAGGCACACAATAAGAAAATTCTGATTTACTACCAGAATGTCAGAGGCCTTCGCACAAGAACTACTGATTTCTTTAATAATGTTACCATATGTTGCTACGATTTCATTTTTCTCAATGAAACCTTCCTCATTGATTCAGTATACGACTCGGAACTATTTCCTTCGGAGTATACAGTGCTGCGAAAGGATCGTGCTAACAATACCGGATGGGGTGGTGTCCTACTTGCCGTAAAGAATTGTTTTACCGTAAAGTTAATCGAAGATATTGATGATTTAACTGTAGACAAAGAAATATTGTTTGCTTTAATAACTTGGAAAAATGTTGGGTTGCTGGTATGTGTTGTGTATTTGCCTCCTAGTTATAATGACCAAAGATATCTAGATGTTTTGACTTGTATGGAGAATGCTATTTCTACATACTCAAAGTACGATTTTTTTATTGTTGGTGACTTTAATTTATATTCTTGTAGTGCCTATGTAAAACTCCAGTTCGATAACTTTTTGAGCTTTTGTAAGCTGCGACAATGTAATAACATCTGCAATAAGCAGGGACGCATCTTGGATTTAATTCTAACCACTCTAGATACTGACGTTTTGACTGTAACATCGGACATTGAACCCTTAGTGAAAATTGATACTCTCCATCCACCCTTGGAGGTGTTGCTTTCCATGCCGAGAAGTACAAGGGCCAGCGGTGGGCGAAACGTGAGACACGATCACGTTATGTCCGAATGGAATTTCCGAAAGGCAGACTTCCATGCCCTATACTCCGATATTGCTGCTATTGATTGGACAGATTTAGTGGTGCAGCGTGACACGGACGTGGCTGTGGATACGCTGTATAACAAATTAAACAGTATAATCGATAAGCATGTGCCTTTAAAAAAGTATACATTTAGTCATAAATATGTATATCCGTCGTGGTACACTAGTGAAATAATATATTACATAAAATTAAAGTATTTTCACTTAAAAAAGTTTAAAATTTATGGACTACAATTTAATAGAGAATTATTTAAATATTATAGGACCAAAGTCAAGGATCTCATTAATGTAGCTTTTAAGAAGTATATGTATACAGTAGAGAATAATATCACTCGTGACCCGGCAGGTTTTTGGAAATATGTGAAGGACAAACGTAAAAATATACAGCAATGTAGAGCATATATCTATAATAATGTAACAGTCGAGGGTCAGGGCGCGGTTGATGCCTTTGCGCAGTATTTTAGTTCGGTCTTTCATCCAAACATTCCGTTGCTGGATCCTGAAGTAGCTGAGCGAGAAGCAATTGACGCAGGATATAATTCCACCAGCTTTAGCGTGGGGCACATAAATGCTTCTGAATTAAGACGAGCTTTTCGGCGTCTGAAGCCATCCTCTGTGTGTGGTCCCGATAATATACCTGCGTTTTTGCTTAAAGACTGTGTATCTGCCTTAGAGGAGCCGCTTTTGCACATTTACAATTTATCACTCCAGCAGTGTGTATATCCTAGTGCCTGGAAAGTCTCTAGAATAACACCGATACCAAAGGGTGGTTCTTCGATCGATATCACTAACTTTAGACATATAGCGGTGTTATCGATTTTTGGGAAGATTTTTGAGTCCGTTATAAATAATTGTATATACAATCACATTAATAAGTACATAGACAACTCCCAACATGGATTTCGCCCGGCCCGCTCTACCTTAACTAACCATATTGGGTTTGTTGATTATCTGCGCTCTCGAGTAACAGCAAGCTGTCAAGTTGACGCAGCATATTTTGATTTTAAAAAAGCCTTCGATCTCGTGGATAATGACGTACTGCTAATGAAGTTTGCATCCTTGGGGTTCAATATGCAACTTCTTAAATTTATGGCAGATTATCTAAGAAATCGTAGACAGTATGTTAGAATTGGGAACCTCAAATCTCGCGAATTTTATACCAGGTCGGGCGTAAGCCAGGGCAGCAATCTAGGTCCAACTCTGTTCCTGATAATGATAAACGACTTGCCTGGGGTTCTTACTAACGCTGAGTGTCTTCTGTTTGCTGACGATCTAAAGCTGTTCCTTCCTGTCACTGATAAGACAGACTGTTCAACGCTCCAAGGGGAGATCGATACAGTTGTTTCTTGGAGTATAAAAAATAAACTTACATTTAATGTCTCCAAATGTAAAAGCATTACATTCACAAGATCCCGTGCTCCAATTGTGGCGACATATGAGTTGGCAGGAACACCACTAGAACGTGTCACCACAATACGCGATCTAGGTATAATTATGGACAGTAACTTAAATTTTTATGAGCATATGAAACACGTATGTGAAAAGGCAAACAGGTCTCTGGGATTTATAATTAGAACTTCTTCCCACTTTGCCAATATTGAAGTTATAAAGGTATTGTACACTGCCTTTGTTCGTAGTGTGTTGGAGTTTAACGCAATCGTATGGAATCCCACAGAACAACTTTTTTTTTTTTTTTTTTTTTTTTTACTAAAAATTTGAGTGCGTTTGACTGCATCTCACCTGATGGTAAGTGATGATGCAGTCGAGGATGGTACACGCAAACTCAAATAATGCCTATTCACTCTCGCCTTGAAGGTCCCCAAATTATAAGAATCGGGGAACACAGACGCAGGCAAAGAGTTCCACTCTGTACAACTGTACCTACATACTGATGGTTGAGAGAGTTCAGCGTAAATTTGCTCGATACCTGTACAAGCGCGCCTATGGATACTATCCATTTCTTTACCCTTCCATCTTCGTGTCAGGGATGATCGGTCTTGATACATTGCGATTTAGGCGGGAGTTAGCGCACGTCATGCACTATTATTTACTTTTAAATTCTAAAGTGGACAACCCTTCGGTGCGTGAATGTATCCACTTCTATGTGCCGGACAGGTACATGCGGGGCACTGGACGGCGACAGCATCAGCTCTTGACTTGCCCACCAGCTTGGCGCTTTTTGGCATGGAATAGCCCTACTTACAGAGCTGTTCAGTACCTTTTTTTTTTTTTTTTTTATCGTGCGGAAATCCCTTCGGATACCCCCCCGCCGGCCAGCGGGGGTGGTTATGTCGGGCTTGCACCGACTAAAACCGCACGCCGTCTCGGGTCTTCAGACGCCGGGGTGTAAGGTTACCCATAGAGCATATCCCTCTCACCCCGGCTGACCCTGGGCCATCTCACCACTAACAGCATCGCTCATCCTGTCTCCTCTTAAAGCAGAGGAGTACGGAGAGCGATGTGTTCCCGCCACGTTGGGTATTGGCCGACGATCAATGCCAACCCTATGAAGGGGTGAAGGGGAAGCCATTGACCGCCGCCCAGGGTGTACCGGCCGCTCCGATTCCGTTCCCCCCGGACTGCAGCGGGATCGGAATCGGAGCGACACTCGAGGAGGTTACCCAACACACACCCCAGAGCTGTTCAGTACCTGAATGACTTTTTGAAAAAGAATCCAGATGCGGACATATTTTATGATAAGCCAGGTGTCTTTGGTACAACTGTGAGAGAATATTTGAGTAACTTATAGTATTTGTATGCCTAAAATGTAAAGTATTTTTTCGTATTGTTAATAATTTTATAATTTCAATTTCAAATAATTAATTTAATGTAATATATATTTATACAACTGACTGCAAATAAGCGCTTTGGTGCAAACTGTAAGCTTATATTGCTAATAATAATGAATAAATGAATAAATGAATAAATGAGACGGCGTGCGGTTTTAGTCGGTGCAAGCCCGACATAACCGCCCCCGCTGGCTGGCGGGGGGGTATCCGAAGGGATTTCCGCACGAAAAAAAAAAGAAAAAAAAAAAAAAAAAAAAAGGTATCGGCAAATACGCGTGCGCGTTAAATAGTAATGAAAACATGCAGAGCATTTTATTTGACCTTTACACGTACAGAACCTGTAGGCCATGACATGTACATCTGCAATTGCAGGTCCGCACGAAATAAGTGTCCTTTAGGTAACGTGAAGTCCGCTTAACGACCTCCGTCCTCCATGAGCGCAGGCCTGGGGATGGCAGGTTAGGCCACCTGTCACCCCAGCAGAAGCGGGCTGGGACGGCGGGGCGGCTAGCGCCCCTCCCCCAAACCGGGGCAAGACGGGGAAACCGTGGTTCCCAAACCCGAGGGGGCCGTCTCGAAACCGGAGATGGCCAAGGGTCAATCGGGGTGCGAGGGATATGCTCTATGGGCAACCTTACACCCCGGCGTCTTAAGACCCAAGACGACGTGTGGTTTTAGTCGGTTCAAGCCCGACATAACCGCCCCCGCTGGCCGGCGGGGGGGTAACCGAAGGGACTTCCGCACAAAAAATAGGTACCCTGAAGTTACTTCGGATCCTTTCGACGTCGAGTCGTATAGTATGATGTTGTAATTTTTTTTTGGCTGACATAAGTTTCGGGTCGTTTCATGGTAGGGTTTAGGCCAAATGAACTGTCATGTGCCGGTTTCGGGCCCGATTGCGGGATAAGTGTATTTCATGGTACCGATTGCCCGAAATTTTAGTCCGCAATTGCGAATGTACGTTTGATGGTAGGCCTGCTGACTTCGAATTTGGCAAGTCTGGATGAGTGAGAGCCCGGCAAAGATCTTTTTGCCTCACCGGAGCAAACGGTGAGGTGGGCATGTCGGAGACGAACCGACTAAAACTGGCCGGTGTTCCGTCACATCGGCCTGCGTGGCCGCGGAATCTGGTGTACCCTAGAAGCAATATCCCAGAGACCCCGACCGGCCCCGGCCGCAAGCACTGGCGACGCCGATGTGGTGTTAGGGATCTAAATCCGTATAGAGAAGCGCCGAAGAACATAATGAGGCCTGCTTCTGCTAGGGTTACGACTCGGGGTTCTGTACCTTAATTATGAGAAATGTTTTTTTTTTGGATGATTTGTGTTTATTTTAGTAATCCGTAATAATCGAAATAAAACTAACTGATTTTATCACTTTATTTTGTGTTTTTTTTTCTACTGTTTACACTGATCCTGATAGTTTGGTTCCTTTTCTACAGCTATGGTCACGGGTGGAGTAAAGATGGTGATTGTCTCATAGTTGGCAGTGTAAGTTATCTCATAGTATCAAATTAATCACGATAGAATCCGTTACAAATTGTTTTATCTCAATATGTAAAATTCGCTTTCGACAATATCAATCAAGTAATATATTTTACATTTATTTGTGTTCTGTTAAAATTAGCGGCGATAGCCCGATGGCGTACGTAACGGACTGCTGAGACGAGGTCTCGAGTTCGATCCCCAGTCGCCCCGGGCACACACCTCTGTCTTTTCGTAGTTATGTGTGCATTAATAAATGGTAATTATCGCTCGCTTAACAATGTGCCCGGTAGATGGCAATAGGCTCGCCCCCTATTACATTGGGACCTTAACATAACTGGCGAATCGTGGGTGTGTAATACACCTCTGCCTACCCCTTCGGGGATATAGGCGTGAAGTTAGGTATGTATAATGTTAAACTAGCGGCACGCTATTATTCGCGGTTTGACGTTTGTCCGTTTGAAGGAGTAAATTTCTGTTCTTTATTGTCAATAGTGACGTGCAGTGTACGACACAACATGGCAATATTTTTTTTAGAATTCGAAATTTAAAAAATGAATTAAATATCCAAAAACTGTAGATGTGACTCGCATTTGATTTGATTCTTTCTATTTTAAATTGACATTTCACATCACTATTTTAACGTGTCAAAACTTCCTTCATTGCGTGCTGCTAGTATAATTCACGACTATCGTTACTGGCGACAGTTTTGCATGACGAGTTATTTCACGGACCACTCAGAAAAAGTACCCTGGGCTCCGAAATATAAGAGACTTCCCAATTAAAATTTTTTCATGGTCACGTAGATTACAGAGAACGCATGTGATAGACCATGTCTCTAGATCGGATCGATGTGTCAAGTAGCTCTTTGAGTAAAAGCATTTCTTTTCCCCTTTATCATATCGTTGTCACAAGGGTCCCATTATGTCAAAGTGCCTAGGGCTTTCAAAGGTTAATAATATGCTCCTACCTTTTGCGTTCCAGGTATTTTTTTAGTCGATCAATAAATTACTGAATTACTACTCCCGTGGCAAAAGTTAGCATGATTTTTAGTTGTTTTTTTTTTGACAACAGATGGTAATGAGTATCATCATCATCATCATCAACCTATGCTAGTCCACTGCTGGACATAGGCTTCCCCTAATGAGTGCCATAGCGCCCTGTCTGCAGCTTGCCGCATCCAGCATCGGCTCGCAGTCTTTCGCAGATCGTCATCCCACCTGGCCGGAAGGCGTCCTACACTACGTTTGCCGAGTCGCGGTCTCCACTCAAGAACACGTTTACCCCAGCGGTTGTTGGTTCTTCGCGAGGTATGGCCGGCCCACTGCCACTTCAGCTTGCTAATTCTTTGAGCTATGTCGATAACCTTGAGTATATGAAACAATAATTTATATTCATATTCCTCCGAGCCTATTCTCCCCTCAGTTGGAGTCGGCGTTCATTCTAAGTACTTAACTTCTGTAACTTCCATGTTTTCGAAGCGACTACCTGACTCCACAACCCACTGGCGATATTGAAGTTCTGTATTAAGACCAAGTTGTTGGACTTTTTAAGGTTCGAACTAGCCGAAAGGAATGCCACAGATGTTTATCTGGCAATCGGGACCGACGGCTTAATGTACTCTACGGGGCACAAAATCATGGAAAGGAGGAGGTCTTGGAGAGCGCTCTGAACACTTTCAATGCAACCGGTATTGGGGTTCAGCTGATGATGGAGTATTCTAGCTCATTGGGTGTATGGAGAATCTGAAAGTTCCCCTACACCAATAACTGGGTGATCAAGTCATGTGCCTTTTTTTCAACAAAAAAAAAACGCTTCATCTTTAATATAACACTATCACTGTAAGTAAATTGTTGTTTTGTAAATTAATTTACATGTTTTAAAATTGTGTTCAAATTTAACCACTGGTTTGTCAAATAAAACAAGTAAGTAAATTGAATTAGCTTTTATAATAAAATATTAAAAAAACGAGAATTAACTCTTAATAGTACATTGTTACCCTAGGGGTGAAAGTAACTTATTTAACCCGAGGTAAACACTGTGCTAGGGCACGCCGCAATAGCGGCGGTAAGGCCCATCATGGAGGATTGACTGGAGAGGCGACACGGAAGCCTCTCCTACCGACTGACGCAGGTGATCTCCGGGAAGGGGTGCTTCGGGGACCACCTGCATCGGATCAGGAAGGAGCCAACGCATGAGTGTCATCACTGCGACGCGAGCGAGGACTCAGGGCTGCACACGCTGGCGGACTGCCCGGCGTGGGAGGCGCCGAGGCGTGACCTCGTGGCAGCCATCGGGGTGGGCGTCCTCTCGCTCGGCAGCATGATTGCGGCAATGGTGCGGAGCGCGAGCGCGTGGGCCGCCGCCGCCTCCTTCTGCGAGCATGTAATGCTCGCGAAGGAGGTGGCGGAGCGCGCCCGGGAGAGACTTAGAACTCTCCCGGTCCGCCGAGCCCGCAACTTGCTCGCCGCGCGTCGCAGGCAACTCAGGCGCCGGAGGTCGCTTAACGACCTCCGTCCTCCATGAGCGCAGGCCTGGGGGTGGCGGGTGAGGCCACCTGTCACCCCAGCAGAAGCAGGCCGGGACGGTGGGGCGACTAGCGCCCCTCCCCCAAACCGGGGCAAGACGGGGACACCGTGGTTCCTAAACCCGAGGGGGCCATCTCGAAACCGGAGATGGCCCAGGGTCAGTCGGGGTGCGAGGGATATGCTCTATGAGCAACCTTACACCCCGGCGTCTGCAGACCCGAGACGGCGTGCGGTTTTAGTCGGTTCAAGCCCGACATAACCGCCCCCGCTGGCACGCGGGGGGTATTTGAAGGGATTTCCGCACGATAAAAAAAAAAAAAAAAAGGTAAACACTGTGCTTTTCATTACGAATACAAGGAAAGTAAAAATAAAAACATGAATTAGCTAAAGAAAAAATGAGTAAAATCTTCAAATCGAAAAATAAAATGAAGATCGAATTGCCGCCTATTTTGTTTGTTTTTTTTTTTCTGTGGCCGGCCAGCTATTCAGCCATTATTTTTCATTTTCATCATTGAAAAAATGGTAAATATTTTGCCCAAATCTATGTTATTTTAAGGAACCCGAACGAAGTGAGGGCGCCAATATAGTTCGAGGGACTAAATAAATCTTTAACCTGAGGTAAACACTGTGCTTTTCATTACGAATACAAGGAAAGTAAAAATAAAAACATGAATTAGCTAAAGAAAAAATTAGTAAAAATGAGTAAAACCTTCAAATGGAAAAACAAATGAAAATCGAATTGCCACTTTTCCGCCTATTTTGTTTGTTTTTTTTTTCTGTGGCCGGCCAGCTATTCAGCCATTATTTTTCATTTTCATAATTGAAAAAATGGTAAATATTTTGTCCAAATCTATGTTATTTTAAGGAAATTGTTGAAACTAAACTAAAGTAAAGTTATTTAAAAAATATATATTCTGTAATCAATACTTAACTTTATTTTATTTCAATTTTACATCGCGCTGTAATTGAGTGGCTCTATAGAAAGTTGGTACCTGGATGGTACATTAAAAATGTGAAAATAGAATTCGTTTTTTTTAATAATTTGACAGCTGTCAGTTGAAAGCGATTCTCCCTAGGGATGACAAGTATTACTTTCATCCCGCTCCTTAGGCAACTTCAGACCTTCTTTCAGAGTATGAGTAATGAAAAGGTACTTTTCAGCCTTAATTGGCATGAGATTCTTAATTTGGTATTTTAATAGACCTTGTACAAGCAATATAATAAATTCAACACTTTTTAATTGAAATCGAATATAGAAAGAAACAAAATAACATAAAATATACTTCTTAAAATCAAAATAAAAATTCTGAAAACGATTCAATTAAGGCTAAATTACGAGCAATTTTTACTATCAGATTGGTCTGCTAACATCTAGTAATGCAATTCCTCTTCAAATGACCGGCTACACTCAATCTTGTGACTTTTATATTCTTCCCTGGTCGTTTTACTACTAAAATAAACGCTACTAAGACGGAGGGTCGCGACAAGTGGGGGAAATGGTTAATTCTAAGAATTTGCAAAATGCGCGACGCCTGTGAGGCTACATATCACTAGTTAAAGGTTAATATCTAATTGATATAACGTTATTATGTGTCCTAATCACAACACAAAATGTTTCGTACCCTGTAATCTTAATTCAGTAACGATTAGACGTCGCCTTCGTATCCAAAGTCTTTATGATTCAAACGGTCTGCTCCGCTAATTAATAAAAGGCACAGCGGACATTTTTCTACTATATCTATCTCTCTTTATCCCACTGAAGAATGTATTACCATCTCTTTCGTAAACGACGCGAACAAATGACCGTTTTTGTACAGTCGCGTAGAGCTTCGGATAAGTACAATACAGTCGCTGCCACAATTAGTGTGTACATTAATCTTTGCGTTTCGAGACTAATGAACTGTATAAACATACGTAAATACAGTATATATTATATGTCTGTGTGTTTACCTACATATCTGGTTTTACTAATTTTGATCAGTTTCAGTTATTGAAATAATTACTGAAATCCTACAAATATTATAAATGTGACAGTTTGTGAAGATGTTTCGTTGTTTGGATGTTTGTTACTCAATCACGCTCAAACGGCTGGACGGATCTGGCTGAAATTTGGTACAGGAATACATTATAGTCTGGAATAACACATAGGCCATATTTTATCCCTCTAATATGTTTGCATGGGTTGCGGGAACGGGATCAGTATTCCACACCGGCAAAACCGCGGGCGTAATACTTAATAGCTATATAAAGTAGTAATGGTCTTAAAATAAAGACTATGGCTCTGAACACGTTTAGTCTTTGATTTATATATCTGCATATATATATATATAAAGAAAGTCGTGTTTTGTGTTAGTAATGACTACAGACAACTCGAGAACGGGTGGACCGATTATCATGATATTTGATACTGACACACCCTGAGCTATCTGCGACTTTAGGATGCCCCCCTCGGGATACTGTGCATATATGAGACATAACATAACATAAACATAACATAACTTCACACCTGTATCCCCGAAGGGGTAGACAGAGGTGTATTACACACCCACGATTCGCCAGTTATGTTTAGGTCCCAATGTAATAGGGGGCGAGCCTATTGCCATCTACTGGGCACATTACTAAGCGAGCGATAATCAACATTTTTAATACACACATAACTATACGAAAAGTCAGAGGTGTGTGCCCGGGGCGACTGGGGATCGAACTCGAGACCTCGTCTCGGCAGTCCGTTACGTATACTACTGGGCTATCGCCGCTTCGCGGCGACATAAAAATATGAGACATTCACGAAATAAATTCAGCTGATAAGGTTACCCACATAACTTGATTCCAAGACGGAACGAAGTTTGCTTGGACAGGTAATAATAAATATAAAGCTCTCGTTCGACAGTTGACTCAGGGGCTTAATGCAGAAGGTAGTTCTTCTGGCCACAGCACAGTACACATGGTGAGCAAGAACCTTTTTCTGAAATCGGGTACAGGGACCAAGCTAATGGTGGTACGCTGTACCCAATGCCGGGGGCATTCTATATTTTATATATTCAAATATATAGTAAATTAGTGGACCCCAGCAGACATCGTCCTGCCCGGAAAATCAGTACCACATAAATCAAATTTGGTGACATAACGACAGCAGTGCCACCTACCGGGTCCAATTCTTAAACCTGGCAGGCACACATTGAAATATATACACAAAATTTGATCCATATCGGTCCCGCCGTTTACGAGGAGTTAGGGGACAAAAACAGAATTATATTACTAAACACCAACATGAGTAAGCGATATGTGATGCTCTATAAGAGCGCATTTCACCAATGATAAAAACTGAGTTCAATTAAAATTAAACTGCGTTGTCACGTTTTAGTCCTATTAATTTATTGAGTAAACCTCGAATTCCCAGTTTTCACTGATGAAATCTGGTGTAAGAGCTGATTTCAAACGTGTATTTCACCAACTATACGTACCAGGTTTATTTCAAACTAAATTGTGTAAGAATATCATTTTACCACTTTTTTTTTTTTTTTCTCGTGCGGAAATCCCTTCGGATACCCCCCGCCGGCTAGCGGGGGCGGTTATGTCGGGCTTGCACCGACTAAAACCGCACGCCGTCTCGGGTCTTCAGACGCCGGGGTGTAAGGTTACCCATAGAGCATATCCCTCGCACCCCGGCTGACCCTGGGCCATCTCACCACTAACAGCATCGCTCATCCTGTCTCCTCTGAAAGCAGAGGAGTACGGAGAGCGATGTGTTCCCGCCACGTTGGGTATTGGCCGACGATCAATGCCAACCCTATGAAGGGGTGAAGGGGAAGCCATTGACCGCCGCCCAGGGTGTACCGGCCGCTCCGATTCCGTTCCCCCCGGATTGCAGCGGGATCGGAATCGGAGCGACACTCGAGGAGGTTACCCAACACACACCCCAATATCATTTTACCTTTTTTTTTTTTTTATCGTGCGGAAATCCCTTCGGATACCCCCCCGCCGGCCAGCGGGGGCGGTTATGTCGGGCTTGCACCGACTAAAACCGCACGCCGTCTCGGGTCTTCAGACGCCGGGGTGTAAGGTTACCCATAGAGCATATCCCTCGCACCCCGGCTGACCCTGGGCCATCTCACCACTAACAGCATCGCTCATCCTGTCTCCTCTGAAAGCAGAGGAGTACGGAGAGCGATGTGTTCCCGCCACGTTGGGTATTGGCCGACGATCAATGCCAACCCTATGAAGGGGTGAAGGGGAAGCCATTGACCGCCGCCCAGGGTGTACCGGCCGCTCCGATTCCGTTCCCCCCGGACTGCAGCGGGATCGGAATCGGAGCGACACTCGAGGAGGTTACCCAACACACACCCCAATATCATTTTACCTAATAAATTTTATCGCGTAAAACGTCAGAAACCAATTTAGTTGAACAGATTTTCAATGTTATTTTAAGTGATTAGCCAACTACATCTGATGGCTTTTTAATTAAAATTTTCAAGCAATCAGTAATTTTCATAATAATGTAACCGCAATATTGTAGATACTTCATCTACTTCATTCCTTTACACCAATTACAGCATTATTTTCGTATCTCTTGTAACAAAAAGAGCACTATCTGTATAACACTACTTCCCATAAGAACATGTAGTCAGTTTTTTAATGAATAAAAATCGTTATCTGTATATATATTATGCATATAGTTAACAATATTATGCATATGGCAAACAACTGCGTGACTTCATCCAAAGCGCGCGAACAATGTGGCGATTAAACCTTTTTTTTTCGTGCGGAAATCCCCTCGGACACCCCCCCGCTGGCCAGCGGGGGCGGTTATGTCGGACTTAATTTATTCTATATTTTACATTGACAGTTTATGTTATTTAAAAAATCATTAGAACACTTCCAACGGTACGTACTTTTGTTTTACAGTACTAAAACAAATAAAAATATAAATTATATGTACAATAGTTATTTAAAAAAAAAAATCATGTAAAGTAATTCTTGTCTGTATCGTTGGGTTGAGAAATTGTAGGAAATTGTCGAAGCATTTTTTGAATTGATTTTGATTGGCTCTCTGTATGCCCTAATGCAACTCCAGGGCAAGGTGTTGAACGCGTTGGCGATGTCCAGGGACACCGCGAACATAACTTCACCCCGGGCAACTGCAACCTCCGCCAGAGCCCTCACGCACATGATGGCATCCACGGTGGAGCGCCTCTGGCGGGAGCCATATTGGCCATCCGCCAGGTCCGGCCCCACTCTTGAGAGGTGCTGGACGAGGCGCTTTGTAATGACTCTTTCAAAGAGTTTGCGCACCTCGTCGAGCAACACTATGGGCCGGTAGGCGGACGGCGAGTCCTCCGGGCACCCCACCTTTCAGTGAGGACCAGATTCCCCCGTCCGAACATGTTCCACCACCCGCCTTGGGAACAGGGAGCCAACAACTCCTCCGAGCAGCTCTGGCTGGAGACACCGGGTTAACGGCAGAACCTTGGGGCGCAGCAGCAGCGCAGCAGAGCCTCCCTGTATCCCTCGTTCAACTCCGCCTCTCGGGCCGTCGTATCTGCGGGACGGCGACGCGGAATCGGTCACACCGGTGCGGTGGTGCGTGATCACGCAGGTCCGTCTGAGCCTTGCGATCTCCGACGACCACCAGTAGACCTGACCTCTCTGATTATAGGGCGGAGCCCTAGGCATCACCGCGTCACAGACACGGGTCCATCGGCCTGTACGATGGCGGCTTCCAGGAGGAGCTCCCGATCTAGTCAATTAAGCGCCCAACGTAGCTCGGGTGGAGCCGGTGCGGCCGGCGCGTCACTCGCAGGGGGGGGGGGCGTCAAACCGAATGTATCAGTGATCCGAACTTGTCTCCTCCCCTAAAACGACGCGCCAGCCCTGAATACGTCGCGTCAACGAGGAGCTCGCGGACGAGATGTCCACGACGGAGCTTGCCCTCGTGGTCACGAACGTGGCCACGGCTCCCCGATTTAGGACGACTAGGCCGAGTCGATCGGCCCAGTCCTCCAGTGCCCTGCTTCTATGCCCCGTCGGGCCCCTATCGTGTCGGGAACCCCAGGCCAACGAACAGGCGCTGAAGTCCCCGAGCACAAGGACCGGACGGGGCTGGCAGGCATTGACGACGACTGCCAGCTGACGGAGCCATGGCTCATATGCAGCTAAGTCTCGCCTCGGCGTGAAATAAGCAGTCACGACAGCTATATCCCCAAACACCGCCACCACGCAGCCGGGTCCCCTTACAACGACGGCAAGAGGGTTGTGCACCAGTGCCGCCGTCCCATCCAGCGTGGTAGACCCGAGGAACCGGTGGGTGTATGGGTCGGCGACAGCGGCAACATTTATTACCCACTGTGCCATGCTCTGGAGCAGAAGGCCCTGAGCATGGGCACCGTGGCCCACGGTCACCTGCAGGATGCGGAGTTGAGGATCCATTATGGAACCCCCATCTCCGCATCCCGCTGCGAACTGGAGGCGGAAGGCCGGCCTCCCAGCTTCGGCTCCCCTTCGGCGCAGGCCTTGCTGCCAACTCTGTGGTCGGCCGGCTTGCCTCCCGCTGCTCACCTAAAACAGTGCACCGGGGCGCCACACGTTGCTAATATATACCTAAAGTTCATGCATGCAAATATTTGTACTGAAATTGAAAGTGATACGTTTTTGACGTGCATTTAAAATATCCCATTAAATAATAATTCTCAATTGTATAAATGAAATATACAAAGGCAAGTTTACACATATACACGTACACTAAAAAGGAAACCGTTGATGTGTTATTATGTTCACATTTATATCAGCCACAAGGTAATCTGTCACTTGAAGGTAATGTAGGGCAGATGTGAGTGGTACCAATTTTCTATTTCGGAAATACATTTCTGTGCTGGGGTGACCTATGAATGATGAACGAGTTTGCCTCTTTCACGAGATATTGTAAAACCTTTCGGTATTTATTTTAGCTCTGCTACGGTTTTGTACATACCTTAGGCTTATTCTAAAACGATATTTAGGCACGAGTTTCGATTTGATACATTAGTGTTTCAAATCTAAATGCTTCACATGAGTGAAGATCGGAAAAAGAGAACATCTAGGACGGGACTTAAACCCGCGGCCAGTCCCTTACAGGGGGAATGCTCTGACCAACTGAGCCACCTAGACACGTCAAAAAAAAAAACAATATTTAAAAATAACTGTAAAGTTATTCATTGTTTCCGTAGTTCGCAAGAATTACGGTAGATGGCTCCAACGTCGCCTTAAGACGTATTAATGTATCGGAGAATTTCGAATATCTAGGACGTGTCTAGGTGGCTCAGTTGGTCAGAGCATTCCCCCTGTAAGGGACTGGTCGCGGGTTCAAGTCCCGTCCTAGATGTTCTCTTTTTCCGATCTAAATCTTTAGAAAAAAGTAAGCATACAAAATGCTTGAAAATTTAATTGAATGAGTGCAGATTTTATGAAATCTCTTTTTTTAAATAGATCCTTCAAAAACAACTAAATCCACTTGAATGAATAGAGAAATTAATCGTGTACATTATAAGCTAAGGTTTAAAGGTGGATTATTCCGCAATTAAGCAATGAATCCTGTCCCTTCTCGCATGTTTGCTACATATTAAAGAATAATAATAGAATTATATTAAAGTTCAGTTATTTACATTATGAAATCATTTATTTTCATTTGAATTTCATTTATTTTCATTTAATGAGATTAATTTCATATCATTTCATTTGCATTACTATTATCTATACCTACTATTATAAAGTTGTAAAATGAGTTGTGTCTGTAAATTGGAGATATGTATAATAAATACTTGGGCTACGTTAAATGTACGATTCGGAACACAAAAAAAACTATTTTGAATTCTTTTCTATTTGTCTATTTGCTCGCGATGGACGCAAAAACTACTGCACGGATTTTTAATTCGGTTTTTAGGATTCCGTTGCCAAATAGCAAAAAAACAAAAATGGAACCCTTATAGATTCGTCATGCCTGTCTATCCGACCGTCCGAATGTCACAACCACTTTTTTCCGAAACTATAAGAACTATGCTGTTGAAACTTGATAAGTAGATGTATTTTGTGAACCGCATTAAGATTTTCACACAAAAATTGGAAAAAAATAATATTTGGGGGTTCCCCATACTTAGAACTGAAACTCAAAAATGATTTTTTCATTAAACTCATACGTGTATCTATGGATAGGTCTTCAAAAATGATATTGAGGTTTCTAAATAGTTTGAATAGTATGCGCGAGAGACAATTCCAAAGTGGTCAAATGTGCCCCCCCCCCCCCCCCCTGTAACTTCTATAATAAGAGAATGATAAAACTAAAAAAATATATGATGTACATTACCATGTAAACTTCCACCAAAAATTGGTTTGAACGAGATCTAGTAAGTATCTTTTAATACGTCATAACTCGTAAACCGCATTTTCCCTTCATTCAATCAACTCAAATAGACAAATTTTACTTGCTGCTACGGGAACCTTCATGGGCGAGTCCGACTCGCACTTCGCCGGTTTTTTTCTATTAGAAAGGTTTTGGTCAGACTTAAAATCTGGCGTATGTGAACCGGACTGTGTATAACGGAGATTTGACTAAAAAAACGATAACCGATCTCCGGATCCGCGAGCGTCAGTGGTGTATATATCTGAAGAGTGGTAATCAATTCGTCGACCCACTTTACAACTAGTAGCAAAATAACAAATAACATTTTTTTAAATTTTTGTCTGTCTGTCTGTCTGTTTTTGTTCCGGCTAATCTCTGAAATGGCTGGACCGATTTCGACGGGATTTTCACTGTCAGATAGGTAATGTTACAAGGCGTAACATAACGTAAAAATTAGGGTTCCACGCAAAAGAACCAAAACCATAAAAATCTAAATATGTAATATAGTATGTAATATAATATAAAGTCACATGTTTACTTCAGCCTACTCTGTTGGTGATTAATTAATAGCAGAGCACAAACTACATTTTGTCCGTTCGATTTCTGATTGGCATAGTTTCTATTCGTGTTTGGTTCTACTTTCTTTTTTACTTCTCAGAAAGTCGGCCTTTGAATGTTGCGTCTCTTTCATTAATTATTTTTGTTCTCTGAGGAAAATGTTACTAAGAAATGACACACAATGGAGGCGAATAATGATGTAGTAATTACGTACTGATTTTTTTTCTCGCTGGTCATAGATTTCTTTCAATCATTATGATCATCATAGTGCCATTCTCGATTGCATCCGTGGTTTTCATCTGAAAACCCGGGGTTTACTTACTTCTCTCCTCTTTTTGCTATTGGTTATACGGCTTTTATGGAAGCGACTGGCGCCTATCCTCCCAACCAGACCCCAACGCAGAGGAAAGCCAGAGCCTCGTCCATCATAACCGGGTTATACTTTCGAGGGCTTACCCGGGGTGCTCGGCAATAGACACTTGGGCAGGACACCGTGCGGTTTTAGTCGATGCTCGACATAACCGCTCCCGCTGGCCGGCGGAGGGGTATCCGAAGGGATTTCCGCAGGTAAAAAAAAAGCCTCGTCCATCAATCAGCAGGTGTACCGACTTGCAGGTGAGGTTTACTTGACCGCGAAGGTCGTGGTTGCTGCGATAACCTTAAATGAAAATACCACTTTAATGCAAATATTGGCTAACTTAGTATAAAGTCTTAAAATGTTCCATATAAGTCTCACGAACCTCGCATTATAATAAAACTAAAACTGCCCAATAATAAAATTCACCCCAAAAACATCCTAATAAATAAGAAACCGTATCTAGTTTTAGTAAATGTTTGCCCGGGTTCCTTCAATTTATAATGGCTACCCGCACGATTTTTCTCCAAGAATTAAGCACCGTAACTTACGGTAAACAAGGTTACGTTCGCAATAGACAGATACATTGCAACATACAACAAATACTAATTACATTGTGGATAGCTTTAAAACATTTTGTTAGATAAACAACTAGAATCTTTGGCAATTTTAACAAAAAAAATAATAATGAGTGTATCTATGCTTAATCTTAGCTCACATTGACCAGCGAGAGAAGTTTTATTCAAGAAAAACAATTAAATAGTTTGAAAAAGTTGTTAGAAAAACAATAATGTCAAATATAATACGAATGTCAAATTAATATTAAGGATTAAACATATCTTACGTATCTAATAGCTGAGGCCCACGTCTGCGTCTGCGCGGCGGTCGGTCATTGTTTTTCGTCATATCTCCAGTTCTACTTAACCAATTGCAATCACCATAGCAACAGATTTTAAGTCTGACCAAGACCTTATTACAAAAAATCGCACCAAAACCGTTCAGTAGTTTTTGCGTCCATCGCGAAAAAAACAGATAAATGGACAAGAATTCCAAAAAAATATTTTTCTGTTCAGAATCGTTCAGTTAACTTAATCCAAGTTTTTTTTAAATATTTTTCCAACGTACAGACAAACCTAATTTACAATTTTATAATAGTATAGATAGATGTATATAATCTGAATCTCGGAAATGGCTCCAACGATTGTCATGAATTTTAGTGTACAGGGGTTTTCGGGGGCGTAAATCAATCTAGCAAGATTCATTTTTGGAAAACGTCGAAAAAGCTATTACGTATTGTTATTGCTATTATTATTGTGACATAAGAAATAATTATTTCCATTTAGATACTTATTACAGTAAACATTTTCTAGAAAAAAAAAACACGACGCTAAGGTACTTGTAGCTTAATGCCACTCTTTTCTAATCTATGCTCTTCTGTCTTCAGTAGATTAGATGTGTTGGTCGGCAAAATATCAGCTACTCACTGTATGCTTGACCCGATCAACTCCTTATTTGAAACATTTGCATACGATTTTTTATATTCTTGCGCTAAAACCATTAATAGACCCTTTTTGTGTAATAAGTTTGCACCATGTGTTCCGATCTTGTTTTTGGAGTAATTTCGTTACGAATTGAATTACGGTGAGGCCCTCGCCGGGTTATTTGCAGAAGTTTATTAGTACTATCTAGATATTTAAGCTTTCTGGTTATATTTATTACTGTTTTACTAGCCTATTACGGACTCGTATATACTAGGTACTTCACGCTGTAAATTAATTTTTGAACATTCCTTTAGTAAATTTCATTGCGATTTGTGCGGATACTCTGCTTTTAACCGAATTAGGTACTTATTGTGGCACCCCCCACAACCGGGGCAAGACAACCGGGGATACCGAGGTTTACAATCCCGAGGGGGCCATCTCAAAACCGGAGATGGCCCAGGGTCAGCCGGGGTGCGAGGGAAATACTTTATGAGCAACCTTAGACCCCGGCGTCTGAAGACCTGAGATGGTGTGCGGTTTTAGTCGGTTCAAGCCCGACATAACCCGCATGAAAAGATAAAATAAAAAAAAGGTACTTATTTTGACTTTTATGTATAAGTACGCCTATAAATCACAATTTATATAGTCTTTCTATTACAATACCCTTCGAATAATATATAAATAATGTAGGACATTTTATACAGTGCGATGTACACCCAAAGTAAGTATCGGTTAACTAGTTGTTATGGGTTTAGAATACGGATAAACATACCATTGGTGACGTGGTAAGTTAGTTTTTGAGTATAATTTAAAAAGTGTAAGTTAAGTTAAGATAATGTAATGACTGACTACTGTCTGTAAAGGAATATTAATTATCAAATTACCTATCCGGCCTAGCTCTAAAATAGGATGTGAAATAAAATAAAAGATTGTTTTGAAGATAAAACATGTCACAAAATTATTTATCAAATTATATCCCTATGAAGCAAAAAGGGCGCTCCGCGTGCTTGAGGTTTAGGGCAGCACTAAGCATATTATACATAGGAAAAAACTCAATGCAAATATACATATTCTGGCATACAAATATTTGCAGTGAGCGAGAATCGAACCCATGACCTCTGCCTTAGCAGTCAACTCTACCGCTACACCACAGAGGTAGTCCAAAATACAACACAATACAATGATGAACAAACAATAGAATAGGGCTGTGAAAAATTTGATTATTCTAAGATCACTGTCTGTGCTCAGTAGTCAATATATTAGAATACAATACTTCACTAGTTCGTGATTTAAAATCGGCACTCGCAGCAAAATATAACTTTGGTAGATGGTTGAACAAGTGTGTTCAACCATCTACCAATGATTATCATTATTGTTTTCTTACATGCTCGCTGGTTGCTTTACTAAAATTTCCTCAATCAAGAAAAAAACTGATGACAAAGAAATATCGAGTTATCATCAGTTTTTATCTTGACATTTCATTAGTATTATCGAATAATAATAATTTTTTGAAGTGAAACTTCTTTATCGGGGTTGGAAAAAAATTACCGTCACATTTTTCCGTTACGCGCCATCTTTTAAAAAAATGTTGATTGTTTCGACTGACAGTGATCAGCAAAATGAAAGGGTTTATTTTAATTCTAATTCCAGTGAATTTCTAAAAAAAAGTTTGTAATTGTATCTCTTTTTCTAACACGTGGGTGTGATTATGGTATTTTTTTTTCAAGTTATTTAAGGTTAACCTCAGTTTTTGATTGTAACTATCGGTCAATGTATATAATTCCATTAAAACTAGTTATTATTAACTAATACGACTGTTTTGTACTTTAATGAAATGCTGTAATAATCTTAGTAGTAATAAGGTAAAATGAAATAATTGTATTATTTGTATTCATGTCTATGATAATAAAAGCCTTTTGTTAAACTTTATTTATAGTCGGAATTATAATTCGATTCCACATTTGGCATTAGCTACTGTCATTTTGTAAAATAATGATACCACATATAATAGTGTAGTGATGAACACAAAAATCGATAAACAATCGCGATTTATGTTTATGTAATCATAATATTGGTGTGCCAATTAAAGACTAAATTATTGATTTTTATTATTATTATCTCTTTATTCACTTTAAAATTACTTATAAATTACATTTTTAAATACATATTAAAACAAAAAAACATCTATTTAAAAATATAAAAAATAGTGCTCCACCGGCAGCGTGGCAGGGCCCAAGCTACCGGCGGTCGGGGTCACAGAGAGAGAAACCTCCGGACAATGCGTGCCGTGTCGAGGATGACCGCCTTCTGCATCTGACCCTTGACCCAACCATCTAACGAGTCTCTTGAGGTGTTGGTCGAGGCTCTTCGCTATCAGCCCGTTCGCCGAAATGACTATCGGGACAATGATCGTTGAATCGACATCCCACATGGCGGTAACCTCATGAGCCAAGTCAAGATACTTGCTGATTTTGTCCTTCTCAGCCTTCACGAGGTTCTCGTCATGCGGGATGGTGATGTCAACGATCATTGCCCGGCGCTGGGGCCGGTCGACTACCACGATATCAGGCTTATTGCAAGCAATAGTCCTGTCCGTGATAATAGAGCGGTCCCAGTAGAGCAATGCATGACTATTTTCCAGAACCGACACCGGTGTGTACCGATAGTACGGCACCTCAGACTCAACATGGCCATATCGAAGAGCAAGTTGCTAGTGGATGATCCTGGCCACTAGGTTATGCCTGTGCAAGTACTCGCCGTTGGCCAGATGAGAATAACCCGAAATAATATGCCTGAGTGACTCTCCGGGACGACGGCATGCCCGACAGATGTCGACCGTACCGTCCTTCAGGATATATTTCCGATAGTTGTTCGTCATCATGACCTCGTCAGCAATTGCACAGGCAAACCCTTCAGTTTCCCCAAAGAGGTCCCCGAAGCGTAGCCAGTTCACCGAGGCCAGAAGGTCCACATCGGGCCCTGTTAAGGCTCGATAGAACCTCCCGTGCAGCTCCTTGCCCTCCCATACGGTCTTGCGGTCCGTGACGCTCAATACCGTCGGTCTGCGCCAGTTCTCGTTCGCCAAGGAGAGCGGAGTGAGACCCTTGTCTACTGCCACCACATCACGATGCATCCCGCATTCGTTGCTCTGGAAATAATCCCTAAGTCTGCACACCTCACGGTTGTGGAGGTTCTTGGCATTTAAAAAGCCTCGGCCCCCCCACCTCCGCGGGATGTACAGTCTCATAACAGACGAGCGCGGGTGTAGCATGCGATGAGTGGTGAGCAGTTGACGGACCTTTCTATCCAGGGCGTCCAGCTCAGTCTGAGTCCATCTCAGTATGCCAAAGGAGTAAGTCAGTAGAGGCCTCACCCAACCGTTGAAGGCTCGCACCTTGTTGCCGCCCGACAAAAGACTGTTGAGTACTTTTGTGAAGCGGCAGAAGAAGCGTTCCTTCACCGATTTCTTGATATCCACTACTGAGATACCCAAAGACTCTGCCATACCGAGATACTTATAGGTTTCGGTTTCAGAGAGAGATCTGAGAGTCATAGTCTCAGAAAGTTGCAAATTCGTAGAATTCACAACTTTCCCCCGCTGCACATGTAAGACCGCACACTTATCCACACCGAATTCCATCCCAATGGCGTTGCTGAAAACCTGCGTGATTTTCAGCAGCTCCACCAGGTCAGGAAGTTTCGGTGTGAAAAGTTTGAGGTCATCCATGTACAGCAGATGACTAATAACCTCACCCTCTCTCTGAAGCCGGTAGCCTAGACCTGAATCTCTCAACAAAGTGCTGAGAGGATTCAGTGCTAGGCAAAACCAAAGCGGGCTCAGACAGTCGCCCTGGAAGATGCCCCGCTCAATCCTTATGAAGTCCTGGGGGTCAGAGGAGATCTCCCCGCCGCCCGGTTGACGAAGGACTGTGGTCCACTGCCCCATACACGCACTGAGGAAGGATCTCAGAGTTGCATCGATTTTATACAACTCTAAGATCCTCCTCAGCCATGAGTGAGGCACCGAATCATAGGCCTTCTTGTAGTCAATCCAGGCCGCGGACAGAGCCCCCCGGCTCCGCCGGACTTGCTGGCTAATAGTCATGTCTATGAGGAGGAGCTCCTTAGTACCGCGGGACCCAACCCTACACCCATTCTGAGCGGGGGCCAAAATATTGTTCACAACAATGTGTGTGTTAATTTTGATGGTCAGAATGGATGTAAGGAGCTTGTACATAGTGGGCAAGCACGTGATGGGTCTATAGTTTTTAGGTTCAACGGTACTACCGGTCTTATGGAGCAAGAAGGTGATCCCGGTGGTCATAAACCGGGGAAGGGAGCCAACTTCGAGGGCTTGTTGGAACTGCGTCGCTAAGCGGCCATGGGAGCACCGGATCCACTTTATCCAGAAGTTGTGCAACCCGTCCGGTCCAGGACTTTTCCAGTTCGGGGCCGTACGGATCGCACAACTCACGTCTTCGGGGTCTATAGATATAGACGCCATGGGTTCGATGCTCCCACATTCACGCTCAACAACGCACATCCAATCGCCCTCTGTGTGTTCGACGGGCGCTGACCAGATACCACGCCAGAAATTAATCATGGCACTGGCTCCTGGCAGCCCCTCATCGACCACACATTGGGCGGTTCCATCCCACTTCCGGTACACCTTCCTTTGGTCACTCTGGAAAAGGCGATTCTGCCAGTACCGATCCACGCGCTCTCTGTACCGGCGAATACGGGCTGCCCATGCATAGACTTTCTGCTTCAGGTAGTCAATGCGCTCCGTGACGTTAGCCTCAAAATCCGGGCGCCGAATACCGGTCCCGGCAAATGCTTGAGTCACGAAACGCATGACACGGGGGCGGTTATTCCCCCGACTGAATGACCAGCTTCGCAATGAGAGTCCTGAATGTGCTGATACGCCGCTTGATCCGTACCTGCCAAGCGGATACAACCTCGGCGGGCCGCGGCGCCTGGTCAGTATCTGGAAACTTGATACGAGCGACGCGGCACACCGCGATTGCTCCACAGTACATGATCGAGTGGGTATCAGACAAATCTTTACTAGCCCGCATGTACGGGAATAGTAAATCATTCAGGGCTCCCATCAGTGCCAGATTTCGCCTATGAGTGGGCAGACGTGGTAGACGCGGCCTAGATTCAGGCGCGGACCTATACTGGCGAATAGCGTCCTCCAAAGCCCTCCCCAATTGCTCACTTACCTGAGTGCTAACAGTCGTACTCACACAATCTCCATCATCGACCACGGGCTCCACCGATGTCGCTGGTGTCACTCCTGACAGCGGAGCTGACGACGCGGTGGGTGAGTCCCGTATCAAGGAAGGAGTCGCGCGAGTAGGTTGTGCCTCCAGGCGGAGCCGATCAAGCACAGATTGATCCAACAGGTTACACCGCTGGATAGCTCGCACTTGATCCGACAATCGTTGGGCGGACACTGTGATGGTTGGATCGAGGACCTGAAACAGAGCAAGCATCCTGTCACGATACGCCGCTCGAATGGTTTCTCCCTCTGTAGCCCCATAGTAGGCGCGCATGCAATTCTCATTCATAATATGAGTCCATCGCATGCGACGCACTACACCACCGGCAGCGGGGGCCCTATTCGCGGCCGATGGGCCTCGGGACCCCAAGCAGGCCGGCAGGCCTATTATCAAGATGAAACTTGGGTTAACGCAGGTAAGGCTAACATTTTGAATAACATTTTACATTAAATTTAATAGTAATATTGAATGTTCATGTACTATATTTATTTTTAGGTCATACTGTAAAAAAAACTTGGGTGGACAAGAAAGTCACATCATCTCGGCAAGCGTTTTTGGAGGGACTGACCACTGGATTAAAAAAACCATCTGGAAAAGGCAAACGTCTCATAATTAGCCATATAGGTAGTGAAGAAGGCTCATGATTTTTGAAGCAAAGAAAAATTGTGAAGATTACTATGATGAGATGAATGCAGTTTGTTTTGAGGAGTGGTTCGCTGGAGTCTTACCAAAATTAAGACCAAACTCAATTGTGGTGATGGATAATGCACCTTGCCACTCCCGAAAATTGGAATTGCCATGCAAGACTGGCTTTTAAATAAAAATATTCATTACGAAACAGATATGGTTAAAGCTACGCTTTTAGAACTGATTCCACATAACGAGTCTTTTAATAAGTACGCTGTAGACGAAATGGCACCACAACATGGGAGCACGGTTTTAAGACTGCCCCCTTACCATTGCGAGCTGAACCCTATCGAATTGATATGGGCGCAGGTAAAGGGGCATGTAGCTCAAAATAATGAAACCTTCAAATTGACAGACGTGAGAAATTTATTTGAGGAAGGTATTCAAAAAATTACGGCTACCGAATGGTCTAAATGCGGATCCCATGTTGTCAAAGAAGAGGAAAAAATGAGTAGGCTAGATATGTTAATTGACAATATCACAGACACATTTATAATAAATGTTACAGAAAGTGACAGCGATAGCGATATAGATGACGGCGACGATTTATAAAATAAAATATTACCATAATACATCTATTTGTTTTATTTCTCATGTTCCTTCATGATCATATTTTTTATTTATTTCACACACAATTATTAAAGAAAACTCTCAGATCCTTAATGAAATTGATTAATTTCATTAAGGATCTTAATGAAATTAATCAATTTAGTTATGACGATTGTCATAACTAAATTATCCGTTCAGAAATATTTAATTTCCTGATATACTTAGTTTCTATTAAAGTAGTAGTTGTTTAGATATACTACTATAAACGAGAGGAATCGATCCATTTCCGTATCGAATAAGTTCGTAACGTCACTATTTAGTACTTGTCATAACGTTGCAACACTAAAATTGTCAAATCCGGAATTGAATTATAATTCCGACTATAATTTAACTTTATTTAACCAATTTCTGTAAAGATGCATTTAATAGATAATTTTTCGAAAAATAAGGTCATAAAGAAGTTTCACTTCTTACCTTTGTACACTAGTACACGTACACTTTTTTTTTACTCGTCACTCTTGCTTACATAGTATTATCTAATATATACTGTTGCTATGAATCCCACTAATACTATAAAATATGAAAAAAAAATGGCCTAAGAACTATCTCCCTACGCTTTACGCCTATTTCCCAGCGGGTGAAAGTGAGCTAGGGATATCACTTACAAACATTCATATTTCACAATGACCTCTTAGTACTATCAGGTGAACTGAATGCTGCTTTATTAGCATACAAAAGTTGAATAAGACCGATATTCTTAGCAATCCATGGATTCTCCGTGCGGGTGCCGGGTCCATCGCGTTGCTGAGTTGGGAACTCGGGACAGCGCCTGGGACTTGCGACCCAAGTGTAGGTTTAGAAGGGGCCCCTTTTGTTGATGTACATCAACACTCACCTTCACTACCCAAGGTCCCCTCCCTGCCTAACCAAATTTGATACGAACCTACTAGTGCCGCTTTAGATATTCGTCCTAGTAATGAGCTTATTGTAGCTCTGGATAGGCCTAGATCTTTAAGTAGGTTATAGAGAGATTTTGCTGGTATACCTCTCGCTCCCACTTCTACTGCATACAAATTAACCACGTAACAGTGTTTGATTGATTCGTTTGTGAGATCATAGTATTTATTTTTCTTTATTGTGTGGTCCTTCGGTATATTTGTTTCCCATGGTACAGTAAGTTCCACAATAACCACATGTTTTAACCTCTTAGAATAAAGGAATATGTCCTCCGGAATTTTATAGTGCTTTTCATACTTGTCGATTAGGAGAGTCCAATCTGGGGCAGTATCTAAGATTGAATAAGGTTTGTTTCTGGATGTTATGGATGAACCTTCAGACACAAAGTTGATATGACGTCTGTTAGTAGTCAATCCTTTTTGGGCTCTAGCTACTGCCAGACTCATTGCTTCACGTATGATGATAAGCACCTTATCGTGGCGGCGTGAGTAATGGCCTCTATCGAGAAGCACCCTACATCCTACTAATATGTGTCTAGCCGTCCCTATTGAATCACCACAAGTATAACATTGTTTTTCTGTGGCCTTCCCCCACCTTATCAGATTACTCTGGTCTGGGAGGGTCATCTGAAAGGCGTTAAGATAGAATTTAACAGGGCCGGCCACCAGTCATAGATCAAGGTGCGCCACTTTAAGGCCATCGGTATGCAGAACTCTCCCATTGTCAACCATTCATTTTGGATTTCCAAATTCATCGCGTGCACTCGATATTTATCATTTTCGTCTTGTTTTAGAAAGGACTTAAGTATATATCATCTGTGTTCAAGTCACGAAAAAGCTATACCTAATTAAGTCAAAATGCGGGTGGCGCAGTGGAACGCTCAGCCAATTGGCTCTAAAATATTAACGTTTAACAAACTTTTGGCACCAATTTACGTTCAACCTGAATTTACCGGCATGTGAATATCATAATTTTCTGCCTCAAAAGCTATTGAGTCACGCGTAGATGGGAAATGTCCCAAAACTGTTTCCAAATAAGGTCAACTGTTACTAGCCGCGGAGTGCTATCGAAGTTTGTTCTTTGGTGAGTCAGTACGAAATTGGATATTGTTTTGTTATTTCTATGCCTATGTCCTATATATCTACACATATATACAAATAAATAAAATAGAAGCGTTGGTTTGAGTCAAATGCTTCCTAACATGAGTTTATGTACGATATTTATAACAAAAAAAAAACAATTTGTAAAGATTTAGATAGGAAAAAGAGAACATCTTGGACGGGACTTGAACCCGCGACCAGTCCCTTACAGGGGGAATGCTCTGACCGACTGAGCCACCTAGACACGTCCCAGATATTCGAAATTCTCCGATACATTAATACGTCTTATGGCGACATTCGCGGTTCAAAAGGTCGCGGGTTCAAGTCCCGTCCTAGATGTTCTCTTTTTCCGATCTAAATGTTTAGAAAAAAGTAAGCATACAAAATGCTTAAAAATTTAATTGAAACAATTTGTAAGTTTTTGTCTACGTGTCTGTTTGTTTCGGGTCATTTCCGAAGTGGCTGGGCAGATGTTTACGGAATTTTCACTGGTAGATAGTGGCACTAAGGCGTGATTTAGGCTGTTTTTAGTTCAGAACAAGTACCTATTAAGGCTCCGCCTAAAGAAATTGAAACTCGGATCTAATTCCACGCGTATGAAGGATGAAAGTCTCATATACATGAAAGTATGTTTATTGTTTCTTTCATTCAGCAAGGGAGTACCGGAACAGCGTGAACAGCCCGAGAGTATCATGGACTCTGTCTTTATCTCGATAAAATATATGGTTCCTGTGAGAGGCTATAACCCAATTTCACGCTGCCGTAGCCGGTAAGCAGACAGGTAATGTTGAAAGTAATGTTCCAAAAATATTTTCACACACAACAGCTCTATTTACGTACGGATTTTATTGAGATTGGTCGTTATTAAGGGACTTGGGAAAAATCTGGCAACCCCTTTTCTTGATGAAATGTGTACAGGATAGTGCATGGTCACCATAATGATCATCCATTTATCCATACAACAACCTATCTACACATACTGTCAATTTTTATAATATTAGTAGATTTAGTAGAATAGTAAATTTACTAAACACTTCAAAATTGTAGCCGGAAATTTTAGTCCTTTAAAGATAACTTAAAATCTACAAAGAAATTGTTAAGATATACTTTTACAAAAATACGCCTTATTTAATAATTTATCAGGATATGTAATAGAAAACGAGTATTTTTGATATTTTTTTTTATTTTTCGTAAAAAATAACAAAATATGCATTTTTTATGAATTCCTGCTCAAAAGAAATCAAACCAGTAAATTACGATTTATTTGGCAATAGCACCCTGGACATTAATCATACATTGACTGCGGTATTTCATGCGCAAAGTACACCTTCTTCTTCTAACTAGACCTTGTCCTATCATTTGAGGTATGCCTTCCTTCATTGATTGCTCCTCTGGAGTAGCTGGCGTCAACGTCAAAGGCTAAGAGTCTGACCAACCGGTCCTTTTCAGGGCCAGCTGACCCCATTGCACGAGGGGGTCGGGGTATGGCGGGCCTGCAAGGCCCGCTGTGGGAGTGGCCGCTCCAGGTACCCCTTTGCTCTTATCAGAGGGGACACTGCGAATGGCCCAGGGTCAGTCGGAGTGCGAGGGATATGCTCCATGGGTAACCTTACACCCCGGCGTCTGTAGACCCGAGACGGCGTGCGGTTTAAGTCGGTTCAAGCCCGACATAACCGCCCCCGCTAGCCAGCGGAGTGGTATCCGAAGGGATTTCCGCACAAAAAAAAAGGTATGCCTTCCTTGTCCACATACTACATTTAGCATGGTCTTGCACTTCGTCTGTTGTTAGATGATAAATCCAAGATAGCACTATACAGTTTTGAGATGTATATTTAGGTCAGTGGAAGTCGATTGTTTCTTTCTAAAAAACGATTTATTGGTAAAATAATACCTTGTTTCCCGAACGTCCATTTCTTGAATGAAACAAGGCAAATTAAATAAAGTATTTCGTAAAAGAAAACGATGTGGACCCACTTCAAACACAAACAATTTAGCTCAGTTGGATTGGTTAACAAGGAAACTTGTGAAAGAATATAAGTAAATAAAAATATGTATTAACGAAAGACTAAACGTCAGATCAAAACCCTGTGTAACATAATAGCCGTTTTTTTTTTTTTTTTTTTAACGTGCAGAAATCCCTTCGGATACCCCCCCGCCGGCCAGCGGGGGTGGTTATGTCGGGTCTCGACTAAAACCGCACGGTGTCCTCCCCAAGTGTCCGTTGCCGGGCACCTCGGGTAAGCCCTCGAAAGGATAACCCCAGGGTTGCCGGCGGAACATAATAGCCGTTGTTTTACATTGTAATGTTCCTTTTTAAGGTTCTGTACATTAAAATGAAAAATAACCTTACAGTGTCGTAATTTTCCGTGTATTTATTTGTCTGCCGAGACCTCTTTCTCAAGAACGCATTGAAGTATTATGTTGAAATTAAAATCTAAATACACAGGTCTGCACACCCCCTAGAAGTTGTGAGCTAATCGAACTTTAAAACCGACGCAATCAAAAGATACATCCATTTATGCAACGTATTTTAAACACTCGCAAGGGAATTAAAATCTATGGGGGTAGCTTTTTTTTTTTTTTCGTGCGGAAAACCCTTCGGATACCCCCCCGCCGGCCAGCGGGGGCGGTTATGTCGGGCTTGAACCGACTAAAACCGCACGCCGTCTCGGGTCTTAAGACGCCGGGGTGTAAGGTTACCCATAGAGCATATCCCTCGCACCCCGACTGACCCCGGGCCATCTCCGGTTTTGAGATGGTCCCCTTACTTGCTCGCAGTGGCGCCATCTGCTAATCAGAGGGACACGTGGAAAGCTTCCGAACAGCCCTCAACAGGGCCGTCCTCGCCTCGGTCGGAGTTGGCCGTAGGCGGCAGCGTCTCTCCCGCCCTAGGAGAGAGGCGCTGCTGTCTCCATTGCCCAGGGTGCACCGCGTGGAGGTCCCCAACCAAGCACCCCCCCAACCAAGCACCCCCTATGGGGGGTACCTATGGTATTAAAATTATGTAAAAAATACGTAGAGAAAACGTTAAGTAAGTCTATGGTGGTAACATTAATATCATACCCCATAGATTTTTGCTGAATGGAAGTGAAATCAGTACCGGCCACATATGGTGTCGGAAGCTTAGTGGTTAAGGAGCTGGCAAGACGATCGAGAGGTCCTAAGTTCAAATCCTATCCATTACACTACCGACGTGAATCTACTCCGAACGTAATTTAAAGTAGAAAATATCAATAGTAATACCGTATGGCGCACTTGGTATAAATATCGGAATAGCTTCGAATACTGAGCCAGCCATAATAAAAAAGAAGTGTTAGTGCCGTCAGCTTCCCGGATATCTAGAATTTACTACGTGCCTAGAAATGTGGATTGAAAATTTCAACTTGGATTTAATTTAAGATGAAATAGTTGTGCAGTTTATAGTGTGGTCGTATTATAGAATCATTTGTAAGGAAATACATACTTACTTCATTAATTTCTTAACCTATGTGACTGTGTTTATCTTGACTTTTACGGGAGCGACTGCCATCTCACTCCACAAGAGGATAGCCTGCTCGAGAAGCTCGTCCGCCAATCAGCAGGTCTTCCGTATCAGCGGCTTGCAGGTGAGGTTGTCTGGGGCCGAGAAGATCTTGGGGGGACTCCATATACCCACGTCAGTGGTATATAGTAAAAATCTATATAATTAAGCGTAGCGAGCCGAAGGCGAGCGAAGCGTCTTTGGTTTCAAAGTTGCATTTCAAACAAATAATACTCCTCCGAGACCGTTTGATCGATCTCGACCAAATTTGCCACGGTGATCAAGTAGACATTACTGAGTGTCGTAAGGGGTAATTTTAATACCATAGGGAGTGTCGAATGTCCAGATCGGTCTTACCATCGAGGAATAATCACCGAAAAACCAAATCAATGGAAAAAGTCGACCGGTCACGTTGACCTATTGTCGGATAGGCAAATCTCGCTACGATTAACTTTGGGTTGATTGCCAAGCTGGCAACCGTCCTAGTGTATGAATATATGTATGTAGTCAACATCGGGCGGGGTCTTGAGCTTCTTAGCTGACTTAGTGGGTAACTCAGACACTCGCGCTACACAAAGCTTAGTATGTCCTTTTAGAAGATTTACGTGATGTAAACGTAATTTAAATTTTCTATTATTTATAAGGGACAGTTAAGTACAGCAATGCTCACTATTACTAATGGCCGCAAAAGTTATTTGACAAATTATGTCTAATATGATTTTAGATTGACATGGTCATTTACATTAAAATTAAAATTATAAACGGGATATTTACCATGTTTATTATCTTTTTCGAGTATCCGATATTTCGGCACTGTTACAAGTGCCATGATCACGGATATTAAACATAATAAACATGGAATAAACATAAGAAAGATAATAAACATGGTTAATATCCCGTTTATAATTTTAATTTTAATTATGTCTAAGTTTAAACATTAAAGTAAGTTTCAAGTAAGGTTGATGTAACTATATATATATATATATATATATATATATATATATATATATTATATATATATATGGTGGCCAGTACTGATTTCACTTCAGCAAAAAAAAATATATATATATATATATATATATATATATATATATATATATATATGATTCTATATTATAGAATATTAGCAATTAAATTACTAATATTCCCCCTAACCCCTCCAGCTAAGCTAAATTGTTTGTGTTAGGAGTGGGTTCACGTCGGTAGTGTAATGGCCAGGATTCGAACCCGGGACCTTTCGATCGTAGAGTCGACTCCTTAACTATATACTCGTATTCATTATGTTGCTAGGGAGTATGGGGATCTACGGCGCCAAACCAACGTCACCTGCAACCTGGGTTACCTGCTGATTGACACACGAGACTCTTGAATCTGGTTTGTCTGCTGATTGACGGATGAGACTCGGCACGGCCCTTCCTCTAGGGGTTGACGGACCTCGGGCTCCAAGATGAAAGCCTCGAATGCAACCAGGATCATTTCTATGATGATAATGATGAATCTATGTTGAAACTGATTTTTTTCAATAAACAAATAAATATTCTACGACATAGTATAACTAGCTTGTGTTATGGCTTCCTGAATGTGGATAAACATACTTATTATTATATTTAATTTATTTCTTTAAAACTTCATGCACATGGGGATGTACAAAGGCGGACTTAATGCCAAAGGCACCAGTCTACCTTGGGGTGATGCAGTGATAAATCGACTTAAATACTTTTTTGTAAATACATACACATTATACATAGTAACACCCAGACTAATGCAAATAGATATATTCATGCATACAAATATTTGCACTGAGCGGGTATCGAACGGATCAAAAACATTCTAACTTGGCATCGGACCTGGAATCCCAGGATCGTACGAGATAACCACAAATTTATGTCACTACACTAAAGAGACACTAACAAAAAAAGACCATCAATTTTCTCTTAAAGCTCGCAATTCAATCTATCATGCCACGGTAATCTATCTATCAAACTAGTGATAGTTGAGTGATTTCAAACATTAACGTCTCATGCCTACGGTTCTAGTTCAATCCTCGGTCATGCACCTCTTACTTTTAAAGTTATACCTAAGTATGTGTGTTAGTGATCAATCATATTCATGAACGCACTGATGTACAAACATGCATAATAGGTGATTTTAATTTACGAGAAATGAACTGGAACTCTTTGGATGACGCGGATATTGGTTATTCGGTACCCAGTATAGCTCAGCCTTTAATAGATTTTTTAAACCTAAATAGCCTCATACAAAATAACCGTATAGCCAATTGTCAGGGTCGCATTCTGGATCTTGTATTAACAAATACCCGGTTAACTTCTGTTACGAAGTCATATTCTCCTTTGAGTGTTAAAGTAGACAACCTTCATCCTCCCCTAGATATTTGCATCCCAATAGTC